>CM060928.1:1011637139-1012937139 GCA_030765085.1 Allium cepa
TATGCGTGCATGTTTCAGATAGGCGACCAAGACTAGATGTTACGTGACGTGCCAAAAAAATATATTTTATAAATTTAAAATAATGGGAGGGCTGAGTTTGTTTTGGATTGAGCCGGGTGGTGGAGTGGTCGAGCTTACGGGTCAAATTGTCTGTTCGTCCCTTTTTGTTTCATATTAAAATTTTACTTGGCTTGACGTTTAAATTAATTCGTTTTCTTTTCAAAAATAAAATCTGGTCGCAGCCTCCGCATCAGTTTGATCGTGCTTCTGTACGTTTTCTTTTTTTCAAGTATTACCATCGTTTGGGAATCAAATTTTCTGCAGCATTTAGGTGAGTATTTCTCACCAGACAAATATACCTATATATCTGTGAATTTATCACAAGTGTAATTGTAAATTTATCTTATTAAATTTTATCTACCTGCGTATGATGCTAAACCCCATTATTAATTGACACATCATCAGTTGTTTATTTATTGTGATATTATTGCAGTTATACTATTTAATGCTTATTTACTGTTAATCACACTGTAAGTTCCCTGTAAATTTGAGATCGTTATAGGCTGAAATGATAGGCCTGAATGATAATTATTTATCCATTTATTTATTTAATTATTTGATTATTTATTATTTAACTTGGGATTGTGGTTTGAAATGATAGAACCGGGTTTTCCTTGTAAATTGCGGATTGAAATGATATATATCCGTATCACTTGACCTAGGCTAGAAAACTATATACAGACCCGTGGTTTATATAATATTTTTCTGAAATGTTTTAAAGATATTTTTAAATGGGAAGTTTATAATATTCTGGTTTAAAATGTATTTAAAGGATTTTATAAAATTTATAATGATTTTTGAATGAGTCAAAATGTCAAATAAATGAAAGTCTAAGTAAAATTTTGGAATATAACTTATTTTGGGAAATTCTGAATTTTTGTTAAAAGTGAGATTTTAGTTAAGTAAAATAATTGATACTAATTTATTTTTGGGATTTAAAAATTAAATTGTTAAGTTAATAATTTATTACAGCACTAAAATGCTGT
The DNA here is from genome assembly GCA_030765085.1 of Allium cepa. Lineage (NCBI taxonomy): Eukaryota > Viridiplantae > Streptophyta > Magnoliopsida > Asparagales > Amaryllidaceae > Allium > Allium cepa. The sequence goes on from CM060928.1 coordinate 1,011,638,186, forward strand.
CTTTTGTAAATGAACTGTTTTAACCTATGACTTTAGGTAGCATTTTTTATAAGTGCTACGGAAACTGAATTTTGATTGTTTTAATAAAATTTAATAGAAATAATCTTTGGGAAAAGGCTTAAATTTTGGAATTTAATATGTAATTAATAAAAATAAGGAATTGGCTTTAAATGGTTTTGAATGGAAGAATTTAACTTTTAAATGTAAGTTGAAAGGCAATTAATCCCTAAATAAATTAAATAGATTTAAATGGTATTTTATAAAATGACTGATGTTTAAATAAATGATGTTTGAAAATGATACTATGATATTGAAAGGTATTTGAAATTTATTTTGATTTTTTTAGTATCAATACCATTTTTAAAAGTTGTAACCACGGGTTATAATAAAGTTGGTTGTTAAAGAGACCGGGATCGGATATGGGCATACTCTCTGTTCGATACCGAAAACCACTTTGCTATGCGGTGGAGATTCCAGAATGAAGTAGGATGGTGGTGACGTTTTCTTTGAGGTAAATACGTGGACCCGACTCCCGTAAGTTGGCATAAGGTGGCTAAAACAGGAGCGATTGACGGATTAATGAGGTAGCACCTCTGATCGGACGCACTTCTTCGTATGCCATTCTATTGCTTTTGTGATTGTTTGGTGAGCACCTTTGATTTGGGAGTGTTGTTCGAGGTGGGCGGTAGCTGCACGCTGCGCGTTTCCACCGGTTCGGAAGCGTAATTGGTATATCTACCCTGGCATTGCCTAGTTGTGTCGTGTCACCTACCACAGCGAGCCCTGTACGAGTTTGATTTGTGTCGTACCTATGGAGTATCTTCTCGTAGTCTCCTAATCAGGAGATATGCAGGACTGTATAGACTATGGCATTATGTGTGTTAAGGGCTATATGGGTAACCCCTTAACGCTATTTTAAAGTAAGTTTATTTTACTAATAGACGTTATTATAATAGCGAATATTACTACATAGTAAATAGTTTAACGGATCCTTAGAGGATGGGCGGTCCCAATCATCCTTTAAGTTACTTGCTCTATATTACAGTACACTTGAATTAGCTTACACTATATAAGTATGTATGTCCTGACTCGGGTGTTTATGTTTTATTTTACGCTCGAGTCAGCCTGAGTTGCAGTTCAGCTTTCATCCCGGAGCTAGGACTTCTGTAGATCTTTCAAGCTGCCAGCAAACTTTCAGTCCGTTATCTTATTTATGTAATCAAGACTATGGGATATTTTGATTTTCTATTTATGTTTTAAACTATATTTGAGATTAAAGACTATGTAATGTTTATTTGTGTGAGACTATTTTTAGTGGCTTCATGAACCACTAAGTATTTTAAATTTCGCTGCTAGTTTTCTGATATCTGTGTCTGTGATTCTGTGGTTTGATTTCATTTGCTCCTAATTTATTTACAATCTATTGTTTCAAATATTCAATCTTGACATGTTTTAAATTTATTGTTGAATTTGAATGGTACAAAATAGTGGGCTGTTACAATAAGTCAGGAAAATCAAATGTCTCGAATTCTAGTTTTGATTCTATAATTTGATTCGCATGGGAAAAATATGATTTTTGATGTATATACCATAACTTTTAAAATTGGGAATAATGGGAATTCGTGGGATGATTAGATTCGTGCAATTCGTCAATTCCAGGAAAATGACGAGGAGTTGGTCATAGAGTTTGATTCTGGTGCTAGGTGGGTTGTTGGTAATTATCAGAAAAATAATGATTGAATTTATTAATTGCGGTGGTGCTCCGGAATCGACGAACTAGGGCTCGATGTCAGTTTTTTCAACGAAAAGAGACATGGGGCAAATTCGTGGTCATCGATGCATCGAGTTGAACGAGACCCAGGGGGATTGAAGCAGGGGTGGTTGGCGAAGCCCCAGTCGTGGTTGTGTGGTCATCTGCGGTCGGGGGTGATTGTTCAAGGCGAATTTCGATCAACTTTGGTATCAGAGATGAAGGTTAAAACTTTAGCTCAGGAGTATAACACATTAAGTAACTCATTAGAGATAGGGTGAAGTATACCCTAGAATGAGTATATCCCTAAGATATCCGTTCGAACGCCTCAGTAAATTCTCTTACTATCCATTGATAGTAAGTACGAGTGCAAGAAGAGGACGAGATAGGGGACAGGGGAGTACTACTATAAATGGTCAATACCCTGCAACAGTGGAAATAACTTTCTCTACCAATCTCCTTTGATTCGATTTCAAAATTCTTTTGATTGCTTCGTAGCAGCTACAAGAAGAAGTTTCGGTGTGATGGTGGCCCTACGAATCGTTGTAGAAAATCCTTACTTCGTATCTTCATCGGTTTCTTATCAGCTTTTCGTTTTAAACTTTAATGAATTTGAAATTGAAAATTTTAAACAAATTGAAAATTTTAAACAAATTGAAAATTTTAAATTGAGTTAAATTAGTTAACAAATATAAGGCTAAATTTGAATTGTATCAATAAAACGATATCGGTTAAAACCAAATTTGAAATTCTATTGTAATCTCTTGTATAGACTGAAATCCGAAGAGGGCCAAATTGGTATATACTTTGGGGTGTTCCGACCTAAGTTGGAATCCATATCTAGTGTTTGAGAAATTGTATAAGATTGAACCTATCTATCTATCCTCTGGGATCCGATATATTCTACGAACGATTAGTTATCCCTTCGAACTAATCGATGCCCTTGCATATTCATAGACCGGTGGACCCGAGTATCTTGTGAAGTGTTAAATAGATTCGTTCTTGTATCTATTGTTGATATTCTGATTTGGTAAGCTGAATGCAGAATAAATATTTTGATCTGATTTAATCAATCATTTCTTTATCTATCATCTATTCTTTGTTATCTCCCTTGTAATTTCGAGGACGAAATTCTTTTAAAGGGGTAATCTGTAACGATCCCGATTTTTGAGTAAGATTAAATTTAGTAGTTGATATAAATTGTGAATTTAAATTATAAATTAAATCAATTTTTCCAAAATTAAATATGATATTTTTTTATTGGGACATTGATTTTAAAATTTAATTAATTTATTGACAATGAATATTATTATTTTGAAAATACTAAAATTAATATCCTGAAAACAAAATAAGTATACATACATTCTTGTGAAAATAAAAAAATTCATTTATTAATAAAATTAGTTTTAAAACCATTTCTTTCTTTAAATTGGTATAAGTAGAAATAATAAACAAAATGTATATGAAACAAGCAATAAAAGTTCAAAATAATACATATACAGATAATTATTTATTTAAAAAGTATAATAGTAACTTGAGTTTAAAATTTAAATAACATGTGTACTTATGCATAAAAATATTTTAACTTAAGTTCAAGTTTAAATAAGAATTGAATAAAGGATTCATAAGAAAGCATATATATGTAACATTGGTTTGTAAATTTATAACATTAGATTTTTTAAAGTGTGTAACCTCTAAACCATAATAAGTATAATTAGGATTTAAATTTAAATTTAAAATAAATGTTTTACAAAAAATATTTGGCTTTTGAAAATCGTTAAGGTGTAATTTATAATTTATATAATGTAAATATTGGTTAAGGCCATTCTTTTAACATTGTATATGTATATACGAATGAATGAAGAAGTTCATTTATTTATAAAGTGAATATGATATAAAAATCTATTTAAATTTTTTTTTTGTAAAATTGCAAATGCTAAATATACACAAGGGGGAAGGAGTAAATTTTACAAGTGTTAGATCTCATGATTATTTGTTTACAAATGACCTTCAATATAATTAATTGGATAAAATAATAAGATTTAAAAATTGCAAAAAACTTTTCATCTCCCCATACTCAATTATTTAGCTTTTCAGAAAACCTGAAACAACAGTATCAAAGATTAGCATTTCAAACTCCAACACTCAAGAAAAAGAAAAAAAATCAGAAAAAGAAAGAAAACTGCCATTATCTTCTCAAATCTGAAACAGAAAATTCAAAATCTCAAACCTGAAATAAGTAAAAGCTTCAACCTACTGCAAATCAAAACTTCAACCTGTTTCAAGTGCAATCTGGAAGCAAGTTATAGATCGAATTACAAACCAGAATCAAAGGCATCCAGATTTATTAAAAAAAAAGAAACAGTGCTTCAGTTTTGGCTTAAAAAGGCAGAGCTGGATCCTCTAAAGCTATCAAAGGCCAGTAAATTTATTTTTAAAATTTGAATTTGAAGTTGTAATCAGTGATAAAGCAAAGATTTAAACAATTATATTAAACAGTTGTAGGGAACAAATCAAGTTCAAAGACAAAAAAAATCAATTTCTGGTTTGCAACTACAAACCATATCCTCTGTTGCATCTAATTCAAACTGTAAGTAAATCGAATTTATTGTTTGTTATCGGTGAAATAAACAAATGAATATACAGAAATTAAGCAAAGTTTTGTATTAACAAACTTTGCAGATTTAACTTCAAGATTTAAAGAAGGAAAAAGAAATACAGGCTTTGCAACTGTCTCTGTTCCTTCCCGTAAAACCAACAAGTGAGCAAACCTCTTAACCTTGATTTTTATCTTGATGTTTGGATTTGTATTGGAAGCTATGATGTGAATATGCTTGAATGTTTGTGCCTGCTTGTATATGTATATAGGTGTGTGATTGGGTTTATAACTGATAACTGGTATATCTGCATATGTTCTGTTTACAGGTTCTTAAAACAAGTTTAGGAATCCATATCACTAAAAAATTTACTGTTAGGCTTTAATTTCTGAAAAGAAAATGTATTTTTCATAAACTAAGTAATAAAAATATATTTAAGCATGATGGAATGAAAACTATCTGGAAATTTAGGAAAAACAGTTGAAATTGTAAACTTATTAAATCTTCAACTTGAAACTTTTTTTATTCCAGGTTTATAATCTGTTTTGTTACCTAAATTCATGATTTTTAAAAGTAAAATCATAATTTTTAAGTTTAGATCAAGTGTGTAATTTGAAGTTGACCTGTAATTGGGTTTTGAAGCTTTTCTGGTGATCGGTGAACTTGGGGAGGTCGTGCTTGGGGTTGAAAGAAGCTTGAAGGATGTAGATTGAGGGAAAAATATTGGAAGAATTTATAAGTTGTCGATACGTTTGGTCACCGACGTTTTAGGGTTTAAGTCAGGTTTGGGGTTGGCTGGGTTTTGATGGCCACTGTGTCATCGAGACTAGATCGGAGCCACTCGGTCTTGGGGAAAATTGTGCGTGAATGTCTGGCGCATATTTGGGTATGATGGTGAGGTGGATGGTGATCAGAAGCGGCGTCGGCAAGGCCATTTTCGTCTGAGGTCTTTTCTACCAGTTCGATTGAGCTACACATTTTTTTGATCTACGGCGAGTTGAGTGATCTGGGAGGTGGTTAGGGGTAAGGAGATCATCGTCGATCTGCCTGGAGTTGCAGTAACGATCACCGAGGCTCTAGCGACGTGTGCATGTGCACAATGCGAAGTTTTGTGCATCTGGAATTTTAGTTGGGAGAAGAAGTGATTGACTCGAGTTTAGTCTTAGGGAGAAGGTGATGCGGCTCGGGTGGGTTATCGAGTGGGTACGCGAATGTATTACAGTTTTAAATGTTTGGATAAAAACAGGTTTTTGAGGAAAAAAATAAGGTGGCTCGGGAAATTTCGTAGTGGACTCGAAGTTGAGCTCAGGAACAACATGTTTTGGCTCGAGTTGCTTGTTTTTTGTTTACAAGTTTAGGTAAGTTTCGAAGATTTAAACTTTAAAGTTAAATCTGTTTTAAAATTGTTTCAAAGATAATTAATGGCTTGTGATGATAAGTTTTAATCTTATTTAAAACTTAATTAGTAGGGTGATTAAGTAGTTAATCTAGATAAAAGATTTATCTTTAATTAAATGAATTTTTGAATAATTTAAGAATCATTAATTAATTTTAAAAGTAATTTGTAAATGTAATTAATTTTTAAAGTTGATTGATTATGAATCAAAGGTTTAATTTATTAATAATTAGGATTTAATAAAATTAATAATTAAGTATTGATTAGAGGATGATTTATGATTGATTAATGAGATTTATTAAAGGATGTTTACTCAATATAAGTAAATTAAGTAATAATTTATTAATGGAATTAATTTAAGGGTTGATTAATTTATCCATAATTTAAAGATTTATTAAGTGTTTAAGGGTTAATTACTTAATGCAATATATTTAAGATTAATAAAGGGTAGTTAATTAAAAGATAAATTTATTTATGAAAGTAAATTAAAGATAATTACTTTGTGTAATTAATTGAAAGATAATTACTTTGTGTAATTAATTAAAAGATAATTACTTTGTGTAATTAAATAAAAGCTAATTACTTAGTGAAATTAATAAAGGATTATTAATTAAGGGTTAATTAATTAATTAAAGATGATTAATTAAATGGTGAATTAAATGATTAAAGGTTAATTATTTAAAGGTTGATGAATTAAAATTAAAGGTTAATTAATTTATTATTAATGGTTGATTAATAAATGATTAAAGAGTAATTAATCAAAATGATTTGTAATTTATTAATATTAATCGACCAGGGTTAGTAATTCATAAGTAACTAATCTAGTTTGAATTAATCAGACAATTAACTGACCTCACTTATGAATGTTTGGATTCTATTGGATGATTGAATGGTTTAATATCCCTGATTGTGATGCTCTGTTTTGATTTAAGCTATGTTTAATGTAATTTATTATCTGTGATATATATATCTGTGACCTGTGAATAAGAGATAAGCGTTATAGTTTATACCGCTTATCAAATCACTACAGCAAAACAGTCTTTTTACAACGGGCAATGCCCGTTGTAATATGGTTTTCACAACGGGCATGTGTCCGTTGTAATAGGCCTCGTTGTAATAGATCCATCACATTTTACAACGGGCAAAGCACGTTGTAAAAACCGTTGCAGTATGCCTTTTTACAACGGCCATAAACCCTTGTAAGAAGCTCATATAACAACGCACATTGCCCGTTCCAAAATAAATGCAAATTTAAAAAAAATACAACAGCATCCATACAATACATCCATACTAATACTAAATATTTTCGTAAAATAATTAAAATCACATATGAAAAGACTAAAAGCACAGTTTTACACTTTATAAAACATGTACAATATTTGAGAAAATAAAACATGTATCTTAGAGAAAATAAAAAATGAAGAAAATGCACAATATTTGAGCATAGTTTTACATAGTTTTACACGTTTATAAGTTGAGGGACTAATATTTCTTACAATCCATCTAATGCCGGAAGTGCTAGAAAGTCTTGATGGTTGGTTTATGTTTACGCACTTCCCCCTCTGAAATCACCACACCACCCTGCCAATATTACCCACTGACCATACAACAACATTACTCTTACATCCAAACAACTTCTGCCCCTACATTGCTGAACACTCCTATAAAATCACCTTCTACTGCTGTTACCATTCACAAACTTCATACTCAATCATCTCCATTTACAAATACCCAACTTGTCTTCACTACCACCTGCACTGCTTCATCAGTAACAGTTCATTGCCTCTGCTAACATCCATCCCATCTGCCAAATTTTCCTACCACCATCAGCCACTTCATACAATATTTCATATAATACTCCTTCATCACCAACATCACTTCACCATACATACTAAAACACTATCTCATATCAACTACCATATCCCCTGTCATCTTCAAACTACTGACCATCCACCCTGTACATCAGCAGTCCATCTCTCAACTTAATCACTGCATACTCCACCGAAACCATTCCCATAGCAAAATCTCAAAACCCTGCATTTCAACATCATCAAACTTCTGAACTGTGCACTCCTACATAGCTACTGCCTGCACTTCAACACTACTAAGTAAATACTGCTTGCACAACTTCTCATTTACCCACAAGTACATCCATACATCACCACTATATCAAAGTTCATCCACGCACCACTTAACAGCTGCTGCACTACCTCAGTCTCATCCCTTCCAGTACCACCCCACTGCACCTACTCCAGGCCATCAACTTCCATCACTCTGTAGTCACCCACACTTACACTCCTCCAGTCCATTCCTGTAACCACATACTTTACACCATTCAACCATCATCGATTATCCCTTGCCAAGCAAACTGTGTGTATCAACAACTCTATGCACTACACATCTCACCTGGCCATACTACACTACTAAATCACCCCTTCCTTCCACCCATCCACTCATCCCCATCAGTACAACCTTCCAAACCATCCATTCACCCACAACTGCCAATCAACTTCTGGCCTATCCACTTACAAAAGAAGTTTGGTGTGTAAGCCTGAATCTTAAGGGGTCTGCATACAAAGAATGAATAACTTACCTACTCCAAAATTGAATCATGAACAAAAATTTAATAGCATAATTTCGAAAGCGAACTTGCCATTCATAAACTGATATTCAAGCGAGGCAGTCTCGGCTTCCCATGCTTTCCACTTCCTCATCTATATATCAAAAGTAAACAATCAAAATCATCTAAAATAAAATAGGATATGGTTTGAATTTCAGGTATTCCATAATAAAAGCCATAGGCATTGCATTTGTGATGACATTCTTCTCTATGTTTGATGTTCCTGTCTTCTGGCTAGTACTTATATTTTACTGGATTGTTCTTTTTGTTTTGACTACGAAGCGCCAGATTGGACACATGATCAAATACAAATATGTACCTTTCAGCATTGGGAAACATGTAAAATTACATAAGAAAATAAAACATTTCTTTCATAAAATCAAGCTTTAGGATCAGATTTGATACACAACGAGAGGTATATATATTTTTTACTTATGCAAACTGTATCATTAAGTTCATATTACAAATGCAGAAGTACACTGGGAACAAGAATGCTATGACAAAAGGTATTGTGGACTGATTATGGATGGCCAAAATGGGGCATTTCCTTACGCAGTTGTGTGAAATAATATCATTGGTATCTGCTAAGCTCATTTGCTACAATGTTACGGTGAATCGCTTAATATAACTTCTTATAATCTATCCACTTATGTAGGTGTTATGTCATTTATGTCAACATGACTATCTGCTGTGTATAAATATGTCTATATATACATTTCCATTTGTTTGTTGACTTGTATGCGTTGTTTTCCAAACATATTGTGTCGTATTAGCCGAGAAATGAGAGTTCTTTTTTATCTTGCACGCCACCTCTACTATAAGTTCAATAAACAGAATTTCCATCATGTTTTTTTTGAAATTTCAAAACGTTATATGATTATTATCAACAAAAACCAAAATTTACATTTTGACAAGATTACTAATATTGTTCCTTTAAGTGAAAAGGAGAACCTTTTGATAATACCGATCATATCATATTCTCTTTACATAAGAGGAAGGTAAGTACCTTCATGCCTCTTCTCAAATTATGTGGATCGGCATTTTCTGACACCTTGTCCAAATGGATTAAGATTAAGATCTGAATTATAGTTGTAACGATGAATAAATAATTAAGATTATGATTTAAGTATCAAAATAAGGTAAGTATTTCTCAAAATAAGCAATGATTAAGATTTACATCGTAGCTGTGATGTTAAATGCATAAACTACTAACGGAAGAAACTAAAATCGGCAATATCCAAAGTATACCGTAGAAACCACAATCGTCCGAAGTATACCATAGAAACCACAAATGGAAGAAATTAAAATCATCGATATCCAAAGCATACCATAGAAACCATAAGTGGAGGAAAAGATCACCTTACGAGATAAAAGCAACGACTCCCCATGCTTTCCACTTCCTCATCTATATATCAAAAGAAATTCCTCCTCAAATAAACCAATCGAATGCTTTTAGTCATGAGTATTTGTGTTTGAGTAACTGTGTTTGAAATGCCCTAATACAAATCCCAAGTTCTATCTATGGACCTTTTCACGGTCCGTAGATCTACCATTGGAGGTTTATGCTACAGTTGGTACTGACTTAAATGACAACAGACTGAAAGTTTTCTTCAAGGGATAAATATGTAGTTGTTACTATAGTATAGGGTGATATATTAAAGTTATGAAAATGAACCACAACTAGACTTGGGCATACTTGTTGGCAAGACCTTCAATGTTTCCACCATCACCAATTGTTATGTACACCGGAGCTGACTGATCTTTAACTGGTTTACATTCTCCATTCACTATGTTGTATGCAATATTTGATACCCGTTCCTACAATATAAATTATATAAATATACAAATTAGTTGATATCAAAATGTTTAATTCTTGCATGTGCACAGTGCACTTTTACTTTTGTATCAACCGGTGATTAAACTGTCTTATATGATATTAATAAACCAACATATACTTCCATCCATATTTACACTTTACAGTTCTTCTTCTATTTTTAAATGCAAAATTGGTGATTGTTAATACAATTTCATTATAATAGTAAAGCATTGGATAATGATTAATGGATCAGACACAAGTTGGACTTACACTGCGTTCATAGGCATGAACATGGCCAGCAAAGACGATATCAACTTTGTATTGGACAAATCACTGTTCAAACATAACTCTCATGGTTTCCCCTTCCAAGTAATGATAATTATAGCTATTATAACATGGTGAATGCACAAGAACAAATAACCACGGTGTCTCACTTCTATTTACTTTTGGTAACTTGGCCTTAAGCCACTGATATCGAGGTGTGTATTTACCTGAAATAATGAACATAGTTACTGATCAAATTGCAACACTTGCTTAGTATAAAAATTATTTTTCAATGAACTTCCACATCACAATCGCATGCCACATCAATTTCAACAGCCTACAACCTCTGTCACACTCCACCATCATTATGTCAACATCACCTTGCGAAACCACTTACCATCACCAAAAATTTTAAAAAAAAAATTCTTAACAATCACCTTCTGCCACTACCTCTGCCTATTACGACATTGCCCCCAAAACCACTACTTGCCGCAGCCTTCACCCTGTGCATCACTGACATTAACAACACCCAATATGCCACTAAAATCATCCGCGAACTCCAATTCCAGCAATACCACAACCTACAGACTCCATCATCTAAATTCAACAGCCTCAGCACCTCCGCAACCCACTTCATCAAACTCAAACGCTTGAATCGAGCATCACTTCACCACAACCTCACATAACAGCAATCGCCACCATGGATCGCCTGGAACCCAACTGCAATTCTATTCCAACATCATCCGCGACCATCCAGAACTCCACGATGAACCCCATAAACGAATCACAGCATCGAATACGCAATCGCTACATCGAATACCACGACATCCTCTCCAGCAACTCCCCACCATTACCGCCACCTCATTCGCCTCTACGACTTCTTCTCAACCCACCAAACAACAATCACAACCTTCAAACCAAATCACCTAAACAACCGCTAGCACCCACTCTCGAGCAAGTTTAAAAGCCTCGCCAACTTCGAACAACCCCAAACTCGCCTCGCAAACATTCCATACCCCCAATCCCCTTGAAGCCGTAATTATTTATATTGAGTTGTGAGAGTTTGATTTCGATTTGAGATCTAATTTTGTAGCGACGAAGCTTGTAGCTAGAGGAGCTTGCAGTGGAGGAGCTTACAGAAGCGGTCTTGGCTTTGTCGGTTTAAGAATTAGGGTTTTTGGCAGATTTGGGAGCGTGAGAGGCAAGGAGTAATTTGTTATTTTAATTTTGGAGGGGGACAAAGGCGTGCTGTTAAATTTTCGAGGAATAAAAGGCGGGCTGTGAAATTTTGCCCTATTGTAACGGACATATTTAGCCCGTTATAAAATTGGCACCTATTACAACGGACATTTTTAGTCCGTTGTAAAATTGGCACCTCTATTACAACGGGCATGAAAGGACCGTTGTAATAGCGTTCTATTACAACGGGCAGTCATTGCCCATTGTAAAAAATGCATCGTATAGAGCATCTATTACAACACGCCTGAATGGACCGTTGTAATAGCCTACTATTACAACGGGCAACCAACGCCCGTTGTAAAAAAGGCGTTGTAATAGAGTATTTTTGTTATAGTGAATATAAGCGTTATAGTTTATACCGCTTATCAAATATATTGCTGTACTGAAATTTGTACTGATTGATGATGTTGCACTTTTATTGTGTAAAACCCCTGGACCACACTTACACACACACAAATATGGATTGCACGTGGAAATGGGTTAAGTCACAGATTTTTGAAATAGTTTTAAAATTGAATTTTTGAATCCAAATGGTTTTGGAAATGGATTGGGTTTTAAGGTGTAAAGTTTTTGAAAAGGAATTTCAAATATAAAAATTTATTTTTGAATAACTTGATTAAGTCTAAAAGTTTAAATAATTTGATTTAATTTTAAATTCAAAATTTGAAATTGAATCTATGTTTGGAAACTAAGGATTAAAGATGTTATACAAGTTATATATGGGTTAAACCGTTTTAAAGGTATTGATTTGGATTTAATATAATTCAAGGGTTTTAACTCATGCAAATATAATTGGATTTTTCTGAAACGAAAATTATTTGTTTTCAAATAATAAAAGCTTTCACATAACAAATGAACTTTCAATTGGTGTTAAAAGGATTTCAAGTCTAAAATGAAAATAGTCTTCCAAGTTATGAATAAATCTTTGGAAACGGGTTTGAAAGCTATAAGATAAATTCTTGTTTAAAGATTTAATGAGTTAACCCAATTAAAATGGAAATTATTTTGAAATCTATAGATCTTTATGAAACTAGGTGAACTTTGTGAAATAAATCTTTTTGTTTAAAGATTTAAAATGGTTTTTGTTTAAACCATTTGAAGAAAGTTTTTTTGGTTTTTCTTTTAAAAGTTGTGACTTAACTGAAATCTCATATCCATATGTTTTTAAATATTGTGCTCATTATTCGGTTTAGCCTGGAGAGGACCTTGTGTCATATAACCCATTTCGAATAATGATACGACGTTATGGATTGCATTTGAAGACCGTGTTGAAGACCGGGTGTCTTCGAGAACGATAGGATAACCTATCGATTGTCTTTGCATCGAGTAGCTACGGTATAGAGATTCCCTATATGATGGGAAGTTCGATCGGGATTGTGGATACCCGGATTGCAAGGGCTTCTTACTTTATTGGACGAAGTGCCTTAGGTTCTGTTCGAAACCGGAACAGACTTGTATGGTTGTATGTCCGACATTACACTTTGAGATATTAAACTGAACTCTATCAAATACATTTCTGCTTGGTGACAGAGAATTTATTCTCTTAGCTTAACACCCTTCTCTGAGACGTGCGAGCTTAGAGGTTATGTAGTTGATAGTTATCAGTGATATACTCCCAATTTGATAGTGTGACAAGCTGAGTACTGCTGTGTATCATTTGTTGATCAAAGCATGACTTTTGTATAAAGGGTAGCTTTGTGGACGAGACTGCATTAGGACCTCACACCCCGGAAATGGTCGAAACAGAAAAGATGCGGCAAGGTTATGAGGGTCGCTTCCTTTAGGGTGTGTCATTCCCTTCTGGAAAAGGATGGTATCATGGTATGGAGCCTAGATACTTAACCCATGTGGACACTGCAGATCTATTACTTTATGACTGCTTTGTGGTTGAGAGGCGCCTCGGATAAAGGTTCCAAAGGACTGGGGGATGGCATGCTCGAGTAGTAGCTACCTAATTACAAAGGTAACCCGGCCTTGTGTTGGCAGAGATCCGGTTAGGTTCTCGGGACGTCCCTTCAGAGGTGTACCCATGTGGCAGTAGGAAGTTCCTTAGCCTGACCATTTGTTGGAAAATCCAATCTTCAATACGCGCCTTGTACTGTTTTAGTTGTAGAACCTGCCATTTACTTATGGTGGCGCCCCACTGTTTAGATGGTAGCTATAGTAGGCATACAATACTGGTTGTATGCTGGTTAGGATTAATATTATACTTTCGAAATGGTTTTTCTACACTATGCACTAGTAATAATATCAAAGGAATTTTCTTGTATCAAGCATATTTGAATATCATAAGGAGAAACCTCCTTCAATTCTGCTTTTGCATTGTGTGTGTGGCTAGAGGCCTTATGGTAGTTTCATTTTTCAAAAAGCATTGCAGATTTATTTTAAATTCTTTTGTTGTTTGTTTTAAAGATAAACTGTTTTTGTTTGCTTATACCAGTCACACGACTGACCTGGAGTTTATTGTTCCTTTCCTAAACTCTGGGTGCCTACAATTTTCCCACACGGACAGTCTAGAGTTGGGTTTTCCAAATAGTCAGGTTTAGTAGATTATCTGGAGCTAGTCAATTCTTTGGATCATTATTGGAAGTTCGAGCTATTTCTGGATTGGTGCCTTGGAGATGGAGATGGAGATTACCGCTGCTGAAGTTCTCTCTTGAAGACCATATTGGAGATTTTGTTCTGCTGTTGGTGTTATCTTTTCTTTCCGCTGCTATTTTCTTGTATCATATCTTTGATGTATATTGATATTCATTGTACCATTCAGTTGTATCTGAATATTGTATCAAATGTTGTACATGATATGTATTATTCATTTCTTCTGCTGTGTTGTACTTAATGTGTTATAAGCTCCGATGAACCAGATTCGACGTTTGGATCTGCGACGTTTGAATACGAGTGTCGCATTCGGTGCTGATTTTCGAAGGTCGAGTCAGGGTCGTTACAGTTTGCGAATGGGTTGGATGTCAAAGTGCTTTCTAGGATACAACAAAACCAGAATCCAAATATATAGCAATGTTTGTAGATTAAATGAGATTTTATTAGGGAGGAAGAAGATAAAATAGATGTTATTTAAACAACGACATGGGAGATGCTTATATAGTATATGAACAGTTGCTTTGGCAAGGGATGCGATAGTTGGAAGAAAGGTGTAATTGTTGTTCGATCAGTAGTTAATTGCCAAGAGGCAAGTGCTAAGTGCTTTCCGCACGTGCGTGTTATGATAATGCCCCTTTCCCTTCTCCTTTAGTCATTTCAACTAATTAAACATGTGATGCTTCACATATATACTCAAATATTGAAACAACTCCTCCCGATGTGGGACTAATGTACTTGCTCCCTCTTCATAAAACAATCTCCCTCAACAGATCGTAATTCTTGACATTATTTGTCAGCCATTTATACCACCTTTGTGCATCATCCTTCAAGTGAAAGGAACAAGTAGGTACTCACTCAATCTTGAAAGTGTGATGGTATTTGAGAAGCCGTTCAACCTGATCTATCGACTCAATCATAGTTTCATCGCCGCTGTAGACAGGGAATTCCAGCTTAATGGTAGTGTGCTGAAGCAAGGTAAGAGGAGGTAGAATGTTGGGTTGTTGTCTTGGGTGAGAGTTTTGATTCAGATCATTAGAGTGGGGGAAAGTGAAGAATTTCTGTTATTGTTTCTCTGAAATGGGGGTACATAAGGATGACTTCTTGATGGTGGTTGAGGGTCATGATATGAATTAGATGGCAAGTTCTTTTGAGACCTCATTTCTTGCATGGACGATTCTAAGGTTGCTGTGAGAAGGTCACATCTGCCATTGAATTCTTGGGTGTTTTCTTGAAATGACTGATGAATTTCTTGTTGTGATTGGTGAAGTTCTTGCTGTGCTTCTGCCAATTGATCCAGATATAATTTTGTTGTCTCATTGATGTGTTGTTGACATGTCTTAAACTCCTCTCCATCTTTAAAATCAAGGACAGAAAGATGACTATTGTCATCTACATTGCTGATGTCAAAAGTTTGGGGATTCAAATTGGCCCCAGATGTTCGGTTTGGATCCTGCTCTGATACCAATTTTGTAGACCCATGCTCCTTAGATTGGTTTCTTGTATGCATAAGAAAAGTGATTTAACAGAGTCAGAAAATGATAATTTGGTTGTAGAAAATGGTCAGATAAGCAGCAGTTTGTTTGGAAACAAGATTAGCAAGCCTCAGACATGAAGGAAGATAAAGAGTAACAGATTTATGGAATTGAAGATAAAAGAATAGAAAAGAAATAAATGCACATAATTGAACATGCACAAAGAAGGAAGAAATTGTAGAATTTTATTTAACAAATCACACACCCATTATCTTACAAAATCATGTATATATGGTAATTCCAACGGCTGTAAATTCTGACTAAATCAACCTTAAACCCAAAGTACAACTCATACAATTCAGCCAGCTAATGATGATATATTTGCATGTGCATGTGTGCATGTGCACAAGATGCACAACCCTAAATCTCTTTATCATTCAACTGATATCCACCATGCATGCTGTAACTGCTACCTGAGACATGTCAGCAGTGAGAGGTTCACTAGAGATCATCTTCGGTGGTTGTTCTAACGAACTTTGGGTGGAAATGCAGAATTTTCTCCTTTTGATCAACTTGATGGCTAACATTAGCTTTTGGGCATAACATCGATTGAAGCAAAAGCAGGTATTGGTAATCCTATTTACTCCTTTCTCTTCTACTTATATTTGTCCACGGATTTACCTTTGCTTTAGTGGCCTTTTCTGTAAAATTTATTTATTCTTCCAATTTCTACTTCTAGTTGTCCACAAATCTTTTTTGTTAATTTTGATTATTCCTCCAATTTCTGTTTACAATTGTCAACAAATATAACTTGCCTAACAGGGTTAAACTTCAACAAATTCTATGCTAGTTTGACGAGTAAGTAGTCATTTGTAAAAGGGGTCCGCGGTTCGAAAATAACTGCATTAGATTACTACAGTAACGAATTTTGCATCAGCCATTGTCGGTTTATTTACCGCAACCTTTCACCACCTGATTCATAGAATATGGTTGTAGTCTGCTTTCTATGCTGATTTGACGAATAAGCAGTCGTTTGTAAAAGGGTCCGCGGTTCAAAAATAGCTGCATTAGATTACTACAATAACGAATTTTGCATTAGCCAGTGTTGGTTTATTTACCGCAACCTTTCACCACTTGATTCGTATAATATGATTGTTCATGGATTTACTGAGTGTCTTACTGAGTATCATAAATTATACATTTGGATAATATATCTGCAAAAAAGTGATTGAGATTCTACTGTGATATTCGTGAAATTAGTCCATTTACTGCTGCTGTAAAATTACTTACTTTATTACTGTGATATTCATCAATTCTGTTCATTTACTAATGCAGTAAAATTTCCATTTTTTCAATGTTAGCGAGTATTTTTGACGCTTATGTTTGCATTCAAATAATTTTCAACAGTTATAAGCGAATTCACATTCAAATATTTTAAGAAACAGTTTCTTTAATATTTATGTACATGTACAACATTCATGTTACATTTCTTTTCTAATTTGTAAATTGTTCTCCATTTTTTGTATTTTTTGCTAATGTACTTCAATTGCCATTCCTCCAATACAATTCATGTACTCCCAGCATTTAAAAACATTGTGCATTGCTATTGTGAATACATATTTAGAATCAGTATTTACTTTTGAAAAATTATTAACCGATTGTTTCATACCCTTTCTCACTTTTAGTTTATAAGGCAATGAGTGCATTTCTTATAACCCAACGTATTATTACATTTGATATTCATTACCCGTTTAGTACAAATATTTATAGGACAATATTACTTTCTAAATGTCGTTTAACCATGTTACTGATCTACTAAAAACATGATAGCAAATCTAAATTTCTTATGGCTAAACCAACTACTACTACCATACATGCAATTTCATGTACACCTCAAACCAATTACAATCAAACTACAGTTTACTGAAGACAATATATCGCATTGAGAAAATTTATGCTCAAAAGTTAACATATCATATTAATGAATCCCATTATGTAAAAATATGCTCTTTTTAACATAATTTTCAGTATACAAGTTCATTTTTCTATTTCATTTTTAATAAACAACTGAAAATTATTGAGAGAACTTTTACTCTGGTTTTAATCAGAGCATATATGTTAATATTATTTTGTGTATAGTATAAGGAAGCACCAATCAAGTAGCTCTACCAATGCATTGCACGTGTTGTGTATGTATCATATGTATTAAATATGTATTCTGCCAACCAACTATTTTCTGCACAGGTAACTCATTTGCTGCAACAGTTTTCAAAGTTGTAATGTAATGGGTTCCTTAACCAATATTGAAAATAAAACCAGTTCGTGCGGACTTAACTATTTTACATGGATTGTCCATATGTATATGCGTGAATACTAGACAGTATTGCAGACCTGCAAGTGCATTGCGATTGTCAAACTACAATCACTATCCCGGTACCATTGAAATGGTGTAAAATTGAACTTCTATTCATTTTTCCTTTTGTTTTATTTTTACTTTGATACGACTGAAATCTATCACAAGTGGCCATGATGGACGTCCAGTTTGATTTTCAAGTCTTCTTCCATCTGATTTCATTTATTTCAATTTATGTATTTTATAGGTTTATTCTCCAGAAGGGCTGGAAGTTTGTTTCAGAGAGGAGTTCTAATACTTTTTGCAATCTATTGCTATATTCCTTCGGTAGGGTATTTTGAGATACATACATTATTTTGCTAGATAAAATATTATTGCTTAGTACGATTGCAATAATAATTTATATGAGTTTATAGAAACGATAAGAAGTGATTTTACAAAATTAGAGAAGGAAATGGAGAGAGAAAAAGAATAATGCAGTAGATAGAAGCTATGTAGGTCGCATTAGAAACAAGGATTGAAAATAAGAAAATGTTTCTGTGTTGTGATGCCAGCGGTCACCGTAGAAATTCGATGTATGTTTTTAGCAAGTTAATAACATATACTGACGGGTTTAGCTGGCTTAGCTGTCTGTTATTGTAAGCGTACATGTGCCATTGTTGTACTGCCTTCTTCTTCCAGCTAATTACTCAACCACCTTATTTCACCTTTGTCAATGGCCGCCTGTATACCTCTATCCAGTTCTAAATTTCTGAGTCTTCTTCATATACGCTAACCTATTACAATCGAGTTGCAGTTTTCTGAAGAGAATATAACGCATTGAGAAAGTTTATGCTCAATAGTTAACATATCATATAAATGAAATTCATTACGTATAAATGTGCTCTTTTTTGTTAACGATTTTCCGGGATCACTGCACAATTAGATTTAGAAGAGAAAGTAGTGAAGAAATCAAACAAAATTAGTTTCCCCAAAAACAAAAACTTTTATTGATTCAACCAAGAAAATACAAAAGAGACTTAAAATTGAGAAGAAATCTCAATCCCAAATACCCAACAAAATACATTTTTTCCCACACACCTCTTATCAACCCTAGACATGTCTATTTATAATAGACTTGACAAATATCTTCTTTAAGAAGCTATTGAATACTTCCGTTAATCTTTCCCATGTAGATAATTTGTTGTCTTCTCTAATGCAATAAAAGAGGCAACTGATCACTCTGTCAAATATACAAAATCTCTAAAAAGTGCAATTAATCACACTCCAAATTCTATAAAATCTGTATAATAGACAATAAATTTGAGTCATAATTCCACATAGACTCAAATATCTCCAAGATCTAATTAAATATGGAATATTATATCACTAAAATCTAACAATCTCAACCTTGATATAATATTTCATAAATGACATCCAAACTCCTCCTTGGACCTCAACTCCAAACAATATATCCAAGGAAACATATGTCTTCACCAAAAGCTAAACCTCCCTCCAAACTATGCATGCCCGCCAATAGAACATGCACATCATCAACAGATCAGAATTGCTTGTAATACCACAAAGACCTCCAAGTAGGCTTTGTGGTTTTCCGTTGTTGGCTCCACCTTGATTTAGATAGATTTGTCTCTCCAACTTCACTTGTATAAGAATTTGCAATCTTTAAAGTTTTTCCAAGCAAAGAATAAATATTATTATTTTTTCTTTTCGCGCGCGGCACCTCCCTTTTACCCTTCCAAACCCTAGTTACTCCACCTCAAATCGAGAGGTTGCAACCTTTCGATTCCAGTTGTCCAACAGAGATAAGATTTCTTTTAATTTTTGAGATATGCCTAACCTCTGTAAGCGTCACCAACCTTCCAGTATCCATCTTCAATATGACAGAACTCGTGCCTTGAACTTGCAGGTCTCCACCATTAGTGGACTCCACCTTGCATGCTTCCTCCTTATAATCGGTGAATGCTTCCCTTTGATTGCAAATGCGGAAATATGCACCAGAATCTAACACCCACTCTCCTCCCATACTCATATCAACACAAAGAACATCATTGCTAACGTCAAATTTTACCTCCTCATCACGGTCTACCTCCAGCTTATTTTTGCTTCTTTCTTGAGTTTTCATCCTCTCTTTATCCTCTCTTAATTTATTGCAAAATTTCAGCTGATGGCCTGGTTTTTCACAGTAATAGCAAATGAAGTCTTGATCTATATTTGGTTTGAATGGGCGTCTTTCTCTCTTTGCAAAGTGGACCTCTGCCAATGGATTTGTAGTTTCCTTTTCTTCAGTGGCCTTTACTTCCGATGAATTTATCCTCCGCATCTCCTCATTAAGAAAGCTGCTAACCACAGTCTCTATGGAAACAACACAACTAGAATTTGAATTGTTCAATGCGACTACTAGAGTTTCCCAACTTTCAGAGCTCATTAATATTAAAGCTTATGTTTCATCATCAACTTTGAAGCTTATTTCCGCCAATTGGTTCAGAATTGCTTGAAAGCTGTTGAGATGTTCGTTAATCGATTCGCCTTCCTTTAGTTTTAGATTGACCAACTTTCTCATCAGGAATGCCTTATTCATCGCAGAATTTTTTGCATAAATTCCTTCCAATTTCTTCCATATGCCAAAAGCAGAAGTTTCACAAGCAACAATATGAAACACAGAATTCTCCATAAAACACCGAATTGCTGCAGCTGCCTTCCTATCCAAAATTTCCCACTTTGCCTTGGTTATTCCATTTGGCTTTTCCCCTTTGTTTTCCAAGGGTTGGTGAAGATCATTAAGATAGAGATAATCTTCCATCTTCGTCTTCCATAACCCCCGGTTCCTTTCATTAAGCTTTTCAACACTTATCTTTTCCATAGCCAAAGATTCTTTCAAAAATTTGTGTAGTTGGCTCTGATACCAAATGTTAATGATTTTCCGGGATCACTGCACAATTAGATTTAGAAGAGAAAGTAGTGAAGAAAGCAAACAAAATTAATTCCCCTCACAACAAAAACTTTTATTGATTCAACCAAGAAAATACAAAAGAGACTTAAAATTGAGAAGAAATCTCAATCCTAAATACCTAACAAAATACACCTTTTCCCACACACCTCTTATCAACCCTAGATATATCTATTTATAATAGATTTGACAAATATCTTCTTTAAGAAGCTATTAATACTTCCGTTAATCTTTCACATGTAGATAATTTGTTGTCTTCTCTAATGCAGTAAAAGAGGCAAGTGATCACTCTTCCAAATACACAAAATCTCTAAAAAGTGCAAATCACACTCCAAATTCTATCAAATCTGTATAATAGGCAATGAATTTGAGTCATAATTCCACATAGACTCAAATATCTCCAAGATCTAATTAAATATGGAATATTATATCACTAAAATCTAACATTTTTAACATAAACTTTAACTACATATGTTAATTTAGCTATTTCATTTTTTAACATACAAATGCAAGTTAATGAGGAAACTTCTACTCTGGTTTCAATCAAAGCATCTATGTTAATATTGTTTTGTGTATAGTGTGAAGAAGCACCAATCAAGTAGTTTTACTAGTGCATTGCACAAATTGTGTATGTATTAATGTATATATGTAATATGTGTATTAAAATATGTATCCTGCCAACCAACTATTTTCTGCACTGATAACTCAATCGCTACAACAGTTTGCAAAGTTTTAATGTAATGGGTTCCGCAACAAATATTGAAAATTAAACCGATTCGTGCAGACTTAACTATTTTATGTGGATTGTTCATATGTATATGCATGAATATTGATCAACGTAAGAGTCCTGCAAATGCATTGCCTTTGTCAAACTATACTCACATCTAATGCTATTAAAATGGTGT
This sequence comes from Allium cepa, assembly GCA_030765085.1. NCBI lineage: Eukaryota > Viridiplantae > Streptophyta > Magnoliopsida > Asparagales > Amaryllidaceae > Allium > Allium cepa. Next base: position 1,011,660,143 of record CM060928.1, read on the forward strand.
AAAATTAAACTTCTATTCATAGTTTTCCTTTTAGTTTTTTTTTTACTTTGATACGACTGAAATCTATCAAAAACGACCATTATGGGTATCAAATTTGCTTTTAAAATTCTTTTTCTAATGACCGTATGTTGGATATTATTTCTTTGATTTCAGTTATTACAATTAGTGTAATTTACAGGTTTATTATCCAAAAAGGCTTGAGGTTTGATTCAAAGAGGAGTTCTTCCACTAACTTTTTGCAGTCTATTGCTATATTCATTCGGTAAGCTATATTGGAGACGCATACATTATTTTGCTAGACGAAAATATGGTTACTCAGTACGGCTGTGATAACTTATATGAGTTTATATAAACGATATGAAATCGTTTTAATTTTTATATAGAACTCATATAAGATGTTTATTTTATTTTATTTATTCCATTTTGGTTTTAAAATTTTAAAATAATCGATATACATGTAACTGACCACCAGATGTACCATAATAACTGTCATCCATCCATATGATTTTTTGAGTCATATTATCAAAATCTTTCAACCAGTATATATATGCTTATTGTAATGTAAAAAGGTATGCTTGGTGTAGGTTATATGAAAATGTCAAAGGTTTTCTGTTCCCACTATTGCCTTTGGATGGGTTGTCTAATGTTCTATAAATTAAATCAACCTTCAATTTTTGTACTATGAAACAGTTTTTCCCCATTAAATCAAAAACAGAATACATTAATTCAAAACACATTAAAAAATATAATATATGATCTCTTATATTGGACTTTATTAACATATGCATTTTTTATGATTGAAAAAAGGTCAAATAAATTCGGATGCATGTGTATTTAAGACCTTAAGTATTAGATTTTCTTTTCAACATATTTGCTTCTCCATTGTACGAACTTATAACTTTCTCTAATGCTAAACATTATACTTGAAGCAATCTACCGAACAATAGGAACATATTCACCAACTGTTTTGGATGGTTTTAAAACTTTATATAGCATTTGATGCAACATGTAGATATATTTTTCTTATATGTTACATTTTCCATAAATTAATTTGTTGGTTGCCTCATCGACATATGATTCCAGGGGGCTGAAAATATTGTATTGGATATAAATCCGACTTATTACTTGAATATTGAATTTGTTTTCCTCCCATGATGAGGTAGGTAATTACATGAAAATAAGCTATCTATGTAAGAGTTCAAGATGTGATATATGAATTAATTTCTACAGAGAGAGGAAATTGATTTGCTAATCATATCTTCGTAAAAAAATAAATTCCAGGCCATATACTGTCAATTTGTCGATTGATAAGTATTGTGGATTAATATGACTAATTGGTGCATGTTTTATTTCTAAAAATTAAGCTGGTTTATTTTGGAAGTTGAAGATATACACTAATAAATTTTCAATCATATTTCTCATCCCTAACTGACGTTTATGCTAGTTCAAATGAGTTGGCCCTCTTTTCTTCTTTATGCTTAATGAACTCAAAAGTTTATTATAGTCGCTAACTATAATCTTATTTTTTGATTTTACAGGAAGAACGAAAAATAAAACCAAAGATTTAATTTGCCCAGTTAGCAAAAAGCGATTTCCTACTTCGTCTTGATCCTTTAAAGGATCCAAAAAGAAATAAAGGTACCTGTGATTCTGGGAGACAATTGGAATAATTTTAATAGTGCTGTTTTAGTATGGTTGGAATTTTATTTTCGGCAAATGTTATTTTGTTTTGATTCATTGTCATCTTCATCATTTGGTTGTAATCGACCGATATATTATGTTGAAATTTTTGTATTAATTTTTATTCATGATCCTGCTTTGCAAATAGGACTGTTTTATTAAGATAATGATTCATCTTACTTTGTCAAGGAATTTGTTGGCATCTAAATCATATGTTTTTGGCTCGACGTACATTGAGGATTTAAAAAATTAACAATCATAGTCACATTTATGGTAGAATTTCCTATATAATGGCATGCATTAAAAGGTCCTATTTTTTGTGCACCTTTAGCAATTCTAAACGATTTTCTTGGTTTTTCAAACACTTAAATTGGTGAAGACTAAAATTTGACTTAAACAACTGTATATAACTTAACCGCCTTCATTAAATTTGAAATTGCACTCATACACCTTGTGGTTTTTATGCTATTTTGATGAACACATGAATGGTTTCTAATATGATTGCTTCATTTAGAAACCAAAAGATACATCTTCCATATGAGCAATAAGGAATGCATTTAACTAGAAGAACGGATCAGATTATATTTTTCATCAAATTTTGTCTATTACTATATGCATCAACTCTGTTATGTTGCAATAACCTTTTACGTATATATTTGGTAATTAAATTTGTATATTTATTAAGTGCATAATATATTAAGGTCAACTTCTATGCATATAATAAATGATAATATGCTATGCCTTCTAGAAATCGTTAAGTCCAATATTGTTAATTAAAATGAATTAAACTTTATTGTAACATATAAAAAAATGATTATGAACACAATACATATTATACTCACAACTATAATGTTCCTTTTATAAAATGTGTACCAGACTTGGTTGAGAGGTATTCTAATTTGTGTCAATGCTTACACCACTTGGATTGGGTTGGATTGACTATTATTGTTGTAGCATGGCTTACTAGGTTATCTGATCGGACAACTTAGTTTATTAATGGTTCTTTTTGTTTATGATTTAGTTTACAGTTCTTTACCTCAACGAGCCTTCGAGGCCATTGGTTATACCTTATGCCTACAGCCATTACCTTCCAGGTTTGGTTTACGAAGCCTAAACAAGTGGGATAAATTTTGTATTTAGGCCAAATTTGTAAACAAATTACAAAAATACGCCACATTGCAAACTATTTACAAAACTAGAGTAGTTTTCGCCACGTTGGCGTCATGTGTGCTGGCAACATCTCAAATGCCGCCAGTACATGTGTATTGTGCAAAAGTACACTGGCGGCATTGGAGATGCCGCCAGTATGCGGCATCTCAAATGCTGCCAATATCCGCTGCTTTATATGGTAACCACCTTTTTATGTTTGCCTTCTTCCAAAGTTTTCTTAGATCTACAAAAATCCTAAACTCCAAACTGTTAAAATATTTGCATATTGTAGTTTAATCTTGATTGAATTCAGCTATAGACGAGGAGCAACATCTAATTCTTCCTCTTAAACAAGGAATTAGCTATAGCAGGTATGTTTTTTAAAAACCCTAGTTCAACTTTTTTTCTCATTTGTTGTTTGGTAACAAATGATAATAGGTAACTAGTTGACTGAATAAATTGTAGAATGGCTCCCAAATGTGTACCAACAATCTGTTATTTCGATGACGAACTGGTTGTTGATGAACTTAATTGTGGAGAATATGTCGGTGGCTCATGTAAACCAGCTAAAGTGTTGAAAGATTGTAATTTGGTGCAGGTGAAAGAATCAAATTATAAAGCAACGAAGATAAAATCTAAAGAATTTGACATAGAGTTAGCATGTAACTGGCCGACGGACTCAAGATCGAAAGCCATTAAAATAGCCGATGTGGAGCTAATGTTTTCAGCGACATCGAAATCAATTGAGTTGTTTGCTGGAAAAATTAGGCGCTTGCAAGTAGAAGACACCGTGTGAGAACAAGAAATTAACAATGTTATTGAGGAGCACCGAAGAACGGTTGAGGCAGTAAGTATCAGTCATGGAAACGCATCCCCGAGTTTCGTTAATCCGACTACGACAACGATGTACGGTCAACAACAAGGCCTATATAGATTTCCTCCGTGTATAACCTATCCATAGGGCATTCTATATACGTACCCCTATCTAAGTCAAGGCAGCTTTACGCATTTTCTCGGAAGGTGAAACATTTATTTATGAAATTTAGGTCGTATTAATTTGATATTTGTGTGCTACTTAATAGTTTTTTTCACTGTATTTGCAGCTATCTTCCTTGTCGACCAACACTCCCTAGTCCTACTGGACCATCACACTGCCATATTCTCAATTTATGTATCCAACTCCGTCCGAGTTATAAGATCTTACTCAGAGATATGTGTCATGAAGAATCAAAATTTGGTAGGTAGTAATTAAGGTACTGGTTTTAAGTAATACGTATATTTGAATAGCAGATTTCCCGTGCACGGTATTGTTTCACAATCTAATGCTGGTTTGGAGAATGTAAACGTAAATGCAAACAATGAAGATGTTGATACTGAGATGGATGGGATGAAGGTGAAGATGTCAATGACGAACCCCTTGTAAATAGTATGGATTTAGTGAACTTGGTGGAGAACGACATGTCATGGATAGGTAGTATGCAAGTGAATAATGATCCGTTGAACTATGATTTTTGCAACACACAAATTATGGCAAGGTCAATTGTTGCAAATTTTGAGTTCAACAATGAGCTGTTTTCAACCGTAAGTGTTCAGAATGGATTTAAAGTTGGTTTGATTTTTGTGATGAAAGCCAAGTTGTTACAACAGTTGAGCAAATGGTCGATTTTGCATGCCGTTTCTTTTGAAGCAATAAAATCAAATAAAACCAAATACACCGCCGTTTGTAATATAAATGCAAACTGTCCATGGAGAATTCATGCTATTATTCCCAAAAAAAAGTAAAACTGGTGGATTGTAAGGAAATATCCTAGCAACTACAATTGTGTTAACCCAATGATAAACTCCACACACAAGCAGGCGACGTCCAACTTTGTAGTGGAAAAAATATTACCTTTTGTGAAAGCCGATCAGAACATTACAGCCGGGACGGTACGACTTTTGATGAAAGAATAGTTATTCGTGAAAATTAGTTATATGAAGGCTTGGAGAGCTTTAAGTAAGGTGGTGGAAAGAATTTATGGCGATTGGACGGAGTCATATAGCAGTCTAAGGCAATATTTTGCTAAAATAACTAGATCGGACCCGGGAAGTGTTGGACACGTTACGACCGATGATTATGGAGTCTTCGATCGAGCTTTTTGGACCTTTGGACCTTGTATTGAAGGATTTTTTTATTGTCGTCCGTTGTTATGTAATGACGGGACCCATTGTATAAGAAATATAAAGGGACACTACTTGTGGCCACTGCTGTTGATGCAGATGATCACAATACCCTTTAGCGCACATAGTTGTAGAGTCCGAATCCGAGGATAGTTGGAGGTGGTTTTTTGCCTGCATGCGCCGGTTCATTCACAGTGTTAACAATCGATGAATTATCTTCATTTCGAATCGAATGAAAGGAATACCATTAGCCTTGGAATCGAAATGGTGTTTGCCACATAAACATAGATTTTGTGTTAGACATCTTAAAACTAATTTTCAAGCTGCAGAGTTTAGAGAAAAACGATTAACCGGACTTTTTTATGATGCAACATGTGCTGCGGAAGAAGTCGAGTACATCAAATACATGAAGAAATCAAAATTATAAGCAGCACGGCTCACAATTGGATAGAAAGGAGTTTGGGAGCACACGAGGAGAATCGGGCATTGTGTAAAGATGTTGGCGGTCGATTTCATGTCATGACCACAAAGTGCGCAGAAAGTTCCAACGGTGTTCTTAAAGGAGCTAGGTCTTTACCTGTCAAAGCTTTAGCTGCATGCTCATTTTTCAGGTCGGTTGATTATTTTTGTCAACGAAGAGAAGCAGCAGCAAAACTGACTTTCCGTCTTACTCCGAAGTGGAAAGCCAAGATTGTCGAAAGAGCTAACGAGGTTAGGCAAACAAGAATAATTCAATTTAGTCAATCTGAGTGGCAAGTTGTGCACTATTTCGACGACAAGTTCAAAGTACTAACCAACGGTAACAGTTGCAGTTGTACGTGCAACATCCCTCTTTTAGAGCACCTATCGTGTATGCATGTTATGGCCGCTTTCTCAACAGTTTCCAATGGAGCAAATAGAGCCCATCATGACTTCACCTCTACTTGGTATTCCACAGCGAAATACCCGGCAGCTTACACCCCTCGAGTTTCACTCAGTATGAGATAAACGCTATTGGAGTTCAAGTGACAGTCAATTGGTCCTACCTCCGGTAGCGAAAAGACAAGCAAGACGCCCACGTTCAACTAGAATTAAAGGTACAATGGACGAGATGCAGACCCCTAAAGGAAATAGGTGCAGCAGATGTGGTGTTCTTGGTCGTAAAAAAATCGTTGCAATACAACAACTTAATGTTTTTGTTTTATTTCGTTTGTAATCCTAATTAGAATGCATTCTAATTTGTCTGAGAACAATTGTTTATGTAATCTGATGTTGTACGCAAAGTTTATTCGACACTTATTTATTTTGTCATTAACATTCTAATGCAGAGTGTATTCAAAATTTATTATGGACTTAATCACAAATTTGAATACATTGGTGAGTAATTAACAGCGCAAAATTTCAAATGCCATTTATGTGCGGCATTGCATGAGGCGACATTTGAAATGACGCCGTGGGCGTCATTTGAGATGCCGCATCTTGGCGGCATTTGAAAAGTCGCTTTGTTGCCTATATTTTTGCTAAGTTTTTGCAACTACCGCACCCACACCCTAACTTTACCAAATTTATTTCATCAAAAGCTCTAGGTTTCATATTGCTATACTATTCTCGTTAAATTTCAACAATTTGCAAATACCCCTCCCCATATTTCAATTCAACATTGTCGCGTCAAAGGAAAGTATTATACTTTTCTCGTTCAATTTAAACAATTGTTTTCTCGGTGTATTATTTGATTGTATCCATAGGTGTATAATGGGTAATTGGGAAATTGATGACGTAACAATGTTGAAGATGTACGACGAATTCGAACAAAATAGAGGAAAGGGGATTTCAAGTGGCGCCGACCTTGAAGTTGATTTTATACTAGAGACACGATTCTAAGAAGAACCCACGGTTGTGGATAGTGGAACATCACGTGGAGAAGCCGCGATTGATAGACCAGTCCAATAATCGTTCCATGCACGTCTTTTAGGTGTCCTTGGTTGGCAAAATCGTGCAAGCTCAAGCTCCCATGCTACATGTGCAGTTTATGACTGTGGAGAGGAATGGGAAGTAGTCGTTTGTAGAAATGATAGGAAAGCTAGACGTCGTTTCTACCGCTGCTCTGGATACAACGATCACAAGATTAGGCCGCATCAGGTTGAATGCTGCAATTATTTTAAGTGGCTCAATCCACCTCTGTGTCCTAGAGGGGTGGAATATGCTTTTGAGATGCAAGCGGAGGTTAGTTGGTTGGAAAAGTTGGACCTTGAATACCGAAACGAATTATTGGTTCATGGGTACAAGTATTCGGCATTGTGGCCACGTAGATCATTGAAGGATAATTGAAATGTAACATAATGATATTAGAAACTTGTTGTATGATGAATAAATGTCTGAAACAATTGCACAAACTTATTGAAGCATTATTCAAAATAATATTTATATGTTCGAAGTATGTTATGCCTGGTTGAACTCTATTGTTTTGAAAAGTCAGTCTACATGCTTGCCAAACCTACAGCAGATGCACATCACACAGCGGTATTTGAAATGACGCCCGAGAAAACCAGACTGCGACATCTGAAATGCCGCAGTTATAGACATCCCCATGCGGCGTTTCAAATGCCGCCTTGTTACTTACTCATAGAAACTACAAATCGAAAATATGGCATCAATTTTTCGACACCGGTGTAAACAAATTTCTGAACATTGACTACTATAAATTTCTGAGCTCATGACTACATTTAGCATCAACAAATACAAGTCCAAAATAAGAACATTCACACCAACATCGAAATACTAGAGTCACTTCTACAATCGAAGCGACAAACAATAGTCTACATTAGTTAACAACCAAATATCCCAAATGAAAAAATAGAAATCATGATCAATCAACACTGCGGTCAACATCCCACACAAACGATCAATCAACACTACAATCAACCGATACTACAGTCAACAAATAGAAACCACGGTCCACTACGATTAGTTTAAAATTTCATCTCATTTTTTTAATTCCCGAGGAGTTTTCTTCTTTGGTCTTCTCGGCTTGAGCATGAATTCCTCCTCTTCCAGTGACAGCTCTTCACCGCCCTCTTCTTGCATCCCTTCCATTGGAGGTTTTGATGGCCCGACGGGTTGTGTATGCTGGGAAGATATCGCTCCGGAACTCTCACCCTCAGTTTTCTTACTTCTTCCACACTCTCTCTTCGGTGAGGGGGCCTGTGGGACTACAGCTATGTCTTTATACGATGCGGTTGGGGCAATATCCTGGATAAGTGGTGGCACGGTAGGAGAAGGAGGGAGGTGGGATGGGCCTTGATATCTTGTTCTTCGACAAATAGATAGTAGAATTTGTTTGATAGAGAAGCATTTCGCCTTGCTCTTTTCAGGAACCTCCTCCGCAAGCTCGTCAATTATGTAAACACGTGATACATACCATCCGCCTGCATATAACATAAACCATTATAAGTTTCATTAGCACTATACAAATTTTCAATATTAATACGTACCACATTCCGTTTTAGCGAATCTCGTGGAGTGTAAGGTGCCACCTCTTGCTCTGTTTTTGCTGCTCGTCTTTGTAGCACATAACGATGAGTGATATTCCAATACCAGCTAAGATACTCCTCATCGGTCCGAGTGACTTTGGCTCATCTTCCCCAGTTATGAAATGGTTATTCCATAACTCAATCATCTTTTCAAACTCATCTTCACCGTATAAAAGCATGTAATATGGAGCAGGATACGGTAGGTGCCGTCGAAGACCAAGCAGTCTCATGACTTTGTCTGGTAGATGGTATGTTAAATCTCCAAAACAAAAAATCATAAGTCTTGTCCACCATAATGGCCTGTACACTGTACAAAGTGCCAGAAGAGCCTGAAGGTCTGCCTCGGAATAAGGATTCCATGTTACTACATTGTAATATAAGACATCAAACTCGTTCCGATAGAAGGCTAAATTGCGTCTGGGGGTCATTTTTGTATTCTTCGGGCACCTATAATAGCAACATGTTATAGGAAGTATTCTAATTTACTATGTTGATACAACAACACTAACAACACAATTTTACCTCGCTCCATATGGCTTTGAATTGTCAATTATAGCGTCTTTATAGAAATACGACCAACCGGAAGGTAGGTCCATGACCAAAGCTGCAAGTGTCAAACTTAATTCTAGTTACGGTTTTACGACAAACTCAAATAAGCAACAACAAATGACTATGTCCATACCTGAAGTAGAGTCATACAACCTCCGACGGACCGTTGTTCGACCAAAGCAACTCTCGTAAGCTCCATATAGGTGAAAGCTAGCACCACACCACCCATGAGTATTGCTGACATGAATCGAAGTCTTCTAACAATGGAATCCATTGAAGGGCCACTCTTATCTTTGATTGATCGCAAAAAAAGACATTGTGTGATGATGTGCAACATAATAGAGCGGGTGCATTGGGCAATCTGCAAAGGAGGCGCACGATGGGGAATATCCTCGGCCAACTGCTTCCTAAACCACGTGGCCACTATTGACTCATTTCCCTACCTCACATCTTCTAGACAAGCCAATCCGAGTAAGGGCTCACACAATTCCATATAATTTCTTGGAAAATCAGGTTTCAGGATGGGATCGCTGTTAATCGACATTCCAAGCAATACAGCTAAGTCTTTAAAAGTGATTGTCATCTCACCTACTCTAAGATGAAATGTAGACATCTCCGGTCACCATCTATCGATCAAAGCCGTCAAAAGATTCCGGTCAAACTGTTTATATCCCAACTTATTGACAACACCAAATCCAGCTCTGTCTAACAGTTCCAACATGCCTAGATGCGCTGATGTGACGAGCTTTAAAGTGGATGAATGGTCAATGAAGTCGTCCGGCTCAACCCCCCATCGATAAATAACAACAAATGAAAGCAATTATGGTAATTACCAACACTTTGCAGAAGTAATGACAAATTATATGACCTTGTACCTCCATCATATTGATGTTGTTTATGTGGTGTTGAGATTGGACGTAAAGCACACTAGGATCGATCTGTTCGGGCCTCATTTCGTCATATTCTACCACAATAACATTATATAATCACAGTCAACTTCATTGGATATACAACCATAGATTTGCAATTATACTACTTCATCGTACACAATAACAAATAATTAAACATGTGCTCTAGGTAACTACTTAACTTCATTGTACTATATAACCATAGATTTGCAATTATAGAACAATTTTAGCCCTAAACCCTTGAAAAATAACAATTAGAGACAGAATCGATAGATTTCATACCTATAAAAAGTGCTTGAGACGATAATGAAGCCACAGTTCAAATTCTAGCTATATTTAAGTAGTTTTTTATTTGAAAATTTGATTTTTGCTGAATTGGGGGGGGGTGAGTTTGGGTTTTTTGTGAAGAGAGATTGAGAGGAGGGAGAGTGAGAAAGCATTGATGCAATGGGCTGCAAATTTATAGAGAGTAAAAAAAATAGGCAGCATTTGAGATGCCACATGCTAGCGCCATCTCAAATGCTGCCAGTGTATTTTTACTCAATACACATGTACTAGCGGCATTTGAGTTGCCGCCAGCACACATGGCATCCAACGTGGTGAAAACTAGTCTAGTTTTGTAAATAGTTTGCAATGTGGCCTATTCTTGTAATTTGTTTACAACTTTGGCCTAAATACAAAATTTATCCAAACAAGTATTAATACATACTCTTCTCGCCTGCTACTATTCTTTCTTCTTCAGACATAATGGCAATCAATGCTGATAATATTCCACCACAAGAAAATATACTTTTGATGGCAACATAGGATAGCATGGGAAGCCATGTAGTTGTCTTTCTAGTATTGGTTCCGCGAAAAACAGCGTCCGTTGCTATATGCCGTTGAAAACCTTCTATGAATTGAAAAAACACTAAAATATGCTGTAATAAAGACTCCCTCCAATTAATTTTTAAGCCCGCCGAACTTTTTCGCTCACCGCTTAAATCACGTCCTCTTATCCACCACAATAACAAAACCTAAATCTCAAATTACATTCCAATCCAAAGTTCGCCACCGATCTCCATGGATTTTTCCAATCGTCCGGAGTTGCGAATCCGTCAAAACTCCTTATTATGCCCTAGCATTCATCAAATTATTCCAATTAATTCTGTGCAATGTCCTAATTAGAGGTTTCAGATCCGAGTTATTATGAATATGTTCGCTATTTTCGCCTGAGATATGCTACCGTTTGCTTTTCTTGGTCAGAAGATACTTGCTGCTTGTTTCTGCTTGTATTTGAGATGTCAACGGGTTGTTGATTAAATTGTTATTGGCGGGAGATGTTCGAAAATGATGTGTAGTGGTGCTGATGAACCAGTCTCATCCGTTGATGGTGCTTTGGCTGAAGCTGTTCTGATAGGTAAGCTTCATATTTGATTATTGCATTTGCTTATAAATGATGAGAGTATGAATCTATGCACTGATAATGGTAGTTGCCATGTTTGGATTCTCAAAACAGTCTGGGGTTGTATGTGAACCTATTTACTTCGTTTATTTTCCATAATTCCAAACCATACCTTGTAAATTAATTCACAAATTATAAATTTAATTGATGAATGCATTACTTTTCAATTTTTTATTTTACTATATTTGACTCCAGTTTTCTTCCATAGTTCCAAATTGAACCATGTATACCAATTCACATGGTATAACATTTGAATCGATTAATAAAGTATCCTTCAATTTTTACCATTTATAGATGTATTCACTTCAGTTGCCTTTAAAAAATCCAAAATGAACATGTAAATTAATCATGTGGTTGCATTTGATGTCACACAATTTGTAAAATAATAATTTCAATATTTGACTTGAATTAGTTTAATAAGTATATAGAACTGTTGCATCTTGGTGCTTGATAGGTTAATGTTATATATTGTTTATATTCCAAGTACCGTGACACGTACCTTCCACATCATCAAGTAATTTTGTAATAAGCATGAGCTGAGATCCATTTGTGATATAAGGTTCTCAGAAAGCTTATTTTTAAGATGTAGGTTTCCTTTTCTAATTTGTACATGTTTATTTCAAAGTGCACATGCACAAATCTTGAATTAGTACAAGCACAATTTGAATATGAGCATATACAAATTTGAAAATGAGATAAATTTTTATAATAATTTTAAGTGATACTTATTTGTGGAATAAGCTTTAAATGGAGATGTCTGTAATTATCTCAATTAAATTGTATACTCTCGCTATGCTCTCTGACTATATGTTCTAAATCAAAATAGATCAATGTTAAGTTGTCAAAATAAATCACTAATGTATGGGTCATGCATGTGAATACACATACCTAGAACAGTATTTTCTTATGGATATTACATAATAAATGCGAATACATGTACAGTCACACATATAATCTAAATAAAGTGATGTTGTTGTAATAAAATATCACATTTATTCCCTATTGTGATCTTCTTTGGCAAATGTATTGAAATGCAGTGCATTACCTGCTATTTCTGCCTTGGATTCCTTTTTCCACATGCTCTGTTTTAACTAATGGAGAAGTTGGCTATTTAGTTCTAGATGGTCAAGGACCATTTGGTTTTCATGTTCCATCTATGCTCATTCATTGCATTGAAATCATCTATTTATAGATCTACATAACCAGTGAAATAAATTTTATCTTAGTTGCCAATAAGGGTTGTATGTGTTATCAGACTAGAGTAACTAATCAATAGAACAATGCTACTGGGTGGTAAACGGAGAACAGGATTACAGACTAAAATCAATGGAAACTGAAAAACATGATAAAGTATTTCGAACCTTATGTCATTTCTGTAATCAAAATTATGTGGCCATCTTCATTCATTATAAGAAATTATTTTATCTTTTTGGCTAGCTAATTTATCTTCTATCATGGACTTGTGGTGAAATTATTTGCACTATTCTTTGAAGCACTCTGATGGATATATGGTCTAATGGTCTGAGTGGTTTTAGATGCATACATTTCAGATATATCATCCCGCCATGCAGTATTTTTTTTCAACATTCTAGTTTAATTGCTATCACGATTTCATTATCAATTTAACCTACCTAACCCAAGAAGTCGTTCCTTTTCCATTTTCGGAAAAGAAGCTAGTTGTTTTCTCATGATTATAATTTAGTTTCTCTTTCACATTTAAGAAAATATTTTTTTTTTAAGAAAAGAAGTTGTACCAAACTGCTTGAGATAGATATGTAATGGGAGAAATGCATAATTGTATCCAGGTTTAGGAGAGAAAACAAATCTGGATAATATTACAATTTGTAGCATTTAACAATGGTTAAGGTGTGTTGGCCTTGTAATATTAATCATTTTGGGAAAGAATGTTTTTTTGGGTTCTTATATGTAAACTTTAGTTAACATGTGTAACATAAACTATGTATGTTTAAGATCACATATCTAGCATTGGTCTTTTCTAATGATCTTTTTTAAGCTTAAAAAGGCAAATCTATCAACATGTACCTTTTTGTTCACTATAAAGAATTATATAAGAACATATAATTATATTTATTGAATATCTCTGTAAACTTGCTAGTGTTTGGCGGTAAAAATTAATGCCTTAAATTTCTAAGCGAATTATCAGCAGCAAGGAGTTAAATATTGCACTGCTAAGGAAAATTTGATTTTATCCAACTATTCCTTCAATATTGAATGGTGGATGAATAATGTAACATGGTCTTAACCGTCCATCCAATTTTCAGTATTCAATTATAGGTTTTATAGTTTGCTAAAAAAAAAAATTAGGTGTTAGATCACTGTCATTTTTATGCGTGACTTCTAAACGGTTTCAGGTATATTTTCTTCTAACAATAGGTTCTTTTATGAATCATACGAAGCAAGGTACAAGGTACAAGATACAGTTAGTATTCATGCCAGAAAAACATAATAGTGTTCATCAACCTGTACATTGAATTTTTTTTTTAATTTCAAATTACCCAAAGCCACACTCACCACTTCATCAAGGTACATCACAAAACATGTGTATGGATGCTTAGAAAGATGAAGAAGAGAAGGAAAAAAATGTTTCTCATGATGCTAATCATAAACTCTCACACCTTGTACTAGCTTTTTCCACCCATAATTATGAGAGCAGCAAACAGGAGTGCATTAACACACACAAATACACACATCAAACTAATTATTATATATATTCCATGACAATTATGGTGTATAGACGAGATCACTTGGTAGCCACAGCCTGGAACCTAGGCTCTTTAGGCAAGAATTACTGCTCCCCATACATTGTCATATAATCCCCAAACACAAATTTTGGGTAATAGCTGTTACCGTTTCTGCTGGTTCTATGGTGGCGGTATAAGAAGGATTGTAAAATGATGCAATAGAGCGGCGATTTCCTGTCTCTTTGGCAAGCACTCTATGCCACACGCTTTTGTACTTCCCATTGCTCAAAACTTCAATTCGGTCCCCTATGTTTTTGACTATAGCGTTGACCATGGGTTCCACATCGATCCGTTCACCGTCTTTCAGTATCCGAAGGCCACTAACTTCATCATCTTGGAAGAGAAGGATGACTCCTCCAACATCAGTGTGGGCACGTAGGCCATTCACCACGTCTGGATTTGGGCATGGTAAGTAGTGGCTTACCTGTTTTTATGGTATGTACAAATTATTGTTTTTGAAAGGGTTCAATTAATAAATAAGCCTGAAAATACTTATTTCAGAATGCCAGAAATATATCTCAATGTCCTCCTTTAAACCATTTATGAAATGTCTCCAGTCGAATATGTCTTTGAACCCATTATCAAAAACCAATGTATACGTTAATAATATTATTATGGGTCCAACAAAATATCGTAATTTGTAAATTTAGATATTCACACTACAAGAAAATATTCATTTGTCCAAAAGCATGCAAAGTTTTATTCAAAGGCTAACTAGTCTCCATCTTGTTTTACAGTGCAGAGCAGTTACCCGGACAATCCAAAGTTAAAAACAAGAGCTGAGCTTATGCAGCGTTCTCAGAGGTGGCATCAGTAATGAACCTTAAAGTTAATAATATGATGTTTTTCCTAACTGAATTTGTAATATCAGAAATCTACTCGGTGAGGACCTCGGCCAACCCAACACTAATGAGCTCAATCAAATCGAGAATCCCTTTTAGGCATGGGAGAGACTGCTAGAGCTTGTAAGATGATGAACTTTGTACAGCAACAACCAAAACAACAGACGTAACAACAAAGTATCAAGGTGCAATGTCATACACCCAATTCACATGGTAAGTTTTTCTCTTTCTTCTATGGTTGTAATAGTTTAGTATCGATTTAACATGAATTAGTGGTGAATTAGAGGGCATTATAAAAGAAGACTGTACATCTGTGCCACATAAATCCATCTCATAGTGAAACATTCATGATATGATTATTCAAAATACTTTGGTAATATTTCATATATGAGATTGTCTTCTGTTTGACGTAGTAACTCTTTTGAATGAAACATACATGGTATGATTATTCAAAATATTTTGGTAAAGAAGCTCATTTTGACAGTTAGTCGGTACAATCCCCGATAAAGCTAATACATAAATTTAACGTGGCTGCAAAGTATTCTCAAAGAACATTGTTTGTGTATCTTTACATGCCTGACATTATTGGTGATAATATGCAAGTAACTCTTTTGAATGTTTTTTATGCATAAAATTATGAGTGTTTAAACTAAATTGTTTCATAAATTATGAACTTGTCATGACCCATAGGCTGATTCATGGTTTGAAAAAGTAGTTAGAATTGGCTGTAGACAAAGAAGCTGGAAGTAATTACAGGAAATTGATATCAAGTATTTAAGAGGTTTAAAAGATAATATTGTTCATCGGAATGTAAAATGGTGATGTACGTATTATTATTTGCATATTGGAGATTTTAGAATGAGAAAACACCAAATTACTCCAAGCAGCGGCCATGGAAATCAGAACAAATATCATAAATCAAAAGATTCTCTTTATAACAAGTTGTGGCATGCTTGAGCTGGGCCTTCACTGTCTGTTCCAAGGGTTGGGGAAAAGTTTTATACTTTTCTCAAGGCATAACATAGAACAAGTAAAATTAGTTGAATTATGCTTTCATTTTTTATGAATAACACATGTTTGTTTTTTTATCAGCACTTGCTGAATGTGTTAACTTTCCTGAAAATTCTGCATGTCAAACATATTCGGTGCGATTGATTACAAAAGTATTGAGCGGTGATTTTTAGACAAAGGAATGTCTCATTTTGATTGTATTCATTGCTTAAGATGATCATATTGCTAAAGAGTTACCTATTTAGTGCTTTTCTAGAGAAAATACGTAATAAATTTTTACATGTCTTCGTTCTTACTATTGAAAGTGAAATCAAGCAAGAAAATATTGGATAATGGATCTGTAACTTGCTCTTGAGAATCATGAAAAACAATTAAGTTTATGTATGTAAATATATACTATTACAAATTATATTACATAGACTATATCTTTGTAAATTACACAAGTATATATTATATCAATTATATATATTAAATTATGTATAAATTAATTATGCTATGTATGAATTATACCATGTGAGGTGGGAATGAATAATAATCATAATATCTTAGCATGTTAGCTTATTATAGAAATGAATTATATATGAATTAATATATAATAATTATTATATATATATATAATAAATGAGCATATGAATAAATATAAACTATATATTTATACCCAGACACACATACTATAAATAGCAATAGTAAATAGTAATAGTAATAGTAATAGTAGTACAAGTAATAACAATATCTTGATAAACTTAACCAAAGCTTGAAAAGTTATTATAGAATTTTACGTACTAATTAATATAAATTATATATGAATTAATATAACAAATAATATAATAAATATATATAATAAGTATATGAATTATATATATAATAAATAAATATTATATAAACGATACATATATACATATACACGCAAATCATATAAATTATATTCGAAAATTGCATACACACTCAACATACAAGTAATAGTGGCGGTGGTAATAATGATAATGGATAAACTCATTAAACCAGAGAATATAAACATATCATAGAATTATGTATACGCAAACAATACAAAATTATACATGAATTATTATAAAATAAATTATAAATATATTAAATAATATCATATAAACAATACCATCACTTTTCGCTTGTTCTAGACTGCATTTCATGTTATTGTTGCTTGCATTAGCTATGTTTCCGATTGTGTTTATTGTATTAATTAATTATTTTTGCTAATTTTTAAACTTTTACTTTACAGGTAAATAGGTAACTTTGATACAAAAAAGTGCCGCAGCATGTTATAGATTCAAATTTATTTTTGATGCCAGAACTACATTTTGGTTTGTATGCTTTTTGTACGACTATTTTTGGTCACTAGCTGCTATTTGTTTTACATTGTTTATGAATATTATGGACGTATTATATAAGTTTTGATGTAAGAATATTGTGTGTTTTGATTATGAAATGTGTGGTTAATATATTATGTTGATTATGAAATGTACGTGTTGATTTTAACCATGTTGGTATATAAATTATGATTGATATGCATAGAAATTGAACTACTGAAAGGGAAAACCCAAAAACACTAAACGATAGCATTTGTAAAATGCTGTGGTACACTTCAACAGCGTTTTAAAAATGTTGTGGTACACTTCAACAGCGTTTTTAAACTATTATAAAAGGGTACTTAACTATGGTAAACATAGTAAAAAGATCACTCATAGCAATAAATTATACGCTATTAATAAATGCAAGAGATAAACGTCGTTAAATATAGTTGACAGCATAATTTAAACGCTATGAAAAGGTTTTAGCACTTCAGCATAAACGCTGCAAAATGCATTAATAACAACCAAAAAACGCTATTAGAAATGTGCTTTTTACGGCCTTTACTCTATTGTTCCTGACTTATAACTGCATGTCTTTACACAACGTAGATAAAAACGCTATTAAAGGCTATTATAGTGTTTTGTTAACGCTGTTAAATGTCCAGTTTGTTGTAGTGCTCGTAATAACGATGGACAGAGGTATCCTTTGGAAAAATCCAAGTGGCCAAATAAAAGAAGAATGTAAGTGGTCATTGTTCACCTTGGGAAGAAGGAAAATGTAGCATATACAATCCCAGCATTGAGCCATGTGTAATTGGATTAGCAATTTATCATACTAGCTCATGTGGATGCAGAACCATATGGTAATAAATACAAGGTACTGAAATTTTTATATATGATTTCCTAGAGTCTGCAAGTTCTCTTATAGGTTTGATATTTCAATATATTAAAAAAAATACAATACCATTCTCTCTATGCTATAAGCAGAGAATATTATATTAGTTCGCCCTCCACCTCTTTGATTCCACTATAAATACAGATTTTGTCTACCATATTTAGTTTAATCGTCCATAGATGCCAAATATTATTGAAAAATTATTTTGTATATTATGCAGGCAAGGCAAAAAGGTGAAGTAGAAATAACTTTAAAATCGGGCTAGCGGTCAACCTGTTATATCTTGGCCTAGGTTAATGTGAGATAGAAAAAAAGACAACCAGAACGAAGGTATCCACGCTTAGGTAACCTTTTAAATTTTAAGTACCATATTTGCACAGCACATAGTCAACTATTTTTATAACTCAAAATTTTTAACACCTACTCTTTATATCTAAATGCCCACTCATTCATCTATATATTTCATTCTATGCTTTGCTGCACACACCGAAGAAAGCCTTAGGTTCTCCTTACATCCTTAAGTACAAATTATTAATACTGACAATGATGCAGAACTAAAAGGCAATGCACTAACTAATTAGGTAATAAATAACAAACTACACCGAGGAGGAGGGACAAGAGACTTAATCCCCGGTTGACCTTACCCTCCTCCTCGATGCCTACTTGGTTGGCGCATTACACGCGGGGTTGGAGGTTGTGTTGGGGATTTTTGCGGTTCGAGACGGATTTGATGGCAATAGCGATGAAGGCAATGATGTACTTCCGACTTCAAGGATCTATAGAATAGATTCTTTCAGACAATAGTTCAACCCACCAGGTACAAACGGGTTATCGAACTATAGACTTTCAGGATTCAATGAAGCCTATAACACCGTAATCGGATTCAAAGTTTGTACGACTTTGATCCGACCAAGAACAGTTTAGAACGACTCCTGATGATGCAATTTGTAGAGAAAGAGATGAAGAGAAGAAGAAAAAACAAATGTGCAACGATTCAGCGTTTGCAACACCTTCAGATGTTACAAAATATAGAGTAACTGGAAGTGCGATGATTAGCAACACTTCCTTGGCGTCGCAGATTTGTGCAAGAAGAAGAAGAAGAGCGGTAGGAAAAACTATTTGCAACGTTTCTGGGCATTGCCATTTATAGACGTGAAGAGATGTCTATTCGTGAAGGGTTTCACCCCTTCGTAACGGTCACACCGTTTGAATTTGAAACGTTGCGTCTGTTCGTTTTGCTACGTTCAGAAAAACGTTACAAAATTCTTCGGTTCTGGGTCCTTAACGGGCTGAAATCTGGCCCGTTACTGTTTACATATGATCCAAAAATATTTTCGAATTTGAACCCGAAACCCGGCCTGATTTGGTCAGATGGACGGCGGCGCGCATGGTGTTGCATGACTTCTCTCCTCACAACAAAGCAATTATGTGGGAGCCCCAAGGCCCCAACATCCACATGAGAAAACTTTATTTATACAAATATATTGTATAAGTTTCTAGCACGTGGGACGTAACTTCTTTCTTCTTTTCTTCTTCTCTTCAAATTAAAAAAAACCCAAAACCCATAAACATAATTGAAAATTTACAACAGGTTGAAATTCCTGGGCCGACCTACGGTTCGAAGGCCTAGACGGTTTTGGATGGCGACGATCTCAATGGTCAAACCAATCGGCGGCCTCTCCTGGATGGGTGGGGAAGAGGGAGGAGGGGGCACGTGATATACTCCTCGGTCGAGCCTTCCCCTCCTCCTCGGTGTCTGCTTGGTTGGCGCTTTACGCGCGTAGGCTAAAGGCTGAAATTCCCAAGTTGACCCCCAGTTCGGAGCATGACAATGGCAATCCTTCATCACCAAGGCAGCAGCGCACTCGAGGCGGAAGGGGATGAAAAAAGGCATAACTGCCAAGGTATGTCGTCCTATTTTTTGCTTCACAGTTAACTTCAATTTAAATTTCTAGAACTATTCAGATAGAAAAAACTTTACATGTTACAACTGTTTGTACTTAGCAATTATACACAATCCTGACCAACACACCATGGGTTTGCAGACTGAGAAAGAATCTGCATGCATTCCTGAGTCCAGTGCAAAGAAACCAACGAAGAGACAAGAAAAGACGAATCAATGTTTGAAAACTGAACCAGCACGGTAGAAACATCAAAGTACAAAGCCTCATGCTACAACTATTTTCTCTTAGGACCATCTTTATATTTGTTATTTTCATCAATATCCTATTGTAGTACTTTTGTTTATCTTTATGTTTGTTATTTTCATGAATATCCTACCATAGTACATTCGTTTATGTACTATTGTCTGTTTCTAATTCGAACGTTATTTGTTATTTATAATCTTAATTAGTATTACTGCGTTTCTGTTTACATTACGTTAGTAGAAAAGAAAACGATTTCGCAATTATCAGTTTATGAAACGATTACAGACCACTTTTTCCTTATGAACTTATGATATTATAATCAAGTAAAAGTATTAACACGCACAAATTTGATAATATGGCCGCTAATTAATATGTATTGTTATGTATGTTATGTTATGTTACGTTATGTTATGTATGTATGTATGTTATGTATGTATGTACGTATGATTTTTATTTTTATACTATATAATATGGAAGGTGGATCCTGCCCTTTCTCATCTCATTCTCAATATCGGAGTTCCAGTACAAGCATGTTAAAAAAAAGTGAACAGGTTTATTATGTTATACATGTGGTATTTTTGTATTTGTTTTTAGGACATGTAAGTTGATCTATTTATACGTTTGTCCTACCATCTACTTTCGTATAACTTCAAAATAAGTTCAAAATGAAACCAACTGTTTTATTGTTGGTGTATTCAACTGCTTTTCCAGTATTAACATGTTTCACCTTTTCCTTCTAACCATAAATCTATGATAACATTTTTAACACTGTATGTGACAACTAAATCATTTTTAACACTGTTTACTGGAAAATTTTATTTATATTATATTTTTGTTGCAATTATATTCACACTTGATAAAAGACCTTTCAATATATTTTAATTTTTTTATGCGCCTATTACTTTAATACATGATTGTTCCAATATGTTTGTTACCCTAATTTTGGTACAGTTATGCTCAGTTTTTTTGAATCTTCTTTTCCGAAATCAACGGTAAGCTTTAAACATTGTTTTACATTATTTTGAAACTCCATGCCTTAGTGCGTGAGGTAGATATGGTTTTCGACTGTGTTTCAAACAACTTCGTTCAATTACCAACATATTAAACATTACGACATTTATTTGACAAAACAAAGATATAAATATTTAACTTTAAATTCACCACTGTATGATACAACGATCCGTATGCGAAGCACGGGTTCAAACTAATTAACTTCAATAAATCATTTTGTTCCTCATTTTGGTTTACCTATTCACATTTTTACTAGCATTGGACTTAAGTATTATGAAATTTAGATGATTAATGGAACTTGCACATGTGTGCAAGATGTGTGTATTTGATGCTTTTATTGTGCCATTGCATGTTGGCACGGGATGGGCACCAGTCGGACCTTCATTATTGTCTTTTATTTTTATCTAATTCATTTACCTTATCTCAACTTAGGCCGGGCCATAGGGAAATGTTGGCAAGTCAGCCGTCTAGGGCAACGGAGCAAGGAGGGGCAACAACCTACGAGTTTGAATAATTATAAACTTTTATTATAAAACCATTTCAAATGTTAAGTTTCTGATGGGTAACAGGTATCGGCTTTAAGAAAAGCCAGTATGGTTTGAATCTATAATTAACCTTCTCTATATGATTTTACTACTTTATGTTTTGCATAAAATTTTTGATTTGTCCAGGGCATTCAAATCAGTTGGGTCAGGCCTATCTCAACTCAAAAGACACTTCCATTATCTACTTGATTGTTGCCATTCTTTTGTTTTGATTCATACACACACATTGAAGAATTAATTATTGTCATGTTTGACCATCCTCTTTGAATTCTATAAAACTATTTCTTCGTATATTTATTGGCATTTATCTAATAGAGAATGACAAAATAACTCTATTTTCCCATATTACTTTAAAACTCCTAAGAATATGGCATTTGATGCTTCTCTAAATTCATTAACCAACTTCTAGGCGTATGACATTTGGTGTTTCTCTAAATTCATCAACCTTAAGCATACGAGTTTGAACATTGTTATATTAAACTTTGCGAGCAAATGAAAATTTACAACTGCATCATAATTGTACCGAATTCAACTTTAAAGACAATAACACAGTAGATTTCTTATAGCTCTTACTGTTCCTAATCAAAAAAATTAGAAACAAAATCATTAAATAATAATGGCACTTCCAAATAATCACATCCTTCCTTATCCTTTAGATTCGAAGTGTTTGATAGCTCAAACTATTAGATCATGTGCATTAGCAGCGGGATCAAAATTATGAATTTCAAAAACATCTTTTGTTAAATTGCACAAGATCCTATTTTTTTTTATGTGATAAAACTAAATAAAATTTAGTATTTAATCAATAGAAGTGTTTGAATAATATTTTAATTTGTTTAAATTGTTTAAAATATTTATTTGTTCGAAAGTTTAAAATAATATTTATAAATAATATAATATAAAATTAATTTACTAATTTATTTTATGAAAATCACAATAATATATATATATATATGTATGTATGTGTGTGTGTGTGTGTGTATGCAAGTTATTCTTGGGATAGGTGGAAAAATTGACTATTGTATCCTACAGTCAATAAAATATCGATGTGATGAATATTTGGAAAAAAATTCAGTTTATTCCCTTGTTAACCAAATTTACGGTCAAGACCCCAAAACTATTCTATCTAGTGTGGTCACTTCGGTTTGAATAAAGGGCTTGACAGCCTTAAGGATTGCCTTTTTGATTCGATTGTATATATCTTTTGAATCAGACCTTTCGACGTCGTCGATAGGTTAGATACTTGCTTGAGTTTGATTCTTTCCGTCTTAATTAAACTTGTATGTGGTCTCCTTTTGGGCTAAATTGGATCCCTCTGAGTTTATCCTTTTAAGGGTGGAAGCGACCTTAAGGTTTAAGCTGGTTATCAGATTCCTTGTCATATAGGCAGTAGCTTTTGACCTTGTCGAAAGATTTGTTAGCTTGTATGATGTTGAATTCAATCTAGTCGAAAGGTTTGTGAATGATATCCTTCAACTTTGACCTTGCCGAAAGGTTTGATGGCCGGGATTATAATGTTGAAAGATTATTAGGATTGATATACTAAAAGAGATGTCGATCTAGTTGGAAGGTTGGGGCTCTAAGTTAATCACTCTGAAAGTTTGAAGTTAGTATTTGGACTAGATGCATTATCAATCTCGTTAAAAGGTTTAGTCCTTTGATTCAATGATTCCGGAAGGTTTATTGACCGTTGAACTAATTTGGTCCTCAACTTAGTCAAAAGAATTCGATTGGAGGGTTGGAATCTTCGAAAGGTTGAAATGGTTACTTATGACTGAAGTATTGTTAATCCTGTCGATAACCTTCCGCATGGGTTTAACCTGAAAATAAGAGTTAATCCAACAAAGTTTCGAATAAGTAGAAAAGTAATTAACCAATTTAAGTCTTCCCTCTTTATCCAAGAAAAGGCTCTATTTATTAATTTCCCCAAATCAACATTCAATTAAGTTTACAATGCTCAATTAAATAGATACAAGACTAGAATGGAAGAAATTGGATCCCCCGGTTGGACCCTCTTGGATCTTATTTATAGATGCAGGCGGCCCTCCTTCCGACTTCATGCTCTTGACTAGATCGAAAGGTCTTCCTTTTATATGCCGCCTCAAACCCTTTGTCTTCATCGAAAGGTTTTCTTTTTCATCTGCTATTATGAACCATCCTCCCTTGCCGAATGGTTTGTTATTCTTATATCTCTATGATCCTTCCGCCTTTACCGAAGGGATTTTCCTCTTTGTCTGTTTATTGCGAACCTTTCGACCTTGTCGGAAGGTTGCTCTTCTCTCGTTCACTATGAACCTTCGACATTGTCGGAAGGTTGTTTTTCTGTTGTTTATTGTGAACCTTTCGACCCTGTCGGAAGGTTGCTCTTCTTCTATGGTGTCGAAAGGTCATCATTCGTCATTATCGGAAGGTGCCCTAAATGTGCTTTAACCGGTTCGAAAGGCTTATTATGCTTTCAAAAAGGTCATTTAGTACTTGCTCACACTTGCTTTGACTTCTTCATCCCTTCGGAAGATAAGAACATTCTGAATTCTGAGGAATGAAACCTTTTGACTCCTTCGAAAGGTCTGGGACAACTATACAATGTTGACTACATCCCTTCGACTCTTTCGAAAGGTTTGAACTAAACTCCCTTTCTTTAATATTTGTTGAGAGACCTTTCATCCTAGACGGAAGGTTGATTTTTAATAACATTTGCCCCCTCCCTCCATTCGAAGGGATGCTCTTTACTTTCCAAATCATCTTTATCGACAGCTACAAAAAATTTCCACCTCTTGGCCTTCCCACGATGGTCTGGAACGTCCATTAAATCCTTGATCTAGCGGTTGAGGATTTGGGCGACTTTTCTTATATAATACGCTTCTTCTCTTTCTTTCTCTTTTACCTGAAATCAAAATTGTCGTGCATGAGTAAAAGAGTTCTCCAAAATTTCCCAGATCTCATTTAAAACAATATGGTAATCTCTTGAATTTGATTCATAAATTTTAGTCTATCTTCACCGTTAACCCGCCTTTTTGCAAGGCCGTGGATAGGCGGATTTAACCAAATCGACTGCTCATTTGTCGAGACAGGAATACGATTGGTTGGAGCCAACTGGATGGATAGACGGTTAGTCAGAGATGGTTCGATATGCATGGCTCGGCCTAGGTAGGTCGGCAGATCTCACTCGGTCTGGAAGTCAAGAGTCGATCGGCCTTAATGATGTCTTTCGGTTCGGAAGTAGGGGTCGGTCGGCCTTGATGATATCATTCGGTCTAGAAGTCAAGGGTTGGTCGGCATTACGGTTCGGTTTGGAAGTCATGGGCCGCTCGGCATAGGTCGTTCGTTTGGAAGTCATGGATCGCTCGGCATCATGGTTCAACCTAAGTGGTTCGACATTAATTGCGGTTCGGCATTGGAGGTGGCTCGGTATGGTTTGGGTTGGTGGATGATATGGGTCGGTTACTTCGAGTCTTGAGGTATGTGACTTCGGGACATCGCTTGGGTAGCTCGGTGGAGTATCAGGTCAATCGCCAGGCTTGGAGTGCCGCTCGGTGAAGGTTGAAAGTTTGTGCATGGCTCAGCATTAATGGGGTGGTTCGGCATAGGCCGGCCGGCACGGCAATGTGAGTCAGTCGCGATGGAGGATGTTGGCTTGGCTATGGTTCTGATGGGTCCGAACCACTCAGCAAGCCTAGTAACTCGGGATTTTCCTATAAATACAGCATGTGAGGCTTCAGAAAAGGGATCTTCATTCTGTTTTCTTTCGTCTTCTACATAAAAGCTTCTCTGCAATTGTTGCTCTAAAAATCTAGATTGTAATTGTAATTGATTCTAACATCAATAATAAGGAAATTTCTAGAGTGGACGTACGCCGGAGTCAGACGAACCACTATAAATTCTGTGTCTTTACTGCTTTCTTTTTAATTTTGGCTGTTCTTCATATTTACACTCTCTACATACATCCTATCTGTAATCCATGACTGTGATTTGGTGGTTTCGCTTGGATTTTGGGTGTTGGTGACCAATTTTGGCACTAACATTTTGGTGCTTTTACTGAGAAAGCTAGAACTTAGGGATTCAGGAACTTGAATTCTAGAGAGCAATGGCTAGACCGCAAACAAGAAAGTAGGTAGCAGAAAGAAGTCAACAAGAGGGAAGCCAGGAGGCTTCCTCTGGTGCTAATCAAGCCTCCATCTACATCATTAGGGACGAGATGCAGGTCGTGATGAATTCCATGCAGGAGAATATGATGAAACGACAAGAGGAGATGATGCAGACTCTTTTTAGACAATTTGGACAATCGGTAACTACAGGTGCTCAAGTTTTTGGAGCTGGATTAGAAGGACTTAACCAGCAGGCGGATGGAGTGACTCAACAGGGGGCAAACTTCCAATCAACAAACAATTATTAACCTAGGTGGACCAAGGCTTAGGGGCACACCGCCGGATAATTTTGGACCAACACTTGGAGGGATGTCAGGTGATGTTGTGCAACCCGACATTAACAGATACACAAGAGTACGTGACGAGGAGTATTTGCCAGAATTTCCTCATGGACTTGAAGGGCAGTTAGGAAACATGGATAGGGGGCAACCCTTGGTAGGTAACACTGGATTGGCTGATATCATCAGATGAACCATTCATGGAGGTTTGACAAATAGAGATTTGGAGGGAGTCAACAAAATTCCGGAACATCGGGATAGCTAGGAATCCGCCCGATTTCAGGCTGCCCACTCTAAAAGTATACAACGGAAAGTCGGATCTCACTGACCACTTGATGAGGTACACGAGGCATATGGAAGTGTTAGGGGGCAACAGAGGAGGTCATGGCCCGGTGTTTCCCTCTATACTTGACCGATATAGCTGCTATGTGGTTCAGACAGCTAGATGATGGATTTATTGGGACGTGGACCGAACTGGTGGATACTTTCTTGAGACAGTTTCGAGTTCACATAAAAAGGCCAAAGAATGTGATGACACTAACTTCAGTCAAGCAGAGGGTGGATGAATCGCTCAAGACTTTCTTAACCCGATTTAATGTAGCAGTCGCTTAGGTGGATCGATCGGATCCATCAATGGTTTTGATAGCTGCAGTATCAGGAGTTAGGGATAATTCGGATTTCAAAGTGTCATTGATACGGGATCCACCACTAGATCTCATGGAATTATTTCATCAAGCAGAAAGATTTCTTCGCCAAGCGGATGCATGTCTGGATATGAAATCAAAGGAAGTAAACATGGTTGAGGATGGAGGACCGCCCAGTGAAAGCTCGGGTAAAGACAAGGATAAAGGGAAAAGAAAGCCAGGGGAGAACCAAAATTCTCCACTTACACAAGATTGAATGCAACACCAGAACGGATATTCCTGGATACTCGAGATCACCTTCCTTATCGAAGGCCGGCAAGGAGAGAGCCCTCAGAACGTGAAAGGGAAACAGAAAGGCATTGTCTCTTTCATGACCTAGATGGGCATGACACTAATAGCTGTGATATCCAAAGGATAAAATCGAGGAGCATGTAAGGAATGACCAGTTGCGACAATATGTCGAAACTCAGAATGCGACAGTGGAACAGGAGCAGCCACTGCCTATTCTGAACGACAATGGCGTGAGGACCAGGAGTGGTGGTCGGTTGGTCATCAACTGATCGCGATGGATTGGAATAAGTAGCAAACTTGGGACAGACGGCTAAATCGCTTACTCATGTACAGGGTCGGAGATAACCCGTAGGCATGCTCTGAGACGATGATAAACCATGATGCCTTGGTTTGTGAAATCTATTTTTTTTCCTTTTGGCTTAGACATTTTCTTTTTTTTTGCTTTGGTTTTGGAGTTCGATTTGAAATCCCGGATTTGTTGTTTTTTTGGTTTGGATTTTGGTTAGGATGATTGATTTTTGATTTGGATTTTGATTAGGATTTTTGATATGGATTTCTGGTTTTCTGGCTGGATTTGGATATTGGACTGGATCTTGATTGGTTTTCTCTGGATTTTGGTTAAAAGGTTGTTGAGCATGGACTATGCTCGGTAAGGGTCCAGAGAGACTAGAATTTGGCCTAGGACTTAGGCCCTATATTGTATACAGGTCGTCGAGTATGAACTATACTCGACAAGGGTCCAGAGCGACCAAGGCTTAGGACTTAAGCCACAGCATTATTCGACGTTCACGGATAGTGAAATAGGAACACCATGGAATTACTTAACACAGGTCGTCAAGTGTGGATTGCACTTAGAAAGAACCCAGAGAGATTATCGATTTGGATATTAGCTATGAACACCTAAGGATTTGGGCATTGACCCGGAACGGTCTCGTATTTGAACATCGACCCGGAGAGGTCATGGTTTGGTTATTGTTTATTGGTTATTCAGAACATGTGGATTATAACTTGGTTGTCAAGTTCAGATGGATATGGATGTGGCTAAGGATTTGGTTACTGGATTTGGAATTGGATATCGAGTCAGAGCAGTCGTAGATTCAGATAAGGATACGACGATGGCACTTGGATAAAATGGATTGGGTAATGAGTCTTTTAAAGTATGGATGTGGATAACATAGATGTGGATAACTACGAACTTCAGATATCGGACTTGGTGCTATTCAAAACAAATCTTCCGATAGCAAGTCATGTTTTGAGGGAAAATGTTAACCCGCCTTTTTGCAAGGCCGTGGATAGGCGGATTTAACCAAATCGACTACTCATTTGTTGAGACTGGAATACAATTGGTTGGAGCCAGCTGGGTGGAAAGACGGTCAGTCAGGGATGGTTCGATATGCATGGCTCGGCCTAGGTGGGTCAACAGATGTTGCTCGGTCTTGAAGTCAAGAGTCGGTCGACCCTAATGATGTCGCTCGGTCTGGAAGTCAGGGATCGGTCGACCTTGATGATGTCGTTCGGTCTGGAAGTCAGGGGTCGGCCGACATTACGGTTTGGTCTAGAAGTCATGGGTTGCTCGACATAAGTCATTTGGTTTGGAAGTCATGGGTCGCTCGACATCGTGGTTCAGCCTGAGTGGTTCGGCATAAATTATGGTTTGGCATTGGAGGTGGCTCGGTATGGTTTGGGTTGGTTAGATGATATGGGTCGGTTATTTCGAGCCTTGAGGTATATGACTTCGGGACATCGCTCGGGTTGCTTGGTGGAGTATCAGGTGGATCGGCATAGTGGCTTGGAGTGCCGCTCGGTGAAGGTTGGAAGTTTGTGCATGGCATTGATGGGGTGGTTCGGCATAGGCCGGTCGACACGGCAGTGTGGGTCGGTCGTGATGGAGGATGTTGGCTTGGCTATGGTTCTGATGGGTTCGGACCACTCAGGAAGCCAAATAACTTGGGATTTACCTATAAATACAACATGTGAGGCTTTAGAAAAGGGATCTTCATTCTGTTTCCCTTTGTCTTCTACACGAAGGCTGCTCTGCCATTGTTATTCTAAAAACTCTGGATTGTAACT
The DNA here is from genome assembly GCA_030765085.1 of Allium cepa. Taxonomy (NCBI): domain Eukaryota; kingdom Viridiplantae; phylum Streptophyta; class Magnoliopsida; order Asparagales; family Amaryllidaceae; genus Allium; species Allium cepa. Next base: position 1,011,689,490 of record CM060928.1, read on the forward strand.
GTAATTGATTCTAACATCAATAATAAGGAAATTTCTAGAGTGGACATAGGCCGGAGTCAGTCGAACCACTATAAATTCTATGTCTTTGCTGCTTTCTTTTTAATTTTGGCTGTTTTGCATATATACACTCTCTACATACATCCTATCTGTAATCCGTGACTGTTATTTGGCGCTTTCGCTTGGATTTGGGTGTTAGTGACCAATTTTGGCGCTAACATTCACCCTTATCGGTTTTCACTTGAATTTCTAATTTTGAATTTTAAAATTCGAATTTAATTTCAGATGAGTTCTTTGAAAAATTTCCTTTCAAACTGGTTTCTAAAAATTTTCATTTATGATTTTGATTTTGAAGTCATATAGTGTCTGATAAAGGAAATCCTAAAATCGAGATTAACTTTTGACCTAAAGTCCTTAATTAATATTTTTTGTGATTTTCAATTTGTTGATAGTTTTTGTTAGTTTCCGAAACCGAATTTGATTTATTTCAGACAAAATCGATTTTGTTAAGGGGTTTTTTACTTTTTTTTCAAGAAAAGATTGAAAACTGCATTTATTATCAGGTTTGGGTTTAGTTAAACCCAATATGATAACATGGAACCTACCCATACCAAATTCGATTACACAAAATAATTTTTCTACCCCTTTTGATAACGAGCTCTCATCAAGATTAAGGAGTTTTAAACCTTTCGACTACCATCTTTCGGTAAGGCTATAACTCTTCAACCTTATAACTAATTCCACCCATCTTTGTCAAAACATTTAAAGTACACATGAATCAAACCTGAAACCTTTCGACTTCGATGGGTTGAACATGTTTTAACAATATTAACCAGACCTTTCGACAACATCATCAGCACTATTATTTTTACTTTGGAACTTTGAATTATTAGTTTTAACCATGTCGAAAGGTCTTGTTATCTAACTTTTTGTTACATTCGAAGTATATCCAGGCTTCCATAGAGCTTTCGATATTGTCAAAAGGTGATGAATGAATTTATGTTTTATCTTTTCCTTTCGACTTTGTCAATAGCCTGTGGAATTCATGTTATTCACTAATTACTCCTTAAGCCCTCAATAGTGTCGAACTAGGATAGCTTAGGCTAATGCTATCTTCTTTCCAACATTATCGAGAACTTGGGATGCTAACCTTTCGACTTTGTCGAAAGTTTGAATTGTTGACCTTTTGACACTGTCGAAAGCTTAAACTACTTAGTATTTTCACCATTTTAAGATTTCATGTATTTTTTTTATGCTTGACTATTTAAGTAAAAAATTACATTCATAAATAATTAAGAGTTTTAACCAAAACATTTTCACTTGGCAGAATCTTGAGTTCTCCTAAAGTTGAAGCTATTGCCAAGCATTCTTCTATTGTATCCCAAGATGAAATCGATGCTATTCATAAAGATATCTGCATTACTAAGATTAAAGCCATCCCTACACGACCAACTGATACTATTGATAACTTCCAGAAAGGTATTTTGCTTATACGGCTATCAAAATCTAGCATGGTGGATTCCATCCCTTTCCCAAATTCCTGCTTTCCTATCTGTCTCATATTGAAGTTGCTCTGATACAATTATCTCTTAATGTTTACACTCACCTTCTATCCCTAGAAATGTTAGCATTGGAGTCTTGACTGTTGATACGCTATATTTTGATCAATGACAATGTGCTTCAACAAAAAGGAAGAGATATGTGCAAAGCTAAAGGAAGGACTATGAAGACCAAGGATATCATGAGTACTTATTATATATAGGTCTTAGTCTTAGTTTTATTGTTAAAATCTATCCTCAAGAAGCTTGCACAAACACAAGAACACATGTCATAACTTAATATTTTAAGTGTTCACTGTGCAGAAACTACCAGTTCAGTCGACTGAATAGGAAATTTTAGTCGACTGAACCTGTTACAGAATTACAATATGCACAGTTTCGGTCGACTGAAATTCCCTGTTCAGTCGATTGAATTCAAACCTGCGAATTTTTTATGAAAAGACACCTTCTTCTTCCCAGGAGTTGCAACCATTCTCCAATGGTAATGAATGCATCTCTTGCCTGGATCTTTTGCAAATAGATACACCTATAAATACATGATTCTATCATTTGCAAATTATGAATTCTAATTACTTTAATCTCTCTATTATCTTGATCATATTTTCAGATTTCTTAAGTTTTCAAAAGCAATCACAAGCCACTTCAATTGCTTGGATCTCTGATTTATCTTAAATACTCTTTTGATTCATAGCAATTTATATTTCCTAAATCTTCATAAACACATTTCAAATTATTGAGGACAAGATTATAGGAAAGTTGTACTCAATTAGACTCATTAGTGTTATCAAGAACACAACAAGTCAAAAATACTCTTTGTATCTAGTTGAAGTCCTTTTCGGTAGTTGAGGCAAGAAATCTCGTTCGGTTGTTCGGGTAAGTTGTAAACCTATTCCTTCGGGTTAAGTGAGGGTTGTTGGTTAGTTGAATTCCTAAGAGGAGCTTAGGGACTGGACGTAGGACAAGAGGTCCGAACCAGTATAAAGTCTTGATGTCTACTTTACTTGCTACTTATTTCTATCTACCTAGACTATTCCACTATTCCATATTATACGATCCTACTACATAGCTTCTTTCAATTGGTATCAGAGCCAGGTTGTCCTATACCATAACACCGTTATTTGACATATTGATAATATAAAAAATAACACAAGCACAAGCACAACAACTACCTATAGCTCTACATTTGCATAAGGACAATCTACCCAAAGACCCCTTCTATTCAATGGACTAAACTATAATTATTGGGCTATAAGGATGAGGATTTATATGCAAGCAACAAGCTTTGAAGCCTGGAATGCAACTCAAGCAGAGTTCGTTGTACCCACAACTGATTACCCTACATGGACACAAACTCAGAAGAATGAAGCTAGTGCAAATGCCAAAGCTATGAATATGCTATTTTGCACTTTGGATAGAAATGAGTTCAATCGTGTTAGCATTTGTACTACTGCACATCAGATATGGGATACACTTAGAACCATACATGAAGGCACAAACAAGGTCAAACAAACAAAGATCTCCATGCTAAAGAACCAGTTCCAAAATTTTAGAATGCGACAGAATGAATCCATCAATGACATGTGCTCAAGATTTCAAGACATTCATCATGCCTTAATAGGATTAGGAGAAAAATATATGGATTTTGATATTGTATCTAAGGTCCTAAATTCACTCACTGATGAATGGGAGAGAAAAGTCTTAGCAATCAAGGAAGCAAACGATCTACCTACAATGAAACCGGAAGAATTAATTGGAAACCTTATGTCTTATGAAGTTAACATGCAAGCTAAGAAAGAACAAGCATAGGAAAGAAAAAATGTGGCTTTTCACGCAGAAAAGAAAGAATCGGAGTCTGAAGATGAGGATCTAGCATTTATCGTCGAAACTTTCAAAAATTCTTAATATATAGAAAAGGAAATAAAAACGGCTTCAAAAAGAATATCTTAAACAAACCTTCATACTCAAATATGGAAAGTTTTAATTGTCACAAGAAAGGTCATATGATAAAAGACTGTCCGGAGCTAAAGAAGGAGAATCAGAAAAACTTCAACAACAAGAATAAGAAAGAAAAATTTAAAAAGAAGGTTTTTTCTGTCACACGGAACGATTTAGATTCAGATTCATCAGATAGTGATAGTGATAGCAACAATGAACAAGCAAATGTGTGCTTCATGGCTCAAGAATCTGAGGTCCCACTCAAGAAAAGAAAATGGATTTTGGATAATGGTTGCTCAAAACACATGACCGAAGACAAAGAAATGCTTACAGATATTTCATACTTTGATGGTGACCCTGTTATTCTTGAACCAGAAGGAGAACGTTAAGGCTCTTATAATTGGGACAGGGATCCTTGATCATTTTGATGGTTTGATTTTCGAAACTCTTTACTAATTTTCAAAAACTTCTGAAAAGGCTTGTATAAATAGCCTTCTTTTATCCGCGATACTCTATGGTTTGTATGACTCACACTATGGTTATGCATGCATGTGGTTGCTTTGTTTGACAATTATATACTTCTACAAATTATTACTTCTTTTTTGTCGATGACAAAGGAGGAGAAAAGTCTATGTCACTAACATTGTTTGGTAGGAAAGATAGTGCATATATTCAGGAGGAGAAAAGATAATTACATCTCTACAAATATAGGTATTGTCATCAATCAAAAAGGGGGAGAATGTTGATACGCTATATTTTGATCAACGACAATGTGCTTCAATAAAAAGAAAGAGATATGTGCAAAGCTAAAGGAAGGAATATGAAGACCAAGGATATCATGAGTACTTATTATGTATAGGTCTTAGTCTTAGTTTTATTATTAAAATCTATCCTCAAGAAGCTTGCACAAACACAAGAACACATTTCATAATTTAATATTTTAGTTAAGTGTTCACTGTGTAGAAACTACCAGTTCAGTCGACTGAACAGGAAATTTCAGTCGACTGAACCTGTTACAGAATCACAACATGCACAGTTTCAGTTGTTTGAAATTCCCTGTTCAGTCGGTTGAATTTAAACCTGCGAATTTTTTATGAAAAGACACCTTCTTCTTCCCAGGAGTTGCAACCATTCTCCAATGGTAATGGATGCATCTCTTGCCTGGATCTTTTGCAAATAGATACACCTATAAATACATGATTCTATCATTTGCAAATTACGAATTCTAATTGCTTTAATATCTCTATTATCTTGATCATATTTTCAGATTTCTTAAGTTTTCAAAAGAAATCACAAACCACTTCAATTGCTTGAATCTCTAATTTATCTTAAATACTCTTTTGATTCATAGCAATTTATATTTCCTAAATCTTCATAAACACATTTCATATTCTTGAGGATAAGATTATAGGAAAGTTGTACTCAATTAGACTCATTAGTGTTATCAAGAACGCAACAAGTCAAAAATACTCTTTGTATCTAGTTGAAGTCCTCTTCGGTAGTTGAGGCAAGAAATCTCGTTCGGTTGTTCGGGTAAGTTGTAAACCTATTCCTCCGGGTTAAGTGAGGGTTGTTGGTTAGTTGAATTCCTAAGAGGAGCTTAGGGAGTGGACGTAGGACAAGAGGTCCGAACCAGTATAAAGTCTTGGTGTCTACTTTACTGACTACTTATTGCTATCTACCTAGACCATTCCACTATTCCATATTATACGATCCTACTGCATAGCTTCTTTCATTGACTTCCTTTGCTTAACGCTGAAGTTCTGAACTCCCTAACTAAGTTAGCAAGGTTAGGTAATCTCAACAAGCTTATTTTCAGAGTGAATGTATATAAGAAGCTTATTTTAGATAGCATTAATGTCACGGTCCAAATTCGAGCGTTCGAAAATTGACATCCGTACTCCACTGTACTTAAATGTCACAGATCCCAACGTTGAAATTCAAGGTGTGCCGGAGCTTATAACACAATTAAGTATAAAAACACAGCGGAAGAAAAGAATGAATATCATTGATATTCAACATTCGATACAAAAATGATACAATATGAATAAATATCAGAGATACAAGATAACAATGCTACAGCGGAATAACAATATGATATAGCAGCGGAACCAAAAACTCCAAACAACAACAGCAACTCTAACTTCAAAGCACCAATCCAGAAATAGCTCGAACCACCATCAAATTGCACCAAGATAAGCAAGTCTCGTCGATGAATCCAAAGACTCCAATATCCAAGATCTTCAAAGAATACAAAGAGAAAGCTGAGAGCTACCGGATCGATATCTATGTCTACTATCTGAAAAACCCAACTCTAGACTGTCCGTGTGGGAAAATAATGGGCACCCAGAGTATAGGAAAGGAATAATAAACTTCGGGTCAGTCGTGGGACTGGGTGAGCAAACAAAAACAGTTTATCTAAAAAAACAAACAAAAGATTTTAAAACTGAAATCCGCAATGCTTTTTGAAAAATAAAACTACCATAAGGCCTTCCGCCACACACACCATGCAAACGCAGAATTGGAGGAGATTTCTCCTTATGATAGTCAAACATGCTTGATACGCGAAAACCATTTGATATTATTATTAGTGCATAGTGGAAAACATGTCGAAAGTATAATATTAATCTTAGCCAGCATACCACATTTCGTCGTATGCCTACAATAACTACCATGTTCAATAGCAGGTTATCGCCACATTCCATGGCAGGTTATACAACCAAAACCGTACTGGGCGCGTATTGTTTTTTTGGGTTTTCCAACAAATGGTCAGGCCAAGGAACTTCCCATTTCCACATGGGTACGCCTCTGGAGGGATGCCCCGAGAACCTAACCGGATCTCTGCCAACACAAGGTCGGATTACCTCTGTAACTACGTAACTACTGACACGAGTATGCCATCCCCCGATCGTAACCGACCTTTATCCCGGGATTAACCAACTACCACAAGTAATAAATTTGCAGCAACCACATAGGTTAAGTATCTGGGCTCCATACCATGATACCACCTCTATCCAGAAGGAAATGAACATACCCTCAAGGGGCGCTACCCACAAATAACCTTACCGCGTTCTTCCTGTTTCGACCATTCCGGGTTGTGAAGTTCGACGAAGTCTCGTCCACAAAGCTACGCTTTTCACAAAAGCCATGCTTTGATCAACAAATGATCAGCAGCACTTCGTATGCCACGTTACCAAATTAGGAATGTATCACTAATAACCATCAACTACATAACCTCTGAGCTCGTACGTCTCAGAGAAGGGTGTTAAGCTAAGAGAATAAATCACCGCCACCAAACAAAAATGTATTTGATAGAAACCGGTTTTACATCACAAAGTGTAACGTCATACACACATCCATACAAGTCTGTTCCGGGTTCGAACAGAACCAAAGGCACTTCCGAAGAAGCCCTTGCAAATCCGGATAATCCATAATCACGTCCAGACTCCCCATCACAAAGGGTGATCAAATCTCTATACCGGGGACCGGTCGGTGCAGAGACATTCGACGGGTTACCCTTTCGTTTTCGAAAAATATCCGGTCTTCACCACTGGTCTTTAAATGCTACCCATATACGTCGTATCATTTTTCGAAATGGGTTATATGACACAAAGGTCCTCTCCCGGCTAAACCAAATAATGTGCGCAATATTTAAAATCATATGGATAATGGGATTTCAGTTAAATCACAGCTTAAAGCCCAAAACATTTTATTCAAATGGTTAAAACAAATTACCATTTCCAATCTTTTAAACAAAAAGATTCATCTCAAAAACCTTCAATGGTTTAAATAATTTCCAAACTTAAATCTTTTAAACTAAAGATTTATCTTAAAAATCCCCTTTTAATTTAAAACAAGGATCACCAATCTTTACAAAGATTCATTTATAGCCTTTCAAAAAAACAATTCCATTTCAAGTTGAATTAACTCATCTGGTCTTTAAATTAAAGACTCGCTTCATAACTTTTAAACAATTCCCGTTTCCATCTGCTATATATAAAAGATACACCATTTAAAAATCCTCTTCAATTTCAAAATAGGTTTCAACTATCTTTCACAAAGATTCAATTATAGCTTTCAAAATAATTTCCAAAACCGTTTGGTTTTAAAATTCAACCTTAAAAACTATTTCAAAATATTAAATTCAGATATCTGTGACTTAACCTGATTTCCTCGTGAAATCCATATTTGTGTGTGTATAGTGTGGTCCAGGGGTTTTACACACAATAGTGCACCAACATCAACCATTATAGATTCAAACACATAAAAATCGATAAGCGGTATAATCTATAACGCTTATCTTTATTTACAGATCATGGACGAATAATATAAGTTCATCGCAGATAATAAATTACATCGCAGATAATTAATTTCATCGTAGAATAAATTACATCATAGTTCATAAAACAAAATAATTCATACCACACATTATCACAAATCAAGAACATCAATCAATTCAAAGCACTCCATAGAATCCTAACATCCATGAGTGATATCAATTAATTATCTGATTTACTTAAATCAGATAAATTACTTATGAATAAATTTCTAATCCTGGTTAATTAATTACAAACCATTTTGATTAATTACTCTTTAATCATTAATTAACCTTTAAATTAGTTTATCACGTTAATTAATTATACTTAATTAATTAAAATAAGTGATTATTCTTAATCACTTATCATTGTTAGCCATAAATTTACTAGCAATTAATTTATCTTAATTAATTACCTTAATAAATTAGAAATTAATTCACCTTCAATTATTAATTTATTAATTAGCCTTTAATTAAATCCTTTAATTAATTAATTATTCTCAAATTAATTACCTTAATTAACAAATCACATAAACTTATTATTAATTACTAATTAATTATTTAATTTGTTATTACTTCCATTCATCAAATCCTTTCTTATTAATTACCTAACAAGTAATTAATCACTTTGTTAATTACTTTTAATCCTTTCATTAATTAGTTAGTCTTCAATTAATAAATACATTTAAACCTTTAATTCTTTAATTAATAGCACAAGTGATTAACCCTTAATCACTTCCACTTAATCACTTTCATAAAGTAATTATCTTTTACTTTGTTAAACAATTTCCTTTTACCTAATCACCTCCAGTAATTAATTACTTAATTACTTCACCAAGTAATTTAACCAAATTAAATCATAAGTGATTATCTTTAATCACTTACTAATTTAATTACTTAATCAATTATCTAACTAATCATTTAAATTTAATCAAATGATCCCTTAACTTCTTAAATTTAAAAAAGATCCTAAATTAGGAAAATCTTTATCTTAATTAAATCATTTCTATTAACTAATAACTTTTTAATTATTAAGAATAATTGAATTATCTTAATTATTTTCACAAATTTATTTATCTTTAGTTAATCAAAACTTTTAATTTCTTAAGATAAATCTTTATTATAATTTGATCTCTAAATCTTTATCATTTAACTTTATTCAAAATAAAATATATTAGAAATCAATTATAATTAAAATAATTTAAAACATTCAAATTAAAACTTTAAATCTTTAAAACTTCCCAAAGTTATTAAATAAATTTAATACAAACTTTATTTCAAAAATCCACTTATTTTATTTTAAAAACTTTCATATTTTAATATATATAAAACTTTTTTAAAATTTAATTTTGAAACCAATTAGTTTTATAAGTAAAACTTATTTAACTTTTGTTTTAAAACTTTATTCCAAAATCAAATTTCTTTGTTTCAAACTTTTTTAAAATATTGCAGTTAAATTTAAAAACTTTATGAACCAAACTAAAATCCTGCTCAAAATAAAACCCGAGCAACCCACTACAAAATATCGTGTTTACCCCGAGTCTCCCAAACCCTTTACCTTCTTCGAGTAAAACTCGAACTTCCCCTGAACAAAACCCCGAGCAACTCGCTTCTTTCCCAAATCCAAACTGCAGATGCACAAAACGGTGCACATCAACGTGCACAGCGCCGTCGAACGTCGGTGAACTCCCCTTTTGCCTCCGTGAAGTCGACTTCAACCATGATGACTTCATCGATCAACAACTTCCTCGATTCATTCAAGAATCGAATTCGACTATCTGAACCCAACATCTTGAAAACAAACATCACCAGGAAGTCGACCACCATGGCAACCCCAGCTTCGAGAAACCCCACCACCTTAACCGTAGCTCACCCACGACCTCCAGAACCTACGACATCACGTGCGATCGTCTCCGATTGCTTCTCGACACCGCGAATTCCAATAGAACAACGACGACATCCATAGGGTATAAAACCCTACTTCCTCAATTTTCGGTCATCTCAATCATTAATAAAATTCCAGAGCATTTTTCTGATGATCTACAACATCCCCTTGACCTTCATGCTCAACCCTGACCTCTAGTTCACCGTCGTTCGCCACCAATTGGCCATTATGCCCAAAACAGTCAAACCACGAATTCACACTAAATACTAATCTAAAAATCGTGATTCAACCATTAAAAATCATGATTTAGCATCACGAATTCAATTAGGTAACCAAAACTTAAAATTGTTTTGATAAATTTTTTGACCCAAATTAAGAATTTACTGTAAATTCAAAAATTCAGAGCCAATTATTCACTTTAAAAACCTGTAATTATTTTTAGATGATAGATTACTTGGTTACAGACAACTTCTATTTACAAATCAAAGTCCAATTCGAATTCAAAATCTAGTTATTGAATTTATTATAAAATTGTAAACCTGTTATTTTACACAGAGCATATGTTTTAACTTAACAGGAAATCAATTATTCACAATTCAAACAAGAAGCTAATTTAAATCAAATATTTCAGATAACTTCATGATATCCATCACAAGAACAAGATGAAATCCAGAATTAAAACTGCTTTTAAAATTTCATTTACTCACTTTATATGCGGAGAACAGAAACTGTAATTTTGTTTTCCAGGCTTATTGAATTTTCTTATGCATGCTGAAATAATCCTGTTGTCGTTGAGCATTTGAATTGATTGATTGTAGTTTTACACCTTGTTGCTTGATTGAATTAGAAAATCTGAAGATCTCGCATTTGATTTTGAATATCCAGATTTATTTCTTCCTTTTGTTTTCAGATTTCTGATTTGTATTCATTTTGTGTTTTGGTTGAGATGAAGAAAAGATTTAGCTGAAGATTAAAAGAAATAAATCTCTTCTTCTTATTTTAATTTTAATTTTAAATTAAGTTATTAAGGGAATGACACTTGTCCCCTTAAGTTCCAATTGTCTTACACATATACACTCTTATTTACAATTGTCATTAACATATATTAATAAGTTTACAAGTGTTTTAATATTTAATTAATATTTTAAATGGTATTTTCTTATTTATAAATTTATTTAAGTTATGAATAAGTAATTATGTAATATTTATATGATTATAAAATGTGAACTTATCTTTTTAATAAACAAGTTTTAGATTTTAATAAATATAAAAGTGACTTCATGTAAACATTTATTAACAAATAACTTATGCTTTTGATTCAATTTATATAACATATGTTTATATGCTTGAGAGTTTTAATTTAACTCTTTATATAAAAAATTTAAAACAAACTTATCTTATGTTAAAATTTAAAAGGAAAGAATATTAAAACAATTGAACTTTTAATTCAAATTTTATTTAAAACTCAGGTCCAAAATATATGTTTATAATAAATAAGAAATTATTCTTGTTATTAAAATTTAAATCTCAAATATCATATTTTAAAAGTATTAAGTCAAATTTAAATGTTCAAATTAAATTCTTATTTATAACAAATGATTTGAAAAGTTATTCATTACAAATATATATTTATATGTTAGTTAATACAACTTTTAATACATTTATATTTTTAAACTTAAGATATTAAACTTATTAACAAATACTTATTTTAAAATTTTCATCTCAAACTTAAGTAATCATACTTGTTATATTTTTGTTTCAAATAAAATTTCTTTAAGTCCAATTAAATTTCAATATATTAACATTTGAATTTCAATTTCACATTTTCAAATTATATTTTAAAATTAACATCTATAAACAACTAATATTTATTTTGAAAAACTCTATTAAATCCATAAATTAATTTTAAAAATTAATTCAGTTATCAAATTAAACGGGGTCAAAATCCGGGGATGTTATAGATTCCCCCGTTAGAAAATTTCGTCCTCGAAATTTGAAAGTAGTGAGACAACAAAAGAATATAGAAAGATCGAATCACCAGATCAAACTGAATATCTATTCTGTATTCGACTTACCAAATTAGAATATCAAAAATGGATACAAGAACGAATCAAGATACTTAGGTCACCAGAACTACGAATATGCAGGGATATTGATTAGTTCTAAGGATAACTAACCTCTTGTAGAATATATCCGGGACCTAACAAAATAAACAGATATATGGATGCAATCCAAATCTTTTAGTTTAAACAACCAAAATATACCTATCAACCATAACAATCAAAGCAACAATTCATCCAAACAAACAATTCTGACCCATCTGGAGTTTGTGTCTTATGCAAATATATCAAAGCTTCTTCTTGGAGCTGCCAGGAATCAACGAAGAATTGAAAAGACGAATCAAAGGAGATTGATAGAGAAAGTTGTTTCCGCTATTGTAGGGTACTGACCATTTATAGTGGTACTCCCCTGTCCCCTATCTCGTCCTCTTCTTGCACTCATACTTACTATCAGTGGATAGTAAGAGAATTTACTGAGGCATTCGAATGGATATCTTAGGGATATACTCATTCTAGGGTATACTTCACCCTACTCTAATGAGTTACTTAATGTGTTATACTCCTGAGCTAAATTTAAACCTTCATCTCTGATACCAAAATGTTACGGTCCAAATTCCAGGGTTCGAAAATCGACATCCGTACTCCATGGTACTTAAATGTCGCAGATCCCAACGTTGAAATTCAAGTCGTGCCGGAGCTTATAACACAATTAAGTATAAAAACACAGCGGAAGAAAAGAATAAATATCATTGATATACAACATTCGATACAACAATGATACAATATGAATAAATATCAGAGATACAAGATAACAATGGTACAGTGGAATAACAATATGATATAGCAGCGGAACCAAAAACTCCAAACAACAACAGCAACTCTAACTCCAAAGCACCAATCCAGAAATAGCTCGAACCACCATCAAATTGCACCAAGATAAGCAAGTCTTGTCCATGAATCTAAAGACTCCAATATCCAAGATCTCCAAAGAATACAAAGAGAAAGCTGAGAGCTACCAGATCGATATCTATATCTACTATCTGAAAAACCCGACACTAGACTACCCGTGTGGGAAAATAGTGGGCACCCAGAGTATAGGAAAGGAATAATAAACTCCGAGTCAGTCGTGGGACTGGTATGAGAAAACAAAAACAATTTATCTAAAAAAACAAACAAAAGATTTTAAAACTGAAATCTGCAATGCTTTATGAAAAATGAAACTACCATAAGGCCTTCCGCCACACACACCATGCAAACGCTGAATTGGAGGAGGTTTCTCCTTATGATAGTCAAACATGCTTGATACGCGAAAACCATTTGATATTATTATTAGTGCATGGTGGAAAACATGTCAAAAGTATAATATTAATCTTAGCCAGCATACCACATTTCATCGTATGCCTACTATAGCTACCATGTTCAATAGCAGGTTACCGCCACATTCCATTGTAGGTTATACAACTAAACCGTACTGGGCGCGTATTGTTTCTTTGAGTTTTCCAACAAATGGTCAGGCCAAGGAACTTCTCATTGCCACATGGGTACGCCTCTGAAGGGATTCCCCGAGAACCTAACCAGATCTCTGCCAACACAAGGCCGGGTTACCTCTGTAACTAGGTAACTACTGACACGAGTATGCCATCCCCCCGTCGTAACCAACCTTTATCCCGCGATTCACCAACTACCACAAAGTAATAAATTTGCAGCAACCACACAGGTTAAGTATCCGGACTCCATACCATGATACCACCTCCATCTAGAAGTAAATGAACATACCCTTAGGGAGCGCTACCACCAAATAACCTTGCCGCATTCTTCCTGTTTCGACCATTCCGGGTTGTGAAGTTCGACGAAGTCTCGTCCACAAAGTTACGCTTTTCACAAAAGCCATGCTTTGATCAACAAATGATCAGCAGCACTTCGTATGCCACATTACCAAATTGGGAATGTATCACTAGTAACCATCAACTACATAACCTCTGAGCTCATACGTCTCAGAGAAGGGTGTTAAGCTAAGAGAATAAATCTCCGCCACCAAAAAAATGTATTTGATAGAAACCGGTTTTACATCTCAAAGTGTAACGTCAGACACACATCCATACAAGTCTGTTCCAGGTTCGAACAGAACCAAAGGCACTTCCGAAGAAACCCTTGCAAATTCGGATAATCCCCAATCACGTCCAGACTCCCCATCACAAAGGGTGATCAAATCTCTATACCGGGGACCAATCGGTGCAGAGACATTCGACGGGTTATCCTTTCGTTTTCGAAAAATATCCGGTCTTCACCACCGGTCTTCAAATGCTATCCATATACGTCGTATCGTTATTCGGAATGGGTTATATGACACATAGGTCCTCTCCCGGCTAAACCGAATAATGAGCGCAATGTTTAAAATCATATGGATATTGGTATTTCAGTTATATCATAGCTTAAAGCCCAAAACATTTTATTCAAATGGTTAAAACAAATTACCCTTTCCAATCTTTTAAACAAAAATATTCATTACAAAAACCTTCAATATTTTAAACAATTTCCACACTTAAATCTTTTAAACTAAAGATTTATCTTAAAAATCCCCTTTTAATTTAAAACAAGGATCACCAATCTTTACAAAGATTCATTTATTGCCTTTTAAAAAAACAATTCCATTTCAAGTTGAATTAACTCATCTGGTCTTTAAATTAAAGACTCGCTTCATAACTTTTAAACAATTCCCGTTTCCATCTTTTATATATAAAAGATACACCATTTAAAATTCCTCTTCAATTTCAAAATAGGGTTCAACTATCATTCACAAAGATTCAATTATAGCTTTCAAAATCATTTCCAAAACCGTTTGGTTTTAAAATTCAACCTTAAAAACTATTTCAAAATATTAAATTCAAATATCTGTGACTTAACCTAATTTCCTCGTGAAATCCATATTTGTGTGTATAGTGTGGTCCAGGGGTTTTACACACAATAGTGCACCAACATAAACCATTATAGATTCAAACACAGAAAAATCGATAAGCGGTATAATCTATAACGCTTATCTTTATTTACAGATCATGGATGAATAATATAAATTCATCGCAGATCTTAAATTACATCACAAATAATAAATTTCGTCGCAGAATAAATTACATCACAGTTCATAAAACAAAATAATTCATATCACACATTATCACAAATCAAGGACATCAATCAATTCAAAGCACTCCATAGAATCCTAACATCCATGAGTGATATCAATTAATTATCTAATTTACTTAAATCAGATAAATTACTTACGAATAAATTTCTAATCCTGGTTAATTAATCATTAATTAATTACAAACCATTTTGATTAATTACTTTTTAATCATTAATTAACCTTTAAATTAATTTATCACGTCAATTAATTATCCTTAATTAATTAAAATAAGTGATTATTCTTAATCACTTATCATTGTTAACCATAAATTAACTAGCAATTAATTTATCTTAATTAATTACCTTAATAAATTAGAAATTAATTCACCTTCAATTAATAATTTATTAATTAGCCTTTAATTAAATCCTTTAACTAATTAACCTTTAATTATTTATTATTCTCAAATTAATTACCTTAATTAACAAATCACATAAAATAATTACTAATTACTAATTATTTATTTAATTAATTATTACTTCCATTCATCAAATCCTTTCTAATTAATTATCTAACAAGTAATTAATCACTTTGTTAATTACTCTTAATCCTTTCATTAATTAGTTAGTCTTCAATTAATAAATACATTTAAACCTTTAATTCGTCAATTAATAACACAAGTGATTAACCCTTAATCACTTCCACTTAAGCACTTTCATAAAGTAATTATCTTTTACTTTGTTAAACAATTTCCTTTTACCTAATTACCTCCAGTAATTAATTACTTAATTACTTCACCAAGTAATTTAACCAAATTAAATCATAAGTGATTATCTTTAATCACTTACTAATTTAATTACTTAATCAATTATCTAACTAATCATTTAAATTTAATTAAATGATCCCTTAACTTCTTATATTTAAAAAAGATCCTTAATTAAGAAAATCTTTATCTTAATTAAATCATTTCTATTAACTAATAACTTTTTAATTATTAACGATAATTGAATTATCTTAATTATTTTCACAAATTTATTTATCTTTAGTTAATCAAAACTTTTAATTTCTTAAGATAAATCTTTATTATAATTTGATCTCTAAATCTTTATCATTTAACTTTATTCAAAATAAAATATATTAGAAATCAATTATAATTAAAATAATTTAAAACATTCAAATTAAAACTTTAAATCTTTAAAACTTCCCAAAGTTATTAAATAAATTTAATACAAACTTTATTTAAAAAATCCACTTATTTTATTTTACAAACTTTCATATTTTAATATATATAAAACTTGTTTAAAATTTAATTTTGAAACCAATTAGTTTTATAAGTAAAACTTATTTAACTTTTGTTTTAAAACTTTATTCCAAAATCAAATTTCTTTGTTTCAAACTTTTTCAAAATATTGCTGTTAAATTTAAAAACTTTTAAAAACTTTCTGAACCAAACTAAAATCCTGCTCAAAATAAAAGCCAAGCAACCCACTATGAAATCTCGCGTTTACCTCGAGTCTCCCAAACCCTTCACCTGCTTCGAGTAAAACTCGAACTTCCCCGGAACAAAACCCCGAGCAACTCGCTTCTTCCCCAAATCCAAACTGCATATGCACAAAACGGTGCACATCAACGTGCACAGCGCCGCCGAACGTCGGTGAACTCCCCTCTTGCCTCCGTCAAGTCGACTTCAACCACGACGACTTCATCAATCAACTATCTTCCTCGATTCATTCAAGAATCGAATTCGACTATCTGAACCCAACATCTTGAAAACAAACATCACCAGGAATTCGACCACCACGGCAACCCCGGCCTCGAGAAACCCCACCACCTTAACCGTAGCTCACCCACGACCTCCAAAACCTACGGCATCACGTGCGATCGTCTCTGATTGCTTCTCGACGCCGCGAATTCCAATAGAACCACGACGACATCCATAGGGTATAAAACCCTACTTCCTCGATTTTCGGTCATCTCAATCATTAATAAAATTCCAGAGCACTTTTCTGATGATCTACAACATCCCCTTGACCTTCATGCTGAACCCTGACCTCCAGTTCACCGTCGTTCGCCACCAATTGGCCATCATGCCCAAAACAGTCAAACCACAAATTCACACTAAATACTAATCTAAAAATCATGATTCAACCATTAAAAATCATGATTTAGCATCACGAATTCAATTAGGTAATCAAAACTTAAAAAAATTGATAAATTTTTTGACCCAAATTAAGAATTTACTGTAAATTCAAAAATTCAGAGCCAATTATTCACTTTAAAAACCTGTAATTATTTTTAGATGATAGATTACTTGATTACAGACAACTTCCATTTACAAATTAAAGTCCAATTCGAATTCAAAATCTAGTTATTAAATTTATTATAAAATTGTAAACCTGCTATTCTACACAGAGCATATGTTTTAACTTCACCGGAAATCAATTATTCACAATTCAAACATGAATCTAATTTAAATCAAATATTTCAGATAACTCCATGATATCCATCACAAGAACAAGATGAAATCCAGAATTAAAACTGCTTTTAAAATTTCATTTTCTCACTTTATATGCAGTGAACAGAAACTGTAATTTTTTTCCAAGCTTATTGAATTTTCTTCTGCATGCTGAAATAATCTTGTTTCTGTTGAGAATTTGAATTGATTGATTGTAGTTTTACACCTTGTTGCTTGATTGAATTAGAAAATCTGAAGATCTTGCATTTGATTCTGAATATCCAGATTTATTTCTTCCTTTTGTTTTCAGATTTCTGATTTGTATTCATTTTGTGTTTTGGTTGAGATGAAGAAAAGATTTAGCTAAAGATTAAAAGAAATAAATCTCTTCTTCTTATTTTATAATTTTAATTTTAAATTAAATTATTAAGAGAATGACACTTGTCCCCTTAAGTTCCAATTGTCTTACACATATACTCTTATTTACAATTGTCATTAGCATATATTAATAAGTTTACAAGTGTTTTAATATTTAATTAATATTTTAAATGTTATTTTCTTATTTATAAATTTATTTAAGTTATGAATAAGTAATTATGTAATATTTATATGATTATAAAATGTTTACTTATCTTTTTAATAAACAAGTTTTAGATTTTAATAAATATAAAAGTAACTTCATGTAAACATTTATTAACAAATAACTTATGCTTTTGATTCAATTTATATAACATACGTTTATATGCTTGAGAGTTTTAATTTGACTCTTTATATAAAAAATTTAAAACAAACTTATCATATGTTAAAATTTTAAAAGGAAAGAATATTAAAACAATTGAACTTTTAATTTAAATCTGATTTAAAACTCAGGTCCAAAATATATGTTTATAATAAATAAGAAATTATTCTTGTTATTAAAATTTAAATCTCAAATATAATTTTTTTAAAAGTATTAAGTCAAATTTAAATATTCAAATTAAATTCTTATTTATAACAAATGGTTTGAAAAGTTATTCATTAAAGATAAATATTTATATGTTAGTTAATACAATTTTTAATTCATTTATATTTTTAAACTTAAGATATTAAACTTATTAACAAATACTTATTTTAAAATTTTCATCTCAAACTTAAGTAATCATACTTGTTATATTTTTGTTTCAAATAAAATTTCTTTAAGTCCAATTAAGTGAACCTAAAAAAAGAATAAAGGCCCAGAAAAAATTACTTGCTTTTCGAGACCCTGTTATAAGTTCTATCCATATATGTACTGATCGCCAGTTCATACTATACTAGATCTGATTGCATTCGATTGGAATTCAGAAGAAAAAAATTGACTTTTCTTGATGCCAAAGTAACTTTCATCAACTAAAACTATTCTGATATGAACCAAATTTCAATATATTAACATTTGAATTTCAATTTCACATTTTCAAATTATATTTTAAAATTAACATCTATAAACAATTAATATTTATTTTGAAAAACTCTATTAAATCCACATATTAATTTCAAAAATTAATTCAATTATCAAATTAAACTGGGTTAAAATCCGGGGATGTTACAATTAACAAGTTCAAGGATTGGGAGAATCGGTTCTTTTTTGTCAAGTGCTTCCTTGGTGTTCGCAGGACTTTTGCCTTCCCTCATAAGTCTGTTTCAATGTCATCTTCATTTTACTTCATGTTTTCTACGAACTAATCTCTGATCTTTTTTAGGTGAAACTCGTAAGACACTTAGCGACGCAAACCAAAGAATCATCAATTCTTTAACCACCGACCTGGAACAACTTAGGAGCAAATTAACGCTTCTAACCCTTTCAAACCTAATGAAGCATTCTTTGCTTCCAACTAGCCAAAGGATATTTGGCACCCCACCAGTCATTATGCATAATTCTTGCAGAAATCGCTTCTTCTCCTCAGGCGATGCTGAACATTTTACTTCATTGTCACCCATTCGTTCTGACATTTCAGGTATATAGTTAGCTTATTATTCTCCCCGTTTTGTCTATGTAATTCTTGAATGGCTCTGGCTGATTTTATATTTTCTTGAATTAGTCTCAGCTCCCTCAAAGTCCATTGTTTCTTCAAGTGATGTTGCTCTTTCTCCACCATCTTCAGATGTGACATCGGTCTTGGAGTCTTTTACAAGTTCCAAGAAATCCTTGAAAAGGAAACTAGCAGTGCCTTCCGAAGATGCTCCTCCAACAAAATAGTGAAGATCATTGATGTGGAAGAGGAAGAAGAACGTATATCTCTTGGGGGAGCTTCAAAGATCCCGACCGTTGAAGCTCTAAAAGACATTGTGGAGCCAACTCCACTTTCACCTGTTCCTTTTTCGCGTATTACAATATCAGACTCTCTAGCTGCGCTAGCACAGATGCAAATTGCTCTTTTTGAGACTCCTTCTAAGTCTCATACCCTTCTGGAGTCGTCGTCTTTCGCTCCTCCGCCCACTAATTTTGACGGACTTGTCAAGCTCATTCTTCATTCAAGTGCTTTTACCTCTTCCTCTCTTCCATCATTTAGCCCCGACTTGGCAGAAAATCACCGCTCTCATGAAGCAAAAAATCTTGATAAGTCCTTGTCCAATTAATTCTATTATGACTAGATCTTTCTAAATGCTAACCTATGTTTCTTCTATTGTTGCAGATTTCCAGGAATTGTATTTCTCTTAACGAATATGTTTCCAGGCTCTTCTCTAGATCCTCCAAGCTACAGGAGGAGAATGTTGAATTGAAAAGTCAGCTAGCCTCATTAATGGCTACTCAAAAAACCACCTTTTTTGAACTAGAGTGAATTAAAGCTTCCCTTGCTAGAGCCGAAAGTGATCTTGAAGTAGAGAGGCGAGCCCATCAACTTACCTTTGATGGGAAACTCGTAATGGAGCTTGCCTTAAAAGACTCAGAAGATGAGAAAGCCCATTTGATTTCCAAAAATACTCTGCTGAAAGATAAATTCAAAAGGTCCTGAGCTTCACTTAGGCTAGCTGTTCAAACCCTTTCTAACTTCCAAAAACATGTCTTTGATTTTGT
Organism: Allium cepa; assembly: GCA_030765085.1. Classification (NCBI taxonomy): domain Eukaryota; kingdom Viridiplantae; phylum Streptophyta; class Magnoliopsida; order Asparagales; family Amaryllidaceae; genus Allium; species Allium cepa. The sequence goes on from CM060928.1 coordinate 1,011,709,845, forward strand.
CGACACCACCTTGGGGCCCATGATGCTGAATCATTACGAAGATGCCATCATGCTTTCCAATGTTGATAATCATGACAAATGTCCTGACTTTGATTTTCCTTCACTTGACCCAATTCTAGCCAAAAGAGTTATGGACAAAATGAGCGAGTTAGGCAGGGTTCCGAGCCCGAAGGTGAAGAGTGGACTGTTAATTTCAAGAAAGCTCTTTCTTTTGATATCCCCTCTTTTGACATTGAATTTGACTCTAAAGATGAGGATGATAAGGGTAAAGATCTTAAGGAGAAGGAAAATGATGACGAACTCAATTGGGACAGTGACTTTGATGATAATAATGACGATAATCCCTTTGGGGGATTAGGCGATGGTGGAGATAAGGGAGGGCCCTTTTGGTGCTTCAGGGATGGATAATGGATATTAAGATGATTCTCCCAAACAAGAGCAATTCCTCCCAAAGGATATGCCACCAACACCTCCTGGTTCAACTGCTTCTCCAAAGAGGGAAGCTGCTCCCTCACATCCCAAAGACCTTCAGGAGAAGGAACAAGCTCCCCAGGCTTCCGTTCCAGTTTCGTAGGTATGGAATTCCCTGTTTATATGTCTTATACCTCGAAGATAATAAATAGTGGTAAATCATTTATCTTAGATAAAGAAGAAGTCAAATCTTCCCTATAGAACAAAACTTGGAAGCAAACATGTGGAAATTAATAAGTTACATAGGGAGTTAGAAATATTAATAAAGAAACACAATGCTCTATCTCAGAAATATCATAGTCTGGATAGAATAATTTACGTTCTACCATCTTTTAAGTATCATAGCGCGGCTTCTTTATTAAAGAAAGTACATTACTGGAATTATGCCCTCTTAGAAGAAAATAGAGAATTAATAACTATATTCTAGATGATGATGGAAGAGAGAGACATTTTAGTTAATTTTTTGTATAAAGTATATTGTAGACATTCTATCATGGATTTTTCATACTTAGGTGAATTCAGTAGGGGTCTACTTAGACGTTTCCATAAAAGATATTTTGATGAATTTGGTTCTAACCTGCATCCTGGAGCGTGATGGAACTTACCGTGGGTCAAACAAATTCCTCAAGATCTCCCTGCTGAAAAGCTTAAGTATTATAAGAACAAATTCGTTTCTGAATTCTTTTCTAAATCTATTCTGTATTAACCAAATGAATGACTGTAATACGTAACAAGTAATTGATTTATGAATATATATTTTTTTATGCTTTCTATGCTTAGCTTATTTTTACTGTGCTATTTTAGAATGCCAGTTCTTTAGTTCGGGTTGTCCCAAGAGACCACTTAAGTCAGTACGTTAACCCGAGAAGAGTTTACTCTAAAAATGGCCCAATTTTAAGGACTTCGAAGTTAGCAAGATATTGCTTTCTTCGGGATTGTAAAAATTATACTTGGAATACCCCCATCTCCGCTTCGATTTCATTGGCGAAGAAAAGGAATTATTCTTAAAAGAAATCAGAACATTCCATTCCAAATTAATTTGTGGTCGTGATAGCCCACTAGCTAAAATGGGATTATAGTAAATGTCCACATATTATAACCCATGAAGGAGTCACTTTACCTTTTGACTCAACGATCATGCTTTCAACAAATACCTTAGGCAAAGTTAATAACGTTGTCTCTCAACTTTAGATGTGATGACTATTGTATCCCTTGACTTTGCTTCTATTTTCAGTTGTTACTATAGTAATAAAGATATATTATTTTCCCTATCTCAATTATAGTTTTTATTTATTTCCTTTCTTTAATAGGAGCCATAGCCGTCTACAACTTCTCTTGCTCAAAACTTAATATCCCATGTCGAGTTAATCAGAGAGAGATTACTGAAAGAGAGTGGAGCAATTGTGATCCAGGATGAATATTATTGGAATGTTTTGGAGGTAACGTCGGAGCCGTAAAATTGCATAAAGATACCTTATCCAAAAAACCATAGCGAGGATTCATAGTATTGTACTGACTATCTTGAGGCTGAGATTAAGAGAAAAGATGAAGCGATTATTATGCTTAAACGACAAGTGAAGTAAAAAATCCTACAATCGACTTTCATAAAAGGATGTCCGAATTATCTAGCGGATAAGCGATTTAGAGCTAAAATTGAAAGATAATCAAGCTCAATGTGCCCCTTTAGAATTCCTCGTAGGAGAATGTCTTCATACATTAATCCTCCGGTCCCTTGAACAAACCCTTCACTTGTTAAACCTACTAGATCAAAACTTCTCGTGGCTCAGAAATTTCTAACCATGTTGAACCCTCCTCCAGGTTTAGATGATAATGTGGTTGAAAACAGGTGCTGGAAGGTGCAGTTTGAGATTGCCAATTTTTTTGATGAGCAGCAGAAGTTAAGGTATTTTCAGACCATCAATAACTGCGCCGCCAGGAATCAAAAGCTTGGGCATAATATTTATTTCGTCCAAAAACATGACGCTGAGTTAGAAATGGAAAAGAAGCCCCTCAGAGCTACAAACAGGGCCTTTAACGTGCTTTGAAAACCAACATCGAGGCATGTAATGACCCGTAATTTTCGATAAGTTAGATTAGTTAGTTTAATAAGATTTTGATAATTTAATACTGAAAGAATTTGGGATTTATTAAAGAAAAAATAACCAAGATGAGAGGTAATAATGTTAATTTAAGTTAGTTATTAACAATTTGAATGAAATTCCAATCAACTGAAATAATGTAAAAGTTATACTTGGTTATAAAGTGAATATAGGAAAACAAAAGGAAATATTGAATTAATTAATGAAATAATATATAATAAATGGTAATTGAATGAAATAAATATTATGTAAGTAATTATAGTATTCGGTTGTAAATAATAAACCCTTACAAGTGTGGTTAAAAGTTAATGGTAACGATTATTATATGTTACATATTTATTTAGTCTGTTAAATCTAATTGGAAATTAATTATAATTGAATGAAATTAAAGCTTACTTTAATGTGTGTTAAGACAATAACTTTAAATTGTGAATGTAATAAAAGGAATAGAAATGTAATTATATTCATAATGTAATAATTGATTAAATATAAAGACTGAAATCAAATTTAACCAATTTTTGGAATTTAAATTTTTATTAATTGGATTTATTGCAATTAAATGTAATTAAGCATTATGTTAATTAAAATTAATACGAAATTGGAAAGTATTAATTTAATAAGATATCAACTAATGTTGATTATATCCATGGAGTAATAATGGGTTAAATAATAAGAAGAATTTCAAAACAAATAGAATTATTGGAAATTAAATTGATAATTTCTGAAGTTATTGAAATGGGAATTAGACACTATAAATTTGTGAAATATTCAACAATAAAGTGATATAGAAATTTGTTTTCAAGGGTTATAAATTACTAAGTAATCTAAATTGATAGAAATTGAAAAATTTTAAATTTGAAATTAAAAGTGATTTAATTAATTTAATATTGATTTATTTAATTAATGTGAAAATAGCCATTTTGGCCATTGCCTCAGATTTCGACGAAACTAGTTTCATTGGATCCGTAACGGTGAATTATGGTAAGGTTTCAAGTTTCGTCGCGATCGGACTTGTCGTTTGATTGTACGGACTCGAAACACCTAGAAGTCAATTTAATTGAAATCAATTTAACATAAGCTGATTTTGAGCTAAATTCTTCATACAATAGAATTTGGACTTGAAACCTGTTCCATTGGATTTAAAAATATTGAAAACATCTATTTTGATATATGGGATGACCCATTTTCGTTTTGGGAGCGAAACGGACTTTTCGGGTCGTTTATCGTTCAACTTCCACTTCGATCTGGTCCATTCTTTTCCATTTCATCTATACCTATAAATAGCCTATTATAAACCCGAGTTATTTCTTATTCCATTTGTCTGTATATATATTTCCTTCTCAACTCCTCATTCCAATGGCAGGCAAACCAAAACCAAAAACCCTCAATTTAATACCAAAATTTAAACTCCTTAAAATATATCGAATTATATATCGATTTGAAGCTCTCGATGAGCGCACATCAAATCTGCAGTTCATTTTTCAATCTGGGTTTCTATATGGCCGAAATTGGATGATTAAGCCTCGGTTGTTCATCATGTCACGATCAACTTTGTCAGATCGTCAAATCGTTGGTACAATTTTATAGTGAGGACTGAGGTGAGTTCATCTGAGGTGTTTGCTTGGAGATTTGGTGGCTGGATCATCTTCGATAACCCATTAGGAATTAATGCTTATTGGTGGCGGCTATGGGATTTGTGCATCGTTCGACGTAGAGGGGGCTTCACGAGGCGTAGGCAAGGCGGAGAGCCCCTAGTGGTCGCGGCGTTTCTCTAGCGGCGTGGGCGGTCATCGCAGGCGGCACGACATGGCTATGAGGATCGCGTACATGAATGCGTAGGCTAGGGTGGCCTTGGGTTTCTGTGAGCGCATGGAAGGAAGAAGGTGACGTGTTGCTTACTTAAATTATTTTATTTATTTATATTAAAACGTGTAAGGTTCTAACGAGTATAACATTTACATACGAGGTCCGGTTCACTTGCGGTTTGTTCCACTGGGATCATATCGAAATTTCAGACATTTTGAGGTTGGTTTGGACGAATTTTAAGATTGTTTAAATTATAGGCTTAAATTGGATTTTAATTTGATTTAAAATCGAAGGTGAGTGATTTGACCCACTCAGAACTTTTAAAATTTCTTATGTTTGTTAAATCAAATTTATGATATGATTATGAATTTATTTATGGCTGTTTAGTATATTAAATTTTCTATTCCAGTTAATTTGAAATTAGTTGGATTAAATCGTTATTTAATTATTATTGAATTTAAATTGTAAGTTAAATACCTGTATTGATAATTTTATTATTGAAATTAATTATTTGTATTGTATGATGATTGTGATGGATGTTTGATTTTTGTCGATGTTGGATGATGGGATATTATGTAAGTTTATATACTGTTGTCACTATGTAAGTTCCCTTAACTATTATTATTTGAAATCACTATGGGTTGAAATGATAGACTCGATTGATTTTATGGATTTTTAATATTTAATTCGGGATTGCGGTTTGAAATGATATATAACCCTAAAATTTTAAATTGCATATAAAAATGATAAAAATCCGTATCCCTTGACCCTAGGGTAGAGAATCATATACGGGCACTGGATTGGTTAAATTAAATGATTTTAAAATCTTAAATTTTGAATTTAGTTAAATGATATTTTGAAATAAAATTCGATTCAAATAAATTGAATTATTATCGAAATTCGAGTTTTATGTTAAAGTTGGAATTGTTTTAAAGGAATTATTAAAGGAATTAAATTGAAATGTTAAAGTTGAATCTTGAAGTATAATTAAAATTTATCAAATTGGGTTATTAAAATTGTTTGAAATATAACTTTGAGATATATTTAAATTGGATTAATTTAAATTGATATTTCAAGCATGGATTTGGAAGCAATATAGAATTTAATATTTTATTTAGAATTTGAATTGGGTTTTGTTGATTTGGAAATTTAAATGATTCAGATGTGTTGAAAAGAAATAAATAGTTTAAATTGATATTAACTTCAAATTCATGTTTTAATGTAAACTGTAAAAATATACCGTTTAAATTTTCTGATTATTAAGATTTTCAAATTATTAAACTATTTTAACCTATATTAACTATATAAATTATTTTAATCTATTTAAACCAATGTAATTTATTTTTAACTAATTAAACCATTTAATTTATTTTAAATCAAATTAATCTATTTTAAAGCTATTTAATCTATTTTAGTTATATTTAATCTATTTAACTATCTTAAATTAATTTAAAACTATCTTTAATCTATTTTTAATATTTTAAAGTATTTTAACTATTTTAAATTTATTTTATTATGTTATACTAGTTATAACTATTTATAACTATTTAAACTATTTTCTAAATTTTCAGCCTGAGTAAAGTGGAAGTGTTTATATTTCAAATTCATTGATTTAAAACAGAATACGGTTAAATGATGTTATAATCTAAGTTGGGACTTAAATTATATATTTGATTTGAGTATGAAGTTTTGAAATGGGTTTTAAACTATTTTGAAAATATGATTTTTGAAAGTGAATATAATTTCGAAAGTGATATGCTTTGAATTGAATATGATATTTTGAAATCAATTATGAATTGATTTTGGAAATTAAAAGAACCATCCTGTGTGCAATAAGCATTTGGTTGTTAAAGAGCATGGGATCAGATATTGTCATACTCTCTGCCAATGCCGAAAACCACTTTAACAATTGTGCATGTGGTGGAGATTCCAGAAATGAAGTAGGATGGTTTGGTGGACGATTTCTGTATAAGGTATGATGTGACCCTGATTCCCGTGAGTAAACTTAGATGTGACAAGAACAGGAGCTATATCTGGGCCAAGTGGGTCATTTCTCCGATCGGACACACTTTTTCGATATCGTATTATGATATTTGTGATGATTTGGTGGCCATCCCTTGATTTTGATTTGGAAGTGTGTTCCGAGGTGGGCAGTAGTAGCAACTATGCGTTACCACCTGCTCGGTTCTGTAATTGGTAAATCTACCCTGACATTGCATCGAGTGCCATGTTCACATGCCTAGAGTGCCTTCTACGAGTTTGTTTTGTACCGTACCTATGTGATGTCCTCTGGGTAAACCACCCGCTTGGTGGAGCATACGGCATTGTATAGACTACGACAATATATAAAATGTGTTAAGGGGGATATGGGTAACGCCTTAATGCTATTTTGATCCTTTTTTACTTTACTGTAGACACTATTATAATAGCGTATTATGCTACATAGTAGATAGTTTAACGGATCCTTAGAAGATGGAAATCTCGAACAATCTCTTAAGTTATTGCATTCACGTTAGACACTGAATAGGAGATGTCAAACCTCGTAAACATCTGTGACGCCATTGCACTCATATTTACCGTTAATTTAACTTGCATAAGATCTTTTAGTTCTGACTTGACTGTTTTATCTTTTCAACTCGCTCGAGTCAGCTTGAGCATTTCAGGATTGAAGACCTTGTTTCTAGAGGACAAGGACGAAGATTTGTACTATTATTATTTATGATATGTATTCCACTGCACATGTTGTCCCGTTGCATTTTATTTATTTATTCCTGTTTATGTAACTTTGATATTAGTGTTGTAAAGAATAATCAAAGGTATTTATAAAACAACTTCATGCAATGTTATTTGATTATTATATTTTGTCATTCCGCTGCGAGATTTTGTATTTGTTTTTATTTCTTTCAGTTTTTCTTATTTACCCCAATAACAATGTGCCTCTTTGTATGGTTTGAGTTAACGCGTGTGTCTGCTTAAAACATCCAAAAAGGCAGATCATTACAGTTGGTATCAGAGCTTTGTTGTAGCGATAACCCTAGCTTTGTAGGGTCTGACTCATATAGAAATAGGGTAGTAATACCCTAGAATGAGTCGTTGAGAGTATATATATACGAGAGAGCATATTTGTTAGTGCTATAAAATGTTTTCATATTATGTTAATTTGTTCTGTTTAGTATTTATAATTCTAACCGATACATGGGACGCTATGGCATTGACAGGGATTTATAAACACTCGATACGACTCGCCGACATAATATTGTTTTGAAATATAGGTAAATGAAATAATTTTGCCTGTTATTTTTTTATATAAAATAATATTTTATAAGTGATATATTTGGTTGTAATGTATTTGTTTGCTAGGTAGGGAAATTTATAAATATTGTCTGAAAGTGAGATTCGTAAATAAAATAAATATAAACTGGAAAATTTTGAACTTAAGTTCCGAGATTTTTGAAATTTCTTTCAAAAGACTTTTCGAATATAATGTTAGTATTATTTGGAAGTATTTTCTGATAAATATTTCAATATAATTTGAAGGAAATTAGTTCTGTACTCCCTTCTCTATTGTTGGAAAATAATTTCGGTGATGAGTGCATGCATCATCGACGTTCTTTTTCGTGTTTCAAAATGGGAAGGCCGTTGTAGTAGTTTTACTGCATACTTATTTTGATAAAGGAATCTTAAATTTTATTTTCTAAAAATGATTGGATATAAAAGCTATGAGTATATCTATATATTGTTTAAATGATTCGAAAATGAAATCCGGCATTTAGTTCTTAAATTTCTATAAATCAGAGATTTCAATTGTTGTAATAAAATGAAATTTGAGTATTTAATAATTGCAACTTCTAAAATGAAAATAACAAATTAAATGCTAAGTTATAAATGAATTATACAAGAAATTGAAATTTTTAAACGGTAATTTAAAGGATATGAAAATAAGAAATGGTAACTGTTGAACATCTATTTACTAAAGTGAAATAAGATAAACTTGTGTAACTTTCAATTGCATCCTTAAAAACACGTATATACATATATAACTTACCAAATATTAAAACTTGTAACATTAAATAGGAATATGTAATGAAATATTATACAAGTAAAACTTAAGTATTGATAGTGCTCAATGGAATTACTTTATAACTAAGAATTTTGATATTATAATGGTTATAAACTTAAGTTAAAATTGAAATATTACTAAATGAAATAGAAAAGTACGGGCTATAAGTAAATGACTATAAACTTAAGTTAATGTTCGAATATTTGTAATCAAAGTAAATAATAAAATGAGTACTATAATTAGTAAATGGTTATAACTTCAGAAAAGTTAAAATGATTTAGAAAATAGATTTAATATCCAATGACACTATATAAGGAAATGAATGTAAATTTAAAAAGCAAGAAACCTATGTGTGAACTTCTGCACTAATGAATATTAAGATCTAATGGAAATCAACTATATAAATTTATAAAAGTAAACTAAACTGCAAAAAAAATTGTATGTAATACTTAAATAATAAATTCATTGATTATTATAAACACTTGAATGGAAATAACTTATATAAGAAATAAGTATAAAGTAAAGAAATGAAATGACATTATATGGATAACTAAAAATGAATTTTTGTAAGTAACACATGAAAATAAATGAAAATAAGCACTGAATGAATGAATGTGAATTTATTTACAAAGATACCTATATAGTACTTTAAGAATTGATTTACATATGTCTAAATAATTATAAATGAGTAACATATGTGAGAAAATGAAAATAACATATGTAAATAAATGAATGCGAATGAACAAAATAGTCATTGTATGAATGAAGCTGAAGAAATGTAAATAATATGAAATGAAATTAATAAGAATGAACTTGATTGATGCTTAGAGTCATTGTTTGTTTTGGTTTATGGGTTGTTTGAGAAAGGATACTTCTAATTATTAGGATATATGAATAATCCATTGAGTTTTATCTAAGACTGTTGAGTAAATGGTATACTTAGAAGTTATTTGACACTTTATACAATTAGAAGTTCTAAACCCAAACAAACCATTTGTTTTGCTCAATATGGATGAATGGTTGATTACTTTGGTTTCATGTGATGATTGTACGCTTGTTTGCAAGTGATTGTTGTTATGTTGCATCGATTGGTTTTGTTATTAGTTGAAACAACTCAAAATATTTCTCTTATATAATTATTAACTCCTTTGGGTTATATAAGTGAAAATACAGGTTATGAAAGCAAAAACTACTACTTTTGGTTTCATAAATTAAGCGTTGTTTGCCCGACAAATAGGTACGTTCTTGGATTACGGTTTTCTAGCGATATTATATTATTTTCCTGTTGTTGGGATATATTGTTTTGAAATATATGTGATATTATTTTTATTATTGACATTATTATTTCTCCCAGACCTCTCTGTACAAAGGAGACTTTATCGATTTTTTTTTTTGAATTTTGAACTTAGAAAATTTTATGAAATGTTTTCCGAACTTTTGTTAAATTGAATATAAAAGGATTTAATGGTTATAAATTAACATATTTTATTTAAATTATTTAATTTTGTAAAATAATTGTTTATAGGTTTAATATTTGAATAAGATATGTTAATTTCTTAGTTTCTTCTCTGTTTTTTTTCCTCTTCGGGGACGAAAAGTTTTGAGTGGAGGAGAGTGCAACGACCCGTAATTTTCGATAAGTTAAATAAATAAGATTTTGGTAATTTTATACTGAAAGAAATAATAATTTGGTATTTATTAATGAAATAAAACCCAAGATGAGAGGTAATAATGTTAATTTAAGTTAGTTATTAACAATTTGAATGAAATTCTAATCAATTGAAATAATGTAAAAGTTATACTTGGTTATAAAGTGAATATAGGAAAACAAAATGTAAATATTGAATTAATTAATGAAATAATATATAATAAATGGTAATTGAATAAAATCAATATTATGTAAGTAATTATAATATTTGGTTGTAAATAATGAATCCTCACAAGTGTGGTTAAAAGTTGATGGTAACGATTATTATCTGTTACCTATTTATTTAGTCTGTTAAATTTATTTGGAAATTAATTATAATCGAATGAAATTAAAGTTTACTTTAATGTGAGTTAAAACAATAACTGTAAATTGTGAATGTAACAAAAGGAATAGAAGTGTAATTATATTCATAAAGTAATAATTGACTAAATATAAAGACTGAAATCAAATTTATCCAATTTTTGGAATTTAAATTTTTTTAATTGAATTTATTGCAATTAAATGTAATTAAGCATTACTTTAATTGAAATTAAGATGAAATTGGAAAGTATTAATGTAATAAGATATCAACTAATGTTGATTATATCCATGGAGTAATAACAGGTTAAATAATAAGATGAATTTCAAAACAAATGGAATTATTGGAAATTAAATTGATAATTTCTTATGTTATTGAAATGGGAATTAAACACTATAAATTTGTGAAATATTCAATAATAAAGTGATATAGAATTTTTTTTAAAGAGTTATAAATTACCAAGTAATCCAAAATGATAGAAATTGAAAATTTTAAATTTTAATTAAAAGTGATTTAATTAATTTAATCTAATTTATTTAATTAATGTGAAAATGGCCATTTTGGCCATTGTCTCGGGTTTCGACGAAACTAGTTTCATCGGATCCGTAACGCTGAATTATTTTAAGGTTCCAAGTTTCGTAACGATCGGACTTGTCGTTTGATCATACGGACTCGAAACGCGTAGAAGTCAATTTAATTGAAATCAATTTGAAATAAGCTGATTTTAATCTAACTTCTTCATACGATGGAATTTGAACTTGAAACCTATTCCATTGGATTTAAAAGTATAAAAAAGATCTATTTTGATATGTGGGATGATCTATTTTCGTTTCGGGAACGAAACAGGCTTTTCAGGTCGTTTATCGTTCAACTTCCAATTCGATCTGGTCCATTCTTTTCCATTTCAGCTACACTTATGAATAACCTGTTATAAACCCTAGTTATTTCTTATTCCATATTTCTATACATACATTTCCTTTTCAACTCCTCATTCTAATGGTAGACAAACCAAAACCAAAAACCCTCAATTCAGTTTCAAATTCAATTCCAAAATTTAAACTCCTTAATACGTATCGAATTATATATCGATTTGAAGCTCTCGATGAGCGTAGGTCAAATCTGCAGTTCATTTTTCAATCTGGGTTTCTGTGTGGTCGGAATTAGGTGAATAAGCCTCGGCTATTCATCATGTAACGATCAACTTTGTCGGATCGTCAAATCGTTGGTACTGTTTTGTAGAGAGGACCGAGGTGAGTTCATCTGAGGTGTTTGCTCGGAGATTTGGTGGTTGGATCATCAAATTGGCAATTCATTAGGGTTTAATTTTTATTGGCAGCGACTGTGGGTTTGTGCATCATTCGACATGGGGGGGGGACCTTCGTGAGGCATAGGTGAGGCAGCAAGCCCCTAGAGGTTGCGGCATTTCTTTGGCGGCGTGTGCGGTCGTCGCAGGCGGTGTGGCGCTGCGCTGAGGCTCGTGTACATGACTGCGTAGGCTAGGGTGGCCTTGGATTTCGGTGAGCATGTGGAAGGAAGAAGGTGATGTGTTGCTTATTATTTATATTATAAAATGTGTAATGTTCTAATGCGTATAAGTTTTACATACGAGGTCCGATTCACATGCGGTTTGTTCCGCTGTGATTGTATCGAAATTCTGGATATTTTGACGCTGGTTTGGAATAATTCTAAGACCGTTTGAATTTTAGACTTAAATTGGATTTTAATTCGATTTAAAATCGATAGTGAGTGATATGACCCACTTACAACTTCTAAAATATCTTATGTTTGTTAAATTAAATTCATGAAGTGATTAGAAGTTTATTTATGGCTGTTTGGCTGTGTAGTTAATGCCCCGCTATTACCCCGCTATAACCCCGCTATATCTCATAGCGGATTTCTACCGGTACGATTTTTCCGTGTAGCTCCAAAATATAGCCTTTCCGCTTTAAGCCCCGCTATTTCCGCTATATCCCGTTATTTCCTCTATATTCCGCTATTTCTGCTATATCTTCTTTAATAAAATGAACTGAAAAATTGTATTTATACATTATAAAAATTATGAAACTAATTTAATTGATTTCATTTTTAATATATTTTCAGAAATGAAAATACTCTAATATTCTACTAAATTCAATCATGTTATATATAACAGTTCTACGTTTATTTAAAGTATATTCGCATATGTTTTTATTTAAAACTATTTATGTATTAATTATAATTCAATTGAATGATAATTTTTCATTTAATTAACTTTTATATATTTGTAAAAACATTAAGTATGGGTTTTACATGCTATTTTAGAGCCATCCGCTATATCCCACTATATCCTCGCTGTATCCCCGCTTTGACTTTTTGCACCTCTACCGCTTTGAATCTGCCGAGGCATTAACTGCACAGCTGTTTGGTATATTAAATTTGCTATTCTGGTTAATTTGAATTTTATTTGGATTAAATCGTTATTTAATTTATTATTGAATTTAAATTGCCAGTTAAATACCAATTATTGATAATTAGTTATTGTTGAAATTAATTAATTGAATTATACGATGATTGTGATGGATGTTTGATTTTTTTTCGATGTTGAGTGATGGGGTGTTATGTAATTTATATACCGTTGTCATTCTGCAAGTTCCCTTAATTATTATTATTTGAAATCACTATGGGTTCAAAAGATAGACACGAGCGATTTTATGGATTTTAATATTTAATTCGGGATTGCCGTTTGAAATGATATATGGCCGTAAAATTTTAAAATACGGATTGAAATGATAAATATCCGTATAACTTGACCCTAGGGTAGAGAATTATATACGGACACTAGATTGGTAAAATTAAATTATTTAAGAATCTTTAATATTGAATTTAGTTAAATGATATTTTGAAATAAACTTCGATTCAAATAAATTGAATTATTATCGAAATTCGAGTTTTATGTGAGAGTTGGAATTGCTTTAAAGTAATTGTTTAAAGGAATTAAATTGAAATTTTAAAGTTGAATCTTGAAGTATAATTAAAATTTATCAAATTAGGTTATCAAACTTGTTTGAAATATAACTTTGAGATATATTAAAATTGGATTAATTTAAATTGATATTTCAAACATGGATTTGGAAGCGATATAGAATTTAATATTTTATTGAGAATTTGAATTGAAATATTTGAAACTGGGTTTTGTTGATTTGGAAATTTAAATGGTTCAGATGTGTTAAAAAGAAATAAATAGTTTAAATTGATGTTAACTTAAAATTATAATTTTAATGTAAACTGTAAAAATATACTATTTAAATTTTCTAATTATTAAGATTTTCAAATTATTAAACTATTATAACCCATATTAACGATATAAATTATTTTAATCTATTTAAACCAATTTAATTAATTTTAACTAATTAAACAATTTAATTTATTCTAAATCTAATTAATCAATGTTAAAACTATTTAATCTATTTTAAATCTATTTAACTATCTTAAATCAATTTAAAACTGTCTTTAATCTATTTTTAATATTTTAGAGTATTTTAACTATTTTGAAATTTATTTTATTATGTTAAACTATTTATAATTATTTTAACTATTTATAACTATTTAAACTATTTTCTAAATTTTCTACCTAAGTAAAGTGGAAGTGTTTATATTTCTAATTCATAGATTTAAAACATAATACAATTAAATGATGTTATAACCTAAATTGGGACTTAAATTACATATTTGATTTGAATATGAAGTTTTGAAATGGGGATTTTAAGCTATTTTAAAAAATATGATTTTTGAAAGTGAATATAATTTCGAAAGTGATATGGTTTGAATTGAATATGATTTTTAATATCAATTATGAATTGATTTTGAAATTTAAAAGAATCATTCGGTGTGCAATAAGCGTTTGGTTGTTAAAGAGTCCGGGATCAGATATTGTCATACTCTCTGCCAATACCGAAAACACTTTAACAACTGTGCACGTGGTGGAGATTCCAAAAATGAAGTAGGATGGTTTGGTGGACGATTTCTGTATAAGGTATGACGTAACCCTAACTCCCATGAGTCAGCTTAGATGTGACTAAAACAAGAGCTATACTTGGGCCAAGTGAGATCATTCCTCCAATCGGATATGCTTCTTCGATACCATATTATGATATTTGTGATGATTTGGTGGCCACCCCTTGATTTTGATTTGGGAGTGTGTTCTGAGGTGGGCGGTAGTAGCTGTTATGCGTTACCACCAGCTCGGTTCTGCAATTGGTAAATCTACCTTGGCATTGCCTCGAGTGCCCTATTCACATGCCCTAGAGAACCTTCTACGAGTTTGTTTTGTACCGTACCTATGTGATGTCCTCTAGGTAAACCACCGGTTTGGTGGAGCGTATGGCATTGTATAGACTTCGGGAATATATAAAATGTGTTAAGGGGGATATGAGTGACGCCTTAATGCTGTTTTTGATACTTTTTACTTTGTGTAGACACTATTATAATAGCGTACTGTACTACATAGTAGATAGTTTAATGGATCCTTAAGAGATGAAAATCCGAAACAATCTCTTAAGTTATTGCACTCATGTTAGACACTGGATAGGAGATGTCAAACCCCACAAAAATCGCTAATGCCATGGCACTCATATTTACCGTTGATTTAACTTACATGCGATCTTTTAGTTCTGACTCGAGTACTTTGTCTTCTCAACTCGTTCGGGTCAGCCTAAGCATTCCCGAATTGAAGACCTTTGTTTCTGGAGGATGAGAATGAGGGTTTGTACTATTACTTTTTATGATATGTATTCCAATGCATCATGCTGTCCTGCTACATTTTATTTATTTATTCTTGTTTATGTAACTCTGATATTGGTGTTGTAAAGAATAATCAAAGGTATTTATAAAACAGCTTCATGAACTGTGATTTGATTATGATATTTTATCATTCTTCTACGAGATTCTATATTTATTTTTATTTCTTTCGCTTTTCTTATTTACCCCAATAACAATCTGCCTCTTTGTATGGTTTGAATTGACGCGTGTGTGCGTAAAACGTCCAAAAAAGCAGGTTGTTACAAGGCAATTAATGACGGGAATACAATTAGAAGAAAGGAGAAAAAACTTAAAGAAGTTCTCCGCCAAGCAATTAACCATGTAGTTAATCCTTCCATGGAGGAGACCCTTAATAAAGCATCTCAAGGTTTGTAATTTGTTTATGTATTTGGGCTATGTAAATCTCTAGTAGGTAACTTTGTTGTTTGTAAATGACTACATAACTCACATAAATTATGGAAATTTTGTAAATATCACCTGATTTGTGATCATTTTCTGTGATGTAACCTTTGATTTACCTTTGAATTGCTCATTCAACGATTTTTGTGCTTACTGAATCCTTTGCTATTCCTTGTCATTCTTACTTCCCCGCGGAACACATAGCAAACAATGCTTCTAATTGTTAACTTTTAAATTGATATATTTGTCTATGGATATCATTCGTGTAACGACCCAGAATTTTTAGAAATTAAAATTTGAATATTTAATTTATTTTAAATATAAATGAGTGAATTTATAAGTCGAATAAATTTTTATTTGAATTATTGGATTTAATTGGATAATTAAATCGATAATTTAATATGTTAAATTATGGAAATAATTAAAAATTGGGTTAAATATGATTGAAAATGATTTGTAAAATTTTATTTTATCATATTGAAGTTATAATGATATTTTAGAACTTTTAAAATCGAATTAAAAGTTAATTTGTAAAAATTGAATATTTTAATATTAAAATCGACTAGTGAAAATAGCCAATTTTTTAACAGTCTCAGAATTGAACGAAACTAGTTCCATTCGATCCGTAATAGTTAGTTATTACCGGATTTCAATTTTCGTGTCAATCGGAGCTATCGTTTGATCGTGGCAGCTCGAAACGCATCGAATTATTTTTAATTTTAATTTGGCGAGTTAAAATAGCCATTTTTCAAAAAGTCTCGGATTTCGACGAAACTAGTTTCATCGGATCCGTAATGTGATATTATTGTAAGGTTTCAAATTTCGTGTTAATTGGATTTACCGTTTGTCCTGTACAAATTAAAACGCCTAGAAAATCGCTTAAATCGGTTTAATTTAAATTGAACGTTTATAGCCATAACTTGCACAGATGTCCGAATTAGCTTTCGAAACCTGTTCCATTGTGTCCGGAACGCGGGGTAAACCCTAGAAACGCTGGTTACGGCGCGTAAATCGGAGTTCGGAATTTCCGGATGAATAGTGTTCGATTTTCTTCTATAAATAGACCCACAACCCTCACAAATAAAAAAAAAAAAAAAATAGAAACCCTAGCCGCCAGTTATGGGTCAATGGCCGAAAATCACCCTCGCTTTTCTTCAATTATCTCTCCATCCACTCAACGATTCGAGAATCTTTCAACTAGAGTATTGAAGAGCACGACGAGAGCTTCAAGTTGAACGACTGTGATTGAATATGGGCGAGTGGATCGTGAGATATATGGCCGCGTTTGCAGCGACTTGCGCACGCAACCCAAGGCAGTATAGGGGGCCGAGCCTGGCCGTGCTGGGGGCGGTGGTGGAGTCGAGCGTTGACTTCACGATGGAACTCCCTGATCGAGTTTATATCGAGTGATGGAGGAGCAAATGCTAACCCTAGTAATTGATGTATGGGTTTTGTGTGCGTGTTTTGTATCTGGAGATGTTGCGTGGTGAGGGAGATGATGTTGGGAGCGTTGGATCTGAATCTCACGGCCAAGAATGAATGGGTATAAAATTATAAAGTTAATGTTATAAAATTTGTAAATATAAAATCGTGTAACTTCAAAAATCAATATCTTTTTCATACGAGGTCGAAAAAATGCAAACTCAGTTGCGTTGGAATCGTATGGACGAGCACTACGCGATGGAGTTGGTTTGGAGTCGTTTGGAGTTAGTGAGAATTTTGGGTAAAATTAAACGTCCGTTTAATTTTATTCGAAATAAATCGCTAAAACGGAATTTAAAATCAAGGTGAGAACTTCTCACTCAATCGAATCAGTTTCGATTTTATTTTAAATAGTTAGATTTAAAATATTTGAATGCATGTTTGAATGATGATTGTTATCTATTAATTGTTAAAATAGACATTATACGCCGTTAGTAAGGGGATGTTATTTATTAAAAACATATACCGCGAATATTTCATAAACAGTGAAATTGGTATTATATATATAATAGCAATATATATATATTGGCATATGTATATATTGGAGTTATTGATTTCCCGCATTTATTTGTTTAGCGGATGAGACCCTGTTGCGCCGTTATTAAGCGGATAATATTTAATAAGAACATATACCGCGATAATTTCGTACTGGAGCGAAATTGGTATTGTGCTAATGTTTTTGGATGCAGGAAAACAGGTTGGAGGGATCCAACTGGATTCCTCAACAGTATTTATTTAATTTCAGATATTTTGATATTTGATTGATTATCATATCGATATATGATATCGTTCTTGTCGTGATTGACTATTTGGTATGTAGCATCATTGGACCAAATTTGGAACTTTAAAAATGATTTTTAAAGTGATTTTTGAAAATATACTGTATGTTTGGGAAATTGATCCATTATAAATAAATAAACGTTATAATTTTTAATGTTATAAAAATTATGATTTTTTTGAAATATGGTTAAAAGCTGATTTTTGAAAATAAGGAATTAATGACTTTATAAAATAGTTAAATTGGGATTTCTGAGATAATTGTGAAAAGTTTAAATATAGGATTTATAAAATTTGATTATTTTATAAATCAAGAGAAAGGATGAAATTATAAAGGAAATTAAAGACGTTTTAAAGAATAATATAAATTGATTTATATTAAAGGATTTATAAATTGATATTTATAAATTAAAACATTTGAATTATAAAACGAGTTTTTATAAGTGTTTGAATGAAGTGAAAATGGATTGCATATGTGAATGGGATTTATAAAATTATAAATGGTGAAGTTATAAATGAAATTTATAAATAGTAAGATTTATGAATTTTGTGAGGTTATTAAAGAATATATTTGGATAAATGAATGAATCTTATAAGTTATAAGATTTTTATATTGGGAAGTTTAAAAAGAATGATTTTTGTAAACAAAGAAATTATAAGCATTTAACTTATAAGATGAACTGTTAGTATATCATTGAGATATGGAATTGAATAGTTTAATAAAGGAATTTATAAATGTTGTTTTATAAATTCGCAAATGACTTATTTTGAAAAGAAAATTTGTTGAAACCTATGAGTGGAGTTATATTCACGTTTTTGAACTGTGAATAATCCTTTGAAATAAAATGAATAAAAGGATGAAATTTGTTAACAAAGAATATTCACGTTTTTGAATAGTGAATAACACGTTAAAGAAATTGTTTTGGATTTGGATGTTTTAAATATAATTAAAACGATCGAGCAATGTTTTAAAATGTGTTGAGATTCGAAACCATAGATTTCAACATTAATTGTTGAAATAGACGTTTTCGAGAAATAGAAGGAAATAGTAGACTATAACACTGTTGTTATAGTAAATGATTTCCGAAAGGAAATGTTTTGTATAGTATTGGGATTTATATATCTATTTTAATTTCGAATCCCTATACTAGTGATTTTGGGTTGTCGTAACGATGTTTTACGTAACATTCGTTTTGGCCCAAATAAATATGTTTAAGAGAATGATTTCCTTAAAGAATGAAATATATACTTATTTTTAACTGAAGTATATTGAATATTTTCTAAGTGTTGAAAATAAATAAAATTTGTGAATTACTTATGAATAAATAAGTATGGAAATGTTTTCCAATATAAAGCGAATATTTTGAGAATTTATCTTTTTGAAGATAAATTGAAAAGGAATATTGAAATGAATAATTGAAATCGAATATTCATAGATATTTTGGATTATAAATTCACTAAGGAATTTATAAAAGAAAGTGGAATTTGATTTAAAAAATAAAATAAATTTTGATTTATTTTTGAAGTGTGAAATTATATATCTAGTGAAGATATTTTGGAAAATAAATAATTTGGAAAATTATTTGGAAACTGGTGATGTGTGCATATCCAGTGATAGTTCAATAACCGACTATCAATATTTCCCTTTGAATGGGTAATTGATGTGATTTGTTTGAATGTGAATGCTACACTTATTTTTGAATAAGCGCTCACTATTCGGGTTAACCGGGAAAGGACCATGGGGTCGTATAACCCATTCCGAATATGTGATACGTCGTTATAATTGCATTGAAGATCGGTGTTGAAGACCCGGTATTTGCGAGAGCGATAGGATGACCTGTCGATTTACTCTGCACCGAGTTGCTCCGGTATAGAGTTCTCCATATGTGATGGTGAATCCGATCAGGATTGTGAATATCCGGATTGCAAGGACTTCTTTGTAAGTGCCTTCGGTTTTGTTCGAGCCCGGAACAGACTTGTATGGATTGTACGTCTGACATTACAAGTTGAGATATAAAGCCAATTTCTTTCAAATATATTTCTGTTGGTGGCGAAGAATTTATTCTTTTAGCTTAACACCCTTCTCTGAGACGTACGAGCTCAGAGGTTATATAGTTGAAGTTATCAGCGATATATTCCCAGTTTGGTAATGTGACATGCTAAGTGTTGCTGTAAATGATCATTGTGTTGATTATTGTGATAGGATCGTTTATTTGATCGTCTATCTTGGTGATCATTGTGTTGATCATTTGTTGACCCAAAGCATGGCTTTTGTATAAAGTATGTTTTTGTGGACGTGACTTCGTCGAGCCTCACACCCCGGAAATGGTCAAAACTGGAAAGATGCGGCAAGGTTATGAGGGGTAGCTCCCTTTAGGGTATGTACATTTCCTTCTGGATAGAGGTGGTATCATGGTATGGAGCCCAGATATTTAACCTATGTGGTTACTATGAATTTATTACTTTGTGGTTGTTGGTTATCGGGATCCCGTGAGAAAGGTCGTTTACGATCGGGGAATGGCGTGCTCGTGTCAGTACTTACCCAGTTAGGGGTAACCCGGCCTTGTGTTGGCAGAGTTCCGGTTTGGTTCTCGGGGATGTCTTTCCAGAGGCATTCTCATGTGGCAATGGGAAGTTCCTTGGCCTGACCATTTGTTGGAAATCCAAAGAAACAATACGTGACTTGTACGGTTTTAGTTGTAGAACCTGCCATCTAATATGGTAGCTATTAGTAGGCATAATATAATGGTACCTATGCTGGCTATGATTTATATTCTACTTTCGAAATGAATTTTCTACACTATGCACTAGTAATAATATCAAATGTTCTTTTTAAATGCGTATCAAGCATGTTTGACTATCATAAGGAGAAATCTTCTCCAAGTCCGCGTTTGCATTGCATGTGTGGCAGGAGGCCTTATGGTAGTCTCATTTTTAAAAGCATTGCGAATTGAAATAAAAATATTCCTCTATTTTGATTTTTAAAGATAAATAAACAGTTTTGAGTTCTCACACCAGTCACATGACTGACTTGGAGTTTATTGTTTTCCTTCCTAAACTCTGGGTGCCCACCAATTTCCACACGGGCAGTCAAGAGTTAAGGTTTATCAGGATATTCTGGAGTTGCTGGAGGCAAGCTGGATGGCATGGCGTATTACTAGTTATATAGTATTCCTTTTTCCGCTGCACTGTTTGTTGTTATTGTTGTACACTCTGATGATATGATGTAATGAAATGTGATGTAATGTAATAACTGATATAGTTCTTTGTTTAAAGATTATTCATTTATTATTATATGTTGTTCCGCTGCGAATTGTGAGATTCTGATGTTGTTCAGTTGTAGTTCTGTTGTTTTCCGTTTCCGTTCTATTTTCAGTTCCGTTCTGTTTTTCTTTCTGTTCTATTTTCTGTTCTCTATTCTCTTTTTCTTCTATTTTAAAATTTTCTATCTTCTGTTTTCTCTCCTCCCTATTTTCTACCTTCTTCTCTCTTTTCTTTTCCTAAATTTTTCTTAAACCCCTAAGGGTTCGTATTTTCGTTCATCTTGAATTAATCAATGGAGATTAGTGTCTATTCAAGGAGTACGGATTTACGGGTCTTTACAATTCGCCTATATTAGCAAGTCATCTTGTGAATCGTATGAAAAGTAATTTATTCAATATGTTAAGATCTCGTCTTTAACTAAGATGAGAAATGATCATGGATTTAACTCTTTCCACTTGTTCGAAATGCATAAACTTGTTGGAAGTAAATCCTGCCTAATCGTACAATAATGAATGTTAGAATTATAACTTCCATTAAATAAAGAACCTGATGTAGGGGTTCATGTCTGAACTTTTTGAAGTAGGAACTTTGTTGCCCAATATTTTGACATAGTTAGAATCCTGAATTCCCCATTCGGGAGTCTTAACAGTATTCTCTTTGATAATATTCTTTGGCCTAGATTCAAGCCTTCAAGACAAATAGAAGTCCAAAAAATTTATGTGACGACCCAGAATTTTAGATATTTGAAATTGGATATTTAATTGATTTTAAATATTTAATAGTTAGTTTCTAACTTGAATTTCAAATATCATTATTATTTGGCAATTAAATTATTGAATTTAATAATCTGAAATTGGTTTAAATACTGAATCTTGGATTTTAAGCTGGATAAAAAAATATTTCAAAGGCTTGTAAAATTTATATTGATAAGATAGTAAGAATGTTAAACTTGAATTTGGAAGTGTTTTGTTAAGTTTTGAAAGTATATTGGTTTAAATTGAATTTAAAAATTGCCTTCCGATGCACAGTCTCAGAATTCGATGAAACCAGTACCACTGGATCCGTAATATTGTATTATTATCGGATTTCAATTTTCGTGGTGTTTGGAGTGATCATTTGGCCGTACGGTAGATTAACGCGCTAAATTTATATCGAAAATTCAATATAATAACTAGGTCCAAAAAGCTATCTTCTCCATACGATCGTGTTCGGACTCGAAACTTTTTCCATTGTGTTCGGTATAGGCGTTTAACATTATAAACACCTAGCGGCACGCCTCGATAGGAGATCAAGATTTTGAGTTGCGTGTTTTGTAACAATTTAAATTTAAATTTGAATTTAAAAATGATATATATATATATATATATGTATGTATGTATGTATTTAATATAATAATGGTTTGCACAAGACAAGTTGTACACGTTGCTTCCCTTCAACACTTGGCATCTCTTTCATGCCACGCGTTTTCTTTGTTTTTCTTTTTTCTTTTTTAGGCCGATCATCTTAAAAGATAATCGAAAATCGAGTCAGTTAGAAATGAAAAAAAGAAATCTCGTTCCTATTCGAAAACAATTCAAAATCGATAAATAAAAATGGTTGACACTTCAAAATCCCATTCCATCCCCTCAGATTTAAAATCAAATCGAACCCTTATATATTTCGAAAATTAGGGCATCGTGTGGAGTTTCGCAAGGGCTGGAGAGGACCACGGCATCGCACATTGAGTAGCAGGGGGTGGCAGCGCATCTATTCGCCGCGCGCATGTGGGTTGTTTGAAGGCGACGTCAGGAGAGGGTGGTTGGCTGGGCGATGCTCGATAGGGACACGATCGCTTCAGAGTTGAGTCACGATTGGAGCCCGATGATCGATGTCGGCATGGAGGTTGGTGCGAAGGTCGATACGACCTGAGGCGTGCGTGCTATCGCAACTCCTTGAGGATGAATATATGAGGTCATGGGGAAGTCGCGATGGACTTTGGCGGAAGGTCGGAGGCACTAGGGTTTAGGGGTTGTGAATAGAGGTTGTCTCGGTTGAAGGTTGCATGCTCGCTGGAGGCCGGAGTTTCGGGGGTTCGAGCCGGATCTTCGTGATCAGGGTAAGGTTTTAGCTTGTGTTTATTTAGGTTTAATAATAATACATATGTATACATTTGTTAAAGGAAATGTATATATGTTACAATAAAGTTTTTAAAAGGGAAATACTATTTAATTTAAGTATAAATTTTGAAAAGATAGTGTTTCTGAGAAGTTCAAATAAAATCAGATTTCTGTTTTATTAAAAATAGAAGAGAAAATTTGCGATAAAGAAAAATTTATATATATGTATGCCTATCTTAATTAATTAATATATATATATATATATATATATAAGATCTTGAAATATATAGGATTTTTAAATGTTTGAGAAATTTATAAAAGTTGATTTTTGAAAATCTATAATTTTTATTTATTTATTAGTGAATATGTAGTTTCAAAGGGAAAATAATGGTTTAATTAAAATCATTAGTCAATTAATTTTTTTACATGGAAATTTATTATTAAAATAATTCAAAATATTAATAAATTGAATAATATTTATACAAGGTTTTAAATCATGGAAACAAGCCAGTTTGGAATGGATTGCGAAGAGCAAAATAAAAGGTGAGTTAACCTCACTCATCTGGGTATTATTTAAATTTGAATGATTAAATTTAAATTTTGGTTGAATGATTGAATTGATTGGATATGGTATATTTATAGTAGTATATACATTGGAGTGTTTGATTTCAGGTATTATATAGCGGATGAGACCCTATACGCCGCATAATAGCGGATGATATTATATAAATCCATATACCACGATGTTCCAGCTCGAAGTGGAATTGGTATTATTATATTATGCTAACATCTGTGGATGTAGGAGAAAACAGGTTGGAGGGATCCAACTGGATTCCTCAAAACTTTTGAATTTATTTTATATATTTAGCGATATGATTATGTAATGATCTGTGATGAATTATATTGATCCTATTGGGAATTGGAATCTATTGAATATTCTGGCTTGGTTAAATATATAAATTGGAATTATGGGAATTGAAATATATATATATAGAAGTTTGGATTTTTTTGCAGTAAATAAAAAGGTAATTTTAAATAAAATAATTATAAGGAATTTTGGACGATTGAAATGATTTGGAAGAATAAAAGTTGATTTTTAAATTGAATAATAAATCCAAAATATGAGAAAAGGGATATTTTGAATAAATAAATTTAAGCGATAATATTTAAAAGGAGGAAAGAATTTATTTTAAAAATTCAAGGTTTTAATTTATTGGAAAGGATAAAGAAGGAATTTGAGAAAAATAAATATGAAATTGGTATTTTCAGTTAAAAACACTTTAAATCATAATTAAGAAGTAAAACCTGAAAATTAATGGGTTTTGAAATAAATTGAGAAGTAAAGAAAATTAATTTCAAATGGAGTGAATTTGGGAATCAATTTGGGAATTGATTTAGTGTTTGAAACTGTGTTTTAAATGAAGGATGAGACTATGAAATTTATAAACTGGGTTTATAAAGTAAAATATCAGTGGATATTTGTAGTATAAATTTCACGATGGAAATTTATAAAGGATTGGGAAATTTGTTTTAAAAATAAATAGTGGTTTATTTTTAAAAATGTGTGGAAGAAATGTGTATTTTCATTGGAAAGTCAAGTACGATTTCAAAGCAATTTTTTTTTTAAAAAAAAGTATAGGTTAAAAGTTTTAAAGTTGTTTTAAAGGAATATTATTTGAGAAATTATTATTTATGTTGTTTAGAATTTTAAAGATAAATAGTTATTTAAATTAGTTATAGTAGTAATTATTTTAAAAGGGGTAGGGTATTATGTTTTTAAAGACAATTACATATATTTTATAAAATAGTTTTATTTAAAAGATAATTTGGTTAAAGTTTTATTTAAAAACTTGTATAGAATTTCGTAACTCTTATTTTAAATTTAGTTTGGCGTAACTTTTATTTTAAAAATTAGTTTTATATTTTATAAAGTGGTTTATTTTAAATATTTTTAAAGTATATATTTTTGAATAAAGTGCTTAAGTAATTTTAATTTAAATGTTTTATAGTATGTTTAGAATAAAGTGATTTAAATTATTTTAAAAATCTTAAGTATTTTGGACTTGGTGGTTTCCAATGGAAATAAAATAATTGGGCGGAAATTTATTTCCATGAGAGAGAGCAAAGTGATTTGAAAACTATTTTCAAAAGATTGAAATGTAGGAAAATATCTTGCGAATATATTTAAAAATGAATAATTTAGGAGGAACTATTATAGATTGATGATTGTTTGTGAATGTTAATTGATAATTAAATAACCGACTATCAATATTGGCCATTGCGCTAATCGTTTCGTAGAGACCGGGATCGGGATTAATTTTTCGAAAACCACTTCAATCCAGTTTGAACGTTTTTGTGAAGAAGACAAGAGTTTGGAGTCGAAATGGAGCAGTGAAGTGCAAAGGCTAATCACTACTAATCCTGAGGGTGATTCCAAAATGGATGTAGTAGGAGTTTGCCTTCGGTTCCTTTCGAACTCGGAACTGACTTGTATGGATGAATGCTTCAAGAACATCGTCAGGAGGATAATGAGCATTCTAAGTGAATATGTGCTAAAAAAGATAACGCATAGCCTCGAGCCTCATCAACTAGGAATGGCTAAAACAGGAGAGGTTTAGCAAGTCTAAGTGGCAAGCAACCAATTAAGGTAAGGTCATCCATGTCTAGATGTTCCTTTTTATTCGGCTTAGTGGACGGTTGCTGATCCCAAACGCGGGGTGATCTTATTCGGGCTATCCAGTAAGGGGTAGTCCGGTCTTGTGTTACAGGGGACTTAGGGTGGATCCTCGGTACGGTGATCTAGACCACGTACTGTGACGGGAAGTACCCCAGTAGCTCTGCCACTGATTGAAATCCATTTTCCCTAAGTGCCTTTATGGTTTTGTTTGTATACCAGTTAGCTGGAATTTAATAAATGCAACAATTTTGGCTATTTGAATAAGTATTTGTATATAGACACTATAATATCAAATGATTTTATAAGAAATGTTTTGGTTATCGTAAGGTAAAAAACCGACATGTTTATTTGTGGTGTGGTCTTACGAGATACCTATGGTTTCAAAGGATTCTGAAAACTTTAATAATCTAATGGAGTGTATTTTATCACGCTGGTTTTCCAGACTGAATCAGGTGTTATTTAACTATAATGCTCGGGTCAGACCGAGTGTTATAAAATACAGGATAAGATGTTGTGGAGCTCAGGTGACGAGCTGGATGGCGAGACGTACTTCCGTACTTGATATTTATTCCGCTGTGTATACAGTTTTGAGGATAAGTTTGTATAATTGTCCAGCATTTGGATATTGATTGTGTGGTTGAAATAAGTTGTACTCTGATGACGTAATGTATAAAACTGATATAGTTTCTTTGTGTAAAGATCAATTATTGTCGATTATATTTTGTTCCACTGCGTTGGTAAGATTTTGATATTGTTTTCTATTTCTTCTTCTACCTCCTTCTTCTATAACCCTAATGGTTCGGTTTTTCGGCATTTGATTTTGCAAACGTATTAATTGTCGATTTTCGGGCATCGAAAAATCGGGTCGTTACACTTGGTATCAGAGCTGAACGTTAAGCGAGAACCTTGGCTCTGGTGGGGATTACTCATTTGAATAGAGTCCGTAGTACTCTAGGATGAGTTTGAGTGTATTAGTAGTATGAGCGCATATTTTTAGTGAATATAAAAACTGTTTTTATGTAATGTTGACTTATCGGTTAAGTGTTTATGGATTCTGGTCGATATGTGGGACGCCATGTCGTCGATAGGGATTTCTAAACTCTTAAACAAGATAAACCGACACAGTATTGTTTTAAATAGGGTAAATGAAATAATTTTACCCAAAATATTTTTTATATAAAGGAAATAATTTCCGTAAATTATTATAGAAATATATGGTTGCTTGGTTGTTAAGAGGTGATAATATTAAATTATTATCATTGTTAAGTGAAAGTTGAATGAAGGTTGAAATTTTAACCAAAGGTTAAGGAACAAGTTTATATAACAAAATGAAATTTATAAGCGTGAATTATAAATAAAATTTATAATCGAAATAAAAATTCCAGAGTAATGTTTGAATATGAATTGGATAGATTTGGAATTTGGAATTTGGGGAAAAGTTTAAATTCCTTTGGGTTTGAAATGGTTTTTTTTAAAAGTTTTGAAGAATTAATGGTGATATTATATCAGCATGGATTGAAATCCGGAAAGATTTGGAATTCAAATATTTGAAGGGGTGTTTAAAGAGATAAAAGCATTGAACTCTTTTCGGTTGCTGGAAAATAACTTCGGTGATAACTACAGCATCATCGATGTTCATTTTCGAGTTTCCAAGAGAGGAATTGCTACCCGAATGATTTAATTTGGAGTTGTTTGCAAAACTGGGTTAGTTTTAAAAATTCAAGGAATATTTGGATATGCAATTGAATTATAGATTTCATAAATGATTTTTTGAATATTGAAGTTTTGGTTTGGTAAAACCGTTTTGATTTTAAAATACAAAGGAATAATTTGGTTTGGATTTAATTGATTTCAAAAATGATTTTGAAATATTGAGAAATTAACTAATAAAACTGTAGAATCTTATTAAAAATGCAATTGGAATATAATTAAGCTGGAAAACTTATAGAAGTTAGAAATTCAAATTAAAATAGAATGTAACTGAATCTAGTAAATAAAAGTAAAGATTTATTTTATTGGAAGTAAATTTGTAGGAAAACAAATTTATTTAAATTTGTAAGTAATAGAACTAGAATTAAGGTTGAATAATGGAATCAATGTATATTGTGTCAAGAAAAGTGAATTGTAGATTTGTTCGAAAGAACTAAAAGAAGTTAAAATTAGAAATAAACTTTTTATTTAAATTTGAAATTTGTGGAATAAGATTTAACTTGAAAGGGTCAAATAAAGGTAAGTATGACTAGAGAATAAAGTTAGAAAGATAAGCCAATTAAAAAGGGGTTGGTAAATGGAATGGAAATAAAATTGTGGATAGACAAATGAATTTGCATTTGTAAGAAAATAGAACTGAAACTGAATATTGGGAATTAATTTAAACTGCGAGCAATGGAAGTTAGTCAAGATTTGACTAAATAAAATAAAGGACTGAAATAAAATTAGCGAGTAAACTAATTTATTTAAGTAGGTAAGAGAACGATTTGGAATGAGATTTGATTTGAATCTTGTTGTATAAAATGAATTATTAAATTTGTTTAGGAATAAATGGATGGAAGGAAGGAAATTTTAATTCAAGTGAAATTGTAAATGGAAATTTGAATAATTGAGATTTGGAAATTTATTTGGTTGTAACTGAATGAAATTTATAACTGAATATTAAAATTTAAAATTCAATTAAGTAAAGTGAAGTTGTAGAACTAGTTCTAAGTGAACTAAAACAATAAAAGTTTTGAAATAAAAATTGTTTAAGATTTAAAAAAAATTAGTAAGTGGAACTAATTTAAAATAATGACATGAACTAGTTATGAATGGAAGATAGTTGATAAAATTCAATATTCAGAATTTGAAGATGAACTGAATTCAAGAAGAATTGATAATGAAAATCTGGTTGAATAAACTAGTAGTGAAATAATTAATTGAATATGGATTGAGATATAGGTAAATAAAATTCAATATTTAAAATGAAAGGTAATTGAATTTATATGGAAATTGGAGATTCAATTTGAATAGGAGTAGATATAAACTAAAGTGGTGAGATAAAAATAAATATTTAAAGTGTGTAAGATATTTACATTGGACTTAAGAAATGGATGATGAAATTCTTAAGTAATTTTGGTATTGAAAATACTAAGTTAATAATGGGATGAAAATTAATCTAGAGGTTGTGAAATGGGATGGTTGTGAATAAGTAAATAGAAATCGAAATAATGTGAATAAAAGAGAATTGATATAGTTAATAATTAATGGGTATACAGACGTAAGATGTACGTATATTATTTTTATTTGCATAGTGATTTGATCCATATTCGAGCACAAAATTTTGAGTTAGTTATATCGATCCAAGTTGTGATTCTTCACTCGATTTTCAGCGGCAAACCCTAGATATGGATTTTTGATTGATTCTGGAAATTCTCTATCATAATAGTGGCTATGCAAGGAGAATGATGGTTTTTGATCAATAAACCAGATCTGAGTTCGCACTAGGAAGTCGGGTGGACGATACTAGATCGAAAATGAAATTGTGTGATCGAGCGAGCGATCGAATTTGGTATTGCGTACGGATGATATATGTGCATCGTACGGGCTTGATTGAAATGGATATTGAAACTTTTGGAAAGAAATGTATAAAATGATTTGAATGCTGGGTTGGATATTAATGCTTAATGGGATACATGTGTTTTAAAAGCAAAAGGAAAATAGGTGTTTTGATTTCAGAAGATAAAATTTGTATGGCCCGACAAAAAGGTATGTATTTAAATTGGCATATGAAATTTGATGATTTTATGGTCTAGCCACTTGGCCTTTTTTTTTTCTTTTGAAATCTGGGGCTCGTAGAGGCCTTTTGTAGTTGTACCGAGCTAGCCGCGCAAAAGAGACGTTGGCAAAAAATTTCAAAAATCTAGAGAGTCGGAAAATTTTTGGGAAATTTTGTTAATTTAAAATTTGAATTTGAATTATAATTTGAACGGTTGAGTTAGCAATGTTGGTTTGGAAATGTTGGATAGGTTTGAAAGGTTGTAAGGGTAATAGTGTTGTTATAAATAGATTATGTTGAAAGTTGCTGAAAACTATTTGGCTTTAGAAACAGTTAACGGGTTTATGGACCATTCCTCTTAACTAGTAATTTCGGGGACGAAATTCTTTTAAGAGGGGAGGAATGTGACGATCCGGAATTTTAGATATTTGAAATTTGATATTTAATTGATTTCAAATATTTAATATTTAGTTTCTAACTTGAATTTAAAATATCACTATTATTTGGCAATTAAATTATTAAATTTAATAATCTGAAACTGGTTTAAATAGTGAATCTTGGATTTTAAGCTAGAAAAATATATTTCAAAGGCTTGTATAAATTTATTTTGATAGTACTAAAGATAGTAAGAATGTTAAACTTTAATTTGGAAGTGTTTTGTTAAGTTTTGAAATTATATAGTTTAAATTGAATTTAAAAATAGCCTTCCGAGGCACATTCTCGAAATTCGACGAAACAAATTCCATTGGATCCGTAATATTGTATTATTATCGGGTTTCAATTTTCGTGGTGTTTCGAGTGATCGTTTGGCCGTACGGTAGATTAACGTGCTGAATTTATATCGAAAATTTAATATAATAACTTGGTCCAGAAAGCTATCTTCTCCATACGATCGAGTTAGGGCTTGAAACCTTTGCCATTGTGTTTGAAATAGGGGTTTAACATTATAAACGTCTAGCGGCATGCCTCGATAAGAGATCGAGATTTTGAGGTGCATATTTTGTAACAATTTAAATTTGAATTTGAATTTAAAAATGATATATATATATATATATAAAATAAAATAATGGTTTGCACAAGACAAGTTGTACACATTGCTTCCCTTCAACACTTGGCATCTCTTTCTTGCCATGCATTTTCTTTGTTTTTCTTTTTCTTTTTTAGGTTGAGCATCTTAAAAGATAATCGAAAATCGAGTTAGTTAGAAATAAAAAAAGAAATCTCGTTCCCAATCGAAAACAATTCGAAATCGATAAATAAAAATGGCCGACACTTCAAAATCCCATTCCATCCCCTCAGATTTAAAATAAAATCGAATCCTTATGTATTTTGAAAATCAAGGCCTCGTGTGGAGTTTCGTAAGGGCTATAGAGGACCGCGGCATCGCAGGTTGAGACGTAGGGGGTGGCGGCGCATCTGGGTCACCGCATACGCGTGGGTTAGTTGAAGGAGACGTCAGGAGAGGGTGGTTGGTTGGGCGATGCTCGAAAGGGATACAATGGCTTCATAGCTGAGTCGCAATTGGAGCCCGACGATCGATGTCGGCATGGAGGTTGGTGCGAAGGTCGATGCGACCTGATGCGTGCATGCTGTCGCGACTCTGTGAGGATGAATATGTGAGGTCATGAGGAAGTCGCGATGAACTTTGGTGGAAGTTCGGAGGCACTAGGGTTTGGTGGATACGAATAGGGTTGTCTTGGTTGAAGGTTGCATGCTCGCTGGAGGCTGGAGTTCCGGGGGTTCGAGCTAGATCTTCGTTATCAAGGTAAGGTTTTAGCTTGTGTTTATTTTGGTTTAATAATAATACATATGTATACATTTGTTAAAGGATATATATATATATATATATATATATATATGTTACAATAAAGTTTTTAAAAAGGAAATACTATTTAATTTAAGTATAAAATTTTGAAAAGATAGTGTTTTGAGAAGTTCAAATAAAATAAGATTTCTATTTTATTAAATATATATATATATATATATAGGTTAGAAGAGAAAATTTGCAGCAAAGAAAAATTTATATATAAATATATATATGCCTATCTTAATTAATTAAATATGTATATAAGATCTTTAAATACATAGGATTTTTAAATGTTTGAGAAACTTATAAAAGTTGATTTTTGAAAATCTATAATTATTTATTTATTTATTAGTGAATATGTAGTTTCAAAGGGAAAATAATAGTTTAATTAAAACCATTAGTCAATTAAATTTTTTACATGGAAATGGATTATTAAAATAATTCAAAATATTAATAAATTGTATAATGTTAATACAAGGTTTTAAATCGTGGAAACAAACCAGTTTGGAATGGATTGCGAGCAGCAAAATAAAAGGTGAGTTAATCTCACACATCTGGGTACTCTTTAAATTTAAATAGTTAAATTTAAATTTTGGTTGAATAATTGAATTGATATGATATGGTATATATATTGGAGTGTTTGATTTCCCACATTATATAGCGGATGAGACCCTATGTGCCGCATAATAGCGAATGATATTATATAAACCCACATACCACGATATTCCACCTCGAAGTGGAATTGGTATTATTATATTATGCTAACATTTGTGGATGCTGGAGAAAACAGGTTGAAGGGATCAAACTGGATTCCTCAAAACGTTTGAATTTATTTTACATATTTAACGATATGATTATGTGATGATCTGTGATGAATTATATTTATCATATTGGGAATTGGAATTTATTGAATATTCTGGCTTGGTTAAATATGTAAATTGGAATTTTGAGAATTGAAATTTATATATATGAATTTTGGATTTTTTTTGAAGTAAATAAAAAGGTAATTTTAAATAAAATAATTATAAGGAATTTTGGACGATTAAAATGATTTGGAAGAATAAAAGTCGATTTTTAAATTGTAATAATAAATCCATAATATGAGAAAAGGAATATTTTGGATAAATAAATTTAATTGATAATATTTAAAAGGAGGAAAGAATTTATTTTATAAATTTAAGGTTTAAATTTATTGGAAAGGATAAAGAAGAAATTTGAGAAAAATAAATACGAAATTGGTATTTTTAGTAAAAAAGACTTTAAATCATAATTAAGAAGTAAAATCTGAAAATTAATGGTTTTGAAATAAATTGAGAAGTAAAGAAAATTTATTTCAAATGGAGTGAATTTGGGAATTGATTTAGTGTTTGAAACTGTGTTTTAAATGAAGGATGAGACTATGGAATTTATAAACTAAGTTTATAAAGTAAAATATCAGTGGAAATTTGGAAGTATAAATTTCACGATGGAAATTTATAAAGGACTAGGAAATTTGTTTTAAAAATAAATAGTGGTTTATTTTTAAAAAGGTGTGGAAGAGAAGCGTATTTTCACTGGAAAGTCAAGTACGATTTCAAAGAAATTTCTTTTTAGAAAAAGTATAAGCTAAAAGTTTTAAAGTTGTTTTAAAGGAATATTATTTGAGAAATTATTATTTATGTTATTTAGAATTTTAAAGATAAATATTTATTTAAACTAGTTATAGTAGTAATTATTTAAAAGGGGCAATTGGTATTATGTTTTAAAAGAAAATTACATATATTCTGTAAAATAGTTTTATTTTAAAGATAGTTTGGTTAAAGTTTTATTTAAAAATTTGTATAGAATTACGTAACTCTTATTTTAAATTTAGTTTGGCTTAACTTTTATTTTAAAAATTAGTTTTATATTTTATTAAGTAGTTTATTTTAAATATTTTTAAAGTATATATTTTTGAATAAAGTGTTTAAGTAATTTTAATTTAAATGTTTTATAGTATGTTTTGAATAAAGTGATTTAAATTATTTTAAAAATCTTAAGTATTTTGGACTTGGCGGTTTCCAATGGAAATAAAATAATTGGGCAGAAATTTATTTCCATGAGAGAGAGCAAAGTGATTAGAAAACTATTTTCAAAAGATTGAAATGTAGGAAAATATCTTGCGAAGATATTTAAAAATGAATAATTTGGGAGGAATTATTATGACTTAATGATTGTTTGTGAATGTTAATTGATAATTAAATAACCGACTATCAATATTGGCCATTGCGCTGATCGTTTCGAAGAGACCGGGATCAGGATTAATTTTTCGAAAACCACTTCGATCCGGTTTGAACGTTTTCGTGAAGAAGACAAGAGTTTGGAGTCGAAATGGAGTAGTGAAGTGCAAGGGCTAATCGCTACTAATCCTAAGGGTGATTCCAAAATGGTTATAGTAGGAGTAGTGCCTTCGGTTCCGTTCGAACCCGGAATGGACTTGTATGGATGAATGCTTTAAGAACATCGTCTGGAGGATGATGAGCGTTCTAAGTGAATGTGTGCTAAAAAGGTAACGCATAGCCTCGAGCCTCATCAACCGGGAATGGCTAAAACAGGGGAGGTGCAGCAAGGCTAAGTGGTTAGCAACCAATTAGGGTAAGGTCATCCATGTCTAGATGTTCCTTTTTATCCGGCTTAGTGGGCGGTTGCTGATCCTAAATGTGGGGTGATCTTATTCGGGCTATCCAGTAAGGGGTAGTCCGGTCTTGTGTTGCAGGGGATTTAGGGTAGATCCTCGGTACGGTGATCAAGACCACGTACTATGAAGGGCGGTACCCTAGTAGCCCTACCATTGATGGAAATCCATTTTCCCTATGTGCCTTTACGGTTTTGTTTGTATACCCATTAGCTGGAATTTAATAAATGCAACAATTTCGGCTATTTGAATAAATATTTGTATATAGACACTATTATAATATCAGAGGATTTTATAAGAAATGTTTTGGTTATCGTAAGGTAAAAACCTGACATGTTTATTTGTGGCGTGGTTTTACGAGATACCTTTGATTTCAAAGGATTTTGAAAACTTTAATAATCTAATAGAGTGTATTTTCTCACACTGGTTTTCCAGACTGACTCGGGTGTTATTTAACTATAATGCTCGGGTCAGAGCGAGTATTATAAAATACAGGATATGATGTTGTGGAGCTTAGAAGACGAGCTGCATGGCGAGACGTACTTCCGTACTTGATGCTTATTCCGTTGTGTATACAGTTTTGAGGACAAGTTTATATAATTGTCCAGCATTTGGATATTGATTGTGTGGTTGAATTAAGTTGTACTCTGACGATGTAATGTATAAAACCGATATAGTTTCTTTGTGTAAAGATCTATTATTATCTATTATATTTTATTCCACTACGTTGGTAAGATTTTGATATTGTTTTCTATTTCTTCTTCTACCTCCTTCTTCTTTAACCCTAATGGTTCGGTTTTTCGGCATTTGATTTTCGGCATTTTATTTAGTGAACGTATTAAATGCCGATTTTCGAGCGTCGAAAAATCGGGTTGTTACATCTTATCCCTAGACTGAGACTTAATTAAACAACAGTCTTGATGTCCACATTTATATTTAATATATTAGAGATTGATAATGACTCAAAACCCAGATCCGAGTATTCAGATGACGAGATTATATAGAAGACCCGAAACTCATGTTCGACTTTTAATAATGAAGTTCTGAAATGAGTACCAAGAAATCTGGATTTGATTATTAGATTTTGATGTTCATATATGTGAAAATCTTAAAGCCTAGAATACCCTTTCTGGTAATGACTGATATGAGGTTATCAATCCATTTCTGCTAATCTGGTATTAATAACGGAAGACCAAAAGACCGTTTTCAGCCATAAGTAATAGAAGACTAGAGAATCAATCTGGCAATAAGTAATAAAAAACTGAAATACCATTTTTGTCAATAAGTAATAGAAGACCAGAATACCATTTATGACAATAAGTAATTGAAGACCTGAATACCATTTCTAGTAATAATTAACAGAAGACCAGAATACCATTTCTGGTAATAATTAATAAAAGACCAGAATACCATTTTCGGAATAAGTAATAAAAGGCCAGAATACCATTTTTGGTAATAAGTAATAGAAGACCATAATACCAATCTGGCAGATGAAGTTAGTGAATTCTTTCCAATTCTCTTGTCGAATGCGCCATATTTAGGCTTTGATGATATTTTGCATGTTTTTTCTTTCTTGGGCCCGAATTTGTTTACTCGTTTGTTTTGGCCTATTTCAGGCAGAGACTCTTTCGTCCAATTCTTGTGCTTATTTAAGCATTGCCATTTTACACAGCGCTGATTTCTAACAGTTGCCAATTTAGCCAGGGAATTTTCTTATTCCGCCAAACATTTCATCTGGGTTTCTGGTGCGCTCGGCTAGATTATTCTCAAACAGGGCCCGATGACTTACCCGATCTCCCTCCATGAGGCGCCTTAACCTGGCCATAGCATGGCACAGCTAAGGGCTTGTCAGTACCTTGGCCAGGCCATAGCATGGCGGGACCAAGGGATCATCCATCCTCCCTCCAGGAGGCACCTTATCCTGGCCACAGCATGACGTAGATAAGGGCTTATGCTGCTTTAGCCTGGCCATTTCTGACTTTGGTGCAGCTAAAGGATTACGCCCTCCCTTCAGAAGGTGCCTTGACCTGGCCATCTTGGCGCGACCAAGTGTATTCTACCATTATTGGTAGCCTACCATTTTAGGTAGTCCAAGTTTAAGTAGAATTTCACTCCCAACCATGTAGACTTCTCTTATTTTGAGAATTGAAATTTTATTCCATGACCTGTTCAACCCTTTACAAACTGTTCAAGTTTTCTTGTCTTAGGAAGTGCAGGACCATCTTTTCAAGAACTTTGCATTGATTTGTATCATGTCCATTTATTAGATGAAAGTTGCAATACAATCCTTAAGTTTCCTTTCAAATCCCGGCTTCTTTTTCTGAGAAGGCCAATAATTCAGTTCTTCTTTGGTTCGGATATATATGTCTTCGATCGAGGTAGTAAGATTATATTCTTCAAGAGGTCTTGAATTTTAAGCTGTTTTTGACTGACGTCTAATTCTTTTGTGACTTGGTTCAAGTACTTCTTTTTGAGGAGTAGGTTTCCTTTTCATTGTTCGTTGATCCTCTTTCATAGGCCTTTCTTTCAATCTTAAGGTTTCGGTCAGAAACTTCTTGGTAATCTTTATATTTCCACTTAGTAATTCCTTTACTATCCTCAATTCTTCGGTTGTGGATTTTTTATATGTTCATGGTTTTCCATTTAATGGTGTGCCTCATTTATAATCTTACTCTATTTATATGCAAAATTTTCATAATCCTTTATCATTTCCTTTTCAAAGATAGTCCCATGGGAATATGACTGAATGGTCCTTCTCGTTTGTAGAAATAGGTCTTCTTTCCTTGTATTCTCCTTTTCGAGAGCAAAGACTGGGGTTGATCCCAAATGGAATGGGTCGATACACCATTTTAAAGGGTAATAGGGCATAACTTGTCTTTTCCTCTTAATGACTTGTAGTGCTTGAAGCTGGAGGGTTTGCTATTCAAGTAAGTGCGAGTTATGATCCATCTGATAATTAAGCTTTACTTCCAAAGGTTTCGTGATCCTTGAATCGATTTTTCCTTTGCAAAAACTTTCTCTGTTGGAGTTGGAACACCCTGCAGCGAAAGTATGGTGAAGTTCAAAATATGACTGAATGGTCCTTCTCGTTTGTAGAAATAGGCCTTCTTTCCTTGTATTCTCCTTTTCGAGAGCAAAGACTGGGGTTGATCCCAAATGGAATGGGTCGATACACCATTTTAAAGGGTAATAGGGCATAACTTGTCTTTTCCTCTTAATGACTTGTAGTGCTTGAAGCTGGAGGGTTTGCTCTTCAAGTAAGTGCAAGTTATGATCCACCTGATAATTAAGCTTTACTTCCAAAGGTTTCGTGATCCTTGAATCGATTTTCCTTTGCAAAAACTTTCTATGTTGGAGTTGGAACACCGTGCAGCGAAAGTATGGTGAAGTTCAAATTTTTTACCCTATTGGATCTTTATTGGGCCTATGAAGTCCAACTGAATTAGAACATTTCTAAATTTCATTTAAATAGAATCATTTTTTATTTAAAATTCAAATATATTAAGATATGAAATTAACTTTATTTTATTTAGTTTATACATAAATGTATCATATACATATATGTGTAAGTGCATGTGTAACATAATAATCCGTGAAAGGTATAATGTGCCTATATGTAGGTGTTGGGATTTACATCGCAACATACATATTAGCTTATTTTTTATGTCATGCATGTTATCCAAATATGTGTATGTGTACGTGTTACCAAATATACACACACGCACCTACACACGCATGTTTGTATAAATATATTATATATAATATATGAACACAAAAAATTTATATATATATATATAAAGAGAGAGAACAATTATTAATAATTATTTATAATTCAAAATTAACTTATTTTGCAAACATAATAATTTTAGTACATTAAACTGTATATATTGTGAATAAAATAATGTTTTATCCATAAATAATTAACATAAAATAATCTATTGATGAAAATTCAAATTTTACACTTTAGAAAATCTAGGATCATAAAATAGGGCTTAGGAAAAATCTGGAGATTTTTCAAAGTTGAAATATTATTTTTAAAAACAATTACATTGATTTCAAAAATTATAATTTAATATAAAATAATATATTATTAAAAATTCAAAAATTCTAGGATCATGAGTGAAATGTTACAAAACATTTTGAAGAATTTTTCAGTTAAATTATCATTTTTAATAAATCATAAACAGTTTTTCCGAAATAATATTAATTATTAAAACTAAGAAACTTCATTGAAAAAATACTAATTTTTTTGTATGTTTCTAGAATGATATTATATTTTCTAAAAATTATAAAACTGAATTTTTAATTTAAATATTATTTTATATATAATAAACAATTCAAAATTCAATAAATGTTAATTTAAAAATATGAATATATGTATTTGTAAATTCATATTATATAGTGTACTAAGTTTTTTAAATCATATATATGCATATATGCTATTATGAGAGAGAAATATACACTAATATATATATATATGTATGTATGTATGTATATACATATGAATTTATTAATAAATATATATAAAACAATTATTAATGATAATTTTGTACAGTAAACAACATTTTTCTATACATAAATCAAATAGTATAATAAACAAATTATGCACATAACCAAACTGATTTGTGACAACTGCATCTGCTTACAAAATCTCACATAACTAAACATATAGTAGTAATATACTTAAACAGATATGAAATTGCTCATTATATGATCATATAATATAATTTAATCACAGTAATATGAATTAAAATTACTAATTTAATGATGCCTTTGAATCCACGTTGAAGCAATGACTTCCCTTCCTTTTACCGTTCTTGATTCTTCACAGTGCAAGTTCGGAATCACCGACATCTAACTATTAAATAGTATTATTTTAATTTGAAATATATTTCAGAATTTTGGAGTGGATTAAGAGCTATGTTTTAAACAGTAATGTAGAAGGTAATGGCAACCAAAAAAAGGTTTATTGTTATTTTTAGAGATACATACACACACACACATAGTTGTATTAGAGAGAAACGAGGAAAACCTTTTAACCAGTTCTCACTCGATCTCAGCTCATTATCTCCAAGCCAATTCCCTATGTTTTAGCTACCCCTAGACCTTCCTAAAATCAAAATTTGGCAGCCATAATGATGGGCCTTAACCCATCTAAGCCCAAGCCAAAATACTATGCAATTAAATCTAATTTAATTGCTTGTCGATATCATATATCGGTCGATATATTTATAACTGTTATAAATATATATTAACATTGTTTATTTCTCAAATCATATTCAAATTTTATAATTAATATTTCATAAATATTAATTAATTTAATTAATTTATAATATTATAAACTAATTAAATCGTAGGTCTTTAGAGAATTCATCATTTCGGTTGTCTAACTCTTGGGTGTAAATTTGGTCAGCGATTAGCATCGAACTATTCTAATGTTAACGTTCACACATCACTCATTTTCGGTAAAAAAAATCCAATTTTAGTTTAATAAGCGTTACCTGGTTGTGACATTTGTTTACACCAATTCTCTTCGTCAAAACTATATCACTTTGGACTTATGGAATTTGGTTACGGTCAAAATTCCAACCTCATCCACGTTCAACTTTATAGTCCAAATACAAAGTCCTTGGTTCAATAATAACAATTATTATTAATTGAAATGCTCTGACCAGATACTTTGACTTTGAGTTGACTCGAGTTGATTGTGATACTAACCACATATAACCGAGCAAACGAATTCTCTCTTGAATAGTGCTCCACTTCCAATACTTCTACTCGACCCAACTATAGTCATTCGATGGACGCCATGCCATGATTTGGTTATAATCAAAGCATAGCTTTCATATTGAAGATCTATATTATTCTCAAGTCGAGAGACCATGTAAAACAATCACATCAATATTTTCTTTTTGACCTTAGTTATATTAACCAATAGAAAACTATCAAGTGAGTTTAGCTATCTAGTAATTATTAGTACGTAACCCTTAGGTGCCTCCGGCAGCCGTGAGTAATACACTACCCAACATTTGGAGAGGGTTAACACACTCCAGTCTCAACGGATACATCGATATCCAGTCTTGATACATCTTAACTAGGAACATTTACAAATGATATATTTGTTTAGTTGTGATAAATTACTCAAGATTACAACACTTTGTAACTAATATTACAAAATATATCATTCATTGATTTTTTTAATTAAATATACTTTTAATTAAGTTAATTAATTAATATATTCATATTATATCAAGTATATAATAGGAAGAAAATACCTTTTATTTCAAACAAGATTGATCAACGAGTTAGATATATGTAACAAATTACATAATTACCCATAGGGCATACCCCTAACTCTATTAATCTCTCATTTGCACTTGGGGTCAATTATGAAATCTAGTTCCAACTTCTCCAATCAGTTTTCTCAAAATCAATTAGGTCAGTCCCTTAGTGAATGGGTATGCTGTTATGTTTTAAATATCTACTTTGTCAGTTAACTCTCTCTAACACGGATAAACTGTCTTTATCATATGGAACTATTTGAAGTATGTCTTTAGACTTCTAGTGAGCTTTAAGTCCTATCATGACCGATTTCATGACTTATAACAATATTATGTGATTCTCAACACTTGGAATCACCTTTGGCTCAATTATAAATTTGTTAATTTATACCTACATGCATTGGTTTATTGTAGCGCTATTCAAATTAATGTTCCCAACATTTCGTTGAATCTACCACAATCACTTTTATTTTGAAACATTTTCAAATTAAAGATTTTAACTTAAATGTTATCATTGACTGTTATACTCAATATCACTTATAATAGTTTGTGCCCAAATGTTCCATCATAATGAGTTTGTTATTTCTATAAACAATTCTCTAGTATTTCATAAATACGCGAGAACATCTGAAACAATCATTTAGTGGTATAAATTTGGATTTTGTATTTGTTCCATGTATCAAATACATAAACAAAACACAATATCATATGCAACATTATCTATATGATGATTCCTATTGCTAATGCATGAGGAATCCAACTTACATGTTCTCTTTTTAATAGCGTGCTCTTGTATATCGTTTTAGGGCAATCCCTATATCTTTTACACTCACCATAAAAGCATCATTAATTACAATCCAAAATTGAGTAATAAAACAAGTAAAGTTGATTTTAATACAAGCATATTGTTAAAATCAACAACATGTTGTTTGCTTAGTTTAGAAATATCATTGTACCTTTTAACGTTCTTTCTTATGAACACACGCTTCCTCTGCACTTTGATTGAAAATCAAACTATTTGATATTTCTATCAAAATAATTATTCAATCTTGATGCTTATAAAATGATACATTCGTGTCATTTCTTGGATCATATCCAAAGACTCACAAACCCAATATCGCTCTCACTGACTTTGAGGCATTTTTGGTTAATATGTGTAAATGGCTTACTCTAAATCATTATTTATAATTTTCTGTTTCAATACATTAGTACCAAACACTAAGTCTTATCTAGCGATAATTTTGTGAGTAAATCTGAATTAACTTGGGCATGTTGAATACCAAATCTATTGTGCTAATTTTAAAAATTGAAATTTATGATATTATTCTTATCATCATTGCTCATTTAATTCCAACCACATTAGTCTTTCCAATAAAGACACATTCTCGGCTGATGGATCACATCTCTTTGGTTACGGCCACCAAAATCATATTTTGATAGCGTACTTGAAATTCTTTCTTATTTGCACATCATATCATATAGAGTCAACAATCTTAATGGTTTAATTGAACAACTGAGGGTAATGTGTATTTTCGACATTAATAAGAAACTCATAGTTTCTCTTCGATGTACGAGAATACATATTAGACATTCTAATGCTATGTGTTTATTTTGGTTAGTTAATTTCACTTTATCTCATATAATCGGTACTACAATGGATCAGATCCAATTCCATTTAACTACCAAAAATGTCTCAAAGAAATTCCTTTACAATTATGTTGATATATCTTGAAACAACTATTGTTTCTTAATGCAAATAAAATAGGGATTCATAAACGCTTTATGAACCTTTTTATTTATAAAACTGATTTTAGTTTATAAAAATTATGTTCAAAACATAAATATGTCATTTGGTGACAGACCTTTCCAAAAAAAATTTAGAGATTTTTATAGGGTCCCTCATGAACAATTATTACGTGCAATTTTTCGACTCGCACAACCTGCCAACTCCTTGACCTATGATATGTTGGGATTTCTTACAAACACTTATCTTGTATGATTTTATAAACTGTTGTTTAGATGAAATAATATCAACCTTGTGTGCTACTCTTAAGTACATGACCTTATAGAAAGAAACTAACTCAACTTCACTCATAGTTAATTGTAAATTGTCCAACAATGTCTGATTACTCCTTATCAATGCATCATTATGTATCACATGGAGGAGTGACTTTTGAGATTGAATCTGTATCCATTTTTAGGTACATTTGAAACTGTTTCCTATATACTCTCTTATTCGACCAAATCAAATCATTTTATCATATTGCATGTTATTTTATTTACTTTTCTTTTATATTATATGATTTTATCATAAACTTAGTACATGTGTATCTAATACACTTGTTCATGTTGGTAATAAATCATCGATGAATATAACAAAGTATGCGGAACCCTTTTGGTATTAATAGACTTGTGATTGCATACATCAATATGTATTACTTCAAAGAGTTCATCAACTCTTATGATGCTCACACTGAATGGGTGCATAGCCATTAATTGTTTGAGATATAGTTAACCTGTATCATATAATTCATAATCATATAATAAAATTATTTCTCAAAACCGCGGCTTAGTCTATAGTTCTAAAATAACCGTAAATAATATTAGACACATATCTTTTTTGCATCACTTTTACTATGAAAACAAATTCCATAATATAGTACTATTTCATAATGAATATTAGTAATACTCGTATTGAAATAGTTATATCTATTTTTCAGTCAATACAAAAAATAAACATTAATTCACAAATTGTGTTAGGTACATTTTATGATTTTTTTTTACATAATTTGATGCAATCATTAGGTGCTACATGGCATGCTCCCACTATTTCCTCCATAGCGTACTAAATTTAGAGGTCCACCTTTCACTTAGTATTGTTAATATTGTTTACTTATTTTATATGCTGCAACTAGTTTACAGTGGAGAGTTCTTTGATCAAATAACTTAAACTCAAAGAAATAAATGTTACAGAAAATAATTTTCTATATAAAAACACATTTTGGAATAAAAATCATATTCCATATTCCAATATTTAGTATCAACTATTATTACAATTCTTGTTTCCAATGTTTCTTTATGAAGCAGAAGTGACTATCCATTCTCTTCATTCCAACTTTACCTTAAATTGCATATGTTCTTATACATTCTTTTTTTCTTCAAATGGTCAAACTATTCAAAAGAAAACCTTACTACAATATTATAACAAACTTTTTACAAAAGCGCATTTGATTATTCTTAACATTTAAGACATCAAATATGTTGCACTTTATGTAAACTGATCAAGATGACATTTCAACGATCGAGTTCTTAGACGTATCTTGTAGTTTATGGTCTTATGTTACATTAACACAATATGATCCTTTTGAAATCATTCAAGTTGAATACATGATCTTAAAATACTGTTTATTGGCATACTTTGAATGAACTAATTTCATCGAAATATTGTATCCCACAAACTATGACAGTTCACTATATAACATTTATATGTGAAAGTACATGGATCAAATATCCATAGTCTTGAATTTCATTTAGAGTTCACAAACTCATAAAATGCAATACACGATCTAAACCAAATAAACATATAAGTGACCAACTTATGAATGTAGTAAGTAGTTGAAATTAGGCACTTTCATGGGTATAGAAACATTATATAACATGCAATTAGAATTATTAGTAAGTATATATTATATTTCTATTTGTCAACTTTCAATTCAGTTTGTTTATATATGTTAATTGACAAACGTTTAATCATTCATATCAAATGCAATAATTTACCATTGTAGATAATTAAAACATTATATAGCATATGTTCTTACAATATTAGGAAGGTTAAATGTTACCATTTCTTATTTCTAATAATGCTTCCACTAGTCTTTTATGTTTCTTCAAACCTTAAGATGAAACATAGAAGTCTTACAACTTCACTGGTAGGTGTTAGGACTCGTTTGTTTTGGTATTCTGACCTTGAATTTGCTCAACAAATCACAACCCCACAGAGGATGGATAAATCCTTATCGGTTGTACCACATACAACTCCTAACCCATTTTTTTCTTGTTCTAATCTCATTTCGACCTTGAGTTTGCTCAATAAATCGAAAGAGATTATTCACTCATATCTACCATATCGTGATGGCCAAATTATAGTATATGCACCTTGAGTTTGCTCAACAAATACATATAGTTATCTCACCTTATCTGATCATTATATTAATAATACTATGCATAACATCCCTAACTTGAGTTTGCTCAACAACTAAGGAGTATGTAAGTAACTTATTAATATATATGGTAGAGGACAACATTATATTGAAAATTCAGAATCTTCAATATATATTGAGTGATACCGACTTATAGAATAATATATTTCTTACGAAATACCCCAGTGATTCAAGTGTTAAAAACATCAAAAATCACGGTATATGTACACTACATATGTATTTATTTCTCAAGTCTATCAGGG
Organism: Allium cepa; assembly: GCA_030765085.1. NCBI lineage: Eukaryota > Viridiplantae > Streptophyta > Magnoliopsida > Asparagales > Amaryllidaceae > Allium > Allium cepa. Next base: position 1,011,754,733 of record CM060928.1, read on the forward strand.
TTTCTTTAATGTTCCATATTTAGTTTATACACATATCATATAAGTTTTATTGTTATATAACTTTATATTTCATATAACTTATATGATAGTCTTACGTATAATATATCATTAATTAAATTTTACCTAATTAATGTTAATCAATTAACTATTTAATTAATTTAAAATTAGTAATCAAATATAACTTTTATATTGGACATATCTACTATGACATTTATAGTATATACTATAACTTTATAGTGTAACACACATAAATCATATATATGTGTATTTTATTTAGTTAATTAACCATTAATCAATTTATTCAATTAAACAATTTTTTTTAAAATTTATTAATTTGAAAATTTATCTTGTATTTATACAGGTGTACTTATGTTATCTTAAACATTTTAAAATAACGTAACATATATCAACATATATAATACATGTGCAGATGCATTAATTAACTAACATGTTTAATTTATTTATTTTATTAATCTTACTAACAAATTTAAAATTTAAAATTATTATATAAATATTTTCAAATATTTTGAAAATATCATTATCCTTTCAAATATTTTAAAAGCTTATGCAGTATTATAATTTTATAACAAACATGTTTTATTTTAATTTTAACTAAAAAGCTTAAAATCTTTAACATTGATTTTCAATACGATTTGGAAAATTAGCCCAAGGCCTAAATTAAGTTGGGCCTTTTCTATTAGGGGAAATCTTTGGGCTCACGTCACCTTTCGGGCCAGGCCGGTAACCAGGTAGGACAGTGTACTTGATTACCCAATTACAAACCTAGACATTAGCTTTCTAGACACTGTACTAAGTGGGCAAGCTTAATTAGTTAGCAATAATATAACTGATTTAGACTGCGTAGGCTATTGGGCTTTGATACCATTGTTAGAACTGGACTAGCCCACAGCGGAAGTTATGGGTGAATTTCAAAAATTTTACCCTATTGGATCTTTATTTGGGCCTATGAAGTCTAACTGAATTAGAACATTTCTAAATTCCATTTAAATAAAATCATTTATTTTATTAAAATTCAAATATATTAAGATATGAAATTAATTTTATTTGATTTAGTTTATACATAAATGTCTTATATATGTATATGTGTGAGTGAATGTGTAACATAATAATTCGTGAAAGGTATAATATGCCCATATGTAGATGTTGGGGTTTACATAACAACAGAAATATTAGCTTATTTTGTAACAACCTGGGGTTTTATAACAATTGATTATCGTCAAATGACGATTAATTTGGTTGTTAAATTGCAATTGAGATTCTAAATCAAGTTGAAATTCATTTAAAAATTTGCTAAGTGTAGTTTGGGCATTTCGAATTCGGTTTATGTTGATAGCTAATTGCTATTTGGAATTTTTAAACCCTGTTTGAAATTCTTTGCAAATATTCGTTAAAGATATGCGGGCTTTAAAATTTATTTTGGCCCACGTATTTGTTGTTTTGTGGTTGCGTTATATCGAGGTAGAGGTCGTTGCTTCGTTCATTTCTCCACCGCAACCCTAAAGCAAATAAACGAAAATAATGGCGGCCTCCTTTCGTTCGTTCCTCCGTTCGAAATTAGGGTTTTGCAAATTCTTCGATGTCGAGTACAAATGCTTCGATCTGGTTGGCTCGCCGATCGATTGACGTGCTCTTCGATGAAAGGTGAGTAATTTTTATTACTCACATCTAGTCAATCTCCAGTTTGTAGGGTTTGAATTTTTGTGATTTTCGTTCTATAAAATCGTTTGAGTTCGTTGCTTGATTTTTCGGCCGTTCCATGTTGCTTCGATGTTGATAATTTCCCTATCTTTATCGAGTTCGTATAATTTGATGAATTTCCGGCTTTGATGATTTTTTATTTGAGTTTGACGATGTTGTTTTTGTTCGATTCGAATTTGCTAAGTATTGTGTTCGACTGAGAGGAGCTTGACTTCGTCTCGGCCATTCAATTTTGTTTCGATGTTGATGTTGTTCGACTTTTGACCGTGTTCGATTTTTGTTATAGTTGAATTACGACTGCTGTTCGTAGTGAAGTATGTTGTTCTTGTTGCTTGACTATTTATAATTACACTTGATATTCTCGGCCATTCGAGTATATTGTGATGTTGATGATTTATCTTGGCCAATTAATTTTGTTTTAATGCTATGACGATGTTTTCGGGTCATCATGGTTATGTGAATTTGCTGATTCTTGGTGGACTTCGGTCACTATGATTTTGTTGACATTTGAACTCGCCAGATTGTAGCCTTAGTTGCCACGGTCCTGACTTGATGCTGCTGACTCCGGTTTTGAATTGACCTACAGTTATCTTCGACTACAAACTTAATTTCGTGAAAATATTTTTGATGTAAATTTATTGGCTTTGCATTTGCTTTAAGTGTTTGACTTCGGTCCTGATTTGGGTATGCGATACCATGACTTCGGTCCGTAGATCGGCAGTTAACTTAACTGCTGTACCATGATACTTGAACTCGTCTCAAGTATATTTTGATATTGTTTCATAAAAGTTGAAGTGTTTTCCTTCCTGTTGCATACGCGCATAATTATTTTGCAAAGTTGAAGTGTTTTACTTCCTACTGCATGCGTGTGTATGTAGTTTACAATATTGAAATGCTTTACTTCCTAGCTACCTTGACTGGATTCACTGTGATTCACAGTGTTGCTCTGTGTACCTTGTTGTTCCACGGGTACTTGTGTTAGCTCAAAACTTTTTTATTGTTTCTTGGGTACTGAACTGTTTCATGCTTCATGCGAGTCTTTTTGCTTTGTCTCTAAGTTGAGTTGACTTTGCATTTTCTTTGTATTCCTATTTCGGCCATTATATTTCTGGCCTGCAGTTTGAAATTGAGAAATGTATGTCTTCATATATTGACCAATGTGTTTCCAATGTTCACTGAACTGTGTATCACTTGGTATTCTAGTTTCATTGTTGCATTCATGTGTACCTCACTTGTTGTTGTTGCATATGTTTGCTTCTCCGACCTACTGCGGTGTAACCTTCATGGGTATACTTTTTGAAGCTTGCACTGGCAAGTTTCACTGTCACATACAGGTGTATTTTTCTGAGAGTTGCCTGGCCATGTCCTTTGTGTACTGTTTGGTTCATGCTGCAATTACTTGCATACTTGTACACATCACTGATGCACTGATTTTTGTTCGGCTGTGTCTTTGATGTTGACTTGCATTGTCATTCGATCTAATTGTTTTTACACTCCTATGTGTACTGTCTAGTTGCAGTTGTATATACATATTGGTTTGGTTTCAGGGTGGTCCACTGTACCACTGATGTCACCTTCTCTTCACATTTTGGAACTTAACTGTTGCATTCAAGTGGTGACTGCAGTTTCGTTTGTATGCAGTTTGCCCTTGTTGGTTTGCATTGCATTGATGCAATTGGATTTGTTTTTCTAATTTCACTTGAGTTGAATCCAATATTTGGGTTTGACCTTGTGTTCGTTTATGAATTTTCATTGTGTACATACGTGCACATTGTCCAGTTCTGTCTGCTTTGACCATTGAGGCTGTGGCATCGATATTTGATTCTTCAGTGATTTTGGTTCGTTGATCTTTTGGGTACATCATCACTGTAGTGGCAAGGCAGTGCATGCAAACGTGTACTACTGCCACATGGTATAGCTTTTATCATATTCTATTTTGTTTTGATTAATTGATTTTTGCGTATTTCAGATACTGTAGTGGCGAGGCAGTGCACGCTTGCGTGTACTGCAGCCCTACCCGAATTGGCATTTTAATTGATATTTCAATTGTTTGAACTCTTTCGTTTATTCAATTCAATATGTTTTGGATTTGTATTTTGATTGGTTAGTTTGATGATTTTGTTGTTGTCTAATTATCAATTTGATAATTAGATTATGAGTTTCTAATTATTTACTTAATAATTAGATTTTGTTGTTAATTACCGATTAGGCAATTCTGATGTTTTTTCTAAACTATCTTCATTGAAATTCTGTTCACTTATCTTTGTTGATGATTTGATTATGCTGATTTGTTGTTTAACACTGTTATGTGTTATATTTATCGTTATCCGATTTCTTTATTTAAGAATCGGATAGGTAAATTTATTGGGACTGTCGTCTATTAGATTATTTAATTATTATTTCTTCTGCGCATTAATAATTTAGTTTGAATTAGACAGACCCGTGTATTATTTTCTTTTGAATGTAATACTCGGGTCAGACCGAGTATTTACATGTTGTTGATATCTTACTTTGGGTTGCTGCTAGAGCTATGAAGTCTTTTCATACTTTTTGGAGTAGTCGTTGTCTTAGTATAAGATGTTGTATATTCATGTATATTATTCACGATAATGTACTTGTTTATATAACTTCCTGAGTCGACAGTTGTAGTTGTATCATATGTATTGTATCACATGTATTGTAACTGACATCAGTTATTATATATACGAGACTTTCTGTTTTATCTGTGTTCCGCATTTATATTATCTGTGTTATTATTATATTTACTGCCCTAAACTATTATTAACCATCGTAGTTCATTTTATATTGGAATTGGGTATGTCGATGGGAGTAAATAAATAAGAGATGAAAAATTAAAAATATATGTCACTCCTATCAAAATAACCAATACTAATGTAAGGCTTAACTACGGATGGCCGCTCCTATCCAGCCTTATTCTTCGTAATATCAAACAGTATTTCTTTTAATACCCTTTGTTATCGTGAGCATAGAGGTGGGGCGTCACAGTTGGTATCAGAGCTTAGGGTTTATGGACATAATATAAAACATAACTTAGATGGAACATGTGTTACAACTATTAGTCGATGTTTTATTTGTGTTTTGAGTCAAAACTAAAGTTTTGAAATTATAATGAAATTTTAAATATCTTTATTTAAAAACGAAAGAGAATCTGTGTTTTGATGATTAAGTAATTTATGTCAGTTTATTAGAGTGCGCAGCGAAAACAATGAAACTGTCTTCGCTGAGTACAGCTGATAACCTTTTTGATTTAAAAATCAAAATATGAAATTGAAATGAATTTCAATTGTTGTTTACATAGCTGTGTTTATTTTGTTTTCTTTGAAAATTTCGAATCCGATTTGAGGATTCGAAGCGATTGCAGTTATGTGATTTTGTTGAGATTTTGTTGTTTTGAATTATCTTCATTGAAGATATATTCGACTGATTTCTTTGTTCATTTTGTAGTATACATGCAAATTTAAGTTGCATGTTACTACATTAAATTTTACGTTGAACCGATGCTTGGTTTTAAACGTATTTTGTTGCCGTTATTTTTATAACAGGATTTTCACACCAATGCTAAATTTTTGAAGCCCGGTGTTTTGTTGACATTTAATGGAAAAAAATTCACTGATATTATATTTTGATGAGATTTTGACGTTTAAAAATTACTGTCGCTTTGACTTCAGTATCCGTCAATTTTAAAGTGGATTTTCAAGCGGTTATCCCGCAATGCTGATTTTGAGATATGTTTTTACAGTGTTTTGAGAAATACAATTTCCTTGTTGCAATTGCTACAGATGTTGTTGTTTTAAGCACGTGGATTGAAAATCGTTTTAAAAATAAAAATTGTTTTCAAAAATTTTCATTTTACGTTTTCAAAAGAATGAGGAAGCGATTTAAACGATTCGGCAAAATCGAGGACTATGAACCCTTTCTTTTACCGATTCGCTTAATTCCGGACTTGTTCGTTTGAGAATGTAAATTATTACTTTTATAAAATAAATGAAATTGTTTTCAAAAATTTTGCAGTGTGCGCTTTCAAAGGAATGAGGAAGCGATTTAAACGTTTAAGCAAAATCGAGGATTATGACCCCTTTGTTTTACTGATTCGCTTAATTCCAGACTTGTCCGTTTGAGAATGTGAAATGTTATTTTTGGAATACACAATTTTGCACTTTCAAGAAAACGATGAAGAGAATTAAACGATTTAATAAAACACGTGGTATGGGACATGTGTGTTTGCTATTTCGGTTAATTCCGGACTCGTTAATTGAAATATTTGATGATTTTCGTGTGCTTTCGAGCCACTATGATGGACCTTCGGGTCATATGAGGACCTTCGGGTCAAATACCAGTACCAGACCTTCGGGTCATATGTTGGACCTTCGGGTCATATGATGTGAGCCAAAATTATGATGACGGTACTTAGTAGGCTTCGGCCATATGAGATGCACGTGCGGCGTTGCTAAAACTCGCCATATGATGGGATCGATCCACCTTTTATGTTGATTTTCTAGAGTATCTTAATTGATTTCTAGATATTTGTTGAATATAATTATCTGCAGGTAATTAGATATTTGATGTTATGAGTTCTGATTATCGTTTTTGATAATCGCATAATTGTTGTTTCTGATTATCGCTTGTGATAATTAGATATTTGATGTTATGAGTTCTGATTATCGTTTTTGATAATCGGATAATTGTTGTTTCTGATTATCGCTTGTGATAATTAGATATTTGATGTTATGAGTTCTGATTATCGTTTTTGATAATCGAATATTTGTTGTTTCTGATTATCGCTTGTGATAATTACATATTTGATGTTATGAGTTCTGATTATCATTTTTGATAATCGAATATTTGTTGATTTGATTATCGTTTTTGATAATTGAATATTTATTGATTTGAGATTTGATTATCGTTTTTGATAATCGAATATTTGTTGATTTGGGATTTGATTATCGTTTTTGATAATCGAATATTTGTTGATTTGAGATTTGATTATCGTTTTTGATAATCGAATATTTGTTAGTTTGATTATCGTTTTTGATAATCGAATATTTGTTGATTTGGGATTTGATTATCATTTTTGATAATCGAATATTTGTTGATTTGAGATTTGATTATCGTTTTTGATAATCGAATATTTGTTGATCTGGGATTTGATTATCGTTTTTGATAATCGAATATTTGTTGATTTGAGATCTGGTTATCGTTTTTGATAATGGAATATTTGTTGATTTGAGATTTGATTATCGTTTTTGATAATCGAATATTTGTTGATTTGGGATATGATTATCGTTTTTGATAATCGAATATTTGTTGATTTGGGATTTGATTATCGTTTTTGATAATCGAATATTTGTTGATTTGAGATTTGATTATCGTTTTTGATAATCGAATATTTGTTGATTTGAGATTTGATTATCGTTTTTGATAATCGGAAAATTGTTGTTTCTGATTATCGCTTGTGATAATTAGATATTTGATGCTATGAGTTCTGATTATCGTTTTTGACAATCGAATATTTGTTGATTTGAGATTTGATTATCGTTTTTGATAATCGAATATTTGTTGATTTGAGATTTGATTATCGTTTTTGATAATTGAATAGTTGTTGTTTTTAAATTATCAGGTTGATAACCAGATAATTGCAGTTTTGCGAATTGTGATTTGTGTTTTCTAATTATCTTTGTTGATAATTAGACTTTGCTGTTTGCTAATTATCGTATCGATAATTAGATATTGTTGTTTCGTGATTTCTGTATTCTAACTATCTAATTGATAATTGAATATTGCTGATAATTGCATTTATTCGGTTTTGCTGTTTTCTGATTATCTACTTGATAATTAAATTTTGTTGAGAATTTGTGAATTTCTTTTATTGAGATTAAAAGATTTCTTTGTCGTTTGTATTCTCGACCTTTATTTTCTAGTTTAACCAGTTTATGTTAGAAAAACAATAGTTAGCGACGACCTTAATTATGAAAACTGCGGGGACGCAATTTTTATAAGGAGGGGAGTCTGTAACAACTCGGGGTTTTATAACAATTGATTATCGTCAAACGATGATCAATTTGGTTGTTAAATTGCAATTGAGATTCTAAATCAAGTTGAAATTCGTTTAAAAATTTGCTAAGTGTAGTTTGGGCATTTCGAATTCGGTTTATGTTGATAGCTAATTGCTGTTTGGAATTTTTAAACCCTGTTTGAAATTCTTTGCAAATATTCGTTAAAGATATGCGGGATTGTTATATTGAGATAGAGGCCGTTGCTTCGTTCATTTCTCCATCGCAACCCTAAAGCAAATAAACGAAAATAATGGCGGCCTCCTTTCGTTCGTTCCTCCGTTTGAAATTAGGGTTTCGCAAATTCGTCGATGCCGAGTACAAATGCTTCGATCAGGTTGGCTCGCCGATCGATTGACGTGCTCTTCGATGAAAGGTGAGTAATTTTTATTACTCACATCTAGTCAATCTCCAGTTTGTAGGGTTTGAATTTTTGTGATTTTCATTCTATAAAATCGTTTGAGTTCGTTGCTTGATTTTTCGGCCGTTCCATGTTGCTTCGATGTTGATAATTTCTCTGTCTTTATCGGGTTCGTATAATTTGATGAATTTCCGGCTTTGATGATTTTTGATTTGAGTTTGACGATGTTGTTTTTGTTCGATTCGAATTTGCTAAGTATTGTGTTCGACTGAGAGGAGCTTGACTTCGTCTCGGCCATTCAATTTTATTTCGATGTTGATGTTGTTCGACTTTTGACTTTTGACCGTGTTCGATTTTTGTTATAGTTGAATTATGACTGCTGTTCGTAGTGAAGTATGTTGTTCTTGTTGCTTGACTATTTACAATTACACTTGATATTCTCGGCCATTCAAGTATATTGTGATGTTGATGATTTATCTTGGCCAATTAATTTTGTTTTAATGCTATGACGATGTTTTCGGGTCATCATGGTTATGTGAATTTGCTGATTCTTGGTGGACTTCGGTCACTATGATTTTGTTGACATTTGAACTCGCCAGATTGTAGCCTTAGTTGCCACGGTCCTGACTTGATGCTGCTGACTCCGGTTTTGAATTGACCTACAGTTATCTTCGACTGCAAACTTAATTTCGTGAAAATATTATTGATGTAAATTTATTGGCTTTGCATTTGCTTTAAGTGTTTGGCTTCGATCCTGATTTGGGTATGCGATACCATGACTTCAGTCAGTAGATCGACAGTTAACTTAACTGCTGTACCATGATACTTGAACTCGTCTCAAGTATATTTTGATATTGTTTCATAAAAGTTGAAGTGTTCTCCTTCCTGTTGCATACGCGCATAATTATTTTGCAAAGTTGAAGTGTTTTACTTCCTACTGCATGCGTGTGTATGTAGTTTACAATATTGAAATGCTTTACTTCCTAGCTACCTTGACTGGATTCACTGTGGTTCACGGTGTTACTCTGTGTACCTTGTTGTTCCACGGGTACTTGTGTTAGTTCAGAATTTTTTTATTGTTGCTTGAGTACTGAACTGTTTCATGCTTCATGCGAGTCTTTATGCTTTGTCTCTAAGTTGAGTTGACTTTGCATTTTCATTGTGTTCCTATTTCGGCCATTATATTTCTGGCCTGCAGTTTGAAATTGAGAAATGTATGTCTTCATATACAAACCAATGTGTTTCCATTGTTCACTGAACTGTGTATCACTTGGTGTTGTAGTTTCGTTGTTGCATTCATGTGTACCTCACTTGTTGCTGTTGCATATGTTTGCTTCTCCGATCTGCTGCGGTGTAACCTTTATGGGTTTTCTTTTTGAAGCTTGCACTGGCAAGTTTCACTATCACATACAGGTGTATCTTTCTGAGAGTTGCCTGGCCATGTCCTTTGTGTACTGTTTGGTTCATGCTGCAATTACTTGCATGCTTGTACACATCACTGATGCACTGATTTTTTTTGGGCTGTGTCTTTGATGCTGGCTTGCATTGTCATTCGATCTATTTGTTTTTGCACTCCTATGTGTACTGTCTGGTTGCAGTTGTATATACATAATGGTTTGGTTTCAGGGTGGTCCACTATACCACTTATGTCACCTTCTCTTGACATTTTGGAACTTAACTGTTGCATTCATGTGATGACTGCAGTTTCGTTTGTATACAGTTTGCCTTTATTGGTTTGCATTGCATTGATGCAATTGGATTTGTTTTTCTAATTTCACTTGAGCTGAATCCAATATTTGGGTTTGACCTTGTGTTCGTTTATGAATTTTCATTGTGTACATACGTGCACATTGTCCAGGTCTGTCTGCTTTGACCATTGAGGCTGTGGCATCAATATTTGATTCTTCATTGATTTTGGTTCGTTGATCTTTTGGGTACATCATCACTGTAGTGGCAAGGCAGTGCACGCAAGCATGTACTGCAGCCACACGGTATGGCTTTTATCATATTCTATTTTGTTTTGATTTATTGATCTTTTGCGTATTTCAGATACTGTAGTGGCGAGGCAGTGCACGCGTGCGTGTACTGCAGCCCTACCCGAATTGGCATTTTAATTGATATTTCAATTGTTTGAACTCTTTCGTTTATTCAATTCAATATGTTTTGGATTTGTATTTTGATTGGTTAGTTTGATGATTTTGTTGTTGTCTAATTATCAATTTGATAATTAGATTATGAGTTTCTAATTATTTATTTAATAATTAGATTTTATTATTAATTGCCGATTAGGCAATTCTGATGTTTCTCTAAATTATCTTCATTGAAATTCTGTTCACTTATCTTTGTTGATGATTTGATTATGCTGATTTGTTGTTTAACACTGTTATGTGTTATATTTATCATTATCCGATTTCTTTATTTAAGAATCTGGTAGGTAAATTTATTGGGACTGTCGTCTATTTGATTATTTAATTATTATTGCTTCTGCGCATTAAGAACTGAGTTTGAATTAGACTGACCCGTGTATTATTTTCTTTTGAATATAATACTCGAGTCAGACCGAGTATTTACAGGTTGTTGATATCTTACTTTGGGTTGCTGCTAGAGCTATGAAGTCTTTTCATACTTTTTGGAGTAGTCATTGTCTTAGTATAAGATGTTGTATATTCATGTATATTATTCACGATAATGTAATTGTGTATATAACTTCCTGAGTCGACAGTTGTAGTTGTATCATATGTATTGTATCACATGTATTGTAACTGACATCAGTTATTATATATACGAGACTTTCTGTTTTATCTGTGTTCCGCATTTATATTATCTGTGTTATTATTATATTTATTGTCCTAAACTATTATGAACCATCGTAGTTCATTTTATATTGGAATTGGGTATGTCGATGAGAGTAAATAAATAAGAGATGAAAAATTAAAAATATATACCACTCCTATCGAAATAACCAATACTAATGTAAGGCCTAACTACGGATGGCCGCTCCTATCGAGCCTTATTCTTCGTAATAACAGACAGTATTTCTTTTAATACCCTTTGTTATTGTGAGCATAGAGGTGGGGCGTCACATATTTTGTATGTCATATCTGTTGTCCAGATATGTGCATGTATATATGTTACAAAACAAACAAACACACACATTTATCTATAAATATATATTATATAATATATGAACATAAAACATTTATATATAGATAAATATATATATAGAAAGAGAGAGAACAATTATTAATAATTATTTATAATTCAAAATAAATTTAGTTTTGCAAACCTAATAATTTTAGTATTTTAATTTTTATATATTATGAATAAATAATATTTTCATCCATAGATAATTAATATAAAATAATAGATTAATGAAAATTCTACTTTTACAACTTTAGAAAATCTAGGATCATAAAAATCTAGAGATTTTTCAAGTTGAAATATTATTTTTAATATTATTTTTAAAAACAAATTCATTGATTTCGACAATAATTATTTAATAAAAAATAATATATTATTAAAAATTCAAAATTTTAAATTTCAGAAATTCTAGGAACATGAATGATAGATTACAAAAAATATTGAAGAATTTTTCAATTAAATATTATTTTTAGTAAATCATAAATAATTTTTTTAAAATAATATTAATTATTAAAAATAATAAACTTTATTTTGAAAAAATCCTAATTTTTTTTATACGTTTATTGAATGATATAATATTTTAAAAAATATAAAATTGAATTTTTAACATAATATTTATTTGATATATAATAAAAGTTCAAAATTCAATAAATGTTAATTTAAATATATGAATATATGTATGATAATTAATTTTCAAATTTTTAAATTCATATTACATATAAATAGGTGTACTAAATTTTTTAAATCATATATATATATATATATGCATATATGCTATTATGAGATAGAAATATACACTAATATATATATATATATATATGATGTATGTATGTATGTATGAAGTTATTAATATATATAACAATTATTAATGACAAAAATTAATTTTTTTACAGTAGAAAACATTTGTCTATACATAAATCAAATAGTATAATAAACAAATTATGCACATAACCAAACTAATTTGTGACAACTACATCTACTTATAAAATCTCACCTAACTAAACATATAGTAGCAATATATTTAAAAGATACAAAATTTCGCATTATAGGGTCATAGAATATAACTTAATTACTATAATATGAATTAAAATCACCAATTTAATGATGCCTTTGAATCCACATTGAAGCAATGACTACCCTTCCTTTTACTGTTCTTGATTCGTCATATTGCAAGTTCGGAATCACTGACTTCTAACCATCGAACAGTATTATTTTAATTTGAAATATATTTGATAATTTTGGAGTGGATTGAGAGCTATGTTTTAACCAATAATGTAGAAGGTAATGGTAGTAAAAAAAAGGTTTATTATTATTTTCAAAGATACATACATATACATATACACACACGCTACACACACACATATGATTGGAATATGGAGAAACGAGGAAAACCTTTTAACCCATTCTCACCTGATCTCAGCCCATTATCTCCAAGTCAATTCCCTATGTATTAGCTACCCCCTAGACCTTCCCAAAACCGAAATTTTGCAGACCTAATGATGGGCCTTAAACCATCTAAGCCCAAGCCAAAATACTATGCAATTAAATCTAATTTAATCGCTTGTAGATATTGTATATCGATCGATATATTTATAACTGTTATAAATATATATATAACATTACTTATTTCTCAAATCATATTCAAATTTTATAATTAATATTTCATAAATATTAGTTAATTTAATTAATTTATAACAATTATAAATTAATTAAATCATTCGGTCTTAAGGGAATTCATCATTTCGGTTGTGTAACTCTTGGGTGTAAATTTGATCAGTGGTTAACATCGAGCTATTCTAATGTTAACGTTCACACGTCACTTAGCAAGTGGTGTGACATTATGCCAAATTTATCGCTTACTCATTTTTGGTAAAAATTCAATTTTGGTTTAATATGCGTTATCCGATTGTGACATTTGTTTACACCAATTCTCTTCGTTTAAACTATATCACTTTGGACTTATGGGATTCGACAACGGTCAAAATTCCAACCTCATCCACATTCAACTCTATAGTCCAAATACAGATTCCTTTAACAATTATTATTAACTGAAATGCTCTGGCCAGAGACTTTGACTTTGAGTTGACTGTGATACTAACCGCATATAACTGAGAAGACGAATCCTCTCTTGAATAGTGCTTCACTTTCGCTCGACCTAACTATAGTCACTCGATGGATGCCATGCCATGATTTGGCTATAATCAAAGCGGAGCTTTCATATTGGGATCCATAGTATTCTTAAGTCGAGAGAACAGCGTAAAATAGTCACATCAATATTTTTTGTTTGACCTTAGTTATATTAATCAACAGAAAACTATTGAGTGAGTCGTTCCATAATTATCCAATAACTATTAGTACGTAACCCCTAAGTGCAGCCAGTAGTCATAAGTAATACACTGCCAAACATTTGGAGAGCGTTACATACTCCAGTCTCAACGAATACATCGATATTCAGTCTCGATGCATCTTGACAAGGAACATTTAAAGAGGCATAATTGTTTCGTTGTGATAAATTACTCACGGTTACAACACTTTGTAACCGCTATTACAAAATATACCATTTATGAATTTTTCTATTTAATATACTTTTAGTTAAGGTAATTAAGTAATATAATCACATTATATCAAGTATATAATAGGAAGAAAATACCTTTTATTTCGAACAAGATTGATCAACGATTTAGATATATGTAATAAATTATATAATTCCCCCTAGGGCACACCCTTAACTCCGTCATTCTCTTGTTTCAAACATTGAATTTTTCGTTATCCTTTAAATGCAGTTAGAAGAATTGTGAGTCTTTTTGTAATGACCCGCATATTTAACGATTATATATTTAAATATAGCGTCGTTAGTCGGATTTAGGTCCGAAAAGCTAATTTTTACAAATGGCCGAATTAGGACTCGAAACCACTTCCATTGAGTTCGAAATTGCATTTGCGATCTTTTTAAGTATAAACTTTGACATGTTTGGAGTAAGTCGAATTTTGCTACTTTTTCTATTGGGTTTTGGGTTTGGGTTCAGCCCACTTACTAGCTTAATACCCTAACTCAGTCCCTCTCTTCCCCATTCACTCATTTTTATTTCCTAACTCTAGCTAAAACTGAAAATGGGGGAAGAGAAAGGGAAACAGAAATTCCAAGCCCTAATTTACTTTGCAAACTTGAATACTTACTCCAAAATCAGTGTGAAGCTATTGGTAAGCCTTCTCTTCATCTTCTCCAACTCTTTTCCTCTTCAATTTCAGAAATTTTCCTAATCCTAACTTAGGAAATACTTGTTTTGAACTTAGATTAAAGCTTGTTGAGTAGAAGTGGAGAGTGGTTGGTCTTTTCTTTGCATTTGAGCTTCTCATCCTTGTTTTTGAGTTAAAAGGTGAGATTTTTATCTCACATCTATGTCCAAACTATCCTTGATCGTTAGGTATGAATTCCTAACACTTATTCATGTTCATTTGCTTTTGGTTTGAAATGAATTGGTGAATATTCTAATTTTTGGTGTTTTGGAGTCAAATCTTTGAAAATCATAACTTTGATGTTTGATCATGTTTTTGGTAGTGAATCGGAGTGCCAATGGGGCTGGGTTATCGATTGGCAAAAGCCCCTTAAGTACATTGCTCGACCGGTTGCAAATGGTGGGAGTTTGCTCCTCCATTTGATAGGCTGGAAAACAGTTTCAGCTACAGCCAGTCGACTGGCCCCCTGTAGTCAGTCGACTGACTGCAGGGTCTGAAAACTCTCAGGTTATGGTTCAGTCGATTGACTGCAGAAGGCCAGTTGACTGACCTACTTGTTTTGGTCTATTTTGCCTATTTGCTTGTGATTCGAACTTTTATCGATTCGGGTTGATTCCAATTAGTTGTTATCGCATTTTGACTTCGACGATTCCTTTTTGATTTCCTACACGGGTTTGTATAAAATGATCTCTTCAAATCATATTAAAAGCTCACTTCTCTAATTTATAAATTCTATTTAAAATACACACACAAATTCACACTTCGAGCGAAGTGGAAAGGAGATTAAATGGTTAGGTAAAACACGGACCGTGAATCCATGCGTTTATCTTTCCGACTAATCCCCAACCTATTCGATTGATTGTTTTGACCTTTTGGTCTGATTTACCAATGAGATGAGGTAAACTTTGTACTACTTTGAGTGTGAAATTAACTAACGGATAGTAAAACGTTTAGTGCGAATGGGTGGTTATGGGACTCACGTTACCACTTTTCGGATTTCTTTTCGAGAGTTGTGACACATTCTGCCAGTTAGTGGTGTCCAGTACTGGGCCTCTGGACCTTCACCACTACGGTTTGTTGCCTTTGGGATAGTGTCTTCGGACTGTCTCCTTCAGGTTGCCTTCGGGTATGTTGCCTTCGGGTATGTGCCTTCGGGTTTGTTGCCCTACTGTATCGCTTTTGGAGTTGGTCATTTGTCACCGCTCGAGTGATATTGGGTTTGGAGCTTTCAGGCTCATGGATCCTTGTTTATACGGTACTGAGCACGTGCAATTTTCTGATGTTTCATTGATATGTATATTCCCTAGGTATCGCTCTTCGGTGTTGGTCTTTTCGAGCCGCACGATATATAGCGATTACCTTGTGGAACTTGTGTTACCTTCATTGGTATTTGATATTTGCCTTTTCCGCTTGTTTTGGGATATTCATATCCTTTGTTTATTTATGTTTCCGATGATATGAGGCTTGTCTTGTTATGATTCATCTTTTGTTAGATGATTGATGTATCTCTTTTAGAGATATTTGTTATACTTTATGACCTTACAGGTTTATTGTTGTTCAGTTTTCTAACTGATTTGTTTAGCTAGAATGACCCGTGTATTCTATACTCGGGTCAGGCCGAGATGTTTCAGGTTAGGTGCACTTGGACTTAGCATATTTTGCTTTCGCATGGACTATCCAGCTTGCTTCTTTTTGTTAAAGCTTTTTGTGCAGTCTTTTTTGTTGCAACTCTGATATGTATTCTTTTGACTCGTCTGTATATTATGGTTTGCTATACCACTTGACATGTATCAGTTTGTATACTCTGTTATGTATCTGTATACGTGTATATGATGATCTACTGTTCTGTGATGTATATTACATGTGAGTTTTTATATTCTGTTCTGAAAGATCCTCCAACCACCTATGGTTTGGTTTTAAGTATTCATTGGATATGTCGATCTTCTTGGTATGACTATTGTCGATGTATTCAATAGATAGTTAGAGCAAGGCTATAGATGTTCGCTCCTAACCAGCCTTATTCTCCGCGTTAGTTGACGGCATTACCCCGTAGTGTCCTTGGCTAGCGTGGGTATAGAGGTGGGGCGTCACAGCTTGGTATCTGAGCAAGGTTCAGAACAAAATATGTTAAACACGGAATAGAAGCACATATTCTGGTACATCAAAGTGTATAAGTGTTACAAATCTTTGAATCATCTTACCTCTATTCCTTCTGTGCCTTGGTGGTAGATAGAATGTGGGAATACGTCTAGGAATGCATTTTGTTCCGTAGTATTACACATTTGAAATAATGACATCTACCTTGTGAATAATCTTGTTCTTATCTTACTTTCAGCGTATGGCTGGAAGAGGCAGGGGACGACGTTCGGATGCTGGGCAATCCAGTGTCTCACATCCGGATGGTGTTTATATGTCTACCGATCAGTTTTTGGAATTTTTTTAGGAGCACTCAGCCACCAGTTCCTCCTCGAGTATCTCCACCTCGCAAGTCTGCCTTTGCACGTTTGTGCAGTGATTTTTCTCATCTTGGGGGAAAGCCGTTTAAAGGCTCCGAGTTTGTTCTTGAAGTCCAAGCTTGGCTTCGCACGTGCGAGCGTATCTTCTCTCGTATGGATCTTTCTGAACATGATATAGTTCTTGTAACTTCTAGTTTATTGCAAGAGCGTCTTGATTGGTACAAGCTTCTTGTAGCCGAAATTGATGAGTCTACTCTTTCTTGGACTCAATTTCGGGGACGATTCGAACTCAAGTTCGTTCTTGAATCTGAAAAAGTTTTAATGACTCGTCGCTTCCTTGAGTTGAAGAAAGGAAAATCTTCTGTTTCTGAGTATGTTGCATCATTCGAGGCTTTATCTAAGTATGGTCTTGAATTCATTAGCACTTCTTATAAGAAGAATCTGAAGTTTGTCTCAGGTCTTAAGAAATATCTTTAAAAGTCTTTATTGCTCCAGCTTAAGCTCTCTTTTGAGGAGTTGGTAGATTCTGCGCTTTATCTCGAAGCCATCGAGAAGGAGTGTGATAGTGGTGATGTTGTTGAGGTATCCAATAACCCCAACAAGAAGCAGTTTCCATTTCAGAAGTCCAGGTCTTTTCCTTCCAAGAAGAAGAAGACTGGTGGTTCTAATTCTCAGCCTCAATCTGCTGGAACACCTTTCATTCGGAAGTGTTTCAATTGTGGTTCTCCTGATCATATGATTCGAGCTTGTTTTAAGCCTCTCTTCTGCCGCTATTGCAAGAAGGAAGGTCATCATGTTTCCACCTGCCCTACTGTTCCTGTTGGTGCCATGTCTAGCAAGCTTTATGCTGCTAAGGCTTCTGAAGGTCCTTCTCAACCCAAAGGTATAGCTCCACCTATTTTGGAAGGCTCTATTTTACTTCATGGTCATAGTATACGGGTTCTTTTCGATACGGGTGCTTCACATTCTTTCGTATCGAAAAAGCTCGTTGATGATTTATCTTTGGATGTTTCCTGTATGGTTACTACTTTAAGGATTGCGAATCCTATTAGGGGATCCACGACCCTTCGCATGCTTTGTGATGGTGTTGAGATTTTTTTTATGTGGCTTTTCCTTTCGTGCAAATCTGCACGTTATTTCTTGTCTGGGATTTGGTATGATTTTGGGAATGGACGGGCTAGTGAGATACGATGCCAAGATTATTTGTTCTGAGAGGATTTTATATCTTCGACATCCGGATTCTTCTACTCAGCTATCTCTTGTTCTTCGGGATGTGGATAATTCTGAAATGCCTTTATATTCATTTTATTCTCGAGATGATGATGATATATCTCGTATTCCTATTGCTTGTGACTTTTTTGATGTTTTCGAGCCTGTTTCGGGTTTGCCACCTAAGCGGGTAATTGAGTTCCACATTGATCTCATTTCAGGCGCACAGCTAGTTGGTCGTCCTCCCACGAGGATGTCTACAAAGGAAAATGAGGAACTCAAGAAGCAGCTTTTAGAGCTTGAGTCAAAGCAGTTGATTCAGTCCAGTTTTTCTCCGTGGGGATCCGCGGTCGTCTTCGCGAAGAAGTCCAATGGAACTCTTAGGCTTTGCATTGACTATCGCAAGTGTAACGAGTTAACTATCAAAAACAGGTGTCCATTGCCTAGGATCGATGATATGTTCGATTTATTGAGTGGTGCTAAGGTCTTTTCTCAGCTTGACCTTGCCACGGGTTTTCATCAGTTACGAGTCGCGGAGGATAGCATACCTCTTACCGCTTTCCGCACTCGTTATGCTTCTTTTGAGTGGCTCGTTATGCTGTTCGGTTTGACAAACGGTCCTGCTTTTTTTGTCGATCTCATGAATCGAGTATTATGGGAATATCTCGATAAGTTCGTCCTTGTGTTTATTGATGATATCCTTATTTATTCTAAGTCTTAAGCTGAGCATGCTAATCACTTGAGAATTGTCTTGAGTACTCTTCGTCCACATCGGCTTAGAGCCAAATTCTCCAAGTGCCATTTTTGGGAGAATAAAGTTAAGTTCTTAGGCCATGTTGTATCTTCCGACGGCATTTTAGTCGATCTCTAAAAGATCGAAGCCATCCAGAATTGGAAGAGGCCTGAGAATGTACATGAGATTCGTAGTTTCCTTGGATTGGCGGGTTATTACCGTCGGTTCATTAAGGATTTTTCCCGTGTTGTGCTTCCTCTCACCAGCCTTACTCGGAAAGGCATTCGTTATATTTGGTCCAACAAGTGTGAAGCTTCCTTTCAGACATTAAAGGAACTTCTAACTAATGCTCCTATCTTAGTGGTTCCCAAAGGGAATCATGATCTTGTGCTACACCGATGCTTGTGGTAGTGGTCTCAGTGTTGTTCTTATGCAGAAGGATCGGGTAGTTGCTTATGCTTTTAGGCAACTGCGTCCGAATGAAGTTCGCTATGCCACTCATGATCTTGAGTTAGCCGCCATTGTCTTTGCCTTGAAGATTTGGCGACACTATTTATTGGGCGAGCACTTCATTCTCTATACCGATCATAAATCCTTAAAGTATTTGTTCACTCATAAGGAACTCAATATGAGGCAACAACATTGGCTCAAGTTTCTTGCCTCCTATGACTTTGATATCCAGTATACCCCTGGTAAGGGTAATCATGTTGTTGATGCGCTTAGTCGCAAACATTCGGCTATTGTTTTTATGATGCTTGCCGAATGGAATATTCTTGAGACTCTATCATTTTGTGAAATTCGTAAACAAGGTTCATCTTCTGATTCTCCTATTTTATTAGTTAGTTTGGGAGCTCGACCCTTTTTATTGGATCGTATTGCCGATACTCAGCGGCGTGATCCTGATTTGTTGCATCTTATTCAACTTTGTGAGTCTGGATCCTGTGATGAGGCGTTGCGGGGTTTTAGCATTGATTCTCATGGGTGTCTTCGCAAGAAGAACCATCTTTTTGTGCCCTCTGATAATGCACTTAGGAATGACATTCTTGACGACTGTCATTGTTCTAAGTATACTATTCATCCCAGTAGTAGTAAGATGTATGCCGATATGCGTCGTATTTATTATTGGGAAGGCATGAAGCGTGATGTGGTGAGTTTGAGTAATTGCATAACTTGTCAGCGTATTATGGCCGAACATCAGCGTCCTTTAGGTCTTCTTCAGCCTCTAGAGATTCCATTGTGGAAATGGGATCAGATTTCTATGAATTTCATTGATGGCCTACCGTGTTCGAGGTCGGACCATTCTAGCATCTGGGTTATTGTTGATCGCCTCACCAAGCCTACTCATTTTATTCCTATTAAGTCTAATAGGACTGCTTCGCATTTATCTAAGTTATATATCAAGGAAATCGTGAGACTTCACGGTGTTCCTAGTTCTATTGTGAGTGACCGTAATCCTTTATTCACGAGTCATTTTTGGTAGAGTCTTCAGCAAGCTTTGGGAACAAAGCTTAATTTTAGCACAGCTTATCATCCGCGGTCTGACGGACAGACTGAACGGGTGAATCGTATCTTGGAAGATCTCCTCCGTATTTGTATTTTTGATTTCGGTGGTAGTTGGGAAGATCACCTGCCTCTTGTAGAGTTCTCCTATAACAATAGTTTTCAGTCCAGTATCGGTATGGCTCCTTTCAAAGCTTTATATGGAAGGCCATGTCGATAACCTTCTTGTTGGTTGGAATCTGGGGAGAAGCTTATTCTTGGCCCAGATTTTGTTCGTGGTTCTTTCGAGAAGATTGATTTGATTCGTTTGAGAATGAAAGAGGCACAGAGCCGCCAGAAATCCTACGTGGACAACCGTAGGAAGCCTCTCGAATTCTCGGTTGGTGATCTTGTTTTTATTCGTGTTTCTCCTTTGAAAGGGGTGATGCGCTTTAGTACGACTGGAAAATTGGCTCCTCACTTTATAGGACCATTTTATATAATTGAACATATTGGCCCTGTGGCTTATAGAGTTTCACTTCCGGCTCATTTATCTGGCACTCACGACGTGTTTCACGTCTCTCAACTTCGGAAGTGTCTTCGAGAATCAGTTTCTGTTATCGATTCTCCTGATTTGCTAGAGCTTGAGATTTCACTGGACTTGTCTATTGTACAGCAGCCTATTCGCGTGCTTTCCATGGAGGTGCGACGCCTTCGCAACAAGGACGTGCCGCTCATTAAAGTTCAATGGTCCGCTAATCCCAATGAATGTACTTGGGAAACCAGAGAGTTTATCGAGCGATTATATCCGGGTTTTCTATCTTTGCTTTCCACGCAATTTTGTAAGAAGGGGAGATCTGTAACAACCCGCATATTTAACGATTATATATTTAAATATAGCGTCGTCAGTCGGATTTAGGTCCGAAAAGCTACTTTTTGTAAACGGCCGAATTAGGACTCGAAACCACTTCCGTTGAGTTCGAAATGGCGTTTGCGATCTTTTTAAGTATAAACTTTGACATGTTTGGAGTAAGTCGAATTTTGCTACTTTTTCTATTAGGTTTTGGGTTTGGGTTCAGCCTACTTACTAGCTTAATACCCTAACTCAGTCCCTCTCTTCTCCATTCACTCATTTTATTTCCTAAACTCTAGCTAAAACTGAAAATGGGGGAAGAGAATGGGAAATAGAAATTCCAAGCCCTAGTTTACTTTGCAAACCTGAATTCTTGCTCCAAAATCAAAGTGAAGCTATTGTTAAGCCTTCTCTTCATCTTCTCTAACTCTTTTCCTCTTCAATTTCAGAAATTTTCCTAAACCTAACTTAGGAAATACTTGTTTTGAACTTAGATTGAAGCTTGTTGAGTAGAGTGGAGAGTGGTTGGTCTTTTCTTTGCATTTGAGCTTCTCGTCCTTGTTTTTGAGTTAAAAGGTGAGATTTTTATCTCACATCTATGTTCAAACTATCCTTGACCATTAGGTATGAATTCCTAACACTTATTCATGTTCATTTGCTTTTGGTTTGAATCGAATTGGTTAATATTCCAATTTTTGGTGTTTTGAAGTCAAATCTTTGAAAATCATAACTTTGATGTTTGATCATGTTTTGGTGGTGAATCGGAGTGCCAATGGGGATGGGTTATTGATTGGCAAAAGCCTCTTAAGTCCATTGCTTGACCGGTTGCAAATGGTGAGAGTTTTCTCCTCCATTTGATAGGCTAGAAAACAGTTTCAGTTATAGCCAGTCGACTGGCCCCCTGCAGTCAGTCGACTGACTGCAGGGTCTGAAAATTCTCGGGTTATGGTTCAGTCGACTGACTGTAGAAGGCCAGTCGACTGACCTGCTTGTTTTGGTATATTTTGCCTATTTACTTGTGATTCCAACTTTTATCGATTCGTGTTGATTCCAATTAGTTGTTATCGCATTTTGACTTTGATGATTCCTTTTTGATTTCCTACACGGGTTTGTATAAAATGATCTCTTCAAATCGTATTAAAAGCTCACTTCTCTAATTTATAAATTCTATATAAAATACACACACAAATTCGCACTTCGAGCGAAGTGGAAAGGAGATTAAATGGTTAGGTAAAACACGGACCATGAATCCATGTGTTTATCTTTCCGATCAATCCACGACCTATTCGATTGATTGTTTTGACCGTTTTGGTCTGGCTTACCAATGAGATGAGGTAAACTTTGTACTGCTTTGAGTGTGAAATTAACTAATAGATAGTAAAACGTTTAGTGCGAACGGGTGGTTATGGGACTCACGTTACCACTTTTCGGATTTCTTTTCGAGAGTTGTGACATATTCTGCCAGTTAGTGGTGTCCAGTACTGGGCCTCCAGACCTTCACCACTACAGTTTGTTGCCTTTGGGAAGTGTCTTCGAACTGTCTCCTTCGGGTTTGTTGCCTTCGGGTATGTTGCCTTCGGGTATGTTACCTTCGGGTTTGTGCCTTTGGGTTTGTTGCCTTATTGTATCGCTGTTGGAGTTGGTCATTCATCACCGCTCGAGTGATATTGGGTTTGGAGCTTTCGGGCTCATGGATCCTTGTTTATAAGGTACTGAGCACGTGCAATTATCTGATGTTTCATTGATATGTATATTCCCTAGGTATCGCCCTTCGGTGTTGGTCTTTTCGAGCCGCACGATATATAGCGATTACCTTGTGGAACTTGTGTTACCTTCATTGGTATTTGATATTTTCCTTTTCGGCTTGTTTTGGGATATTCATATCCTTTGTTTATTTGTGTTGCGATGATATGAGTCTTGTCTTGTTATGATTCATCTTCTATTAGATGATTGTTGTATCTCTTTTAGAGATATTTGTTATACTTTATGACCTTGCAGGTTTATTGTTGTTCAGTTTTCTAACTGATTTGTTTAGCTAGACTAACCCGTGTATTCTATACTCGGGTCAGACCGAGACGTTTCAGGTTAGGTGCATTTGGACTTAGCCTATTTTGCTTCCGCATGAACTATCCAGCTTGCCCTTTTTTTAAAGCTTTTTGTGTAGTCCTTTTTGTTGTAACTCTGATATGTATTCTTTTGACTCGTCTGTATATTATGGTTTGCTATACCACTTGACATGTATCAGTTTGTATACTCTGTTATGTATCTGTATACGTGTATATGATGATCTACTGTTCTGTGATGTATATTACATGTGAGTTTTTATATTCTGTTATGATAGATCCTCCAACCACCTATGGTTTTGTTTTAAGTATTCATTGGACATGTCGATCTGCTTGGTATGACTATTGTCAATGTATTCAATAGATAGTTAGAGCAAGGCTATAGATGGTCGCTCCTAACCAGCCTTATTCTCCGCGTTAGTTGACGGCATTACCCAATAGTGTCCTTGGCTAGCGTGGGTATAGAGGTGGGGCGTCACACTTTTATCCAAAATAGATATTTTCTAGTTCACAAAGAGGAGTTGATAAGCTTTAAGAAATTTATCTAAGTGGAGGATTAGGTGAGGAATTCAGTAAGGGCCGAGGTTCGAGCCCTCCTCTAGCACTAAAATATTAACCAAATTTATGGTTTGCACCCCAAAACTATTCTAGTTTATGTGGTTAGTCTGGTTTGATTAAAGGGCTTCACAACCTTAAGGATTGCCTTTGTGAATCGATCTTTTGAATCAGACCTTTCGGCGTCATTGAAAGGTTAGACACTTTCTTGAGTTTGGTTCTCTCCATCCTAGTTAAACCTGTATATGGTCTCCCTTTTAGGCTAAATTGGATCCCTCTGAGTTTATCCTTTTAAGGGTGGAAGCAACCTTAAGGTTTTAGCTGGTTATCAAATTCCTTGTCAAATAGGCGGTAGCTTTCGACCTTGTCGAAAGATTTGTTAGCTTGTATGATGTTGGATTCAATCTGGTTGAAAGGTTTGTGAATGTTCTCCTTCAACTTTGACCTTGTCGAAAGGTTTGATATCTAGGATTATAATGTCGAAAGATTATTGGGAATGTTATCGTAAAAGAGCTGTCGACCTAGTCGGAAGGTTTGGTGCTTTAAGTTAATCACTCCGAAAGGTTGAAGTTAGTATTTGGACAAGATGCATTATCAATCTCGTCAAAAGGTTAAGTCCTTTGATTCAATGATTTCGGAAGGTTTAATGACTGTTGAATTGATTTGGTCCTCAACTTTGTTAAAAGGATCTGATTGGAGGGTTGGAATCTTTGAAAGGTTGAAATGGTTATCTACTACTGAAGTATTGATGATCCTGTCGATAAGAACCCTTCGCAGGGGTTTAACCTGAAAATAAGAGTTAATCCAACAAAGTTTCAAGTAAATAGAAAAGTAATTAACCAGGTTTAAGTCTTCCCTCTTTATCCAATAAAAAACTCTATTTATTAATATCCCCAAATCAACATTCAATTAGGGTTACAATGCTATAATTAAGTAGATACAAGACTAGAATGGAAGAAATTGGATCCTCCAGTTGGACCCCCTTGGGTCTTATTTATAGAGATAGGCAGTCCTACTTTCAACTTCATGCTCTCGACTAGGCCAGAAGGTCTCCCTTTTATATGCCGTCTTAAACCCTTCGTCTCCATCGAAAGATTTGCTTTTTCATTTGCTATTATGAACCTTCCTCCATTGTCGGAAGGTTTGTTATTCTTATATCTCCATGATTCTTTCACCTTTACCGAAGGATTTATCCTCTTATACTATTTATTGCGAACCTTTCGACCCTGTCTGAAGGTTGCTCTTCTCTTGTTCACTGTGAACCTTCAACATTGTCGGAAGGTTGTTTTTCTGTTGTTTATTGTGAACCTTTCGACCCTAATGGAAGGTTACTCTTCTTCAATGAGGTCGAAAGGACGTCTTTCATCATTGTCTGAAGGTACCCTAAATGTGCTTTAACCGGTTCGAAAGGTTTATTATTCTTTCGAAAAAGTTATTAAGTACTTGCTCACACTTTCTTTGACTTCTTCATCTCCTTCGAAAAATAAGAACACTTTTAATGCTGAGGAATGAAACCTTTTGACACCTTCAAAAGGTCTGGGACCACTACACCATGTTGACTGCATCTCTTCGACTCTTTCGAAAGGTTTGAACCGACTAAGAGTAGTGTAACAACCCGTAAGTTTTGATAATTAAATTTATTTATTAAATAAGTTTTGGAATTTAATGTTGTGAAAAATTAAAAATTTAAGTTTAATAACTAGTGTAAGTTAATGGATAACCATTTAATGCAATTTCAATTAATTGAAATTTAATAATGTTAATTTAAGGTAATTGATAACAATTTTAATGAAATCTCAATTAATTGAATGATTGTAAAGTTAAAATTGGTATAAACAGTAAACGAGTAAATAAATCAAATGTTGTATTAATTGGTGAAATTGTATGGAATTGATTAAAATAGATTAATTAATCCGTATGTGAATTTATTACTTTTGTTTGTTAACAATAAACATAGAATTGTGTTTGAAATTGTAAGTTGTAACAATGGTTTAATTATCGTTGGATTATTAATCTATTGAAACTTAATTGTAAATCAATTGGAATAAATGTAAGTAAATATTGCGTTAATATGAATAAAAATAAAAATTGTAGAATATTGGTGTAATAAATGGAAAACCAATGTTAACTATGTCCATATAGTAATGATTGATTGAATAAAAAAGTGAAATCAAAATGAATCAATTTATTGGGTTTAAAATTATAATTAGTGAATTTATTACAATTGGAATCAGAATGCTGTAATTAGCACAATATTAATGGTTGAATTTGACATGGAAATTTTGTTTTAAAAGATTATAATTATTAGTTAATCAAAAGTTATAAAAATTTGTTAGTTATAAAATTTGAATTTGAAAAGTGATAAACTTAATTTAATAATAATTTATGTAATTAATATGAAAATAGCCATTTTGGCCACTCTCTCGGATTTCGACGAAACCAATTTCATCGGATCCGTTATAGTAAATTATTATAGGATTTAAAATTTCGTTGCGATCAGACTAGTCGTTTGATCATGCGGGCTCAAAATGCGTAGAAATCAATTTAATTAAAATCAATTTGAAATAAGGCGATTTTTGAAAGCTAACTTTTGTATACGATGAAAATAGGACTTGAAACTTATTCCATTGAGTTTTAAATATTGAAAACTTATATTTCAATATATTGGATGACCATTTTCGTTTGGGGTACGAAACGGGCTTTTCGGGTCATTGTTATAGTTTCGATCCAACCTTGCCTATATATAGGCTGTTATAAATGCTAGTTGTTTTACATTTTATTATTTCTATATGTACATCTTCCTCCTCCTTCTCAAACGTTAGAACATCAAACCTAATTCCTAAACTCTAAAACCTATTTTTAAAAAAATTGCTCCAGGTTTACTTCGAGTCGGGAAGAGGTTCACTTCGAGTTCCAAAGGCGAAAACCCTGCAGCGACTTCGAGTCAGAGAGAGTTCCATGCCAAACAAGGTGGATCTGGGCGCGCTTTGAGTTCCAGAGGCAAAAACCCTACAGAGACTTCGGGTGAGAAGTCAATTGACTCAGGTCTTGGGTCATTTTGATAAAAACTCAGAGGATGCACCGGGTAATTGAGGCGGCGACTCGAAGTAAGACCGGAAGTCGAAATTTTCCAATCCTCTAAAGTTAACAACTTTTGCATACGAGCTCGGATTCACTCACGGTTTTCTCCGTTAGGATCGTATCAAAATTCCAGATATTTTGGATATTGTTTGGTTGCAATCTGAGACTGTTAAATTTTTGGATTAATTTTGGATTTTAAATCGACAACAAATCGAAGGTGAGTGTTTTGACCCACTCACATTACTTAATTGTCTTATGTTAGTTAAATTGAATTTATGATGTGATTAGAAGTAGATCGATTATTGTTTGATATATTTAAATCGTCATTCCAACTAAATCTAAATTTATTGAATATAATTGCCATTTAATTTAATTTTAAATTATTACCAGCTTATGCGTGTTAATGATAATCAGTTATCTATTGATGTTTATAGGTTGATTTGAATGATGATTGTGATTGATTTTTGACTGTTGATATTGGATAACTAGATGTTATATTTTATATTATTGTAACACTGCAAGTTTCCTATGGGTTAAATTGATACATACCCGAACAATCTATAGATTAGAGAGAAATCAGTATGGGTTGAAATGATAAAACCAAGGATTTTAAGGATATAAATGTTAATTCGGGATTGCGGGTTGAAATGATATATACTCGTAAATTTAAATTTATTGCGGATTGAAATGACATATGTCCGTATCACTTGATCATAGGGTAGAAAATTATATACGAATACTGTATTGGTTAAATTAAGCGATTTTAAACCCTTAAATTCTGAATTTAGCTAAACGAGATTTTAAAGAAAATTTTATTTATATAAACGAATTATTCTTGAAAATCTGAGTTTTAACTGTAAAAAATTGGAAATTGGTTTAAATTGAACTTGAAGTATACCTGAAATTTATCAAAATTGAGTTATTGAAAACGTTCGAAATTGTAACTTCGAATCTATTGAAATTAGAGTAGCTTAAATTGATATTTCATGATTTGAAATTGGGTTTTGATTTGAAATCTGGATATGGTCCAGATTTGTTGAAATGGAAGAAATAGTTATTTTGATATTAATTTCAAACTTAATTATTTTAATATAAACTATTCAAAGATTTATTATTCTAAAAATCCTGATCTTTAAGATTTTCAAACTATTAAATTAATTTAATATATTTTCAACTGTTTTAAACTATTTTAATCAGTTTAACTATTTTAATTTATCTTAATCTATTTTAACCTGTTTTGAACTAATTACCCATTTTAATATATTTTAAAGCTATTTTAGATCTATTTAATCTATTTTAAAACTATTTGATCTATTTTAAATTTATTTAATCTATTTTAAATCTATTTAATCTATTTTCAAATTTTTTAATCTATTTTAAATCAATTTAGTCTATTTTAAATCTATATAAACTATTTTAAAACTATTTAAACTATCTTAAATCCACCTAAACTATTTTTTTATCTATTTGAAAATTTATTTTTAAAACTATGCTAAACTATTTATAACTATCTAAACTATTTTCTAAATTTCAAATTGTATTTAAGTGGAAGTGTTTATATTTAAGTCCTTGATTTTAAAGCGAACATTGTTAAATGATGTTATAACATAAGTTGGGATTTGAAATGACATTTGCTAGTGAAATGACATATTTGAGTTTGAAATAAGGAATAAATTAACCTATATTATCGATAATTTCAAAGTGAATATGATTTCAAAAGTGGATATGATTTCATAAATGAATATGATTTTGAAAGTGATATGATTTGAATTGAATATGATATTTTGATGTCAATTATGAATAAGTTTGAAAATGAAAAAGAACCATCCGGTGTGAAATAAGCATTTGGTTGTTAAAGAGACCGGGATAGAATATTGTCACTCTCTACCAATACCAAAAACCACTTTAACAACTGTGTATGTGTAACGACCCAGAATTTCTATTAATTAAAATTTGTATATTTAATTGAATTTGAATATTAATAAGTGAAATTTATAACTCGAATAAATTTTATTTCGAATAATTGGATTTAACTGGATAATTAAATTGATAATTT
Source organism: Allium cepa (assembly GCA_030765085.1). Lineage (NCBI taxonomy): Eukaryota > Viridiplantae > Streptophyta > Magnoliopsida > Asparagales > Amaryllidaceae > Allium > Allium cepa. The sequence continues at coordinate 1,011,783,747 of CM060928.1, forward strand.
AATATTTGAAATTCCAGAAATAATTGGAAATTGGGTTTAATATGATTAAAATTTATTTGCAAAATTTTATTAGATCATATTGGAGTTAGAATGATGTTACAGAACTTTTAAAGCCAAATTAAAAGTTAATTTGTGAAAATTGAATATTTTAATATTTAATTGACGAGTTAAAATAGCCATTTTTCGAACAATCTCGGATTTTGACGAAACAAGTTTCATCGGATCCATAATGTGATATTATTGCATGGTTTCAAATTTTGTGTCAATCGGATTTACCGTTTGTCCGGGGCATGCCAAAACGCCTAGAAATTAGTTTAAATCGATTTAATTTGAAATCGATCGTTTATTGCCGTAACTCGCACAGATGATCGAATTGGCCTCCGAAACATATTCCATTGTGTTCGAAAGGTGGGGTAAACCTTAGAAACGCCTGCCGGCACGCTTCGTTTGGAGTTCAAAAAATTTAGAGTGAATAGCAATTTGGAAATTTTCTATGAAAACCCCTTTAGAATTCACTTTTGCAAAGAAATCAAACCACTAGGGTTTGAAGCCAGCCGCCATTCTCTTATATCAATGGACGAAAAACGCTAACTTTCTTCCCCATATTTCTTCAAATCCACAAAGAAAGCCAAGAAACTCTCAACATGAAAAGTGTAGAGCACTCCAAGATCTTAAAGATCAACGGCTATGATCGTTCCTAGTGCTATAGATTGTCGGCAAATCAAGCTGGAAGTACTGCCGTTCGCACGCAAATTTAGGGTGCTAGGGGGGCCGAGCTCGAATAGGTTGCGGCCGAAGGTGGAGTTCATCGAGGGCTTCCATTTGGCGCTAGTTGAGCGTCGTCAAGTGGCTCGGATTTGTCGCGTGTATTAGGGTTTGAACGTGGATGATGGGTTCACGGTCACGTAAAGGGACCTGGGGAGTTTCGCGTGGGAGAGAAGCATTGCGTTCGGCGGCTCTGATGGAAGCAAGCAGAAATCAACGGCCGTGATTGAATTTTAGGTTAAAATAAAAATAAATTTGTAAATAATATATATATATTAATTCGTGTAATATTTAAAATGCAATATCTTGATCATATGAGGTCGGAATTGCGCGAAACCAGTTGCGTTGGCTTTGTTTCGTCAAGCACTACGCAATGGAGCTGGTTTGGAGTCATTTCGAGCTAGTGAAAATTTCGAGTAAAATTAAACGCATGTTTAATTTTATTCGAAATAAAACGCTACAACTATTATCGGAAACTCAAGGTGAGAACTTCTCACTCAATCGAATTGTTTCGATTTAAATTTTAAATAGTTAAATTTTAAATTGCTTGATTGTGTGATTGGATGATAAATTTTTATCTATTGTGTTAAATAGACATTATACGTCGTATATTAAGCGAATGTTATTTATTAAAAACATATGCCGCGATAATTCCAACTTATATGGAACTGGTATTATATATGTACTTGGAGTTGATTTTCCCGCATTATATAGCGGATGAGACCCTATTGCGCCGCATAATAGCGGATAGTATTTTATAAATCCCATATACCACGATATTTCGTCTTGAAGCGAAATTGGTATTGTGCTAACACCTTTGGATGCAGGGAAACAGGTTGGAGGGATCCAACTGGATTCCTCAAACATTTGAATTGGTTTCAATGTTGTGTGTTGATCTATTTATTGATCTATTTATAATCTGCGTTATTATCTTTGTGATTGAAATGGTTAAAGGCTAAATTTTAGCCGAATATATTTTGGTATCGTTAGATGCCGAAAATAAATAAAATTTGATTTTTTTGAAAATTTAAGTTGAGAATTCATAATAAAATTTAATTTTGGAATTGATTCATTTTAAATAAATAAACGTTGTAATTTTTACGTTATAAAAATTATTATTTTTGTGAAATATAACCGAAATGTGATTTTTGAAATAAGTAGTTAATTTATTCATAAAATGGTTTAAATTGGGATTTTTGAATTATTATAAATGATTTATATAAAATATTTATAAAATTGATATTTATAAATTAAAATATTGGAATTATAAAACAAGTTTTTACAAGTGTTAAAATCGAATATAAATGGACTTTATAAGTGAATGAAATCTATAGATTTATAAATAGCGAAGTTATGAAATGAATGGATTTTTGGTAAAATAAAATATTTATAAGTAATTAACTTATGAATTGGATTTTTGCGTGTAAATAGTATGTGTAGAAATTGAATTTGGTTAATGAAATATATTCACGATTTTGGACGGTGAATAATATATTAAAGAAATATTTTGGAAAAGTGATATTTTAGAATTAAAACGATTCAAAAACGTTTTAAAATGTGTTAAGTATCGAAATCATAGAATTCAACATTTATTGTTGGAATAGACGTTTTCGAGGAATAGAAGGAAATGGTGGACTATAACACTGTTGTTATAGTAAATGATTTACGAAAGGAAATGTTTTTTTCAGTATTGGGATTTATATATCAATTTTAAGTTCGAATCCCTATACTAGTGATTTTGCGTTGTCGTAACGATGTTTTACGCAACATTCGTTTTGACCCAAATAAACGTGTTTAAGTGAACGTTTTCCTTAAAGAATAAAATATATACTTAATTTGAATTTAAGTATATTGAATATTTTCAAAATGTTGAAAATAAATAGATTTGGTGAATTACTTATTATTAAATAAGTATGGAAATGTGTTTTTTCAATATGAAGTGAATGTTTGAGATTTTATCTTTTAAAGACAAATTGAAAATGAATGTTAGAAATCGATTTGGAAATCATATATTCATAGATATATTGAAAAAGTAAATTCACTATGGAATTTATAAAAGAAAGGGAAATTTGTTAAAAATAAACGTTGATTTATTTTGAAGTGTGGATATTAATTTACGGATTTGGAATGTAAATTGAATAAATCGGTAAGGATTTATTTAGTTGGTTTAAACGAACCATTTTGAAATGAAAGTTGTAAGGGTGTAAATTGATTTGAAATTGGTTTTCAAATGGTTGAAGTGTGGGATATATATCTTGTAAAGATATTTATTGAAAATAAATAACTTGGGAAATTCTTTGAAATCGGGTGATGTTGTGAATATTGATTGATAGTAAAATACCGGCTATCAATATTGACCTTTAAATAGGTATTTGTTGTGAATTGGTTGAAATTGAATGCTACACTTATTTTTAAATTATTGTGCTCGTTATTCGGATTACCCATTCCGAATAGTGATACGACGTAATGGATAACATTGAAGACCAGTGGTGAAGACCGGGTATTTGTGAAAACGATAGGATGACCTATCGATTGTCTCTGCACCGTTAGCTACGGTATGGAGATTTCCTTTGTGATGGAAAATTCGATCGGGATTGTGAATACCCAGATTGCAAGGGCTTCTTTTGAAGTGCCTTCGGTTCTGTTCGAACCCGGAACAGACTTGTATGGTTACGTGTCTGACATTACATTTTGAGATATAAAGCAGATTTCTTTCAAATACATTTCTGTTGGTGGCGGAGAATTTATTCTCTTAGCTTAACACCCTTCTATGAGACGTACGCGCTCAGAGGTTATGTAGTTGAAAGTTATCAGCGATATACTCCCAATTTGGTAATGTGGCATGCTTAGTGTTGCTGTGTGATGATTATTTATTGATCATTTGTTAATCAAAGCGTGGCTTTGTGCCTAGCTTTGTGGACGAGACTTCGTCAGACCTCGCTCCCTGGAAATGGTCAAAACAGGAATATGCGGCAAGGTTATGAGGGTCGCACCCTTTAGGGTATGTCATTTCCTTATGGAAAGGGTGGTATCATGGTATGGAGCCCAGATACTTATTCATGTTGACACTCTATATTTATTACTGTGTGATGTTGGTTATCGAGCACTCGGATAAAGGCCAAAGGGACCGGGGGATGGCATATTCGTATAGTAGTTACCTAGTGACAAAGGTAACCCGGCCTTATGTTGGCAGAGAGCTGGTTAAGTTCTGGGGACGTCCCGCCAGAGGCGATCCCATGTGGCAGTAGGAAGTTCCTTTGCCTGACCATTTGTTGGAAATCCAAACAAAACAATATGATCCTTGTACGGTTTTAGTTGTATAACCTGCCATGGAATGTGGCAGTAACCTGCTATTGAACATGGTAGCTATAGTAGGCATAAGTGTGAAATGCCTATGCTGGCTAAGATTTATATCTTTACTTTCGAAATGTTTTCCTACACTATGCACTAGTAATAATATCAAATGTTTCTTTTTAATGCGTATCAAACATCTTTGACTATCATAAGGAGAAATCTCCTCCGATTCTGCGTTTGCATTGTGTGTGCGTGTGCGGGAGGCCTTATGGTAGTCTCATTTTCTAAAAAGCATTGCGAATCTATTTTAAAATTATCCTATTCTTTGTTTTAAAGATAATCTGTTTTAAGTTCTCACACCAGTCCCATGACTGACTCGGAGTTTATTGTATTCCTTCCTAAACTCTAGATGCCCACCAATTTCCACACGGGCAGTCAAGAGTCAGGTTTATCAGGATATTCTGGAATTCAGGAGTTGCTGGAGGCAAGCTGGATCGCATGGCGTATTCACTAGTATATAGTACTTCTTTTCCGCTGTTTATTGTTGTTTTATTGTTGTACACTCTGATGATGTGATGTAATGTAATAACTGATATAGTTCTTGGTTTAAAGATTATTCATTTATCTATTATATGTTGTTCCGCTGCGATTGTGAATTATGATGTTGTTCTCTGTTTCTTCTTCTTTCTTCTTCTTCTTCTTCTTCTTCTTATTCTATCTTTTTCTTCTTCTTTAACCATAACGGTACGGTTTTTCGGCCTTCGATTGCTCGGCAGTTGATACAGTGGACGTATTGATGTCGGTTTTCGTGGACCAAAAGTCGTCTCGTCACATTTGATATCAGAACATATGGTTAAGCGACAACCATGGCTTTGTTGGGTGTTACTCATTAGAGATAGAGTCAGTAGTACTCTAGAATGAGTTTGAGTGTAATAATAGCTATGAGAGCGTATTTGTTAGTGAATATAAATTTTTTTGTATTGTGTTGACTTATCGGCTTATTGTTTATGAATTCTAGTCGGTGCAGGAAGTACAACCGTGATCGATAGGGGTTTCTAAACTCTTAAACAAGATAAACCGACACGGTATTGTTTTGAAATAGGGAAAATGAAACAATTTTACCTCAATTATATTTTGTATATAAAGGAAATAATTTTCAGAATTATTAAAGTGTATATGAATTGATTGTTTGATTGTTGAATAAAAGCAACAGTTGTAAAAGAATGAACTGTATAAGCAAATGAATTATAAGTATGAAGTTATAATTAAAATGATTTACACTTGTGAAATAATCTTATATATAAGAAGTGAAATTATATAAGTAAAAGATTTATAAATGTGATTTATAATCTGAAAATAAAATTCCAGAGAAGTGTTTTGAAAGGATTTGATATTTTGGAAAATTGTTTTGGAGAAATTAAAGCTCTAAACTATTTTTGGTCGCTGGAAAATAATTCTGATGATGATTGCAACATCATTGGTGTTCATTTTCGGGTTTCCAAAAGAGGGATTGCTGCCAGATTATTTTAAATGGAAGTTGTTTGGAAAATTTGGGTTTGGGTTTTGGAAATTCAGAAGATGATTTGAATTGATTTAAAAAAAATGGTTTTGAAAGATTGAAAGGACTCTGGAATCCTATTTAAAATATTTATGGGAGTGATAAATGAGTTGATAACTTATACAATTTGAATTTTGATAGAATAAATTTATAAAAGATGGAGTTAAATTAAAGGAAGTGTAAGTGAATCAATAAAAATCCAAGTGGTAATTGTTGAATATAAGTTGTATAACTTATAAAATGAGAAAATGTAAGTGAAACCAATTATTAAAAATGGTTAAACAATTTGGTAGAGCAAAATAAATCTGAATTTGAATAAGTGATGAAAATTTGACTTTGGAAAAAGTTAAATAGAAATGAAATATGAATTGAATATAAGTGAAAAGAGTTTTGAACTTATAATATGAGATAATAAATTTGACTTTGGTAAAAGTAAATGGAATTTACTTTAGAATTGAAACCTAAATTGGATTTATAAGTGGAAATTTAAGTTAAGCTAAACAAATGATGTTTGAAATGGAATATAACTTAATTGTAGTTGAATGAAGTTGATTTTGGTGTCGAAGTAAATTAATAAGTGAATTAATGGAATGAAGTCATTAAGAATATGAACTTGAGTTATATAAATGAAATTCAACTTTATATTGTTAAAGGAATTAGCAATTGAATTAATAAATGGATGGAATATTAATCAATCGAATGTAAAAGAATTGATATGGGATAATGAATGTAAGTGTAAATTCATTAGAAGCTAATGAAGTTGAGAAACTGAATAATTGAATGAAAATCAATTTAATATAAACCAATTGGAATTAAAAGTGTTGGACCAAATTGAATGTAAATTAAATAAATTTGGTTATGTTGAATATATATTGGTTGTTTTTTGATTGTTAATTGATCGTGTATATTTCACTAAGTGTTAATGTAGTTGAATTGATGAAATGGAAAGCTATAAATCAAATTGGAAGTTAAGTGAATTTGATTTGAATATGGAAGTGAACTAACTTGAATATAAATTAGTGAATGTAAACTAATTGAATATGAATAAGTGAATGTTAGTAAAAACATACAATGTTAATGAATCAAATATGATTAAATGAAAAAAAACCAATTCATTGAATATTAACGAGAATATGAATGAATATTGATTTGGTTATGGATGTGTTGAATGTTAATTAGATGATAGTTATTTGATGGTTGCATTTGTTGATTGAATGCATTGCTATAATGGCACATGTAGTTGTTATGTTGCTATATGATGTATATTGATATTCTTTTCATATATACATGTTTCTCATTTGTTTGTTGAGTGTTTAGTAGGTGCGGATTGCGCTTGCTTCGCATTTGGAGCCCGCTTTCGCGCTATATTAGCCGTATATGCTCGCTAATAAAAATATAAGGTACATATCTCGGATTACATACCGTACTTTTACACTTTTCCCTGCGGGATGCCTCATCACTTGACGAGATGTATATTTGTGATATATATTTTCATTTTTTTTCGAATCGAGCCGCGCAAAGGAGACTCTGGCGAATTTTTTTGAAAATTTAAGGCGTTAGAATATTTTTGAGAAAATTGAAAATTTTGAAAAATAAGTTTGGATTTGGAAACTTAGTAAAGATTTGTAAGAAGTTTAACTATGAATTTTGGGAAAGTTAAACACTTAAGAGATTTGAAAAATCTAAATTGAACGGTTTGTTTTGGAAAATTAATGGATTTTGTAACTTTTTCTTACTTGGTAATTTCGAGGACGAAATTCTTTTAAGGGGGGAAGTTTGTAACGACCCAGAATTTCTATTAATTAAAATTTGTATATTTAATTGAATTTGAATATCAATAAGTGAAATTTATAAGTCGAATAAATTTTATTTCGAATAATTGGATTTAATTGGATAATTAAATCGATAATTTAATATTTTCCAGAAATAATTGGAAATTTGGTTTAATATGATTAAAATTTATTTGTAAAATTTTATTAGATCATATTGGAGTTAGAATGATGTTATAGAACTTTTAAAGTCGAATTAAAAGTTAATTTGTGAAAATTGAATATTTTAATATTTAATTGACGAGTTAAAATAGCCATTTTTCAAACAGTCTTGGATTTCGACGAAACAAGTTTCATCGGATCTGTAATGTGATATTATTGCATGGTTTCAAATTTCATGTCAATCGGATTTACCGTTTGTCCGGGGCAAGCCAAAACGCTTAGAAATTAGTTTAAATCGATTTAATTTGAAATCGATCGTTTATTTCCGTAACTCGCACAGATGATTGAATTGGCCTCCGAAACATATTCCATTGTGTTCGGAACGCGGGGTAAATCCTAGAAACGTTTGCCGGCACGCTTCGTTTGGAGTTTGGAAAATTTCGAGTGAATAGTAATTTGGAAATTTTCTATAAAAAACCCTTTAGAATTCACTTTTGCAAAGAAATCAAACCACTAGGGTTTGAAGCCAGTCGCCGTTCTCTTATATCAATGGCCGAAAAACGCTAACTTTCTTCCCCAAATTTCTTCAAATCTACAAAGCAATCCAAGAAACTCTCAACATGAAAAGTGTAGAGCACTCCAAGATCTTAAAGATCAACGGCTATGATCGTTCCTAGTGCTATAGATTGTCGGCAAATCAAGCTGGAAGTACAACCGTTCACATGCAAATTTAGGGTGCTAGGGGGGCCGAGCTCGAAGAGGTTGTGGTCGAAGGTGGAGTTCATCGAGGGCTTCCATTTGGCGCTAGTTGATCGTCGTCAAGTGGCTCAGATTTGTCGCGTGTATTAGGGTTTGAACATGGATGATGGGTTCAAAGTCGCGTAAAGGGACCTGGGGAGTTTCGCGTGGGAGAGAAGCATTGCGTTCGGCAGCTCTGATGGAAGCTAGCAGAAATCAACGGCCGTGATTGAATTTTAGGTTAAAATAAAAATAAATTTGTAAATAATATATATATTAATTTGTGTAATATTTAAAATGCAATATCTTGTTCATACGAGGTCGGAATTGCGCGAAACCAGTTGCGTTGGCTTTGTTTCGTCGAGCACTACGCAATGGAACTGGTTTGGAGTCGTTTGGAACTAGTGAAAATTTCGAGTAAAATTAAACGCACGTTTAATTTTATTCGAAATAAAACGCTACAACTATTTTCGGAAACTCAAGGTGAGAACTTCCACTCAATCGAATTGTTTCGATTTAAATTTTAAATAGTTAAATTAAAAATTTCTTGATTGTGTGATTGGATGATAAATTTTTATCTATTGTGTTAAATAGACATTATACGCCGTATATTAAGCGGATGTTATTTATTAAAAACATATACCGCGATAATTTCAACTTATATGGAATTGGTATTATATATGTACTTGGAGTTGATTTTCCCGCATTATATAGCGGATGAGACCCTATTGCACCGCATAATAGTGGATAGTATTTTATAAATCCCACATACCGTGATATTTCGTCTTGAAGCTAAATTGGTATTGTGCTAACATCTTTGGATGCAGGAAAACAGGTTGGAGGGATCCAACTGGATTCCTCAAACATTTGAATTGGTTTCAATGTTGTATGTTGATCTATTTGTTGATCTATTTATAATCTGTGTGATTATCTTTGTGATTGAAATGGTTAAAGGCTAAATTTTAGCCGAATATATTTTGGTATCGTTAGATGCCGAAAATAAATAGAATTTGATTTTTTTTTGAAAATTTAAGTTGAGAATTTATAATAAAATTTAATTTTGAAATTGATTCATTTTAAATAAATAAACGTTGTAATTTTTATGTTATAAAAATTATGATTTTTGTGAAATATAACCGAAATGTGATTTTTGAAATAAGTAGTTAATTTATTCATAAAATGGTTTAAATTGAGATTTTTGAATTATTATAAATGATTTATATAAAATATTTATAAAATTGATATTTATAAATTAAAATATTGGAATTATAAAACAAGTTTTTATAAGTGTTAAAATGGAATATAAATGGATTGTATAAGTGAATGAAATCTATAGATTTATAAATAGAGAAGTTATGAAATGAATGGATTTTTGGTAAAATAAAATATTTATAAGTAATTAACTTATGAATTGGATTTTTGTGTGTAAATAGAATATGTAGAAATTGAATTTGGTTAATGAAATATATTCACGATTTTGGACGGTGAATAATATATTAAAGAAATATTTTGGAAAAGTGATATTTTAAATAGAATTAAAACGATTCAAAAACGTTTTAAAATGTGTTAAGTATCGAAATCATAGAATTCAACATTTATTGTTGGAATAGACGTTTTCGAGGAATAGAAGGAAATGGTGGACTATAACACTGTTGTTATAGTAAATGATTTCCGAAAGGAAATGTTTTTTTTAGTATTGGGATTTATATATCTATTTTAAGTTTGAATCCCTATACTAGTGATTTTGAGTTATCGTAACGATGTTTTACGCAACATTCGTATTGACCGAAATAAACGTGTTTAAGTGAACGTTTTCCTTAAAGAATAAAATATATACTTAATTTGAATTTAAGTATATTGAATATTTTCAAAATGTTGAAAATAAATAGATTTGGTGAATTACTTATTATTCAATAAGTATGGAAATGTTTTTTTTTCAATATGAAGTGAATGTTTGAGATTTTATCTTTTAAAGATAAATTGAAAATGAATATTAGAAATCGATTTGGAAATCGTATATTCATAGATATATTGGAAAAGTAAATTCACTATGGAATTTATAAAAGAAAGGGAAATTTGTCAAAAATAAACATTGATTTATTTTGAAGTGTGGAGATTAATTTACGGATTTGGAATGTAAATTTAATAAATCGGTAAGGATTTATTTAATTGGTTTAAATGAACCATTTTGAAATGAAAGTTGTAAGGGTGTAAACTGATTTGAAATTGGTTTTCAAATGGTTGAAGTGTGGGATATATATCTTGTAAAGATATTTATTGAAAATAAATAATTTGGGAAATTATTTGAAATCGGGTGATATTGTGAATATTGATTGATAGTTAAATAACCGCCTATCAATATTGACCTTTAAATAGGTATTTGTTGTGAATTGGTTGAAATTGAATGCTACACTTATTTTTAAATTATTGCGCTCGTTATTCGGATTACCCGTTCCGAATAGTGATACGACGTAATGGATAGCATTGAAGACAGGTGGTGAAGACCGGGTATTTGTGAAAACGATAGGATGACCTATCGATTGTCTCTGCACCGTTAGCTACGGTACGGAGATTTCCTTTATGATGGGAAATTCGATCGGGATTGTGAATACCCGGATTGCAAGGGCTTCTTTTGAAGTTCCTTCGGTTCTGCTTGAACCCGGAACAGACTTGTATGGTTACGTGTCTGACATTACATTTTGAGATATAAAGCAGATTTCTTTCCAATACATTTCTGTTGGTGGCGGAGAATTTATTCTCTTAGCTTAACACCCTTCTCTGAGACGTACGCGCTCAGAGGTTATGTAGTTGAAAGTTATCAGCGATATACTCCCAATTTGGTAATGTGGCATGCTTAGTGTTGCTGTGTGATGATTATTTATTGATCATTTGTTGATCAAAGCATGGCTTTGTGCCTAGATTTGTGGACGAGACTTCGTCAGACCTCACTCCCCGGAAATGGTCAAAACAGGAATATGCGGCAAGGTTACGAGGGTCGCGTCCTTTAGGGTATGTCATTTCCTTCTAGAAAGGGTGGTATCATGGTATGGAGCCCAGATACTTACTCATGTTGACACACTATATTTATTACTGTGTGATGTTGGTTATCGAGCGCTCGGATAAAGGTCCAAAGGGACCGGGGGATGGCGTATTCGTGTAGTAGTTACCTAGTGACAAAGGTAACCCGGCCTTGTGTTGGCAGAGAGCTGGTTAAGTTCTGGGGACGTCCCGCCAGAGGCGATCCCATGTGGCAGTAGGAAGTTCCTTTGCCTGACCATTTGTTGGAAATCCAAACAAAACAATACGATCCTTGTACGGTTTTAGTTGTATAACCTGCCATGGAATATGGCGGTAACCTGCTATTGAACATGGTAGTTATAGTAGGCATAAGTGCGAAATGCCTATGCTGGCTAAGATTTATATCTTTACTTTTGAAATGTTTTCCTACACTATGCACTAGTAATAATATCAAATGTTTCTTTTTAATGCGTATCAAGCATCTTTGACTATCATAAGGAGAAATCTCCTCCGATTCTGCGTTTCCATTGTGTGTGTGTGTAGGAGGCCTTATGGTAGTCTCATTTTCTAAAAAGCATTGCGAATCTATTTTAAAATTATCCTGTTCTTTGTTTTAAAGATAATCTGTTTTAAATTCTCACACCAGTCCCATGACTGACTCGGGGTTTATTGTTTTCCTTCCTAAACTCTGGGTGCCCACCAATTTCCACACGGGCAGTCAAGAGTCAGGTTTATCAGGATATTCTGGAACTCAGGAGTTGCTGGAGGCAAGCTGGATGGCATGGCGTATTCACTAGTATATAGTACTTCTTTTCCTCTATTTATTGTTGTTTTGTTGTTGTACACTCTGATGATGTGATGTAATGTAATAACTGATATAGTTCTTGGTTTAAAGATTATTCATTTATCTATTATATGTTGTTCCGCTGCGATTGTGAGATTATGATGTTGTTCTCTGTTTCTTCTTCTTTCTTCTTCTTCTTCTTCTTATTCTTCTTCTTCTTCTATCTTTTTCTTCTTCTTTAACCATAGCGGTATGGTTTTCCGGCCTTCGATTGCTCAGCAGTTGATACAGTGGACGTATTGATGTCGGTTTTCGTGGACGAAAAGTCGTCTCGTCACAGTATGTGGTGGGGATTCTAGAATGAAGTAAGATGATTTGGCGAACGATTTTGTATGAGGTATTAACATAGCCCTGACTTTCGCGAGTTAGCTTGTTGTGACCACAACATGAGCCACGCCGGGCCAAGTGAGCTCGCACCTCCGATAGGGCACATTTCTTCCATACTGTATTATGACTTTGTGATTAATTTGGTGGCCACTCCTCGATTTTGATTATGGGAGTGTGTTTCGAGGTGGGTGGTAGTAGCTTCTATACATTACCACCAGTTTGGATCCATAAAATGGTAGTATCCTACCCTAGGCATTGCCCCACATGCCTTGTCACATGCCTTATCGCGCCTTTTACGAGTTTGGTTTGTGTCGTACCTATGGAGTGCTCCCTGATAGCCCAGCAGTTTATGATGGAGTTTACAGTACTGTATAGACTAGCGCATTATATAAAATGTGTTAAGTGGGATATGAGTAACACCTTAACGCTATTTTAATACTTTACTTTATTGTAGACACTATTATAATAGCGTATTGTACTATGTATGTAGATAGTTTAACAGATCCTTAGGAAATGGAATCCCGAACTTCTCTTAAGTTATTACGCTCACGTTAGACACTGGGTAGGAGATGTCAAACCCCACAAACATCCCCGACGTCATTACACTCGTATTTATTTACTGTTGATTTAACTTACATAAGATCTTTTAGTTCTGACTCGAGTGTTTTGTCTTTTCAATTCGCTCGGGTCGGTCTGAGCTTTTCAGTGTATAGTAGACTACTTTTCTTGAGAATGAAGATGAAGATTTTGTACTATTATTATTTATTTTATTTATTCCGCTGCATCATGTTGTTCCGCTGCATAATTTATTTATTACTACTGTATGTACTCTGATCTGCATTGTAAAAGTGTAACCAAATGTTATGTTGAAATAGCTACATGAACTGTTATTTGATTATTATATTTTGTCATTCCGCTGTTAGATTTCGTGTTTGTTTATTTCTTTCTCTTCCTTTTCTTATTTACCCCATAACAATCCTCCCTTTTGAATGGTTTGAGTTTGACATTTGTGGTTTATTGTCGATTTAAACCGTCCAAAAAGGTGGGTCGTTACATTTGGTATCAAAGCTTTGGTTTAGCGATAACCTTAGCTTTGTGGGGTCTGATTCATTAGGAATAGGGTAGTAACACCCTAGAATGCGTCGCTGAGTGTATATATATGAGAGAGCGTATTTGTTAGTGTTATAAAAGGTTTTTGTATTGCTTTAATTTGTTTTGTTTAGTATTTATAAATTCTAGTCGGTACATGGGACGCTATGGCACCGATAGGGATTTCTAAGCGCTAAATAGGGCAGACCGACACAATATTGTTTTGAAATATAGGTAAATGAAATAATTTTAGTAATTATTTTTTGTAAATAAAAGAATAATTTTATAAATAATATGATTAGATGTGATATAATTGTTTGTTAGGAAGTGGAATTTATAAATCTTGGTTGTAAAATAAAATTTAAAAATAAAGTAAATATAAATTGAAAATTGAGGATTTAAGTTTCACGATTTTGAAAATTTCTTTCGAAAGATTTTGGAATATAATATTAATATAATTTGGAAGTACTTTCTGATATAATTATTTCAATGTGATTTGAAAGAGAGTTTTAATGGAATGTTTCAAAGGAAATAGATTTTGTGCTCCTCTCTCTATCGTTGGGAAATAATTTCGATGATGAGTGCACGCATCATCGATGTTCATTTTCGAGTTTAAAAGTGGGAAGACCGCTGTAGTAGTTTTACTACACATTTGTTTGATGAAAAAATCTTAATTTCTAATACGATTTGATATATAAAATAGATATGAATATATATATATATATATATATATATATATATATATATATATATTATTTTGAAAAGATTTGAACTGGAACCCGGTATTTAGTTCTTAAGTTTTTGTAAATTAGAAACTTCAATTATTGAAGTGAAATAAAATCTTAACTATTTAATAATTGCATATGAAGTGTTCAAAGGGAATTATGTCTCTAAGTGAAGAATTAAGATATATAAAAATGTTATAAACTTAAGTGATGTTTGATGCTAATTATAATTAAAGTAAATAGTGAAAGTGAATTCTATATGTGAAAGAAATAAAAGTGAAAAAAAGGAAATAATAAAAATCTAAGTATGAATGCTTCACAAATGAATATTGATGTTAAAAGGAAATCAAAGTAAATAATAAATGCGGAGTAAACTGAAATAATAAGGATGCAATACTTAAATAATGAATCCATTGATTATTTTAAATAATTGAATGGAAAAAGTGATCATGTAAGTAAATAGATGTAAAGAAAAGGAAAATAGCATTATATGTATAAATGAGAATTGAAATTTTGTAATAGTGAATGTTAATTTATGTAGATAAGCAAGTACAAATGAATGAAACTTCTAAAAACGAAAAAAAATAAGAAATTTGATGCTAAATGATTAATGAAATATATAAGAAATTGAAAATCTAAACTTATAGATATGAAGATTTAGAAGATGCAATTATTGAACCTTTGTTAACTAAAAGAATATGATAAACTCGTGTAACTTTCAATTAAATTCTAAAAGACGTATATATAACTCACCAAAATATTAAAAGTTAAAATTTTAATAAGAATAAGTAATAGAATATTATACAAGTAAAACTTAAATAATGAAAGTGTTCAATGGAATTGTGTCTATAAATAAGAATTCTGATGTTATAAAATGTTATAAACTTAAGTTAGTAATTTGAAATGCTACTAATTAAATTTAATAGAAAAGTGAATACTACAAGTAAATGAGTATAAACTTAAGTTAATGCTTAAAGTCATTTATAATCAAAATGAGTAGTAAAGGTGAATACTATATAAATTGAATGATTATAACTTCAAAAGATGTGAAATGATTTAGAAATGGATGTGAAAAAGAAATAACCTATTAATGGTGAAATAAATGGTAAAGAGGCTTACATAATAATGGATAATCTAATAATTAAAATGGAGATAACTTATGTAAGCAACGAATGTTAAGCAATAAAAACGAAAAATTTGGCATTATATGAATAAATGAATGGGAAATGAATCTTTATAAGTAATGGACGTAAATTAAAGAGAATAGTCATTGTATGAAAATTAATGATAATGATGAACAATAAATAATGTGAAAGGAGATTAATAAGAGAAACTTACATGACACTTGAATTTATTGGTCGTTTGGCTTATGGGATGACTGGGAAGTGATACTTTAAATTGTTTAGGATGTATAAATAATATGATATGTTTTATCTAAGACTGTTCAGTGTATGATATATTTAGTAGTTTAGGTATCAATCTATACGATTAGAAGTGTCTAAACCCAAACAAACTATTTGTTTTGATTGCTATGGATAGATAATTGATTTCTTTGATTGCATGTGATGGTTGTATGTTTTATTTGCAAAGTGACTATTCTTATGTTGTATTAATTTATGTTGTTATTAATTGAAACAACCTAAATATTTCTCTTTTGCATAATACTAACTCTTTTGGATTATATAAGTGAAATATATGTTATGGAAGGAATTGCTACTGCTTTTGGTTTCATAAATAAGCGTTGTTTGCCCGACAAACAGGTACGTCTTTTGATTATGGTTTTCTAGCTATATTATAATATTTTTTCTGTGGTTTGGGATATTTTATTTTGAAATATGATATATGTGTGTGTGTGTGTGTGAGTGAGTGTGTGTGTGTGTGTGTTTATTATTGATATTATTATTTCTTCTGGACCTCTCCGTACAAAGGAGACTCCGCGAAATTTTCCATAAATTTTGGACTTAGAATTTTTTCTGAAAGTGAAAATGTTTTTCAAACTTTTATAAACTTGAATATAAAGGATTTAATTGGTTATTAATTGATATATTTTTATTTAATACTTAATAATTATGTAAATTAATTGTTATAAATTGAATATTTTGAATAAAATATATTAATTACTTAATCCCTTCTTTCCCTTTTCGAGCACGAAAAGTTTTGAGTGGAGGAGAGTGTAACGAGTCATAAATTTCGATAATTAAATTTATTAATTAAATAAGTTTTGATAATGTTGTGAAAAATTAAAAATTTAAGTTTAATAACGAGAATAATAACTAGAATGAAATGTAATAATGTTAGTGTAAGTTAATGGATAACCATTTTAATGCAATTTCAATTAATTTAAATTTAATAATGTTAATTTAAGGCAATTGATAACTATTTTAATGAAATCTCAATTAATTGGATTGACTGTAAAGTTAAAACTGGGTATAAACAGTAAATGAGTATATAAATCAAATGTCGTACTAAATGGTGAAATTGTATGCAATTAATTGAAATTGATTAAAATAGAATAATTAATCCGTATGTGAATTTATTAGTTTTGTTTGTTAACAATAAACATAGAATTGTGTTGAAATTGTAAGTTGTAACAATGGTTTAATTATCATTGCATTATTTAATTTGTTGGAACTTAATTGTAAATCAATTGCAATAAATGTAAGTAAATATTGTGTTAATATGAATGAAGATGAAAATTGTAGAATATTGATGTAATAAATGGAAAACCAATGTTAACTATGTCCATAAAGTAATGATTGATTGAATAAAAAGATTGAAATTAAAATGAATAAATTTTTTAGGTTTTAAATTATAATTAATGAATTTATTACAATTGGAATCGGAATATTGTAATTAGCGCAATATTAATATTTGAATTTGACATGGAAAATTTGTTTTAAAAGATTATAATTACAAGTTAATCAAAAGCGATAAAAATTTGTTAGTTATAAAATTTGAATTTTAAAAGCGATAAATTTAATAACAATTTATTTAATTAACGTGAAAATAGAAAATTTGGCCACTGTCTCGGATTTCGATGAAACTAGTTTCATCGGATTTGTAACGGTGAATTATTGTAGGGTTTCAAGTTTCGTAGCGATCAGACTTGTCGTTTGATCGTGCGGGCTCGTTACGCATAGAAACCAATTTAATTATAATCAATTTGAAATAAGGTGATTATTGAAAGCTAACTTTTATATACAATGAAATTAGGACTTGAAACTTGTTCCATTGAGTTTAAAAATATCACAAAACATATATTTTGATATATTGGATGACCCTTTTTCGTTTGGGGAAAGAAACAGGCTTTTCGGGTCGTTGTTGTTGTTTCGATCCAACCCTGCATATATATAGGTTGTTATAAACCCTAGTTGTTTTTCATTTTATTATTTCTGTACGTACATCTTCTTTCTCCTTCTCAAATGTCAGAAAATCAAACCTAATTCCAAAATTCCAAAACCTAATTTAAAAAAATTGCTCCCGGCTTACTTCGAGTCGGGAAGAGGTTCATTTCGAGTTGCAAAGGCGAAAAACTTGCTGCGACTTCGGGTCAGAGAGAGTTCCATGCCAAATAAGATGGATTTAGGCACGCTACGGGTTCAAGAGGCGAAAAACTTGTAGCGACTTCGGATCAGGAGCCAAATGACTCAAGTCTCGGGTCATTTTGACCTAAACTCAGAGCAAGCACCAGGTAATTGAGGCGGCGACTCAAAGTAAGACCCGAAGTCGAAATTTTCTAATCTTCTAAAACTAATAACTTTTGCATACGAGCTCGAATTCAAACGCGGTTTTCTCCGTTGGGATCATATCGGAATTTCGGACATTTTGGAACAGGTTTGGTTGCATTCTGAGATTATTAAATTTTTGGTCTAATTTTGGATTTTAAATCGACGACAAATCGAAGATGAGTGTTTTGACCCACTCACGTTACTTAATTGTCTTTTGTTAGTTAAATTGAATTTATGATGTGATTAGAAGTTGAGTGATTGTTGTTTGATATATTTAAATAGTCATTCCTATTAAACCTGAATTTATTGAATATTATTGCCATTTAATTTAAATATTAAATTTTAATTGCTAGTTTATGTCTGTTAATGATAATCAATTATCTATTGACGTTTATTAGTTGATTTGAATGATGATTGAGATGGATTTTTAAATGTCTATATTGGATGACTGGATGTTATATTTTATATTGTTACAACACTGCAAGTTCCCTATGGGTTGAAATGGTAAATACCCGAACGATCTATAGGTTGTAGAAAAATCATTATGGGTTGAAATGATAAACTCGGGCGATTTTATGGATTTGAATGCTAATTTGAAATTGCGGGTTGAAATGATATATACTCGTAAATTCAAATTTATTGCGGACTGAAATGATATATGTCTGTATCACATGACCATAGGGTGGAAAATTATATGGACACTGGATTGGTTAAATGAAACGATTTTAAACCCTTAAATTTTGAATTTAGCTAAATAAGATTTTTTTTTTTTAAATATTTATATAAATTGAATTATTCTGGAAAATCCGAGTTTTAAACGTAAAAGCTGGAAATTGGTTTAAATTGAATTTGAAGTATAGCTTAAATTTATCGAAATTGAGTTATTGAAAACATTCGAATTGTAACTTTGAATATATTGAATTAAAGTAGCTTAAATTGATATTTCAAGATTCGAAATTAGGTTCTGATTTGAAATTTGGATATGGTTCAGATTTATTGAAATGGAAGAAAATTATTTTGATATTAATTTCAAACTTAATTATTTTAATATATACTATTCAAGGATTTATTATTCTAAAAATTCTGATTTTTAAGATTTTTAAACTATTTAACTAATTTAATTTATTTTAAACTATTTTACTTTATCTTAATCTATTTTCGTCTTTTTAACCTATTTTAAACTAATTACCAATTTTAATGTGTTTTAAATCTGTTTAATCTATTTTAAATCTATTTAATCTATTGTAAATTTATTTATTCTATTTTAAATCTATTTAATCTATTTTAAATTTGTTTAATCTATTTTAAATCTGTTTAATCTATTTTAAATCTATATAAACTATTTTAAAGCTATTTAAACTGTCTTAAATCCACCTAAACTATTTTTTATTTATTTGAAAATTTATTTTTAAAACTATGATAAACTATTGAACTATATATAACTATCTAAACTATTTTCTAAATCCCAAACTATAACTATTTCAAAGCGAATATGGTCAACATAAGTTGGGATTTGAAATGATATTTGCTAGTGAAATGACATATTTGGGTAAATATGATGATTTTGAAATGAGAAATTAATTAACCTATCTCATTGATAATTTCAAAGTGAATATGATTTCTAAAGTGGATATGACTTCGAAAATGAATATGATTTCAAAAGTGATATGGTTTGAATTGAATATGATATTTTGATATCAATTACGAATAAGTTTTGAAAATGTAAAAGAACCATCTGGCGTGAAATAAGCGTTTGGTTCTTAAAGAGACCGGGATCGAATATTGTCATACTCTCTGTCAATACCGAAAAACACTTTAACAACTGTGTACGTGGTGGAGATTCAAGAATGAAGTAGGATGGTTTGAGAACGATTTTTTATGAGGTACTAACGTAGCCCTGAGTCCCGCGAGTCAGCTTGTTGTGACTAAAACATGATCCACGCCAGCCCAAGTGAGTTCGCACCTCCGATCAGGCACATTTCTTCGATACCATATTATGACTTTGTGATTGATTTAGTGGCCGCCCCTCGATTTTGATTATGGGAGTGTGTTTCGAGGTGGGCGGTAGTAGTTTCTATGCGTTACCACCAGTCCGGATCCGCAAAATGGTAGTATCCTACCCTGGGCATTGCGTCGCGTGCCTTGTCACATGCCTCATCGCGCCTTTGTGTCGTACCTATAGAGTGCTCCCTGATAGCCTACCAGTTTATAGTGGAGTTTACAGTATGGTATAGACTACCTCATTATATAAAATATGTTAAGGGAGATATGGGTAACGTCTTAACACTATTTTAATACTTTACTTTACTACAGATACTATTATAATAGCGTATTGTACTATGTATGTAGATAGTTTAACGGGTCCTTAGGAGATGGAATCCCAAACATCTCTTAAGTTATTGCACTCATGTTAGACACTGGATAGGAGATGTCGAACCCCGTAAATATCTCCTACACCATTGCACTCATATTTAGTTATTGTTCATTTAACTTACATAGGATATTTTAGTTCCAATTTGAGTGTTTTGTCATTTCAATTCACTCAGGTCAGTCTGAGCTTTTCAGTTTATAGAATACTACTTTTCTAAAGAACAAAGATGAAGATTTTTTACTATTATTATTTATTTTATTTATTCGGCTGCATGATGTTGTTCCGTTGCATTATTATTATTAGTGTTGTATGTACTCTGATCTGTATTGTAAAAGTGTAATCAAATGTTATGTGTAAACAACTTCAAGAACTGTTATTTGATTATTATATTTTGTAATTCTGCTGTTAGATTCTGTGTTTTTTTTATTTATTTCTCTTCTTTTTCTTATTTACCCCATAACAATCTTCCCTTTTGAATGGTTTGAATTTGAGATGTGTGGTTTATTGCTGATTTAAACCGTTCAAAAAGGTGGATTGTTACAAGTAGTCTAAATATTTTTAAGTATGGTCCTATTCTAATAAATAATTCATTTTTGTTAGTACAAACCTAATTTTTAGCAAGCATGATTTTTTTGAATTTACAGCCAGTTAAACACTTTTTATGGTATATTTTGTTGTTTGATGCTCCTTTGCTTATGAAAAGGTCCGAACTCCATGGTAAAGATTGAAAGCAATGATCGAATTAGAAAAATTTATAATAAATAAAATAAAATAAAATGAAACAAATGAAGAAATTCAATGAAACCCATACATACACACGCACGCACGCACGAATGCACACACACAGATCGAAAATATATATGTACGTATGTGCATATATACGTATAAAAGTAAATAGGTTAGGTGTGTATACAAGTACTGATCAGAAGCATGAATAAATGAAGTTGGTGGCCAATATTTGTTTATTGATCTGAGCATTTTTGGTCGCTTTGGAAGTTGATGTACTCAATGAATGTAAGTATACTCATATTAAATTGTTGAAATATACAATGAATTATTTCTCCTATTTTTATTTTTATTTGAATTATTTTGCTTTTATATTGAATGATAATAGCTTGGTCGCCTTGATAGTAAATGATTGGTGGTCCAATTGTTTGATCGATAGTTGTTTGAATTGAACTACATACAGTTAAATGTTATGTTATATACTTTGTCATAGATTGTTTTGGATGTGTTAAATTTGGATATACAAAGCTACATTTTTATAAAAATTAATTTAAGGATTTTTCAAAAGATATTTTGGATATATATATTATGTATGTATGTATGCATATAGTCTTGAGTTTTATTTATGTTAATTGAGATTTGAGTACTTAAATTCTTTTTAAAAGAACTTTTATGGAAAAAGTGTACTTAGATTATATAAATTGAGAGGAGGATATTTATATTTTAAACTCTTTGAACAGGTATTTTATGGGAGTCTATTACTAGAAAGATTTTTATAAAAATGATTTTTAGCTATTTCGAACTTAATGGAATTTTGAATTTTTTGCGCCAAAATTGGTCACAAACTCGAATGTCGTGAAAGCACCAGTGTGTGAACATGGATCAATAATGTATGCTCACAAATCACAGTCTAGGTAATGTAGAGAATAAAAAATGAGGGATAACAAATAGAAGCACAAGATTTATAGTGGTTCGGCTATCTCTGGCCTACGTCCACTCCAGAAGTTAATCTTTTATTGACTTTCCTTGCTGATTACAACTGATTTTAGTGATTAGAATGATAAAATTCGAGTAAAACAGAAGCCTTGGAGTGCAAAGTTGTTTCCGGTAGAGTCTGGACGTCAGATAGCCAAAAAAGATCCATTTTCTGTAGACCCTGTGGCTCTATTTATAGGCTTATGAGGCTAATATCTCGCCCAAATCTCGAAAGACTTCTTCTGTCATGTGAGTGGGCCCACGCGATCGATCCCATGAAGTTTCGGCTCGATCCGTGATCGATACGAACGTAATTCGTATCGATCAAGATTTTGTCCAATGGAGTCGAAACTTGGCGTGAACATTCCTTAACTTGTACGTAAGCTCCTACAAAATTTCATAGCATTTGGACTTGTAGATCTCCAGATATGATAGATACGAAATGTAGTGTTCGTGGGGTGCGTTATTCGTTACGATCAATTTTGTATCGATACTGAATCACATTGATACGGCGCACGTGCTTGCTGATGATGCGGCTCTATCTTCTGGGCTTGATCCATTTTCCACACCGTGTTGAGCGTTTCTTCCCTCGATTCGCGCTGGCCCATTCGTGTCTAAGATCACCCATTAACTCGCATCCATTAGTTCACATCGGTTCTTACTTTCGTGTCGATTCTCCCTGCATTGATCGATGTCTGACCAACACGAGCCTGTACCGAGTTGAAGTACATTGCACCCCTCCCTTCGCATGGATATGAACAACACGATCGATACGAACACTATCGACTCGAACCCATGTTGATCGATACGAATAGTATCGATTCGAAGTATACTGCTATGCTCCACACGGTCGGTACGAAATAATGGAGTCGAACAAACCATCACGTGCTGCTTATTCGATCCAAATACACAGCCATCGAGTCGAAAACCACTTTCCCATCCTCATTGATCAATGCGAATGTCATGTTCGTATCGATGGGGATCGATACGAAATGTATGGATACGAACAGTATCGATACCAAACCAGTCCCCTTCAACAAAGATCCGTCCGTATCTTGAGCATACGAACTCCGATTGACCTGAAATTTGAAACTAGCCTCTCCTACCTTGATCATCATTCCCAATCGATCCCGCCTTGATTGGAGCTCGGTAAAATGTTGACGATATCAATCATGATCTTGTTTCTGATTGATTTTCAATCCTGATATCCATCCTTTTCCAGCTAATTTATTGATATACCAGCCTTGACCGAAGGGTGGGACAACATTTGCCCCTCAAAACATGCCTTATGGTAAGAAGGTGTGTTTTGAATAGTTCCGAATCTGATATCCGAAGTCCATATTCCGTCTAAGCCATACCATCTGACGCATAATTCATGACTGCTCCGAGTCGATGTCCGAATCCGAATCCAGCAACCAAAGCCTTAGCCAATTCCATATCCATCTGAACCCAATAACCAGGTTATAATCCATCCTTATCCAATTACCAATAATCGAACCTAAGACCTCTCCGGGTCAATATCCAAATCCGTAACCTCTCTGGGTTCTTGCCAAGCGCAATCCACACCTGACGACCGTGGTCCAGTATCCCTGAACGTTGAATAATGCCATGGCTTTAGTCCTAAGCCGAATCTTGGTTGCTCCAGACCCTTGCCAAGCATTGTCCATACTCGATGACCTGAATAAGCCAATTCGCCTCGTTTGGATGAAGAGACCTACCCCTTGCCAGGTATAATCCATACTCGACGACCATAACCAAAGAACCGGAGCAAAATCCAATCCAAATATCCAAATCAGATGGGAAAACCAAAAAATCCACATCCGAAATCAAAACCAACATCCAAACATAAAAATAATCATCTAAACAAAAGTCCAAACCAAAAGACAAACAAAACCAGAGTTCAAACCAAACTCCAAAACCAAACCAAAAAAGGCAAATGTCCTAACCAAAAGACAAACAAAACCAGGAGTTCAAACCAAACTCCAAAACCAAACCAAAAAAGACAAATGTCCAAACCAAAAGAAGAAACATATTTCGCAAACCATAGCGTCGTGATTTATCTTCATTCAAAGTATGCCTAGGGTCCATCTTCGTCGCCGTACATGAGTAAATGACTTGGCCGTTTTCCTGTAGTTTACTACTTATTTTGTATCATCCCAGTCAATTGATAATCAATCGACTATCACTCTTGGGCCTCGCACCACCATTGTTTGAGGTAGATGGTGTTGCTCCTATTCCACTACCGCATTCCGAGCCCCAACGTGTTGTCGTAACTGGCTATTCCTTACATGCTCCTCGATTATGTCCTTTACACGCATGCAGGTGTTGGTATCATGTCCGTCCAAATCGTGGAAGAGACAGTACTTTCTCGATACCCTTTCACGTTTCAAGGGTTCTCTTCTTCCCGACCTTCAGTAGGGAAGGCGATTCCGAGTTTCCATGAATATCCGCTCTAACGTCTCGTTTAATCCTGTGTAGGTGGAGAATTTTGGCTCTCTCCACCTCTTCCTAGTTTTTCCATATTCATCATCCAGCTTCTTTTTCTATTTACCTTTATCTTTGTCTGAGCTTCCGCTGGATGGCTCTCCATCCTCAACCGTGTTCACTTCCTTTAACTTTAAATTTGTACATGCATCTTCCTGCCGAAGGAATCTCTCGGCTTCGTGAAAGAATTCCCCAAGATCCATTGGTGGGTCCTGTATCAGAGACACTTTGAAATCTGAATTCTCTCTGACTCCCCGACACTGCTGCCATTAAAACCATCGATGGATCCGACCGATCCACTGAAGCAACCGCTGCATTGAACCGGGTTAAGAAAGCTCTGAGTGATTCATCTGTCCTTTGCTTTATGTATGTTAGCGTCATTACGTTCTTTGGCCTTTTGATATGAACCTGAATTTTCTTCAGAAACCTATCCACCAATTATGTCCATGTCTTGATAGATCCTTCTTCCAGCTGTCTGAACCACATAGCAGCTATATCCCTTAAGTACAGAGGGAAACATCAGGCCATAACTTCCTCCGAGGATCCCAGCACTTCCATGTGCCTTGTGTATCTCATCAAGTGATCAGTTGGATCAGCCTTGCCATTGTATATCTCTAGCATAGTAGCTTGAATTCTGATGGATTCCGAGCCATTCTGATATCATGCATAAATTGACTCCTGTTTACCCCTTCCAGATCTCTATTTGTCAATCCTCTATGCATAGTTCGCCTGATAATCTCAGCGAATCCAGCGTTGTCCGTCAAGGGTTGCCCCCCAAGTTCCCAAGGGAATTCTGGTACATATTCTTCATCACGCGCTTCTGTATTCCTGTCGGCATCCTGTTGCACAGTGTCAACTGGAATTTCTCCACAAAATGGTTCTTCGTTGTCGGGTGGTCTGCCCCCGAGCCTGGGTCCATCCAGATTAGCAGGTGTGTGCTGATTAGGGATTGCACCTTGTTGAGCTACTCCATTCGATTGCCTATTTGGTCCTTCTGCTCCAGCTCCGTGGATCTGAACTCCTAAAGCTGCAAATGTTCCTACTTGTCCAAACTATCTAAGGAGGTTCTGCATCAACTCCTCTTGCCTTTTTAGAAACTCTTCATGCATAGCTCCCATCATCATCTCTATCTCGTCTCTGGTGTTGAAAGATGAAGTCTGATTAGCCCATGATGATGCAGCCTTGCTTCCTTCATGCTGACTTCTCTCGGTTCTTTGTCTTTTACTTGATTGCTTTGTCATAGCTCTATGGATCTGAATCCTTAAACCCTCAAATCTGGACTCCAAATCTGGTATAGCGGGTGCTAGTGTTCTCAATGAAAGCACCAAAGTGTTTGCGCCAAAATTGGTCACAAACCCTGAATGTCGTGAAAGCACCAGTGTGTGAACACAAATCAACTCACAAATTACAAATCTAGGTAATGTAGAGAATAAAAAACAAGGGATAATAAACAGAAGTACAAGATTTATAGTGGTTCGGCTATCTCTGGCCTACCTCCACTCCAAAAGTTAATCTTTTATTGACTTTCCTTGCTGATTACAGCTGATTTCAATGATAAAATTCGAGTAAAACAGAAGCCTTGGAGTGCAAAGTTGTTTCTGGCGGAGCCTGGACGTCAGATAACCAAAAATGATCCTTTTTCTGTACACCCTATAGCTCTATTTATAGGCTTAGGAGGCTGATATCTCGCCCAGATATCGAGGGAGGCTTCTTTTGGCACGTGAATGGGCCCACGCAATCGATCCCATGAAGTTTCGGCTCGATCTGTGATCGATACGAACGTAATTTGTATCGATCAAGATTTTGTCCAATGGAGTCGAAACTTGGAACATTCCTTATCTTGTACGTAAGCTCCTGTGAAAATTTCATAGCATTTGGACTTGTAGATCTCCAGATATGATCGACACGAAATGTAGTGTTCGTGGGGTGCGTTGTTCGTTACGATCAATTTCGTTCATACTGAATCGCATTGATACTGTGCACATGCTTGCTGATGACATGACCCTATCTTCTGGGCTTGATCCATTTTCCATGCCGTGTTGAGCATTTCTTCCCTTGATTCACGCTGGCCCGTTCGTGTCCGAGATCAACCATTACCTTGCATCCATTAGTTCACATTGGTTCTTACTTTTGTAACGATTCTCCTTGCATCAATCGCTGTCTGACCAACCCGAGCCTGAACCGAGTCGAAGTACATTGTACCCCTCCCTTCGATTGATACAGACAACATGATTGCATCGGTTCTGGTTGCCTTTTTCGTATCGCTCCCAAATGCCTTCTTCATTCAAGTTCACGTGTTGACCGATATGAACTGCATCGAAATGAAGTAGACCATTTCCCTTCATCCTGATCGATACGAATACTATAGATTCGAACCCATGTTGAACGATACGAATAGTATTGATTTGAAGTATACTGTTATGCTCCATCCCTGTCGGTACGAAATAATGGATTCGAACAAACCATCATGTGCCTACCTATTCAATCTAAATCCACAACCATCGAGTCGAAAACCACTTTTCCATTCTCACTTATCAATGTGAATGTCCTGTTCATATCAATGGGGATCGACACAAAATATATGGATACAAATAGTATCAATACCAAACCAGTCCACTTCAGTAAAGATCCATCCATATCTTGAGCATACGAACTTCGATTGACCAAAAATTTGGAACGTAGCCTCTCCTAGCCTTGATCATCATTCCCAATCGATCCCGCCTTGATTAGAGCAAGGTCAAATTTTGACGATATCGATCATGATCTTGTTTCCGATTGATTTCTAATACCGATATCCATCCTTTTCTAGCTAATTTGTTGATATTCCGGCTTTGACCAAAGGGTGGGATAACATGAATCAAAATATTTTCAAATTGAAAGTAATATGATTTATATCCTATATAAGATATACGAGATGTATATTTTTATTTGGATTTTGAAATAGAAAAGCTTTTATGAAATAAGTTGATTTATTTTATAAGTAGTTTGAATTTGAATTCAGAACATTAAAGTTGAATGATTTATTTATATAAGCTTTTCTACAAAAGGAAATTTTGAAGAATTCTTCAAAAGGCTATAATACAAAACAAAGGTATTTTGATCGAATTTCTACTATTTAGAATTTCCCAATTCTAAAGATTTGACTATATTTGTTTTGTGGGATACAATATGGAGTCAGAGCAGATGATGATGGAGGGTATTTACTTTGTTTTTAATTATATTGAAATGTTTATACATTGATCGATACGATGTGATGAGTTGTATATGTTTATGAGATGACGTGTTAAACATTGGATACAATATAAAATTCATCGTTTTTATTCACTCCGATTGTTTGTTGGAAAACTTTTATTTATGTCTTAAATAATTTTAATTCAATTCTAGAGCTCGTGTACATTGCCTTGCGTGAAGAATGAGATACATAATATTGCAGATGTATTCAAGCATTGAAAAATACATGTGTTGACCCAAAGTAGTATATACAATAGATCGCTTCTTCTATGCCCATAAATCTGAGCTATTAGATGGTAAACTCTCTTTGATAATTTGGTCACTGGATTTGGGGCATTTATGAGGATCTTCCTTTATTAGACCTAAAGATGACGCTTAATACATCCTCGATATTCATATGTTGACCATCTAAGTGTTCGAAAGACAGGTCATGGGGTAAAGAAAATAAAAGACAAAGGAAACAAATACAAATTTTCCTCACAAATAATATATTAACATATACATCATCATAGAACAGTACATATGCTTGCTCCAAAATGTTACATCAAAGTTACAACAGGTACTATTCCCAACAAGGGCAGTTATATCAGCCTACCTAAGTTACTAATATATAATGTACAGTAATGGTGGAAATAAACATAACTACTAAACATAGTGAAAGCTTCTGCTCCATAATGCTTCCCAAAATGCTCCAAAGAAACCTGATTACTTGGCTACTCATAAAAGCGGCTCCCATAATGCTCCAAAGATACTTGATTACTTGGTTTCCGTAATTCTTCCCAATATGCTCCAAAATGCTTCCCAAGAGTGTAAGGGAAAGAAATAAAACTTTAGGCTAGACATGGGTCTGGTCTGAGTAAAGCATAAGTTTGACTTTATAAAAACCTTCAAATTAAAGGTATCTTGTAAGACCACACTACACATAAACACAGATGGGTTTTTGCCTTACGATAATTAAAATATTCCTATATAAAATCCTCTGATATTATCATAATGTCTAGGTTTAAAATAAATTTGGAATCATAGTCAAAATTGTTGCATTATTAAATTCTAGCATAGTGGGTATACAATCAAGTTCAAAAGCTCGTATCGGAAAATGGATTCCAACTATGAAAGGGTAAGGGTCTACCTACCAAATTCGAACACCTTTAGATAAATGTACGAGAGTCTTCAACACGTTGCACCTCAGCTACTGAGGACCGGCCCTACCTTTTACTAGATAACGCCGAATATGATCACCCCTTGGCTGTAATCAACAACCGTAAAAGGGATCTCGTAGCACACATAAACCGTAGACATCGCTCTAGACATGGCGATGATCATGCCTTAATGGAAGCGACCCACATAGCCCTACTGCATGTCCTTTCTTTTGTCATTTACCGTTTGTGTGGCTCGATGTTACAATGACCTTTTCTTTAAGCAGACCATCTTGGAATGCTAACTCCCCCCTCCATAAAACCAATGCAATGCTATCATTCATCCATACAAGTTGGTCCGCAAATGATCAAGCATTTAACATTTACTATCTTCCATTTTGGAATCATCCTCATAAAGAATAGTACATCCCCATAGCATACTTCATAACGATCCATCGCGAATGTTATTAGTTTGGAGTGGTTCGAATAAATCACTTATCCAAAACCGGTGTCTCCAAACTAAGTGATAATTCCCGGCTAACTCTATTCCGGATCTTTTGGAAGTATATAATCAGTATTGAGTCCTCACCGGGGAACTCTAATATACACAACATACTTACTGAGTTAAAACAGGTCAAGTTATAAATAGAGGACAATCCGCTACTTACGGTGATTATACAAAGTTTGCATATGGATAACTATATACTTAGTTTAAACATGACCCATTGATAGGAATTAACCCTCCTACATCTATCACGTTTTCGATTTTCGACCTTACTCTATCCCTCATCTAGAAATAAATTCTTGATCTCACAAATAGTGGATTAGCCTACTCATCGGCTTTTAGTGCTAATTATGGGTTGACTTACTTCCCATCAACGTGTCAGCACATTAACATTGGTTTCATATTTGTTTGAGGTTACTTAATGGAAATCGAAAAAAATCCTTTGATTTAAAACATTTTTGAAAATTAAAGACAGTCTTAAAACAAACCGATTTTTTGAAACAAAATGAATTTTAAATTAATAACCTTTATTAATTAACTAAATAACAAATCAAACCTTTATTATATAATAATTAAATCTTAATTAAGTCTTAATTAACATTTTAATTAAATTTAAAGTAATCAATAATTAATAATTAATTAACTAAATCCCTTGAATAAACAATTAATTAATAATAATTATTTAATAAATAATTTAAAATAATTAACTCTTAATTATTAATTAAAAATAATTAACTTTAATTAATTAATTTAATTGATTAACATTTAAGTATTAATTATCTTTATTAACCAATAATTGAGTTCTAATTACTTAATTTATTTATTAAATAATTATTTATTAGATTAAAAAATAATTAAATAATATTAGTTACCTTTTTAATTACTTAATATAAGTTTTGAAATATTTTGCAAAAAGATTTCTACGTGAAAACATCTTTAGATTCCAAAAAGAGTTTGAATCCTCGAACTGCACATATAACGACTATCGCTATGTGACCCGTAATTTTTAAAACTTGAAAATTTATTTTCTAAGTCTTTTTCAAACTTTAGTTTTTGGAAAACTTTACTAAAACATAACTAAAGTAAGTTTTAAATTTGGAAATATCTTGAAGTTTTAAAACCAAGGATTATAGTTTTTATACAAGAGATTCCATGTCACTTAACTTAGCAAAAGTGCCAATTTCCTTAGCATAAAATCATTTATTCAACAACATAGCATACATAATTACATCACATCCATATTACAACATAAAATCATGTCATAACCAGAATATACAAGCAAGGATTATAACTTGCAACTAAATTGACAATTCAATTCTCAAATTCCAAACTATTTGTCGTCTCATCCAAACATATACATATATATCCAAGCCAACACAACTTATATCCAAAAAACATCATATTTTTAAAACAAATAAAGTATATATTTAAGTTTATAAAACTTAGTTAAGTGTTAGATTTTACTCACCAAAAGTCGACGAAACTAAGCAAACTTTTCCTATAACTCGAACATGGCCTAGTTCTTTGCTTTTAGCTTGGAAAAATGGGATCTTTGGTGAATTATAGGTGCACCATATATTTGGCCTTGGTGGTAATAGTGCTCGGCCAACGAGGTAAAGGGGGTGTATGGCTTGCTTTTGTGCAAGAGAATAGTAGAAATGGAAGGAGGTGAGTTCAGATAAGGTTGTATAAATTTTTAAAGACAACGAAAACTAAATTTCTTAACTTAAGAGCTTAGGAATTTATTTCTTTGAATCCATGAAAATGAGCATGAAGACATGAAGTCATGAAGAAAAATTTGCAAAGTATGAGTGTAATGAAAATGAGAGAGAAGTGTTAGGAAATTTGTTTTATATGAATGCATAAATCAAATTAACATACAACTTTTAAGGTACCAAACCTCCACTATAATGATGCCACATCACCATGCATGTCTCCTTCCCCTTTAACTCACGTTTTTCATTTCTCCCCCCCCCCCCCCCAATTTTTCCAAGCCAACATGCGTTTATTATCTAAGTGCTTCATATTTCTAAAGATATGACAACTTATGTTACTTTTATTTATATTTGTATTTTGTTGTTAAACGTTTACATAAAAAATCATATCATATATTATATATTTCTTAAGTTCATATATACATTTATATACTAAAAATCCTAATCATTTATAAAAGTTTTTTTATGTGTTACACAAATGTGCACAATGTTTTCCGACAACTTTTCGACACCTAAAAGTCAAAAATTCAGAAAAAGATTTCCGGTCACATTTTCTATTTTTCTTTGAACTAATTATTATTGTAAACTAATTTTAAAAAATATTTCACCATCTTTATTTGTTACTTAACATGAATTTATTTGAGTTATAAAATCCATTAACTAATTATTAAAAATATATTTATGTATCATAATTTAAAGTGATTAAATCCGTGGTCGTTGCACTCTTTCCTTTAAAAGAATTTCATCCCGAAATTAGAAAACGAAGTGATAACTCGTAACAACTCAAAAGGTGATATATCATGAAATCCATACAAAGGTCCTATACTAAACATCCATAACACAATAATGTATATGCTATATATATAAACAACGGCTATCCCAACATCAATTCTGGATAGGCTTCCCTTTTATGATCCACTATATCCCAAGTACAATCTTGGGAATTCTCACTCCATTGAATCTTTACTAATTTCACCACTTTATTGCGCAATCACTTCTCATCCTGATCTGTAATATAAATTAGATGTCTAATCACTATCAGGTTCGGTTTTATCTCTAAATCCTCTTAAACGTACGGCTCCACAATCAATGAATGGTCGTGAACATACTTTCTCAAATGAGACAAGTGGAAAACGTTATGGACCCTCGACAATCTTTCTTGCAATTCAACCCTGTGGCGAGCGATTCTGTGGCAACCCGCCTCTTCGACCATTGAAAATCGTCATAAATACGCTCAATGTATAACATGCCAAACGATCGAGTGCCGAAAAGACAGACTGTTGAGGGAAAAGAAAAGATAAGTAGAAGAAAGAAGGAACTAAGCAAAAAAGAATCTCATAGCGGACAGATTAATGTATAATATCAATAGCTCTTTACACAATTCAAAAGCTGTAATATACATATCTCAAATTAGAGTACATAAATCAAGAATGACCAGCCTGGACAGTTATAATAGCCTATCCTCACAAGTGCTGATAATTTCAACAAAACACTACAGCAGAATAAACAAATACGAGAATATGTCTCAGTCTCCAGCGAATCACCTGAGCTCCAAAGCAATCCAATCTAAATTTATAATATGCTTGGTCTGACCCAAGCATTATAATAAAGTAACACCCGAGTCGGTTTGGAAAACCAATGTGAGAAAGCACACTCAATGAATTATTAAAGTTATCAAATCCTTTGAAAACAAAGGTATCGCGTCATACTTGAACACGACGGGTTTTTACCTTACGATAACCAAAACATTTTATATTAAAATCGTTTGATATTATAATAGTGTCTAAGTATAAATACTTATTCAAATAGCTGAAACTGTTACATTAATTAAATTTCAGCATACTAGGCTCTACAACCAAAACCGTAAAGATATGTAGTGGAGAATGGATTCCATTCGAATGACTAGGCACTGGGGTACCACATGTGACGGTACACATCTAGAAAAATGTACCGAGGACAACATCGGGGCCGCCTACAACATGAGATCGGACAACCCCTAACCTGGATAGACCGAATATGCTGTCATCCCGGGAGTTCCCACCCTTTCTGAGCTCTTCCATGCACCATAGTAAAAATATCCGAGGGTATCCAGAAAGGTGATAAACATACCCTAATTGGGTGCAACCCACATAGCCTTGCTGCATCTCCCTTGATTTTCAATCATTCTCGGTTGATGAGGCTAGAGGCTACGATTACCTTTTTAAAGGAATTTTCACTTAGAATGCCCATTGTCCTCCAATGACAATGTACTGATAGCATTCATCCATAAAAGTCCGTATTGGGTCCAAACGGAACCGAAGGCACTATTCCTACCACATACGTTTTGGAATCATCCTCAGGATTAGTAGCAATTAGCCCTTGCTCTTCACCGCTCCATCTTCGATTCCATGCTCTTGTTTTCCCTTCGAAAACATATTCGTTGGATCGAAATGGTTTTCAGATAACTTATCCGATCTCGGTCTCTTCGAAACAACCTTCGACACTTTCGGTAAACTCAACCCCGGTTCTTTAGGAAATAAACAGATAAAAATAAGATCGGAGTTCACCTTCTAACCATTTTCGGACGTATTTTCTTACTATCATCCTAGAAGAACAAAATGAGTTTATACTATTATAGCACCTTCCGACGGTAACTATACCATATAATTCCTATGTTTCTACTAGATATTCCCAAAGTTATATTTTGGGTCTAGATTTGATAGTCGGTTATTTAACTATCAAATAAACAATCATTCAACCAAATATTTCATTTCCACTGAAAAATACCAAATCTCACTTAATTTAAATTTTAAATAAATTAAATCTCCTTACCCAAAACTATGTACTTATCTTATCGAATTTAGTATATTCACAAACTATCCTTTTCAAAAATATTTGAAAACTTCAAAATAATAAGGAAAGTACCACTGTGGTATCAACCATGGTTTTACATCTCAATGGTTACGTCTCTATCCCAAAGAAATTCAAAACTTAAATGTAGGAACTCACTGCCTTCGATTTCCCCATGAAAGTATACCATTACTTTCCGAAAACTTTATTAAATAAATTTTTTCTCGAAATTAATGCTTATAAAATTCCTATATAAATTTCCAAGTTTATTTTAGGCAAATACTCTTTTATAAAAGTTATTATATAAAATAATATTAATATTGAATAACTTATCCTTTAAAATAGTAATACTGGTTAATTCTAAATAATAATTGACTTACTATCAACTCATTATAAACTAACTTAATTAATAATTAGATATACTTAAATAATTTAAAACAACTAAATAATTAATTTTCTGAGATATTCTTAAATCTCTTTTTAAATTACCTAGTTAATAATTAAAAGTCCTCCTTTTAAAACAAACTTAACTTCTCAATAAAAATATATTTTTCACTTCTAATATAACTAGTCTAATATGCATAAATCCCTCTCGATTTATCACCAATTTAATTTACGTTCCAATTTCATAAATCCCCTTTCCACATTTTTAAAAATAAATCTATCATTTATTTTTAAGCCGATTTACCCATCTCCTTATAAATCCTCACCGTGAATTTATAACTTCAATTTATCCGCTGATAATCATTCCACTTTATTTATAAACATTGTTTATAAATCTCACCGTTTCAATTCTAATTTATAACGATTTCATATCACTTAAATCCATTATAATTTGGTTTCTAAATTAAATTCCATTTATAATAAATTTCTCAAATAATCCAGTTATAATGACAAACCCAACCCAATCTCGATTACATTTCCATTTGTAATTAAGAAATCTTATTTAAGATTCGGTATATTCAATTTCACATTTATTCCCAAATGCACTCTTTTTCCCAATCTATTTAAAATCTTGATTTAAAAACCTTTTAGATTTAAAACAAGTATCACTAAGGAATTATTATTTAAAATCCATATTCCAAATCTCTATATACAATATTCCAAAATAGGTAAGTACTAATTTCGAGTCAAACTATTTAATTTTTTCCAAATTCATTTCTTTTAATTAATCCAAAATTCACTATAAATGTTTCACTTCCAAATTTCATTTTAAATTTTTTCCAAATTAAAAACATATATTTATGTTATTTTTATAATATCAATATCCAGGCCAATACTACCATAGCATTCAATAAACTCAAATCATATTGTAATCTACCACAGATTATTCAAACATATCATATATATCAATATATATGAAATTTAATTCAACTTTTTTGAGGAATACAGTTGGATCCCTCCAACCTATTTTTCCTGCATCCACAGATGTTAATACAACATAAAAATACCAATCCCACTTCGAGGGGGATATCATGGTATATAGTGTTATCCGCTATTATACGGAGTGCATAGGGTCTCATCCGCTAGAATATGCGGGAGTATCAATCCAACTACCAATATATATACTACTATATATAATATCACATTCAACTGATAATAATAATTACCAAATCATCCAAATAACAAATAGTTTATTTTAACTATTTTAAAATAACACTAATTATCCAAATGAGTGAGATTTACTCACCTTGAGTTTTTAATTTTTGAACGTTTTCGTTTTTGAATTAAAATTGAACTGGCATTCAATTTTAATCCAAAATTCTCTCCAAATTTGTTCCAACCAGCTCTAAAACATAGTGCTCGTCCATACAAACCCAACGCAACTTATTTCGTCCAATTGTGACAAAGTATGTACAAGATACACATTTTTAAACATTCACGATTTAATATATATTTAAATTTACAAATTTCTTTTTAATATTAAACCTCCATCAATTCTCAACCGTTCGATATATCATCAACGAATACTAGCCGCATGTGTTTTCTTCTCATCCACGAACGTTCCAGGTGAAGCATCGCGTTCGAAATCCACCCACTGCCATACAAAACCCGATCGCCGCTCCTCGTCCTTGCCTTATAAGTTGATTCGGAGACCACCATCGCATGCCCCTAGCCACCACGCACTCACGCCTTGAACGACGACTTGCTTGGTTTTCCCTTTGCCATGCGAAATGCCATGAAATGCACAACTTATTCCATTGATTTGCCGCTACGTCGATAAACTTCAGACGACCGAATGGATTTGACGAGCTCGAAAAGCTCTACAATTTCTTAGTTGGAAGGTTTGGATAATATGGCTTGGATCGAGAGAATTTGATGAAGAAAGTAGGAAAATTTTCGACCACTGAAATCTTATGGTGGCGACTGCGTTTACAAAGGGCTAGGGTTTTGCTCTGAACGTGTGTGTGTGTGTGAATATATAATATTTTAATATTATCTCGATTATTCACATGCCTTTCCAGACGAACTCCAAACGAAGCATGCTGCCTGGTGTTTGTAATGTTTTACCCCTATTCCAAACACAATGGAACATGTTTCGAGGCCTAATTCGATAATATGTGGAAGATAGCTTTTCGAATCGAATTACAGCATTAATATTTTGAAATTAATTTCAATGCGTTTCCATCCCGTACGACCAAATGGTATTCCAAACGCTATGAAATTTGAAATCCGGTAATAATACACTATTACGGATCCAATAGAACAAGTTTCGTCGAATTTCGAGACTGTGTCCCGAAAGGCTATTTTAACGTGTGGATTAAATCGAGCGATTTTCAAAGTCAACAAAATTACTTGAAATTTCAATTTTAAAAACTTACTAACTCAATTATGATTCAAATAGAATTTATATCCATATAAGAAACCATTTTGATTCATATAAAATCACAAATCCAATTATTCACTCTATTCCCAATATTAAATTCCATTATTAAATTAACATATAAAATTTCAAATTTAGTTTATCGACTTTTAATCCCATCCAAAAGTCCAATATAAACTAATTCAAATAGAATTTAAATCAATTTAGAAGTTATTTCATGTACATTTACATTAAATTCACATATTATCCAATTTTAAACTATTAAATTAACTATTCACATTATTCGTTAAATCAATATATTTGAAATTTTTTAATTATTTCACTAATTG
Source organism: Allium cepa (assembly GCA_030765085.1). NCBI lineage: Eukaryota > Viridiplantae > Streptophyta > Magnoliopsida > Asparagales > Amaryllidaceae > Allium > Allium cepa. The sequence goes on from CM060928.1 coordinate 1,011,820,889, forward strand.
AATGAAAATTTCCATATTCAAAATAAATTAATAATTCAAATTCAACATTTAGAATAAATTAAATGTTTAAAATCAACCGACTAAAAATCCAAGTCGTTACAGGTCTAATCCTTTCAATAATCTTAAAAGCTCCAATATACTTGGATGTCAACTTCCCAGCCCTTCCGAATCGAACAACTCCTCTGATTGGGGCAATCTTTATAAGTATGGAGTTTCCGACTTCAAACTCCAAATCTCTTCTCCTTTTATCGGCATAATTCTTTTGTCAATCCTGAACTTCCTTCATCCTTTTCTTTATCACTACAACCTTTTCAGTAGCATCACAAATAATATTCGGCCCAAGCACTAGCCTATCTCTACTATCAACCCAACATGTTGGTGACTTGCATGGACGTCTATAGAGAGCTTCACAAGGTGTCATACCTATGCTTGTTTAATAACTATTATTATAGAAGAATTCCATTAAGTGGAGATGATCTTCCCATGATCCTCCAAAATCCAGAATACGTGCCCTCGAAAGATCTACTAGAAACCAACATAATATGTCCTAGGTATCTCACTTCTGATTGCCAAAAGTGGAACTTAGAAAACTTAGCTTCAAGGACATTTTTCCTTAATGTTTCTAATACCACTTCCAAATGAGGTTTATGCTCATCCTCATTTTTTGAGTAGATAAAAATGTTGTCGATGAAAACCAACACGAACTTATTTAACACATTCCTAAAACTCGATTCATAAGATCAACAAAAAGAGGATTTTTGCTGATTTAGGGCTTAATGATGAGCAGAAAAGGAGACTTTCTTTTAGACAGTTGCAAGGAGCAACACTATATTGCTGGAACACTGTTACTGTGGTAGTCAACGAGGAGACTATGACTTCGGCTGAATTTAGAAGGAGATTTGAGAAAAGATTTATGTTAGGGATTACTAAATCAATTCTGCAAAGTAATTCTATACAGTTGAAGCAGGGAGACATAACAGCACTCAAGTATGCTACCAGATTTGTAGAATTTCAAGGTATGGGTATGACATGGTTGATACAGTTCTCAAAAGGAACGAGAAGTTCATCCGCGGACTGAAACCTGAGCTACGTAAGGTAAATCTGCCAAATATCATGGATCTATGTGATGTAGTTGTTGAGATGGGGTTGAGGTAGGATGAAATGATGGCTTTTCATGGTGGTAACAAAGCAGGTGAAGCTCAAAGTGGGCGGAAGCAGAAGATGAAATTTTTCCATAAGAAGGTGCTCAAAAGGGAGAAGTTGCCAAGAAAATGAGGACCAATCTGATTTTCTTTAAGTGTGATAAGAAGGGAAACTATGCTCAAAATTATCGGACAGGAAAAGGAAAGAAAGTAGTTGACAAGAAAGGGGTGAGACGCTTCAACTGTGATTAGATTGGACATTATAAGAACCAGTGTAAGGAGCCGGCCAGTGATGGAAAGGGCAAAGTGTTTGCATTGGAACCAGCTACCTCAAAACCAATAGCTGGGGAGAAAGAAAAGCGATGTTAGGAGGTATGCTTTTTATTCATGATGTATGAGTTAGATTTCTATTTGATACCGGTGCATTGCAATATTTTATATCTCATTATTTGGTTGATAAACTTAACCTAAAACCCTTATAGTTAGCTATTTCCTCAAGGGTTACGAATTCGATAGGAGGTTATGCGACTCTTAGGATGAAATGTGAACACTTAGAGTTTGAATTGTTAGGTTATATATCTGCTTGCAATTTGCATGTATTTGATTTCGTAGGGTTTGGAATTATTTTAGGTGTGTGTTGGTTAATTAAATATGATGCTAGGATATTACGCTATGATAAGAAAATATCACTTGGACACCTTAGTAGTAGTGACCGGATTGTATACTCCGTAGAACATCCTAGTATTGAAGTAAATGCTTTGTTGGGTGTTATGGAGAAACAAGATGAGTTGAACCTAGTTTTTGTTATTATAGAGTTTGTAGACGTCTTTGAGCCCGTAGTAAGACTACCATCAAAATGATATATTGAGTTTCAATAGATTAAGTACCAAGAGCAGAATCAATGAGTAGACCGCCAAGTAGAATGACACCTACTGAGATGAAGGAGCTAAAGGTGCAGTTGATGGATTTGGAAAGTAAGAACTTTATCAAACCAAGTAGTTCGTCTTGGGGAGTAGCCATAGTGTTTGTAAAGAACCAGACAGATCGTTAAGGATGTGTATTGATTATAGTAAGTTGAATGAGAAGACGCGATATCCTTTACTTAAAATTGACGATTTGTTCGACTAGTTAAGTGGAGCTAGAGTGTTTCTCCAGTTGGATTTGGCAACAGGGTTCCATCAGCTTAGAGTGGCTGAAGATAGTGTTCCTTTGACGGCATTTAGAACAAGATATGGATCGTACAAATGGTTAGTAATGCCGTTCAGACTAACCAATGCGCCAGCATTTTCCACAGACCCGATGAACAGAATCTTCCGGGAGCATTAGGATAGACTCGTATTAGTATTCATAGATGACATTTTGATGTACTCCAAAGATGAAAGGGAGCATGAAGTTCTAGAGTGGTGCTTGAGATGTTGAGGCAGAATCAACTGAAAGAAAAAAATTTGAAGTGTCATTTTAAAAGGAGGAAGTAAAATTTCTTGGTCATGTAGTCTTAGAGAAAGGGTTATCCATAGATCCGGCAAAGACTGAGGCGGTAAATAATTGGAAGAGACCTGACAGTGACTGAGATAAAGAGTTTTCTTGGATTAGCAGGGTACTATCGGAGATTCATTAAGGATTTTTCACGAATAGCGGCACTGATGACTAAGCTAGCATGGAAAGACGTAAAGTTTGTCTGTACTGATAAGTGTGAGGATGCATTCTAGAAATTGAAACACTGATTGACTAATGCAACTATGTTGGTTGTTCCAGAAGGGAAGCAGGACTTAGTGGTGTACACAAATGCATGTGGAATAGGGTTAGGAGCTGCATTAATGCAAAGAGGTAAAGTGATTTCCTATGCTTCATGATAGCTTAGACCACATGAAGTTAGATATCCAACCCTTGATTTGGAATTACCGCGGTGATTTTGCATTGAAGGCATTGAGGCATTACAGTTTGGGAGAGAGGTTTGAGTAATATACGGACCATAAGTCACTGAAGTATTTATTCTCTTAGAAGTAGTTGAATATAAGACAGCAGAGGTGGATAGAGTTTTCAGCCTCTTATGACTTTGTTATTGAGTATAGACTAGGAAAAGGGAATAAGGTTGCATATGCACTTAGCTGGAAACGTTAGAATGCGATATTAGCGATGATAGCCGAGTAGAAAGATTTAGAAGTATTGACTACATGTAAAATACAGTGGAGATCTGAAGTTTGTTTTAGTAAGGAAACTGTTGTGTTGTCATGTTTAGAAGTTCGACCAGTGAAGATCAAAAGGATTGCTTCTAAACAAAGGAAGGATCCATTATTAGCTAAATGGATCAGAAAACTGAGGAATGGAAATTAGAGCGGTGACTTGAAAGATTTCAGTCTTGACCAAAATGGGTGGTTAAGAAAGAAAGGAAGACTGTATGTTCTGAATGTGGAAAACATTAGGAAGGAAGTTCTTGGAGAATGCCACTGTTCAAAGTTCATCATTCACCCAGAAGGAACTAAGATATATCAGGGTGTGAAAAGAAGTTACTTTTGGGAAAGTATAAAGAGAGATGTAGGCTTATGGGTGAAGCAGTGTTTGAACTGTCAAAAGTAAAAAGCCAAACATCAAAAACCAAGTGGGTTACTTCAGCATTTAGATGTTCCAGTTTGGAAATGGGATTCTATTTCCATGGATTTTATAGACGGGTTGCCTAGGTCAAATTGAGGAAATGATAGTATATGGGTCATAATGGATAGATAAACCAAGAGTGCCTATATCCTTCCAGTTAAGTCAACCAAGACGGCACCAGTTTTAGCTAAATTATTCATGAAGAATATAGTTAGAGTGCATGAAACTCCTAACAGTATAGATGTGACAAAGATCCCTTATTCACTAGCGAGCTTTGGAGAAGTCTACAGGAGATTTTAGGTACCAAGATCAAGATGAGTAGTGAGTACCGCTTACTATCCGCAGATAAATGGACAAACAGAGAGAGTTTGTGCAGGTTATGTTATAATAGACTATGTTCTTATATCCTAAATCCTTCTTACCTTCACTCTTTGTTCATTATAAACATTTGCAAACAAAAGTAAAATACTTAAAAATTTGAACGACCAACGTTAAAAGAATCAAGAAAAAGAAAAGCTAAGTTCAAGTAGGAAGCTTAAGCAAATCAACCCAAAGACAAAACCTTCTTAACAACAAAATAAGGTGAATAATGATCTTCTCATTTTTATTGATTTTGATTTCTAGTTAAGATTCAGATTGATTTTGTAAGTAATATGCTATGATATATTTATTCAGATGGACATATATGCTTGTTGATGATTTATGTTGCTTCATATAGATTTTATGATAAGTTTTGATTTGAAAAACTTTTCAAATGACATCTAAATGAATTGCATTTTTGATATATGGTCGAAAAAATTATTTATGAAGTGGGTTTCAAGTTTCATAAATTTCTAAGCTATGGTGGATATATTATGAATTTTTGTGGAAGTAAACAACCAATATTGGGTTTAGATTAATTTTGCCAGTTATATATGGCTTTTGGGTCTAAAATTTAAATATGTTAGAAAGATATTAGAAGTGAGTTATGGTGATTTTTAGTGTATTTTACTAGGGATATAAAATTATTTAAGGTATGTGATTTAAATATTTCATATCTTTTGTCAAAGAGAAGGGCTTTATTGTTAAATGTTTTTAAATTATAAATTTATGAATTCGGCAGCACTTTAGAAAAAAAAGATTTTGCAAAGAATTGGAAACTAGTTATATTTTTACAAATAAGGCAAGTTAGCTGAAAAGTAATTAATTTAAAAGGCTATAAATCAGTTTTGCTTGAATTTACTACTTCGCCACCTCCATCAGTAGCTTTTGACACTATACCTTTTCCCAGGAAACCAAGTCGAAACCAATGCGCATGGTATCAAACAAATGATACGTAGTGCATTGGAGGAAGGTGGAAGGTACAATATCGAAACCAAGCTTTTGAATGGGTCATATTAGCTTTTGACTTAATCAATATGTCTTTGTTTTAGAAAATGAGCTTTCGAAAGGGTCGCCACTTTTCATTTTGAATGAAGCTTACGAAAGGATAGCTTTGAATATATTCGAAATCTGCTAGCTTCCACATTCTACCATTCCACCTAGTTAAGGCCACTTTTCTTTATTGCCTTTAAACAATGGTTTCGAAAGAGTGCATATGCCTTCTTACTTTAAAGCCGATTCTCAATGCTTTCAAAAGGTCTGGTTTTAGAACCATCCCCTTTCTTTTACTTAGGACTAATGCTTTCAAAAGCAATGCTTTCAACCCAGTTCTTTACAACCCTTAGTTATATTAAAAGTTGAACCCAAACGTTTCGAAAGGAATAGTTTTAAATGGTTTTAAAGAAATGTTTTCAAAAACTTTTACTTGAACCCAATACTTTCGAAAGGGTATGTTCTGAGTGAAGAATGGCATTGTTTTCAAAAGGCTTATTTTGAGTATTTGAATGGAGAGTTTCCAATCCTTCCGAAAGACAAATTTAATGGTTTCGAATGAGGATGTCTAAGGTTTAAATAATGATTTCGAAAGATATATTTACAAAGCTTTCGAAAGGTATGTTTTGGCCTTTTGTCCTAGTGTTTCAAGGTATGGTAGTTAACTTATTTTCAAAGGGGTACTTTCAATGGATTTGAAAAGGATTGTTTAAAGTTTTTTAACAAAGGCTTCGACAGGTTTGCCTTGGCTTCATGGCCTAAAATCTTTTATATTAGAAAGGGTTAACTTACTTTGTAAGGATAGACTATCCCATCGATTAGATTTAATCAACATGGTTTTGTATAAAGTATATACATCATGGCATAAGTATTTTGAGGGAAGAAAAGTATAAGATTTCCTTATTTTATAAAGATATGCTTTCAAGGGTAAATCATTTGCAAAGACTGTTTATAAGGAAATGAAATTTGAATAGGGTAGTTAACCGTAAGTATATGATAGAAAATGAAATTTGAATAGGATAGTTTATCCTAAGTTAATGACTCAAATATTAGAAGACCAAATGGGACTGGTCTAGGGTTGCGTCTTACACTTTAGCTATTAGCTCCTGGCTATCCAAATTTTAGTGTGTAGGGCTTTGTCATAAGTGGGACCAAAATAAGGTTTACACACGTAGGGAATAAACAGAGTAAAGATAGGTTATTGGTGAGCTCGTAAAACCATTAGTTCAATTGACCCTAGAAAATTAAAGTTAAGGGCAGTCGGCCCAGTATTATGTCTAACAGAAGTTTGATAGTTGAATATGTCTGGTATGCCCAAGTCAGCCAATTTTTAATAGTTAGCCATGTAAAACTATAGTATGGAAAGATGGTCCATTGATTCTTGTTTATTTTGCATATATGTTTGTTATTATTGTTATAATCTGTTTGATTGCAGGATTCTGAGGATATATGTTTTTTTTTATTGTTATAATCAGTTTGATTACATGATTCTGATTTGCAAAATATATGTTTCAAAGGGATATTAGTGAGGGGACACCCGTTTCGCTAAGCGGTGTAATCTCACCTAATATCAGCAAACCGAGATATATAATATTATTCACACTAGGCTTTATGTTTTCTCCTTAAACTCTCGAGGGTTAAAAAGTTTAATTTGAGTAGATGAGAGTTAAGATTTTTCAGGTTTAGTAGGTTGGACGAATAAGCTTTTGAAGAAGTGCAGGAGGTAAAGTTAGATATGTAGGAGCCACTTAGTTTTATTTCTGTTGTGGTATATTTATGACCGATATGTCTACTTAGTACTTTGATTTTCCAATGTGGCATCTTTATATGTTCGCTCTTGGTGTTTATAATAATTATATTTGATCGAAACCTAGGGATCGTTTAGGACTATGTAATTGAATATGAAATATTGATTTGAAAGGTAATCAGAGAAGTTGTTTTGAAATTAGTGATCATTTTATTTCATATTCAAGTGCTTCAAATATTATAGATACCATTAACATTACCGCATTTTATCACCGGAAGTTAATACTATGGATGACTACTGGATCTGTAGCGCTTAGCTTTGGGCCTCAAGACAAAGGGTGTTACAATGTGTGTTATATTTGAATTATTATATTGACCTAAAAATAATTGAATAAATAACTATTAGGAAAAAGTTAGGCTGGACCATTAATTTTAAGGGAAGTGAAGGAATCTTAGTTCATGTCCTTAATAGAGTCCATAGTAGCATACCAAACAACATGATAATCCCACATCATATATGCAATGAAAAGGAAGTTAGCTAAGTATGCAATAATCACCTAATAAAAATGATTTTGCAAATTATTTTAAGTTCAAGTTCTGATTACATAGTCTTCGACTATAATTTTCCCTAACATCCTTGAATCCTTAGATCAAAGCTTACTTCAAAATGTTGGAAAGAAAAACAAAAATGGTGGAGAAGGAGATCTCGAAAGGTTCGACCCCATTTTGAGTGGAATACCCCTCTATTCATAGAAAAGTTGACACATTGGATTTCGGACATGTGGCACTCCATTAGAAGTAGAAGGTTGTGATTAGTCCATGTGGCACATTGGTTTCTTGATGGATTTTAGTTCATGATTATGTGCGATACCGTTTTGAAAACTTACTGCGAAGGCTTTAATTTTGCTGCTCTAAAACCACAAACGATGGTTCCTTGGAACTCTTTATGGCAGCTTAGATCTTTCATCTTAGGATTGCGTACGACGACATGTTGAAGTCTCTTATAATTTCATACAATGAAGAAATTGCATGCGAGAACTCATGGCAACCTTTTGGAACCCTTTACTATCTCATATTTTACCATTCAAAGATAACACACATGAGCTTTTTCAAACTTCCCACGATAGCATTGATTTTTCACCCGAAGATTATCCATGATAGGATATTATAACTCCTTATGATAGTACATACTTAATTCTTCATTTAAATGATAGTACATGATGACTTCACAGTCATGGTGGCTTTGGTTTGTCACTTAGAGATAGCACATGATTTTGGATCATCCAACAATGCTTTATCACTTTGACTCACAATCACTCCAAGAATTGTGTTACGATGGCTTCAATGTGCCTTGTACTGACTTCGTGAGATTCCTTGCGATGGCTCCAACTACCCACGAAAGCTGTGATGCTTCTTCTTACTATGACCCCATAAATCACATCATGATAGCTCTGATCTCTTTGTTCAATTACTATCCAAATAAAGGCTCCTCTAAATTGTTTTGCGATGGCTTTTCCTTTGTGATTTTCTTCCTTCATCATCCTGTAACAGCTAACATATTTAGGTATAAAACCTCCCATTATAATTTCACTTTATACTTTAGTATAAATAAAATTTAACATTCTCAAGAATACTCTTCTCTACCGTTAATATTCCTTTTCTTTTAATCTAATTGTTATCTTATTTTCCCCTTCCTTTGTATAAATAATGCCCATTTTCATCTTCTCTTTTTTATTGCTTTATTGGGCTTTTCCTTTTCTTATTATCTTCTCAAATCAAACTCTCTTTCTTACAATTTCTATATGGTAAATAACTTTTTCATTAGGTTGTTTACTGTTCACCTTATTATTGCGATGTGATTCAATCTGATTGATCTTAACTTTATATAGATTTGACTTGTCTAGTTGCTTATTATTATTATTATTGTTATTATTATTATTATTAATTTTTATAATTTCTTTGTGTTTGCTTTCATGGTTATCACTTTAATGCAGATTTATTTATCTAAATAGCCATTTTTTGTTGATTGGCTTCGATTTTAATGGTTTATGTATCCATTTTTTTACTGAGCCCAACTCATTGTTACATGATTAGATCTTGCATGAGAACTTAATGCGCAAAAGCCTAGCCTTCGTGTGAAAATTACATTCTGATTTGATACCCAGAACTTTATCCATGCTTTTTACATATGAGGGCCACATCTTATAACCATGCTTTTGGTCTAATACACGAAAACCCTGCCTCTCGTTTTACTTGTGGTGGTTGCACCATAGCTTGTCATGAGAAGTTTTAATGCGATAACTTTATAAGCTTTACTCACATAAGCCTTATATGTTTCCAAATTGACTCACAAAAGCTTGTTGATATTGATTCACGATTATTATATATGAATTTAATACACATGGTCCTTCACTTCTTTTACATGAAAACTAGTACTTTTGATTGTCTTTAGTTCTTCCTATGATGGCTATTGTTAAGCTCGGCATGAGAAAGTTTCACTCCTAACTTCGTTCAAGAGAGCTATGTTTCAGGTTTATTTCTAAATTTTATATGTAGGAGCTTTATATATGATGACTAATCACTTGATAACCATCGTTTATCCTAAAGTTATCACATGATTGCTTCATTCATAGTTTATCATTTTATGCATTCATATACCTTATCATTATTTGATTTATAGTGTGTTAGAACTTAGAAGTTGATTTTCAAAGATTTAATATATGAAAAAGGTGAAAAGGATCTTAATAGTTTCTTTAACTACATATTTACTGTTGAACATCCCTTTTCTTTAGGAATTAACCTTTCAATTTACCCATCTTTTAATTCTTCTTATTGATTAATCAATAAATCTTGACTACCATATGGATTCTTGACTACCATATGGACATCTTAGCATATGCATGTGTTTCACGGATCCATATGTCTTATCATATTATCCAGACATATGTTTGTGTAGATTTTCTTGTATTCTAGTATTTATAATAAGTTTATTTTACTTGATGATCTTATTGTTATTATACTATTTATTTATTTTTTGCAACCCAAGGAAGGTTCTTCCTTTTATTGTTGGAGTTTAATTTTAATAATTAATAGTTTTTTTAGGTATCATGGTTGGAGATAAGAAATCGAATTCTAAAGGAGCATTAAAACTCCTAAATCTCCCATACGAGTTCTTTCGTGGAAAAGGTTTAAATATCCTATCAGTCCTACTTCATGAAGCAAGAAGGTATCAAATCTATCCTTTTCATTTTTGGTATTTCAGGGATCAATGATGATCCAGTCCCAAATAATCAAATCAACACTCCGCCTGAAGGGTTCTTTGCATTTACACATCTTCATATTTATCACTCATGTTTCGGCCTTCAACTCTATTATCCATAATGTCTTGTTCTTATTGAAGATTTCTCCCATTAAACTTAATCCTAACTCCTATAGTTACATCAATACTTTGTTTATCTTATTCAAAAAATTCAAGCTGGAAGAGCTAACTACCTCTATCCTTTAATCCTTAGTTACTCTTCAAAAGATGAAGAATCTACCTCAGGGCTCCATCTATTATCTCAATTCTATCGGCGGTGGAGCAATAATTGACTTTATTGACAAGCCTCGAGATTAGAGTCACCTGTTCTTTTTCATGAGGTGTTATTCTCCAGATATTACTGGAAGGATTTCGGTCCTTGGTATGCATTCTTGCTAGATTTGTTTTCATTCACTTACTGTTTATATTAATTTTTATCGATTTATGTGTTTTTTATGATGAATGCTAGCCGATGGATTAAAGAACATGGATTCTTGGGTTTTGGCTAGTATCCCTAACTTTAGACATGCTATAATATTCTTAAAAATGCAGTTGAGACTTCGTACTTATGAGAAATTAGGGAACTTTTTTTAATTTTCCAACTCATGGAGTCTTGGACGAACCCCCCCCCCCCCCTCTCCCCTCGATGAAAAAGTAAAGGAATAATCCACTAACCCTCGCCGTTGATAAGCTAGATGTGTTCTCTGCAAATTCTTCAATGCAACGCTATATGACGGAAAGCCTCGAGTATTCTCCAGGTTTTGTTTCTTGTTATTCTATTTCTTTTTATGTAGTGAAATAAACCTTTTTTAACACTTTTCCTTTGTGAATAGACCATTCTGAAGTGCATCTCGTGAGCATAGGTTCCCCATCACCCAAAAAGGGTGCTTGTGAATTTCATGCTACGTCTAAGGAGACTGTGGGAGTGACAATTTCAGAATTTTTTTTATTATCTATTGTATCTACAACCGAACAAGTTTTAGTAAATGCCAGGGAAGAATAAAGAGAATGTTTCCTAAGGCTGCCCTCGCTCCATCTGTGGTTCTTCCTAAGAAGACAAGGGGCTTGACCTATTGCACCTTTCCCTTCCGTGCCTTCTTCTAGTACTATCGTTGTCATGGCTAATCTCTTGGCATGAGATTCTACCACCGATGTTTCTGGTCTTTCTCTTAGAAAATCTATGGCTACCCTACATCAAGGGCTTGATACTCCTTTTGAAGACCTCCCTCCCCTTCTCCCTAGGCCAGGATCTTCTCGTTTGGCTAGCTTTATGGAATTGTTCATGAAGGTCTTGCATTCATCTATATTCACTTTTTCGAGCCCTTTGACAATACTTCTTTTGGTACGAAATCTTTGGAAAGTCTTTCACATAATCTTATTTAGGTGAAGTTCCCTTACCATACCACAACATAAGTACTTATTCTAGTTTATTCATTAGCTTTTAATTTTGTATTATTCTTTTTTCCAATTGACTATCATTTATTAATTTTCAGCAACCATTCACATCTTCTTCCTATGTTGTGTCCCAGTTACAGCAATTGAATTCCATATTATCAAAAAAATTGTCTACCCTTGAGACTCAGCTTAGTAATCTCTATATTACCAATGCATTACCTTCTAAGAAAAAAGCAATCACATCCCCATTGGAACCAGAAAAGGAAAGGTCTTAGAAGTTGGAAAAGGGACAAAGTCATTAGAAGAGAAGCTCAAGAAACACCATGAGTTGGAGGAGAAAGCAAAATCTTTAGATGACGAACTTTCTCAAGTTCAATTAGAGAATCCTATTCTTAAAACATATATAGGAAGGATTTCTGATTTGGAGAAGGATTTGGACAAAAAGAATCTTAGTTTTGCTAGCCCGAGTCTTCTCTTCACGCCATGAAATCCAAGGTCTCCTTCTTCTTGAGTGATCCCTTTCCCCAATGGAAAGAACAATGCACTGAAGTAGTCATGTTCACCATCTATAAGGATAACATTGGCTACTACCCTACATAACTTTCACCTCATTTGATATGTTAGAGGTAGACTACAAGAGAAGATTTGATATTTTATTAGGGCATATTCCTTGTGACCGAACTAACGTCGTGGGAGAAGACATCATTGATCCTACCAAGTTCTTGACTTTTGATGATATACCAATAAGTGATGATGTTGAGGGACTGGGGGATGAAGGAGCTAACAAAGCAAATGAGGATGATGATGATGTTGAAAATGATGATGGAAATGGTGGTAGTGATGGACCTTCAGGGAAGGATTTTTCAAGGAGGAGATAGGAATGATAACCCAAGTCAAGGCAGGCCCCCATCCCTTGAAGTTAAGCTTATACATCAGACTTCCCTTCTTTAGAATCTATAAAATGTGTGGATAAATTCCCTCCTTCAGGACCTTCCCCTTCTATAACAAGGCTTCCGAATCTGGCGAGATAAGTAAAACTTCTACTAAGAGCTTGAGGCTCAACCTTATCTTAAAGCTGAAACTGCTTCTAATGATCTCTCTACTTGATCCTTCAAACATAGTGTCATTGTTCATCCTCCACAGGTAATTTTCTCATTTTCCTTATAATTTATTTTCTCCATGCACAGTAGAAGATTATTAATGCAATTTAAATATCAACATAGGAAAATGAATAGAAATTACATTGACGTTTATTGGATAAAAAGAAAAATGAAATTTTAAGATTTGAATGAGAAGGAGAAAGACTATGCAAAGATTTGAACAAATCGAACGAGATACATGAGAATTTTAAAATGTCTCAAGTATCTTGAGGATTTCAAGAATAAAAAGGTTGCACCTCTCCTTCGATTACGCTTTCACTAAGATTAATTTCGCAAGGAAAATAACGAATTGACTATGCTCTTTTGGATGTTGATTGAGGACAAGGTTAAACTTATAAAGTGTTATATCTTATATATGCTTGATTTTCAATAATCGACTTTTCTTTCGTGGGTGATGGTTGCGAACGACTGATTAGATGCCTTCATCAAAGATATATGGATTTATATAGATTTATTCCTTACCATGGGGAGTGTTGAAACTTGCCTATGGTTTCGAATGCGCCTTTAACTATTGATTCACTTCCTCCCGATAAGATTAAATTTAATAAGGATAGATTTATTACCGAGTTTTATAAAGAACATGTTTTAATGAGCCATTATGATGTTGTAAACTAATTATATTTTATTTTAAGTTGAACTTGTAATAATATTGTGGACTTAACGTTTAGTATGTTCATTATCAATGTATAAGCTTTTAAATATATTCCTACTTACTCATTATCTCCCATGTCAAGAGATAATTTAAGCAAATTTGTCAGATTAAAAAGGATTGTCAAAGAAAATCTGGACTAACTATGTGAATGTTAGATAGGTTTTAAGTAGATGTCTAAGGAAGTTAGAACGTTAAGATGAAAACGAAATGACTCAAAAACTTGGAAGTACATTCAAAAGAAATAGATAAACATCTGGGAGAAATTTCAATGGAAACAGGACTAAGGAGATAACTCGGTGAAGAGTTGTTTGTGTCGTTGATGAGTTATTTAGGTCGGTGAAGAGTCATATGAATCGGTGACGAGTTGTTTTGTCTCTCCTTTTTTCTCCAAAACTCCGTATATTTCATGTACCACTCCACCCACTCATGGTCAAGTGGTTTTCTAGAATTTGGATGAGCAATTCTAAGGATTAATGAGAATAGAGCAGGATAATACAAGTTTTATATAGAAGATCACTAGAATCAACTTAAGTCGATGGAGAAGAGCTTGGAACACATCGAATAGAAGGTAGAAAAGAAAACATGTGAAATAGTTTGACTTACACTAAGAAAAATTGATCGGTTCCGAGCCATTTAGGTCAGTACCGAGTCATTTTCTTAGATCATTGGCCTCCGTGCTCACTTGCATAACATCGGGCTATCTTCTGGACTTCAGTGCAAAAAGACTCCTGACCCTATACCTATGTGTCCATATAAATACCAGTCTAACTGAAACTAAAGGGGAATCTTTTCTCTTCACTCAGGGTCTGAACTCTGCTTCTCTTCTTCATCTCCTATCTTCTTCATAAAACTCACCTAAGTCGCTACTCTGGGTAGTTCTAAGCTATAGAATCTGTCAAACCCTTGTACTAGTGACTTGTGCTCTCTCTGATTCTCTCTCAAATCTACAACCAATAAAATTATAAAGTGGACATAGGCCAGAGATTGCCGAACTGCTATAAAAATCTTTTGTCTCTCTACTCTCTTATTATTTCTTTACTATGATATGCTAGTTCTAAGCCTCATAGGTTCCTTACAATACATTTTTGGATGTTGATCCATTTTTGACGGCAACGTTTAGGTGCTTCCATTGAGAAACTGAATCCAGGCTTAAATCTAGCTCTCTACTGTAGATTGGATAGATTTAGAAGTTAAGTCTAAAAAAATTTCTTGGAAATTTAAAGATTTCTAATAGAAAACCATGGCTCCTAGGAAATAGACTAGATCTACAAGGATATTAGGAGTGGTGTCTGGTAGAGATGAAGAAAATAACCACCAAACAGAAGATGAAAACCCGTAGATAGTACTTGGAATTTATGCTGGACGGGAAGTTGTTACTGATGAAGAGCTTGATAAGATGATGCAAGAACTCAACCAAAAGATGTCAGATAATCAGAAGATTTTGATGGAAAAGTCGGATGCTTTGCTAATCTTGCAACTATCAAGGACCAGGGGAATTGGAAGACACTTCACCCGTAGTAGAACAAGAGAAATCCTCCATTTCTGACCAAAACAAAAGGGATGTTAAGCCTAAAAAGAAGTAGGAATTTTTGGAGTTTCTAGAGGACTGGAAGGAGGAAGTACGAGTGCACCCTTGGCCAAAAAAACCGCCTGGTACCAATAGAAATCCATTCGGTACCGAGAGGAATTAGCGGGTGGATGGTGCATAGGAAGTTGATGCTATGTGGTTTCTGATGATGAGGTTGATTTGCAGGTTGATGGAGATGGTTTTTTTAAGGTGAATGCAGATGTTAACAAAGATGAAGTTCAAGTAGCTATAGCTTAACTGATTACACAACCTCAAAACACTGGAGAAATGGTTCTCCTAGAGACAAGAGGATCTAGGCGTCAACCGACAAATCAAGATCGTTTTTAGAGTCAAAAACTCAGTGTAACCCTAGTAGTCAACCTTCGAATTATCGTGCTAGCAAAGAGTACACTTTGACATGGTCAAGCAGCAGGTGGAAGAAAGCAGAGGTAGGAAGAATGAAGACTAGGGCTCCATGCCAAGCCGAACTGTTTACTGAAAATAACTTGATGGAGGAATAACCCAGGAACTTCACCATGCCAACCATGCCATCCTACAATGGAACCATGAATCATAAACAACACTTATTCTAGTACGAATGGCATATGGATGTAGCACAAGCTATGGATGTTGTTCGATGTGGATGTTTCCTTATCTTGTTGAAAGGAATCGCTTCATTGTGGTTTACTAGGCTTGCACCGAAGACTATTTCAACTTTTGATGAATTAGCTAAGAAGTTTTTTGAGTTGTTCAGGGTCTATGCTGCTCGACCAAAAGATATGATATCCCTATCTAGCTTGTCTCAAGGACCCAGGGAGTCTCTGAAAACTTTATTGAACCTATTCAATATTACTGTTATGAAAGTTAGCAAACTAAAGGAGGGTCTTATATTTATGGCATGGGTCTTAGGCATCTACCCGATATGGATTTCGGTAGAGGTTTAAAGATGAAGAAACCTACTACCATGGAAGAATTTCATCAAAAGGCAAATCAATTCATGTGGTCGAAAGAATTAGGACTGGATAAAAGAAAGGTTGGTGATGAACAATCGAAGGAAGTAATCCACAACAACATCGCAGTAAACATTGGAAACTCTAGTAATTAGAAAAAATGAAGTCAAAATTCTAGTAACGAGCATAATGCGAATGAAAAATGTCCAAAGAACTTAGGATTAGAAGATTACATGACCTTGAATGACACGCCAAAAAATATATATATTCCACTCAGGGAACTGAACAATATAAGAAGCCGCTAAGGATGGAAGCAACAGAGCAAGATATACGTTCTGTGAAGTACTGTCACTTCCACGAAATCTTTGGGCACCCACTAATGAGTTCCAAACTTTGAAACTTTTGATCAAGGAGCTGAGAAGGAAAAACAAGCTCCAATAATATGTTAGGGAACCCTAGAATGGAAGAGAAACTACAAGACCTCTATACCTACCTGCTTAAGAAAAACTTCCTGGACCCAGGGCGAGGGGCCTGGGCGAGCTGATGAAAGACTGGTCATCAAATAAGCTTCAAGCTTGCTAGTTAACCACGAATAAAGTAGTAACCTAAAACAACACTGTTTCATTCATCCTTATGTAATTTCCTTTCGCAAATAAGCCTCCCACTAGGGCATTGTAAATATGCAGAATTTTCCATTTCTTCTGCTTATTAATTAAATCTACTTCTTAAACTAATGTAACTATGTTCTTGCAAGAAAAACTCCTTTGCCGTACAACCAGCAGCATAGTCGAGAAAATGCTCTGTTGGCTCCAAATGATGAATGAGGAGTATAGACTCACTAACCGCCAGATTGACATGTCATATCGATCCCTAATCTTTTAAGAACCGGCATTGTCCTAAGACAGACAACGTTGGGAAGGTTAAACAGTTGGATCAATGGGTCATATTGATCCCCAATCATCTAAGAACCTTTGTTTTCCTAAAACTGGCAATGTCGGAAAGCTCTAAATCGCCGGATCGATAGGTCATATCAACCTCCAACCTTATAAGAACTGGTGTTCTCCCAAGTCATGAAGTCGGGAAGGTCTAGACTGACGGATCGATGAGTCATATTGGTCCTTAAATTTCTAAGAACTAACATTGCCTAAAGATTGACAACGTCGAGAAGGTTTTAACTACTGCGTCGACAGTCACATCGACCCTTAACCTTTTGAAAATCGGCTTTGCCTATAGACTATCATCACCGAGAATGTCTTAACTGCCAAGTAAGCGGTCACATGGATCCCTAACCTTTCGAAAATCGGCATCCCTCAAAGACTGGGAACGTCGAGAATTCTTAATCGCTTGGTAGACGGTCATATCGACCCTTTACCTTCTGAAAATCAGCATTGCCCGAGGACTAGCAACATCAAAAATGTCTTAACCGTCGGGTTGACGGTCACATTGACTCCTCACCTTCTAACCGATGGTGTTCCGACAACGTCTAGAAGTCCCAAAACCAATAGGTCGATAGTCAAATCAACCTCTACCTTCTAAGAATCGATGTTGCTCTAACAACGTAGAAAAAGTCAAAACTGATGGATCGACAGTCACATCGATCCCCTACTTTTGAGAACCGGCATTTCCTTAATAATGTTGGAAAGAGAAGCTGACTTCTAGGAAGTAATTGCTACCAGGAGACCGGTAGGTGCACACTATCGCCTGAGGATAGGCAAGAATAAGAGGAAGAAGGGCCAAGCCCTCAAGAATACATCGCTACCCAAAGATAGATGGTGACGAGGTGACATGATAACAAAATCTACCTTCTAGAATTCATTGCTACTCGAAGATTAGTAATAGCGAGGAAATTCTTAAAACCAAACTTGGAACCGATCAGATTTTTCAGCATCGGCCTTAAAGAATTTTCATCACTCGAAATCTGGTGATGGCTACAAGAATTGATAACCTACTTAAAGAACGACCGGATCATTCGACCCCAACTTCCAGGAATGAGCGAAAGAAACATCCTCGAAAAGCGGCACGATTCATGATATAAAACGGAGCACTATATAGGTTAGGATTCTCTACCTCCTGCTCTTGATTGTAAACAAGATCCTTATGGAAGTTCATGAGGGTAAGTATGAAGATCACATTGGGGGGCTGATGTTGGCAAAGAAGGTGCTTCTTATGATATCTATAGTCGATGATAAATCAGAATGCTATTAGCTATGACAAACGGTGCTATTGGTGTAAGAAATTTGCAAAGATCCCAAGAGCCCCATCGATGGAACTATGCCAAAGGTTAGCCCATGGAAATTTTAATTTGAGGAATCAACATTATTATATATAATTGGAGGCGAAGGGAGAAGCAAAGTATGCTATCATTGCAGTCGACTGCCTACGGTGAAGCAAAACTACTTTCCATAATTACAAAAAAGAAGACAAACAGACAAGTGGATGCAGTGAACAAAAGAGCCTCGATACCAAGAGGAATCTCTTGGAATAGAAATACTCAGAATTGAGTTTCGGAGACAAAAGCTAGAACATGGCTAGAGTGTTGACCATAATCTCGGGAATTTCGCTCCTGTCCGAAAATAGACATCTTTAGGGACGGATAATCAAAATCGGGTAATTCATGCTCTATTTTCTAGAGATTGAATCTAGTGCCTGACCAACATTAAACATAGTGCTGGCGACTTAGCAGGACACGCTCGATCGATGATAGGTGAGGATAGTCATGGTGAATCGAAGGTGAGTATTATTTGACTTTCCTAATCCAAGACCGAGATTGTGGAAGAGCAATTAGAGTAGGAACAATCAAATAATTTATCCCGCGTGTTTTACTCACACTAATATCCGGACTTGTGGAGGAAAATTGCTCGCGATAGAAACATATGAACGAGAAGTAAACATTACATGTAATGTTCCCTAGTGGTAAGGAGCAATATGGTGTTTGGGCTATTTGGAATGAAAGTCAACCTATGAAAACTCGATATAAATCATGAAGAACTTGCCATTGCTAGGAGATATGTGACGTTAGAAAGGTATAACCACATAAGGGATGATCAGATAATTCAACCCCAGTTTGCGGGAATTGAGCATTACCTAGAGGAAGATGACGTCAAGAAGGATGCTTTCATGGGATAGTTTTTAGAGATTGAAACAAGTGCACAGTTGAACTCCAGCAATAATATTAGCAGCCTAGTGGGACATGTTTGGTCAGTAATAAGCAAGGATGATAATGGAGAATCTAAAGCAGGTATCATCGGACTTTCCCGATTCAGGATCAGGATTAGGAAGACATATATAGACTGGGAACAATTGGGCAATTTAGCCCCTAACATTTAGTTACCAGTGGTGCCGATAATTAGGCATTTTGAAAATGGGTTGTACGAATAGGATTTAGTTGATGGTAAAAATCATATAAAGAGAGGATAAACATTCCAACTACTACTCTAAGAAAGTCAAGAGTGGCACGGAACTGAGGTTCTTCACAATTAACAGTTGGCCCAAAGGAACACAATTTATTTAAAGTGAAAACAAAGAGTACGAACTATAAGATTAAAAGGAAGATCGGTATGAGACAAAAGCTCTCTGGAGAAACAGAAAAGCGAAAGCGAAAGCAATACACAATAAAGAGAGAGCATGCTCATCTAAAGCATGGAACGATCACCGAAACATTGATCAAATCTCTAGAGTGCAGGTCTTGTCTTTAGCATGAAGAATGAAGAACATGATTCTATCCATGTAGAGCAGTTGAAGGAATTCTACCAATCGACGGCAATAGTTCGAAATTAACGATGGCTAAATGACTATCTACAGTCAAGAAATAGAAAATTAGAACTTGTCTGTATCCAGAGCATGCTTTGTTTCCAACGAAAGAATACTTCGGGGTGGGGGGGGGGGGTAGTGTTAATCAATTTTTTAATGAAGCAGAAGTCAACTAAAGTTTGAACGTAAAGGAGAAAACAAAATGATTCGAAAAGTTGGAGTACACTTAGAAGAAATAGAGAACCAATTAGGAGAAATTTCAGTGGAAATGAGATTAAGGAGATAACTCGGTGAAGAATCGTTTGGGACGGCGAAGGGTTGTTTCTCTCTCCTTTCTTTCTCCTAAACTCCATATATTTCATGTACCACTCTAACCACTCATGGCCAAGTGATTTTCCAGAGTTTGGATGAGCAAATCCAAGGATTGATGAGAAGAGAGTAGGATAATACAAGTATTATCTGGAAGATTGCTAGAATCAACTCAAAGTCGATGGTAAATAGCTTGGAACAGATCGAATAAGAGGTGGAAGAGCAAAAAAGTGAAATATTTTGACTTACACTAAGAGAAAATAGATCGGTATCGAGTAATTTAGGTTTGTACCCAGTCATTTTCTTAGGGTATAGGCCTTTGTGATCACTTGTATAACATCGGGCTATCTTCTGGACTTCAGTGCAAGTAGGCTCCTAACATTGTAACTCTATTTTCCTATAAGTACCAGCATAACTGCAACTTAAGTGGGATCTCTTCTCCCCATTCTGGGTCTAAACTCTGCTTCTCTTTATCATTTCCTGCCTCCTTCACAATAGTCACATAAGCAACTACTCTTGGAAGTTCTAAGCTGCAGAACCTGTCAAACCCTTGTACTAGTGACTTGTATTCTCTCTAATTCTCTCTCAAATCTACAATAAATAAAGATAGAAAGTGGACGTAAGTCATATATTGTCGAACCGCTATACAAATTCTTGTGTCTCCCTACTCTTTTATTATTATTTACTATTATATGCTATATCTAGGCCTCATAGTTTCCTTACAACATATTTTTAGGTATTGATCCATTTTTTGTATCAATAGTGAAGTTATTGTGTAGTGGAGTTAGCCCTCTCCTAAAGAATAGGACTGGGCTGGATTTCCTTCAGTCAATACTCCTCCTGGCATTGATGCTCCATTTAATGCAACATTTTCTATTTCTCCTTCCTCTTTTTAGAAGATTTGGGATGTCCTTTCTGATTCAAAAAACTAATTGTCATGTAGCTTACATTATTGTAATGCTCACCTTTTCGACCCTCGAATGTCAATACTAAATACGTCTATAGTATTCGTATGCGGAGCACTCACTTGCCGAAAATACTTATTAGGGTAAAATAAAAAGAAAATGAAACAAAAGAAGGAAGAAGAGAACACAATATCAGAATCTCACTACGAAACGATAAGATATAATGTCAATGACAACATAAAACTATCACTCCAAGATACATAACATTTAAGAGTTCGAGTTCTAAATATTATCATCAACCTAGGCAGCTATAAAAGAATGCCTTCACAAATGTTGATATATACAATAATAGTAATTATCGAAAATATGAATACTACGATAGATAAAAACATATAGCTCGTCTCCTCAAGCTCCAAAGAACATCAACGAAAATCTGTCTTTCCTAGACTACTCGAAAGAGCGCCAATGGAAATAACCAAAATACAAAAGCACTAGTCATACATAAGTCTGATATAAGAAAATCAAGAAATATGTAATCAACATATAACAATACTTTTGAGACTATTCGAAAATGGTTATGCCCTTAGAAGAACCACTCATCTAATTGGTACATAAGGTGATATATAGATAATGTTAAGCATAGAATATAAATCAGATCAAATAGCTGTGATGCTTACATTGATCACAGTACAACGTGATTTTGGTATAATCAAAACCACTAAAGTACGTTCGCATACGGATTTTCCATGGAGATGCCTCCAATAAACTGAAGCAGATCTCCATGACAAGGATCGAAAATTACCTTCTAACCGTCGTATATCTTTTGACAGAATATACCCATAAGGTACAACAGGCCCATTACTTGAACATAGTATGAACTATGTGGAACCAAGTATTGACAATTCCCGACGTCCAACAATCGAAATCATCTCTAGATTTAAAGTTGATATAGTCTCATGGGTTAGCTAAACCCAAGATTGTGCATCATACTTTGTCTTTATTCATTTGCTGATGGTGGAGTCACGTTCAAGATTCCAACACACAAGCCACAACTCGAACATATCATGAATTCCCAAATGAATTCTAGCATCTCGAACAGATTCACTTCTATGAGATAAGACACGTAACTCAGTCTTGAATTGGTTTACGATAAAGAAAACACTTACCGATCCCGGTCTCTTGAAAACTAAATCGGCAAATTTCCTATTAACTTAACTCCAGCTCTTTTAGAAATAAACAGACAACAATAAGGATGAAGACCGTCTCCTATCCAAACAGATTTCCTTATCATTTATCCTAGAAGAGCAAGATGAGTTTACATGTATAATATAGCATCTCCAAAGATAACCACACCATATGCCCTCATGTTTTTTCTAGATATTTCCTAAGTTATTTTGGTCAATTTCGATGGTAAACTAATTAACAATCAAATACAAGATAGATGATTGTAACTAGAAACCAAGTCTCGTATTCTAATCACATTTCCGATCTTTTCAACTGAAACTATCCCTCGGTCAAGAGTGAAGCCGTACGTTAAAGCACTATTGCTTCTATACCGTACTCGGACATTATCCTTAACTCTTACAGACATACAATCCTACTTTATCGGCTTTGAGTGCTAAGTACATGAATAAATACTTTCCACAAACAAGCAAATAAATAAAGCACGATTAAGTCACATAAAGTACGATTAGGTCATATAAGGACGATTAAGCTACTTAAGTGACTCTTGACCCCTTCTGTTTAGTTAGTCCTTTTATTAGTGAAAAAATCCTCTGAAAATACTTACGTATATGTTTGAAATGCTTTTATCAAAGTTTTTGAAAATAGGTAATTTATGTACAATAAAGAGTGTTTTACAAAACGCAGGGGGACCCCAAATAAGAACCAAGACAAGAACCAATAAGCAAACAAAAAGACCATCTCATACGGGTGCCCACTACAGTAAAACTCGACCCATATATGCTAAATATGACAAACGGCTTGAAAAGTGCATTAAAACACTTAATCAATAGAACTACATTTTGGCATTTAAAACCTTAAGAAAAAAATTGACTAATCCCAAAAATGGCAGTACTTCGAATAGGGGAAGAGAAGAGCGACAACTATTGTGAAGAATAGCTCGAGATGGAGCGCTTACTCCTTTAATGAATTCCGTCAGCACTCGTCAGCCCAATATTTGCTCTCCCACGGTTGTGGTAGCTCCTAAAGCTCTGTCATATCTATCACAAATCAATGATTTCAGAGAAGTATCCTCTATCACAAATTTGATTTGTCTAATAAAGTTCTTGCATCTATTAGTATCATGATAAATCCGATCATCTCTGGAGTTGACTTTGGTTGATGCATTTGTTGGTTTCTTTCTTGCCAAATATGCCACAAAGTCGAAGTTAGAATCATGTCCTTTAAATTGTTGTAAATATTATATTTAGTGGTTTAAGATGTCCTTTAAATCGAGCATCCAAGTGCCGGAAGGATGAATTATTAGGGTAAAATATAAAGAAAACGAAATAGAACTAGAAAGAAGAGAACACAATATCAGAACCTCACTAGCGGAACGGTAATATATAATGTCAAAAGAATATCACAAAGGGTTACTCCGTTATAGAAATTTCAGAATTACTGTCATCGGCCTGGGTAGTTATAACAACTTATCATCACAAATGATGATATATATACAATAGTAATGCAATGGAAATAGGAATACTACGATTGGTGAAACATCCAGCTCATCTTATTGAGCTCCAAAGAACATCAACAAAAACCTACTTTCTCAAACTAATTGATGGAGTACACGAGAAATTTAGGGGAAAAAACCAAGCGTTAGTCATATATCCGGTATGAGAAACTCAAGAAATATGTGTACAATATATAGCAGTACTTTCGAAAAAGCATGGAATGCCATAACGGTTATCCCCTCAAAAGAACCACCATCTAATTTCGATGATATAATAGATAATGTCTAGGGTGTAGCATATAAATATTATAACATAGTTGGAATGGTTACATTCAATAATATGTTAGGAGTACAATTGTAACATCCCGATATTTTCAACCATTCGCATCAGCACATGTCAGACTTGAATTGCTTAAAATATCATATTGTTAATTTAAATTTGGCAAAACTCAGCATATACAGTAAATATATAAATCACAGAATCACAGACATAGATTAATATAACAATAAGCAGCCAAAACAAAAGAATAGTAGTTCATGAAGCTACTATATATATAACAGAGTTAAAACAAGATACAATAGAGATCTCAAATACATAGAAGTCTCAATACAAAAGTCAAATCTGAATATATCACTGGAGATAACTGAATAATTTCAAGCTGAATAGATTGATGGATCTCCAAGCGAAGCTCTAACACCAAAGGTGAGTCTCAAATGCTGTGACACTCGGCATATACGGTATTGAATTGCTCAAAATATCAGATTGTTAATTTAAATTTGGCCAAACTCGGCATATATGGTAAATAATAAATCACAGAATCACAGACACAGAGAAATATAACAATAAGCAGCAGAAACAAAAGAATAGTAGTTCATGATGCTACTATATATATAACAGAGTTAAAAACAAGATACAATAGAAATTTCAAATACGTAGAAGTCTCAGTACAAAAGTCAAATCTGAATATATCATTGGAGATAACTGAATAACTACAAGATGAATAGAAAGATGGATCTCCAAGGGAAGCTCCAACTCCAAAGGTGAGTCTCAAATGCTGTGATGCTCACTCTGACCCGAGCGTAAAGCAAAACACAAAACACTTGAATCTGGATTAACATTCTTATATTAATAAATTCAACTCAATTGAAATGTCAACTGAAATACAAGTAACTCAAAGGATGTTT
Organism: Allium cepa; assembly: GCA_030765085.1. NCBI lineage: Eukaryota > Viridiplantae > Streptophyta > Magnoliopsida > Asparagales > Amaryllidaceae > Allium > Allium cepa. Next base: position 1,011,845,570 of record CM060928.1, read on the forward strand.
GCGATTTCCATCCTCTAAGGATCCATGGACTATCTACTATGTAGTAATATACGCTATTATAATATGTCTATAGTAAAGTAGAAGTATTAAAATAGCGTTAAGGAGTTACCCATATCCCCTTTAACACATTTTATATACTCCCGTAGTCTATACAATGCCATATGCTACTCCGTAAACTGGAGGTATACCCGAGGACATCACATAGGTATGGTACAAAACAAACTCATAGAAGGCGCGATAGGACATGCGACAAGGCACTCGGGGCAATGTTAGGGTAGATATACTATTTGCACTCCCAAACTGATGGTAATACAAAGCAGCTATTACCGCCCACCTCGTGACACACTCCCAAATCAAAGGTGCACCCAATCAAATCACAAAAGCAATAGAATGGTATCTATGAAATGTGTCCGATAGTAGGAATGACCCCACTTGGCCCGTTATAGCTCCTGTTTTAGCCACATCAAGCCGACTCACTGGACATAGGGTCACGTAAATACCATATAGAACATCACCAAACCATCTTACTTCATTCCGGAATCTCGACCATGTAAATAGTTGTTAAAGTGGTTTTCAGTATTGGTAGAGAGTATGACAATATCCGATGCCGGTCTCTTTAACAACCAAACATTATTATAACACCGTGGTCATTTCATTTCAAATAGTTCATACTTCAAAACCCAAATATCATATCATTTCAAACCATATCAATTTGGCATCATTATACCCTTTAAATCATATTCATTTCCAAATTCGTAATGCTTTCAAAATTATATCACTTTCGAAAATCGTAACACTTCTGAAATCATAACATTTGGAAATCATAACACTTGGGAAATCATAGCACTTTTGAAATCATAACACTTTCCACCTAAACAGTTTAGATGTTGAACATGGTACATATACTAAAATACTTTATAAATTAAAATAGTTTATATATTAAAATAATTTATATATTAAAATAGTATATATATATATGTTAAATACCTTATATAATAAAATTAGTTTGTATACTAGCATAATTTATATAAAATAAAATAATTAGTATATTAAAATAGTTTATAATAAAAATAGTTTATATTAAAATGATTTATAGGTAATATAGTTTATATTAAAATAATTTGTATATTAAAATAGTTTTAAATATAATTTAAAACACTTTATATAATAAAATAATTCCTCAAATTTCGTAAATCTATTCAAATCAACTCGAATTCCAAAATTCAAATTAAATTCAATCTCAATTCATAAATTTCAACTCAATTCAATTTCTCAATAAACCATTTCAATTTATATCGATTTCAAATATCGATTTGAACCACAAAATAAACCATTTCAATTTTAATATATTTCAAAGCTTTAAATATTCACATTTCAATATAAAATTGATAAATTTCATATATATATATATATATATATATATATATAAATTTAACTTCATTATTATTTATTTTGGAAATATTCACTTAATAAATCCAATATCATTTAAATAAGACTTCAAAGTAAAAATTTAAATAAACTAAATATCCCATTTCAATTTATGTAAATTTGAAATATTCATTTAAATCACTTTTAATCAAAATCAAGTTGTAAAATCATATCTTTAAAGTCTCAAATTAAATAAGTTTCAAATCAAATTTTTTGAGTATAATTCTTAAAAAATATAATTTCAAACCAATTTCTATTTCCAGTTCCAATCTTAATTTATTAAAAATTATTGTAAACTCTATATCTGAAATATAATTTAAATAAATACTTAAACATTTTATTAAATTTATTTATATACTTTAAATCTATTTAAATATTTTAAAAATGTTAAAATTATAAATAAATTCATAAATTTCAAATTTCAAAATTAACACATAACTATAAAATTTTCAAAACATATAATTTTAAAAATCTAAATTTTAAAACTTTATAAAAATGCATTTATATATAATATCTTAAAATCAATATTTAAATAAACCATATATTTTCTTTCAAACCCATAGAAATCATTTCAATATATATATATATATATATATATATATAGAGGGAGAGAGAGACCAATGGTGTTTGTTAATTTTCTGTCCTATGGTCAAGTGATACGGATATTTATCATTTCAATCCATAATTTAATATATACGGGTATATGTCCTTTCAACCCGCAATCCCAAATTCAATTCAATGAAAATCGCTTGGGTTTATCATTTCAACCCATAACGATTTTCTCCTATTCTATAGATCATTCGGTATGTATCATTTCAACCCATAGGGAATTCTATACTAACAGGGTACTTGTAGAGTGACAACATATATGATAATAATATAACAATCAACAATATGAATATATCATCAGTGATAAGTAACAGATAATGGTGTCAGATGTCACAGGTGAACAGATACAGATAATATCATATATATAGCAAAGTAAAAAACTGACAACAGCATATTTCAATTGACGTTTCAATTGAAATCAAATTTAATATATAAGAACGTTAATCATGAGTGATTGCTCATCTTTAGAGGTTAGAGAGGTGAACGAGAAGGGAGTCGAGTTACGAATCCAAGCACGAACTTCAAAGCAAAGCAGGATTGGCATGAATTTAATTAACAAGCTAATAAATAGGAAACGTTGAAACAATTAGAATCAGTGTGACAAAAATTAAAATGAAATGTAAATTATATCATTATACCTTTTCCTTAAAATCAATATAAAATTTAAAACTCATACAAATAAAATAAATATATATTATTATTATTATATTATTATTTCCAAAACGTTTTAAATTTTAAACATATAGATCTAAGATCACTATTTACAAATCTGGAAACCAAACCCCCATATCACTTCAAAATATCCACACATAGTAAACTTATATATACATTAATACTAAATCATAATATCTATACCTATATATATAAAGTATGGCTATAACAAATAAAAATATATAGCTTATGTACATATATATGTGATCAACAGTTTATTTATATATAACAAAACAGATTGATATATATACACACACATAACTGCAGATTATCCAAATCTGGTATAACCATAAGTATACTAACATATATGTGCAGATAATTATGTAAACAAAGCTGACAGCTGCTCAAACAACTGCAGACCATATACATTAAACATTAGACTATATCTGCATATTACTTTTAACTTAGAAATCAACACATATACTTTACTGTAAAATCACAAAAATCTGAACATATATTATATATATAAACACTTTAAACACTAATATATATAAACTTTCTTCCAATAATAAAAAACAGAAAAATAATACAAATGTATGCATACGCCAACTGAACTTATGTACTTACCAACATATATATAATATAATATATATAAACAGATAACAGATATTACAGTAACATGCTCATACTCTTTAAACGTATGATAAAATATTCAAAACATATTATATCTACTAGTATAAACTAACATATGCAGAATGAACTTACATATTCTCGTTTTTATATATTACATACCTGTCACTATATATATATTATATATATATATATATATATATATAAAAGAAAACACAACAATATATATTATATCCATTCAATAATATAGGTCCAAACATACTTATACTGGCGCACTTAGTGTATAACTAACAATATATACATACACTAACCTATGTTAGATCTAAATATATGCATTCCCAGATGTAAACTATATGTACAACTAACATTAAGCAACTGCAAACTATTATTTTTAAAACTGTATACATATATTCATATCTTGAAATAGAAAGTATATAATACTGAAATTTAGACATAATATATATAGCTAATATAACCCTATATATAGCAACAGCTTTATATAACTTTTCATCCCAGATCTTTATATAAGAAGTATATATACAAAGCTAAAAGACTTTGTATACCTTTATATAAATAGAAGAGAGGTGCACGACAACCAGGTGGGCACGACTGTGGGGAGTTTTGGCAAAGGAAAAGTCAAGAAGGATGAAGAGTGGTTCGGCTATGACAAGGCAAGGAGAAAGATTGGAGATGACATGAAGGTTTCGGCATTGTTGATGACGAGGAGAAGTGGCCGATCATAGATGATGGTATAGGCTTGGCTTTGCTTTGATTTGGTGGTGGAGATAAGGTGATGGTGGCCGGCCACGGAGAGAAGGAGGAGACGCAAGAGGATATGGCCGAAATCATAAGGAGGAGAGGAAAGAAAATTAGAGAATAAAAATGGAAAAAAAGAAGAGGAGAAACTTACTGAAAATTTTTGTCAGCAGAAGAACGTGAGAAGGTGAGGAATGAATGAGAAAGAATCGGTAAATAGAAATGAACGTGAGAAGAAATGAGGAGAAAATGGGAAGTCAGGCAAATAACGAACGTGTATTTCATATTGAGTAAGCAGTTTCTCATTTCCAGAACATCAATTCATGTGACTCTTACCATTCTATCCCCTTAGTCTACCCATTTAAATAAACAAGCAAAAAATCAAATCAAATTCAATCCCATAATCCAAATAAAATAGGAAAGTAAATACGTAACTACGTGTAATACACTGAAAAATTACAGATTTGAAAATTATAAATCAAAATTGAACATACCGCAGAGATCGGCACGATGAGACGATCAGAATGGTGTACGGACATCAATGGTACGATCATCCTATCAAAAGTCGATAATCGGTACCGAAAATGCTGCTAAAATGCCCGACTTAAGATAGACGGAGCAGTAGCAGTCCAAATTTGAAGAAACGAAATATGACTTCTCACTCAGAAGAAACGAAAACCTGAATATTTTTATTGTATAAAAATATTCAGGTTTGGAAAACATTTTATTATCATCAAATATTAACTAATTTGAATTGAAATAAAATTACACAATAAAATAAACTTCTATATTTTCAGATGAAAATTTACCATTTGCTAGGTTTAAATAGACGTATTCCCAATATTAAATTTTTTATTTTCAAATTCAAATATTTAAAATTTCACAAAAATTCAGTTAAATACGTTATAAAATTATTAAAATTTACGGGTCATTACACTCTCCCCCACTCAAAACTTTTCGTCCTCGTAAAGGAACGAGGTAGGAAAATAGAAACAACCAAAAGAAAGTGGATTGAAAAACAAAATAAAACAATTAATTTAGACCATATAAATTTAAATTTAAATTAATTATATTCAACAATTTGATTTAATCCATTTTATTACATTAATAAATAGTCATTCAATTCAAATTTTTTTCGTTCAAACTGTCAATTCAAATCATATAAATTTCATCTAGTTTTTAAATTGATTTCCATTCAATTATTTCAAGTTTAGATATTTAATCAAAATTTTCATCTTCATTTTATAGTTGAAATCATCCTTTAACATAAAATTTAAGAGATAATTTTCGATTAATTTTAAATAATTTAGAGATAAATTTGTACATATATATTATATATCAAATCAAATTCATAATCATATACCTATATATATTTTAATTTAAATCATATTTTAGAAATTCAAATCAAATTCATTTTTCAAAACAAAAGTATAGCAAAGCTACAGAATGGTCTCTCCACTCTGAAACTCGAAAATGAATGTCGATGATGCTGCAGTCATCACCGAAATTATTTTCTAGCGACAAAGAAGAGAGTAATGATTTAAAATTTTCAAAATTTTTTGGAAACGATTTTCTATTTGAAAATGCTTTGAATAATATATATTTTAAAATTTTAAAAACCAAAGTTTGGAATTACCGAAAATTAAATTCTCAAATTGTAAATTTTAAATTCAATTAAGTTTCCAAAACAGTTTCTAAACCATGTTTGTATAATTCCATTTATTTATTTTATGTGGCAATAGTCAATGATTTACAAAATAATAAATGAAAATAAAAAACAATTCAATTAGCTTTAATTCTCGTAAAATTTATACTAATATATGTAATATAATCATAGAATTTATTGTGTCATTTTGCTCTATTCAAGTGTTTTGGAATTCATATCGATAATGTTGATCAGACGAATCGATCGAAACCCCAAAACAACATTAACAACTCAAACAACACAACATATAAAATGATTTATATAAATTACAAATACACCCCCCTCACTCAACGATTCCAGAAATGGATTTCAAAACAAGGATAGAGATCCAAATAAGAGGAACTCTAATCAGGTAGAATTCCAACTAGAAGCTAACTCAAATTAAGATAAGATGATTAAATAATAAAATAGGAAGATGGATAGACTTATTTAAATCGTGGGTGACCTTAAACGGGTCAATCGTGACTTCAAGAACAAGATCGATGCAGAATTCTGAGGTAGATCAACATTTGATCACAAGAGATAAAATTCGAGCATAGCAAGAGATAGCGGTATCTAAACTTAGCACTATCTAAACCGAGGATATAGAAATCTTCGTTGAATCAATGCCTGTTGTAAAGGAGTTTCACCCCTTTATAATCATGCAGTGGAGCTATGGGATACTCCAGAATCAAAACACGAATAGGGAGAAGAAAGAATAGATTTTGGAACGAAGGGAAAATTCCAAAAATTCAAAGGATCCCGAATCAAAGAGGAAGGACTCAAGCTCGAACGAAGGCGATTCTATAATTAAATTTACTCTATATGCTAAGTTTTACCTGAAACCAGAGTCTGATACCAACTGTAACATCGATATTTTCAACCATTCGCATCCGCACATGTCAGACTTGAATTGCTCAAAATATCAGATTGTTAATTTAAATTTGGCAAAACTCGGCATATACGGTAAATAATAAATCATAGAATCACAGACACAGAGAAATATAACAATAAGCAGCGGAAATAAAAGAATAGTAGTTCATGATGCTACTATATATATAACAGAGTTAAAACAAGACACAATAGAAATTTCAAATACATAGAAGTCTCGGTACAAAAGTCAAATCTGAATATATCATTGGAGATAACCGAATAACTACAAGCTGAATAGAAAGATGGATCTTCAAGGCAAGCTCCAACTCCAAAGGTGAGTCTCAAATGCCTTGACACTCACTCTGACCCGAGCGTAAAGCAAAACACAAAACACTTGAGTCAGGATTAACATTCTTATATTAATAAATTCAACTCAATTGAAATGTCAACTGAAATACAAGTAACTCAAAGGATGTTTGGGGTTTCCATCCTTTAAGGGTCCGTGGAACTGTCTACTATGTAGTAATATACGCTATTGTAATATGTCTATAGTAAAGTAAAAGTATTAAAATAATGTTAAGGCATTACTCATATTCCCTTTAACACGTTTTATATATTCCCATAGTCTATACCATGTCGTGCGCTCCTCCGTAAACTGGAGGTTTACCCGGAGGACCACATAGGTATGGTACAAAACAAACTCGTAGAAGGCGCGATAGGCATGCGACAGGGCACTCGAGGCAATGTCATGGTAGATATACCATTTGTACTCCCAGACTGGTGGTAACGCATAGCAGCTACTACCGCCCACCTCGTGACACACTCCCAAATCAAAGGTGCAACCAATCAAATCACAAAAGCAGTGGAATGGTATCGATGAAATGTGTCTGATAGCAGGAATGACCTCACTTGGCCCGGTATAGCTCCTATTTTAGCCACATCAAACTGACTCACAAGAGTCAGGGTCACGTAAATACCATATAGAACCCTCACCAAACCATCCTACTTTATTCTGGAATCTCCACCATGTATATAGTTGTTAAAGTGGTTTTCGGTATTGGCAGAGTATATGACAATATCCGATCCTGGTCTCTTTAACAACCAAATGTTATTATAACACCATGGTCATTTCATTTCAAATAGTTCGTGCTTCAAAACCGAAATATCATATCATTTCAAACCATATCAATTCGGTATCATTATACCCTTTAAATCATATTCATTTCCAAATTCATAGCACTTTCAAGATTATGACACTTTCGAAAATTGTAGCACTTCTGAAATCATAACATTTGGAAATCATAACACTTGGGAAATCATAGCACTTTTGAAATCATAACACTTTCCACTAAAACAGTTTAGATGTTGAACATAATACATATATTAAAATACTTTATAAATTAAAATAGGTTATATATTAAAATAATTTATATATTAAAATAATTTATATATTAAAATAGTATATATATTAAATACTTTATATAATAAAATTAGTTTACATATTAAAACAATTTATATAAAATAATTAGTATATTAAAATAGTTTGTAATAAAAATAGTTTATATTAAAATGATTTATAGTAAAAAAAAGTTTATATTAAAATAATTTGTATATTAAAATAGTTTTAAATATAATTAAAATAATTTATATAATAAAATAATTTCCTCAGATTTCACAAATCAATTCAAATCAACTCAAATTCCAAAATTCAAATTAAATTCAATCTCAATTCATAAATTTCAGCTCAATTCAGTTTCTCAATAAACCATTTCAATTTATATCGATTTCAAATACTGATTTGAACCACATAATAAACTATTTCAATTTCAATATATTTCAAAGCTTTAAATATTCACATTTAAAACTAAAATTGATAAATTTCATATATATATATATATATCAGTTTAACTTCATTATTATTTAGTTTTGAAATATTCACTTAATAAATCCAATATCATTTAAATTAGACTTCAAAGTATAAATATAAATAAACTAAATATCCTTTTTCAATTTATGTAAATTTGAAAATATTCATTTAAATCACTTTCAATCAAAATCAAGTTATAAAATCATATCTTTAAAGTCTCAAATTAAATAAGTTTCAAATCAAATTTATTTAAGTATGATTCTTGAATAAATACAATTTCAAACCAATTTCTATTTTCAGTTCCAAAATTTATTTATTAAATATTATTATAAACTCTATATCTGAAATACAAATAAATACTTAAACATATTATTAAATTTACTTATATACTTTAAATCTATTTATATATTTTAAAAATAGTAAAATTACAAAAATAAATACTTAAATTTAAAATTTCAAAATTAACTCATAACTATAAATTTTCAAAACATATAATTTTAAAAATCTAAATTTTAAAACTTTATAAAAATACATTTATATATAATATGTTAAAATCAAAATTTAAATAAACCATATATTTTCTTTTAAAACCTTAGAAATCATTTCAATATATATATAGACCAACGGTGTTTGTATATAATTTTCTATCCCATAGTCAAGTGATACAGATATTTATTATTTCAATCCGTACTTTAATATATACGGGTACATATCCTTTCAACCCGCAATCCCAAATTCAATTCAATGAAAATCATTTGGGTCTGTCATTTCAACCCATAACGATTTTCTCCTATTCTATAGATCGTTCGCATATGTGTCATTTCAACCCATAGGGAATTCTATACTAACAAGGAACTTGCAGAGTGACAACATATATGATAATAATATAACAATCGGCAATAGGCATATATCATTGGCGATAAATAACAGATAATGGTGTCATATGTCACAGATGAACAGATACAGATAATAGCATATATATATATAGCAAAGTAAATAACTGATAGCAGCTTATTTCAATTGACATTTCGATTGAAATCAAATTTTATAAATATAAGAATTTTAATCATGAGTGAATGCTCACCTTTTGAGGTTAGGGAGATGAACGAGAACGGAGTCGAATTACAAACCGAGCACGAATTTCAAAGCAAAGAAGGATTGGCACGAATTTGACGAACAAGCTGATAAATAAGAATTGTTGAAACAATTAGAATCAGTTTGATATAAATTAAAACAAAATGTAAATTATATCATTATACTTTTCCTTAAAATCAATATAAAATTTAAAACTCATACAAATAAAATGTATATGTTCATATATATATATATTATTGTTATTATTTCCAAACCATTTAAAATTTTAAACACATCAATCTAAGATCACTATTTACAAATCTGGAAACCAAACCCCCATATCACTTCAAAATATCCACACATAATAAACCTATATATACATTAATAGTAAATTGAGATATTTATACCTATATATATTATGGCTATGGCAAATAAACATATATAGCTTATGTACATATATATGTGATCGATAGCTTATTTATATATAACAAAATAGATTGATATATATATATAACTACAGATTATCGAAATATGGTATAACCATAAGTATACTAACATTTATGCACAGATAATTATATAAACAAAGCTGACAGCTGCTCAAAGAAATGCTGACCATGTACATTAAACATTAGACTATATCTACATATTATTTCAACACGTATACTTTACTATAAAATTCCAGATTTCTAAACATATATTATATATATAAATACTTTAAACACTGATATATATAAACTTTCTTTCGATAATACAAAACAAAAAAAACAAAACAAGTGTATGCATAGGCCAACTGAACTTATATACTTACCAACATATATATAATATAATTTATATAAATAGATAATAGATAATGCAGTAACATGCTCATACTCTTTAAACGTATAAAAAAATATTCAAAACATATTATATCTACTAGTATAAACTAACATATGCAGAATGAACTTACATATTCTCATTTCTATATATTACATACCTGTCACTATATAATATATATAAAAGCAAACACAACAATATATATACTATTATATCCATTCAATAATATAGGTAAACCAAACATACTTATACTGACGCACTTAGTATATAACAATAATATATACATACACTAACCTATGTTAGATCTAAATATATGCATTCCCATATGTAAACTATATGTACAACTGACATTAAGCAACTGCAAACTATTATTTTTAAAACTATATACATATATTCATATCTTGAAATAAAAAGTATATAATACTGAAATCTAGCCATAATATATATAACTAATATAACCCTATATATATAGCAACAGCTTTATATAACTTTTCATGCCAGATCTTTATATAAGAAGTGTATACATAGACCTAAAAGACTTTGTATACCTTTATATAAAATAGAAGAAAGGTGCACGACAACCACGTGGGAACGGCTATGGGGAGTTCTGGCAAAGGAAAAGTCATGAAGGATGAAGAGTGGTTCAGCAATGACAAGGCAAGGAGAAAGAGTGGAGATGACATGAAGGTTTCGGCCTTGTTGATGACGAGGAGGTGTGGCCGATCATAAGATGATGGTGGAGGCTTGGTTTTTCTTTGATTTATTGGTGGAGATAAGGTGATGGTGGCCGGCTATGAAGAGAAGGAGGAGATGCAAGAGGATATGGCTGAAATCATATGGAGGAGAGGAGAGAAAATTAGATAATAAAAATGAAAAAAAAGAAGAGGAGAAACTTATTGAAAATTTTCGTCTGAAGAAGAACGTGAGAAGGTGAGGAATGAATGAGAAAGAGTCGGTAAATAGAAATGAACGTGAGAAGAAATGAGGAGAAAATGGGAAGTCATGCAAATAATAAACGTGTTTTAATATTGAATAAGTGGCTTCTCATTTCCCTAGCATCAATTCATGTGACTCTTACCATTCTATCCCATTAGTCTATCCACTTAAATAAACAAGAAAAAATCAAATCAACTTCAATCCCAAAATCCAAATAAAATAGGAAAATAAATACGTAACTACATGTAATACGCTGAAAAATTACAGATTTGAAAAGTATAAATCAGAATTGAACATACCGCAGAGATCAACACGATGAGACGATAAAAACGGTATACAGACATCAGTGGTATGATCATCCTATCAAAAATTGATAATCGGTACCGAAAATGCCGCTAAAACACCGGAATTAAGATAGACGAAGTAATAGAAGTCCAAATTTGAAGAAACAAAATATGCCGTCTCACGCAGAAGATGATTTACAAATTTATTGTATAAAAATATTCCGGTTTGGAAAACATTTTATTATCATCAAATATTAACAGATTTGAATTGAAATAAAATTACACAATAAAATAAACTTCTATATTTTCAGATGAGAATTTACCATTTGCTGTTTAAATATACGTATTCCAAATATTAAATTTTTTATTTCCAAATTCCAATATTTAAAATTTCACAAAAAATTCAGGTAAATACATTATAAAAATTGTTAAAATCTACGGGTCGTTACAACAGTCAAACCCGATAAGAAACGTTCGTATATTGGATTTTCCATGGAGATCTCTTCGGTCAAGCCGAAATCCAATCTCCATGCATAAGGATCAGAAAACACTTTCCAAGCATCATATATTAAACATAAAGGCCCATGCCAGAACATAAACATCAACCACGTTGTACCTAATACCATAAGCTCCTGCGTGCAATATCAATAGCATACTTTAGATATTGAGTTGATGACACCCTATCATGGGCTTGCAAAACCCCAAATTATGCTCCTACTCTGGCTTTAGCCATTTTCGATGTCGACGTCATATTCGACATCTTTCACACAATTCTTCATCAATCGAATAGAATATGAATCTCCAATTAAATTTCCATATCTTGAACAGATCTCGAAACCATACATGAATTCCAACATATCGAATATCCACTTATAAGGGATAGAACATGTATCTCAGTCATGAAGTGGTTTTCAATAAGTAAAACACTTATCGTTCCCGATCTCTTCAATACTGAACCGACGAGCTTGGTCATTCAATGATAATGAGAATGATCGCATATGGAAACCAAGTCTTGTATACTTATCACATTTTTCGATATTTTCATCTTACATTATCTCTCGATCAAGAGTAAAGCTGGTATGTTAGAGCTCTATTGTTCCATCCCTACACGAACGTCGGCCTTAATTTCCATACATAGGCAAGCATACTTCATTAGCTTTTAGTGCTAAGTATACTACTAAGTGTTTTCCTTAAACGAGTGAACATACAAAGCACGATGAAGTCACAAATAGCATGATTTAGTCACATAAGCGACTTCTAATCTCATTTTTGTTTAATTAATCTTTTATTAATTAAAATATTTTTTATTAATATAACATCTTTTATCTAATAAAACACCATTTATGAATTTCTACTATTCATTTGTACTCTTTTAAATACTTCTAAAGTATTCATGTACTTATCTCAATTGATACTAGGTATTCACAAATCATGAACAAAAGTACTTACTTTAAACCTTTACTTTTTTCTATACTTCAAAAAGTATTCATATACTTATCTCAAATGGTATAAGTATATTCACAAATCATGAACAAGATTTCTTAATTAAACCTTTATTTTTAATATCTTTTTTCCTAAAAGATTGAATACTTACAATTTCCTTTAAAATATCTGTTTTAAAGATCTAAGTGCTTTCATAAATTTATTTAAAAGGTTTAAGGTTAATGTTAGTTAAATAATGTTACTACAAACCCAAAAACATTTCACTTATGCATATCTTTAAAACATTCTATTGAAGATCTATTGACATTCATAAGTATAATAAAAAAGGTTAAAGACAAATGTAATTAACATATTGTCATAACAAACCCAAAACCATTTCATACTTGTATTTTCTTTAAAACGTTATTTGTAAAGTCCAAGTTAATAATGGGTTTAGTTTGATAGTCGACTAATTGATCATCTAGTTAAAACAATTGCTTATACAAATCACTTTGTATACTTAACCCGTTTTCGACATTTCAACTTAACTATTCCTCGTTCAAGAGTGAAGCCGGGTAATTTAGAGTAATGGTTGCATCAAAGCCATACATAGAAACTTTATTCTTGAATCTCACAAAGAGACAAGCATACTCGTTGCCTTTTAGTGTTAAGTATAGTATTAATGCTTTCCATAAACGAGTTAGAGAAAAATATGATTAACTATTTCCGACATTCCCAACTTAATCATTCCTCATTCAAGAGGGAAGCTCGATAGATTAAAGCTCTATTGCTCTACCCTTACTTGACCTCAATCTTAACTCCTAGAAATAGATAAGCCTACTTCATCGGCATTTAGCATTAAACAAATTTAATTACCTTTTAAACAAGTAAACAACACATGTTTTCAACATTCCAACTCAAACATTCCTGGATCAAAAGAAAGCACGGTAGGTTAGAGCTCTATTTCTCAATCCCTACTTAACATCGGTCTTAACTCTCAGAAATTAGAGAAGTCTACCACATTAGCTTTTACTGTTAAGCCTCTTCTTTACTTATTCGAAATTTATATGTAATTGTCAAAATATATTTAAACTTCAAACCAACTTTAATATACTTTAAAATATTTTTGAAAGCATCTCTAAAAAGTTTAAAGAAAAATATCAAATCTAAATATCGTTTTTAAACACTTAAAACCATAAGCGACTTATTTCATCATTTATAACTGCCACTAAAAGTCGTTGTTAAAACAACATTGAAAAGAATGATTTTGTAACTAGTTTTAACGACTTTAACAAATGATTTAAGATTTGAAATTTTTATAGTAAGTACTAACATAGGGTACTTAAAAATCATGAAAAGAAACCCCTACTAATATATTCTCATTTATTTATAAATATTTTTGAAACCAAGGGATTCGAAAGTGACTTACTTCAATTTAATACACTAGTTAAACAACATTTAAATGTTAAGCTAAGACCGTGCCATATGTTTAAAAGGGTAATAGAAGTGATGTCATATAATATAAAGTTATAATTTGCTTTCAAAAGTTAGGGGGGGTCCAAAGTTTATAACTTTACTTAGTTAATGTCACTTTAACTTTACAATTCAAAAATAACATACATATACACAATATATACATATAAGATAGTATGATAACTCACTTAGATCCATACCAAATCCAAGCACAAGGCCAAAAGAACAAAGAACCACCTGCTTCCGTCACCACAAGCCTCATGATACAACCTTAGCACTTCCAAAACAAAGCAACCACCACCCTTTCCTCCACCATGCTCATGGCCTCTCCTTGGACCCACTTCTTCTTCTAATCTTCTCCCATTTTCTACTTCCTAATCATGCCTCTGATGATGCCTTAGGCTCAATGCAAAGGTTTAAAAGAGATTGGAGATGATTTGGTTAAAACTTGAAAAAGTTAGAGAGTAATTAGTGGATTCGTGCTTAAGCACTCCCACCATACTTCATCTCAAGCTTAAGTGAATTAGTAAATTGTTCCTAAGAGTATGCCCTTCCTTATGTAGGATCATTATGTTTACATAAGCTTGCATTCACCCCCTTGCTATGCCATGGAAGCCTTACCACCCATCACTTCTTGTAACGACCCAGAATTTCAGTCATTTGAAATTGAAATATTTAATTGATTTCAAATATTGAAAAGTTGATTTTATAGGTTAAATAACTTGAATCTCTAGTATAGCGATTTATTTAGGGCTGTCAATGGATACTCGAAAAATCCAAAATCCTTCCGCATCTACATCTGAAAAGCGGATAAATATATGATATTTGAAAAAACGGATGTGGATACGGATATGAAGACACCTGTATCCGAAAATTATCCATCCGGTATTTTTCAAGACTATAGGTTAAATTATGTATATTTTAGTATAGTGAAATACATTTATTTATGGTTTTATTAAGTTAGAAGTTTATATTATACGCATCAAATGCATATTAATTACTCAAAACTATTTATTATCATATATTTGTTTAGTTTTAACACTTCTATAATTAATGTAATTGAAAAAAGTTTATGTTAAACTAAAATTTTCTATTTATATTTCTAGATTTATCAGTCGTTAACGGATATGATAATTATCTAATATCCATCCATATCCACGGATGCGGATATTCAATATTTGAAAATGATTTCGGATGCGGATGCGGATATGGCACTATCCGCATCCGAAAAGTATCCGTTGACAGGCCTAGATTTATTGGATAATTTAATTGTTGAATTTAATATTTTAAATTATTTAAATAATTGGATCTTGGGTTTTAAATTAGATAAAAATGATTTAAAAAATTATTTAATTTCTATTAATAAAAATGAAGATAATAAAACTTTTAGATTGGATTTAAAGTGATTTACTCGATTTTGAAAATAACTCGTTGTAATAACATATAAAAATAGCCTTTCGGGGCAATTTCTTGGATTTCGACAAAACCAGTTTTATTGGATCCGTAATAATAAATTATAATGCGCCGTCAAATTTCACGGCGACCGGATGTATTATTTGGTCGTGCGAGATCGAAACGCATTGCAATTAATGTTGAAAATTTAATATAATAACTGGGTTCAAAAGGTTGTCTTCTGCATCTGGTCGAATTAGGCCTCGAGACTAGTTCCACTACGTTCGGAATAGGGGTATAATGTATAGAATTCCTGGCGGCACGTCTTATTTGGAGTTCGATATTTTTAGACTTGTAATGTCGAATATTTTCGAATATAAAATTATATATGTATGTATGTATATATGTTTTCATATCCTAGCCGCCATTCATTGTGCATGCCATATCTACACTGTTCAGCCATGCCTCAACGATACCAACCTTACCCTTATATACAGTTCAAATTAGAGAAGGAAGGTTAGCAAATTTCAAAATTTTCAAATTTATAAATCCCATCTTTGAATAGCCGAGGATTATCGGGAACAATCCACACATTTTCAGGCAGAGGTTCAACTGTGAAGTTGTAGAGGACATCGAGTTGAATATAGTGTATGATTGGATTTGGCAATTTTGACCAGAGATGGTCGTAGTTTGGAGATGATCGGCGAATCTACATTGGCTGATTCCGGCGATTTGGGTCATTGTTGGCGTCGTTGGGCTTTGGGACCTGAAGGGAAGTTTTAGGGGTTGGCGAGGGCTAGGCACATCCCGATTTTGGAGGCACAAAATCGAGTGTGGCAGCGACATTTTTGTCATGTTCACCTATGAGAAGGGGCTAG
Source organism: Allium cepa (assembly GCA_030765085.1). NCBI lineage: Eukaryota > Viridiplantae > Streptophyta > Magnoliopsida > Asparagales > Amaryllidaceae > Allium > Allium cepa. The sequence goes on from CM060928.1 coordinate 1,011,862,340, forward strand.
GTTTTGGTCGACCTGTAGAGCAACGGCAGCGGCGAAGGCGAGTTGGACGATCGGGGTATGTTTAGGCGAGGACACAGCGAGTGGCAGTGGATCGGGCGGTGGTGTAGAGTGAAGATTGGGCGTGGTCACATTTGAAATTTTGGCATCTGGGTTCGGTTTTGATCGAGGAAGAAGGAGATTTGAGAGGGAGAGGGATTAGTTTAAGGATGGATTAAGTAAATGATGTATTAGCTAATAAAATGTATTATTTAAATTTTTGCATCGTATTAATGCGATAACTTGATGATATCAGGTCGAATTTGAACGTGGATTTTTGCATTGCGGTCATATCGATGAATACTATGATAAGAAGCTAGTTCGGTAGAGATTGGAGTCGGTTGGGATTTGGGTTATAATTGAATGTCTGTTCCATTTTAATCCAAAATGAAACGCCTCAGCGACAACAAAAATTTAGGTGAGTCAAACTCACCTTTTTGGTTAACTGGAAAGGCATATAGTTGATTAAAAATTTTGAATGAGTGTTTGGGTGAATTACTATATTTATTAGTTGGTTTGGATATATTCCCGCCTATTGGAACGGATGAGACACTATTACGTTCCCATGTAAGAGCGGATATACGAATCCTGCTTCGAAGTAGTTGATTTAAATTTTACGATTATATAACATTTATGATGCAGGAGAAACATGTTGGATGGATCTAATGGGATTCCTCACTATTATTGAATTGTTTCAATAATATTTCTTTTATATGCATTATTGAGTAATGAACATGATTGTGGACTCTATGGTTATAACGCCGTTATAAATAAAACCCAGCAGTGATAGGAAATCATATCGATATTGGTTAAGTGTTGGGTGGCTATTGGCCTCAAATTAGTATTTTAAAAATATTATAAATTGCCATTTAAATCGAAATTGGTTTTTGAGACAAGAAACGATTTTTAAATCCGAAATTGGGTTTTGGAAATATTTTGTTTTAAAGATTATCTATTTAATTATATTAATATTGTTTTAAGATTATTTAATTATATTAAAATTGTTTTAAAGTTTTTTAATTAAATTAATACTGTTTTAAAGTTGTTTGGTTATATTAATATTGTTTTAAAGCATTTAATTAAATTTATATTGTTTTAATTATAGTAATATATTTTCAAGTTATTTAATTATATTAGAATTATTTTAATTTTATTTTTTTATAATTAATATTTCTTTAAAGAATTTATCAAAATGTTAATAATTTGAAAGGTTAATTATTTCAATAATAGTTATGGTTTGAAATAAACAATAAGGGTTACTAATAAGATTCTGAAAATAAATTATTATTATTTATAATAAGAATAAAAATTTATTATTACTACTTTTGGAATGATTAACAATTATTTCAGGATGTTTTAAGATAGACAATTGTTATTTATTTATAATATTATTTTAAATAATTATTTTATATGAAACTGTTCTAAAGTAAAGACTTTTAATTATGTGTAAATGTTTCCGAGACCCATGAATAGATTTGAAAGACATGGATTTTATAAAAGAGCTTATACAATGTTTTGGAGATGTAAGAAAGATTATTTACAAGGTGAAGAGTATTATAATGAATTTTATAAATGGTCAAATGTTTATAAACGGACTTAAGAAACAGGTTTGTAGATTTATAAAAGAAGTTTATATATGGTTTAGAGATTATAAAGGATTTACAAATGAGTTTTAGAAGTGTACAGAGAGGATTTATAATTGATTGAAATGTATAAAAGATCTTTTATAAATGGTCCTAGAAGTTTTATGAAATGGTTTACAAATTGTTTTAGAGAATTAGAAGGAGTTTATGAATGATTTTTGAATCAAATAATAAATGGATCTTTCTCAATGTGCAAATACACTTATACCGTTGAGCTAAGTATATGGACATTTTCTTAAGTATTGAAAATATAGGAATTTGTGGATATATCCATGTAAAAGTATTTTTATACAAGAAATTTACAAATGGTTTTATCTATGACAGATTTATAAAAGGAGGTTAGTGATTGCTTATGTGCTCAATCAACATTGGTTTTCCTATGGAATAAATCCTTGGTTTGATTGTTGTTATTTGATAGTTAAATAACCGACTATCGAAATATGGACCCAAACGTCATTTTTGAAATATATAGATGACACACGTAAGTTATATAGCACAGTCATCTCCAATGATGTTGTATTGTGCGTATAAATCTCATTCCGTTCTCCTAGAATAAAAATAAGAAAATTCGTCCACTAACGGTTAGGAGGTATCACCGATCTTATCTTTGACTTTTTATATCCTAAAGAACCGGGGTTGAGTTTACCGAAAATTATCAAAAAGTTGTTTTGAAGAAACCAAGATCGGGTATGTTATCCGAAAACCACTTCGATCCAACTTAAGCGTTTCGAATGAGGACATCTTAAAGATGATGGAATTGAGGATGGAGCTCTTAAGTGGTTTTGTTCTGTCCCTGAACGAACTTGTATGGATAAATGTAGGTACTAGATTGTTGCCTGGAAGGCAATATTAGCATTCCAATTAGGAAGTGCTATATAAAAGGTAAACATAGCCTCAAGCCTCATCAACCGGGATGCAGTCGGGCTAAGTGGATCGCTCTCAAGTAGGGTATGATCATCCCTACCTAGTATCACTATTATCTCCCATTTGTATGCTTCGTGGCCCATTAACAGAAGGGTGATATATTTGGTACTATCTAGTAAGGGGTAGGCTGAATCTGTGTTGGTGGCATGTTCTATGTTGGTAGGGGATCCAGGTGAGGTCCTCAGTTTTATTTTATCTAGAGATGCACCATGACGGACAGTACCCCAGTAGCCTAGTCAATTTATGGAGTTCATTCTACAATACGAGCCTTTACGGTTTTAGGTGTATACCTGTTATGTTGGAATTTAACTAATGTAACAGTTTTGCCTAAGATTAATAAGTATTTGTATCTAGACCCTATTATAATATTAGAGAATTTCATATGAAATGTTGGTTATCGTAAGGTAAAAACATGTCAGTGTTTATGTGCAGCGCGGCCTTACGAGATACTTCTGATTTTCAAAGGTTTTCCATAACTTTAAAATCCAATTGGATATGTTTACTTATGCTGGTTTTCCAGACTGACTAGGCTGTTATTTTATTATAATGTTCGGGTCAGACCGAACATATCATAGATTAGTTTGGATGCTTTGGAGCTTCAGGAGACGAGTTGGAGGCATAGAGACGTATTAACGTAGATGTTTTTTTCGGCTGCATTTATTATTGTATTTATCAGCAATCGTAAGGACGTTCTGTTATAACCATCCAGACTGAAATAGGTCGGCATGCTCTAATTGATATATATATATATATTACAGTTTTGCTTTTGTGTAAAGATTTGTTGTATATTATAGATTATTCGTTCCGCTGTAAGATTCTGTGTTGTTTAGTTTTCTTCTTATTTTCTTCCTTGTTTCTTTTTCCCTAACAATCGGGTTTTCCGGTATTGGATTTTTGGGCATGTAATGTAGTGGACATATTATATTGATTTCGAGGGCCAAAAAACCTCCGGTCATTACACTTTTCCTTTAAGTCACTTTTGCTTTATGTAAATTACACTTATAACCTTACCATTATAATATCTCTTATCCTAAAGGAGGGTTCTAGAATGTTCCATGAAGAGGAGTGTGTGTTAATTAGTTGCTAATGTGTTCATTTGATCATTAGACAACTGCATAGGAGTTTGAACAACTTATATTGATCAAAAAGTTGTTTACCGATAAATCAATTTTCGGTCACATTGTCAATATTTTTTCAAAGTATTTTTGTAAATATTTTTTCGAAAAAAATTTATCATCATTACTTATGATTTAAAAGGGGGTGTAAAAGCTTATTAAATCATTTAATAACGTTAACCTAAGATTCAAATAGTCAAGATATTTAAATACAAAGTGTTTGAAATTACGGTTCATTAGAGTAAGTGTAAACTAGATTGAAGCCTATTCCAGATAGCATTAGAGTAGCTATAGTTCAAAAGAAGATGTTTAGTATTCTCATTTTTTGAATTGCATAGCACATATGATAAGCCATTGATTGCAACCCACTGAATGACTCTATCTTTTGTTGGCAATCTATCGTTAGTGGGAAAATATGTGGTAGTGGACATTTTGGGGGAGCAGTAGCCATCCCATACTTTTTTGCACCAATTTAGCTGCTCTCCTCTACTTCTTGTTGCTTCCCACACAGACATGGGGGAGAATTGCCCATTATTAAATCCTCATTCCCACATATGGAATTCATTATCTACTTGGATTTTAATCTGCTAAATCATATCACAGGTGTTATTTTGGTTAATGAAATGGTTGATAGAGTGAAATTTGGCTCTGAACAGTGTCATATAGGACAAACCTAGTAGGTTAGTCAGTGAATTGCCTTTAATACATGGGTCAAACCACATGCTAGCGTTTCTAACATTAGCAATTTTTCTATGAATTAGAAGTTTGCTTTTATCCCTTGTTCTCGATAGCAACTTCCAGCTAAATGCTGCATTATTATCAAAATTAACTGTTCCAGAAATTTCTATAAGCAAAATATTTGTTTTGAAGTCACCTAGCCCAGAGGGAGTCTTGATGTAAGTAATTCCAGCTTAGTTTGACAGCAAAAGCCTCCCTAGCTCCTCCAACTTTTTTAAGCCTAAACCCCCTTGGCCTTCAGGTTTGTAGACAGTATCCCAATTGACTTTATGTTCTTTTGCCTTGCCAAAGGAACTTGTACAAATTTGATCAATTTTGTGACAAATAGCTTTAGGGATTTGTCCTATTTGCATCCAGAACTGGATGAGGGGTAGATAAAAGTTTTGATAAGTTCCAATCTTCCACTAGTGCTCAAAAATATGCTGCTCCAGGAGTCTAGTCTTTTATTAATTTTGTCTAACAAATCTTACAAGTCTGAAATTTTCAGTTTATTAGCTGACAGAGGAACCCCTAAATACTTGATCGGTAAGTAAGTACTCTGAAACTCCATTATTTGGAGAAGCTGTTGTTTGTCATTTACCCCTTCTCGAAAAACACTTTTGTTTTATTGGTGTTGAAAGTTAAATCAATGCAATTTCCGCGAGCCGAAAATACTGCTTTGGTAGGGGCAACACTAGAAATGGTTGCCTTAGAAAGAATCAGCAATCATCAACGTAAATTAGGTGATTTAATAGAGGATTTATGTTGTTAATTGGGCTGATGTTTCCCAAAAGTTGTTCACTTTCTATTTTAATAAACAAAAATTCCATTATAATTGCAATAAGGTAAGGTGAAAGAGGATCTCCCAATCTAAACTCCTCTATTGCTATAGATAAAGCCTTGAGGAGTGTTATTGATGATGATTGAGAATGTGGGCGTAGAGATACATCGTTGAACGAGGAAATAAATTGAGGAGAGAACCCCATGCTTGCCATGATGTGTATAGTGAAACCTCTGTGGATCATGTCATATGTCTTTTGCAGATCCACTTAGATGCACATGTTTTTGTTTGTTTTTCTGTTAATACACCTAGCCATTTCATATGCTAGCATATAGCTTTTAGAAATCCCGAAATAAAAAAAAATTGATTTTCTGAAATGAGATTATTCATTAATCCTTTCATCCTATTACAAATAATATTTGCTAGCGTTATGGGTTTTGGGTAAATTAATAAATGTGTGATTAATTTGTTTTTGAACTTCTCTTTTTAAAAATATAGTTCATGGCAGATTGGAGCTCCTCCTTAATTTGCCCCTAGTGAACCTTGTAAAATTTTGCGTTCAATCCATCTGGTCTCGAGATGCTATTATCCTTAATTTGAAATGTTGCATTCCTCAGTTCCTCTAGATCAACTGGTTGGACAAGATTCCTTTTTTCCTTCTCTAACAGTATTTTTTTCACATGTATTATGCTTTCAAACTGGGTAGTTTTCCTCTCCGCGATGTATAGCTCTGTAAAATAAAGAACTACATCCTTCTTAAGTTGCCGTAGGTTAGAAGCTCTGTCTCCGCTATTCTTGATAAGGCTATAAATATGAATTTTTTTTCCCTAGAGCGCATCATGGCGTGAAAAAACTATGTAGGTACTATACTATTGTATTATCTCTTCATTATAAAGGTCAGAAATAAGTTGCATGTAAAAAGAGTTAGTGTGATCTCTAAGTTAGTCACATTTCTGCTTGATAGTGATGATACTTTTATTTGAATTTTTCAAACACGCTTTAATGTACTCTAATTTCGAGATAAAACTAAAATCAGGGTTGCCATTTCTCATGAAGCCTAAACAGCCCTGTAAGACTTCATGATAAACTGGTCGTTGTAACCAGGCATTATTAAGCTTAAATGGATTATTTGGAGTGTTATGCACATCATTCAAAAACTTAATAGGAATCAGAGAGTGATCACTAGTTGAGTGATTTAGATAAGTGGCTGATATGTGTAGTAGACTTGGTATTAATCGAAATTACCGAATATTCTACCCAATTTACTACGTAGGGAGAAGTTTAGTCCATTTCCCCAAGTAAAAAGATTACCACGGGCATTGATTTGGGATAGGCCTAAGGCATTGATGCATGCTTGGAAGTCCAAATCCGTCGACAAGGAGTTTCTGTTCGAAGATCTTTCATCGCTGTAGAGGATGCAGTTGAAGTCCCTGACTACCAACCAAGTAAGGAAGATACTGGCTGCCTTTCCAGATAAGGTATCCCATTGTTTTCCGTGTTCTTTTTTTAAATTCTTCGCATAGACATACTATAATACACTTAAACTCTCCTTTATTAATAAGAATGGCGCTAATAAGATGATTGGATTTAGATAGTGTATTTACTGACCATAACATTGAGTTCCAGGTGAGTAAAATCCTGGGTTTAGCAACAATTCAATTTTATGTACAACTCTCCAGTCCTTATTGATAGATCAACAAAAACTCTCTACATTATCGGTTGACATTTTATGTTCTACTATCCCCATAAGATCAATATTTTAAGAAACTAGGTGTTGTTTAACATTTAGTTCCCTTATGGGGGAGTTATGTCCCGGCACATTCCATACTAGGGGAGGTATTAAATAACAGTTTTGCTCCCAGCATTAGAGTTGCCTGAAGCGGTGTGAGTCTTTTTTGTCTTTTTAAGTTTCTCGCCTTTCACTTTTAAATGGTTAGCATAAGCGTCCCATAGCATATTAGTAATAACATCATCATTTTCAGAAGCTCTAAATTCGAATCTATCTTCACTAGATCTCATTTTCATTATTTGCCATGAGCTAAATCTGTTGTGGTTGCTATGTGTGGGTGTAGTTGCAGATTCAGTATGCGGTGAGGCCTCAGCAGCGACGTGACTTGGCTTGTCGATGTCAGTAACTTCATCAGGCTTGATAGAGGGAATTGGAAGGGATACATTTGCCACGCTCTCAGTCATGGGGTGCTTTGGGACACTACATGGCTCTAGGTTAGTAGCAATAGAAGCGACGGAGTTAAGATCTACTAATGAGAGCTAAAATGGGGTAGGACTAGAAAGATTGTTATGTGATATATTTTGGCATTGTTAGGTGGGACTGTAGAATCTGGACATGTATTAATTGCAAGGTTTGAAATTCCGGTTTTCGATTCCATTCCAGTCTTGTAACAGATTTGCAATTTCGGTTCCGTTTCGAAAATTTCGAAAATTCCGTTTTTATTCCGATACCGGACTAATATTTTTAGTTATTTGTTTTCTCAATAGATGCATCAAAAAATATAACAATATAATGTTAATTTCCTTACAATAATCAAAATTAACAAATAAATTTAGTGGGTCTAAAAACATTTACTATCTAAATGAAATGGATGGTGGATTATTTACGAGGTAAATGGGCCTACTTGATCTGCGTAGATAATTTACTTTTGACTTGTCTTTAATGTTACATCTTCCTGCCAGTTAAGAGTTTTGACATTTCCACAAAGCCCTAGATAATTATTTTCTCAGCCTATCTTTATTCGCTCAAACTTATTCATGGATCTGAAGATAAAGAAACCAAATCTGAAGATAAAAAAGGTGCTCGCATCCAATCTCTCGCCAGTGTTTGCTACTGTTATATTTTGATTTTTGTTGCCTAGCGCGATGCTAAATTGAATAAATGTGCGCTTCTATTTTTTTCTTTCGTTTTCTGCATCAATCTCTCCTCCTTGCTTTCGAATCTTGGCATTAAACTTAAATTTTGCTGTTGTGTTGGGTTTCTTGGTAGAACCCCACCGGTACCGAATTTTGAATGAGATTCCGTTTCGACCAACGCCGGAACCGAACCAAGATGGCCGAAATTCCGACGTGTCGGATGGAATCTCAAACCTTGATTAATTGTGATATCTATGCTATGTGAATTTTCTGCAATATGCAACTCACCCACTTGTGTACGATGATTGACATTATCTTACGTAGGACTGTTAAATTCATACCACAAGTCTTATTAATCGATGTTGCATTTACCTCTATAATAATATTCTGTTCTGCATTTGCTATATTATTCCGACTATTATTTGTATTAGCATTAGATTCAGTTGTTTGTTTCTATACCGAGATTTTCTGTATTAATCAATATTCATTGGAGTGGCCGAAACATTCACAGTTTTGGCAAACTGATGGTTTCCATTCATACTCCACTAGCTGCATATAAAGTCGACCGTTGTCATCTAAAATTACAAATTCGTTGGGGAAATTAAATTTATTGTCAGTTTTAACTAAGATCCATGCATAAAGAGATTCAGATGATTCCTTAAGTGAATTTGTCCATCTTGATGGGAATGCCTGATATCGATGCAATATTGCTAATAACTTTCTCGGAGAAGAATTTCATCTAAGTCTTGGGAATTTCACCCATACAGGGATAGTTTGTAGGAATTCTTTATTCAGATTCAAATCTGGAATCCATCTTTTCATCATCATTAATCCGCGATCATAAAAAAGGACCTCTCATTAGGAATTTATCGAAGTTAGATTTAATGTCAAATTTAACCACGTAGAATCCGTTTTCCTTGGAAAAAATCGAAAAGCTCCCAAAAGGTTTTCAAACTCTTTCAATATAAGCTTTAAAATATATATAGTAGGGTTTAGATCCGATAATGTAGACGACTATAGAGTTATCCCAATTCTTTATTGCTTCCTTTTTAGCATAAGTGGTCGTCTTAGCACAATGATGGGCTTCAAAATTACCTGGAGAATAGAATTAGAGAGGAGTTGAAGTAGGCATTTGTTCGCCAGTAATAGCTTTCTTCCAAGATTTGATTTGCGGAGGGAATAACTTGGAGGTGATAGGTGTAGGGAGGGTGAACCCACCTATATGGCTAGGGCGGTTGTATGTCTGGTCTGGTAGTGGGTAGGGCGAGGGTTGGAGGAATTATCTCCTCTGATGATGTTGTGAGACGCTTCAGTGGTGGCTGAGGTCTTAACTGTAAGGAATTTTTGTGTATGCTTGAAAACATAGGAGTATATCCTTCCACTGCATGGCCTTGTATGGTTGGAGATTAGAGTGCATAGGGATGATAGGCAGCGGTTGAAGTGAGATTTCAATACTTAGAAATGTATTCATATTCTTTTCCCAAATGGTATAAGAATATTCACAAATCTTGAACAAGATTTCATATTTTTACAAGTATACTTTGATGGATTAAAAATTTGTATCAAACATCGTTACTATAAACCTAAAACCATTCTATTTATAATTCTCTTTAAAACATTCTTTTTAAATATCTAATTACTCTACTAGTTATAATCAACAAGGGTTAAATACCAACGTTATTAATACATCGACATAACAAAAGCAAAAACAATTTTATACATGTTGTTGTCTTTAAAAACATTCATTAAAGGTCGAAGTAAATATTTGGTTAAGTTTGGTATTTGATAAGTCAACTATCTAGTTCTAAAGATGATCGCTTATGGAAAACAAGGTTTGTATGCTTATCACGTTTTTGAACATCTCAACTTATACCATCCCTCCATCAAGGGTGAAGCCAGGTAAGTTAGAGCACCGGTTGCATTCAACGCCTTGCCTGTATACTTCATTCTTAACTCTCACAGACAGACAAGTCTTCTTAGTCTGCTTTTAGTGCTAAGTACACGACTAAATATTTTCCATCAATGAGTAAGTAAACAACATGATTAACACGTTTTCAACATTTTCGACTTAACTACTCCTTATTCAAAAACCTAGCCAGCAGGTAATTACTTCTAAGCCCAACTCAAACAACAATCTTAACTCCCATAGATAGATAAGTCTACTTCGTCGGCTTTAAGTGTTAAGCATGGTTAATTACTTTTCCTAACAAGTAATTAAAAAAACCATGATTTAGCAACTAAGCAATTTCTTACCCCTTTTGAAATCATTTGTTTATAATTTTAGACCCTTTTAAAAAATGATACACACACATATGTATACTAATTTATTTATAAACTAAGATATTTAATAAAACAATTTAAAAGATATTATATTACATAAAATATTTATACTTTAATAAAATAATTAACAAATTTTCAAAAAGTTATATATACTTTTAAAATTATTTTAAAATACTTTTATAATAGGTTTAAAAACATTCATTCAAAATATTACTTAAAAATAAAAAAATTATACTTTACTTACAAGCTTGGACAAACCGTGTTTTCCTTATATATAAAAATAAACGTTCTACTTTAAAAAGTCATAAATAATTCCTATAAATTAATAAAAATCCCAAGTAACTACTAAAATACTCTAATATGAGTTAGAAACACTTATAAAAAGAATGGAACAAAATACCCAAATTTAAAGTCATTCCAAAACTTTAAAGTTCAAAAGAAAAGCTAAAACGTGGTAGTTTTGCACAAGTGAAAGTTTGATCAATTTTTGATATGTTACTTAACGTTTTATCATCTGATTTATTTATAACACCAAGCATGAACAATATACATTACAAATATGGAGACAAACCCTTAAGGATCTCTCTACAAAGTTCCTCGGAAGTTGCCAAACATAAGGTAATTCCTAAATACGTTTGTAACGACAATCGCTATAAGAGCACTTTCCAATCCAAGTCCAATCTAAACCAAAGTCCAACTATAATATATGTGCTTAGTTTAAAGGCTATGAAACAAGTCATAAAAAGTCATTCAAGTTCATTCAAAGCCCATGCATATGGATTGCATATGCTATTTTCTTTTCAAAGCAAGAATCAAACAAATATCACAACATATAATCAATACAACTACAAGCAACATATACTATAATATAAGCAAGCATTATATACACTTCATGCACATCAAATGGTGAATTAGATCATCCTTAACAAGTAATTAAATAGTTAAAGTATCCATTTCCTATATCAACCTTACAAACACCTAACTTCCTGCTTTTCCTTGCTTTGTTCAAGTTTTTAAGCAATATTGCCTTTGGTATTGCTACCATCCTAGGAGCCTTTAAGGGGTGTTTTGCTCCTTTCTTCAACATCCAAGTTGCTAAGCATTGTTGTAATGTTGTCCTAAGGTCCTTAGCCAAGTTTGAGTTGATATGGAGGAGTTTTGAATTATTTGGATTTTAGGAATTTATGAAGAGAGGGATGTGAAGAGTTTTGGTTCTCTTTTGCAAAAATGTGAAAAGGTTTCTAAGTTGTGTGCACCTACTTATATAAGCTTCAAGTAGGTATTGCCTACCCTTGCTCTCATTCCACATCATGCCATGGATGGCTAACACCCCCTTTCCATGCCCCATCACTTCTCCTTTCTACCTCTTCTCCTTAGCAAATGACCAAACCACCCCGTACATACAAATATCTAAAACGCTTCTAGAAGCAATTAATTTCTTTATGAAACAAAGTGTATTAATTAAGTACTAATGACCTCCCAATTGTTTTAGTGTATGCATAAAAGTCAGAACAACTTCTATTAAATAAAAAAACTGTTTATCAATAAAATGATTTTCAGTCACATTATCGAGATTTTTTTGAAGTATTTATTTTGTAAATATATTTCAAACAAGTTTACCATCATTAGTTATTATTTAAAAGGGGTTCACCATGTTACTAAATCAATTTAATCACATTTAATCTATGATTCAAATATCTAAATGATCTAGATATTTAAATGTGAAGTTTCCAAAATTCTGGATTATTGCATTCTCCCTCACTTAAAAACTGTTATTCTCTAAATTCCAATACAAGAAACAAAAGGGAAAAATCACATAGCACTACTTAATAGTATTCAAAATTACTAGAAAACAAAGCCCATTGTTTACTCAAGTTCAGAATCCTCTTATAACACAAGGATGATAAATAACCTACTAAGCGTACCTTACACTCAGCAGCTTTAAGTCATTACTTAATCTGTTATTCACTCTACCTCATAATAAATCAAAGAGTCATCCCCAAAATTTTCCACAAGCCAACAAAATATAGTATGCATATACTAAAGCTTGAACAATGTGCATGGATTATCAGTACGCAATGTCCGATCTGATCACTTGCTCGATCACATACATTCCATTTCTATGCGAACTTGATCCGATCAGGTTCCTTGATTAGAAACTTCTATCTTTCTCACACAGCCGTATACTATGATAGAAAACTTTAAGATTATATCAAGAATCCATATCAAGCATTCGCCATCAAGAATCGAGTGAATTTTTTTGTTCGCATCGGTGTAAACACTACAAGAAAATGGGCTGGTTTCTGACGTAGACTAGTGACAGTATAGTGATGTAGCATTATTAAATTTAATTCCATCCATATGGCGTCAGTAAGACATCACAAGAGCATCACTAATTAGTTGTGTATTGGTGACACCATGCATATTACAATGTTTTCAAAAGACATTGCAAATGCATTGAAAATTGCTTACGCCTTTGCGACATCAAAGAAATTTAGTGATGCCGTAGCGACATAAATCTTCGCTTTTTTTTTGTAGATTCTTAGCATCACAAAGGCGTAGGGGTTTACTATGCCTTTTTGACATCATTGACATTTAGCGATCCGCAACCTCAATTTGTTTCTCATCTAAACATTACAAATGGAAAGATCCAACGCTTAAGGTCCACAATTCAGGAGGTATGAAATCACCTGGTCCCAGATTCCCCTTTCTTTGTGTCCAACCATTCAGAACCAAATATTTTTACAAATTTTGGAAAAACTCCTTTAGAAGAAGAGAGAAAGTACATTTTTGTAAAAATCTCTGGATTTTGATTGGCTGGGCACAAGGAAATAAGGGATATTGGGACAAGTTAATTTCATCCCATTCAAGAATACCTCACAACTTTATAGCAACCTTCTCCCTTCTTCGTCACTCCAAAATCATAGAAACATCCCCAAATAAAAAAACTCATTCCCTCTCTTTCAACGGCATGTAAGAAGCAGACTTCCCCGTACTGACCGAGTTTAGGCTAGATATTACTGAGTCACTACTTAATGGAATTGAAGATGTCTCTAGATGGAGATTGGAGATGGTGGGTTGGTGCTGGACTAATATATCAATGAAGGTAAAATACCCTTCTGTATTGTTGATAATCTTGAAATCAAGTTGTTATGAGAACTGTAATTTGTGTCAGGACGGAAATTGATGTTGTGATAACTGAAAAATGCATTATCTTTTCATGATCCGAAATTGATATTTATAGTTAGTATAGTTGCACCTTTTCCTTATTTTGGAGAGATATGGTTATATTATATCAATTGCATCATTAAGGTTTTTCACTTTGTCTTCTTAAATCTTTAACGCTCGTGCCACTTTTTCAATCCTATTTAATGTTTTCGCCATGTTTCGTAATGTTTTTTTTCCTTTTTTGTTGGCTTGAATGTAGCAATCGTAATTGATATCTATGGTTAAAAAATACTTTAGCAAATTAACTCATTGTAGGATATATATATGTATGTATGTATGTATGTATGTATAGGGAATTAGGCACAAAGACAAATTTTAGAAAATATTTAAGCTGAAGGACACAAAGTTTCATTTTTGAGTTGAATGACAAACTTTGAAAGAAAATTAGACTGAAGGACAATGCTAATTATAACTAGCATTATATTCAGTTTTGCACTATACAAAATGCTAGTTATAAATAGCATTATATTCAGTTTTACACTGTACAAAATGCTAGCTATATTTAGCTTTTCCTTCAGCCTGATTTTTTTTCAAAGTTTGTCCTTCCGCCAAAAAATGGAACTTGTTTTCCTTCAGCCTAATTTTTTTCAAAGTTTGTCCTTGTGCCTATTTTTCACTATATACACACACAAACACACACACACACACACACACACATACACACACATATACAAACATACACATACATACATACGCATACATGAGGAGCGCTTCAATGGCACCCTTGTTTTGCCGCATTTCTGTAGCTTTCTATTTTCCACCACATATTTTGAATTAAATAATATGGCTAGTAGAAAGAGAGAAAGTCATATTACTTAATTTGGATTATGCGGTGGAAATCAGAGGGCTACATAGGTGCTGCATTGTTTGGGGTGTCATGAACGCTCATATATATACATATACATACACACACACACACACACATATATATATATACATATACATGTACACACATACACATACATGTGTGTGTATAATCACTACAAAACAAGACGGCTTTAGCGACGGAAAAAAGGCGTCGCCGGCCGTCGCCAACTATCTCTATAAGCTGTGGCTAAACAACCCACCGCCACACAGTAAAGCGCAGGCCTTAGCGACGGCTTCGTCGCCAATATAGCAATGGTTGGCGACACCATGCTGAACACGAGGCAAAGTAGTTAACATCGGGTCGCCACCTCAAGTCGACGCTAAATGTCGCTAACCTAGAACCAACGGCCGTCGCTTGCCGTCGTCAATCTGGAACCATTTTCGTTTCTAATTCTGCTCTTCGATCCGTCCAACCATGCAACCAATTTCATATCTTTTTTCAACACATATACATTCAATTTCACAACTAATACTTTCCAACCATCATGTAATATCACGTATATCACAAATAATCATATATATAACGTGACATATAAATTTTTATAAATATTTCATCACCACCATATATATATCATATAAATCAAACAAAACATTTCAAATCCATCAAACAACTCAACCATATGTACAAATACTATTTATCAATCAAAACATCCAAATGTCACATTCCAAATCCATCAAACACCACAACCAAAGATCAAGTGTCAAATATATACACAAATGTCACATAACTGCAAATCAAGATTATGAAAATCCGATAGAAACGCAAGCATACCAACTCATCGTCATCTCCTAATCCATCTTCTCCAACAGCCTGAAATCCGACTCATAAACGCCTTCTTGGATAGTTGTAAAATGAAATCTGAAGGCTCCACCTCAAAGCCCTGTATAAATTTTGATATAGATATTTAATAAATTTTAAAAAATACACTTGAAACAAATTTGATACTTACCATGCGCCTTTTGAAACTGCCTCCGCAAGTGGGCGTAAATTTGATGGCGTGCCACTAGCACCCGCACTGGGAGAAGGAGAACGCTCGGATCTCCGGCTATGTCTCCTGCCAGACATATCTACCACAGACAAATAATATCATCGAATGAAAAGATATAATTTATTAGTACAAAGCATATTTCAGTAATCATTACATAAAGCTTTTACTAAATCATAATAAATGAGACAAGATCTCATGAATACATATGCAGAAATTTCAAAATAGAAAGTACATAGCTCAAAACATAGTCATCATTATTCATCATTATTAATACATAGCTCGTAATAATACATATCTCAGAATGCTACATTATACAACAAGCGATGCAAATATTCAGAATTTTCAGTCTTCGTCGTTTTTTGATTTAGACTCAGTCTCGTATGCTATCTCGTTTTCTTCGGTACTGTCAAATGCATCTAGTAGAACATTCAATTCATCATTCAATGGCCCTAAATCAATGTCATCGGTTATCATTATTTCTATATTTGGTTCAAGATCTTCTTGACACGCTGCTTCGTCTAGAATATTATTTCTGTCAAATGTAAATCTTGGCTTTTTGTTAAAAACAGCCGACCAATCCGCTTTATCTCTTTTTAAGGATAGATACAGAGCAAAATAAACTTGTAATGCTTGCTTGGCTAATAGGAAGGGGTCATACTTATAGTAATGTGAGGTATGCTTTATTTAAATAAGCTTATAATCCTTGTGCATGTTGATTCCAAAACCAGGAACATTGTTGAACCAATTGCATTTGGACAGAAAAACTTTTTCTACTGGTTCTATATAATATGTCAACTCTAGAACCTGTGTTAAGATACCGTAAAAATCTTTTACATGCTCACCTAGATCGTCACTACCTTGACAAATACATTGCTGTTATATGTTAATTTTTCAGCCCCGTAATCTTTCGTGTTGAACTTAAATCCATTGACGAAGAATATTGGATAAGTCTTCACATTTCTTTTTGGTCCGATCGCAAGATGTTATAATCCTTCATCAACGACACAGTTTATAGAATCATAAATGTAGTTTGAAAACCATTTAGCAAATTATTTACTGAGATCGCCAGATGGATGCTGTGATTCGTAGATACTGCAAATACGTGATATGGCTTATAATTAATATGTACGTATAAGTGAATTATATATGAATTTATTATTACCTAACAAATGGTGCAACTTCAGCACAATTTAGAAGAAATATGTGTGTGCTACATGGTGATCTCTATCGTCTAAGCATATTTCCATATATTTTCCAACAGGTCGGCCAAGTTGTATAAAAATAGATAACATTGTTTGAGCATAATCTTGTTCAATGGCTTCATCATTACGAGTAACGCTTATAAACATAAGTTCACATCGTCACTGAAGTAGTGAAAGAAAAAGGATGAAGCTTCTTCTTCAAGATATGATTTGCAAATCGAACCTTCAACTCGTGCTTTTTGTCTAATTTTTTTCTTAAGAAGTTTCAAGTACCTATTACAAAATAAATTTAATTTATATTTAGGTATAGGAATCTGAATTTTAAACTGACATAAATATTGCAGATATTCAATATTACCGCTCAAATGGATATATCCATCCATATTGCATAGGACCTCGAAGAAGTGCTTCGGATGGAAAATGAACAGGTAAATGCTCCGTTACATTAAAGAAACCTAGCAGAAATGTTTTCTCCAGTTTGTAGAGCAATATAGGAATTTCTACTTCAATTTTACGTATACAATCTACTTTTAATGTCTTCGATCAAAGCTGTTTATAAAACATACTTACTTCTATTATAACACTCCATACTTTTACGGGCAACGGTTCTTTGAAAGCCACGGGTAGTAAATATTCTATCATGATATGACAATCGTGACTTTTCATCCCACTCAATTTACTGTTTTTAAAGTCAACACATCTACGAAGATTAGAAGAAATACCATTGGAGAATCTTAGTCCTTCCATCCACTTTAGCACTAGTTTTACTTGCTTGTTGTCTAGCTCATGACATGCTTTGATTTTTTTATTGTTATTGGGCTTCATATGAAGTTCGGGGCGTTTACAATAGTTTGCCATATCAAGTCTTGAATTCAAATCGTTCTTAGTTTTTCCCATTACATTCAGAATTGTATTAAACAGATTACCAAACATGTTTTTATCGTTGTGCATCACGTAAATATTATGTCAGAGTAAGAGACCTTTCCACTATGGTAACTACCAAAATATATTTTGTTTGCACCAATTATGAATGTTTGATTTTCTAAAAATTTCAATATGTACTCCAATTTCATGTATCTTTGGAAAGTTCTTTACAATTTCATATAATTCTTCGTTTGACCAAATCTTCGGTGGTTGCATATTATCTTCTCTATTAGCTATAAAGTTTTTTCTATTTCTTCTAAAAGTATGATTGAGATGGAAAAAACACCGATGACAATCAAACCAAGAAACTTTCTTACCATATCGTAAAGAAAATGTTCGTGTTTTTTTCATGCAATACGGGCAGATTAGACGACCGGCCGTACTCCAAGCAGAAAGCATTACATACGTAGAAAAATCAACAATAGTCCATAATAAAGAAGCAAACATACGAAATTTTTCTCTCGAAATGTCGTATGTTGCAATTCCTCATTCCTCAGTGTTTTCAACTCTTCGATCAATGGTTGTAAATAAACATCAATTCCTTGTGTTGGATCATGAGGGTCAGGGACGACAATAGTGAGAAACATATACAGTGTTTTCATATACACCCATGGAGGTAAACTATACAGAATAACGATAATTGGTCAGGATGAATAGTTACTACCAAACTAAGAGAATGGTGAAAATCCATCCGTACATAAACCTAGTTCGACATTACGGCTTTTTGCAGCAAATGCGGAATAATTTTGTCAAAATGTTACATGCTTCTCCGTCAGATGGATGTATCAAAGTTCTTTCTTCCGGTGTTCTCACACTGTGTCATCGCATATGACATGCCGTAGCAGAAGATGCATATAACCTTTGAAGTCTGGGAGTGATGGGTAGATAATGCATTCTCTTGTACGTAACTTTTTTTCCTTTCTTCTTTCTTGGTTTGTATCTTTCCTCGTTACATATTCTGCATTTTCTAAGGTCAACGTCATCTTTCCAATACAACCTTTTACATATGCATGTATCTTTTCGTATGGTAGACCGAAAGCGGACATCAGTTTTTTCACTTTATAATAACTATCGCACATTAGATTATTCAGTGGCATGTGTCCCTTAGCAGCTTGTACAACTGCTGTAAATGGGGGTTACGTTGAATTTTGATTTCATAGTAATGTATTCAACGGTTATTGATAATTTGGTTCCGCTTTTGCAACTGTCCCACAACGGCCTCTTAGCAGAATCCAATAAATCATATATTCTTTTAGCTCCCATGGTCGGTTCTTCTTCGACATTTACGTCTTCATCTTCAGCTTGAATGGTAGGAAATATTGATCGTGCTGCATCTTCCACCATATTTTCTATCGGATTTGTCATAATATTATCGTCCCCTAACACTACAGGATTAGGTGTAGGTTTAACAAGTTCTCCATGAATATCCCAAAAGTAATAATTCGACATGAAACTGTATTTATACTAACGTACTTCAACTATATCTTGTTTCCAATGCTTCAAATGTTGGCACTAACTAAACGAGCAACGAATTTCTTCGTTATTTCAATTATTAGATTTAGCGAATCTAATAAATTCGTCTACATCATTATAGAAATGTTCCTTTATTGAACATTTCCTACCAGTTCTGATTTCATACATTCAACTACGGCCGAGGAAATAATCGAACATTTTTCCTGATTTGAAGATATATGTTAGAAAGTTCAAGTAAACAATTCAACTGTAGGAATAATTTTCAACACTTCATCATTGTAAGTACTTCACCATCGTAGAAAATTCAAATAAACACTTCACTTTATTTTTTAATTTTTAGTTTATTGGTTTTTACTTTGATGGCCGATCATCCTACTTCCCATTACAAACATAATAAAATAATTACATTTGATAAATCATTTCAGATTAAACGATTCAACAAAATTTTGGCGGCACTTCCTTTCTGTTCCGTGTATCGTACACAGTACAGAGGGAACGAGAAGGAAATGCTGTCGAAATTTTGTAAACCTTTTAAATGAAATGATTTGTAGAAATGTAATTACTTTATTATGTTTGTAACTTGTTCAATACAGGTACAAATCCGACAAATATTGTATCAAATGAATATAGATGTCTGTTCTGTTAAAAAAAGAATATCCATATAACGATTATATACAATATTTGTCAAACGGGGCCAAAAACACTCTAAGGGATTTAAAAAAATAAAACACATTTTACAGTTACTATTTAAACAACTACAAAAACTATTTTATAATTCATTAAACTATTTAAATATTTATTAGTTAAATGTGAAATTTTAAAACGTATTTTATAATTCATTCAATTATTCTTATATTCATTTCTTAATATATATTTTTTACAAAATCGGTTTTCGCAGAAATTTGTTGTTATATTCATTTCTAAATTTCTTTACAAAATTGATTTTAGTACAATATTTGTTTTTGTTATATTAGTTTCTTAAATTTTATAAAATTAAATTTAGAAGAATATTTGTTGTTGTTATATTTATTTCTTAATTTTATTACAAAATCAATTTCAGTAGAATTATTTGTTGTTGTTATATTCATTGCTTAATTTTTTTATAAAATCCATTTTCACTAGAATATTTGTTATTATTATGCACCTTTTAAAATTTAATAATTCATCCAACCATTTAAACATTTTATTTAAGAAGTTTGAAAATTTAAAACTTATTTCAAAATTCAGTTAACAATTTAAAATGTTAACTTAACTATTTTGTAAACTAAAATTTTAACTTACTATTTTATGCTAACCACTGAACTTATAATTAACACACACTTATCAAACATTGTACACTTATCAATAAGCATATTAATGAACGATTACACACAATTTTTGAATTTAAATCAACCCTAAGTTTTATTTACAAATTAAATAATCAAACAACTTATTAACTTTCCTAAATCAACTAACATACCATTATCATCAAGACATCAACTAATACATAATAATCATCAATTTCAAACTCATAATCAACTAATTTTCTAAATAAGGCTTTTAATTTTACGCCCAAATCAACTAGTAAACTATTACCATCATCTGTTATCAATTATTCTAACATATTCAAACTTATAATCAAATTATTTTCAGAAATTAATGTTTAGAGATTATACTTAGAAATTGAGAAATCAAAGAAGATGGAGGAAACGCAGCAGCACCGGAGTGCGACGACAGCTTTTGGAGGAGGTTGGCGTTGGCAGGAGGACGTTAGAGGCGGGGGAGTGGAATTGGCGGCAGCAGATTTGTTGGAACATGTGGAGGAAGTGAATTTTTCTGCTCTCAGCTTCGCGGTATATTATCGCGTTTAGCAACGGTCGACGACAGCCTTTTTTTATATCCATTACTAGTCATCGCTAGCTTCCGTCACTAAACAAAGCCTATTTTGTAGTGAATACTACTGCTAGCAGGACCGCCGAGCACACAACTGGCACTGGAAGGGAGATTTCAAAAATATCTAGTCATCATTGTACATGTAGCTTCTGCATGTACGACCATGCCCTTCCACTCTTTTATGAGTTTGAAGTGATTTTACTACATTTAGCTATGAATAAAACAATGTTTTCTTATTTTGGATGTTCCTTTTGTACTTACAAATTTTGCTGCATTCATGCTACTTGGGATATGCCTTCGTAAATAAATGACCAATTTTTTTGTAGACCTGCAAATTTACATTACAGTGGAATTAGAATTTATATGTCTTAAGTACAACCAACTGTGATGGGTGAGAATTTTGTGATGACTGAAAATATGGCTGATGTCTCTTGGTTTGTTTGGTCCATAAACCTGGCTTTATGTTAAGATCGTTTTGGAATTGTTTATATTATATATTTTTGTTATGCACTCACCGAATTGTTTATATTATATATTTTTGTTATGCACTCACCGAAAAGTTGTTCAAAGTTGTTCTTTTGACGTATTTTTGTTGACTAACTAAAGCTAAGTAGAAGGATATTATTGGTCTAGATCACATACATAACCAATCAAAATTACCGTTATAATCATTATTTGCAACTATTATATAAACCAGATTTATAAACATGATGTTTTTAACTTGTGCCATTTTTTAACCTAAGCATACAATAAAATAAAACAAAACATAATGTACAACTAAAATTCTTCAATGTCAAAAGCTATAGATAGTCGTACAACATTGCGCTATCTAAGGCCATACATGCATACATACATATATTAAATAATTCTTACTAAAATCCACCAAATATCAAGTACAAATTTGTTGAATCTGACCTGAACAAAGTTCACATTAAATTAACTTACCCTTTGGAAAAAAAAATGCTATGACCGCAATTTTTTACTTTGAATTCGAAATACAAAATTCTGTGATGTATGAAACTATGCAGTAGAAGGTTAGACTTACATATACAACTAATAAAAGAATGCATGTGTGTGTGGACAGCATACAGCTTGGAGCAAAGATCATGTACATCTCCATTTCTTCTCTCCATGCTTCCTACTGAAGTGCTTTTTGATCCCAGTCAAATCTCCAAGCGCCCTCAACGCTGGTGATAAACACAGCTGGTTTCAGGGCACAGGTATGCTTTGTTTCTTGATCGACTCTTTGCTCCCTTTCGTCTTCAGCTTCCATGGAGGGTTATGGCCCATTCGATGGACTTCAAGGTTTTGATCTCTTTGAAATCCTTTGTTGCATATCTCACATATGAAGCGGCTAGTTGCCATCAGGCTTCTCAGTGACAAGGCTATACCTTTTACTTTTGGATCCTCTTCCATTTGATGTCAAAAAATGTATTGTGCGGTTGAAATCAGGAGGCTACCGAGGTGCTGCATTATTTGAAATGACATTGAACACTCCTATATATATTATGGACCTGCAAATTTACATTACCGTGGAATTAGCAATATTATGTCTTAAGTGAGAGGATTTTGTGATGGATGAAAATATGACATCAAAAATTAATTATCTGGTTATCGTTGTATCAGGTATATGGTTAAGTCATGGAATTTATAATATTTACCTGGGTTAACTGGTTGGCATCTTCTCCTTTATGGGATTCAATCTGAAGATCTGCATGTAGATCAAGGCTAGTGGATATAGGAACAAAAACTAGAGTTTAGAGTATAGGTATAGGTTTGATAATAATCGGCTCTCATAATGTTTTAGAATAAGCAGCGGCTTCTTCTGAATTACTGTAAGAACTAGACATGAGAATGGTGGACTGGAGAAAGAGGATGGATTTTTGTTTATCATTATTTTATGCATGTTTTGATCATAAATTTGGAGTTTATACTGGTTTATGAAGAACTTGTATCATAGGATCTACAAGGAGAAGGTAAAACATGATATAAAAAGCTGCTACAGACTCACATCCATTCTAGCACAGTTGAAGATCTTATTTTTTCCAATGTCGAATTTTGTGCTCAGTAAACATAATAGAAAAGCTGCATTATATGTATTTAAATTTTTTGAAAAATCAACAATATAATGTTTTCCGTATCCAATGTTGTTAAATATTATGTCAACTGTAGTTGTTATTCTATATTATATGACGTTGCTTTTTTTTTAACCATAAATAGATGCTTGGCAAATTTGATAATGTATGAAAAATGGACATTTTACCTTCATGAGCTATAGGATGATCAAAATGTATGTTTTGCCTAGTCATAATAGACGGTAAACAGAATTTTCATTGAATTTGCATTTTTGAACATTCTAAACACAATTGAGTCGAAATGCCACTGTAAAAAACGTGTGAATCGTAAATACCGCATACGTCCTATTAATATAATGCATGTTTTGTTCCTGCATTTGTGAACCGGTCAAATATGTCTATTCTGTGCTCCATCTTATGGAGCGTGTTACTAGCGTTGCCATAAGAATATAATTTCGTGCAAGGTTTGCATGCTATGATGGTATAAATGTTCCAGGCCCAAAAATAAGTATAATTTCTTCTACTTCCGTACTTCCATTCTTTATCCAACACAAACAGTGTTATGATCAATATATCAAGAGTTAAACATAAACAAGTAACATTTGGACATTTTCAAATCAGAGATATTGTGAGCAATACCACTTGCAAAATAATTATATATATATATATATATGTGTGTGTGTGTGTGTGTGTGTGTGTAGTTAAAATCATGTATTTTCTTCTTGTACTTCTAATAATATTTTTGTCCCATTTCATCCTCTTTCACAAATACATTTGGACACCATCTGGTTTAAAGAATGCAAATGATTCTATGATCAACGTAGTATGTGTCTGTTTGAAACCAACAAAATATAACAATTTTTTTTTTTCCTCTCATAAAATTATAATGGGATTTCCTTTGGATAGAAACATTATATTTTCATACAATGCTACAAGGGTACCATTATTTTAATCAAATGAACAATATTGCAGCATCAATTAACAAAATGATTTGACAAATGCCACTAGACAATCTCTCAATTGGCTGCAAAATGCTAGATATTTATACTACCTACAAGTATGAAAACTGCAGAACAGCTCTAATTTAATTTATGCAACTGTAAATTTCATTGTGCTTATATCAGTATAACAGAAAAAACAAATTGCGGATGCAGCACCTATTTTTGTAATATTGATATAGACCTAGCATGAGGCTCTTGCTTTGCACGCCGAAATCATCCATCTTTCATGTGATAAGTGAGACAGAGGATTTGATCTCCCTCGGGGGCAGATGGTACTTTTTTCATTATTTGATATATATATTGTTTTTCTGTTGTCTCGCACATTTTCGGTTTCAATGAGGGAAGCTTGGCTAAGATTATTTTGATAGTATTTTTATGTCATCATATTCACAATTGGAAATATTCATTCAATTTTCAATGTTTTATATAAATAATCATATAGTTAACGTATGATTGAAATTTTTTGATGCCAGCAGTATAATGGAAACTTTTAGCTGAAATCTGTATAAATTGTCAGTTCTTTTAACATGATGCCTACCTCGCGTATAACATAGTTCCAACGCCTTACATTCCAGACCTGATCTTTTAAAAATACTTTTTAAAGTGCAGGTTAGTAAATTTCATTAAATAATTAAAACGAATCATAATTACTGCTATTGCAAAACAAGTCTGCATCAGTCAAATAAAAAGAAAAAATTGGCACGGCAAGAAACAAATTTTCAAGAGCAAGAAAGTGGATTTCAAATGTGAGCTGACATTACAAAAAGAACGTGAAAATAAAGCAATAAGACAGAGGCATTATTTCAATTCCAAAAGCATTAGAAAATTATAGTTAAAAAATGGAGTAAATTCAAAACCACAGACGAGACCTTACATATCTTCTTTTATGCAACTAAGTGCAGTTGCAATATTGTCAAGAAACCTAGTTCCATTCATCCATTTCAGTATTCATTCCATGAACATGTAACCATAAACCTTCAAGCAAGTTACAATAAGAAGTAAGCAAATGAAACAAAACATGTATTAAACAAACAAATGGTTTCTTGTATTCCTGTAGAAGAACAATGAAACTTATTGCAATCATCTCTAATCTTGAGGAACCAAAAGGCAATAAATAATTCTTCAGCATAAAAGCTTAAAGATGATACCGATTCACCTGATTAGTATTTTATTTCATATCAGATTTAGAAAATCCCTCACGTACGCCATCATCTTCTCTTTTAAGTGAAACAAGGCTTTCGTCATACCAGACAAACTCCGAAAGAATAGGATTGGGATTTTGAAGTTTGTTATAACAGACAAATTTTGAAGGTGAAGGCTTGGGATTTTGAAATTCAAAATACTCCTCTTCTCCAGCATCAAAGTCGGTCAAGTATAGTTCACTAACTATGCCATCCGGATGGCCTAGTAAGAGAAACTCTCCATTCTTTGCGAATCTTAATACAGGAGGAGGCCCCTTCTCTAATGCGCCGATAGGTCCAGATTTACATATGTTTTTCCATGGCTCTTTCGCACCACTTTCATCTAACATCCATATTTCAAAATATAACTGATAACTATCATATGGACCCAAATTCACGCTTTTTATGTAACATAGTTTGTCGTTCAAAATATCCAAAGCATTATGAAAATAACTGCAATGATTCAGATCATGTTCCCCAGGCAAAAGCATTGTTTCAAATACTTCACGATTCAAATCAAAAGAAATAAGGATGTGAGAATATTCATCATAACAAGTGGCTCCAATCCAAAAACATGTCCCTTTGTTGTATGTTGCTGCATCAGAATCGATATAATGGAATGGCAAAACATCATGTTTATGTATAGTTCTCCAAGAATCAGTTCTCAGGCTGTATACCTGAACCATATTGTCATGCTTATCTTGAGTGCAAAAAAAGATTTTTACAGCCTTGTAGTCATTACTTTTGACATCAAAACCAAATCCAAATTCTATGATCGCTAACCCCTTTTCATCAAATCGAATGAAGGGCGATGATTTTGGAAGAGGCCTCAATTGTTTTGTAGCAGGGTTCCACAAAGCAACATCTTCAGACTCTTTATTAAATAATGAGACTATACCATTACATGAATTTAAAATAGTTATTTCATTAACTGCATACCAAGGTTTTTCGTAATTCAGATTATTATACACCTCATATTTGTTTCCACTGAGCAAACAAAATTTGGAATTATAATCCTCAGAATAAGATGACAACACATGATGAGCAAGGAGACAACTCTTATTACTGTTGTGATTATAATGTTGGATGATGAAAGTGGAGCTGTCAATGAGAGAACGCCATAATCTACAAATAGATCTAAATCGTAAAAGAGATAACACCGGTAGCCACAACATAATGTCAAATAACAGATCTTCGTGCACGCCACATCTATTTATAGATGAATATTTTACAATTCAGAAAACAAAAAATTAATAGAATGTTTAATTTAACTTCTATTTTATTGTTTAGCTAGAAACCCAAAAGCAGAACTCTACAAAAAAGTAAAGTATATGCATAATAGTTATCTATTGAAAAGTTGCACATGCATTGGTAACATCAGGCACCCTGAAGGCTTAACAAAGGTTAATTCTTTTTATTGATGAATTTTAGGTTTTTATGAGTAGTAATTGTCAGTCAATGGTAAATCTTCACAAAACATTGCAAGTGAAAAAATAATAAGCAACAAAAATGTTGATTGCCTCGATTATAATTATATCAACCTCTGCAAAAAGGACTTAAAAATCAGCGAGGCCCACTGTGAAATGATCAAACTACCCTTCTGAATTACATAATTTCAACTAATTCGGGTATTTTGACAAAAACGCAGTTGGGGAAAGTAGCAAATCTCACTAAGAAAATATTAAAATTATTATATCTTTTATAAAGAGTATGCTTTCGCACCTCATTTTTGTTTTTTTAATATAAATATCTATTTGCAGTAGTAATAGTTGTTAAATTTCAAATTAAATGGATACCGCATGTTTAATTTCAAGAGCGAAGTAAAATACTAGCGTTCAAAGTAGTTTAGTGTTTCAATAACTTACCTGTTATCACTCCTAGTACAGTCTGCACCATTCTTATCACCTTGAAGAGCAGTCACTTTACTGCAGGTTACTTTATTGCAGTTTTGGTATCGACTAACCTCTTGCTCTATGCTGGCATTATCGCGTGATTCATTTACACCTAGTCATTAACAATATGAGTCTCGGAATAATATAAGGTGTGAATTCAAAAATTAAAACCGAATGTTGTGTTAAAAAAAAGTATATCCAAAATAGACTCAAGAAATATGATTTTTCAAGAAAATCTTATCTAACACTGATGACTCGTTAGGTGTCAATGGCAGACCCAAGAATTCATCATGGGGGTGGGCTATGTTTTCACAGAAATTTTGCGAATATTATGTGAAAATTATGACGAAAATGTAACTACCGTTATGATGCAAATAAATATAGTAACTACGTACCACAGGTAGGTTCTTATCTTCCATATAATTGCTAAGGTTTCGCGTGGATTGTTCATTCACTCAGTCCAATACTAAAAAATCCACTTATAATAAATGTGTATCCTTTGGATTATTGTGTTTGTAGCTTACGTACATGAACAAAAATGCAATTTTCAGTATTTGGTGTATGTGCAATATATTGTAAGCTTTGTAATTTCACTTGACGTTTATCAAAATACTAATAATTTTGGTTACCTTGATAGTTTAAAGGTATGTTACTGTACAGATATAACCTGACACTGATATTTCATTGGACTAAATTATCAATATTAAACGTATAATGATTAAACAAAAGCATCTGATGTAAGCTATTGAATTACCCCAACAACAATTTCTCTAACCAGATTTTATAAAACGGGACCCTTGGAATTCTGAAACCCTAAGTAACTGGCCATGATCGAGATTAATTTCTCTATTCCAAAATTAGCACACTATAAAAATTTCATCCTCGTGATTATTTTCTGCATCATGTAAGCAGAACAATTAATAATCGATCAATACTGTAAATTTGTAACTCGGCGTTAACAACGCATCTAATTCATATAACGAGTATAAAAGCTGTCATCGCATAGTAAATTAACAAAATTACCAAACAACTTACATGTAATTAATTTGCATGACGTCTCTAACACCTCTCTGTGACATTGACCTATTTTCTTAAATTCTTCGTCATCGTTCTTCGCAGCCTCTGGAACAGTCGATGAAATAGCATATGGAGACGCCACATCCGAGGGTTTGTCAGGCGAGATCGGCAATCGGATTTTATTTTCGTCCATTTCTACACATACGCATGAGTCGGCGCAATCAGCCATGGTATTAGAGAGAAATACAGACGATGAGATAAGTGGATTTAGAATGTAGATCTTAGAGAGTAATGAATTAGAATTTTAGGGGAAAAGAATTTGGACGATAAGGCGGTGTTAAAAAGGGCTTTGCCATAATTGGGCTGCTTGAAAGAAAGAGACCAACGGAACATGAAATTAACGGGCCATAAACCTAAATTATCCCTGACACAAAACGACATAAAACTTAAATTAACGGAGAAGCGTATCTAAAGTAATAACGTAAGGTATACCAATTTAAACGTCTTTGAGCAATTCGTTGAATTAACAGTAGGGTTTCTGTTTGTATTATGAATTGAATTAATATGTGTTATGATCTCATTAAGTTGAGGGTTAAATTTATTCTATCATTTGTTGCTATTTTGATTTCAATGTAATTTTTAGGTCAACAAATAAAGCTTTAAATTAATTTTTATCAAAAAATTTGATTTTGGTTTTGTAAAACCATCACTACCAACTTGATTATCTTGGAATCGACGGAAAAAAAAATTGGATGACAAATGAATTGAGACCGAGAAGCTTTTGCATCTATACTCGGTTCCAAATCATTCTTAAACGACAAAGTAGAGTGGATAAAATGATACTTAAATGCAGATCTTTTCTCGAGAGGGGAAATTTTTAATGTGAGCGGAGAAAAGAAATGTACATGAATTTAGAGGGTGTAAGTGGTCATGTGAAATGTTTGAATGGATGAAAGAATAAATGGATATAGAGCGTTAATTAGTTAGGTGTGTATAGATAGTAACACCAAAATTAACACATATGTCAGAATGTATTTGCAATGAAAACTTGAAGAAGTACAGTGGATGATATGCTTGTAATGTAAACTAAGTAAAAATTAGGCACATGTCTCATCATCTGCCCGACTATTGTCACTCTTATTTTGATTCATTGAAGTTATATTTACATTAAAGATCTGATTATTCTCATGTTTGACCATTTACGTTTGCTACCTCTTTGAATTTTGTGCAACGTTTTTTGCATATGCTTGTTTATTTGCATTTATCTAATAGATAGAGAAATACGGAAAGGAAAAATAACTCTATCTTCTAACAATGCCCTAACACTCTTGGTTAAATGACATTCGACGCATCTCTTAATTCTTTGACATACTCCTGGGCAAATGACATTCGACGCTTTTTCTAATTCCTTCGACCTAGAGTGATGATCAAGATTGTTGTGTTAACCTCATCGGTCGAGCGACAATTTACGATTGCATCATAGTTATATCGAATTCCACCATCAATACAATGGCACATCTAAGACTCAAATAAATTTCTTATAGCTTTTATTGTTCCTAATCAAACAATTTGGAAGCAAAATATTACAGTAAATAATAAAAGCATTTCAAAAAAATATCATCATTTCTGGTCCATCTACATTTAAAGTGCTAGATAGCTCCAACCATTAGATCAGGTATCGGCCAACGGGTAAAAGGGACGAATTTAAAAAGAAAATCCTTTTATTACATTGCACGAGGTCTTTTTTGTGTTTATGCCGATAAAAATTTATTTACACCGGATCAAATTTAGTATGCAGTTAATGAAAATGTTTAAATGATATTTTAACTTATTTAATTTACTTAAGTTATTTACTTTTTAGCTAAGTTTAAAAGAATATTTGTTAATAATTTAGTTTAAAATTATTTTAATTTAATATTTTATGTCTTGTGGCATATGTAATACGAACATCACTACAACACACTCACTCTATCCTAGGGGCATAATGGGAAATTCGACTGTTATGTCCAACAATCGTTAAAATGCCAATGTGATGAATATTTCAATACAATGTCAATTAGAATAGTTTTACGTGTCACAATTATATTTTTATGCTTATATGAACAAGTATTATTTATTTCATGCATTAAAATTATGTGTTTGTGCATACGTGTAACATGTATAAATAATATATAGTTAAACATGTTATAAAGTAATTTATATGGAAACTACACACACACATATATTGTGAGTGTATTTATATTTAATATGCTACGTTTCTAAACTTATGAAATTCAAATTTAGAAAATTGAGTTTTTCAAAATTGGAATATATGTGAGAATTATTCAAAATGAAATATCTAACGTATATTGTTCTCTACTAGCAAAAGAATAGATTTATTTTATTTCGATTGAATGAAAATTTATTTGAAAATTTCGAAAATAAAAAATTGAATTTATTTGATGTTTGAATAAGATAAATGTATAAAAACACGGTAAACATGTATTTATTTTCTATTCAATAAAATTTAATGAGTGATGTGTACTATAAGTGCAAAAAATTTGGTGGTAGCAATACCTTTATTTCAAGTATTCTTATTAGCGGTGTCGGATGCAAATCGATATTGAAATTTCATCTATAGGTGGTTGGAAAGAGGATGATTATGGAAGTTGCAAATCGATGGTGAGATTATTTTGATGGGTGGTCATGAATGGACACTATCTTGGGTATTTTTGAAATTTTATAAAGATATGGTGGAATCAAATTGATTGAATTTTCATCCAGTAGTAGAGATTGTTGGGTGCGTTTCCACCACCACCGAATCAAAAAAGAGAAGCACCACCGAACCAATGAAGGGAGGATACCACCGAACCAACCCTCTCCAAACAATGCCGGTCCAAACGCTCTCCAAACAATGCCGGACCAACCCACTTCACCTACCATCGGACCAACCTCTACCGGACCAACCCACTTCACCTACCACCGGACCAACCTCTACCGGACCAACCCACTTCACCTACCACCGGACCAACCTCTACCGGACCAATCCACTTCCATGCATCACCGAACCAAAGCTTTGCCGAACCAACGTTGCCAGGCCAGATAGCATCAGCCCATGCCCACCAGCAGCTATATACATCCAGGACCCCTAGCCTCAGCCTCACTCTATAAATAGAGGGGCAGGGGTACAACAATGACAGACAAGTTTGAGAGCTCAGGCACGGATAGAACTTTAAAACAACTTTCAGTTACTTGTAATCAAAGCTTTGTACTTGAAATCTGAATAAAAAGGGAGAATAACATATAAAGTGGACGTAGGCACATTCTGGCCGAACCACTACAAATCTGTGTGTCTTTTACAGTTTAGTCCATTTATTTTATATATTCGCATAAATCACCCAAATCGCTAAGAACCATATATAATCAACTTAATCATACGACTTGGAGGTGTTTGCCCATTTTTTGTGCAAACATTTTTGGTGCTCTCACTGAGAACGGAAGCTCGAAGCTTCAGCTTCTCCCGCTTAACCCTTTTCCTATCAGCATCGATCATTGCTTTGAAAACATGCCTCCCGGACGGAAGAAAAATGCTAACAAAGGAAAGAACATCGCAACTGGCAGTATCCCAGATCCAGGATCAGAGATCAAGACAATCGTCCGGTTCCAACAGCAAAAGGAAATCAGGCAAATCCGACAACCCCTGCTACGGAACAACCAATTACAAGGGCGGATCTGGACAGGGTTGTGGCTGAAATAACTAACCGCTTCGCATCTCAACAAGAAGCCTTGGTGGACCAACTCATGTCACGCTTAAGGGATGTTGAAGAAACCAACCGCAACACTGAATCATGGGGTGAGTCCCGGTCTGGAGAATCTGGGAGACGACAAAGGTCTTTCTTCTTCGAAGAGGCTAACAACAGAAACAGCAATGGTAGGAGCCGAGCCGAGCCTGGACTCAGCCCGAATTCCGACCCGAGGAAACACTTGGAACCGAACCCAACAGGGGAGGTACCAGGCAGTGGAAGGATGTAGCTGAGCCTGCCATGCTACCTAACCATGGAAACACCAATAGACGGGACCGAGCTGGAGTCCAGCCCGAAGTGGGGCCCGAGGAAGTGCTGAGAACAGAACCCAGCAGGGGAAGATCAAGGCAAGGGCTAACTGTGGCTGACCCCAGCGTGCCCCCGGAAGACCAGAGGCCGTCATTGGAGAATGTTAGGAGTGATAAACGATACCATCACTGCAGGTCATCTGGACGGAATCAATCCCGCAGGGAAGGACCAAACTCATTTCTATCCGCTCCAAGTTCTGATGAAAGGATGGCACGATTGTTCAGAGAGTGCGTCCAACGGGAATAAAGGGATTAGGGGATAGGCGCTAGGGTAACCAGCCCCTTCACTCGCAATATCGAAACTGCCATCACCCCCCGGGAATGGAAAATGCCAACAATGGAACCTTACAAGGGAACCTCTGACCCCGTTGTACACTTGCAGAGATACACACAGCATATGCTCATGAGCGGAGCAACAGAGAGAGTGTTGTGTAAATGCTTTCCACTATTCTTGGCAGATCTAGCTACCTCCTGGTTCTTCCATCTACCCCAAGGATCCATCAGCTCATGGGAAATGTTGAAAGAAAAGTTCGTCAGCCAGTTCCGCATTCATGTGGAACAACCCAAGGACGCTTATTCCCTATCTAATATCAAACAGAAGCCTGGAGAGACAGTGCAATAATATCTAACCCGATTCAACGCCGCAGCAGCCGCAGTCCAAGATCCTGACGAGAAACTTATCCTAATGGCCCTCTGCAGTGGTGTGCATCCGGATACTAAGTTTGCTAGGAGATTAACGAAAGAAAATCCAGCTACCTTACCCGATTTCTTCCACGAAGCAGGAAAATATATGAGACTTGAAGACGCTGCCATTGAAAGGCAAACAGGGCAACAAACCAAGGCAGCTCATGGCAACACATCCGCAGTAGCAAAGGACGTTCGAAGAAATGACTCCAGAGATAGTGCTGGGGGCAAGAAGGGGGAAAATCGCTTATACAGGTCAGGACTGAGATTTGACTCTTACACTCCTTTAAATGAAACAATCGAAAACATCTTCTTGGCCAACCAAGACGAAGTTAGATACAAGCGCCTCCCGCACAAGAAAGAATCAGATAATGCAATTAAGTCTGGAAAGTTCTGCCGCTTCCACGAATCTCATGGGCATGACACCAATGAATGCCATCATCTCCGGGACTTGATTGAACTCCGGGACTTGATTGAAGAACACATCAGAAGGAAGAGACTAGAGCGCTATGTGAAAGGTCAGAATAGGACTTCAACTCCTGCTAATGAGAACCCAGGGCTACCCCTCCCAGAAGTAGGCGGAGGAAATCGCAACACCAACGGCTCCAGTCAAGAGAAGATAATGGTCCTTACCATATCAGGAGGACTACACATCGCCGACGGAAGCTGGGCAGAGATGGAGAGGTACGGTAAGTCACTTAGAAACAATGAAGGCTACGTTAATTCTGTTACAGAAGAACGCCACCCGAAACGGAAAGAGAATGATGACATCACATTCAGTAGGCGTGATCTAGAGGGAAGGAAGTACCCCCACATGGATCCTATGGTCATCTCTGCCTGGTTGGGTCCAGCCAAGGTTTTCCGAATTCTAGTAGACACTGGAAGCTCAGTAAATATCCTATTCAAGCATGCTTTCGACAAAATGAAGCTGTCAATGAAGGATGTATCTCCCTGCAGCAAACCGCTACATGGTTTCGTCGGAGATGCGAAGATGCCCCTCGGGCAACTGGACCTCTTTGTCGAAATAGGAAGCCATCCTCGCTCCGTTGTGCGAAAACAAACATTTATGCTAATAGAGAACCACTCGGACTACAACGCCTTTTTGGGAAGACCAGCCTTGTCTGACTTCCAAATTGTCCTAGCCCCGTGGTGCCTGAAGATGAAATTTCCAACAGATAACGGAATAGGAGAAATAGAGGGAGATCAAGACGCCGCTCGAGATCGCTATGTAACTGAACTTCGCAATAACCGCAGGAAGGATAAAGGGAAGGATGCAGAGACTTCTCTGTGCAAGAAAAACTTGGAAGCATAGCAATTAAAGAAAGCTCCTCCTCTTCGATAGACCAGCGATCCTTTCAACGAATTAGACCCCAGGGACAAGGAGGAGGAGGCCACCACCGAGCCTGCAGAGGCTATGGAATTTGCATCTATAGACAAACACGACCCGAGTAGACTGCTGAGAGTTGGGTCTCAGTTAAGAGCGGAATTGAAGGATCAACTCGTCGATTTTCTTCGCCACAACATGGATGTATTTGCATGGACGCACGCTGACATGACTGGAATCTCCCTAGACGTAGCATGCCACGTACTGAACATCGATCCCACCAAGGTGCCAGTAAAGCAGAAAAAGAGAAGCATGGGGGCAGAACGATCAGCAGCCCTCGAGGAAGAAGTAAATAACCTACTTGCCAATAACTTCATACGAGAAGCCATCTACCCAGAATGGATCGCCAACCCAGTACTGGTAAAGAAGGCTAATGGAAAGTGGCGAACATGCATCGACTTCTCCAACTTAAATGACGCTTGCCCGAAGGACTGCTTCCCACTCCCCCGAATCGATCAACTCGTGGACAGCACAGCTGGACACGAACTCTTATCCTTTATGGACGCATACTCAGGATATAACCAGATCCCTATGCATGCCCCCGATCAAGGCCACACTAGTTTCATCACTGACCGGGGATTGTATTGCTACAGAGTAATGCCTTTTGGACTTAAAAACGCCGGAGCTACTTATCAGCGCCTCGTCAACAAGATGTTTGCGAAACTAATAGGACGAACTATGGAAGTTTATGTGGATGACATGCTGGTAAAATCGAGGAAAGCCAACGATCATATAAACCACCTGGATGAGATATTTCAAGTACTTCGCCAATATGGAATGAAGCCGAATCCTCTAAAGTGCTCCTTCGGAGTGTCGTCGGGAAAGTTCTTGGGATTCGTCATCCATGCCAGGGGGATTGAAGCAAACACCGAACAAGTCCGGGCTTTGCAAGATATCAAGATACCATCCACTCGAAGAGAGATGCAAAGCCTAAACGGGAAAGTGGCCGTCCTAAGCAGGTTCATCTCTAAAGCAATCGACAAATGCATCCCTTTCTTTGAAGCTCTAAAGAAAGACAAAGGAAAGTTCGAATGAACTGACGAATGCTTGATAGCCTTCCTTAACCTAATCGAACACCTTCAGAGACCACCAGTACTCTCAACTCCAAAAGAAGGCCAAGAACTATACATATACCTTGCTGTATCGTCCCATGCTTTAAGCGCCGCTTTGGTGAGAGGGGACAACCGCGCGCAACGGCCCGTATACTTTGTAAGCAAGAGATTTACATGGGCAGAAGCCAGATACCCTAAACTTGAAAAGCTAGCATACTGTTTGCTAATCACGTCACGGAAACCGCGACACTATTTCCAATCTCATTCCATCAGAGTTTTAACCGATCAACCACTAAGGCAGGTACTCTATTGCCCCAACACTTCTGGGCGACTACTTAAATGGTGCATTGAACTGAGTCAATATGATATCACCTACCACCCTCGCACCGCCGTCAAGGGACAAGCCATGGCCAATTTTATTGCCGAATTCACTACCAACGAAGGTAAGGATCAATCTGAAATAACAAAAGATATCAAGTGGAATCTCTTTGTAGATGGAGCACCAACGAACAGGGCTCGGGGGCAGGTATTGTGATAATCACCCCCAGGGGAAGGAAGCTGCACTATGCCCTAAGGTTGGAATTCGCTGCCACCAACAATGATGCAGAATATGAAGCAGTAATAGCAGGACTAGAACTTGCCTTAGAAATGTGAGTCAGTTCTTTATGTCTCCATAGTGATTCTCAACTTATTGTAAATCAAATACTGGGAGAATTCCAGACTCGAGGAGAACGACTCACAGCATATCTAAAGAAGACCAAGCTGCTGCTCAATCAATTGGATCACTATTTAATCAAACACATTCCTCAAGGAGAGAATCAGGAGGCCAACGAACTGGCAAAGCAAGCTAGCATGAAGGACGGCACCACTTCCGGAACAATAACCATCTCAAAGCAACTAGCCCCAAGTTTCGAACAAGAGGATCTGATAGCTACAATCGAAGAAGAAACTTGGATGACTCCTATCCGGAAATACTTGCAAGATGGCACGCTACCCAACGAGCGTAACGAAGTCAGGAAAATCTTGAGGAGTGCTTCCCGCTACATAATACAAGAAGGCATCCTCTATCGGTGCGGCTTCTCTAACCCCTTATTAAGATGTGTCGCTGGTAGGGAAGCCAAGGAAATCTTATCCAACATCCATCGAGGAAGTTGCGGAGACCACACTGGAGGGCAGACTCTGGCAAAGAAGATACTCTGATATGGATATTTCTGGCCCATCTTAAATAAAGACGCCGTGGACTTCGTCAAAAAATGCGACAGATATCAGAAATTTGCTAAAATCCCTCGACTACTAACCAATGAGATTACTCAGATGACAAGCCCTTGGCCCTTTGCAATATGGAGAATTGACTTGATTGGCGAACTGCCAATGGGCCGAGGCGGAGCCAAATATGTCATAGTGGCAGTTGACTATTTCACCAAATGGGTGGAAGCGGAGCCTCTAAATAAATATCTTCAGCAAAAGTTATTAACTTCTTGATCAAAAATGTTTTATGCAGGTACGGGGTTCCACTCAAAATCATATCGGACAATGGACTTCAATTTGACAGCGAGGAATTCACCGACTGGTGCCGAGAGCACGGAATTCACAAAAGCTTCTCATCTGTAGCTTATCCCCAGGCAAACGGACAAGTCGAAGCTGTCAACAAAATTCTCAAAACTCTAATCAAGAAGAAACTTGAAAAGTCAAAAGGCGCTTGGGTGGATGAACTTCCTACGGCACTTTGGGCCTACCGCACATCTTACAGAACATCAACAGGACATACTCCTTTCTCTTTGGCATACGGATCGGAGGCCATGCTCCCAGTTGAAACTGTAGTGCCCTCCCATCGTAGGATCCACTACAACCCAGAAGAGAACGAAGAACTCCTCCACATGTCTTTGGATCTAATTGAAGAGAGAAGAAACGATGCAGCACTCAAAGCGGTAGCTCACAAGCAAAAAGTGGTAGCAC
Organism: Allium cepa; assembly: GCA_030765085.1. NCBI lineage: Eukaryota > Viridiplantae > Streptophyta > Magnoliopsida > Asparagales > Amaryllidaceae > Allium > Allium cepa. The sequence continues at coordinate 1,011,899,588 of CM060928.1, forward strand.
AATACAACTCCAAAGTCAAGCACCGCAACTTATGAGAAGAAGATCTTGTCCTCAAGCGGATCTTCCCGCGCCCCGGAGCGCTAAATCCAATCTGGGACGGACCCTATGTAATTCATAAAGACCTCCACAACGGAGCTTATATTTTGTCAATAGTGGACGGAGAGGTGTTCCAGAGGGCATGGAACATTCAACACCTTCGTCGATACTTTTCTTAACTTGTACTGCCCATATGAAGTGAATTAACAAAGAGAATCAATGGACGTAGGCATTTTCGTGCCGAACCACTTTAAAAATCTTGTCTCTTTTTAACTTGTTCATTTATGTCTTGGCTTCTTGTTAAGCTTTATCCTTTTCTTTTAAACAAAATCCTGTATAACGACATTTCCGTTCTAGACACTTCACGGCACAACCTCACCTGGACAAGACCTAACATGTACTATACGAATCTATGCCCTCGTCAATGAGACACTTTTGCTCCAGCATCCCTCTGCTGCGGGTTAACTCATTGCTCGCGACGGCCCTCAAAGCCAACTGTAATGAGCCGATCATAAGCCACCTAGAAGGCCGACTATAGCCGAGGCAGCTCATTACGGCGTTTGGCTCGCCGGCGACTGTGAACTGATTATAAGCCCCAACATAAGGTGTGGCCAGCCAGGGGCAGTTCACAGTTGACGATCGGCACCCATGCTAGTCGGCCACGGTAAATCGAATAATACCTATGATTACGGGCCATAATGGCCCGTAATGTTACTGTGCGCGATCTAGGCTCAGATGTGTCTTAAGTACGGCTGTGGTAAAAAAGAAAACTCCCCGTGGAGGCGTAAGATGGGTGACGAATGTCTCCAAGACCCACAGCTAAGGAAAGTGACTACAAAACCCGTTTGCCACGAACTTAAGCACATCGCAGGCCTTTCGTGATTGGAAGTTTTACTATTTCTTATATTTCCATTTTCATTTATAAAAACTTTCCTCCTATCCTCTATAACAACCATTAAAGTACAGGACACCAAATAGGATGCACTCGCTAATGGGAATAAGAACTCTCAGCTGGATGACGGGTCACTCAACCCATATTCGATCACACAAGGCATTCAGAGCTACCATCTACAACTAAAAATCGAAAGGGCGGTACTTTCTTCTCTTATGTACAAATAAGTAGCTCTGATATATTCACACATCACATTAACATTGCGAGACATGAAATTATACTTTAGGCAAGAACTTAACATCAAAATAATGACAGCATCCGAATATGACGGAATTAGCTTATGTTATAAAATTACATGTAAAAAATAAAATCGTTCGCTGCAATGACATAATTACAACCTGAAAGTACATTAATGTTTAGGAACTAGTATATACAGGAATGTCAAGTAAAACCAAAAATATCCAGATCAAGCCAAAATAGTCGGCAGCATCAGAACTTCATCTCTATCCTTCCGACCCTCCAAGATCTACTTGTCCGCAAGATCAGTCTCCCAGCATGCTGACCAGAGGTCCCAACTGCACGTCTACCTCCTCGGCAACAAGCAGCCGCATGCCCTCCTTCACCGCCACTTTCTCTTCCTTAGTGAACTGGGCCGTAACCACATCCATCCTGAAGGCCATACCACCCTCCTTATCCGCATCAGCCTTGGCCTCTTCCAGAGCCCGAAGATAAATCCTGGCCATGATCCGGGGATAGTCATCCATCCAGCATAAGTTGCCATGCTTCCAAGTATGGAAATACATATCCTGGAGCATCTTGTCCATCATCCCCTCATTCTCCTCAAACTCCCTTATACGGGTCTCAAAAACCGACAACTTTGCAACGGCAGCATCCCTCTCCAATCGGTATCTCGAGCAGTCAGCTTGAAGGGATCTCCTCATCACCTCCATCTCCTCCTTTAGCTTGGCCTGAGCAAGCCCTGCGGCTTCGAGCCTTCCAAATAAATCCTCTACCTGCTCAAGATCCTCTCTCTAAACCTCATCCACTGTTGCGATGGCCGTGTCAATTTGTTTCTTGCAAGCGGCCTCCATCTTTCGTAATTCTGCCTTGCTAGCCTCTTCCATGGTTTTCTTTAGTCGTCTGGAGGCCGCCTCATGCTGGGAGATCTGAATGGCCTGATCGGCAAGCTGTTTTGGCCTGATCGAAAACCATTAGCCGTAGCCGAATGTTAGCACTTTCGATTTCCTCTCCAGCCTTGACCAGTCGAGCGTGATGCCCCATCAACTTCTTGGCCTCCTCATCCACCCGATCGATGTTTGCCTTGGCCTTATCCCCCATAGTCACAATCCGAGTGGTCAACAAGTCGAGATCCAAAGACTTAGCCTCATCAAGCACCCTTACCATAGGATTGCGGGGTAGGAGGTGCTCACCGGTAACCTCATCGAAGGAAATATCATGAGAACTCGGGTCCAGATCTGGATGACCCGCAAATGGGTTACGAGCCAAGCCGGGACAATCAACATGAGTAACGGTACGATTCTCTGATGGATGCGGAGATGGTATGGACTCAGTATCATCCCCCGTGATGTCATGAATAGGCTGGGTTGGGGGCTGAGGTCCAAGTGAAGGTTCGAACATAGAACGCTTCCTCTTTCTCTTTTGAATATCCTCTTCAATGACTCCGAGAAGAGGACGGTAGCCGACTACGCCCCCGAAACGGTCAGTCGAGGGCTTCGGTTTAGCAGAAGCTTTGAGGAGTTTGAATTGCTCGAGGCGGTGCCGAATGTCTGATATCTTGGCCGCCTTACCCGTTCCTGGAATAAAAACCAAGTGTTACAAGCATGCATGAGACTATAATCCAAGAAACATGTGAAGTTAAAAGAGGAGTCAAAAATTCACCTTGAACCGCCGGAGTTGCCCTAGCTGAAATGCTCTCAGAAGATGGACCGGCACCAGTCCCGGCCTTATCAGATTTCTTCGATTTCTCCACCAAGGCCGACCCTTCTTCCAACCCCTCAAAGGCTTGGTGGAAAGCATCATCCGTCCACTCTTGAATCTTACCCGCTTGGCCAGAGGTCAAGGCACCAACGCCACTACCACTCTGTCCTTCGCCACCATTACCACCATCGCCTTCTCCATCACCTCCGCTCTCCTCCTCACCTCTTTCCTCCTCTCCACTTTCCTCCTCCGGAACATCTGGGCATGTGCTGGGAGAGGGTCCATCAGATTTCTTGAGCTTCTTCCCCCCGACGACTGGAGGTATCGAGAAGGGTTTCCTCTTACTGCTCTTTGTCATGGCCCCTCCTTTGGCTTTGGCAGCTCTTTCCTCAGCCGTATCCCTCTGCTTGACCACAGACTGATGTGGTAGAATCAAGTTGTGTTCTAGGAGAGTGGCATTCCTGATTAGGTAAGAAGCTGACCTATCCCTTCCCGAAATGGCCTCTATCTCCGCGACCATCTGAACCAGGTGATCATTCTCCACGACCGCAAAGCCACCTGTCGCTAGCAAGAAATAAAAACACATAAGAAGAAGCATCTCAGTCAGAACGGAAATTACAAATAAGCTTCAACTTACAGCCAGAGGTGAAGCGGTAGATCGAAACGGTGTCATCCTGGACGAAGAACCACTCCTTCTTAAACATGGTGAACTTTGAATACAAGTCCAGGACCGGCTTGAAGGACACGGCCGATTCCAAGCTGATGTATGGAGACCCCTTCTTGTAACCTCTCAAGTTATATAGATACCTAATCTCCCGGTTAGAAGGGGGCAGCCGTACTTTCTCTGGAAAATCACGAATAGGCACACCAAGATAGCGTAGGAGTTGGGCTGGAGCTGGAAAGGGGCCACCTTCAAATAGGCGACGAAGCTAACTATCCAAGCATTGATTGGAGGAATGGCCCCACACATGCAGTGGTACCTACTATAAGCGAAGTATCCTTCAGGGGGATTATATGGCATGACCCCCTTCCTTGGCAACAGCATGCGTGCTCTATCAATCCCAAAGGAGCGGGAGATAACATCAAGCTGCTCCTCTTTGAGAGAGCTAGCAAAGCAGTCAGGCGGAGAATTCAGGAGCTCTTGAGGACCATACCCATCTACTAGCGATCTCGAGGTAGGTCCATGACATTCCGGCCCTGGATGAGCTGGGGGCACTACGGTGGACTCTCTTCTGTCCGTAGATTTCTTCTTATCTGATTGAGTTTCCACTTTATGAGACATTTATCTGCAACACAAGAAAGTATATCGTTAAAAAGGAAGGTATAAACATGCAAGTATATGTAGTCTGGAATTTCACTCGTAATTCAAAACATAAAAATTCAAGTATATAAGGTTCATTCGGCACTCAAACCCCCAAGTCTCGTTCGGCAATTCAAAAAATAAAAACTCATTCGGTATTCGAACCACATGTTTCATTCGGTAGCCCATCATAAGAACTCATTCGGCAGAAGAGAACTCACCTGGTCCGGCAGTTAGGTTTGATTCGGCACTTGGTTGATTCGGTATTTGATGGATTCGGCACTTGGTTGATTCGGTATTTGATGGATTCGGCACTTGGTTGATTCGGTATTTAGTTGATCCGGTACTCGATCGACTCGGCTATCTCAAAACGATAAAGAAATAACAGAGGCATGATTCCCCTACTTATAGGCGAGCGTAGGACACCGGACCAAACAGTCCGGCGCTTAGAACCGAATGAGACTATCCAAACTACGAAAAAAAACAAAGCGCGACATATGCTAGCATATGCCCCACTTTGGGGGGCAAATGTTGGGTGCGTTTCCACCACCACCGAATCAAAAAAGAGAAGCACCACCGAACCAATGAAGGGAAGATACCACCGAACCAACCCTCTCCAAACAATGCCGGTCCAAACCCTCTCCAAACAATGCCGGACCAACCCACTTCACCTACCACCGGACCAACCCACTTCACCTACCACCGGACCAACCTCTACCGGATCAACCCACTTCACCTACCACCGGACCAACCTCTACCGGACCAATCCACTTCCATGCATCACCGAACCAAGGCTTTACCGAACCAACGTTACCAGGCCAGATAGCATCAGCCCAGGCCCACCAGCAGCTATATACATCCAGGACCCCTAGCCTCAGCCTCACTCTATAAATAGAGGGGCAGGGGTACAACAATGACAGACAAGTTTGAGAGCTCAAGCACGGATAGAACTTTAAAACAACTTTCAGTTACTTGTAATCAAAGCTTTGTACTTGTAATCTGAATAAAAAAGGAGAATAACATATAAAATGGACATAGGCACATTCTGGCCGAACCACTATAAATCTGTGTGTCTTTTACATTTTAGTCCATCTATTTTATATATTCGCATAAATCACCCAAATCGCTAAGAACCATATATAATCAACTTAATCATACGACTTGGAGGTGTTTGCCCATTTTTTGTGCAAACGGAGATATATATTGTTTATTGTGTAAGCCGAAAACTAAGGAATTAAAAAAAATTGATTTTCGCTTGTAAATTAATTACGTGCGTGTATACAATTTTTTTAACCTAAAACAAAGTGATTTGTTTTGAGTATTAAAAACTTTATATAATTATATTATATTAAATAAAACTTATTTAGTATATCTATAATTTTATTAAAATTGAGAACCAATTTTATACCCAAAAAGCATAATTAAATATATACGTTTATATAAATTACGATTATATTTAAAATAGTTTATATATAATTAATTACGTAGAAAGTTCATATTTTATTATGTGACCAAAACTTAAAGGTTAATATAGCAATTAACAACAATGGATACATAGATGTTCATGAATATGTGTGTGTGTGTGTGTGACTGTGAATGTATTTGTATGTTAGAAAAAAAACCATTCACTATCAATGTCATGCCAAGAGCCTAACAAGTTGTTTATAAAATTTCTTCTTGGAGTTTCACGTTCTCCTTCCCTCGACATTAGTTTTTTAGGCTAAAGAAGGCTTTGCAATGGTGTTAATGGATGGTAGAGTATTGTCGGAAATTATGTCGAAAAATGTGTGGAGGTTATCCAATTTATAATCAGAGATTTGCACGTTTCTTGCCCTTTTTCTCTAGCCCTTGAAGACCAAAACAAGTCTTCCCATTTTGATTGAATGGCTAGCATTAGCATAGACCAAGCTTGGTCAAAGGCTCCGTTGAATCCTATTTGAATCATTGTTTGATTATTTAGTTCATGCTCCTTAACCAATTAATCCAACATGCAACTTTCATACCTCATTCTGACTAATTTTAACTTCAAAAAAATGATTAAAATTTCCATAAATATTATCACGACATCTGTATTAATTATTTATGAATCTATAACATTTGTAAATTAGTTTTCTCATTGGTTGAATTCATAAATAATTAAAAACACAGTTAACGTCTTGGTGTGAACTCCGTCCTTAGACGATATTTAAACAATGTAAATGAAAGCCTGTATGAACTTTCGAAAGCACATATTTGGGTCGAGTTCAACAGTTCTAGATTATTTAGGCGAAATCCAATTTCTAATCTAAAATAAGTTTACCTAGAAACGACATTCTGTACACGTATTCTTTTCATCATCACTTTATCACTTAAGTATCTAGAGTTTGGTCTTGATAGAGTTAGGGGTATGCCCTAGAGGTAATCTTGTAATTTGTTACCTATCTAACTCGATAACGAACCTTGTTTGAAAAAAGGTATTCTCTTTCTATTATATACTTGATATAATGTGTTATATATTAATTAATTAATTTAATTAAAAGTATACTTAATAAAAAACCCATAAATGGTATTTAATCTGATAGCAGCTACAAAGTATCATAACCACGAGTAATTTATCACAATGAAAATATACTATTTTAAATATTCCTAGTCAGCATATATCAAAGACTGGATATTGATATATCCATTGAGACTACAATATTGATCTTCAAATGTTGTACAGTGCATTACTCATGGCTGTTGGGGGTGCCAAGAGTTACGTATTGATAGTTACTGAAAAACTATGAAATGACTGACTCGATAGTTTTTTTGTTGGTTAATATAACTTAGGTCAAACAGAAAATATCAATATGACTAATTTACATGATTCTCTCAACTTGAAAATATAGTCGATCTTCAATGTGGAAGCTCAGCTTTTATTATACTTGAATCACGGCATGATATTCATTAAACAACTATAGTTCGGTCGATTGGAAGCATTGGAAACGAAACACTATTCAAGAGAGAATTCGTCTCTTCAGTTTAGGTTAGTATCACGGTCAACTTAAGTCATCTCAAAGTCAATGTCCCTGGCCATAGCATTTCGTGTAATAATAATCGTTATTACTACAAAAAAGGACTTTATTTCTGGACTATAAAGTTGAATATGGATGGATGTTGGAATTTGATCGCTACCAAATTCCATAAGTTCAAATATAGTTTTAAAGAAGAGAATTGATGTAAATGATCATCACTAATGGGTATCCCTTATAATAAGTAAAATTGGTTTATGCCAAAGGATGAGTGAGCGATAAGTTCAACCAAAATTTCACACCATTGGCTAAGGCGACGTGTGAATGTTAATATTGAATTGTTGAATGTTAATCGTTGATTGAATTTACACATTTGAGTCACATAACCGAGATGGTGGATGTAACAACCCGCATATATATCGATGGTATATTTAAATATTTTATTTAAATATAGCATCGTTTGTCGGATTTTGGTCCGAAAAACCTACTTTTTGGATACAGTCGAATTAAGATTTAGACCCCTTCCATTGAGTTCAAAATGTCGTTTGCAACTTTTTTGAGTATAAACATTGATATGTTTGGAGCTAGCTAAAAATTTGACCATTTTCACTTTGGGTTTGGGTTCAGCCCACTAGCCAACTTAATACCCAAATCTAAACCATCTCTCCCCATTCACTCTCACTTCCTCCTTTTTCAGTTCTAAAGCAAAAATGGTGGGAGAGATGGGAAATTAAAACTCAAGCCCTAGTTTTCTTTTGCAAATCAAGTTCTAGCTCCAAACTAATAGAAGAATCTTTGGTAAGTCTCCTCTTCTTCTTCTCCAACTCATTCTCATATCCATTTCAGAAATTCCTAAACCTAATTTAGGAAATGTTTCTCCTTTTAGCTTAGATTCAAGCTCATTTGGGTTGTGTTGAAGAGTGGTTGATCTTCCCTTGTCTTCAAGCTTCTCATTCATTTGATTTAGGTTCAAAGGTGAGATTTTTATCTCACATCTTAGTCTATAACTATCTTCGATTGTTAGGTATGAATTCCTAACACTTATTCTTGTGCAATTGCTTTTGGTTTGGATTGATTTGGTGAATATTCCAATTTTTGGTGTTTTGGGTTCAATTCCTTAAAAATCATAGCTTTGATCTTTGATCATGATTTTGTGATGCGTCGAAGAGCTTATAAGGCCGGGTAGTCGATTGGCATAAACCCCTAGCGTCCATTGCTCGTCTGATTTAAATTTAATGGAGATTTGGCCCTCACTCAGATAGGATGGGAGGAGCTGGAAACAGGTTCGGGTCGACCGAGCTCTGAGGCCGGCCGATCGACCTGCTACCAAAGTGCATAAGTACTTTTCTGTCTCTGGTCCGGTCGACCAGCTACAGAGCTCAGTCGACCGACCTACTACCAAAGTGCATAAGCACTTTTCTGTATCTGGTCCGGTCGACCAACTACAAAGCTCAGTCGACCGACCTGCTAGCTGAGCACTTCTGTCTTTGGTTTGTTCAACCGACTCAGAGAGTCCGGTTGACTGACCTGCTCCTATTTGCCAATTATGCCTATATTGCCTATTTTGTTTGAATTTCCAACTTTAATCAATTCGTGTTGTCTCCCTTTTGTTGTTATCATTTATTATCGACTTTGATGACATTTTCTTCGAGAATTATTGGAAATATCCATTTTGATGGATTTGATATCGATTTCTTTGGATTTTATTCACATCTTCGAATGTGAATTTTTATGATTGATTGTTTCTACAATCACTTCTATGATTTGTCACTTCAAAATATAAAGGTTTTCTATACTAGTAGTAAATATCAAAACCCTTTCATTAAAATGATTTCAACACTATTTTATTACAAAGCTCGTTTCTTAAAACCGTTTTCCAATCTATTAGTATATACAAACATTTACCTCACTCGTATGAGAAATCTAATTAAATGGCTTAGTAAAACGAGTGGTATGAAACGCTTGCGTTTACTTCGTCGGTTAATTCTTGGACTTGTTCGATTGAATCTCTTGTGACAATTTTCTAGTGGAGATCTACAATTTGTTCGCAAATATTTAAGTTAAGCTAGTGGTTATGGGACATGAAGCTAAACTCATATATTTACTAGCATATTGTAATTAACACTTTCTTGATGATCAATGATGATCATTTCTGTGATTTAGACTAGCAATGTGCGATGTCTCTTTGATTCATTGGATGTACCGTTTGCACTACATCAATGTCTTAGCTTTTTGATTCATTGGATGTAACGTTTGCACTACATCAATGTCTTAGCTTTTTGATTCATTGGATGTACCGTTTGCACTACATTAATGTCTTTGCTTTTTGATTCATTGGATGTACCGTTTGCACTACATCAATGTCTTAGCTTTTTGATTCATTGGATGTACTGTTTGCACTACATCAATGTCTTTACTTTTTGATTCATTGGATGTACCGTTTGCACTACATCAATGTCTCGGCTTTTGATTCATTGGACGTACCATTTGCACTGTGTCGATGTTCCGAATTATTTGTGATGCTCGTATTGGTGAGTTTTCATGCTCCCGCTTGGGATTGGCCAACCTTTTATTATGATTTATGGATTTCTATGATAATTTCTGAAATTTATGTTTCACCACCTTTTTCAGTTGGCATTGATAGGTATGTCATTCACTGTGGCTTGGTGAATTAAATAAAGAATATGACATTCTTTTTGATGCTATGAGATTCTTGAGATTTTGTATGACTTTCGTGATTCTCTAATGTATACTAGTCGTAGTATGACATTTTTGGTTATCATACGTTTTAATATTATGTTTCTTCTTATATCTCATTTTATCTGATAATTATAGCTAGACTGATCCGTTTATTATTTTCTTCTTAAATAATACTCGGGTCAGACCGAGATTTTACAGGTGCTTCCTCTTGACTTCCTATCTGGAGCCATCATCTGATTTTGGCTAACTACTCTAGATTAGTAGTTTTTGTTGTGTACATTTGAGATATAGACTCTATGATGTATACTTATTCTTTTGTGTAGCACTTATAGCTATTCTTTTGTGTTATTGTAGGTCTTCCAGACCACTACTCTGATAAACACTTTTAAGTGTTATATATTCATATCTATTTCCGCCTTTATGATATGGATGCCTGTGACTGATTGTTTTATGTTTATTTCTATATTTGTTTCCGAAGGTTATATATATAGCCACTGTGTGGTATCTTTGAGTTTGTATCGGTATGTCGGATTTGTTTTATTATCTGATATATTGGTGCTCGCATAAAGAAATTACACGGATGGTCGCTCCTCAACAGCCTTATTCTCCGTGCTAGTTGACAGCATTACTCCGTAGTGTTCTTGTCTAGCGTGGGTATAGAGGTGGGGCATCACAGCTTGGTATCAGAGCCAAAATTCGAAACAATGTAGAATAATCTAGCAAGGATCATGTCCTAAGTCTTTCTTAGGAGTTGTGCCTTAGGATTTGTTCGAGTCTTTGTACTGTTCTATCCTACTTTCTTTTATGATTCCTTGTTTTATCTATCAAGATTGCTTGATATTTATTTTGAGAATAACATTTTCCTCTTCTTTCTTTCTTTCTTAAAGAAGAGAAATGGTTAGACCAGGCTGTCCCAGCGCCGGTCAATCTAGTGCTACTCCCCAGGAAGGAGTATTTATGTCTGCCCTGCAGCTTCTTGATCTTGTAAAGAACGCTCAAGCAACCGGACCCAATCCAGAGCCTACTCATCCCAGATCCGGATTTGCACGCTTGTGCAGAGACTATACCGATTTGGGTGGAAGGTCATTCAAGGGATCCGAGGGTGTTATAGAAATTCAAGCTTGGCTCAAATCATGCGATCGCATCTTTACTCGCATGAATCTTATTGACCTACATCGAGTCCAAGTGGCTTCTAGCATGCTCCAAGAAAGGGCGTTAGATTGGTATGAGCTCTTGACTTTGGAGATTATCGAAGTGTATCTTACTTGGAAGCAATTCCGAGAACGATTCGAATTAAAGTTTGTGCCGGAGGCTGAAAAAGTAACTTTAGCACGGCGTTTTATTGACCTTGTTCAAGGTGAATCTTCTGTGACAGACTATGTCGCATTTTTCGAATCTCTTTCCAAATACGGGGTTGAATACATTAATACCCCATTGAAGAAAAATTAGAGATTTGTTTATGGCTTGAATAAGAATCTTAAGAAGCCATTACTCCTGAAAATTGAGGTTTCGTTTGATCAGCTTATTGATATCGCTCTTCGTCTTGAAGAGGCCGATAGAGAGAGTAATGTTGAAGTTGTGGTTGCCAAACAGAACTTCAACGACAACATGAAGAGGCCTATTATATTCAAAGGCCCCATTCCCAACAAGAAAGGGAGGCAAGAAACCCCGGTAGCAAAAGCACCTACCTCTAGTCGTGGACAATTCTACAATTGTGGTTCCACGGACCACTATGCAAGAGAGTATCCGAAACCCCTCTTTTGTCGTTATTGCAAAGGTTCGGGTCATCTTTTATCTTCGTGTCCTAAGCTTCCAAGCAAGAGAGAAGGTAAGCTGCAAGCCCCTAGCAACTCCTCTCTTAGTCAAGGTATCCATTCTATCCTTGATGGCATTTATTTTGTGATTATCTTATTCTGGTTCTTTTTGATATAGGTTTCATCTCATTATTATATATCAAAGGAACTTGTTGATTATTTTTCTTTAAAACATTTTTGGGCTCGTTGACTTCTTTGAGGATTGTGAATCCGGATTAGTGGATCCGCAATACTCAATTTGCTTTACTTTGATGTCGAAATTATTTTATGTGATTTTTCTTTCCGAGCCCTTTTTTTACTTATGCTTCGGAATTAACTTTTGTAAAGATTGGCTTAATTGTTATGAAGCCATATCCTTTGTCCCGTGTGGACTATTGATCGTCGACATTTTCAATCGGTTAAGCAGATTTCTATTTTTCCTTTGTGATTTTGATTCCAATTTAATGGCATCATTCTATTCTTTAGGCCCCCATGACGAGGAAAGTGATATTTCTCTCATTCAGATAGTTTGATAATTTTCCGGTATTTTTGAGTTTGTCTTAGGAATATCACCTAAGAGATCTTTTGAGTGGTGTTAAGGTCTTTTCAGTTTGACCTTGCCACGATTTTCATTTGCTACGAGTTGCGGGAGTTAGCATTCCACTTACCGCATTCCGCACTCGTTATGATTCTTCTGAATGACTTATTATGTCATTCAGTTTGCCCAACTTGTTTCATCCATTTTATAAATCGAATATTCTATGAATATCTCGATAATTCCATTCTCGTATTTATTGAGTTCGGATGAAAATAGAAATTTAAAATTTTGCAAATCTTTTTCATAAAATTTATTTATAAGTACAATTTGATTTTTGATCTTAAACGAGCAAAGAATATTCTCAAAACTTTTAAGAGATATTTTCATCATATAGAAGATGATTTTGTGATTGTATTGTCCGTTGAGTGCTTTAAGAATTCTGGTCGAGGCGCTTGATCAACGTTATCGATAAGAATTTCCTAAACGCTTTGATGAGACAATCAGACACGATATATTGACATGTGAAAATTTTTCTAGAAAGATTTTTATATTGAGATAATTGTGATTTTGAAAGTTTTAGCTTTTCGGGAAAGAAGATTATTTAAAAGCAATTTTTTTCCTAATACTCCTATTCTTGTGATTCCCGAAGGGAACCAAGACTTTTCTATTTGTACCAATACTAGTCGTGTTGGTTTGGATGCCGTTCTCTTGCAAAAGAGAACGTGCTATCACATGTGCTTCTAAATCATTATAGCCTATCGAGACTAGATATGTCACTCATGATCTAGTGCCCGCGGCTATTGTTTTTGCTTTTAGAATTTGGCATCATTATTTTTGGGTGAGAAATTTGTTCTCCACCTCGATCATAAATCTTCGTAATATTTATTTTCTCATAAGGAACTTAATTTGTATCAACCATATTGGCTTGGGTTCCTTACATCTTATGATCTTGATATCCTTTATACCCCCGGAAAGGAAATTGTGTTGCCAATGCGCATAGTCGAAAGCAACAAGTGGTTGATTCTTTGATGATGTCTAAATGTAATTATCTTTTTATCAAGTTCATCGGACTTTTTGATGTACTTCGTTTTATTGAGTTTCATCTCATTTCTTTTATGGACTAGCGTCGATGTTCTTTTACGGTGTTCCGTTCATTTGATGTACCGGTTGTACTACGTCGGTGTTCCGAAATTATTCGAGCTTTGGATCATCTGGCGTACCGTTATTATACTACGCCGTTGTTCCAAATTATTCGAGTTTATAGTTTCTCGGGCGTACCGTTTTTGTACAACGTCGTTGCACCGACTCAATTTTCTGTTATTCATGACGTTTCCTCATGTCTTTCTACTACGGAAATGCCTTAGGGATTCTGATTTATATTCTTGAGGCCGGTATTATTGAAGAAATTGAAGTTTCACCTATTTTAACTTTTGAGCAACAATCTATTTGCATCATTGCTTCTGAGGTTGAGCGCCTTCGAAATAAAGATGTTCTTTTTGTGAAAGTTCAATGGTTCTCAAATCCAAAGGATCGCTCTTGGGAATCCAGAGAATTCATCGAGCGAACTCATCTGGATTTACTCTTTCGTGCTCTTTATGGTGAACTTCTTATTTCAAACTTTCTTTTGTGTTGATATGCTATTATGGTTGTTACTATTTATTTTCTTCTTAAGTATTGCGAGGACGCAATTTCTTTAAGGAGGGGAGTCTGTAACAACCCGCATATTTATCGATGGTATATTTAAATATTTTATTTAAATATAGCATGGTCCGAAAACCTACTTTTTGCATACGGTCGAATTAGGACACTAGACCCCCTCCATTGAGTTCAAAATGCCGTTTGCAACTTTTTTGAGTATAAACATTCATATGTTTGGAGCTAGCTAAAAATTTGACCATTTTCACTTTGGGTTTGGGTTCAGCCCATTAGCCAACTTATACCCAAATCTGAACCATCTCTCCCCATTCACTCTCACTTCCTCCTCTTTTCAGTTCTAAAGCAAAAATGGTGGGAGAGATGGGAAATTAAAAATCAAGCCCTAGTTTTCTTTTGCAAATCAAGTTATAGCTCCAAACTAATAGAAGAAGCTTTGGTAAGTCTCCTCTTCTTCTTCTCCAACTCATTCTCATATCCATTTCAGAAATTCCTAAACCTAATTTAGGAAATGTTTCTCCTTTTAGCTTAGATTCAAGCTCATTTGGGTTGTGTTGAAGAGTGGTTGGTCTTCCCTTGTCTTCAAGCTTCTCATTCATTTGATTTGGGTTCAAAGGTGAGATTTTTATCTCACATCTTAGTCTATAACTATCTTCGATTGTTAGGTATGAATTCCTAACACTTATTCTTGTGCAATTGCTTTTGGTTTGGATTGATTTGGTGAATATTCCAATTTTTGGTGTTTTGGGTTCAATTCCTTAAAAATCATAACTTTGATCTTTGATCATGATTTTGTGATGCGTCGAAGAGCTTATAGGGCCGGGTAGTCGATTGGCATAAACCCCTAGCGTCCATTGCTCGTCCGATTTAAATTTGATGGAGATTTGGCCCTCACTCAGATAGGCTGGGAGGAGCTGGAAACAGGTTCGGGTCGACTTTTAAGTATTATATATTCATATCTATTTCCGCCTTTGTGATATGGATGTCTGTGACTGATTGTGTTATGTTTATTTCTATATTTGTTTCCGAAGGTTATATATATAGCCACTGTGTGGTAGCTTTGAGTTTGTATCGGTATGTCGGATTTGTTTTATTATCTGACATATCGGTGCTCGCACAAAGAAATTACACGGATGGTCGCTCCTCAACAGCCTTATTCTCCATGCTAGTTGACAGCATTACTCCGTAGTGTTCTTGTCTAGCATGGGTATAGAGGTGGGGAGTCACAGTGGATATTTCGAATCAACCACATGACTTAATTAATTTTTTTTATTGAAAACTATTTTTTCTGAAATGGTACATATATACAATATGTCACCGGGACAACATATTATAACTCACATGTCAATAATTGTTCAAATCACGCTATGCAAGTTTTCAAACTTTTGACATCTCACACCAAAGTCGAATCACTTAACCATTGGGATAATGGTGCTTGTCATTGAAAACTGATTAATATTTAAGAAATATTAATTATAAATTATTATTTAATTTATTGGATGTCATTAATATTTACTAAAATGCGTATATAAAAGTTATAAACATGCATATCGATATGCCATATCGGTAGAATGTTTAAATTCGATTTAAACAAGATAGATACGAAAATGGATTTTAAATAAATTAGATTAATGAATATTTGTGAAATATTAAGTGATGAAAATATATTTTTTTATTTTTTTTTATTTCCATTAGTATCTAATAATGTGCGTATATATAATATTATAAATGCACACATCGATATATGATATCGATGGGAATTTAAATTAAATTTAAATGGAAATAATACTAACTAGTTTTTGGAAATCTTTTGGACCCACATCCTTATATGATAGACAGCTATGATGTAGAGGAATAGAGGATTTTTTAAAATTATAGTGAAGGGGTGGTCTTAAGTAAAAGGGGGAAAAAACTATATATATATTATGCATTTATTTTCTCCTTTAATCGGATTCGTATTCGTCATTTCTTTTCTACTTAATGATGGAAAAGACTTCAAATCTCCAAAATTTTAAAAGGAAATATTAAATAAATTTTTTGCGATTGTCTCTTAGTTGTTACAGATCTAGAGTGTGATCAATCAGATCTAGGAATCATTCAATTATTCAAGGTGTTTCTATGGATTCATCCTAAGTTGATTATATGTGTGTGTGTGTGTGTGTGTGTGTGTGTGTGTGTGTGTAATTGTATATTTACACATCTTCTAATTTGTTTAGATCCCATTAATCCTCTATCTTTCTCCTCTATTCATTTATGTGAATTTGAATTTTGATTTGAGTATCTTAATTCCCTTGCTTGAATTAATTATATATCCTATCATGTTGAAACATAGAGTCTTTGCTTTGTTCACTACTATTTTGTTATGAATTATAATATTTCATTTTCTTTGTTCTGTATGATTTATTCAGTTAATTTAACCAAGATCTATCCTTCTTGATTTAATTTTATCTATTTTTTATATGCTTATTCATCCAGTTTGTTTAATCTAGATCTAGGTCTTCTTATCATGAATTTATATATATCTATGTCATTTGACATTGTTGTTGTAAGTAAAAAACCAAAAAAAATGAAATATGGAAATTTCTTATTAGTAATTCAGTTTACATATCAAAAGATTTAGATTTGAATTTTTACACATGAGTTGCAATGTAAATAAAACCTGATAATAATTACATTAATTAATCTTTATCACCAACTTAGTATGATGATTCAATTGTCATTTTTTAAATCATACTAAAATAAACTCTGCTGATTAAAAGAAAAAAGGAGATATTAAATTAATGATCTATTCATCGTTTTACATTTGCATATAATTTGGTATTAAAGCTTTACTTAAAAGGAAGCATTCTTTTTTGCAAACCCCTTATATATTGTTTATCTTATTCCAAATTTATTTTAGTTGTCTGTGTACTTGAGTTTACATAATTATAGAATCTATTATGTATGTGTATATTTATGTTTAACCTAAATTTCGAAAGGGTTTTTGTACAAGATATGATCGTAAATTTTTAATTTACTTTAATTAATCTTAATATTCTTTGATTTACTCCATGAAATATAAATGATGTCTATCTCACTTGAACTGCTATGCAAAACATTTATTACACACATACATTTATACATGTATGTGTGTGTATTATAATAGAAAAAACTTTGCATGTTAAAGATGACAAAGACATATATAGAAGGAGAATATGTCCATTGTAATGTAAATCCCAGTACCTAAACAACGTTCATGAGAACTTTGTGCACTTTTTATATGTTGCACTTGCACTATACACTTGGGAGAATGTGACGTGCTTATAATCCTATACAATTAACTTAAATTAGATTAAACTAATTTTAAATAGTCATAATAATATGAAGAAATTTTAAAAGAACAGTTTAAAAAAGTTCTAAATAAATTTAGACTATAAAGGCCCAATAAAAATCTAAAATGAATTTTTTTTGAAATTCACTCATTTCTTCCATTGTGGGCTAGCCAAAGTTCCAACAATGGTATTAGAACCTAAGAGCCCATATAGTCTAAATTAGTTATGTTCAGACTAAATAATTAAGCTTGTCCACTTAGCACGACATTCAGAAATGTAATGTCTATGATTGGAATTAGGTAACTAAGTACTCTGTCCTACCTGATTACCTTCTTGGCCCGAAAATTGAAGTGAGCCCAAAGGTTGCTTCTAACAGAAAAGGCCCAATACTAATTAGGCATTGGGTTAGTTTTCAAAAGTGTTCTAAAAATTAAAATAAAAAATTTTAAAATTAGAAGTTAAATCTAAAATAGAAAAATATTTATTATAAAAGTTATCGTATAACATAAGTTTCCAAAACATTTGAAAAGACAATGATATTTTTGAAATGTTTTAAAATATTCCAATACTAATTTAAAATTTAAAATTTAAACATACATACATGTGTTATATATATTGATATATGATATGTTATTTTAAAGTTGTTTAAGGTAACATAAATATACATACATATATACATATACATATACATATATAATAAATTTTGAAATTAATGTTATTTAATTAAAATTATTTAATTGAATAAATTTATTAAAATTTAATTAATCGAACAAATTAATTAAATATTAATTAGTTAAATAAAAGCACACATATATGAGACATATGTGTTATGCTATAAAGGTTGTAGTATGTGTGTATATATGTGATATATATGTATTACTATAGTGGTGTACTATATAACATGTTCAATATAAAAGTTGTATCGGAAAACTAATTTAAAATTAATTAAGATTTATTTAATATAATATTAATATTGTACATAAGACTACCATATAAGTATATGGAATATAAAAGTTGTATAATAATAAAACTTATATGTTATGAATGATAAACTAAAGGTGTAACATTAAATAAACCTAAACAGGCTTAAGGAATGAATACATACGTGAATGTACATTTACCGTGATTTCTGATGTGTCCGACACTTGAATCACGAGGGTATTTCATAAGAAATACATTATTCCATAAGTTGATATCACCTAATATAATATATTGAAGGTTACAAATCTTCAATATAATGTTCTCCACTATCATATATAATATATAAATTACATGCATGCTCCTGTTTTTGAGCAAACACGAGCTGGGAATGTTATATGTAGTACTATTAGTATATTGAATATATAAGGTAAGATAACCATGTGTATTTATTGAGTAAACTCAAGGTTATATACTATACTTAGCTCTTCATTATATGGTAGGTACGAGCAAATAATCTCTTTCGATTTACTGAGCAAAATTAATACCGAAATGAGATTAGGACAAAGAACCATGGGTTAGGAGTTGTATGTGATACAACTGAAAGAATTTATCCATCATTTATGGGGCTATGATTTTTTTGAGCAAATTCAAGATCTGTCCCCTAAGACAACAAGTCCTAACACCCACTAGTGAACCCGAAAGACTTATATGTGTCATCTTAGGGTTTGGAAAAATATGAAAGACTAATGGAAGCCTTATTAGAAAAATGAAATAATAAAATTTAACCTTTCTAATATTGTAAGAACATATGCTAAATAATGTTACGATAATCTACACTAGTAAATTTCTGCATTAAATATAATTGGTAAAACGTTTATGAATTAAAATATATAAATTGAAATGAATTGAAGATTGACAAAGATAAATATAATGTATATAAATATACTTACTATTAAAAACTTCTAGCATGATAATGTTTTATACACCCATGCAAGTGCTAAATTTTACAGTTATTTATTATGTTCGTAATTTGGTTACTCACATGTTTATTAGGTTGAGATCGTGTATTGCATTCTATGAGTTTCGAACTTAAAAACAATACACGACTATATGTATTTGATCCACATACTATTAGATACAAGTGTTACATGGGGAAGGATTACAGTTTGTAATGTATGATACTTTGATGAAATTTGCTCATTCAAAGCAAACAAATAAACCATACTATGAGATCGAGCATTCAATTTGACAAATTACAATAAAGATCGCACTGTGTCAAATGTAATACTACACCAAAACTATACGACAGATCTAAGAACTCAGTCGCTGAAATGTCATTTTGATCAGTTTATGTAAAGTGCATCAAATATGATGTCCTTAAATGTTAAGGATGATCGAATGTGCTGTTGTAAAAAGAGTTCATTTTGATGTTATAGTAAGGTATTCTTTTGAATGGTTCAATCATTTAGAAAGTAAAATAAATGTACAAGATATTTAAGGTACAATTGGGATGAAGAGAATAAATAGTCATTTCTACTTCATAAAAAACATCGTAAATGACAATTGTAATAATAGTAATTGATATTTATCATTGGAATACGAAAAACAATTTCTATTCTAAAATATACTTTCATATACATTTTTTTATGGGATTTAACATTTTTAGCTCAAAATGTTTGATCAAAGAACTCTCTTTTGTAAAGTATTTGTACTATATGAAATAAATAATATATATCAAGTAAAATATGGACCACCGAATTCGGTATGCTATTATATATATATATATAGAAATTATTGTCAAGGACAAAATTTCACAGCTTTTTAGCCTCAAGGACAGACCTTCAATATTTTATCCTAAAGGACAACTTTCTGTAGGTATAAGTTTTTAGTTATTGATAGCAGTTTTTAGGTATCAGTTTGTAGTTATCGGTAGCAGTTTTTGGGTATCAGTTTTAGCTCGGTAGCAGTTTTGTTGTCCTTATGAATAATTTTGGAAAATATTTGTCCTTATGAATAATTTTTAGAAGAATGTTTGTCCTTGTGGTAAAAATATTGAGGTCGTGTCCTTGAGGCAAAAAATATACAAATCTTTGTCCTTTAAATTAATTTCCTCTCTATATATATGTATGTATAGTGGAAATAGTGGGAGTATGATATATATAACACTTATTGATTGCATTGGGTTATAGAAATTGTGACAAGCATCATTGTCCCAGTGGTTAAATGATTCGATTTTGGTGCGAGAGGTCACAAGTTTGAAACTTGTATAGCGTGATTCGAACACTTATTGACACATGATTTATGGTTTGTTGTCCCAGTGACATGTTATATCTAAGTAACATTTAAAAAAAAGTTATACAGATTGTTTTCTAAGCATATTGAACATTACTTAAGAAATAATGACTATTTTTCGGTGTCAACTTAAAAATAGACATAGTTATATCTTATTGTGAATATTTTGAATATTCATTATGAAATAAAACTATAATGTGGTATTTGTTTTCATAACAAAATGATGCACTAAAAAATAATGAAATATCTAAAAACATTTACATATTCTGAAATTATAAACTAAGCTATATCCTTGAGAAATAATTTTTATTATTGATTATGAATCACATGATACTGGTAATCATATCTCAAACAATTAAGGGCAATGCATCCATTTATGAAGAGAGTTGTAAGAGTTAATGGACCGTGACAACCCTGAGTTAGATTATTTGTAACTAAATTAAAAGACTAATTTAATTAAGCAATTTGAGGATTTTATTTTACTAAATAAATTCGAGTGTTTAATCTTTTTAAAAGATTAATGATGATTACTTAAGTGTTATAACTTATTAATAAGGATTTAATAAGTTAGAGAAAGTGTTAAATTATAAAATGGTGTTTTCTCCTTAATATTGAGATTTAGTGAAAATACTATTAAGATTGGCCTTAATGTGAATTTGTTAGTATGAGACATATATAAAAACTTAGTTAATGCTTCTCAATAGTTCATAATTTCTATTTGGAAGAAAATAGGAGTTTTAATGTTAAAATGAATTTTTATAGCATGTTTTCTTGTTTCTACAAAATTTGAAAAGTGTCCTTTTCAATAATAAAAATAAGGACTTAAATGATCATTAAATCAATGTTTTATTGGCTAATTGTAAAGATTAGACAACATATATAATTTTAGTATATTCATTTAAATTCTTATGAGTCGTAAATGAGGATAGTTTTATTTTTAAAGTTAGTGAAAAACTAGTTTTTAAGTAATGTTTTAATTTATGCTTATTTTAATTAATAAAGGGCTTTTGGGCATAAGTGA
This sequence comes from Allium cepa, assembly GCA_030765085.1. Classification (NCBI taxonomy): domain Eukaryota; kingdom Viridiplantae; phylum Streptophyta; class Magnoliopsida; order Asparagales; family Amaryllidaceae; genus Allium; species Allium cepa. The sequence goes on from CM060928.1 coordinate 1,011,920,973, forward strand.
AAATTTAAACCTAGTTAAACACTTAGAGTAATTTATTTAGGTCTTGAAACAAAGAAATAGTACGTATCTTCTTCTCAAAACAACTGAAATTAAATTTCTCAACCTAACTTCTTCAGAGCAAAAAACTAGAAAGAGAGAAAAATGAGATTTTAAAAATAAAAACAGTTTAAATTCTTAAAAATTCTAAAATTTGGATATGATGTTGCTGCCATGTTCCCGCACCTCTCCTCCAAATTTCATGTAATTTAGTTGGGTTTTGATAGGTCAAAAAGGGTCAACTTGCAAGTTAATTTCGAGTAGATCTGGGCTGAGAAATGAATGTCAGTGTAAAAATTATAATCAATTCTTGAAAAATCAATAAAATATGAAATTTGGATATGTTGTTTTCAACTCATGTTTTCACCTTCTTTAAAAAATTTGTGGGAAAATGTTGAGATTTGCTATGCCAAACTCCACTTGCACTAAGGATGAAAATGCATATTTCTCCATGTTTTGGGTATGTGTTGATGCATTCAATTTTGAGAAATTAGGGAATGTTAAGGTGAGTTATTTTGTTTAACTCACACACCTATATCTAAGTTAATTATATACCTCTTTTCATGCTTGGCTTTGCTTATGAATCACCTATGAATTGCATAAAATTTTAGTAGGGATTGGATATAAAAATTATTGAATTAAATCGTATGCTATGGATTTAATTTGTTCGAAGAATGAATTGGTTTATTCTGTGTTTGAAACATTGAAATTTAATAAATGATTAATTATGACATAGCATATATGTTAGAAAACATCAAAAATGCATTTAATTTCATAGTTAGGCAGTATGATGGTTATTAAATTGTTGAGTGATCAGAGTTGTGAGAAAGCAATTTAGATTATTAAATAGTTTCATATTATAGAATTATATATATATATATATATATATATATATATATATATATATATATCTTTTGATGCGCTGTTGGCCCTATTTTTGATGGAATTATTGTTTAGTGGTTAAATGATTCTCAAAATAGGATTTTATCCCTTTTGATCCTTATTGTGATTTTGTTTATAAAAATAATTAAACTAAATTATATTTTAATTTATTTCTTACTCCAAAAATGTATTTAAAGCTTTTAAAAAGTCAACAATATTAAATGATAAAATCTTTTAAAATTTACTATTTCATGTATATAGTTTTTAGAAATAGGAAAAATATAAAATATAGTACTATTTTATAAATGAAATTATGAAAGTAATAATTTTGGCTTCAAGTGATTTCTAGTTACAAAAAAGGTTTTAATTATTTTTAAAGCATTCAGAAGTTTATGTAAATAAACAACTTGTAACGACCCAACTTCCTACGCCCAGGAAGAAGTATCGTTAATAAGAAAAGAAAGAGGTGAGAAAATAGAAGAGATAGAGAAGAAAGAACAACAACATCAGAATCTCACAGCGGAACGAATATAATATAATATATTATATAAGTATTTACATAATATACAACATCAATCAGAGTTATACGGATAATACATCACATACTAGACAGTTATAAACACCTGTCTAGTTAATACAACTCAACTCAAACAAACGACTCAGAGATACCAACACAGCGGAACTATAAATATATCTACAACGCTGAAGCCACCTGCTCCATTGCTCCTCCAGCTTTCGTCAAAGCTAACCTGAATCCCTTGGCTACCCGTAAAAAAAAATTGGGTACCCGAGAGTTTATGAAAAAACAAAAATAAACTCCGGGTCAGACATGGGTCTGGTATGAATAACAGGTTAAAGTTGTTTAACTTTGAAAATCTTTTGAAAATAAAAGGTATCACGTAAGACTCCCCACACATAAACATGGAAAAGTTTTTACCTTACGCTAACCAAAACATTTGATAGGAAATTCTGTGATATTATAATAGGTCTAGGGTTTTCAAGTAAATAGAAAATAGCCGAAATTGTTACATTCATTGAATTCCAGCTACTAGCCACAAAAGTGGGTAATACAATCAAAACCGTTGGCACTTAGTAGATTGTGGATTCCATACAATGGCAGGGCTACTGGGGTACCGCCCGTCACAGTACGTGGCCTAGATCAACGCACCGAGGATTACTCCCTTCATCCCCTGCAACACAAGGCCGGAACCATTCCTTACTGAACAGTCCCGAACAAGATAACCCCGCAGTTGGTGTACATCCAACCGCCCACAAAGCCGAATAAAAAGGGACATCTAGACAGAGGAAAATCTTGTCCTGCTTGGGCATGACCCACCTAACCTTGCTGCACCTCCCCTGTTTTAGCCATTCCCGGTTGATGAGGCTTGAGGCTGCGATTACCTTTATAGAATACATTACCTAGAATGCTCATCGCCCACCTGACGATGTGTTGAAAGCATTCAATCCATACAAGTTCGTTCCGGGTTCGAACGAAACCGAAGGCATCATCTCGTTACACTCATTTTGGAATCACCCTCAGAGTTAACGACGATAACCCTTGCATTCTGAATCTTCATCTTCACTTCAGATTCACGACCTATCGTAAATTTGGAATCGATGTGGTTTTCGGATATTCCAAATAAGGAAAACCGATCCCGGTCTCATCGAAATCCAAAACGTGTCTTTTAAGGCCAAGTTGTCTATTTAGTCTTAACAGTTTAATTCAACATAATCAATATACACACAGATAGATAATTCATAATACCACAGTAGATAATCATATCATCATCATAAACAGATAATCAATATTATCATTCATTAGATAATTAAATATTATCCTACTTAAACCAAGCATCCATATCATAAGATATTACCCATCTCATATCTCAATCATCAAATGAAATATCATTATCATTCATTCATAAGCAATGATTTATAATCTTACCGTTTGTAATTAATTTAAAATGAATTAAATTAACTACTTCTATCTCTAATTAATTTAAAGTAAATTAAATTAATTACTTCATTCATAAATCCTGCTTATACAACCAATTATTAAATTTATACAAATTAATTAATTAATCTCTAGATATTTATCTTGATTAACTCCTCTAATTAATCATTTTCTAATTACAGTAAGTAATTAGTCTTTAATAAATTTTACAAATTAATTATTCTAAATCATTCCTAGTAATTAACTTTTAATTACTTCATTAATTACATTTATTCTTAATTAATTACATAAATTAATCTCCACATTATTAATTATTTCTTAATTAAACAATTCTTAATTTACATCATTAATTATATTAATTAATGATCTCTAATTCAGATTAAATTACTTCATTAATCACACAATTGTTAACCACCTTTGATTAATATTAACTAGAAATTAATTATCCTTAATTACTCATATAAATAAATTAATTATCCCATAATTAATTATCTCCATTAATTAATCCTCTAATTAATTACAAAAGTAATTATCCAAATTACTTTATTAACATATCATCTTTCACTAATTACACTCAGTAATTAATTACTTCATTAAGTAATTATGCTCCATTGCATACACTAGTAATTAATCAATTTATCAAATGATTTTCTTTAAATTAATTAAAATAAATTAATTAACTTAAATTAATCATCTTATCAAAATTAATTTCCATAAGTAATTTATCTCTTAATTACTTTTATCAAGTAATTACATTTAACAATTTACAATAGCTTATCCAATTAATCTAATTAATTATTCAAAATTAATCCTATATATATTAACTAATTAATAATCCTTAGTTAATTGTCTTCATTTAATATCATTTCTTAATTTACTTCTTAATTGATCTTTATTTATTAACTTTAATACATAGGTCATTCCTTAATTACCCTATTACTCTTAAGAAAATTTATTCTTTAATTAGTGACTTCATTAACGTTACATTTTAAATTTAAATATCATTTGAATTGAAGATTCAAAATGATTATAATTTAAATTCAATTTAAAATCTTTTAAGTTAAACTATTTGAATTTTTAATTCAAATTTAAATTTCCACATTACATTAATATTTAACTTGCAAACCTCAAGTTAAATAATTCATTCATTTTCCATTCAAAAACCTTAAATCAAGAATTCTCAAAGTCAAGTTAATTTTTTTATTGTAACAAATTACTTGTTCACTATTTTATTTTGAACTCATTCTTAAAATATTCATATTTAAACTGATTTAAATTTTCAGATTTTGAATTCTAAGCAAACTTGAATTTCTCAATTTATTTTGATTTTAAACTTCGATTTAACTTTCTTTTAACAACTAGAGTTAGAAACTCGATTTTTAAATCCAAATTCATTTTAACTTTAAAATTTAAATACCCATTTGAATCAAAACTTTAACAAAAATCATATTTAACTGCAGCAACATTTTGTTTCTGATCTAAATTTAAAATCTGGAAATTTCCAAGTTTAAATCTGAAAACCCTTTAAATATTTTAAAACTGCATTTTAGATTCAAAATATAAATTTGAATTTATACTTCTAATTAGATTTAGACCTTATAAAATCTTAGTTGACATTCAATTACATCAGGATTTCACTAACTTACCATTTAATTTTGCTTTAAATTTAGTTTAAATTTAAATGTACAGGTTGTTTATACAGCCTGTAGAAATTTAACTTTCACCTGGGACCAAAGTAAAATACTTCGGGCCAAATGCCTCCCTGCTTCGAGTAAAAATGCAATTTACTCAAGACTTCCCCGAGTTCAAATCTTGCACACTAAAAACTGTAACCATTTAAACCTGGAGCTATCACAATTATCCACCCACTTCAGTGCTTCGAGTTTTCTATCACACTGCTTCGAGTCATCTACTCGAGTGACTCGAGTATTCCCTGAGACCAAATTCTGCACACCAAAAACACAACACCACCATACTTTACTGGTACGGTGCACGTGCACCAAGGCCCCAGCCACCTCCGGCCATCCTCTGGCACTCCCACACGACGCCAGTCACCTCCAGATCCTAACACAACCACCAGAGATTAACCACTTGCTCGAAATCAAAATCACACCATCTCCTCTACAACCTGGAAACACAACAAGCAACAGCCCCAAAACCTGAAACCTCCACCGCTCTTCAAACTCCGACCACTGGAGTACCACCGCCTCTGGCTACAGCTTCTACCATGACCCCACAACCATCCCCCAGAGTTTCCTCGAACTCGAACCTTTCTTGGCCCCGAAATGATCAAGTTTCCAACCATAGGCAAAACTAGGTCTAGGAGATAAAACTAGCTTCCTCCGTCACCTCCGGTCATAGATCATCTTCCTGACAATTTTCCTGGCCTCACCGACCATCCAACTACCTCCAAAACAATCCTTAAGCCCTCCGATCAACTACACTTCCAGAGACAACCCAAAATGCTCGAATGGTTCAACCCAGTAAAGCATGTTCATAGCTCAACTAAAAAATGTAATTTGAGTTTTAAAAATCCTAATTTTGATTTAGTAATAAGTTCATAAGCTTGAATGGATAATTTAAGACATTCGAAATTATCACTTGTATTAGATTTAAACTGCTCCTAAAGTTTTACAGAGCAAATCAATTTTGTTTAACATGAGTTAAATTTTAAAATTTACTTTATAATCAACAAAACATATTTTATTAAGATGTTTTGTCCTAACAATCAATAAGTTGATCAATAAATATTTTTGAATTAACTCAGGCTTTTGAAAATTTAAACAGAGGCAAACTCCAGATAACATGCAGGCTTCATTTCATCATGATATAATGCAATGCATATATAATCAGGCATCTCTACTATTCTTCATAAAACTAAAATAAGTTACTCACAGCAATGGGAAAACAAAGCAAGTTTATAGTGAATCAATTTGGATTTGCAGGCTTTAACATACAGTAATTTCCATTTCACAATAATCCAGAGTAAAAATGAATATCTAAATATTCATTCAATATATTCAGGCATTCAAATATTTGCATTTAACAGGTTTAAAAACTTAAGAAATTTAAAAGTGTTACTCACCATTGCATTTGAAGGAATGAATAGAGCACCTGAGTATTGAAATAGCTTATGCTTTAAAACTGGAACTGTTGTGAAATATTTCTGCTTTGACTTTGCATTGATATATTTTTGATATTATACAAAGCTTCAGCTAAAAATAAAAGTTTCCTATGCAATACTATGTTGAACGAATTAGAAAGCATGTATAAAAATAAACTTATAGGGGAAAGTGGCATCTGAGACAAGCTATTTCTTTGCAGGTACTAAAATTGTCTTATTAGGCAAGATATTTGTATTAGGAGGCTTAAATACAACTCGAAATGACTTAAGTTTATGCCAACATTAAATGTTTAAGTACTTGTGTTCCCTACTTAGCTAATTACATCATTTCTTATGTAGATATTTTGTTATGTTTGGCGTACTTGTTTCTTTTTACTATCCTATCATATGATTCTTGCCTGCATCTATATTTTTTTTTCTCTTTTTTTTTACAGGCTACCCACATAATTATGTTTAACTGCTAAAAACATGTGTGTAAGTGTACAATGGGCAGACTAAAGTTTTAGCTTGTATATGAAGCTACTGTTATAGATATTTGTTTTATTTTATTTTTTTATTAGCTTAGCTTACTTTTACTATTGCCTGCATGTTATATCTTATGTCCAAGCATATATAGTTGTTGTTTTAGTCTTTGCTATGAATCGAGTTTTAGTATTTAGTTCTATTTTCTAACATGTGTTTTACTTTTATTTTTCTTTTATTTTTAACATAGACTAACCAATATTTGATTACTTATTATTATTTTACTTTATACTTATATTAATATTAATAAATGTTTACTTTAATTTGAACATTTTTAAACCTTTATTTTTAATTTCCAAATCATAAATTTTATTCAAACACATATATACATAAACAAAGTTGACATGAAAATTTTATTAAAAATTCATTTGTAAACATTTACATAATTAATAGAGCTCATTATTAAGTCAAATGATTTATAAAAGCATTTATCTATTAATAAACTGTTTATTTTTATCAAGATAAATTTAAAACAATTTAAACAAACCTTTTTGCTAAATTTAAATGTAAGCTAAAATTATTTTAAACAACTAAACTTAAATCTTTGAGTAATTTAAAATCATATAATCATTTATTAAATAGCTTAAATATCAAGTTTCTAAATTATCAAAAATATTAGAATTAAAAACATGTCTATTTATTAAATTAAAACAAAGATTTTCCATGTACAATATATATACAGATATATATACATTATAAATAGAAGGCAATTTGATTAACTTCTAAAAGATGAATTATCGGTTAAATATTTATTTAAAATAAGATTAATAAATCTATTCATATATTATTACAAATATTATCAAATCAATTTAATTTTTAATGTAGATTATTAAATTGATATTGTCCCAAATTTCCGGGATATCACATTCTTCCCCCCTTAAAAGAATTTCGTCCCCGAAATTTAAAACAAAGGTAATTTAATAATCCAGTTAAAAATTTAAATATGAAACACAAGCATATATCAACATAAACTAACAATCATAGCAACCAAATCATCCAAACAAACAAATCTAACTATCCAGACAAAAATTCTAAATAGAATTTTCTCGAGTTTCCCCAAGTATAAATACCGGGTTACTCGCCCTATAGAATCCAAACAAGCAATACTACCACTAAACTACAGAGTTCCCACTCATCTAAATCTACAAAACAAATCAAAATATCAGACCAAACTCAAATCTGACCCAATAACCGAAATTCCCCGAACTACTGTTTCTAAAATCAAAGATAGATCTTACACGTACTCCCTCAGAGATACGTGAAACACTCCGAATTCCAGTTATCCAAACTGACAATTCAATCCTGAAGACCAAGCGCTTATCCAAAATCAAATCCCCACTTACGGACTCCAAATTCCTTCGTCTCTAATCCACAAAATTCTTCGGACGATCCTGGGCTTCCTTCATCTTTCCTGATTAGCTCAACTCTTGCTGATGCCCTATAAACAAACTGAACCAAAGACAATCCAACGATCTTTCCAAGATCAACCAAAACTCAGAACATAAACTCTATTCCAAAATCAGAAAACAGAACTCACATCTCACGCATCTTAGAAAAGATAGAACATGAGCACTCCAAACTGGCCTCAAATTCTGAAAAATTTCCCGTAGAACTCTCTAATCCAAACACTGCAATATCCAATTGCTTCCAAACTAAAACAGCTACCACCATGCTTCCACTGCGCCACTCTGACTGAACAGATGAAAATGCTGATGATGATCTCAAGCACAGACTGGTCAACACATTCCAAAAATAAAACTCAGAAGTTCCTCCAAAATTCCGAGCTACTTCACCAAGCTCAATTTCCATATGTTAACAAAACTCTAACTTCCAGAAGACATCTAGAAAAATCTCTGAAACCCCAAAAGAACACCCAAACTATCGCAAGTCACTTTTGCGATCGATACAGCCAAATTCCAAAGGAAACTGCTCTCTCTCTTTTTACAAATCAAAACAGCTTACATTTAGGTGGCCAATCCATCGAAGAAACGGGTCTACATAATTACTTTTGAATTCCATTCCAGAAAAACTGCTAAGCCAGAAGATCTCTTGCCAACACCGAAAACATTCCAAGCTGAATTGCTGCCACAGATGCTAAGATTTCCTATCCAAAGCTCTTCGAGAAACTCGGACCTCAAAACAAACAAAACACCCTGCTGAACTCAGCCACAACACCGAAGCAGTCACTTCACCTTACATGTTCCAAAGAAATATCGTCGGAGATATCCATAGTCACCGTGTCTCATCACACAGCTACTACACCTTGATGTATCAAAATATCTTGACTTACTTCTGTCTATCCGACAAATCCAGATTCTAGCTCAACCAAACTCTTACACTTCAAAGATGAACTCCGAACCTTAACAGGTTTCCTTCAGAGATCAATGAAATCCTTGCACCATCCAGAACTTACTCGAGACAGTATTAGGCCTACAGTCTCAACAATTACACTTCCAACCACTGATAGTTGTGTTACACACACCACTACCTATCTACCTTTATAACACATTGGAAAACCTAAACAGGTAACCCAACAATAGGTAGAAACAAATATATAAAAATATATATCAAAATTACAAATACGCTCTCTCAAGAAGAAATCACTTAAGAGCCTAGGTATTCACTCAACCTAGCGCTCTGATACCACTGTAACGACCCAACTTCCTACGCCCAGGAAGAAGTATCGTTAATAAGAAAAGAAAGAGGTGAGAAAATAGAAGAGATAGAGAAGAAAGAACAACAACATCAGAATCTCACAGCGGAACGAATATAATATAATATATTATATAAGTATTTACATAATATACAACATCAATCAGAGTTATACGGATAATACATCACATACTAGACAGCTATAAACACCTGTCTAGTTAATACAACTCAACTCAAACAAACGACTCAGAGATACCAACACAGCGGAACTATAAATATATCTACAACGCTGAAGCCACCTGCTCCATTGCTCCTCCAGCTTTCGTCAAAGCTAACCTGAATCCCTTGGCTACCCGTAAAAAAAAATTGGGTACCCGAGAGTTTATGAAAAAACAAAAATAAACTCCGGGTCAGACATGGGTCTGGTATGAGTAACAGGTTAAAGTTGTTTAACTTTGAAAATCTTTTGAAAATAAAAGGTATCACGTAAGACTCCCCACACATAAACATGGAAAAGTTTTTACCTTACGCTAACCAAAACATTTGATAGGAAATTCTGTGATATTATAATAGGTCTAGGGTTTTCAAGTAAATAGAAAATAGCCGAAATTGTTACATTCATTGAATTCCAGCTACTAGCCACAAAAGTGGGTAATACAATCAAAACCGTTGGCACTTAGTGGATTGTGGATTCCATACAATGGCAGGGCTACTGGGGTACCGCCCGTCACAGTACGTGGCCTAGATCAACGCACCGAGGATTACTCCCTTCATCCCCTGCAACACAAGGCCAGAACCATTCCTTACTGAACAGTCCCGAACAAGATAACCCCGCAGTTGGTGTACATCCAACCGCCCACAAAGCCGAATAAAAAGGGACATCTAGACAGAGGAAAATCTTGTCCTGCTTGGGCATGACCCACCTAACCTTGCTGCACCTCCCCTGTTTTAGCCATTCCCGGTTGATGAGGCTTGAGGCTGCGATTACCTTTATAGAATACATTACCTAGAATGCTCATCGCCCACCTGACGATGTGTTGAAAGCATTCAATCCATACAAGTTCGTTCCGGGTTCGAACGAAACCGAAGGCATCATCTCGTTACACTCATTTTGGAATCACCCTCAGAGTTAACGACGATAACCCTTGCATTCTGAATCTTCATCTTCACTTCAGATTCACGACCTATCGTAAATTTGGAATCGATGTGGTTTTCGGATATTCCAAATAAGGAAAACCGATCCCGGTCTCATCGAAATCCAAAACGTGTCTTTTAAGGCCAAGTTGTCTATTTAGTCTTAATAGTTTAATTCAACATAATCAATATACACACAGATAGATAATTCATAATATCACAGTAGATAATCATATCATCATCATAAACAGATAATCAATATTATCATTCATTAGATAATTAAATATTATCCTACTTAAACCAAGCATCCATATCATAAGATATTACCCATCTCATATCTCAATCATCAAATGAAATATCATTATCATTCATTCATAAGCAATGATTTATAATCTTACCGTTTGTAATTAATTTAAAATGAATTAAATTAACTACTTCTATCTCTAATTAATTTAAAGTAAATTAAATTAATTACTTCATTCATAAATCCTGCTTATACAACCAATTATTAAATTTATACAAATTAATTAATTAATCTCTAGATATTTATCTTGATTAACTCCTCTAATTAATCATTTTCTAATTACAGTAAGTAATTAGTCTTTAATAAATTTTACAAATTAATTATTCTAAATCATTCCTAGTAATTAACTTTTAATTACTTCATTAATTACATTTATTCTTAATTAATTACATAAATTAATCTCCACATTATTAATTATTTCTTAATTAAACAATTCTTAATTTACATCATTAATTATATTAATTAATGATCTCTAATTCAGATTAAATTACTTCATTAATCACACAATTCTTAACCACCTTTGATTAATATTAACTAGAAATTAATTATCCTTAATTACTCATATAAATAAATTAATTATCCCATAATTAATTATCTCCATTAATTAATCCTCTGATTAATTACAAAAGTAATTATCCAAATTACTTTATTAACATATCATCTTTCACTAATTACACTCAGTAATTAATTACTTCATTAAGTAATTATGCTCCATTGCATACACTAGTAATTAATCAATTTATCAAATGATTTTATTTAAATTAATTAAAATAAATTAATTAACTTAAATTAATCATCTTATCAAAATTAATTGCCATAAGTAATTTATCTCTTAATTACTTTTATCAAGTAATTACATTTAACAATTTACAATAGCTTATCCAATTAATCTAATTAATTATTCAAAATTAATCCTATATATATTAACTAATTAATAATCCTTAGTTAATTGTCTTCATTTAATATCATTTCTTAATTTACTTCTTAATTGATCTTTATTTATTAACTTTAATACATAGGTCATTCCTTAATTACCCTATTACTCTTAAGAAAATTTATTCTTTAATTAGTGACTTCATTAACGTTACATTTTAAATTTAAATATCATTTGAATTGAAGAATCAAAATGATTATAATTTAAATTCAATTTAAAATCTTTTAAGTTAAACTATTTGAATTTTTAATTCAAATTTAAATTTCCACATTACATTAATATTTAACTTGCAAACCTCAAGTTAAATAATTCATTCATTTTCCATTCAAAAACCTTAAATCAAGAATTCTCAAAGTCAAGTTAATTTTTTTATTGTAACAAATTACTTGTTCACTATTTTATTTTGAACTCATTCTTAAAATATTCATATTTAAACTGATTTAAATTTTCAGATTTTGAATTCTAAGCAAACTTGAATTTCTCAATTTATTTTGATTTTAAACTTCGATTTAACTTTCTTTTAACAACTAGAGTTAGAAACTCGATTTTTAAATCCAAATTCATTTTAACTTTAAAATTTAAATATCCATTTGAATCAAAACTTTAACAAAAATCATATTTAACTGCAGCAACATTTTGTTTCTGATCTAAATTTAAAATCTGGAAATTTCCAAGTTTAAATCTGAAAACCCTTTAAATATTTTAAAACTGCATTTTAGATTCAAAATATAAATTTGAATTTATACTTCTAATTAGATTTAGACCTTATAAAATCTTAGTTGACATTCAATTACACCAGGATTTCACTAACTTACCATTTAATTTTGCTTTAAATTTAGTTTAAATTTAAATGTACAGGTTGTTTATACAGCCTGTAGAAATTTAACTTTCACCTGGGACCAAAGTAAAATACTTCGGGTCAAATGCCTCCCTGCTTCGAGTAAAAATGCAATTTACTCGAGACTTCCCCGAGTCCAAATCTTGCACACTAAAAAATGTAACCATTTAAACCTGGAGCTATCACAATTATCCACCCACTTCAGTGCTTCGAGTTTTCTATCACACTGCTTCGAGTCATCTACTCGAGTGACTCGAGTATTCCCTGAGACCAAATTCTGCACACCAAAAACACAACACCACCATACTTTACTGGCACGGTGCACGTGCATCGTGGCCCCAGCCACCTCCGGCCATCCTCTGGCACTCCCACACGATGCCAGTCACCTCCAGATCCTAACACAACCACCAGAGATTAACCACTTGCTCGAAATCAAAATCACACCATCTCCTCTACAACCTGGAAACACAACAAGCAACAGCCCCAAAACCTGAAACCTCCACCGCTCTTCAAACTCCGACCACTGGAGTACCACCGCCTCTGGCTACAGCTTCTACCATGACCCCACAACCATCCACCAGAGTTTCCTCGAACTCGAACCTTTCTTGGCCCCGAAACGATCAAGTTTCCAACCATAGGCAAAACTAGGTCTAGGAGATAAAACTAGCTGCCTCCGTCACCTCCGGTCATAGATCATCTTCCTGACAATTTTCCTGGCCTCACCGACCATCCAACTACCTCCAAAACAATCCTTAAGCCCTCCGATCAACTACACTTCCAGAGACAACCCAAAATGCTCGAATGGTTCAACCCAGTAAAGCATGTTCATAGCTCAACTAAAAAATGTAATTTGAGTTTTAGAAATCCTAATTTTGATTTAGTAATAAGTTCATAAGCTTGAATGGATAATTTAAGACATTCGAAATTATCACTTGTATTAGATTTAGACTGCTCCTAAAGTTTTACAGAGCAAATCAATTTTGTTTAACATGAGTTAAATTTTAAAATTTACTTTATAATCAACAAAACATATTTTATTAAGATGTTTTGTCCTAACAATCAATAAGTTGATCAATAAATATTTTTGAATTAACTCAGGCTTTTGAAAATTTAAACAGAGGCAAACTCCAGATAACATGCAGGCTTCATTTCATCATGATATAATGCAATGCATATATAATCAGGCATCTCTACTATTCTTCATAAAACTAAAATAAGTTACTCACAGCAATGGGAAAACAAAGCAAGTTTATAGTGAATCAATTTGGATTTGCAGGCTTTAACATACAGTAATTTCCATTTCACAATAATCCAGAGTAAAAATGAATATCTAAATATTCATTCAATATATTCAGGCATTCAAATATTTGCATTTAACAGGTTTAAAAACTTAAGAAATTTAAAAGTGTTACTCACCATTGCATTTGAAGGAATGAATAGAGCACTTGAGTGTTGAAATAGCTTATGCTTTAAAACTGGAACTGTTGTGAAATATTTCTGCTTTGACTTTGCATTGATATATTTTTGATATTATACAAAGCTTCAGCTAAAAATAAAAGTTTGCTATGCAATACTATGTTGAACGAATTAGAAAGCATGTATAAAAATAAACTTATAGGGGAAAGTGGCATCTGAGATAAGATATTTCTTTGCAGGTACTAAAATTGTCTTATTAGGCAAGATATTTGTATTAGGAGGCTTAAATACAACTCGAAATGACTTAAGTTTATGCCAGCATTAAATGTTTAAGTACTTGTGTTCCCTACTTAGCTAATTACATCATTTCTTATGTAGATATTTTGTTATGTTTGGCATACTTGTTTCTTTTTACTATCCTATCATATGATTCTTGCCTGCATCTATATTTTTTTTTCTCTTTTTTTTACAGGCTACCCACATAATTATGTTTAACTGCTAAAAACATGTGTGTAAGTGTACAATGGGCAGACTAAAGTTCTAGCTTGTATATGAAGCTACTGTTATAGATATTTGTTTTATTTTATTTTTTTATTAGCTTAGCTTACTTTTACTATTGCCTGCATGTTATATCTTATGTCCAAGCATATATAGTTGTTGTTTTAGTCTTTGCTATGAATCGAGTTTTAGTATTTAGTTCTATTTTCTAACATGTGTTTTACTTTTATTTTTCTTTTATTTTTAACATAGACTAACCAATATTTGATTACTTATTATTATTTTACTTTATACTTATATTAATATTAATAAATGTTTACTTTAATTTGAACATTTTTAAACCTTTATTTTTAATTTCCAAATCATAAATTTTATTCAAACACACATATACATAAACAAAGTTGACATGAAAATTTTATTAAAAATTCATTTGTAAACATTTACATAATTAATAGAGCTCATTATTAAGTCAAATGATTTATAAAAGCATTTATCTATTAATAAACTGTTTATTTTTATCAAGATAAATTTAAAACAATTTAAACAAGCCTTTTTGCTAAATTTAAATGTAAGCTAAAATTATTTTAAACAACTAAACTTAAATCTTTGAGTAATTTAAAATCATATAATCATTTATTAAATAGCTTAAATATCAAGTTTCTAAATTATCAAAAATATTAGAATTAAAAACATGTCTATTTATTAAATTAAAACAAAGATTTTCCATGTACAATATATATACAGATATATATACATTATAAATAGAAGGCAATTTGATTAACTTCTAAAAGATAAATTATCAGTTAAATATTTATTTAAAAGAAGATTAATAAATCAATTCATATATTATTACAAATATTATCAAATCAATTTAAATTTTTAATGTAGATTATTAAATTGATATTGTCCCAAATTTCCGGGATATCACACAACTTCTCCTTAAATATAAGGATTTGAAAGCGGGTTTGAGAAAGATTATATCCTTGTGCATATAAAAATTTATTTAGAAACTCTTTTATTTTATTTACTATGGATTTGATGTTTTATTGAGATTTTATGCTTTGCTATGAAATAATCTTTGATTTCAATTTCAAATGGATTTCATGTTTTTTTATAAAACAAAGAATTTTAATAAACGATTGAACTATAGAATTGGTATGTGACTTTTCATACAATTCGTTTATTATTATAATTTATCAAATACAATTTGAGTGGAATTTACTAATTTTAGTAAATATCCGAATAACGCCGGATATTTATGGTGTGTTCGATCAATATTCGATTAGTTACTATTGTAAGTGCTTGACACTTATGGATTGTGTTCTGATTGGGGTATTTGGCATTTGGGGCTGATAGATTCCTAGGCGATCATGGCCCAATCTCTTACCAATATGATATTGGACTTTATGTTGTGATAGTCAAGTCCGTTTAGTTTTTTGATGACTTGTTCACGATTATGGGACATGGCCAGCTAGTTTTCTAGTGGCCTTTGTCTTATATGTGTTGTAGCCCGTTTTGACTTCCGATGGCAACATTCCCATCGATCTTGTTGGTTTGTCTTAAGTTCTAGTGACCGACAGTTTTGGACTAGTAAGTGCCGTCTAGTTTTCTGGTGCACTTATGAAATCAAACTAGTGATCCTCCGATTGAGGTCTCGTTCTATTGCACTTGATCAAGATGGGAGACTATCATTATAGTTTTGTTTACTGTTCGCGAAATCATTCTCGTTGTTCATCGAAGCACCTTGATTTTGATATTGTTTATGGCTTCAATAATTTTGAAATGATTTCCACCATATTTTGAGACGTTAGTCTATCAAATACTTGATATGGTTTATGAATAGTGAGTGAGATTAATATTCCTTAGTATTGTATGATTTTGGTTTCGGCATATTTATTATGGCTTATTTTATTGTTAGGTCATATGCCGATATGGATTTCAAATGGCGATTTTGGTTAGTTTGTCTTATTTTGATTGATTGTTTTGAGACAATTTAATATTTTATAACTGAATCATAATTGGAGTTTGGAATTTGTGATTCTATTTGATATGCCTAATCTGATTATTTGTTTGGCATATTTAATTATGGCTTATTTTCTTGTTAAGTCATATATTTCAGATATCAATATCTATTAATTTGATTTGCCTTATATTTATTATTATGGTTAGGGATATTTAGGGTGACTTAATTATGTTTAAGTCCTATATTCATGATATCAGTATCTCACCATTTTATTAGATATAGTCTGACCCGTTTATTTTATAATACTCGGGTCAGGCTGAGACTCTACAGGTACAATGACTCGTTGACCTTTGGTTTTTGGACTAGCATTGAAGTATACTATTTTGACTGTTTTAGTTTACTTCATACTTGTATATTCTTTAGTAAGTCATTACATACCTGATATTTTGTTTTATATGAGATGTATATATTTATGTGGGTTTAATATTGATATTTTGTAGACTCACATTTTATTATATATATGATGCATTTTATTCCACTGTATCCATGATTCTGATTCTAATTCTAATTCTGATATATATATATATATATATATATATATATATATTGTTCTGAATATTTTTAATCGGTGTGTTTATTACTTTGTATTAATACTATGCACGTCAAACGTTTCAATTCAAATCTTCTAAAGGTATAAAGACGTGTCAGTGTTGGTATAAAGATATATTCACATTCGATCACCTTTAACTACCTGTATCCTCCGTGTTACTATGCGACATTACTAGTATTGCTTTTAATAATATGGGTATAGTGGTGGGGTTATTATAGCTTGGTATCAGAGCTAAGTTCGGAATAATATACTATACTAAATACGAGAATCTTTTCCTAGGTGTATCTTAGAGACCGTCCCTTAGAGTTCTTTGGGCAGTTACAAGGACTTCTTCTTTGTAGAGATAAGTTATATCTTAGAAAATCTTGGGATGTATCGTGCCTACTCTTCCATACACACTAATCTATATCTAGAATTGATCATTCCTTTGAACTAATGTTTGGCTCCAACCTTATAAAGCTTTAAAATGAACTGTGTGCCTTTGTCCTTAGTAATCAGAGTGGTGTAGTGGAGGCGGATGAACTGTTTCCACCGAGCACCCCAAAATTTGATGCCTTCATATTTTTAGTTGGCTGTGAATGTTTGCTTGTTTTAATGAAAAAATTAGTGACTATTAAAAGTTGTCACTAAGCAGGAATTTTCTTTTAATAACTTAAAGGCAAGTTCAATATTAAGTTGACCTTGTGGTATCTTCGATGGAGTAGCTACAACAAAGCATAATTAAAGGCTTGATTTTATAATTTATTGGTGTACTAAATTAAATACTAACATGGATGCATGATTATATTATAGTATGGCTTTTAAAAATTATCATTTGTATAAAATGTAAAGATTGATAAAGATATTCTAAAAAAAAGTTTTCTGTGTTAAATTGCCCATTGAGTATTTTAAGAATTCTGGTCGATGCACCTAATCAATGCTATTGATAGGAATCTCCTAAACTCTTATATGAGACAATAAAACACAATGTTTGAGTAATAATATGGTAAAGTATTATAAATAAGTACAAATGTATTTAAAATGATATTTAATGAGAAGATGAAGTTTTTAAGTAAGTTAAATCTTATTTAAAATGAGATAAATGTTTTGGAAAACATATTTATATATAAGGAATTTTGGAAGTAAAAAGATATTTTGTAAAAGGATTTTGTGAAATAGTAAGTATACAAGTATATACAAATGTGTGAATATAAAAAACAAGCATTAAGAGAAATAACGATATTTTAATAGAAAATTTATTTGAATTATATGTTACATGTAAAGGAAGTATTATTGAAATTTTGATAATTTAGAAAATTTTAAATAAAAACTATTTGAATACATGATACATATTGATTTTTGATGACATGTTCAACCATCGAGCCTTAGCAATAATAGAGGTTAATGGCGAATGTTGGTTGCAGGATCAACATCGAACCATTTGACAAAGTGATTTGTTACATATATGTGGTAAGACATCGTCATCATATTGTTAGATGATGTGAAATTGAATATGATGCTTTTAAATTGTGGTGTGTATGTTCTAACATGGTTTGCTTGAACGTCAAAATTTTATTTATAAATTCTAACTTTTTGATAAGGTTATAATAAGAAGTTGTAAAGAATACTTGAATTTTAGAAGTAATTTCACATTAGTTGGATACATTGTTCTTGAAAATGGCAACAAATGATATTTAGATTAATATGTATTTTTTTTACATGCTTGTTAAATCTTGCCTTCGTGAAAATTAAAAAGTATTTAGGTGCTCCTTTTAGAGCATAAAAGGAAGATTAAGGGAATATTTTAGGATATAAAAGAGTTGAAATTGTTTGGTGTGTTTTGTAAAGTAATAAAAACCTTCGTACTATGTTATAAAATCTAACAAATGTAATTTTGGGGCTTAAGAAAGATTTAAGTAGTTATGAAAAATTAATTTGGGTGTTTTAGTCATTCATTTTATAATGAATGTTAATGTTAACTTAGACCTTTGAGTAAAATTTGTATGCTAACATTAAACTTCTATATTAGAATGAATTAAATGAGATTAGAATATAAAAAAATAATAATTTTACGGTTAAATATATTCTTAAAGCAATAAATGACTAATGAAACAAGAAGTTGTTATTTTTGGATCTAAATTGACAAATTTGAAGCCTAAATTGGGTTTTGTAATAAGTTAGGAGTTAGTATTAAAATTTATAACTATTATGTTGTAATAACCTTTGAGTAAAAAAAATAACAAAGTATATTTTGTGAAAAATAAATCAAGACTAATTGACTTAAATTTCTTAATATTAAGTTAAGTCAATGAAATGATATTTCAAGTTAGTACGAAGAATTTCACTTTTGTAAGGTTAATGTATAAGATTTGGTTTTAGAGCGAAACCTTTTTGTGTAAAGCACATGCTTAAAGATCTTTAGTGTTAGTTGTGAAATTGTGAAATCCAATTACAGTAGGAAGTTAATTGTGGTTACCAACTTTATTCATTTAAAGTTGATAATTAATAAAGGTTCAATTTTTTTTAAGAGAAAAAGGAACAAGTAAATGATTCATTCATTATATTAAGAGATCAAGCAATCATACATGGAAAAGAATAACAAGATTAAGTTATTTAATTGTGAGGCTGATTTAAGAATTGATGTGCATTTCCATACTTATTTTGGTTAAATTATTAATTGTAATGTGTTTAAAAAAAATTGTTGCAAGAGGCATCTTAGTTATAAACTTTCATATAATTCAAACTACATAGTGCGTGAAGTTTTAATTTAGACTTGCTTTCATA
This sequence comes from Allium cepa, assembly GCA_030765085.1. NCBI lineage: Eukaryota > Viridiplantae > Streptophyta > Magnoliopsida > Asparagales > Amaryllidaceae > Allium > Allium cepa. The sequence continues at coordinate 1,011,940,603 of CM060928.1, forward strand.
TGAAACAATATTTGATTTTGAAGAATAAACCCTAGACATAATTTTTGGAGTGTGAAAGTTTTATATTTTCAAATGGAGCAAATATTAAATTCAAGAGCAAGTTTCTTTTATAACTTAGAGTTCTTAAATTATTTAGCAATCTAAATTTTTTTAAGGAATTTGATTAAAAAATTTGAGCGGAAAATAAAAAATTTGGGTTAGATTTAGAGGTTCTAAAACAAGTAGTTTGCTGAAAATCATTTTTAAAAAAACTCTTGAAGTAAAACAGTGATATTTTGGTGAAGATTAATCCAAATTAACCCAATCTTTTTGTGATAAAAAGCTATTTCAAAAAGCTATAGTTTCTCTTTTAATTATTTTTCAAAATTCAATTGTTAGAAGGGTCAAAATTGAGTTTGAAACTGATTCTATTGTTCAAGCCTGAGTATAAAATTCTGAGATAGTGCCTGATAGGAAAATTTCTATAACTTTCTAATCAATACATCCAAAAATTTAGTAATATTTAATTTGCTAGAAAGCTGAGACTCTAAAGAACAACTTCATGTTTTATATTTTCAGAAATTCTAAGATTTAGTGGGTGAAAACTGTAGTTGAAAACTGACTTTCTGAAATAAGTTTTTTTTTGGTGAAAATCTAATCATTTGAATACAAATGGATTTTTGTGTTGCTAGTTGTTGTGATGGATTTTTGCTATGGATATATAGTAGCTTATCTTGTGAATTAGATATTGTATCTTCATGGCTTATTTGAGTATAGGTTGTGAAGACGAACATGAAAATTTTGGTGCGTTTGTGGTAAGCTCGCAAAAAAAAGCATGCTAAATAAGTAAAAAGAAGAGGTATATTTTAAAATTAGATGCCATGTTTTATTTTATGCTTTCCCTGTATTCGGGATGCCTCTTCGGAGATGTATAGCTATTATCTTATTGTTATCCACGCAAAGGAGACATTAGTGAAATTCTTTTTTCAAAGCTTAGAATTTATAGGTTAGAAACTAATAATTTTCATTCGTGTTTCTTTTTGGTGGGTGTTTTACCTCGTTATTACTAAGCGCGTTATCCCAATTATTTATTCAGTCTCTTCTCCAGTCCAATATTTTTAGGTATTCTTGACGTCCTCTTTGTATCTCATTTTGGAAATATCTAAGAAATTATAATTATACCCTTGAGCTTAGATTCTTTAAAGATCTTGAAATATCTCTGACTTTGACTTTGGAGAATAATCCTATTTGTATTGTTGTTTCGATGATCAAATGCCTTCGAAATAAAGACGTTCCGCCGGTCAAAGTTCAATGGTCCGCTAATCCTAAGGATATCTCCTCGAAAACCAATGAATTTACCAAGTGAATGTTTTTCTTTATTATCCTCTAGTGCTCATTGGTGTTTCCTTCATTTAAGGATCCTTCATGAATTGCTTAACTATCTTTTGAAAGATGTATTATTTGTGAATTGTTATATACCTTTCCTTACAGAGAATTGTGGGGACGCAATTTCCGTAATGGGGGAGTCTGTAACAACACTGAGTTAGATTATTTTTTATTAAATTAAAAGACTGATTTAATTAAGTAATCTGAGGAATTTTGTTATGAATTAAATTTTAGTGTTTAATCTTTTTAAAAATTAATGATGATTACTTAAGTGTTATAAATTATTAATAAGGATTTAATAAGTTAGAGAAAGTGTTAAACTATAAAATGGTGTTTTCTTCTTAATATTGGTATTTGGTGAAATAATTGTTAAGATTGGTCTTAATGTGAATTTATCACTGCGAGACATGTATGAAAAATTTAGTTAGTGCTTCTAAATAGTTCATAATTTTTTATTTGTATAGGAGTTTTAATGTTAAAATGAATTTTTATAGCATGTTTTCTTGTTTCTCTAAAAGTTGAATAGAGTCTTTTTCAATAATAAAAACAGGGACTTAAATGACCATTAAATATATGTTTTATTGGCTAATTGCAAAGATTAGACAATATACTTAATTTTAATTTATTCATTTAAATTTTTATGGGTTGTAAACAAGGAGAAATTTATTTTTAATGTTAGTAAAAAAACTAGTTCTTGAGTAATGTTTTGGTTTATGCTTACTTTTTTAATAGCGAGCTTTGGGCATAGGTGAAAATTTCATCCCTTTTAAACACTTTGAGTAATTTCTTAAGTTCTGAAACAAAGAAATAGTACGTATCTTCTTCTCAAAACAACTAAAACAAATTTTCTCAACCAAACTTCTTCAGGCCAAAAACTTAGAAAGAGAGCAAAATGAGGTTCTAAAAATCAAAATAATTCAAATAAATTCTCAAAAATTCTAAAATTTGAATATGATGTTGCTGCCACATTTCAACACCTCTCCTCCAAATTTCATGTAATTTGGTTGGGTTTTGATAGGGTAAAGATGGTCAACCTGCAAGTTAATTTCGAGTAGATTTAGGCTGAAAAACGAAGATCAGTGTAAAAATCATAATTAATTCTAAAAAATCGATAAAATCTAAAATTTGGATATGTTGTTCTCAACACATAAATGCACCTTCTTTAAAAATTTCATAGAAAATTGTTGAAATTTACTATGCCAAACTCCACCTGCACTAAGGATGAAAATGCAGATTTTTCCAAGTTTCGGGTGTGTGTTGATGCAATCAATTTTGAGAAATTATGGAATGTTAAGGTGATTTATTTTGTTTAACTCACATACCTATATCTAAATTAATTATATCCCTCTTTTCATGCTTGGATTTGCTTATGAATCACCTATGAATTGCTTAAAATTTAGTAAGGATTGGATGGAAAAATTAATAAATTAAATTGTGTTATGGATTTATTTTGTTTGATGGATGAGTTGGTTTATTCTATTTGAAATAATGAAATTGAATAACTGATTAATTATGACATAGCATGTATGTTAAAAACCATAAAAAATGTATTTTCATAGTTAGACAGTATGATGGTTAATTATGAAATTGCTGAGTGATCGGTGTTGTCAGAAAGTAATTTAGATTATTAATTAATTCCTTTTTATGGATTTATATATTTTTTGGAGCAATGTTGGCTCTTTTTTTGATGGATTTATTGTTTAGTGGTTAAAAGATTCTCAAAATAGGATTTATCTCTTTTGATCTTTATTGTGATTTTGTTTATAAAAATAGACAAATTTATTATATTTTGATTTATTTCTTACTCCAAAAATGTATTTAAAGCTTTTAAAAAATTAGTAATGTTTAATGATAGAATCTTTTAAAATTTAGTATTTCGTGTATATAATTTTATAAATGTTTTAGAGGCAACAAATAAAATATAGTACTATTTTAAAATGATATTATGAAAGTAATAATTTCGGTTTCAAGTGATTTTTAGTTATAAAAGAGGTTTTAATTATTTTGAAAGCATAGTTTTTGTAAATAAATAACTTCTCCTTAAAAATGGATTTAAGGATTTGAAAGTGGGTTTGAGAAAAATTATATCCTTGTGCACATAAAAATTTAGTTTAAAAACTCTTTTATTTTATTTACTATGGATTTGATATTTTATTTAGATTTTATGCTTTGCTATGCAATAATCTTTGATTTCAATTTCAATTGGATTTCATGCTTTTCTATGAAACAAAGAATTTTAATAAATGATTGAATTGTCGGATTAGTATGGGACTTTTCATAAAATTCTTTCGGTTATTATTATAATTTGTTAAATAGAGTTTGAGCGGAATTTACTAACTTTTAGTAAATATTCGAATAACGCCGTATATTTATGGAGTGTTCGATCGATATTCGATTAGTTAATGTTGGAAGTTCCTGTCACTTATGGATTGTGTTCAGCTTGGGTTATTTGGCGTTAGAGCTGATAGATCCCTAGGCGACCATGGTACAATCTCTTACTGATATGACATCGGACTTTATGTTTTGATAGGAAAGTATGTTCAGTTTTCCGATGACTTGTTCATGATTATAGGACGCAGCCAGCAAGTTTTCCAATGGCCTCTATCTTATATGAGTTATAGCCCGTTTTGATTTCCGGTGGCAACATACCCATCGATCTTGTTGGTCCGTCTAGAGTTCTGGCGATCGACAATTTTGGACTAGTCAGTGCCATCTAGTTTTCTGGTGCACTCATGAAATCTACGCAGTGGGCCTCTAGTTGAGTCTCGTCCTACTGCACTTGATCGAAATGGGAGACTATCATATAGTTTTGTTTATTGTTCGGGTTTCCATTGTTCATCGAAGCATCTTGGTTTTGATATTGGTTTATGGGTTCGATAATTTTGAGATGGTAGTCTATCAAAGACTTAATATGGTTTATGAAATGGTGATTAAGGTTAATATTCCTTAGTATTATATGATTTTGGTTTCGACATATTTATTATGACTTATTTTATTATTAAGTCATATACAGATACGGAATTTAAATGGCGACTTTGGTTAGTTTGTTCTATTTTTATCGATTGTTTTGAGATAATTTAATTTTATAATTGAATCATAATTGGAATTTGGAAATTGTGATTCTATTTGATTTGCCTTATTTTGATTATTGGTTTGGCATATTTTATTATGGCTTATTTTCTTGTTAAGTCATATATTTTAGATACAGTATCTATTGGTTTGATATGCCTTGTATTTATTATTATGGTTAGGCATATTTAGGATGACTTAATTTTGATTATCTCCTATATTCATGATATCAGTAATTCAACATTTTATTAGATATATTCTGACCAGTACTATTTTATAGTACTCGGGTATGGCTGGGACTCTACAGGCATAGTGACTCGTTGACCTTTGGTTTTTGGACTAGCATTATAGTAGACTATTTTGACCGTTTTAATTTACTTCATACTTCTATATCTTTAGCAAGTCATTATGCACCTAATATTTTATTTTATATGAGATGTATATATTTATGTGGGTGTAGTATTGATATTTTGTATACTCACATTTTATTATATATATATAATGTACATTATTCCACCGTGACCCGTGACTCTAATTCTGATATATATATATATAAGGAAATTATTGTCAAGGACAAAATTTCACAGCTTTTTAATCTCAAGGACAGACCTTCAATATTTTATCCTGAAGGACAACTTTGTGTAGGTATCAGTTTTTAGTTATTAATAGCAGTTTTTAGGTATCAGTTTGTAGTTATCAGTAGCAGTTTTTAGGTATCATTTTTTATCTTGGTAGCAGTTTTGTTGTCCTTATGAATAATTTTGGAAAATGTTTGCCCTTATGAATAATTTTTAGAAGAATGTTCATCCTTGTGGTAAAAATATTGAGGTCGTATCCTTGAGGCAAAAAATATACAAATCTTCGTCCTTTAAATTAATTCCCCCTATATATATATTGTTTTGAATATTTTCAATTGAGGTGTTTATTACTTTTTATTAATATTGTATGTCAAACGTTTCAATTCAGATCTTCTAAAAGTAATAAAGACGTTTTAGTGTTAGTATAAAGATATATTCACATTCGATCATCCTTAACTATATGCATTCTCCGTATTATTAAGCGACATTACTTGTAATGTTCTTTAATTATATGGGTATAGCGATGGGGCTGTTCCATGAACTCTTCAAATTAATGCATATAGATATATACAATCGTAAGTTTATTAATACCAAAATGGTTCCACATTCGTTGTCGTATTCACCAATGAATTATCACAAACATGGACATGTGTATATGATAAGAATGTATAAGTCTATGAATAACTCATAGAATATAATACAGAAGTAAATAATATAACATGTGACCAAAATGATTTGGTTCGATCGAACAGGTAAGTACATTGGAAAGAGTTCCCAATGTACTAAATGAATAAAGGTTCGATCTCAAAGGTCGGCCATTCCTATAATGCATAATGATTTATTGATAAGGAGTAATCGACCTCTTTTAGACAGAGCATGATTAATATAAGTGAAGTTCAGTTAAACTCTTTTTATAAGTTGTGTTGTCAAGGTCTGAAAATCTGCCCTGCTTAGATTGACAATAAACCACATATGTCCAGCCTAAAATGAATGGAAACACGGATAATCACGAGAAAGAATGAAATAGAGAGAAGAAGAGAAGAGAAGAAGGAGAGAGAAAGAAGAAGAAAAAAGTGAAAAGGTGAAGACAAAACAAAAGAAGCTAAAACAATCACATAACCTCATAATCACGGCATGGAAAAACTTATAATATCATATCAATGATCTTTACAAAATAGAAATTATAATATAATATACATACATCCATCAGAGTACAACAATCAAACACTAATCATCAGCTTGAATAGTTATAATAACATGTCCTTACAACTGCTTATAATTTAAGCAATAATGCAACGGAAAATAAACATATATGTGAATACGACTAGAAGACTTCCAGCTTGCCTGCTGAAGCTCCGAAGCATCCAAATCTACATCTGTAAATATACTCAGTCTAACCCGAGCATTGAAATGGAAGAATGCCTCGATCAGTATGGCAAACCAGCGTGAGAAAACACATCTCAACTGAGTTTATTTTAAAGTTATAAAACTTTCCTTTATCAAAACAAAGGTATCTCATAAGACCATGTCTACACATAAACACAAACAGGTTTTTACCTTACGAAAATCAAAACATTTCATATCAAATTCTGTTATATTATATTAGTGTCTAGTATACAAATTATAATTCAAATAGCCGAAATTGTTATTATTATTAAAATTCCAGCATACTGGGCTCTATAAATAAAATGGCAGACACATAGTGGAGAATGGATTTCTGTACAAATTATCGGGTGAAGGGACTACCTTCTGGTAGTACATCTCTAGAGGAATGTACCGAGGCCCAACCGATGGTCCTCTACTAACACAAGACCATCCTACCTCTAACTAGATAGTACCGAATATGTCATCACCCTGGTCGTTACCTACCTACCAGAGGGCTCTCATAGCATACATCCTTAAAATTCGAACGTTCACATTGGGAATAAATATATCTAGAAGGAGAGGACCATATCATAATGGTTGCAAGCCACATAACCTTGCCGCAATTACTTTATTTTGGTCATTTCTGAATGCGAGGCCAAAGGCCACGTTTACCTTTCACATAGCACATCATCTTTCCTCTTTAAATTTCACACTGTCATTCCTTCGATCACTATTGACTTTCAAAAACATACAGCCTCTGAGCTCGTACGTCTCAGAGAAGGGTTTTAAACTAAGAGAAGTTACCTTCTCAGCCACCAACAGAATCAAGTTTTTAAAAGTCCATAATGTAATCTCAAAAATGCAATGTCAAACATCCATTCATACAGGTTGTTTAGCAACAGGATAAACCGAAGGTACCATCCTACCATATCCTATTGGGAGTTATCCCTAGGATTAGTTGCTAATAGTCCTTATATTGGATTTTCAAAACGAAGAGACCACTACTACTATATGTATATTGGGAGTTTATCCCCAAACGATTAACAAGAAGTCCTTTATTACAAAAATCCAAATTATCAATGTCTTCCAAACCTGCACATTCGAACGTATATACGTTGGTCCGGAGTGGTTCTCGGATAAATCCGACCCCGGTCTCTCCGGATCAACAACGATAAAGAGACCAAATATTTAATAGTCGGTTATTTTACTATCAGAGCAACAAACAATATTATCAAGCACCATAAGCAATCACTAGGCCCATTTAATTAATCTTTTATTAATTAAATCCATTTCCAAATTATTCACTTCAAATTATCTTTAAACATATATATTCATAAATACCATTTCAATCTTTCTATATTGGAAAAAAACATTTTCATATACTTATATTAACGGTATAAGCATATTCACAAATCATTTCATTTTCAACACTTAGTAAATATTTTCATATACTTATATCAACGGTAGAATATAAGTATATTTTATAACACTACCATTTAGAGACACGCCAAATAGATTTCTATAACCGTAGAACTCCAGAGTTGGTATGCCTTTAGAGGGATGTTAGGTATAGGAAGCAATGCTCCTACCCCACCAAGCCTTTAGTACAATCATAAGAACCAATTCGTGTATTTCACTATGGAAGGTCAAAACATAATTTATTTAGGTCAAAACGAATGTTGTGTAAAACATCGTTATGATAACCCAAAAAACATTAGTATAGGGATTCAATTAATTAATATGTAGATAAATCCCACATACTATATCAAATATTTACTTTCGAAAATCATTTACTATAACAACAGTGTTATAGTCCATGCCTTCCTTACTTCCCTGAAAAAGTCTATTACAACAATAAATGTTGGAATCTATGTTTCTATTACTTATAGCATTTTAACACATTTTCAAAACCATTAAATTTCCATTTGGAATTATTATTTCCAAAACCTTTACTTTAAAAGGATAAATTACCTTTTTTAAAACCATCAACTTCTTCAAAACATTACTTTCAAACTCCTTTAAATAAATCCCTATTTATAAAACTATTTTTATAAATCTCCTTTTGATTTTATAAAACTTCTATTTATAAAATTCCTTTATTTACCCTATTTATAAATCCATTTTATTATAAAAACTAATTAGACTATAAAAATCTATTTATAAAGTCAATTTCTTTATAAATCAAATTCATTTATAAAATCCATTTATAAATCCATTTACTAACCAGCCTCAAATCCTTTTACTAAACATTTATAAATTTTGAGTATAAATTAATTTCTTTATTTATAAAAATATTACTTCTATAAATCCTTTTCATAAACTTATTCCAAAATCTTTACTTAAGAATATTTCATAAAACTATGTTTTTATAACATCAAAATCATAACTTTTATTTCTTTAAATAAATGAAACCATTCCTTTTATCAATTTAAAATCATTAAAACATATATACTTCCAAAATCACTTCAAAATCCTTTTCAGATAAAAGTCATCATTTCAATAATTCAAAATATCAAAAATAAGGCCTAGTGCTACCATAGCACTAAATAAGTCAAAACATATTAAAAATGTCAACATGACATCTAGAACATCATATATCATCATATATATGAAAATAAAATCAGCAGTAGTGAGGCATCTGGTTGGATCCCTCCAATCTGTCGGCCTGCATCATAGACAACATATAATCATAAAAGTAAAATCACTCGCTTTATAATAAGATTTCTTATCAACACCCCAAAATGATGCTAAGAAAGGTGAATAATCCTTTGTTCAAGTAGTGTAGAAAAGTAGGTGTGAATCCTTTTAGAATTGCCTTTCAATTAGGCTTTGTTTAGTAATATTCCTCAAGTAGGCCTTTCAACTCTATCGAAAGTGTCGGTTTCTATGTTAGATAACCTTTTGATCCAGCTGACTAGGTATGGTTTCTCCTTTGAAATCCTTTCTTTAAATTTGATTGGAATACCCTGAATTAGGTCCTCTTAGATAGGTTTTGACCTTGTCAAAGGCTGTGGGTATAACCTTTTTAGGTTTGAATATATAATTTCATGCTTTTGTGTTTAGAGGATAGGCTTTGACCTTGTCGAAGGCTTTAGCTCATAGAGAAGATACCTTCAAATTGGTTACATAAGTTATTAGAGCTTGAAGGGGTTTTGACTATGTCGATAGTAACCTTTCGATGGAGGTTAAACCTGAAATATAAAGGCGAATCCAACAAAAGATTTAATAAAATAGTAGAATAATCAAAAGTGCTTAGGACTTCCCTTTATCAATCTATCGAAACTTTATTTCACTAAATCCCTAAATCAACAATCTTGTAATTAGGATTACAATGCTTTATTTAAGAGAATACAAGTTCAGAATGAGAGGAATCGGATTCCCCAAAACGTGACACCTTGTGTCTTATTTGTAGATGCGACTTGGTGCCTTTCGACCCTGATGCTTTCTACTGGGTTGGAAGGTGGATGCTGAGAGACTTGATCATGTTGCCGCCTCTGTCGAAAGGTCTAATGGCATTCCTCTTCTTTCAGTTGTCATAAGAGTGCTTCCGACTCTGTTGTTGGCCTTGGCTTATTGGTTTCGATGATGTTGGTTATTCCTATGCTCTTGTTTTAATCTAATGTGGAACCCTCCATGGATCACACTGGTTTCGACCAATTCAAAAGGCTTACTATAGCTTTCGAAGGGGTTGCCCCAGATAATACTTGCTTCCTAGCAGTTTAATGATGTAGAAACCATTGATTTCGAGTGGTTTGGCATATATTCAAAGAGCCATTCTTCATTGTCTTCGAAAGGTGTTGCCTCACCTTAATCGAAAGGTCTTTATCTAGTCAAAGGGTTGTTAACGAAGGTGGAAGGGAGCCTTCGACTCCTTCACCTTCTTCGAAAGATAAGAACTCTTTGGATATTGGTAGGAGGGACCTTTGACACCTTCGAATGGTCTTGAAGCTTCTAAACCTTGATGGCAGCATCCATTTGACTCGTTCGAAAGGTTTGGCTACAGCTCTTCTCTCTTGCTCTTTCTTCAAAGAGGTCTCGACTTGGTCGAAAGGTGAATATTTGGAGTAACATTTTCCCCTCCTTGTAAAGGGATGCTCTTGACTTTCCTAGTCATCTTCGTCGACACCTAGAAGCTTCCCGCCTCTTAGTCTTCCCGTGTGAATCTGGGCCGTCCATTCAAATCTAATCTAATGATTGATAACTTTGGACGACTTTTCTTATAAAGTACGCTTTTCTTCTTCTTCCGCTTTTATCTTTCCTGTAATAGAAATTTTAAGCATGAGTAAAAGAGTACTATAGATTCTCAAACTTCCATCCTGCTTTAATAAATCAAAACAATCAACAAATCCAATTTGTAAGTTTAAATTTAACTTAATTTTGTTAACTTCAATCGTATTCTTCCCTTTCAGGTTTTAGAATAGAAATTCACTTTTTGGAATAGTCAAATCTTGATTTTTTTAAGGTAAATTCCGATTGATTCACCGAGAAGCTTTTTCTTATCCAACTTTAGGAATTTTTATAGTTTTAATTTTCGTTTATGATTTTGAAATTACCAGCGGATGATTCACAAACCCATCTCCTTGTCGGGTTTGGGTTTTTATTTCAATTTTGTTTGTTCATCGTTAGCAAATCTGGATCTTTAATTTGATAATTATATTTGTCCTTTTTGTAATCGAGACAAGTCGATTATAGTTTGAATTCATTTTCTTAACATATTTGATTTATTTGTTCTTTAAGAAAATTTTGAAAACATGGAATTACAATCGGGTTTGGGGAAGATAGTGGAACATGATTCCTTTACCTTGAAGTTTCACATGTACGGATGAATAATCGACGCCACAAAATGAATTTTCTACCCCTTCGAAAGAGATTGAGGCGGAAACATTGGGTTTGCTTTCTTAGCCCCTTTCAATGGGGTCGAAAGGTGTTGGAATACTGATTAGTTCATCCTTGTTGAAGGGTTAAGCTATTAGGTAGAGAGTAGGAACTCCTTTGATAGCGAAGTGTTTTGACTTAGTCGAAACCCTTTGTTTTGATTGCAATCCATTTTCCTTAGTTAATTTTTGGAATCATCAGACCCCTTCGACCCCTTCGACCCCTTTGACACCACCTTTATTTACTAGGTCAAACCTCCCTTGAACTGTTTTCATCCAGCTTTATCAAAATGCCTTAAGTGCACATGAGTTTAACTTAGGACCTTTCGACTTCAATGAATAGGTTAAATGTCGACAATATAGTATTCTTCTCAAATAACCTGAGTTATTGGTTTCGACAGTGTCAAAGGATCTTATTGCTTGGTTTATGAAATGTTTAGAGTGTATATTTTTGTTTGAGTTTTTCAGTTGATCTTTTGGTTCCTGTAGAGCTTTCAACACTATGGAAAAGTGATGAATGAACAAATATTTTGTCTTACCCTTTCCACTTTATTGATAGCTCATGGAACACTTTTAGTTGGGCTTTCGACAATATCGAGATGTGCTTGTTAAATGATGATGTCTTTTCCTTTCGACTTTGATGGAAGCCCAATGTCTTTTATTTTTCAACTGAAACTTTTCGCACAAACTTGAAGGTTCATTTTTTTATGTTTTAAGCTATCTAAATAGGTTTCTTTGACTAATTCTTGAAAGTATGCGAAACTCATAATTAACCAATTCTTTAAGCTAAAATGTTTTCACCTGGTAGAATCATGAGTTCTCTCAAGAAAGTTGAAGCTATTTCCAAGCGTTCATTCATCGCCACCCAAGACGAAGTCGATGCCATTGTCAATGATTTGGAATTACCGGTATTGAAACCATTCCCCCACAGGAGATTAACACCATTAACAACCCTCCTGAAGGGTTTTTTGCCTATGCTGCCATCCACATATGGCATGGAGGATTCTTTCCCTTCCCGAAGTACTTTTCTTCATTTCTATCTCATGTTAGGATCACCCCAATCTAGTTGTCTCTAAATGTCTACACTTATCTCTTGTCTCTTGAGATGATGGCATTGGATTCCGGACTTCCTTCCTTTAACACCGAAGTGCTAAATTATTTGACCCGGTTGGTCAAGCCGAGCAATCTCAACAACCAGATTTATAGGGCCAATCCCCAGAAAAAGTTAATATCAGACGGGGCTAACAAATTCAGGGACTGAACCAGTTCTTCTTCGTCACATCCATGGGACCTTTGCTTCACCCCGTAAGTCTTGACTTGTGTTTTTTTCCTTACTTGATGTTTTCTCTTTCCTAATCTCTGCTTTTATCAAGTGTCCCCACAAAAGAACTTAATGACGACAACAAGAAAATGGTTGAATCTTTAATTGCGTCTTCAAACCAATCCGTGAGCAGATTGACACTACTGACTTCGTCGAACTTTAGAAAACATTCTCTTCTACCAACAAGGCAGAAGATCTTAGGAACTCCACTCTCTGTCTAATACACTTCTCATGAAAAATGTTTTCTTTCCCTAGGAGACCCATCAACTTTGTCTCTCATGTCTCCTATGTATGCTGATCGCTTTGGTATGATATAGGCTAAGTATTTGCTTTATGTCCCTGTCGTCTCCTGAATTACTATGTTAACTTCAGTCCATTGAAACTTTTGTTTAGCTACTTCTCTAGTCACAACACCTGCCAACGGTGTTGCCCCTCTCCTTCCAACTTTCGAAATGGCATCAATGGTCGCACCCTTTGCTAAATCTAAGCAAGCTTTCAAAAGGAAATTAACAGAATCTTCTGAAGATGAGCCTCCAAAGAAAGTTGCTAAAGTTGTAGATGTGGAGGAAAGCTTGTGCAAACTCCATTCGCCACTGATCCCTTTTCTCATATTTTTGTTTCAATTTCGCCAGCTGCTCTTGCTTAAATGCAACTGGCCTTGAATATGCCTCCAACCCCAATGCACGGTCCTTCTCTTTCGGAATCTTCTTCTCCTTCCACCTTCAATTTTGAAGAGATGGTTGAGTCTGTCCTCCACTTCGAATCCTTTATCTCTATTCATCCACCTTCTTCTGCTCTAAATTTGGTGGGGCACTGTCGTTGTTTAATGGAGCAACAACTTTTTGAAAGTTCTTCTTCGACCGATCTTGTCACCATTGGTTTTCTCTCAACTAATAACTTGTGTTACATTATTCTTTCGAATTTCTAACAGTTGGTTAGCACTGAACGAACACATTTCAAAGACTTCTGCTGAATTATCCAAACTTTAGGAGGAAAATTATAAGCTCAAAAATCAAGTGTTTTCTTTTAGCTTCCAAAAATGACGCTTCCATAGAGTTGGAACGAGTAAAAGCTTCTCTCACCTGGATCGAGACTGATCTAGAAGCAAAAAGGCATACTCGTCAAATACTTACCAATGAGAAACTTGTCGTGGAGCTCAATTTAAAAGATTTAGAAGACAAGAAGGCTCATTTGGTCACAAAGAACATGTCTTTGAAAGAAAAATTTAAGAAGACTAAAGCTTCGTTAAAACTTGCTGTACATACCATTACCGATGTCCAGCAGCAAGTGTTCCAATTTATCGACACCACTCTAGGGAAAATGTTGCTGAAAAATTATGAAGATGCTCTTATGCTTGCATATGCCAAAAGCTACAAGAAATACCCTGAATTTGGCTTTCCTTCACTTGATTCTACCTTAATCGCTAGAGTGATGGGCAAAATTAATCAAATGAAGCAGGGTATTGAACCTGCGGGCATGGAGGAAATTAATGCTTCTAAAGTCCTTTCTTTTGATGTCCCTTCTATTGAAATCGATTATGACTCTGAAGATGAGGGTGACAAAGAAGATGCCATCGGGGAGGAAGGCAATGATGATGATAATGATGATGATAATCATGGTGATGATGATGACAACCTTGCCGGCGGCCTAGGTTTTGACGGAGATAAAGGGGGCCCTTTTGGGTCTTCTAAGATGGATTGTGGCAAAAACTTTGAATTTCCTGAAAAAGAGCCATCTTTCAAAATGATATTCCACCTGCATCCCCTGGGCCCTCTGCTCCTCTTAAAGACGAGCATGCTCTTGTTCATACTGAATATCCAAAAGGAAAAGAGTAGGCCTCCTAGGCTTTCGTCCCAGTTTCTCAAGTATGGGATTCTCTATTTAAATATCTATTACTTCGAAGAAAATAATTAGTGCAATATCATTTGTTCTAGATAAGGAAGAAATCCACCTTTCCTAGGACTAAACTTGAAAGAAAACGAGCAGAAATTAACAAGTTATATAAGGAATTAGACAAATTAATAAAGGAGCATAATGTTATTTCTGAAAAGTATCATAATATCGATAGGAGTACTCCTATACTATCATCTTTTAGATATCAGAAGGCCGCCCCCTTATTAAAGAGAGTGCAACTCCGATATGATACTCTCTTGAAGGAGAATCGAGAGGTACTTACTTTATTTTGGATGATGATTAAAGAAACAGATATTTTATTTAATTTTTTACGTAAAGCTTATTGTAGACATTTGATTATAGACTTTTCCTACTTAGGTGAATTCAACGTGGGTTTACTTAGACGTTTCCACAAAAGATACTAAGATGAATTTGGATTTGACCTACATCCGGGAGCTTGTTGGAATTTAGAGCAGGTCGATTCCTCAGAATCTCCCCGTTAAAAAGTTTAAGAACTATATAGATAAATTTGTTTCTGAGGTTTTTCTCTAAGTCTATTTTGTATGAACTAGATGAAAGATTGTGAATATGTAACAGTTAATTGATTTATGAATATATGTTTTAGCTCTACCTTTTATGTTTAGCCTTTCTTTGTTATACTATTACAAAATGATAGTTCTCTAGATTGACTATTTCCTAGAGATCATTTAAGCCAATATGTTAAATTAAGAATGTTGTACCATGAAAAGGAATCACTTTTAAAGACTTCAAAATTAGCAAGATATTGCTTTCTTCGAGGTGAAACACCTCACACCCCTAATATACCCAAAAAGGGCACACTGAAGGATGTAGTGCGTTATAGGTATAGCTAAAGCATCACAAAGACTAAGATTCACAAGACGAATAAGTAAAAATAGCGGAAAATATTTGAGTAATAAGTTATCATTCAAAATTAAAATTTACCTCAAAATAAGCCATAAAAACATAACATGTTTCAAAAACTCAAAATCTCTCATGTCTCATGAAAATACATTTCAATCTCACATAATCAGAGTACAAAAGTAAAAGTAATAATCATAGTCCCTCTCATAAGTACCAATTCATCATAAGCCAAATCAAAAAGATGAAAAGCGGAAGAATACATCTGAAATGAGAAAACTTCGAGAATGGATCTCCAAGCAACCTGAATCAACTCTACTCTGCTAGCCTATGTGGGAAGGTGGAAATAGAGGAGTGGGTTAGACAATAAGTCCGGTGAGTGAAAGTAATTTCTAGCATTTCTAAGCAAGATAAAGGTAATAGATAAGTAATAGTTCTAGCTTGAAAGGAAAATATAGAAAAGATAAAACTAGGGTAAAATACTCTTTCTGATTCTGTTTGATTATTTGCTTTGATTGTTTGCACTTGTCCTAAATTGTTATGATTAGGCTGAAATCCTGATCCTATTTCAACTGCTAACTTGATTAGGCTAAAATCCTAGTTCTACCCTTTGATTGCCCTATATATCTCTATTGTGCCGCTGTGAACCAATTTACTTGATCAAAAGAAAGAATAGAGTTAATTTGAATGCAATGCTCATTGGATCAAGAAAGAATAAAAAATTAGGTTAATTTGACCAATGATTCTTCAGTGTTTATATAGTGTCTTAAGAGTTATGGCTTCTGATAATAGGTATCTGTTAATAGCTAAGAGATGCATCCATCCAAGAAGAAGATAACTCTTGATCAAAAGAAGTGTCTATTCAAGAGGTTGGCAGTTGCAGTTTTCAATCGACTGGACATGCTTGGTCAGTCGACTGAATTCAAAATGTGCAAAAAATTTGCACAGACTCAGTCGACAGACTTAGCATGTTCAGTCGACTGGTTAGTGATTTAAAAAAAAAGTTATACAGACTCAGTCGACTGCTTACAGTAGGTCAGTCGACCGAGTGCTATTATTTCTGTGCAATAAAACTATTTGTGTGTGTATATGAAATATGTAAAACAAATACAAATTTTACATGAATTTGTGGGTGATGAACCTTGAGAAAAGATTTTAACAAAGCGCTAAACTAGACTCTATATACACGTTTGATGACTCTTGTTAAAATATATCACTATACGAACCATACTTTGAGTCGTTGAGTCTGGATGTTGTCATAGTCATATATTCATGAATTGTTGTTTCATGTCAACAATCAAAACCTATGATCCAATGATGTGCACGTAAATGTGCATATTTTTACCACTATATTTATTCTATTTAAATTAAATAAATGATCATATTGGGTATTTTAACTTATTTTAACCAAAATTCATTTTAATTCCAAATTTTCACATATTCATCTTCATGTAGGGGCAAAACAGTCATTTAAGTGCATATATTTCTTTGAGAAAAATTGATTGGAAATTTATATATTTTTTTGTAGGAAAATGGTCTCAAATAGGAGTGGCTTCATGAAGAAATATGCATGCACAAAGAATATAAAGGAATGAAGATGGAAATAATTCAAAGTGAAGATCATGGAGGACCCCACCTACCCACCTACCTTAATGTACAAATTAAAGGCTAATGCACATGCTTTTGGACTTAATGGCTTCATGTACACTTAATGGGGGATTAAGACATGTTAATGATTACTTGGCCTCCACACTTCCTAAGGGGCATTTTGGGCATTCCCCCAAAAAGTGAATTAGGGTTTCATACATGTATAAATACCCATATGTTTCATGTAACATGATCTCTTCTCTTAGTCTCTCTTAGGCCTCCTTCTCTTTAGTTTAGATCAAAAATAAAAGAAAGCTCTCTTTCTCTTTTCATGGCTACTTAGCCATTTTTATTTTATGTAATCTTTTTTATTTTATGCAATTTAATACATGCTCTTTCCTTTTCATGTTAATTTACTTTCATGTTGTAGTGTAGATCTCTTTTCCTTTATGCAATTAGAATAGTTTTCCATTTCACTTTGCACTCTTTTCATTTTCTTTTTCTCTTATGTTGCAAGCTACATTTGTTCATATGATAACAAATATGAGAGGCTAAACCCCTTCAATTTAGGGGTAATGAAGCTCTCTAATCATGTAGCTTCAACTTAATTTGATGTTTATGCTCTCTTTTTGTGCTTAATGAGAATGATTGAAGTGGTTTAATGATGTTGTTTAGCTTTGAATTTGATAGTCTATGTTGTTTATAACAAATAGGCTATGCTTAGTAAAACAAAACACAAATTGCCTCTTCATCTACATATGATTATGGCAAAGAAGTGATTGTTGAAATTAAAATTTGATGGCTTATATTTCTAATTAATAGTTAATAGGCCATGCTTAAAATAAATTTTGCTTTCAACTTTGTTGTCATATTTTATGAGATTTAAAAGTGTATTAGTGGTTGTGTTATAGTTTGATGGTTTATATTGAGCTAATAAATAGCACAAATATACTATACTTATGATAAGCACATCAACTAATTCACTAATGACAAGAAAAGAG
Source organism: Allium cepa (assembly GCA_030765085.1). Classification (NCBI taxonomy): domain Eukaryota; kingdom Viridiplantae; phylum Streptophyta; class Magnoliopsida; order Asparagales; family Amaryllidaceae; genus Allium; species Allium cepa. The sequence goes on from CM060928.1 coordinate 1,011,958,535, forward strand.
AGATCATTACTTCATTTTGTTGATTTATGTGATCTAGAGAGTGGAAATTGACTCTAAATTGTCTTAACACTCTCATATTTTTATCTATTTTCTTTTGTCATTTTTCTTTTTTTTAGTTAATCACTCTTCCAACTTTGGTTAATTTGATTGAGTAGAATTTTAAAATCATCAATTCCCTGCGGATCGACCCGTATTCGCCACGTGCTACATTCGTACACCGTGCGCTTGCGGTTATTTTTAATTTAAATTCATTCGACGGTTTTCTAACTCGATAGAATTTCCGTCGGCGAACAAGTTTTTAGCGCCGTTGCCGGGGAATTGTTTTGATTTCAATTTTCTATTTTTCGAATTATTTTTGTTTGATTTTTGTGTGTTTTTGTTTTGTGTGTTAGTTTGCATAAAAAATATCGTTTGTGTCGTGTGTTTGTTGTTTTCATTTTTTGTTTGTGTGCTTGATTGTTTTCTAGTTACATTTGCATTTACATTTCTATTTAAAAAAAAACATTTTATTTCATTTTCGATTTGCATACATTTTTTTTACAAATTTTTGATACATTGCTGTCATTCTCAATTCTCTGTTTTCACTCATTTCTCTGTGTATCACTCTGCACAGCCCAATTTTTTTTCCTCTTTTGCCATTCACTGTTGATACCATTCTTCAACACTGACCTCTGCACCATCATCTCAATTGCACAACCAAAACCATTCACAACAACTCCATTCACATCACCAGAAAACATCATCACCGCGGCCATCCACTGAGCCTCAGCCATTTAACCATCTCCAGCCTCTATTGACACAGTCCCCTATCCCTCCACTTCAGTTCAAAAGCATCATCACACTTTTGCATTTCTGCATCCCCCACTAACTAGTCCCCTGCAGCCATCACACATCACAGCCAATTTCCCTATAGTTCCATCATTCACAATATCCCCTCATATCGCAAAACACTGTCAAACTTCTCATCAAACAATATCCCCAGCAAGCATACTCCTCCACTCCACCTTACTGCCAATTCCAAACCACATCTGCTGCATACACTACCTCACTGCCTACCATTTCCATAACCCCAAACAGACTCCAACACCACAAGCTACTCCTTCAACTACACCTTCAAGCCTCTACTGTCGAAACTGCCTTTGCTGTTTAGAAACCAATCCACTCTCTGTCACTCTGCTTCTTATCTCCATATCACGAAACAACTGCCCAGAACAGCACCACCACCATCATTCAATTCAACATCTTCACATTCCAAACCATCCACACTCCACATTACAACATACTGCTAAACCGGAAGCCGCCATTTTGCCCTTCTGTATCACTGATTCAACAACCTTGAACACTGTCTTTCACCTCCTCACTACCACCCATTCTCCTACCACTCCTCTGCAACATTCAGATCCACCACCCAATAGTCTATCGCCTTCCCCAAGAACCGCCTCCTACTTACGACTATCCCCAAACCACGAATCCATAACCTTCATACCAAGACACTTCCTTCTACAAGCCACCGGTTCCCCAAGTATCGCCTCCTACTTCCCCCGATACTCCACTCCACTACAATCAGCCAACAATCGACTGTCTCATCACTTCTGTCAACAATAATCGAACCCAGTAACCACTGCAATCGCAACTACGAATTACCTCGGCAACCCGCCACCTCACCATAAATCCATTCACTTCACCCAACTGCCAAATACTGCCTTCGATCCCAAATCATAACTACTACCGAATCGCGAATTTGGGAGCTCCGCAAAGTTTGCTTATTTTGTTTGAACGAGATTTTGGAAAGATGTTTTCAAATGAGATATTTCATTAAGTTTGAGTGAAAAGTTGTTTCAGACAAATTGTTTGTGGTTGATTAAATTTGTTTTGTTTGCGTGAAATTTGACTGTGAAAATTTGCCTCTTTTAGCTGGGCCAGGGATTGCTTGTGGGATTGGGAATTTTTTTTTCTTTTTTTAGGTATTTGTAAAATTTTCTTTTAGTTTAATTTGTTTTTCTTTGCTTAGGTTCTGTCTTAAAAAAAAATTGTTTTGTTTTGCTTTGAAGATATTTGGTTTGTTTATATTTCTTTTTCTCCTTTTATTTTATTTTACTAGTGTAGTGAATCTGGTTTCAAATTTTTCTTAGTTCTTTTTGTCTTTCAAAAAAAAAAATTCGCTTTATTTAAGTTTTCATTTGTTTTCACTTGGTTTAGTTTCCATTTATTTTATTTTTCATTTGTTTTGTTTTTCCACTTGTTTTTTTTTCTTCTTTAATAAACATATAGAAAAAAAAATTGTTCAATTTCTTTTTAAAGTAAAATCCTACTTTTAAGTTTCCTTTCAAAAAAAATATATTGTATATATCTTAGTTTTTAATTTTCAGGTTGCCAAAGCAGGAAATAAAGGAAGAATAGCTTGCTGAAAATTGCTTCCTTAGCTAGCCAAAATAAATTGCTCTGCTTGCTAAAAAATTCTGCTTTCATTTCTAGTTTTATTTGAATTGAATTGTTGGTTGCTTGCATTTGCATTTTAAACAAATAAAAACAAAAATCATTTGTAGTTGCATTGTTAATACACGTTTAATTTCTGCTTTGCATTTCATCTTAGATTTTGATTAATAATAACGGTTAGAAATCAATAACACTAAATTGTATATTGACAATTTGTCCTTTTTCGACAATTTAATTTCTCGGTGTCTAGGCTACGGCAGAGCAATAATCAGTTATAAATATTACGGTGATTCGTAAATATTATACTGAATTGTTTCTCTGAAGGTACTTAAACCTTCGGCTGCATTGCTACGGTGATTCGTGGTGCACCGATAAATCCTGTCCGTTACCTGGCTGAGAACTATCTTGTTGATTTAAGACAATTTGTAATTATACAATTTTGGGTTAACTTAGGATAAATCATTTGTAATTAACCCTTGCATTCATTTAGTTGCATTAGTTCATGCATATTTAAAAAAAAAACAAAAAAATTTCAAAACCCAAAACTAAATTTTTTTTGTAAATATTCCTTTTCCTTTGAAATTTTTAAATCCTTCTTCCTTGAAATTTCAAAAATCCAAAAAAATTAGAAAAACAAAAATCCAAAAAAAAAAATTAATTATAAAACTTTTTCAAAAACAAAAAAAAAATTAAAAACAAAAAAAAAATCAATTTCCCTTTTGAAAAATAAATTCTATTTGTAAATATTTTTCCTTTATAAAGAAAAAAAAAATTCTTGAAAATGTCCGAGTTTCCATATTCACATGAATTTTACGATAGTTGTGAAAATCAATATAATCCATATGAGTTCACTCCAAATTCGTATGGATATTTTAACAACAACTTTTGTTTAAACGATTCAAATTTCGGACAACAAAGTTTTCAAAACAATGATCAACCCTTAAATCTCGGAAATAGCATTTCAACTTTACTTGAACTCTCTACACAACAAAACCAAAGTGTAAACGATTTGTGTAACTCATATTTGTGTAATAGTTCAAGTCAAAATAATCAAAATTTGAATTCACTTCAAAATTCAAATGATTTCGAGTATAACCCATGCCAATTCAATTTCGAGCTTCAAAATGAATTTCAAAATCAAGATGAAAATGTGAACCAATTTTCAAATAATTTTGGCAATGGAAATAGTTTCAATAAAGATACAATTGAAAACTTTGGTTATCAACAAATTCAAAACGAATATTTTCAAACTAATAATCATGAATTTGATTTTGTTGGCCAAATGGCAAAAGATAACGGGGATTTATTACTTGAAAAATACAAAACTTTTCGTGAAAATCATAATCAAATCCCAACTTCCGAAGAATCAAATCCACCATTTATTGAAATTGGCGATACTTGTCCTCAACAAGTACAAATCAATAGTTTTCAAGTTACTAATCACAAATTTGACTTTGTTGAACAAATGAATGAAATGTACAATAGTCACATGGATTTGGTGTTCGAAACATATTTGAATCAACGTGATAAACATACTCAAATCCCAACGTGTGACAAGTCAAGTGCTAATCCACCTTTTACTCAAATCGACGATTTTCAAATAACAATTTTTGAATTTGATAATGACGATCTTAATCAAGTTGTTGAAAATACGGTAATCGAGTTGGATTTCAATTCTTTTGAGGGTGCGATACTCGATTTAAAATTCGATCTTCCTTTTCTCGGTTTCGAAAATTTGAATACAACAACTTTGGATTTTGAACTTGAGATATGTAATAAAGTTGTTGATAATCCAACAAAGGAAGACGAATGTAATGAACACGAATTTTTTGGACTTTTGGATGACGAGTTGTTAAATTCCGACGAGGAAGATGAAAATCACCATCTTGATTTTGAAATCAATAACTCTGAAAATGTTTTCAATAATAAACTTGAATTTCAATTTAGTGAAAATAAATGTGAATTTCAACCAATTGTTTTATCAACCCCAAAAATCATTGTAAACAAAACAACTCGTTCAATTTTTAATAAAACAAAATTTGTTTTTCCAAATCCACATTCAACTTTGAAATCTTTTACGATTTGGTTTTTCGAGCTTAGGCTGTGTCTCGTGTACTCGACGAGACAAATGAATCGGTTTTTGGAAGACCGTTTCATTTACTTTTTGACAATATACTTTCTGATCTCGTGTAAATACCGTTCGTTTTCATGTAAATAATAATAAAGATCCCTTTCACTTGGGTTGACTGTGGGGACGCAGTCAAAATCAAGTGTGGGGGGAGACTCATCTTCATTCTTTTTTTTTTTCATGGTTTATTTTTACTTTAAAATCACAAAAGCAAAAAAAATAAAAAAAATAAAAATCCCAAAAACAAATTTTCTTTTGATTTATTTTTAAAAGAAACACTATAAGATAAATATATGGCTTTGGTTTATTAAATTGAAATTTTTGGAAATTTATTTGTCTGAACAAAAATAAAATTGAAGTTTGATTACAAATAATAATGGTTTAACTAGTATATAGGAAGATTCATGGTGTTAATTATGAAGTATATCCTAATTGAAAATCTTTGTTTTAAAAAGTGGTTGATTTAAAGTAATGGATATAACATTTTATGAAGCCATATCTATTATGAAGATCCAACATATCTATTATGAAGCCATAAGCCCTCGACCTGAGAGGGAATGCTGCCAGTATTGGTCCTAACAAACAAATCTTTTACATTTGTGCCCCTTGCTCAAATCCCTAGATTTGAGTTTCTATCTATTTGACCACTTATTTACCATAATCAGCATAAACATGTCCCAGCCTCACCTACTATTGCGAGATCTTCAGTCCTAGATCTGAAAGGGAATGCTGCCGGTACAGGCCATACTTCTATATTTTCCTATTAACATAATCTAAGTTTTAAAATAAGCCTCTTCTGTTATTTCTGCTATATTTCTTATTAACTTAATCCAAGATCTAAGTTTTCAAATTAGCCTCTTCTATTTTCTCTTTTAGTTATAACCACTTGTTATAATCATGCTTGCAAATGTCTTAAATTTGCCTATTTCAGTCCATCTCTATTTTATTTCAGTTTTTCTTATTTTACCTCTGATTTTTGTAAATTTATTGTTTCTCTATTTTAATGCATATTAGTGAGTTGTTCCCTTTTTAATATTTTATTCACGTAAAATGGGATTAAGTATCTAAAAAAGAAACAAACTTTTACATGCTAAATTCCAACTTAAAACAGATGTAAATAACTAAAAATAACTGTAAGTAAATGTAAATAATGGAAAATAACTGAATAAAATAGCTGAAAAGAAATTTTGAAATTTACTCAAAAACCACTATAAATAAACTTATGTAAAAACTGTCTTAAAACTGTAGAAAAACTACAACTATTGAGAACCCTATTATTTTAATTTTCTTACAAATCTAAATTAATTACAAAACACTCACATGTGGTCCTTAGCTCTATTCCTGGGCCTTCTTAGATCTACTTCTGGGGCATAGAATATTTTTATTAAAAAGATCTTCTCCCTAGGAATTTTTTCTATTTAGGTTTCAGCCTCAGGCAACAAACCCAATTGGAAGAAAATTTTAATGAGAAAAATAGCTAGGCCTAGGGTCCTATTTATAGTGTGGCTTAGGGATCTCAGGCCATCGGATTTGAAGATTAAATCTTGTGCAACCACGTCATAGGCTCACTAGGAACCGTCGGATGCAGCTAGAGACACACATTATTAAACAAAAAATCAAAAATATAATCATCGGCTCGTACTTTGACGTTTTTACGTCCAGGAAGGAAGGCGGGTCGACCCAACCTCATTGGGGGTCGACCCAACCTCATTGGGGGTCGACCCACAGGTCGACCTAACCCTAATGCGGGTCGACCTATGGATGCTAATATACATATATTTTTTCATTTTAGTTTATTAGATTGTTGAATTCTTAATTCTCTCATAACTTCTCCATACCGACTTGGATTTCGACAAGTTATATATGAAAATTGATTAAAAAATCGCCATGGACCCAATGGTGTTACTCACGTTGCTCAATTCTGACAATTTCATAAACTTATTTCATTGTTTATTCAATTCGTTAATTAATTATTATAGTACAATTTTTGGGTGGTTACATTCTCCCTTCCTTAAAGGATTTCGTCCCTGAAATCTCCAAAGACAGAAGAATGAAATAAGTATTTGCATCCAAATTCTACAACCATATATTCAACCATCATCCATTACATCCTTTGCCCTTAAGCTTTCTAATGCAATTTATGATATATGCAAAAATGTAGTGTCAATGTCCCTAGCTAATGCAAAAGATTAGGCGGTCTACTGATTCAGTCGACCTCCATTTTATGCAATCATGTCATGCCATGTACCCAAATGAATGCAAATTTCCTAATGATAACTGATAGTTCTATATGTGTGCTACAATCATCATCCAAATGCAACAATCATATGATAATCACTCATTATAGTAGCCATGGAAATAAAATAAAAATGCAAGTGCACATACATCCATATGCATATGATTTAGCGATCTAGTTAGGCCGATCTCTAAGAGATAATAGTTCTTAGTGTGTGTATATGCGTCCATTAGCATCCACTAGCAAACACTTGCAACCACTAGCGTCCAACATACATAACATGTTCTAGTAACATGTTTATATCCAGTCCTGCCATCCATAGGTTGAATCCTAAGATCTACCATCTCAAAGGATACTAAAGGAAAGAATCTATTCAAAACTAAAAATGTAGATAGGAAATTCAAAACGTACCATCGAAGAGATATGGATAAGAGGTACGTATTTTCTCCTCATCCTCCCACGTAGCATTCTCAAAACTATCTCCTCACTGCACCTTAACCAAAGGGACTTCCTTATTCCTAAGCTTCTTGATATCATGTTCAATGATCCTAGTAGGAATGCGACGAACCAATGCTTCTTTCTCCACTTCAAATTCCTCAAATTGGCTAGGTTCCACTACTTCTGCTGAATCATGTAAGCACTTTTTAAGGTGCGAAACATGAAAAACATCATGAACTCCCAAGAGCCTCTCTGGTAGCTTTATCTGATATGCCATCTTTCCTACCCTTTCTACGATGGGGAACGGTCCTACAAATCTGGGAGCAAGTTTCACACTTGATCTAAACCTTACTGCCTTTCTTAGCAGAGACACCTCAGTGAAAACTAAATCTCCTACCTTGAACTCAATATCCCTTCTTCGCTTATCTGCATAGGATTTTTAATCTATCTTGGGCTGTCTTCATTCTTCTTCTAATCAAATCAATCTTTTCTGAAGTCCCTCTAACCATATCGGGACCAAGTAGAAATCTCTCTGTCGACTCCAACCAACACGAAGGCAACTTACAAGGTCTTCCATAAAGGGCTTCAAAAGGAGCCATCCCGATGCTAGCCTGAAAACTAAGCGAATTCCATTAAAGGAAGGTGCTCCTCCTATGTCCCTCAAAATCATGAATGCACAGCCTCAACAAATCCTCAAGAACCCTATTAACTCTCTCCGTTGGGCCATCCATTTGAGGATGATAGGCTATACTCAATCTAAGCTGTGTCCCTAAAGCCTCATGCAAGCTCCTCGAAACTCACTAGTAAAGATAGGATCTCTGTTGCTCACTATGCTAGAGGGAACTCCATGAGGTCGGACTCTCTTACGAATATATATATGGATGCCAAATAAGGTGCCATCCTCTTACTCTTGATCAGAATAAAGTGGACGCTCTTAGTCAAAAGATATACAATCATCCAAATACTAGTATTCCCCTTCCTAGATCTGGGTCAACTATTTATGGAGTCCATCGAAACACTATCACACTTCCATTCGGGTACATCCAATGGTTGAAGTAATCCATCAGGCCTCTGTTGCTCCGCCTTAACCCTTTGGCATACAAGACACTTAGCCATAAACTCTGCTACATCCTTCTACAAGCCACTCTAATAAAACACTCTCTTTATATCCCTATACATCTTATCACCGCCCGGATGAACAATCATCCAAGAATGGTGTGTCTCTACTAGAACTGCTCTCATCAAATCACCTGCGCGGGGACATAAAGTCTTTCAACTCTTCTTAGCCACCCTTTACTATCGATGGAATAACATTGGAGATATCTAGAGACCTCTCCTCGGCTAATCCTATCTAGAATATCCACAAGCTCTGAATCCTCTCGCTGCCTTGAGCCAATCTGATCTATGAGGGTAGGATTAACCTCAAGTGTTGAAATCTTAGCAAGATATCTAATTAACTTCCTATAATAACCAGCTAAACCTAGGAAGCTTCTAACTTAGGTAGCGTTCTTGGGGGCCTTCCAATTTACTACATCTTAGTGGGATCCACAGCTAGACCCTCGCTTGAGACTATATGCCCCAAGAAACACACATCTTCATGCCAAAAGTGACACTTCGAGAATTTTTCTTTGAATTGATGAACACAAAATGTGTGAAGAACCTCCTCAAGATGAATAGCATGCTCCTCCATACTCTTGGAAAACACAAGAATGTCGTCCATAAACACTACAATGAACTTATTTAGGACATCTCGAAAAACACGCCTCATCAAATCTACAAAATAGGTTGGGTCATTAGTCAGCACAAACGGCATAACCAACCACTCAAAGAATCCATCGGGTATCCTTAATTTTGTATTATCAATGCCATCGTCTGTGACCCTAAGCGATGAAATCTAATAGCCAAGTCCAGTTGAGAAAATATTGAAGAGCCAACCAACTGATCGAAAAGATCGTCTATCCTAGGAAGTGGGTAACGGTTCTTCTTCGTAAGCTTATTCAACTCTCTATAGTCTATGCAAAGTCGAAGAGAACCATTTGCCTTTGTAGCGAAGACGATTGGCGCACCCCATTCATATATGGTTCGTTTGAAGAAGCCTTTCTCCAATAGCTCACGAATCTCTTACTTAACTCCTTCCTCTCCCTAAGAGCCATATGTCCTATGGGCAATGCCACCGGCTTAGCTTTTTCATTCAGATAGATCCTAATGTTGATCTCTCTTAGGGGTATCCCCTAACCACCTCAAAAAATGTCTAGGAAATCTCTAACTACTGGAACTGAGTCTAACTCTCCTAGTGATGAATCAAGGGTATAAAGGAAGCTCAACGTGACTGACCTCTATAGGTCGCAAGGAACCTCGAGAGTCCATCCGCTACATGTCTTTAGTCTAACGACTCTCCTCTCATGGTCCAATATCATACCATAAGTGGATAACCAGTCCATCCCTAAAATCATCTCATATTCCGAAAATCCTAGTACATAGGCGTCACAATCAAACTCTACGTTTAGAATAAAAATTTTCAAACCCCTACAAATCATAGATAAACGTGCCGATCCTCCTATGGGGTTTGACACAACTATAGGGTCTACAACTAAAGAAATACCTAAGTGCAAACAATCAACCAAGGAACTAGAAATGAAAGAATGTGATGCTCCGGAGTCAGAAAGAGTCCGAATAGGAAAATCCAAAATAGAGATCAAACCTTCTACAGAGACTTTCCTACCTTGATCTGATCCATTTCTAGAAGGTGCTACATCCAAAGCTTGTAATTGCGCTATAGGTATGCCTGCTCATTGGCCCATCTTTTAAGGACAAGCTCTACGAAGGTGTCTAGGCTACCCACTGTTGTAACATCTCCCCTTCATCGTGTCCTTTTTACAGTCCTTTGTGAAATGCCCAACCAATCCACAACTATGACATTTCTCACCCTTTTTAATTTGTCCCTTTTGAGGTCCTCCTCCTTTCTTCTTGTCCTTATCCTTCTTATTCTTCCACCACTAGTTCTTAGAGTTTTCTGATTTAGGAACCTCCTTAACCTCTTCTTTCTTAGGAACATCTGATATGAGAGCCATTTCCACAAGCGATTCATACGTCGCTCCCATAGGTACATGTGTCAATGTCAAACCATGGAGGGGCTGGTTCAAACCCTTAGCAAACCTAATGACCTTCTTATGCGGTGTACTAACAAGCTCCATCCCGAACCTCAATAACTCATTAAACTGATTTATATACTCTTTCACCGAAAGACTCTTCTGCTTCAGACTAATGAACTTCTCCAACCACATGCTTTCCTTGGCTTGCGACAAGAAATTTCTCGCAAAACTTTCTCGAAATCCAAACCAATCAATGTCTCTACCCTCCATCTCTAAAATCTTCCACCAGTAAGATGGCTCGCCCTTCAGCTGCCAAGATGCAAGCTGAACTCTCTGTTGATCCTGCAATCCTAACAGCCCAAATATCTGCTCCGTATTCCTCAACCAAGCTCGTGCCTCAACGAAATCCTCCTTTCCAAAAAACTTCTTGCCTCCTACACTAGTGAAGTCCTTGTATAGCTTAGAAAAATTGGCTGCTGTAGGTGGATTAACGGGATCTCCAACCTGTCGGTGCTGCATTGGGTGCTTGCCTTTGCATCTCTGGTATCGTAGCTTGGTGGTATTTATGGAACTAGCCAGGGACTTGGACACCCTCTGGATGATTTGGGGCGTCTGCCATTCTATGCAAAGAAAAAGAGAATTTAGGTTCGAAAGAATCGAAAGAAAGTTAAATTGGACTTTGAGGGGATTTTTATAAAAACTCTTTTATACTTGAAAACTATTTCTATAGTAAGAGTTTTTGAAAAATACTTTTAGTTTGAAGATATGTTACCTTTTAAAAATACTTTACTTTTATTTTTTTTAGGAATCCTGTAAACTTAGGCTCCGATGCCAAGCGAAACACCCCACACTCCTTAATATACCCAAAAGGACGCACTAAAGGATGTGATGCATTATAGGTATAGCTAAAGCATCACAGAGACTAAGGTTCACAAAAAAAATAAGAAAAAACAGTGGAAAACATTTGAATAATAACTTATCATACAAAATTAAACTTTACCTCAAAATAAGTCATAAAAACATAACATGTCTCAAAAACTCAAAATCTCTCATATCTCATGAAAATACAACTCAGTCTTACATAATCAGAGTACAAAAGTAAAATAATAATCATAATCCCTCTCACAAGTGCCAATCCATCGTAAGCCAAATGAAAAGGATGAAAAGCAGAAGAATACATTTGAAATGAGAAAACTTTGGGAATGGATCTTCAAATAACCTGAATCAACTCAACTCTACCGGCCTATAGCGGGAAAAGGAGAAAATAAAGGAGTGGGTCAGACAATAAGTCTGGATTGCATTTCTAAGAAAGATAAAGATAATAGACTGAGCAATAGTTCTAGCTTGAAAGTAAAATATAGAAAAGATAAAACAGGGGTAGAATATTGTTTCTGATTCTGTTTGACTGTTTGCTTTGATTGTTTGCACTTGACTTAAACTGCTATGGTTAGGCTGAAACCTTGATCCTATCTCAACTGCTAACTTGATTAGGCTAAAATCCTAATTCTACCCATTGATCGGCCTATTTATCTCTGTTGTGCCACTATGAACCAATCCTGTTGGTCACAACAAAAAGACAACTCTTTAGCGCTTAGGATGCAGTAGAAAATTATTTACCCTAATCGATGCCGCATGCTCGGTCATCACTGGTACACATTAATTGCTGCCCCTTATTTGACCCTTTATTTACCCTAATCAACATAAGCGTGCACAGACTCGCCTATCTGTTGTGAGACCATCAGTCCTCGACCTGAAAGGGAATGCTGCCGGTAGTGGTCCTAACAAACAAATCTTCCAGCTTTGCGCCCCTTGCCTAAATCCCAAATTTGATCCTCTATCTATTTGGCCACTTATTTACCCTAATGAGCATAAGCGTATCCTAGCCTCACCTACTGTTGTGAGACCATCGGTCCTAAATCTAAAAGGGAATGCCGCCGGTGCGGGCCCTACTTCTATATTTGCTTATTAATTTTATCTAAGTTTTAAAATAAGCCTCTTCTGTTATTTCTGGTATATTTGCTTATTAATTTAATCGAAGATCTAATTTTTAAAATAAGCCTCTTCTATTTTCTCTTTTAGTTATAACCACTTGTTATAATCATGCTTGCAAATATCTTAAATTTGCCTATTTTAGTCCATCTCTATTTTATTTTAGTTTTCTTATTTTACATCTGTTTTCTATAAATTTAGCATTGTCTATTTTAATCCATATCAGCGAATTCCTCACTTTTTAAAATTTTATTCGCGTAAAAGGGATTAAAGCTCTAAAAAAGAAACTAAGTTTTACAGGCTAAATTCCAACTTAAAACAGATGTAAATAATTGCAAATAACTGTAAATAAATGAAAATAACTGAATAAAATAGCTGAATAAAAATTGACTAAAAAGAAGTTCTGAAATTTACTTAAAAACTGACTATAAATAAACTTACATAAAAACTGTCTTAAAATTGTAGAAAATCTACAACTATTGACAACCATATTATTTTAAATTGCTTACAAATCTAAAATATTTACAAAACACTCACCTGTGATCCTTAGCTCTATTCCTGGGCCTTCCGGGATTCACTTCTGGGGCGTATAATATTTTTGTTAAAAAAATCTTCTCCCTAGAAATTTTTTCTATTTAAGGTTCCGTCTCAGCAAGGACCACTATAACCATTATGAGAGATGATCAAGAATTTAACTTCTACCACTTGGCTGGAATGTCTAAAATTTGTTGATTGAAAATATTGCCTTATCATAAGGAGATAAATGATGGAATATAACCTTCAATAGATATTTAATAAAGAGTCAAATCCAAAAATCATTATCTGAATTTCGAAAGTAGAAACTCTTCGACCCATTCCTTGGCGTTAATGGGATTTGACAAATCAGAAATCCAAAATTCATATCAGGGAACTCTTAATAGCGATCTTTACGACAATATTCTTTGACCCAGGTTCGAGCATTTGTGATGGATAAATAGAAATCCACTATCGAAATCTTATACCAAGATTTGGGCTCAAATAAGTAATAGTCTTGAAACCAGATTCGGGCATAATAAAGATGGTGATTTGTATAGACCCAAAACCCAAATTTGGGTATTAGATGATGGAGTTCATATATGAAAGTCCCGAAACCCCGATTTGGGTATTAATTGATGATATTCAGATGTGAAAGACCCAAAACCCTGATTCAGGTATTAGTAGAAGATGTTTAGAAGTGAAAGTCTCGAAATTCAGATTCGAGCATAATAAGTGGAGTTCTGTTCCACCCTTTTGCCTCTGTCCTGTTTGACATTTATGAAACCTTCAGGTTTTGAACATATAGAAATAATCTGATTAGCCGCCTCTTAAGCCAGGACGTCTTATCCCATGATCGAATATGCTTTTTCTCGAGCTTGAACATCTCAGTTCATGATTTGATGAGCCTCTTCTCCGGCTTAGATATCTTAATTCATAATTGAAATGTTCCTCCTCTTAGGCTTGGATGTCTTAGTCCATTGTATGATGGGCCTCTTCTCGGTCCCGGACGTCTTAGTCCATTATTGAATGAGCCTCTTCTTGGGCTTGGACATCTTAGCCCAGTTGTCAGGTGCTCTTGCTTAGCTCATCTTAGAGGCTAGAACCAAGGACTTACTCGGCCTTTCTCCAGGAGGCGCCCTGCAAAGGTCCTTTTACGGTGCGGACAGAGGCTTGTTCGGTGCATTACCCTGGAAATCTTATAGGGCAGATAAAGGCTTACTACATCCTCCCTCCAAGAGGTACCTTAACTTGGCCATAGCGTGGCGCGGATAAGGGCTTGTTCTTTGCTTTGACCTGGCCATCTTACGGCGAGGCTAAAGGCTTACTTCATCCTCCCTCCAAGAGGTGCCTTGACCTGACCAGAGGCACGACCAAGGGCCTGTCCTATGTTTTTACCTGGTCATCTCATGGTGCGGCTAAAGGCTTACCTGCTATAACGATCCAGAAATTATGTCATTCAAAATTAGAATATTTAATTGATTTTAAATATTCACAAGTTAATTTTATAAGTTGAATAACTTATATTTCAAATATAATAATTTATTTGGGTAATTAAATTATTAATTTAATAACTGAAATTGCAAAAATAATTGGATTTTGAATTTTATGCGAAAGAAAATAATTTACAAAGTTAATTTAAAATTTATTTGAATTAGGATGATGTCAGTAAACTTTCAAATTCGATTTAAAAGCGATTTAATAGATATTGAAAATTTTAATATTTAATTAACGTGTAAAAATAGTCATTTTTTTACACTCTCTCAAATTTTGATGAAACTAATTTCATAAGATCCATAATAGTATGTTATTATAAGATTTCGAATTTCGTGTCAATCGGACTTACAGTTTGGTCGTGCGAAGCTGAAACATGTAGAAATTTATCTATGTAATTTTTAATTAAAATAATTCAATTTGGAAACCTATCTTTCAAATACAATGGAATTAGCCTCCGTTATTTATTCCATTATATTCGAAATAGGGGTAAAACATTATAAACGCTATGCGGCATGCTTATTTTGAGTGAATAGTGATTTATATTTGCCTATAAATATAGGACTAAATTTTCCAAACCCTAGAAAACTAGGTCTAGCTGCCACTAAAAATTTAATGGCTAGAAAACTCGATCATTTTTCCTGATTTTCTCTCAATCCATTCACTATCATCAAAAACTTTCTACATGAAAAATGTAGAGCTCGTCAAGATCTTCAACATCAAAGGCTATGATAGAGAATGAAGCAATCAATCGACAGAGATTAGAGTTTGAACGCTATGCATTTGAGCATGAAAATCGAGGCAATGGGGTAGCCGAGTTCGTGCGGTCTTTGGGCGTTGGTGCGTGGGGCTGTGGCACACGTAGAGATGGTCTCCGATCATCTGCAGGTGTCACGTGGAGGAAGCGGCCATCAAAAATACGTGTGTGACTATGGGTTTTATTGCATACATGATATTTGGGAAGGAGGATACGCGATAAGGGAGAAGAATCGTGCAGCCTTGATTTTAGAAGCAAAAGCAATGACCTAGGTTAATTTATGGGTAATAAATAAAAAAAAATTGTAAATAAATTTATATAAAATCGTGCAATCTTATAATTGCAATAACTTTGTCATACGAGGTTGAAATTTGACGAAACGAATTGTGTTGGGTTTGTATACATGAACACTACGCGACGAAACTGGATTGGATTAATTTGGAGCTGCTAGGAATTTTGGGTAAAATTAAACATTATTCGAAATAAAACGCTGCAATGGTAGAAGTAGGCAAAGTGAGTAAAACCCACTCTTTCTGACTCGCTTATAATTTTATATAAGTGAGAATAAATTGTATTATATGTTATGATGGTTGTTTGGATGTATATTATATATATGTATATTGGTTTGGATATGTTTTCGCATATTTTAGCGGATGAGACCCTATACATTCATGTGTATTAGCGGATGACCCTTTGTATGCACATCTGCCTCGAAGCAGACATTGTACATATTTTCATATATGCATATTGGTTGTAGGTGATAGGTTAAAGTGAACCAACTGGATTCCTCACCAGTGTTGATTTTTATTTACAGATATTGTTATATATGCTGTTATCATATGATATATGATGTTTGGATGCCATGACTGATGTGGTTGATGTGAATCTCCTTATTTAGCGCTTATGTAGCATTGGGCCTATTTTTGGAATCTAAAAGACTAAAATAATGATTTTGAGTTTTTAAGTGATTTTTTAACTTATATAAGTTTTAATAATGAGTTGCAAATTATTAAAAGAAGAAGTTTAAATAAATGGAAAAGAAATATGAGTTTTGAAATACGAAGTGAACTATTTTATAAAATAAGTTAAATTGGGATTTTGGATTTATTATAAATGGTTTATATATAAGATATATAAATTTAATATTTTATAAATAAAAGTAATGGATATATATACAACGTCCTATAAATATTAGAAATGGAATCATAATTAAATTTATATATAGATTTGCAATTCAAATTTAGAAATGAATTTATAATGGATTTTATAAATAATAAGATTTGAAAAGAATGAATTTGTAAATAAGAGATTTATAAGTAAATTAACTTATAATTGGATTTTGACATATAAATGGAATTTGTTAGTAAAGGAATTTTGTATATGGAAGTTTATAAAATATAAATGGAATTCATAAACATTGTTTTATAAATCCGAAATCAATTTAACTTGATAAGTTAAATATGAAAGTTTGCTAAAAGAATTATATTCATGATTTTGGACAGTGGATAATCCTTTAAATTATATGTGTAGAAGTAATGAATTTGGTAAGAGAATTATATTCATGATTTTGGACCGTGAATAATCCTTTAAACTAAATAAATGTTTGGGAAGTGATATTTTAGAATGGAGTTTGAATGGTTTGAAAATTAAGTAAATTGTGAATTCATTTATTATGAAAATAATTACATGGAAATGTTTTCCAAATAGTGAAATGTTGAAATGGTTTTGAGAATATATCTTTTTAAAGACAATTTAAAGTAAATGATTTAGAAAAGTTATTTAATTAATAAAAGATTAATTAAAAGAGCCCAGTGATTACTTATATACTAGATTTTATTTGTCGCTTTGATAGTTAAATAACCATCTATCAAATTTGGCAATTTTAGTTTCCTGACTTGATGTAGAAACTAATTAGTCATACATTTAGAGCGTAATTGACTGTGTAGGCTTGATTATCGTTTGTGTTGAGAATGTTGATTCATGTAGTGCGGAGTGATTACTCCAATCAATCGAGCTTCCTTCTTGGCTGAAGGATAGCAAGTTGAAAGTTGAAGACGTGATAAGTCTATTAGATTTAGTTTCTGTGTGAGGTTGAGAAACACTTTTGCGTCGTTGGTGCAAAGAGATAGGGATCAAATTTATCTGAAAACCACTTCAGACCAACATATTGCATTCGATTGTGTAGGTTATCGATGTTATCGATATTTAGGATTTTCATAGTAAAGGACTGCTTGTTGATCGTTTGGGATTAAAATCCAAAATACATCTAGTAGCAGTAGTCTCTTCGTTATGAAATATCTAATGCAAGGACTATTCGCTGCTAATCCTAGGGATTTCCCGATGGGATGTGGCAGGAAAGTACCTTCAGTTTGTCCTGTTCTTGGACAATATGTATGGACGAATGTCTGACATTTCATTTCTAAGATTAAGTACGTTGGTTTTTACAAACATACATCAGTTTGGTGGCGGAGAAGGCAACTTCTCTTAGCATAACACCCTCCTTGAGATGTACAAGCTCAAGGGTTGAATCTTTGTGGAAGGTAATTAAGAGTCAACGAAAATGGCAATATGGTATTCAAAGATGATGTGATATGTGATATGTGCAAGGTAATCGTTACCTCAGGCTTCATCAATTGGAAATGACCAAAACAGGGATAGATGCAACAGTGTTAGGTGGGTCATTCCCAATTAGGATATGATCATCCCCTTCTAGATATATTTCTTCCTGTTATAATTCTCTGGATGTAAATTATTGTGGATGTATGCTATGAGGTCCCCCGGAAAGGTCGGTAACAACCAGGGGATGGCATATTCGGTACTACATAGTCATAGAGGTAGGCCGGCCTTGTGTTGGTAGAGGATCTTTGTGATAGATCCTTGGCACATTCCTCTAGAGATGTACTGCCAGAAGGCAGTCCCTTCACCTGGTCATTTGTATGGAAGTCCAAACTCCACTACGTGCCTGCTATTTTGTTTGTAGATCCTAGAATGTTGGAATTTAATAAAGGTAACAATTTCGGCTATTTTAATTATTATTTGTATAATAGACACTATTATAGTATAACAGGATTTGATATGAAATGTTTTGGTTATCATAAAATAAAAACACATCCATGTTTATATATGGGGTGTCTTACGAGATACCCTTCTTTAGATAAAGAACGCTTTTAAAATTAAAACAAATTCACTTTATCTTGTTTTCTCACGCTGGTTTACCAGATTGATCCGGGCATTCTTCCCTTTCAATGCTCGGGTCAGACCGAGTATATTTTCAGGTTTAGAGTTGGTGCTTTGAAGCTTCAGCAGGAGAGCTGGAAGTCTTTAGATCATATTCCCGTATATGTTTATTTTTCCACTGCTTTGTTACTTAAATTATCAGCAATTATAAGAATAGGTTATTATAACTGTCCGGGCTAATGATTAGTGGCTAATTGTTGAACTCCGATGGATGTATATATATGATATTACATTTTCTGTTTTCTAAAGATCATTGATATGATGTTATATGTTTTCTGTTGTGATGTGAGATTTTGTATTTCTGTTTAGTTTTCTTCTCTCTTTCTTCTCTTCTATTATTTATTCCTCTTGACTTTCCATCATTCTATGCATTTTGGGTCGAACATGTGTGGCTTATTGTCGGTTCAAAGAGTACGGATTTGCGGATCGCCAGTCATGGTATCAGAGCTTAGGTTTAGTATATTCCTAGGCTTTGATGTGTACTCGGTATAGATAGGGTTAGTAGGACCCTAGATTGAGTTTTAGTGTATTATATATATGAGCGTGTATTTGTTAGTGATTATAAAATGTTTTATATTGTGTCTACTTATCCGTTGAGTTGTTTATGAAATCTTATAGATTGGGATTTCTAAATACCTAAATGAGGCAAGTCGACTTAGTATTATTTTTAAATTGGGTAAAGGAAATAATTTTACCTCGATTATATTTTATATATAAAGGGACAATTTTCCAAGAGTTATTATAGTATATAAACTGATTGTTTAATTTTTTAAAATGTAAATGTATATAAGCTAATAAAAGCTATTTTAATAATCCAAATAAAAAACAACAATTGTAAAAGAATAAATTATATAAGCAAATGAATTGTAAAGTATGGAATTATAATTAAAATGATTTACAATTGCGAAATAATCTTATATGTAAGAAATTAAGCTACATGAGTATATTTATTATTATGAGTTGTAATGGAATTAAACTAAGAATTTGAGAATTTGAATCCCGTTGATTTTGACAGTTATTTTTCAAGTTTGAAAAGGTTATACTATTATAAATCTAAATAAGATAAATAAATTTGGAATGAATCTTATATAAGTGAAGTGAAATAGTGAAATTATATAAGTAAAATTTTATAAATGCGATTTATAAATATAAAAAGAATATAAAGCACTGAATTCACTATCGTTACTGGAAAATAATAAAGGTGATGACTGCAGCATCATCAGTATCATTTTCGAGTTTTTGGTTAATGGATTTGCTACTATTAGTAAATTGAAAATAAAATTCTATTGTGATAAAAAATTTGAATTTAAAATCCAATTGAAATTGATAAATATAAGTGAAATAAGTTTAAACTTATAATTGGAATTAGTATAAGTAAGAAAAAGAAGTTCTAAAAATTTAAGAGTAAAATTGAGATATGAAATTAAAATTTAACGTAAGTAAGGTTAAATTGAATTGAGTTAGTAAGTCAATTATATAAATTGATGTTTAACTTAAGAAAAGTTAAATAAATTGAATGGGATTTGAACTAGATTAGATAAGTTATTGAAATGAAAATTAAACTTAAGTGGTAAGTGATTATATAATGTGAATTTGAAAGTTTAAATAACTAAATCATAAAACTTATACATTTAGCAATAACAAGTTAAAAACAAGAGTTTTGAACTTGTAATTAGAAATTTTTAAAATTGGATAATGAATTTAGAATTTAACTTCGGTAAAGTTAAATAAATTAGAGTTAGTGAATTGAATTAAGTATATTGGTGAATCAAACAAAAGTGGATATACACTTAAGTTATAAATTCACTACAAGAAAAACAGTCTTTTATGGCGACGTATGATTGCTATTAAAACAACAATGGTGGTTTGATAAATGATGTATATCGACATGTTATAAAAAAGAATTGCACATTTGTAACACAAAAAAATCCGCTATAAAAGAGCGTGATTCTATAGCGCCTATTTCGTGCTACATATCAACATGTTTATAGTATATTCCGCATCCATTTACAGCATAAATATACCACTATAAAATATGTAGATATAATAATGCCTATTTGCTACTATCTTTTGACAGTAACCCCATACATTTTTCATTATCTTTTTATAGCACTTATGTCATATAATTATAACGCTTTTTAGGAGCTATGCTTTATTTTATTATATATTTCATGCACCCCACTATTACATTTTAATAATAACAATCAAAATGAATCTTCTTTAAGTAGATAATAATTTGAACAATGTATGAACAAAAAAAAAAAGCAAATGTAATGCATATTCGTGATAACAAAATAAAGTATCAACTATCAAAAATTAAGATCAATACATGATCTACCAAATTCAATACATATTCATGATAACAAAAGACAACATAGACAAGCACCTTTGTCGAAGTGGTTAATTGATTCGGCTTTGGTGCAGGATGTCACAAGTTCGAAACTTGCTTTCGAACATTTATTTGACATGGGATATGTTTTCCCAATAATTTGTTGTATATAAAGTACCAGTTCAAAAAAAAAAAAAACAAAAGACAACATAGTTCAAAGTTAACGTCAACAAGTACCAAATGCTTCACTAAAAACTTGAATTGCTCAAAGCCTTTCTTCATGCATGTCTTCGATCATTGGTACTACTTCTTGAAAATTCAGAATAAGTTGAAAATAATTATATAAAACTGTGATGAAAATTACAGGTTATTTCAGTATTAGGGTAAAGGTTATCAATTTCTTTAATGGGTGATATAGGCAAAATAGGTCGATTAATTTTGTGAAAAGGAATTGGATAATGTGAGAAATGAAGAAGTGTAGATTAATTGTGGGAAGAAGACAGAGGAAATTTTAATAGATTAAGACTGAAATTGATTAATCGTGGAGTAGGCAGTTTGAATTGTCGAATGAGCACTATGTTTTTTCCACGACATAATTTAACGCTATCTCTACGTACTTAACGAAGTTAAATTGGCTTACCTGGTAAGCTTAGAACCATCCAATCTTAAAATAAAACAGTTCGGAAGTTTGATAGAGCAAATGAAATTTCACCAAACTAGACTGCTAAAATAATAGAAATATTTAGCAATAAGTGTACAGTTTTTAAACCTTCTACTTTAGAAATGTGCGACAAACAATAACATAAACCAAATGGTATTTAGCTATAATCGGGTGGTACAGAAAAGGTACAGAAATGCATGTTGTCAGAACATCATAAGCGTAGTAGAGAGTAATCAAAAAATATTAAAAATACGCACCTTATCAGCAAAAATAAAGGCACAGAAAGCACAAGCATCAAGTTATAGAAAGAAAGATGCGAACCCAAGCATGAGTATATAGGCTGCATTGGATATTCTGAAAAATGCACAATAATAAATGTATTCTCTCATGAGAACAATTGAGTATGACATCGTATTCTTATTGTGTAATTGATCAACAACTCAGTGCTACATCTTAATTAAGCTCTCTCAGTGCATAATTACCAGTAATCTCCATAAGAACACTTTCCATCTTTAAAATGATGAAACCTATTCGAATCCCTTAATATTATTTACCTTCCAACCGTCTTCGAAATATACCCAAAAGCCAAATGACAATCTCCACAAACCCTGAGATTCTTCATGATCTTTATTGGCAATTTTCCAGAAGAGCGAATGAAAACAAACGCAACTACAAGCTTTTCGTTGTGATAACTCAACAACTCTTCTTTGTTTTCGACTTCATGGTCATACAAAGAAAATTCTAGCTTAGGAACATAACCTAGCTCCTTCATCTTTTGGTTAAGATAGTGTAATTTTTCGTATATCTCTTTTCTTTTAGGGTGCGTTCTATCTCCAACTATGAATACATGAACTCCATCACTTAGACTTACTCAACTACAACCTGGTTCTTTATTTGGCATCACTCCACTCATTTTAGATCGAAAATTTGCCACTTCATCCCATTTCTTTTTTGACGCGTAATAGTTAGAAGCTAGTATGTAATTAACATGGTTTTCAGGTTCCAGTTCTATAAGCATTTTCGAAGCTTGCTTCCCTAAATTTACATTTGATTCATCTTTTGATCTACTGCATGAAACTAGTATTGTTCTCCATATGAGATTATTGGGGTGCATAGGCATTCTTTTAATGAAATCTTTGATTTTATCAAGCTCTCCTTTTCTTCCCAATATATCAACTACACAAGAGTTGTGTTCAATTTTTGGAATCAAACCATATTAGTAAGTGATAGATAAGTATACAGAGATACATATAGTTTATTATTATAAAATTTCATAAAATTTAGCCACCTTGGTTAATATTTTATGATTTATTATTAATATTAATATTGATATATAAATTTATCTAATTTTAATAATTAGTTAATATTTTATAGTTTATTTTTATTACTATTAACTTAGTTAATTTTTATAAAACTTGTAGTTAATTTATTATTATAATTAGAAACTTAGTTAATATTTATAAAACTTGGCTAACTTGGTCAATACACTATAATTTATTATTCTTCTAAACATAGCTATTTGTTATGAAACTTGGTTAATTTTTATAAATATGGTTTGTTTGACTGTTTTTTTTTTGAATTACCTAGAGAACCAAGCTTCGCTTGTAAACTCTAGGGAAGTATGTGCCTGCCAAACACATACTTCGGGTACTTGTTACAGAGTTGTCAGTTTCGGGGCTCGAACTCGTGACCTTCGATCACGCAGTCCGGACCATCAACCAACTGCTCGAACTTATTACAGGGTTTGTTTGACTGTTATTATTACTATTATGACTATCATTGTTAATTTTTATAAAATTAAGTTAATTTATTATTATTATTATCGCTATTACAATTATTACGATAAAACTTAGTTAATTTAATAATAATATTATTATTTATTATTTTAAACATTATTAATTTCTATTAAATTAAGTTAATTTATTATAGTTGCTATTACAATTGTTGTTATTGTTAGTATTACTACTATAAACATCTGTTTTTATAAAAGTTAGTTGAATTATTTTATTATTATTCAAAATTTAGTTAATTGTATCAAACTTAGTTAAATTTTAACACTTAGTTATATTATTATTTTTATTGTCAACTTAGTTAATTTTTATAAGCGTATTTAGTTTTTACTAAACTTAATTAATTGACGTTAATTTTTCTAATATTAGTTAATTTTATTGTAATTATTATTATTATTTAAGTTTTCTTGTTACAGTTAGTTAATTTAACCAGTCTTAGTTAATTTTATTATTATGATTATTTAACTGAGATTATAAAATATTATTGTAACTATTGTGATTATTGTTGTTTTTATTGTTGTTGTTGTTATCATAAAATTTATTCATTTTTATAAACTAAGTTAATTTATTATTATTATTATTATTATTATTATTATTATTATATAAACATATTATTTTTTGTAAGACTTAGTTAACTTGATTAATATTTTATTATTATTACTATTATAAACTTAGTTAATTTATTATTATTATACAAACTTGGTTGATTTTTATAAAAGTTAGTTAACGAAGTTAACTTTTATGAACTTAGTTAATTTATATTATTATTATTATTTTAGATAAATTTAGTTAATTTTTAGAAAACATAGTTAACTTAGTTAACAATTTATAATATATTATTATTATTAGTTACTATAAACTTAGTTAATTTTCCTTTTTGACATAATAATACAGTAAATTAAACATCCTAAATTTTATGATTGATCTTGTATTAGTTATAGATGTAATGTCTAAGTGTAAACTCACCATGGTTTATCTTAGTACATTAGTTAACTTTGATAGGATGGCACCAGGATTTATTTTAGGTTGCAAACAATTTTATAGGATGGCACTAGTATCTGTTTTAGGTTGCAAACAATTTGATAGGTTGGCTAGTTTTACTTATTGTAGAAACTGCGTTACTCTCTTACTCAAGATGTACTACATCACAGTAGTAAAGAAAAATCATAAATTAATCTTTTAGCTCAACGATATCATCTCACATTTTTATTACATTGAAAAATCCAACACTAATTGCAAAATATTTTGATCATCATTATATGAAAATAAAAACAATAAAAAAAGCAAAAATGGAAAACTCTAAGGTAGTGTCTAGTTTGCCTTTTCAGTTTTAACGTTCACTTTCAATTTTCCATTTTGAGTCCTTTTGGAATTTCCAAAATGCACCTAATAGGAGTTTCCAAAATATTTTAGAGGACCAACTACAAAGCGGGTCCGTGAACTACTTCTTTAGTTGTATATGTAATTGGTGGTTAATTACGAATTGTTGGAGGAGGAATTTTTTTGCAAATTCTTGTCAATTTTTTTTGGCCTTTATGAGAACTAATTTCTATATCTTCCTCATCCGACCGGCCAATGGGACATATTCTACTGCCATAATCTCCAATTTGTTATCAATTTGTTTAGTTGTGTGCACTAAATTATTTTTTAAGTGATCCTAATTTGATTATTAATTGTTAATTCTCTTAATGGTTGAAGTTGAATTAAATCTTCAGCGATCAGTTTTATTTTTTCTTAGTCAAAATAACGTAGTAACTTAATCGATTTTTTAGCTAGCAATTTTCCAAATCAGCGGTAAGTAGGTATAATTTCTACTTTAACCTAGATTAATCTTGGTATTATAAGAGCATTCCCAATGCTGCTACACTAACTTCCTATTTTATGTTATATTTCATAATATTATTTATCAAACAACTCCTAGAAATTTACCCCCACCGCATATAATTCACTCTAAGTCTTTTATCCTCTTTCCCGATTTTAAAATGAAAACCGGAAGAGGGAAAAATTATTTGCATTCAGCTCCATTAAAAAGAGTAATTTAGTTTTAGAATAATTCATTTGACACTATAAAGAATTTACTTACATTACCTCTCTAAATCAAAATGTGTTCCCTCTTCAGTTCCTTGAAAATGATCATTAATTGAGGAAGATGCTAAATAAACAAGATGATAATGGTGATTGTATAGCTCATCTATAAGGGTGATGAATCTTCTAGCCTAAAATATAATAACACAGCATTATTCAGGCAATCTTTCAAATAAAAATATACTAGAAAAAGAAAAGGAAAAAACTAACACTAAACTAGAACAAATACTAAGTATCATGTACTAGTGAGCCCATTGTCTCGAAGCCGCGAACTCATGATAGGAATTCCAGATATGAAAATAGTGTGATAATTCCTAGCTATAGCAATATAATCTGCTGCCCCAACCTAAGAAGAGCTAATAACTAATTAGAAGCCGCTGACGCAAGTATAAAAATTGTCCATTGTTATATAAGATATTTTTATCAACTTTACTTCATGTAAAATTTTCTTAGTTATTGTATCAGTGGTGTATTACTTACTAGTTGGCCATGCAAGCATTCAAAGTCAAATCTTGCTATTCCATTGTGGTTTTCAAGAACCTCTAGTTATTTGCAATTAATAATATATTAGTTAGCTGGTTTGATTTTCAGTTGAGGACAGTCCTACAGATTTGTATACTTGCCTCTTAAGCATTATAGATATTGTAGTTGAAATAACATTCCCCCCCCCCCCAAAAAAATTTGGTGACACCATAAAATTATTTTCTATTGATAATACCTAGATAGGAGCTAATAAGTTTTTGCATGTTGGGTTGCTCGGTACTTTTGTCAATAAGTTTTCTTTCCATAACTTTTCCTTCTCCTCTTCTAGCATAGAGTCGGTCTATTTGCCTCTGAATAAATATCTAAAAAATTTGAATAAATAAATAGATACATGTATTAATATAGATTAACTAGACGCAAACATGAAAATGTGCCTTCCTATGCGAACGATGGTTCTGAAACCAGAACTTAACTTGACGAGCATCAAGTTTAAGGTGACGACTCAATTGTAGACTTTACTTCTCGTCAAGATGAGGGTGCTCCTTGAACATCCTATAACAAAACAAAAATCACATTATATTTGATAAAGTGACATGATCCATTCATAAGAACCATTATGGATGGTGCCTACTTTTACAGTTCATGAATTTGCTGAGGTGTATGTCTATTATATCTTTCCCTTCTACATACTGAATTATTTTGGTAACCATCAAAATTATCATATCTACGCCTACTTTTATTTTTCGATTCTCGTGTACTCTTATGGTTACTAAGGAATCTCTTATTATTGTTGTTTCTTCCAATGGAATCTCCGTTGTCACCATAATTCATCATGTTCATCGCTTGCCAATTATTTTGATCTTTGTGTTCTGCATATGAAACAAGCATTAAAATATTATTTGATTTCCATACATTTAATAAGAAAATTAACACTGCTCATGAACAGTTTGATAATTTATGTTGGTTTGGTCCTTGCTTGATTTTCACAAACTTCCTATTTTAAGAAATAAAAATCTCTAGAGCTTAAGTTTTATTGGAATGATAAAATAACATATCTATGCTTTACTTGTACTAATAAAATTTTTTGCTATTGATAATTTCTAGAAATAAAATTATATGCACTACATTTAGATTTGCTTACACTATATTCGGATTCATTTGCACTATATTCATGTATATTCACTCACACCATATTTTGATTCATTTATAATATATCAATATTCGTTATTATAGTCACTTGTAATATATTTTGACCTACTTGAACTATACAGTGTATATTATCCTAACTTTACAATTCACTTCACCTATTAATACCATATTTTTGTCTTCTTTCTTTTATAAAATGATGCATTATTCACATTATTCTAACTTAATAATAATTTACCAATAAGTGAAGATCAAAATATTCGATTTAATTTATTTACTTATTACTATGCATTTTCGATCCAATAAGGTTGGAAATTTTTTTGGGACTACAATCACATAATTAGTTGGCTTCAACAAATTATTCCAGTGTAGCCTCTCTTATTGTAGCAAGGAAAAAATGGATCAATTCTTTGCATCCTTATGCCAACTAATTATTATTTAAAAACTATATTTATTTTTACATAAATTATTGATTGACTTACCACGATAAGGAGGACAATAGTCAGTATCTACTTCACTAATGCTTGGAAAAGGTCTAGAACTAAGTATATTCTTTGATTGGTTTGGCGATGCAAAGGGTAACATAAACACACATGAATTTCAAATATTAAGTTACCCTCCTATTCAACAAACAGAGAATACGAGCCTCAGAAAATAAGCGTGAAGAAGAACAAACCTCTAGAAGCTAGCTTTTAACTTATTATAAATAAGCCATCGGCATTGGACAAATAAAAAAGTAATCGAAGCAAGAACTCAATCCCATTAATCTCTTTCCCAACATACCCAAATCCATCAGAAATTGCACCCATATCCGCCAACCCTAAAATCACCCTCACGTAGGCGTCACAAACCATGGCATTTTAGGTACTCTGATTGAACCGGAACCAGATCGTCTTCAGCTTTTTAGGTACCCTGATTCTCCAGCTGTGGCATGAGGCAGTGCCAGTGGTGGCATGAGGGGCTCCACCGCCGAGCTTGATTCTGGTGCCTCGTGGTCGACAGCGACCAAAACCTCCATCAATGCGAGAGTAGGCACGGCGCTCTCGGCAGCTCTTCAAATCTCCATTGACCTTTTCCATTTCGATTTGTTTATTTTATTTAAGATTTTAATGGTATTTATTGGGACAGGAACGTGAAGAAGTTGCCTGAGGTTGGTGCATTCGTAATAGTGAGATGGAGGTGACTTTATTGATAAATCTGAGCCATTAATTTGAGCAAAGAAATGAAAAATAATTTGAGAAAGAGGGAAAAGGGAAGAAGAGAAGAGGGAAAAAAAATTGAGGAGGGAAAAATAAAATCATTGGATGAGGACGTAGCCAAAGAAAATATTTGGGGTAGAAAGTGTTATCCAATAGACCCTAGCTTTAAATAAAAGAAATTAGGATAAACAATAACACAATGAAGCAGAGCGTTATTAATTGGCATTACAAAAGGCAATTTTTCTTGTAATGAAAGTGATTGTATAACCCTGAATTGAAATGATAAAATGAGAATGAAAGCGAACATAAATAAATACTCATGGAAGTTGAAGTGAATAAGTATAACTTATGAATTTTGTAATAATAAGTTGGAAACAAAAAAAATTAGATTGTTAATTATGCAATGTTAACAAATGAAATTTGAATTGGATTTATAAATTGAAAGTTAAGTCAAGTGGAATAAAATGATGTTTAAAAAGGAATTTAACTTAAGTAATGTTGAATAAACATGAAATTAACATTAACAACGAATTAATAAAGTAAGTTATTAAGTTAAAGTAATGATATGAATATAAACTTGAGTAATAGAATGAAATTCAACTTTAGTTATAAAATGAATTAATAAAGTGAATTAATGAAATTAGATAATTAAATGAATTGATATGGAATAATGAATGTAAGTGTTAATTCATTAAAAGCTAATGAAATTGGGAATTGAAAATTTGAGTAAAAGCCAATTAGATATCAACCAGTTAGAATTAAAAGTGTTAAACCAAATTGAAGTTAAACGAAGTAAATATGAATGTTAAGTGCAAATTAAATAAGTTTGGTCATGTTGGTTATGCATTGGTTGTTAGATGGATATTAGTTGATTGTATGGAAATTCGTTAAATATTAACAGAATTGAATTAATGAACTTGAAAACTAAATAATTGAATTCAAATTGGTAGTAAGTGAATCTAAATAGAACTGAATTTGATTTGATTTGATTTGGAAGTGAACAAACTTGAATGTAAATTAGTGAATATAATCTAATTGAATATGAATGAATGGATGTTAGTAGAATCCAATGTTAATGAATCAAATGTGATTAAATTGAGAACCACTTAAATGAATATTAATGAGAAATGAAGGTATATTGATTTTGTTATAGATTGATTGGATAGATAATGGTTTGTTGGATGCTAGTAGGATGATAGTTATTTGATAGTTGAATTTGTTGCTTTTGATTGCATTTGCTATATGGGCATATATAATTATTATATTGGCATATGTTGTATATTGATATTACTTTCTATATACATGTTTCTTATTGGTTGTTGAGTGTTTAGTAGGTGTGGATGACGTATGCTTTGCATTTGGAGTTCGCTTTCGCGCTATATTAGCCATATATGCTCGCTAATAATATATAAGGTACATATCACAGATCACATATCGTACTTTATGTTTTTTCCTTACGGGTGCCTCATCCTCGAAGATGAGATATATATTTGTGATGTGTGTGTGTGTGTGTGTGTCTAGCGATTTTTTCCGGTTCAAATTGCGCAAAGGAAGCTCTGGAGAATTTTTTTTTGAAAATTTAAGGTGTTAGAATTTTTTTATGAAAATCGGAAAAAAATTTGATAACTAATTTTTTTATTTTTGAGTTAAAAGTTAAGCGATATTAGTTGGTTTTGAAAAGTTAATTCTGAATTTGAAAACTTAGACAAGTTTTTATAAGAAGTTTAACTAAATAATTTTGGGAAACTTAAACACTTAAGAGATTTGGTAATCCAACTTAACAAATTGTTTTTGAAAGGTTAATGGATTTTATGGCTTTTTCTTACATAGTAATTTCGAGGACGAAATTCTTTTAAG
The DNA here is from genome assembly GCA_030765085.1 of Allium cepa. Lineage (NCBI taxonomy): Eukaryota > Viridiplantae > Streptophyta > Magnoliopsida > Asparagales > Amaryllidaceae > Allium > Allium cepa. The sequence goes on from CM060928.1 coordinate 1,011,988,405, forward strand.
TATGGGAGAACGTTACGACCCAAAATTTCAATAATTCGAAACTGGAATATTTAATTGATTTTAAATATTCACAAGTTAATTTTACAAGTTGAATAACTTATATTTCAAATATAATAATTTATTTAGATCATTGAATTGTTAATTTAATAATGAAATCGCAAAAATAATTGGATTTTGAATTTTATATGAATGAAAATAATTTATAAAGCTGATTTAAAATTTATTTGAATTAGGATAATGTTGTTAAACTTTCAAATTTGACTTAAAAGCGATTAAATAGAATATGGAAATTTTAATATTTAGTTGACTTGTAAAAATAGTCATTTTTGACACAGTCTTGAATTTCGATAAAACCAGTTTCGTTGGATCCATAATAGTGAGTTATTATAGGATTTCAAATTTCGTGTCAATCGGACGTACGGTTTTGTCAAGCGAAGCTGAAACATGTAGAAATTTATTTAAGTAATTTTTAATTAAAATAATTCGATTTGAAAATCTATCTTCCAAATACGATGGAACTAGCCATTGATATATATTCCATTGTGTTCGAAATAGGGGTAAAACATTATAAATGCCATGCAGCATGCTTCCTTTGGAGTCTGGAATTATTTTGAGTGAACAATGATTTATATTTGCCTATAAATATAGGACTAAATTTGCCAAACCCTAGGAAACTAGGTCTAGGCTCCATTAAAAATTTAATGGCCAGAAAACTCAATCATTCTTCCCCAATTTCCTCTTAATTCATCCACTATCGTCAAAAACTTTCGACATGAAAAATATAGAGCTCGTCGAGATCTTCAAGATCAACGATTATGATTGAGAATGAAGCAATGGATCGATGGCGATTAGCATTTGAACACTGCAAATTCGAGCATGAAAATCGAGGAAATATGGCAGCCGGTTTCATGCGATCTTTGGTGTAACAACCCGAAATTTTCACATCCGAAAATTCCGGATAGTTATGAAAAGAAGAAAAAGGTAGAAGAAGAAGAACAGAAACATTAACATCTCACATTCGCAATGGATAAAATATAATAATAAATAATAACAGTCTACAAAAGAATATTATATTTGTCGATTACATTTAATATACATCAGAGTTTCACATACATTCAGTCACTGAATATATACAATTATCATGTCACAGATTTACAATAATAAACACAGCAGAAATACTCTACACGTTCCTGCCATCCGGCTAGCCTCCTGAGCTCCATAACGTCCATACCTGAAAATCTGTAATACTCGGTCTGACCCGAGCATTACACAATAGTAATACCCGAGTCAAGCTGGAAACCAGCGTGAGTAAACCCAACTAACATGGAATACCACAACATACAGCTTAAATAAAACCCGGGGTAACCTATATCAATTTAACCAATTCACAACTTGCTATAGACAACCCTTTTTTCACATATAAATTTCTAAGTATCAAACTTAGATAAATAATCCAATTCACTTAAATCATTTCATTCCTGCCTATAGGTTTCACAAATCAATTTATAAAAATTCGAAGTGGTTTCGTGTATTTCCTAATACCCGACCCAATCTCTTCGAAACCCATGCTATCCTAACCCAAGTTATTCAAATGAAATACACAACATTTCATATCAGAGATATCAACTCAGTCAAAACATCCAATACCATTCAATCATCCATAAGCAAAGCTTAATCACATACAAATCAATTCCATTGATTCAAGTTGAATTTCAAACCTCAATCACTTAGATTCCTTCATTTAACGTTAATTAATTTCAATATTAATTTATTCCAAATCAATTAATTACTCAACCTTACATTATTCATCTTAATTAGTCATCCTGGATTAATTATCTTTCAATTACATTTCAAGTAATTATCTTTAATTAAATTCACGATATTAATTATCCTTAACCAAAATCAATAAGAAATCTTAATTACTTCAAATTAATTAACTATATTAATTACATTAATCCTTAATTACTTACATTAATTAACTTCTCATAAGTCTCTTATTATTGATTAATTCATCTTAAATTACATCCTTAATTATATAAATTATGAATTCCAATTATATTTCAATTTATTCTAATCCAAATTAATTACACTAATTTAACCACGATATTAATCATTCTCAACAATCTCGACCTGTATTTAACTATATCTCATTTACTTCATTAAATAAGCTTAAAGGAAATTAGACCAAATTTATTTTTAAATTCGGTTTTTAATTACACTCTGACATTCAAGTTATTCAAAACACTTAATATTTTAAAACTTATTTGTTAGATTTAACAGGCCTTGTTTACATCTCTACTTTACAATTCAACTCCAGTTTTTAAATATCACTTTTATTTCTTTCCAATTCATTTTTATTTCATTCTGTAATTATTTCCAAATCTGATCTCGACTTGTTTCTTTTCAGATTTTAACCTTGTATAAACAGTTATACGATTTATTAATATACGAACAATTTGAATAATAATTTCATTTGATAAATTTAATCTAATTAACGAATAATTTATTTTCGCAGATCTTCCTATAAATAAATAATTCTTAGGAACCAAATAATTAAATTTCAAGTTACAAAAATAATTAAATAAAACAAGCTCTTTAATACATATATCTAAAATGATATTTAAATTTGTATACTTATTTCATTTTATCCTTGCACTTATATAAATTTTGTTTTAAATAGTGAGTCAGTATGCAAATTTCTAATTTTAATCAATACATTAACTGAATTAAATTTAAAATAAAATAAATACCTACATCACTCTTCCCTCACGTTCACGACCTAGGCAACATATAGATCCAAGCGCGACAAGCTCCACACCTACGCGCGATTCCACGCAGCGAAACCCCAAACCCCCAAAGCCTTAGTCGAGCTTCCCCTTACTTGCGCACCCTCACGAACCCCGTCACCATCGAGAATGGAGGCCTCAAGCTCGCGCTTCATCACCACCGCGACTCCACGTGCTCGTCGCCGAAACCTCCCCGTGTTGAGCAGCAACGTCGCTCATGCTTGCTCATACCCTAGTTCCCAGATTTCGCTTGAACTCGAGGCATCCCACTACATCGACTTCAAATCGAATCACCTCGCCCCAAATATGCTTCCACCATCGCGATGTCGACTGCGATTTTGAAGACACGCGAATGCTATTGAATTCCTCTGGAGCCATTAACTGTGAATCGATGACTTTTGTTTTTTTCTTCTTTTTTTTTTAAAAAACTCTCCTTCGATTTATTATTGGATTGAAAATGAGGAAAAGAAGGAAACGAGTTCGATATTCTGTTAAAGGTGAGAGAGAGGATGGAAAAAAAATAGAGATTTGGGGAAGCTTCTTGAGTACGCTTGTTTATTAAATAATTAAATATTGAAAATATCTCGTTGCATAACGCGAAATCCCGAACCCCGAATCAGATATGGCGACAGATGTTTATAGGGTATTACCCGTATTTCGAACACGATGGAACATGTTTCGGAGGCTAATTTGATTTTATTCGCGAGTTACGAAAGTAAACGATCAATTTTAAATTAAATCGATTAAAAAAGTTTCTATGCGTTTTGAGTTACCAGGGTCAAACGACAACTCCAATGGCTGCGAAAATTGAAATCTTATAATAACTAAATATTACGGATCCAATGGAACTGGTTTCGTATAATTCCGAGACTATGCCTCAGAAGGTTATTTTTTAAATATCGATTTAAACGATACATTTTTAAAACTGAATAAATCACCTATAAATTAAATTTCAACCATTCTATTGTCTTCAGTATCATCATTATAAATTTTACAAGCCTTCAAATTATGTTTAACAGGCTTAAACCTGAAGATTCAATAGTTCACCCAATTCCAGTTTATTAAATCTAATAACACAATTGCTGAAAAATAATAATATTTGAATTCAAGTTGAAAATTAACTTTTAAATATTTAAAATCAACTAATTATTCCATTTTAAATTGTTAACATTCTGGGTTGTCGCATTCCTCCCCCCTTAAAAGAATTTCGTCCTCGAAATTATTAATTAGGAAAAATGGACCAATACCCGTTTACCTTTCCCCAAAACCAACAGTTTTATCAACATCCTACCAACTATCTTTTATTAAATTCCCACTATCACAACAACCAACTTCCCAATACCCTCTATAGTTTCCAACAACTTTATTTTACTTCACTTATTCAAATCTAATTAAAAATTCAAATTTAAATTATCACTACTTTCCCAAAAAAATTCTAACTTCTTAAATTTTCGAAACTTTTTGCCAGTGTCTCCTTTGCACGGCTAGCTCGGTACTACTACAAAATGCCTCTACGGGCTTCCAAATCCCAAAAGGAAACAAAAAGCCAAGTGGCTAGATCAAAACCCAATCCAATTTCATACAGAAATTTAGATACATACCTTTTTGTCGGGCAATTTAAATTTATCCTTTGGAATCAAATCCAATTTTCTTGTCCCTTTATAATACCTGCATATCTTACTTAGCAACTATCCAATCGTAACCTTTCAAATCGTTTTATAGCTTTCCTTATATAGGTTTCCATATTTATTTCTATTCAAATTAGTTTTCCCCTTCCCATATGAATTCAATTTATTTTCAACTCTGAATATTGAATTTTATCTTCCATTTATAACTGATTCATATCATTATTTAAATTAGATTCATTCACTAGTTCATTTCAGTTTCCAATTTGAAATCATTTGTTGCTAACAAAAATTTTCAAAAATTTTCTAACTCCCAAAATTTCTGAATTTTTTTGGCAGAGTCTCCTTTGTATGGAGGAGGAGCTTTTGCAATTTGACAAGAGATATAAATATATATACATCGACCCACATGGTCGGAAAAGCAAAAACAGTTCATATTTCCTATTTTTATTGCGTAGGCGTACCTTTATTTAGCATTTTAAGCAAGCATCTTATTTATTTTAGGAAATAGAGCAACAAAATCTAGCCAAACGGCCTTCCAGTACCTGTACTTACTCAATTTAAACATATAAGCACTATATATCTGAAGTTTATAACATTTCTCTTACTAAAACAACTAAAACACTTCAATTCTGAAAGAAATGTATTCAAAATCACTTCCACGAGCAATTTATATGTTTTCAAAACTAATTCAATTGCTTCAACCAATTTATATACCATTTCCTTAAATTTTAATGGCTTACAACTCAAGTGCTTGCATCTAATTTTTTTAATCCATCAAGCGCATATTCACTGCAAATGATTCAAAAACAATTGTATTTATTCTCTATCCATTCATAGAATTTTAATTACTTCCATTTACGTTAAACGACAATTGTTTACATGCAAATTCGGTGATATCCGCTTAATAGAGTATTTATTTTAGTTTATAACTACTTCAAATTAGTTTCAACTCATTTTATATTTAACTCCATTTCATTTCTAATTTATTCACCAGCCATTTATTGCATTTCATTTCATCTCCGCATTTGTTTCATTCCAAACAATTTATTAAGCTTGAAAACATTCGATGCTTATATTAATACCCATTTTCCAATTAAATTTAACCCAAACTTTATTTAATAGTCTTCCATTCTCACTCGAGACCAAGCTTTTATTGAATTAAATCATTTTACCCTCAAATTAATATCCATCATAACTTAAGTTCACTCTGATAACCCGACTCCAATTAAAACCTTGCTTAAACCTTTATTCAGTCAGACTTATCCATTTATTATTTAGTTCTATTAACCCATTCATTCACCCCATATTTAAATTTTTAATTCACTTAATTCATTTTTGAATTTACTTCTTTAATACAAGCCGTTCTCAATTTATTTCTATTCACTTGGGTTTTGACTGCAACTCAAACATTTCTTTTATCATTCAGTTTCATTTTATTTTTAATAACATCTCAACTTATTTTAATTCATCATCAAATCCATGTCGAATTCTATTTACAATTCGAAACCAATTTCCAAACTTCATTATTAACTTACAATCCATTTTATTTAACCGAGTTAAATTTTATTAACATACTCTATCAAATAATTATTTAGCTAATAAGCTTACTTCAAATTTTAAATCAATATTCGATTTTTATTACAAAATCACTTCATTAAATTTTCCAGAATTCAATTTTATTTTATAATTCCAGTTTGGATTTCCCTTTTATTTTCCCAAATTTCAACACTTTTATTTAAAAAAATTGAAATTCTTTTAAACTCAGATAATATTATGAAAATAGCTTTTTATAAAAAATACTTTTTATAATTCGATGTCTCAACCAGTCCATCCTTGTACTCATAGAAATTCGGTCATACGTTGATCAGACGTAGAAATGAAAATCTGTAAGTACTTGGTAGACTCATTTCCAACATCCAGTGAAAATACTTGGAAAATAATTTTACTTGAAATATAGAAAACAGTTTTTGAAAATAAAGGAAATATCTTTGGTGAGAATGCTCTGGAAATCATCACACCCATCCATGGTCACAGTTACATCCTGGGTTACGTTGCTGTCGCAGCAAAAGTCCATGTAACTGATTACACCATGAAACCCACAACAGATCGCAGTTAGATCCAGGGTTGCCGTCGCAGCAAAAGTCCATGTAACTGTAAGCACTCTGCGGCCTCTCGATTTCGCTGTCAAATGAAACTTCTCCATTCTCATATAGATCGTAGTCTACCGATGCAAAATCAAACGTAGACTGTTGGCTCTCAGCGGCGCACACTACTTTCGCTATGTTACCATAGTGTCGCAGTCTACCACTATAAAATCAAACGCAGACTGTTGGCTCTCAGCGGCTCACACGACTTACGCTATGGTACACTACTCATAATCCTCAGGAACTAGTTTTGTCTGGACTCCTCACAGGATCAACTTTAAAACCCCTCCTTAGGGCTCATGCAGAACCACCTGGTGGCATTCCTGAGAAGTTCATTTTAAGAGAGCGCTTTTTTCTCCAGAGCCATCATCAAAACACTTTATACTATACACATATAGTATCTTTCCCAAAATCATACACCTAGTATGAATATCATATAAGGCTCTTTTACACAAAATCGATTCCCAAAATCAATAATTTCCAAAGTAGGCTTTTCCAAATCTCAATTTGATTTTGCCCAAAAATCAAAAATCTTTCCAAATCCATAGGTTCCCAAAACCTTTCCTCAATCATTTTCAAAATCATTTTCACAAATCCTTTTTATATATTCATACATATAATAGTCTTGGAAATCTTTGAATAAATTTTATACCTGTATAAATTCTCCTTCATACTTTAAATCTTTTCAAAAATCTTTTCTTCTGGCTATAGATTCAACAAAGGTAGTTTTTATCTTAGTTAACAAAGATATACAATTTAAATTTTCTTTTCCTTCCAAAACAAATAGTCAGTTTTAAAATTACTTATAAAGTCACTTGCCAAATTACTTACTTTTATTATAAAGTAAAATTTTAATCAGAAAGATATTCAGTTTCCACTTTATTTCCATAAAGTTAATTCCTACCATAAAAATATCAAATTTTAGTTTGTTTTGTTGAAGTTCATCATATATTCACAAAATATATTTTCCATTTCAAGAATCATCTTATATCTTTTATCCACACTTCAATATCAAATTCCATTCCAGTCCGTACAATGTTCACATATCATCCATGCGCCAAATCAATCCGATCGCTCTCTGGATCACACAATTTCACTTCCGAACTAGTATTGTCCACCCGACTTTCTAGTGCGGACTCAGATCTGATTTCTTGATCAGAAACCATCATTCTCCTTGCATAGTCATTCTATGATAGAGAATATCCAGAACCAATCAACAATCCATATCCAGGTTCGCCGTCGAAAATCGAGTGAAAAATCCCAACTCGGATCGATAAACTATCTCGTAATTCTGTACTCGAATCTAGATCAAATCACTATGCGAATAGAATAATGTACGTACATCCTACGTATTTAACTTCATCGATTATTAGCCAAATCAATTCCCTTTCTATTCATATTTCCATTAATTCCCTTTCACTTATTTACAATTGCCTTAATTCTCATCGAATTATCACTTTAATTCTTATCTCAGTTGGGTATTTAAATCAATAACAGTTTGAACTCCGACCAGTTTATATTTAGAAAATAGCTTGAACTTTTTAAAAATAGATAAGTAGTTGAAAAATAATTATTAGCTTGCAAAATAACTATAAAATAGGTAACTAACTGTAATATAGTCGAAAAGTAGTTGAATAGTTTCAGGAATTTTAAATAATTGCAAAATAGTTGTAAAATAGAAATTAGTGTGTGAAATAGTTGAAAAATAGTAATTAGTTTAGAAAACAGTTGAAAAATGGTTAAATAGCTCGAAAAATAATTGTAACACAAGTTTAAAATAATTTGGCTTTAAGAAAGAAAGGTCGTATATATTTAATAGCTTAGAAAAATAAGTTTATATGAAAACAATTTATTTAAAATAGTCTAGAGTCAACCGTTCAATTTCCTAACAATTCAACTTAAATTTCCACTTCCATTTAATTGACTCAATTCTAACTTGAATAACTTCAATTTCTATTGAAATTTATTTGGACCCAGTTCAACTTCAATTCTAATTAATTCAAACTCAATTCAATTGTTACAAATGGAATCTAAGTTTCAGCTTTAACCCATCTCGAATTAGATAAATTCGAGTTGAATTCTCAAAGGTTGGTTTAACTCTTTAAACCAAATTAACTTTTATTTAAAGTTTTTAAACAATTTAAATTTCTGAGTCCAATTTTTCATTTTAAGTTATCTTTACTTATATATTTCAAGATTCAAATAAGAGCTCAATATAATTTTGTTTTAAAATTTTAATTTATTACTAAATTTTACCTTCCAATTTGAAGCCAGTTTTTTAAATAATTTAATTTACAAATTCAATTATTCAAATTTTTAGTCCAAAGTAATTCCATATCCTTAATTTCAAATTAAATTTAGATTTCCCTTTTTGTCTCAATAATGGATATATTGCCACACTTCATTTCTCATTCATTTAAACAAATCCAATTCGCAATTTAAGAATTTTTTTAATAACAATAGGATGATATTATCCAATTTATTTTAAAACGTCCATCCATTTCCAATTTCCAGATCTCAAACCCATTTTGAGATCACGCAAACTACAAATTCAAATCAACCATTTAACTTTCCAAGTTAAATTCCAATTCCATCTTAAAATTTCCAATTCAAGTTGAATTAATTCTCACTTTCTTTCCAACTTCCAATCAAATTCCATTTGATTCTGACTTATTCACTTTATTTATAGTTCTAAATTATTCAAATAAATTTGGACTAATTTCAAATTGAATCCACTTCAATTCCATATTCAACATCTTACCTAAATTCAAATTATATAATTCAATAATTTAATTAACAAGTGAATATTGATATTTGAAATTCAAGTTAAAATTAACCTTTCAAAATTTTAAACCTACTTAAATTTTAGAAGTTATACTCATCTTATAAATTTACTTCATTTGGCTTACTTTAATAACAAATATATCATCATTAAACACAATAACTATTTATGATGATACTCATGGTAATCGTATCAAGATACCAATTCCTTTTTATATTATTCTTACTTCTATAAATTTAAGATTAAATGTCAATTTGAATCCATTTCAACTTACCTTTATTTAAAGTTTTTAAACTATTTAATTTATGAGCTCAAATTCTAGAGTTTCATTTCAATCAGTTTAATTTGGTTGTATTTCTATTACCACTTAATTTAATTCCAATTCAAGATTTCAATTATGTTGTATTTTATTATATCTTAATTTAATTCCATTAATTTAACAACTAATCGCTTTAATATTTATTAGAATGAAATATTTGTTTTATATCAAAATATACTTTTATATAAAATCATTTTAAAACCTTTATATTAGAAAATAACAAGTACGCTCTCATATATACATACATACATACATACATATATACATACCCAACTCATTCTAGAGTACAACGGACTCTATTTAATGAGTAATCTCCACCAGAGCCAAGGTTCTCGCTTAACCTGGCTCTGATACCAAATGTAACAACTCGAAATTTTCACACCCGAAAATTCCAGATAGTTATGAAAAGAAGAAAGATATAGAAGAAGAAGAAGAACAGAAACATTAACATCTCACATTCGCAGCGGATAAAATATAATAATAAATAATAATAGTCTACAAAGGAATATTATATTTGTCGATTACATTTAATATACATCAGAGTTTCACATACATTCAGTCACTGAATATATACAATTATCATGTCATAGATTTATAATAATATAACATAACGGAAATACTCTACACGTTCCTGCCATCCGGCTCGCCTCCTGAGCTCCAGAACGCCCTTACCTGAAAATCTGTAATACTCGGTTTGACCCGAGCATTACATAATAGTAACACCCGGGTCAGGCTGGAAACCAGCATGAGTAAACCCAACTAACATGGAATACCACAACATAGAACTTAAATAAAACCCGGGGTAAACTATATCAATTTAACCAATTCACAACTTGCTATAGACAACCCAATTTCACATATAAATTTCTAAGTACCAAACTTAGATAAAATAATCCAATTCACTTAAATCATTTCATTCCTGCCTATAGGTTTCGCAAATCAATTTATAAAAATTCGAAGTGGTTTCGAGTATTTCCTAATACCCGACCCAGTCTCTTCGAAACCCATGCTATCCTAACCCAAGTTATTCAAAAGAAATACACAACATTTCATATCAGAGATATCAACTCATTCAAAACATCCAATACCATTCAATCATCCATAAGCAAAGCTTAATCACATACAAATCAATTCCATTGATTCAAATTGAATTTCAAACCTCAATCACTTAGATTCCTTCATTTAACGTTAATTAATTTCAATATTAATTTATTCCAAATCAATTAATTACTCAACCTTACATTATTCATCTTAATTAGTCATCCAAGATTAATTATTTTCAATTACATTTCAAGTAATTATCTTTAATTAATTTCACGATATTAATTATCCTTAACCAAAATCAATAAGAAATCTTAATTACTTCAAAATTAATTCACTATATTAATTACATTAATTCTTAATTACTTACATTAATTAACTTCTCATAAGTCACTTATTATCGATTAATTCATCTTGAATTACATCCTTAATTATATTAATTATGAATTCCAATTATATTTCCATTTATTCTAATCCAAATTAATTACACTAATTTAATCACGATATTAATCATTCTCAACAATCTCGACCTGTATTTAACTATCTTTCATTTACTTCATTAAATAAATTAATTACTCATTTTATAATAGAAGCTTAAAGGAAATTAAACCAAAATTATTTTTAAATTCGGTTTAGAATTACACTCTGACATTCAAGTTATTCAAAACACTTAATATTTTAAAACTTATTTGTTAGATTTAACTTTGATTTAGGCCTTGTTTAAATCTCTACTTTACAATTCAACTCCAGTTTTTAAATATCACTTTTATTTCTTTCCAATTCATTTTTATTTCATTCTGTAATTATTTCACTTTCTAATTTTTTCCCACCCTTCTATTTCTTTAAAAATCCAATTTTATATATTTCGATAATTCAGGGCACCGAAATATCCAAGCAACCCACAACATTTAATCTTCCAATTGCCAATAATAATCCTCCCAAAGCTACCAATCATCCCAATATATATACTAGAGATTACTATATAATATAGCATATCAATTCAATTCACACATTCAACCAATCATTTAAATGGAACCATTTAAGTTTAAATAAAAATCCCAAAGCGCGCGGTTTACTCACCTTTGATTTTGCAATCCAAATCCGATCTCGACATGTTTCTTTTCAGATTTTAACCTTGTATAAACAGTTATACGATTTATTAATATACGAACAATTTGAATAATAATTTCATTTGATAAATTTAATCTAATTAACAAATAATTTATTTCAGCAGATCTTCCTATAAATAAATAATTCTTAGGAACCAAATAATTAAATTTCAAGTTACAAAAATAATTGAATAAAACAAGCTCTTTAATACATATATCTAAAATGACATTTAAATTTGTATACTTATTTCATTTTATCCTTGCAATTATATAAATTTTGTTTTAAACAGTGAGTAGGTATGCAGATTTCTAATTTTAATCAATACATTAATTGAATTAAATTTAAAATAAAATAAATACCTGCATCACTCTTCCTTCACGTTCACGACCTAGGCAACACGTAGATCCAAGCGCGACAACCTCCACACCTACGCGCGATTCCACGCAGCGAAACCCCAAACCCCCAAAGCCTTAGTCGAGCTTCCCCTTACTTGCGCACCCTCACGAACCCCGTTACCATCGAGAATCGCAGCCTCGAGCTCGCGCTTCATCACCACCGCGACTCCACGTGCTTTTCGCCGAAACCTCCCCGTGTTGAGCAGCAACGTCGCTCGTGCTTGCTCATATCCTAGTTCCCAGATTTCGCTCGAACTCGAGGCATCCTACTACATCGACTTCAAATCGAATCGCCTCGCCCCAAATACGCTTCCACCATCGCGATGTCGACTGCGATTTTGAAGACACGCGAATGCAATTGAATTCCTCTAGAGCCAGTAACTGTGAATCGATGACTTTTGCTTTTTTACTTCTTTTTTTTTAAAAAAAAACTCGGCTTCGATTTATTATTGGATTGAAAATGAGGAAAGGAAGGAAACGAGTTCGATATTCTGCTAAAGGTGAGAGAGAGGACGGGAAAAAAATAGAGATTTGGGGATGCTTCTTGAATACACGTGTTTATTAAATAATTAAATATTGAAAATATATCGTTGCATAACACGAAATCCCGAACCTCGAATCAGACATGCCGATAGACGTTTATAGGGTTTTACCCATATTCCGAACATGATGGAACGTGTTTCGGAGGCTAATTTGATTGTATGCACGAGTTACGGAAGTAAACGATCAATTTTAAATTAAATCGATTAAAATAGTTTCTATGCGTTTTGAGTTGCCAGGGTCAAACGACAACTCCGATGGCTACGAAAATTGAAATCCGATAATACTAACTATTACGGATCCAATGGAACTAGTTTCGTCTAATTCCGAGACTGTGCCTCAGAAGGTTATTATTTAAATATCGATTTAAACGGTATATTCTCAAAACTGAATAAATCACCTTTAAATTAAATTTCAACCATTCTATTGTATTCAGTATCATCATTATAAATTTTACAAGCCTTTTTATGTTTAACAGGCTTAAACCTGAAGATTCAACAATTTACCCAATTTTAGTTTATTAAATCTAATAACACAACTGCCGAAAAATAATAATATTTGAATTCAAGTTGAAAATTAACTTTTAAATATTTAAAATCAACTAATTATTCCATTTTAAATTGTTAAAAATTCTGGGTCGTCACATTTGGCCGCTAGTGCATGGGGCTGTGGAGCTCGTATGGGTAGTCTTCGATCATCTGCAGGCATCACGTGGAGGGAGCGGCAATCAAAAATACATGCACGACCATGGGTTTTCTTGCGTACGTGATACTTGGGAAGGAGGATACGCGATGAGGGAGAAGGAATCATGCGGCCTTGATTTCAGAAGAAAAAGCAATGGGCAGATTAATTTATGGGTAATAAATAAATAAATAAATTTGTAAATAAATTTATACAAAATCATGTAATCTTATAATTGCAATAACTTTGTCATACGAGGTCTTAATTTGACGAAACAAATCTTGTTAGGTTCGTATTTGTGAACGCTATGTGATGGAGCTAGATTGAATTGATTTGGAGCTGCTAGGAATTTTTGGTAAATTTGAACACTCGTTTAATTTTAATCGAAATAAATGCTGCGACGGCAAAAGCAGGCAAAGTGAGTAAAACTCACTCTTACCGACTCGCTTATATTTTATTTAAGTGAGTATAAATTGTATCATATGCTATGATGGTTGTTTGGATGTATATGATATATGTGTGTGTGTGTGTGTGTGTGTATTGGTTTGGATATATTCCGACATATTTTAGCAGATGAGACCCTATACGTTCCCGTGTATGAGAGGATGACCCTTTGTATGCATGTCTACTTTGAAGCAGACATTGTACATATTTTCTCATAAGTATATTTATTGCAGGTGACAGGTTAGAGTGAACCAATTGGATTCCTCACAAATGTTGATTTTTATTTACAGATATTGTTATATATGCTGTTAAACGACATAATTGATATGATTGATGTGAACCCCTTATTCGGCGCCTTTATAGCATTAGGCCTATTTTTGGATTCTAAAAGACTGAAATAACGATTTTGATTTAAAATGGCTATTTAAGTGATTTTTGAAGTTATATAAGTTTTAATAATGAGTTGTAAATTATTAAAATATGAAGTTTAAATAGATGGAAATGACATGTGATTTTGAAATATGAAGTTAATTATTTTATAAAATAAGTTAAATTGGGACCTTGGACTTATTATAAATGGTTTATATATAAGATTTATAAAATTGATATTTTATAAATAAAAGTAATGGTCTTATAATGATTAGAAATGGAATTGTAATCAAATTTATATATAGATTTGCAATTGAAATTTAGAAATGAATTTATAACGCATTTGATAAGTAATAAGATTTAAAAAGAATGAATTTGTAAATAAGAGATTTCTAAGTAAATTAACTTATAATTGGATTTTGACATATAAATGAGATGTAAATGGAATTTGTTAGTAAAGGAATTTTTCATATGGAAGTTTATAAAATTTAATGGAATTTATAAATATTGTTTTATAAATCCAAAATAAATTTAATTTGATAAGTTAAACATAAAAGTTTATTAAAGGAATTATATTCACGATTTTGGACAGTGAACAATCCTTTAATTATATGTGTAGAAGTAATGAATTTGGTAAGAGAATTTTATTCATGATTTTGGACGGTGAACGATCCTTTAAATTAAATAAATGTTTGGGAAGTGATATTTTAAAATGGAGCTTGAATGGTTTGAAATTAAGTAAATTGTGATTCCCTTATTGTGATGTGGAAATGTTTTCCAAATAGTATATTGTTGAAATGGTTTTGAGAATAGACCTTTTTAAAGATAATTTGAAGTAAATGATTTGACAAAGTGATTTAATTAATAAAATATTAATTAAAAGGGCTTAGCGATTTCTTATGTACTAGATTTTGTTTGTTGCTTTGATAGTTAAATAACCGGCTATCAAATTTGGCCATTTTAGTTTCTTGACTTGATGTAGAAACACATTAGTCTTAAACTTAGTACATAATTGGCTATGTAGGCTTGCTTATCGTTCGCGTTAAGAATGTTGATTCGTGTAATGCCGAATGATTACTATAATCTATCTAGCTTCCTTAATGGCTGAAGGATAGCAAGTTAAAAGTTGAAGACGTGATAAGTGTATGAGACTTAGTTTCCATGTGAGGTTGAGAAATTCTTTTGCGTTGTTGGTGTGAAGAGATCAGGATCATATTTATCTGAAAATCATTTCGAACCAACATATATGCATTCGATTGTGCAAGTTATCGATGATATTGATATTTATGATTTTCATAGTGAAGGGCTGCTTGTTGATCGTTTGGGGGTAAAATCCCAATATACTGTTGAATCATGAGTTTTGATTCATGACAAAAAGCTTAAACAATCAGTGATGATACTATACGATTAAGCGACAAAAAGAGAAAATGCTATGCTATTAAATTACAAAGGAGACAAGACTTCAAATCTAAGTATAGTATGTTTATTTATTGAAGTTTTAGTCTTAGATATAGTTTGAAATTGTTAAAATCTATCCTCAAGTAGTTTACACAAAATCAAAGTTGTTTTAAGATTCAAATTCTTTAAAGAAGGTGTAAACTGTGCACTGACAACCAGGTCAGTCGACTGACCAAAAATGACCAGTCGATTGAACCTGTTCAGTTGCAAAAATACACTCTGTTATACATCATCTTTGAATATTCAGTTGACCGGTCGATTTTGCTCAGTCGAATGAACGACTTTAACAGCTATTTTTTTGAAGAGACACTTCCATTTGCGAAGAGTTACGATCCAAATTGAAGAGATATGGCTGCATCTTTTGATCAAAACCCTTCGTGAATAGTTGTAGCTGTTTGTCTGCTATATAAATACATTTGATTCACTTCTCAAATAATCGAATTCATTTTTGTTTTCTGACTATAATCTCTACTATATATTCCTACATTCTAAAAGCAATCATAACCTTTATATTGCTTGAATCTCCGAACTAATCAGTACATTCTTTGATTCTAAGCAATATCTTCCTTTCATATCTTCACACACACAATATATACTTGAGGATTTGATTATAGGAAGGGTGTACTATTAAAAGTCATATCCATATTATTCAGAATGCAAGTTTCAACTATTTTGTTTACCAGTAAAAGTCCTGTTTGGTTGTTCAGGCGTTAAAAGTCCTCTTCGGCTGTTGAGATGGAAAAAATCCCGATCATTTTCTCTGGCGTTGTATACCTATTCCTTCGGGTTAAGTGAGGGGTTATTGAGATTTTAGAGGAAAGTCTGGGACTGGACGTAGAATGGGAAGTTCGAACCAGTATAAAAACTCCTGGTGTGCTTATTCTTATTTACTTTACTGTTATTATCTACTTCTGCATTTAGATTATAATAAATCCCATATTATACGATCCTAAGTGATAACTAGCCATACGGTAGTAACTTTCATTTGGCATCAGAGCAAGGACATCTTATAACCGTAACATAGTTGTTTGATAATTTTTTTGTAGTATGGATAATAATATCAATTCTAGCATTAACATTAACTCTAGTTTCACAGAAGGTCAGTCAACTGCTCGACCACCACTATTTAATGGTCTTAACTATAATTACTAGTCAACTAAAATGAGAATATATATGCAAGCTAATGGTTTTGAAACTGGAATATTACCCAAAAGGAATATATCATGCCAATAGAAGATTTTTCAACTTGGACTATTGCACAAAAAACTGATGCTACTTCAAATGCTAAAGCAATGTACATGTTATTCTGTGCATTAGATAAAAATGAGTTTAATAGGGTCAGTATGTGTACAACTGCTTATGAGATATGGAGAACTCTAAAAGTAACTCATGAAGGGACAAACGAAGTCAAACAGAGCAAAATCTTTATGTTGAAAAATCATTTCCGAAATTTCAAAATGAAACCTAACGAAACTATAAACGACATATACTCTTGATTTCAAGATATATATCACTCACTATTGGCACTAGGAGATTTTTTATTTATTTTGATGTAGTATCAAAAATCCTAAACTCTTTAACGGATGAATGGAAAAGAAAGGTCTTAGCTATTGAAGAAGCAAACGATCTTTCCACTATGAAACCAGAAGAGTTAATAGGAAATCTAATGTCATATGAAGTGAATTTGCAGGCAAAGAAAGTATAGGCATAGGATAAGAAGAATCTAGCATTTCAAACAGAAAAAGATGATTCAGATTCAGATTTAGTTGAAGAGGATATGGCACTTATTGCAAAAAAATTTTGAAATTCAAAAAGAATAACAAGATCAGGAGTTACAAAATAACTCTAGCAACAATAATAGCAATAAACCATTATCCTCTGTCATATAATGTTATGAATGTCATAATAAGGGTCATATGAAGAAAGATTTTCCAAAGAAAAAGAAATTCAAGAAGGACAAATTCAAGAAGAAAGCATTTTCAGTAACATGGGATGCTTCAGATTCTTCTTCATCATCAGAGAGTGGCAGTGACAGTGACACAGAGCAAGCAAATGTATGCTTTATGGCTACAAATGATGATGTGCCACTTAAAAAGAGGAAAATGGATTTTATACAGTGGTTGCTCGAAATATATGATTGGTAATAAGGACAGTTTAACTAACATTGTTTACTCAAATGGAGGATCGTCACTTTTGGAGACAATTCAAAAGGTTATATCATCGACAAAGGTGATGTGAGCAATAATGGTATCTCTAACTTACCTCTCATTTCTGATGTTTTATTAGTTAAATTCTGACAATCAGTTAGCTGATATTTTCACTAAACCACTCAATGGAAATTGTTTTATAAAGCAAAGAAGAGAACTAGGTAAAATTTCTTTAAAAGAATTATAAAATTTCAATAATAATTTTTTCTTCTTCTTTTTTGGTACTTGAACTCAGTATCTTTATCTTGGAAATTCTATGTCTTTACCATTTCACTATTTGTTGTTTCACAACTGATTTTATAATACATTCCATATTACACGATCCTAAGTGATAACTAGCCACACAGCAGTAACTGATTTTCTAATACATTCTCTTTACTTATTTCACTCTTCTCATGGATAATTCTCAACCATGAAAATTCTAATTATTTTCCTCCTCTAGTTATTTTTCTGGCTATCCTTTATTCCATCTATCTACTGCTATTTTTTCCATTATTATATATACTTGAATAGTGTATGTTTATCTTTCCATCTCATTTGCTTTAATCATATATTATTTCTTTCTTACAACAATGTCCTCCCAAGACAACTCTTCACATGGCTCTGCATATTCCTTTGTCGATTTTTCCATACCTTCCTCTAGGTCTTCTAATTTACCTACACCTACTCCATGCCATGAACTGGCCAGACCATCCACTATCATACTGGCTATACTCCAGAAAAGAAGAAGGCACGTCATTTCTTATTTTTTGGTTCTCCGTTAACAAAACAAAAGATTGATGATTTACATCATTATCAATGGGAATCAATAGCAATTCAATGAGAAATGTACTATGAGCAAAAGCTAAATTCAAAACGACTTAGCTTTCTGGAGCTATTTGGCTGGAAATTTTACGGCTCGTCTTCATCCAATGTTCAACAACCCACAATGTTCTCTTTTCATCAGTCACCACAACCTCTTCCTGTGTCTCCAAATTTATAGGAACGTGGAAATCACTGGTCTCCATTAAAACCATACAAAGAAAAAACTAAAGTTGAACTAGAAGATTGCAAGACTCCGCATTCATCCACTTCTTCTTCATCTAAATAAGCTTTATTTTTTTTCAATTTATTTTTTATGCTTCGTTGATTAATATATTGAATATATTTTAATCTATTTGTTAACACATACAAAAGATAGATAATGATGCAAAAAAGCATTCAGTCGACTGAACGAATTAGGTCAATCGACTGAATCTGGAAACAAAGAGTTTTGGGATATTGATCAGTCGACTAACCATATACGACCAGTCAACTGAATGAATAATCTGAACCTATTAACTTCCGTTTCACGTACTTTTTACCCTTATAACCCATCTTCTTCACTTTTACTCTCCACTTTTACCTTCTACCATCAGATTTTGAAAACCCTAGCCCCCAAATTCTCAAATTCCTTTACTCAATTGTCCTTTCAAATGGCTCCAAGACAACCTAAACAATCGAGAAAAGCCTCATCCTCTTCCTTTGAACCTATTGATATTGAAATAGCTCAATGGCTTTATGATGCCACCGCTGTCCAAAGATGGAACAAGATGAAGGAAGCTCATTTTCTCGAAGGATCTTTTGTTGTGTTTCCTGACTTCGCTGCATATAGAGTTCAAGATCTTGTAAGAAGAAGTCGTCTATACTCTCTTCTTGACCACAATCAAAACAATCTCAAAATTAATCATACAATGGTAAAACTCTTTTACGCTAACTTAAATTTGGGTCGTCAAAATCCACGAAATCGTGACAAATTATGTATGAAGTTTAGTTTGTGGTCAACAAGTATTCTTGTCATTGATAGAATTGGACACATACTTCATACACCAACTAATGTTATTCCTTTAGAATACTTAAATGTTCCTTTAGGCGAATGAGATGAAGTAAGTCATAAGTTTTTGGAAGACGACATGACAGAATTAAAATCTATCGCCTTACGCCCTATAGCTCGAATTATGCATCAAGCCTTAATGCGTACAATTCTTCCTCGTACTGGTTCTTATGAGCTTGTATATCCGGAGAATTATAGGGCTTCATATGCAATTTAGGAAGTTGTTTAAATCAATTGGCCTAAGCTACTCTTGATGAATTCTTATCCTTCAACCAAGGTCGAATGAACATCATTTATTACGGTGAGTATATTATGCGGCTACATATGAAACTACAAGTCCCTATTCCAGAATCCGATACCTCCACTCCTAAAACTCTATATAGCCGCACAATTAGTCTGATGAAATTACCTCCAAGACCACTTACTATCATGTCATTCCAAGATTGGCAATCAAGGCCTCGCCAAAAAGCTGCTACTCTACACCAACAAAGAGATGAAATTCGTACCTCAACCCCATCCCAAAGCACTCGAGAGTCCATTGGTCTAATTGCATGTAAGCAAGTAGTTTTGGATTCTCGCATTAAAAATCTCGACAAGAAGATCGACAAGAAGTTTGACAAGATTAAAATCCTTTGCGGGATTTTATGGGATGCAATCTCTTGCTCCTCCTCCACAACTGTTGACACTTCACTTAGTGGTCAGGGCAAATGTCCAGCACCTTGTTTTACTTGGTCTACATCCAAAGAACATACAAGTTCTGACACTAGTGGAAATGGAGGTGGCAGACAATTTGTGGAAAGTTCTTCACGAGGCAAAGGATCAATGCAAATGGAAGAAGAAACAGATTCAGACTTTGATGAGTGATGTTGATATTTCTTGATTGGTGGTAGTAAGTTATTTTTCTTTTAATTTCACAAACATTCTACTACTTTTTTTTATAAGCTTGTATAAATAGCTCGGTAAAATTTGAAACAATATTTTTTTTTGAGATTGTTATGCTGTTAGTTCACAATGATAAAATTATTTTTTATTTCCTTTTTGTCGATGACTAAAGGGGAGAAATTTGTATGACTAACCAATTTTTTTTTTAGGATTAGATATGTCACCAGATATTCAGGGGATATATATATAAACTTTCGTTATATAATTCTTAATAAATAGCATCATCCAAAATTGGTTGTCATCAATCAAAAGGGATAACGATGAATCATGAGTTTTGATTCATGACAAAAAGCTTAAACAATTAGTGATGAGACTATACGATCAAGCGACAAAAAGAGAATGAGATATGCTATTGAACTACAAAGGAGACAAGATTTCAAATCTAAGTATAGTATGTTTATTTATTGAAGTTTTTTTTCTTAGATATAGTTTGAAACTGTTAAAATCTATCCTCAAGTAGTTTACACAAAATCAAAGTTATTTGAAGATTCAAATTCTTTAAAGAAGGTATAAACTATGCACTGACAACCAGGTCAGTCGCCTGACCAAAAATGACCAGTCGACTGAACATGTTCAGTTGCGCAGATATACTCTGTTTTACACCATCTTTGAATATTCAGTTGACTTTTCGATTTTGCTCAGTCGACTGAATGACTCTAACAGCTATTTTTTCTGAAGAGACACTTCCATTTGCAAAGAGTTACGATCCAAATTGAAGAGATATGGCTGCATCTTTTGATCAAAACTCTTTGTGAATAGTTGTAGCTGTTTGTCTATTTTATAAACACATTAGATTCACTTCTCAAATCACTGAATTTCATTTTCGTTTTCTGACCATACTCTCTACTATCTATCCCTGCATTCTAAAAGCATTCATAATCTTTATATTGCTTGAATCTCTGAACTAATCAATATATTCTTTGATTTTAAGTAATATCTTCCTTTCATATCTTCACATACACAATATATACTTGAGGATTTGATTATAGGAAGGGTGTACTATTAAAAGACATATCCGTGTTATTCAGAACACAAGTTTTGACTATTTTGTTTTCCAGTAAAAGTCCTGTTCGGTTGTTTAGGCAGTAAAAGTCTTCTTCGGCTGTTGAGTCAGAAAAAATCCTGATCGGTTGCTCAAGGTTGTATACCTATTCCTCCGGGTTAAGTGAGGGATTATTGAGAGAAATTCCAGAGGAAAGTCTGGACTGGATGTAGAATGGGAAGTTCAAACCAGTATAAAAACTCCTGGTGTGCTTATTCTTATTTACTTTACTATTATTATCTGTTCCCACATTTAGATTATAATACATTCCATATTACATGATCCTAAATGATAACTAGCCACATAGTAGTAAGTTTCATATACATCTAGTAGTAGTTTCTTCATTATGAAATATCCAATGCAAGGACTATTCGCTACAAATCTTATGGATTTCCTGATACGACGTGGTAGGAAAGTTCCTTTGGCTTGTCCTTTTCCTAGATAACTTGTATGGATGAGTATTTAACATTGCATTTCTAAGATTACGTACATCGGTCTTTACAAACGTACACAATTAGGTAGCGGAGAAGGCAAATTCTCTTAGCTAAACACCCTCCTTGAGATGTACGAGCTCAATGGTTATATTTTCATGGAAGGTAATTAGTAATCAATGGAAATGGCAATGTGGCATGCAAAGATGATGTGATATGTGGAAGGTAATCGTTACTTCATATCTCATCAATCGGAAATGACCAAAACACAGTTAGATGCAGCAAGGCTAAGTGGATCATTCCCAATTAGGATATAATCATCCACTTCTAGATATATTTCTTCTCACTATGACGTTTGGGATGTAAATTATTGTGGATGTATGCTATGAGGGACCTCAGAAAGGACGGTAATGACCGAGGGATGACATAGTCATAGAGGTAGGCCAGTCTTGTGTTGGTAGAGGATCTTTGAGATGGATCCTCGGTACTTTCCTCTAGAGATGTACTGTCGGAAGGTTGTCCCTTCACTTGGTCATTTATATGGAAATCCAAACTCCACCACGTGCTTGCCATTTTGTTTGTAGAGCCTAGTATTTTAGAATTTAATAAAGGTAACAATTTTGGTTATTTTAATTATTAGTTTTATAATAGGCACTATTATAATATACCAGGATTTGATCTGAAATGTTTTGGTTACCGTTAGGTAAAAGCCTGTCCGTGTTTATGTGTGGGCGTATCTTACGAGATACCCTTCTTTTGATAAAGAATGCTCTGATAAAATTAAAATAATTCAGTTGAGTATGTTTTCTCACGCTGTTTACCAGACTGATCCGGGCATTCTTCCCTTTTAATGCTCGGGTCAGACGGAGTATATTTTTAGGTTTAGAGTTGGTGCTTTAAAGCTTCAACATGAGAGCTGGAAGTCTTCAGATCGTACTCCCATATATGTTTATTTTTTTGCTGCTTTGTTATTTAAATTATCAGCAATTGTACGGATAGTTTATTATAACTGTCCAGACTGATGATTAGTGATTGATTGTTGAACTCTGATGGATGTATGTATACGATATTACAGTTTCTATTTTGTAAAGATCATCGAAACGATATTATATGTTTTCCGCTGCGATGTGAGATTCTCTATTATTCTATTTAGTTTTTTCCTTTCTCCTTCTTCTCTTCTCTTCTCCTCTTTTCTTTCTTTCTCTTAGCTTTCCTTCATTCTGTGCTTTTTGGGTTGGACATGTGTGGTTTATTGTCAATTCAAAGGGTACATATTTGCGGGTTGTCACTCACCCTCCCTCCAGGAGGTGCTATGCCCTAGCCATCTCGACGCAGACAGAGGCTTTTCTACCATCTTAGATAGTATTCAAATATAAGGAGCATTTCACTCACAACTACGTAGATTTCTCATTAAAGAAAATAGCTCTTTATTAATTCCATCTCAAATTCTTTTTACAAATTCATGGATCTTTCCTTTTCGAAAGAAATTTATGATCATCCCCTCCAGGGCTCTGCAATGGTTAGCTTCGTGACCATTCATCATATGGTAGTGGTAATAGGATCCCCCTAAGTTCCTTTCACATTTCGGCCTTTTCTTTCTGATGACCATTAGTTCAGCTCATCCTTAGTAAGTAGACATTTTCCATACATGTTGTTAAGTTGCATTCGTTTTGGAAGTCTTGATTTGAAGCTTGATTCTTAAGGATGGCTTTCTGTCTTTTTTTCTTTGGCCTTATTGCTTCATGCTCTTCGATTGTTTTACTTTTCGCTACCCTTTGGATTTCTTGAGTTGGAAGTGCTCTTGTGGTGGTTTGTTGCCATTTATGTGCAAAGGCATTGTAATCGTTCATTATTTCTTTCTCAAAGATTGTAACTTTGGAATAATGTTGAATGGTTCTTATAATGACCCGCAAATTTATCATTTTGATCAATTATATTTATTTTTAAATAAAAGGTCGATAATACTAAATAATATTGTTTTGAGTGATAATAAGTAACAGTAATCTTATTTTGAATAAATATTTACAAAAATATTTTCCTCGAAATCTAGATTGATAAAATGGCTGAAAACTGTTTTATCAGCAAACAGCTTTATAATCGTAAAACGTCACGCATGGAGCTTGATACATACACTTATTTTTAAAATTAAATAGGAATATGAAATAAAATCTTTTGATTTTATTTTGAAAATAAAATGTGTTTTTGACATTGTCAATAATGCTCTTAAAAATGATAATTGATTAATTTAAATTGAGATTTAATGATTAAATAATTATTATAATTATTCAAATAATGATTTAAAAAAAGTTATAGTTCATTTTGAATAGCTATAAAGTGATAATAAATCATTTATAATAGTTTTATAAATATATATATTTAATTTGAAAATATAAGGAAAAATCAGTATCGCTTTATTGGTATAATAGAAATTTTTGTAAATAATTGTTAATATAAACTTATATGATTTTATAAATCAAATGTGATTATTTTAATTCATTTAAAATGATAATAAGTTTATTTTTAAATTTTGTTTACAAATATATGAACATTAAAGTATAAGTGAAAATGTGACCAGGAATCGGCTCTCTGATCGGCAACGGTTTATTAAACGAAAGTCGTTCGGAATCAATGCAACGTTGTTTGTATATCATGTACACATAGGTAACATACAAATGTATCCACTAACATGGACATGAACATATGTATACATACACATATACTTATACATCTAAAAATACATACATAGTACAAAAATCTAAGATATTTTGTGTAAAGCTTCTTCCTTAAGCATAAATAAGTCAACATATGCATACACGAGTGGATAAAAGTGATGTGCACATAGGGGAAGGACTGTGGCCATGTATTTTTGAAGGGGAAGTGTTCTGGAGAAGCTTGGAAAAAGTGGTGTATGCATATCTTCCTTTTTACTCCTCTTTTTTCCTACAAATGCCCTACTCCCTTCTCTTCTTTTCCATTCTTTTTTTCCTTGTTCTTAAGCTTCCTATGAGCTTCTTTAATGGCTTCCATGCCTTAGGAAAATATTAGCAAAGTTATGGTAAAACATTAGTAAAATATATACACATGCATATAATATCGATCCACATCAAAAACAAGTCAAAACACCTCCTTTCCGCCACTCAAACCCACGGCCATCCTTAGATCCACCCTAGGCCGAGCCCTTCCAGCTCTTCAAAAATCCTTTCCTCCTTTCCACCACTTAAACCCACGACCACCATAAGATACACATTGGCAAGACGATGTTAGCATTCCATGAGAGAGGTGTTATATGTGAAAGGTAATGATGTAGCCTCCGGCCTCATCAATCGAGAATGACTGAAATATGGGATATGCAGCAGGGCCATATAGGTTGCACCAATTAAGCTATAATCATTTTCATCTAGAACAAGTACCTACTCGAATATATTATAGTCTCAAATGGTTGTTGATCCCAACCAAGGCGGTGATCGTATTCGGTACTATCCACCATGGGATAGGCCAGTCATATGTCGGCAGGAATCATTCGGTACTATCTCGATATGCTAATCAAGAGGCATACTGTGGCATGCGGTACCCCGGTAGCCTTGTCATTGTATGGAATCCAATCTCTAATATGTGCCTTTACGATTTTAGTTGTTACGATTTTAGTTGTATACCAAAATATATCGAAATGGGAGATGCAAGCACTTCAGACGTGTTTTATATTTATTTTAAACCCTTAGGCATTATCATAATATCACTAGTTTTAAATAGAAATTGTTTTTGGTTATCGAAAATCTTTCCAAGTTTATGTCTGGTGTGGTCCTATGAGATACCTTTTATTTTTCAAAGGAGTTTTCAAATAAAAATATTATTTTTTGAGTTTACTCACACCAGACCCATGTCTAACCCAAAGTTTATTTTTGTTTTCCCTAAACTCTTGGGTACTAAAATTTTATGAGTAGTCAAGTCATCCACGTTTCTTTCGAAAGCATGTTGGAGGAGCTAGAGTGGGTGGCTTCATGGATAGCTGTTATTGGTATAAATTATTTCGCTATATTATGTATGTACGGTCCATGTATTTTGTGGACAAGCAGTAGTAGTTATCCTAGTTTGGAACTTGTATTATTTAACTCTGATGAAATATTTTGGCTATGACTATGTAATATACTACTTTGTCTATTATATGTTGTTCCCTGCATGGTAAGGTTCTATGTTTGGTTAGTCTTCTACTTATCTTTCTCATTTCTTCAACCTATAATGTCTTGTCTTTCGAATGCAAGAAAGTTGGTTCGTTACATTTAGTATCAGAGCGTTAGTTTGAGAGAACCCCTTTGGGTTAGCGTCAACTTAGAGAGAGTGTATTTTTCATTTTACTCATATATATATATATATATATATATATATATCCTCGATAGATATATCAGCTTTGATAGTTTGTTCAGTACTTTCCTTTTTGGAATTTATGTCGTCCAAGGTAGTCTAAGAAGTACCTTATGCCTAGGTAGTAAGAAATGAGCATTAGAGGCGGATGAGGTAGAGGACTAGCAGCACTACGACCACAGTGGTCAGACTCAAACTAGAAGGGTTGGAATTATCGAAGATCCAACATCGGGGTAGCAAAGGGTGAATTTTTCTACTTTATATAATGATTACAAATACCTAGGAGAAACCATTTAACGGAACTAAGTCTATCGTAGAAGTTCAAGCTTGGTTGCGCACTTGTTAAAAGAGTTTCAAAGGTCTGGATCTATCACATGAGCAGAAGAGATTTTTAGCATCATGGCAATTACAAGAAGGAGCCGCAGCTTGGTGAGACTCCCTTACAATTAATGTTGCAAAAGAGGAGTTTACTTAGGCTCCTTTTAATTAAGCATTTGTAGATCAGTTCCTGCCTACAGCTGATAAGACATGGATGTATAAGAATTTCTTAGACTTGAAGCAGGGCGATTCATTTGTGGAAGAATATAAGGTGATTTTCAACGAGCTATCTTGTTTTGAACCAAAATTGATCAACACCTCGCTACGGAGAAATGAGATGTTCATTTTGGGAATGAGGGAGAATTTCCATGAGAGGATGACTGTCCATGCTAAGGGTTCATTTGTGGATTTGATAGACATGCCACTAAGGTATGAAGTCTTGGAAAAGAAGAAGCATACTCTAGCTGCAACAAATGATAATCCCGGTTGCAACAATTCAAACAAAAGGAAGTTCAACCCAAACTGGATTAAGTAGGGTAAAGGAAAAGGAAATCCATGAGGGCAAGGTGTATGCAATTAAGGACAAGCCTGGACATAGGATAAAGAGCTATCCACTCATGAAGAAGGTGTTATGCTTCCATTGTCACCAGCTTGGAGATAGGGTAAAGAACTGTCCGCTCATGAAGAAGGTGTAGCAGGTTAAAGTGTATGCGATTAAGGATGAGCCATCAACCTCAGGAGATGTGGAAGGAAAGGGATTCTTAAAGATAGCATATTAATTAATGGCATTTTTGTTCGAGTTTTGTTTGATATACGTGCCTCGCATAGTTTTATCTCTTTAGAAGCCGTAAAGAAATTTCATTTTATCCCAAATATTATAGGAAACCCTATCTGTGTATCTACTCCTATAGGAGGTGTAATCCATTTTAACCTAGTGTGTGAACCAATTTTCTATCTTTCCCATCATTTTACTTGTGATCCATATATCTTAGATTTTAAGAGATTTAACCTCATTCTCGGTATGGATGGTTATCAATATATGGACGATAGAGAAAAAACAGTAACATCGGTAACCAAATTGGGAAATAATGCTAAAGTAGCTTGTGAGGACCCTAGTATTCATATGTCTAGTTTCTTGTATACCTTTAAAGCATCTCAAGAAGTGATGGATCCATAGAGGTTGTTAAGAACTTTCCCAATGTGTTTGAAGAAGTTAGTAATTTACCACTACATGAGGATATAAAATTCCACATTGATCTAGTTCCTGGTGCAAGACCCATAGTTCAACCTAAGAGAAGAATGGATTTGAGGGAAAGGGAGGAGTTAGTAAAGAAAACCCAGGACTTTTGGGAGAGGGGATTGATTAGGCCTAGTTAGTCGAGCTAGGAATCAGCAGTAGTCTTCATGGCTAAGTCGGATGGATATTTAAGATTTGTGTGGACTATAGAGAGTTGAATAAGTTAGCTATTAGAAATAAATATCCCTTGCCACGTATCACAGACTTATTTGACCAAC
Source organism: Allium cepa (assembly GCA_030765085.1). Classification (NCBI taxonomy): domain Eukaryota; kingdom Viridiplantae; phylum Streptophyta; class Magnoliopsida; order Asparagales; family Amaryllidaceae; genus Allium; species Allium cepa. Next base: position 1,012,016,768 of record CM060928.1, read on the forward strand.
TTCATGGAGTTATGGTAATTTCCTAGATGGATCTAGCTACTAGATTTCACCAATTAAGGGTTGTTGATGACACTGTACCCTTAATTGCCTTTAGGGGTCCAGACTTTTTCTTTGAATGTTGATTATTCCTTTGGGCTAACCAATGCACCCGCATATTTCATGGATCTTATGAATCTTGTTTTCTGAGGTGTTTTAGATAAGTTCAAGCTTGGTTTTATCGATGAAATTTTAGTTTACTCCAAATCGAAAGAAGAGCATAGATATCACTTGGAAGTAGATTTAGAAACCTTAAGGAGCCATTTTTTAAAAGAAAAGTTTTCAAAATGCCATTTTTGGCAATTGAAGGTATGATTTTTAGGGGATATTGTATCGAGAGATGGTATCTCATTAGATACGATAAAGGTGGAAGCATTACGGGAATGGAAGCGACCTTGAACTCCGAGCGAAGTTCGCAGTTTCTTAGGATTGGCTGATTACTATAGAAGATTCGTTCAGGATTATTCTAAAATCTCCTTACATTTGACTAAGTTGACTAAGAAAGTTGAAAAGTTGGAATGGACATTAAAATGTGAGGAAGCATTTGAAGAACTAGAGAAGAGTGTGCCAGTTATGTCCGTTGCTGATGGAAATAGTGGGTTAATGGTGTTTACTGATGCATGTTGAGTTGGATTGGGAGCTATTCTGATGCAAAATGAAAGAGCGATTGCATATGCTAGCGGCAGTTGAAGCAACATGAGAAGAACTACACTACGCATGACTTTGAGTTATTAGTTGCGGTCTTCGCATTAAAAATATGGCGGCATTATTTGTTGGGTAAAATTCTTTCCTTTCTTCTTGATTTCTTTCTTCTTTCTTTAGATATTTTAGTAAGCATGATTTTCTTCTTCTCCAATTAGGCAAAATGTCAGAGCTCTACACTAATCATAAGTCCCTGAAGTATCTTTTTGTCCAAAAAGACTTGAATCTCAAAGAACAAAGATGGTTAGAGTTCTTAGCGGCATATGACTTGGACATTCATTACACGATAGGAAAAGCTAATGTAGTGGCAGACGCCTTAAGCAGGAATGCAGTTTGGTCTCTTTTAGAAGTTACGTTGACTCTCCATCTAAGGATAATGGAGAATCAACGGAAGAATAGTGCTATGGAGAAGTTAATTCGAGGAGTCAAAGAAGGTCTATGTACAGACTTTAAGATGGATCACCAAGGTGTTTTAAGGATCAATGGATGATTGTGCATTCTGGAGTAGATAGATAGAGATGGGAAGTGCTGTCAGAATGTCACAAATCTAGATCGAGTATTCACCCTGGAGTTCACAAGATGTATAAGAACATAAGAAGTGTCTTTTGGTGGACAACAATAAGAAGGATATTTCCACCTTTGTGAGCAGATGTGTGATTTGCCATCAAATTAAGGGAGATCATCAGAAAACAGCCAAATTACTTCAACCTTTGGAGACCCCTAAGTGTAAATGAGAGATAATATCAATGGATTTCATAGATGGTTTACATAAAATAGGAAAGGAAACGAAGGAGTGTGGGTCATTGTGGACCGGTTGATAAAGAGTGCAAGCCAGCTAGAACGGCAGCTTCATTGGCAGAAATTTATATGAGGGAAATAGTTCGTCTACATAGAGTTCCAATAAGCATAGTAATTGATCGAGATCCTATCTTCATGAAAAAACTCTAGGGAGCTCTGCAAATAGCATTGGGAAAGTCTAAGTGTTGTCTACCATCCTCAAACCAATTGTAACGACCCGGAATTTTGGGCAATATCGATTTAATAATCTGCATTTAATAATTAAATTGATTTGATAATTTTTCTTTATAATTTTAATTTAAAATTGGCTAATTTAATCTTTTAAAGGTTAATGAATTTTTAATATGGCAATATTGATAAGATTTGTTTTTCAAAGCTAATAAATTTTATTCTATTTATAATATATATGTTTGATATATATTGTGAATGGAAATATCTTTTGTTTTAAATAAAGATGAATTTTCAAATTTGTAATATATATGTTTGTATATGTTATAATTTGAAATTGTTTTGAAAATTTAATTTAAATCTATTGATAATCTATATATGCATGAATTGTAATTAGAACTTTGGTGTAATTAATATTCTTCAAAAGCCAATCTAAGGAATAATTCAATTGTTTTTAATATATAAGATAATTGTTGTATATGTTAAAATTTGAGTTATTTTGAAATTTAATTTAATCTATTAATAATTTATGTATGAATGAATAGTGCAATTTTAAGGCTTTGTTTTAATTTCAATAAGATTTTTCAAAGGATAATTTAGATTAATTCATTTGTTTTCAAATTATAAGTTGTTATTTATTTTTAATAGGATAGTTTAAAAAGGTTTTAAACAAAGTTTTGCTTTGTCTTTCTTTTAAAGTATTTAAAATATGATAGTTTGAAAAGAATTTAAACAAGCTTTGTTTTGTTTAAAAAATGCTTAAATTTTAAATGGTTATATAAATGTTTAGATTTTTAAATCTATGAGAATATATTTGTATTTATTAGTTTTAGAATATTTTCTTTAATAAGTAAATTTATAATCACATATGTAAGTATTCATTAAATAAGTAAATTAAACATGTTAATTTATGTTAACATTTAAATTAAATAAAAATTTATTAAAATACTTAAAGACATGTGTAAACATGTAAACTTCTTTAATAAACAAATGTAAGAAGATTAAATACTTATGTGACAAGTGTCTTTATTTTAAAATTTTACTCTCTTTAATTTTTATAAACATAAAATATGAAGAAATTTGTTTCCTCTTTCAATTAATGGCTAAAACCAGAAATTCATTTACAAACCTGAGATTTTAAAATCAAAATCAAAGTTTTTCTCAACTTCAATCTATAAACTTCAACCAGCAATGCAACTTAAAGGGGAGATCAAGAACAGTTTCATCATCTTTGAATCTGCATTTTTATCAAAACTGCAAATTAAAATCCATAAGCAAACCCAGCAACTTCAACCTGCATTTTCAAAATGAAGATCTGTTTCAATCCTTTAAAGCATCAAATAGAAGGCATTTACAACAGCAAGCATAGTCAAAGCAAATGCATTTTATGAATTAAAGTTCAAGCCTGGAATATAAGAATTAAAATATGGTCTGCTTAAATCATGTGAGTAAATGTTTTTTAAAACAGTTGATTTAAATTTTACTGCTATGCATGTGTTGATTGACTTAAATTAAAATAGTATAGTTTAAATTTATATAAATTGTTTGTTATGTTTATGATGGGTGAGCTTGTCTGTTCATATACATGCAAGAGTTTCTCTGTTAAGTTACTATGAAGGTTCTGATAAAAGAAAAAATTCAATACCAACAACTCAAATCCATACTAGCCTTTAATATTTGAATGAAATAGATTTGTAATTGTATAATAAAGATTTTAAAATAGTCCGGAAATTCGAAATATCATAAAATCTTGATTAAAATAAAAATTTACAGAGGAATTTGAATTTTGGTTAAAAATTTATTTTCTTAAATTCAAAATTTGACTACCTATATGTAATCTTGATGTAAAATCATGAATTTAGATATGAAGTTTGTAATTTTTAGTGTGGTAATTTATTCGAATTTTGGGTTTGAATGTTTTGGGAACTTTGTTGAATTGTCGTTGATTCGATTGTTGTTTTGAATCAAATTTGTGAGTAAAGCAAGCCTTTGAGCTAAGGATCAAAGGAAAAAATACAAGAGAATTTTTCTAATGTGTAAATTGTTCGAATGGGATCGAACTAGGGTTTTGCAGTAAGTTTTTGTTGCCTTGGGTACTGAGGCATTTGCGACTCGGATAAAGGATCGAGTTCGATCGCGTTTGGGGAAGAATGAAGTTTGAGGTCATGGCGTTCGTTGGTAAAGAGGACGGGGTTCAAAAGTGATGAGATGGTCGACGACGATGGGTTTTAAGAGTCGAGGTTGTTTTCTGTTCAAGCTGATGACTGAATTTTTACTCGAGTGATTGTTTGATCGAACTGGGTTCGAATTCATGCTCGCGTGGGTTCATGGGATCGATGGGGATGGTCGCGTTGGTCGTCGGTGGCCGGAAGAGGTTGGGCACGTGCACCGTGCATAGATGGTGTCCGGTTGAAGTTTTGGAAATTTTGGTTGGGGAACATGAAGGCCAGCTCGAAGTTGAGCTAGTGTTTTTAGGGTGGCGACCCGAAGTAGATGCTGTTGGGGGTGACTCGAGGCAAGCATGAGTTTGCTTCGAGACTTACTTGGAGTTGTGGTGAGTACTACTCGCGTTTAACCCGAGATTTCCTCACGAGCAAGTATATGCAGGTTGTTTTAAAGAAATATGTTACAGATTAAACTCATTGATTGAATAAATGAAATCAAGTAAAGTTTTATAGAAGAATAAATTACAGTGTTAAAGCTTGTTCTGTGAAATGAATGTAAATCAACTTTTAAAGGTGACAATTGAATTTATTTTCAAATTTAAAATGTTTTAAAATGATTGCCTTAGAAAGTAATTATCTTAATTTAATTTTTGAATTTCAATTTAAAAGAGTATTTGGAATTTTAAAATTGAATCAAGTTTTAAGTAAAATTCTAAAATAATGTTTTAAAAACTTAAGTTTCAAAATTTTATTCAAAATAAAGAAGTTTGAATTGGGAAAATTTAAGTGTTTTAGATTTTAAAATTTGATTTCTAAATGCTTTATTTCCAAATAAAGTTTAAGTTATAATTTTGTAATCCAAATAAATAATTTATCTTCAAGTCATTTAGATTTGATTAAATTCAAATAATTTACTTATGTAGATAAATATGATTAAATTATTTTTGATATGAACTTAAGAATTCTTGGTTATATGAATTGATTATAAGTAAAAGAAAAAGTTTAATTAAGGATAATGTTTTCTTAATTAATTAAGGATTTTGAAATATAAGTAATTAATTAATTAATTAATTAATTAATTTTAAATAATTAGTTAATTGTTTATTTAATTTTTAAAATAATCACTTAATTATGGATTAATTAAGTGTGATTACTTAATGAAGTAATAAATGGTTAATTTTTGAATATAATTAGAATGGTAATTACTTGTGGAAATAAATTAGTAGAATTTTACTCATGGTAGTAATTAATGGAAGTGATTAATAGAATCACTTAATGCTATCAATTAAGGAATTGATTAACTTAATAGTTTTGAAGATAATTAATTATGGAATAATTAATTAGTTAATGAATTAAGAATTATTTAATAATGGAATTAATTATTGTTAAGGGAGTAATTAAGATTTATTAAAGGAAGTAATTAGAGATAATTACTTATGTAAGTAATTAAGAGTTAATTACTTAATTATTTTAGTTAATTAACTAATTAATGTGATTGATTAATGAATGAGATTAATTTAAGATTAATTTCTAAGTGTAATTAATTAAAAATGCAATTAATTAGTAAGTAATTAATTAAGAAGTAATTTATTGATTAATAATTACTTAATGAAGTAATTAAAGATTAATTAATTAAAATAATTAATTAGGATTAATATAATTAATTAAGAAGTTATTTAAGATAAGTAATTACAAGTTGTTAATCACTGTTTAAGATTAATAAGATGATTAATTATAAATTAATTATTTAGTTAATTATTAAATTATTAATTAATAAGGATCATTAACTAATGTGATTGAGGGTATTAATCAAGGTTGATTAATATAAATGATTAATGTAAGTATGATTAATTAATTGTAATTAATTAAGTTTAATGTAATTAATTATAGTTAATTAATAAATGGAAGTAAATAAAGGATCATTAATTATTGTAATTAATGATAGTAATTAAAGGTTAATTACTGAATATGGTTAAGGATAATTGCTTGAATGTAATTAAAGGATAATTAATCGAAGAAGATTAATTAAGGAAGATCATTAAGAGATGATTAATGAATTTGATTTGTAGTAAATCAATTAAGTAGGATTAAGATAATCCAAGTGGTTAAAGGATAGTAATTAATTTAATTAGAGATTAATTAAATTGATTAAGAATTAATTAATTCTGCTATGGGTGATTGATTAATATTGGATGCTTGATGTTGGATGTTGAATGATATTGGATGATTGATATTGGGTGATTGGTTGATATCGGATGATTTGGATATCTATGTTGTGATATGCTGCTTTGTGAGATGAATGGTTTATATGAATTATCTATAGTGATAATGTTATTCATCTATCTGTTTATATCATCCTGAATATAAGTTAAACTGTTTAAACCCTTAAGTACAACTTGGACATTAAAACGGCGTTTGGTTTCGGTGAGACCGGGATCGGGTTTCCATATTTGGATATCCGAAAACCACATCGATTCCAATTAAACGTTAGGTCGTTAATCCAAGAGGAGCAAGTGAAGACTCGAGGTGTAAGGGCTATACGTCAGTATAACTCTGTGGGTGGTTCCGTAATGAGTTTGACGGAATATTACTTATAGGTTCGAGATGGTGATTTGGAGTGCAAGGGCTATGGTCGTTGACTCTGAGGGTGATTCCAAAATGAGTGCAACGAGATAGTGCCTTCGGTTTCGTTCGAACCCGGAACGAACTTGTATGGATTGAATTCTTTCAGAACATCGTCAGGTGGACGATGAGCATTCTAAGATAGATATGTTCTATAAAGGTAATCGCAGCCTCAAGCCTCATCAACCGGGAATGGCTAAAACAGGGGAGGTGCTGCAAGGCTTCGTGGGTAGCTCCCAATGGAGAGCAAGGTTTACTTCTGTCTAGAAGTCCCATTTTATTCGGCTGTGTGGGGCAGTTGATCCTGACAACTGCCGAGGTTGTCTTGTTCGGGACTATTCAGTAACGAATGGTCCCGGCCTTGTGTTGCAGGGGAGCGGGCGTACTCCTCGGTACGGTGATCTAGGCCACGTACTATGACGGGCGATACCCCAGTAGCCCTACCATTGATGGAAACCCATTCTTCCTACGAGACCCTACGGTTTTGATTGTATTACCCACTTTTGTGGCTAGTAGCAAGAATTTAATAGATGTAACAATTTCGGCTATTTCATATTTACTTGAAAACGCTATACACTATTATAATATCACTGAATTTCCTATCAAATGTTTTGGTTAGCGTAAGGTAAAAACTTTTCCATTTTTATGTGTGAGAAGTCTTACGTGATACCTTTTCTTTTCAAAGGTTTTCTAAAGTTAAGCAACTTTAAAATGTTTACTCACACCAGACCCCTGTCTGACCCGAGTGTTTATTTTCTGTTTTATTAAACTCTTGGGTACTCATATTATGTATGAGTAGTCAAGTGATTCGGGTTAACTTGACGAATTTTGGAGAAGATATGGAGCAGGAGGCTTCGACGTGTAGATATATTATGATTCCGCTGTGTATGTTGTATCTATGTCTTGTATACTTGAGTTGTATGAATTAGACAGATGTCTACAACTGTCTAATATGTATTGTAATGTTGTGTAACTCTGATGTAATCTAATACTATGTAATATTTATGTGATATACTATATTTCATTCGTTCCGCTATGAGTTCTCTGATGTTGTTGTCTTTCTTCTTTCTCTTTCATTTCTTCTTCTATCTCTTTCTTTTCTTCTTCTATCTCTTTCTTTCTTCACTAGTGATGCGACTTTCTGGAGTTAGGACATCGGGTTGCTACAGTTGGTATCGGAGCATTAGGCTGATCGAATTCCTAAGCTCTGAAGTGTATCTTTCTTTAGGGAGCGTTAGGTTGAGCGAATACCTAAGCTCTGTAGTGGTGTCTTTCTTGAGAGAGCGTACTTGTAATTTATATATATAACTATATATATATTTATATATCTACCTGATCTGTTGGGTTTTCTGTTCGGATTTTTCCAACATAAGTTCTAGTGGTAGGTAGATGGAGTAGTAGTGGTGTGTGTGTAACACGACTACCACTAATGGATAAGGTCCATATGTTGAGGTTGGAAGTGTATTGGCGAGACTATAGACCTAATACCGTCTCAAGTGAATTTTGTAGTTTGGAGTAAGGAATTCTCTGATATCCGAAGGAAATCTTTTAAAGATTCGGAGTCTATCCTTGAAGTGTAAGTTTGGATTTCGCTCGGGTGAGCGAATTTTTCTTGAGTTTGGATCGGTCGGAAGTGTAGAAGTAAGTGATGGTATCTTGGTAACTGCGTGGAGAGATGCAGTATTCTTGGATATTTTCCAAAGATGTTTTCTCTTGAAGCAGTTTTAGAGGTGGTTGAGGAGTGGTCTTTACCTGCCGTAGGGAAGACTTGTCTGTGTAGAAGTTGTCTGGATCTTTAGCATAGAGGTTGGCTATTTGGAATGTGAGACTAAGGTCTATAAGTTGTTTCACTTCGGCATGGTCTTATTTGTCGACCTTTAAGGAAAGTGAGGTGTTGATGTTTGGTTTGGAGCCCGAGTTTCTTTTGGGTTGTCTGCCACCTCGGAGGTCCATTGTATGATTTGTTGATGGTTTTGGTTTTCGAGAAGCATTTGGATTTGAAGTCTTTGGATAGCTGTGGTAGCGGTGCAGCTCGAAGTTTCCGGTGTGCTGACGAGAAGGTCTTTTGCCTTTGTAGTATCATTGAGGTAGAGTTTGGAAGCAGTAGTGTGGCTCGTTTCTCCGATGGTTCAGGAATCGGGGTGGTTATTCTATCAGTAGCCCAGGCAGTTGGTGAATCTTTTTGAAGGTTAACCTTGTTTGGAAAAGCTTAGAGCTGTTCTAATTGGTAAAGAGAGGACAGTTTCTTTGGAATTCGAATTAGGTTGGATAGCAAAAGTGACTTGCGATTAATTTGGGAATTTTTCTTGGGTTATCTTTGTTTGAGACGGAGGGTTCTCATATGGAAGTAGGAGCTACTGAGGTAATCAGAAGGTTGTCTACATCTGGAGTTGAGTTCCATATTGTTTTGGTTCCAGAAGTGATTATGGTAGCTAGCCCGGTTGTAGGATGGTTCTTGGAGAAGTAGAGATTGGTGTAGCATCTCAAGAATTTATTTTTGGAATTTGGATTTGGTTAGAACTAGCTTTTGAGTTGGATTCTACTGTAAGGTTGTGTGATTGAGTCAAGTATGTCACTCATATTTTTATGGATCGGATGAACAAAGCTTTCCGAATATTGGATAAATTATACTTGTGTTCATCAACAGTATTCTCCTCTATTTCAGAATCAGAGTTGTGCAGCGGAAGCAAGGTAGTAGCTGTGCAAGGAAGGAAGCAAGCTCAGATTTCTATTGCTTGAGTAGTAGAGTTTGTGTTCTGGATTTCGACGGATTTTGGAAGATTTTTCTGTTGAATTAGATCCAGGAACTGGTTTGCTTTGGTCTAGTTATTTCTGGAAATAACAGCATAGGTTGAGCTAATCGGGAAGAAGATTGGTAGCCTGGGATTGTCTGTTAAGTTATGCTAATATGAGATAAGGGATTTGGAGTTTGAAGTTGGAGACTTCGGTGTTGTTAAGTTTTCTCTGGTTAAGAGAGAAGTAATTGAGTAAGATTGGTTGGTTAGTGCTATGGCATTTGAGATTTCCTATCTGTGTTCTGATAAAATAAGATTTGTTGTCTATGAGATTGAATTGCCAGTTTGGATAGCTGGAATTCATTTTATTTCACGTACCTCTAAGGGAGTATGTGTATGATTCATTGTTGCTTGTTGAATCTGTAGTTCAGTTGGATTTGGAAGTTGAGCTAGACTTGAGTATAGTCTGATATTCTGTTCAGATTAGTGGATCTAGAGAAGAGAGGAGCTTTGGATTTTGGTGGTGTAGTTTGTTAGTTTAGCTTTGTAGAGCGAGTCTCCCGGTGATTTATACTTGGGAAACTCTAGAGAGTAGTAGAGATTTATTCTAATTTATGTCAGGATAATTAGTTAGGTTTGTTTGTCTGATTGACTGCTTTGGTTGTTAGTAACTGGTTGATAGGAATGCTTGGCTATTTGAAATTAAAATCTTTGTTGGATTATTAAATTACCTTTGCTTTTAAATTTCGAGGACGAAATTCTTTTAAGGGGAGACGATTGTAACGACCCGGAATTTTGGGCAATATCGATTTAATAATCTGCATTTAATAATTAAACTGATTTGATAATTTTTCTTTATAATTTTATTCTAAAATTGGCTAATTTAATCTTTTAAAGGTTAATGAATTTTTAATATGGCAATATTGATAAGATTTGTTTTTCAAAGCTAATAAATTTTATTCTATTTATAATATATATGTTTGATATATATTGTGAATGGAAATATCTTTTGTTTTAAATAAAGATGAATTTTCAAATTTGTAATATATATGTTTGTATATGTTATAATTTGAAATTGTTTTGAAAATTTAATTTAAATCTATTGATAATCTATATATGCATGAATTGTAATTAGAACTTTGGTGTAATTAATATTCTTCAAAAGCCAATCTAAGGAATAATTCAATTGTTTTTAATATATAAGATAATTGTTGTATATGTTAAAATTTGAGTTATTTTGAAATTTAGTTTAATCTATTAATAAGTTATGTATGAATGAATATTGCAATTTTAAGGCTTTGTTTTAAATTCAATAAGATTTAAGGATAATTTAGATTAATTCATTTGTTTTCAAATTATAAGATTGTTATTTATTTTTAATAGGATAGTTTAAAAAGGTTTTAAACAAAGTTTTGCTTTGTCTTTCTTTTAAAATATTTAAAACATGATAGTTTGAAAAGAATTTAAATAAGCTTTGTTTTGTTTAAAAAAATGCTTAAATTTTAAATGGTTATATAAATGTTTAGATTTTTAAATCTATGAGAATATATTTGTATTTATTAGTTTTAGAATATTTTCTTTAAAAGGTAAATTTATAATCACATATGTAAGTATTCATTAAATAAGTAAATTAAACATGTTAATTTATGTTAAAATTTAAATTAAATAAAAATTTATTAAAATACTTAAAGACATGTGTAAACATGTAAACTTCTTTAATAAACAAATGTAAGAAGATTAAATACTTATGTGACAAGTGTCTTTATTTTAAAATTTTACTCTCTTTAATTTTTATAAACATAAAATATGAAGAAATTTGTTTCCACTTTCAATTAATGGCTAAAACCAGAAATTCATTTACAAACCTGAGATTTTAAAATCGAAATCAAAGTTTTTCTCAACTTCAATCTATAAACTTCAACCTGCAATGCAACTTAAAGGGGAGATCAAGAACAGTTTCATCATCTTTGAATCTGCATTTTTATCAAAACTGCAAATTAAAATCCATAAGCAAACCCAACAACTTCAACCTGCAAACTGGAAACCTTCAACCTGCATTTTCAAAATGAAGATCTGTTTCAATCCTTTAAAGCATCAAATAGAAGGCATTTACAACAGCAAGCATAGTCAAAGCAAATGCATTTTATGAATTAAAGTTCAAGCCTGGAATATAAGAATTAAAATACGCTCTGCTTAAATCAGGTGAGTAAATGTTTTTAAAAACAGTTGATTTAAATTTTTCCAAGGAGAAGATCGTTATAAATTAAACTATTTTGCAACTCCAAGTTGACCGGGAAAACCAAAGGAAGGGCCTAGGACCAGAGATTGATTGTAATTATTTTAGATTTCTTTAAGTAATTTAAAATAATAGGGTTTCAAATAGTTGTAGTTTTACTATGCTTTTTGGAATAGCCTTTTTAGTAGTTTATATACAGTTTTTTAGAATGATTTCAGTCTACTTTCTTTCAGCTATTCTTTTCAGTAATTTTAGTTTATTTCTGTTAATTATAGTTTTTCCGTTTATTTACAGTTTATTTATAGTATTTTACTTTATTTATTGCTATTTATACGTTATTTACATCTTCTTTCTATGTTTTGGATTTTCTTCTATTTTCAGTTTTCTTTTATTCCTCCTTCATCTTCGTGTATATATTAGAATAGGATTGACGTGAATATGGATTAAATTTTAAGAAAACTGAAATAATGGAATATAAGATGTAAATTATAATGACTGTAATATAAATGGAATTGGACTGAAATTATGCCTAATTGGACTAAAATTATGTGACATTAATTGGACTGAATTAAAAAGATTGGCCTAGTTATAACTTAGAATTATAACTAAAAAGAGTAAAAGATGAAAGAGGCTTATTTCATGCTTAAACCTTAAGTTAAGTAATAAGCATGATTATAACATAGGTTATAATAAGAAAAAGAAAAGAATAAGGCTTATTTTAAGAATTAAGATAAATTAATAAGCACAGATAGTAGAGAAAAGTGTAAAGGCTTATTTAAATAATTTATCTAAGTTAATAACCAAAGATGAAAGTAGAACCTGTACTAAATAGCATTCTCTATTTGACAAAATGGTGGTCTTGCATTAGCCTGAAGGGAGATGAGGGCACGCTTAAGCTAAAAATTGTAGTAATTAGTCAATTAGAAGTCCAAATCATATGGGATTTAGATAAGGGGGATAACTAGGTATTGTTTGGATGACGTGCCAGTACCAACAACATTTCCCCTATATTCTATGGACACACGATGGTCTCACATTTGCTTGAAGTGAGACGACCGGCACTCTTATGCTCGAGTTTGAGGTAATAAGAAGTCCCAATAGGTGGAGCAAAAGGTAGCATGTGCATGGTGGCAGTTATGCGTGCGACTTCCATTCCGGTGCTCAGGAATCGCTATGAGTTCAAAGCGCTTAGTATGTGTGTCTTTCGTAGACGCCATTACCTTCTATGTAGGGAGCTATGTATCATCTGGATCCATAGTGGTTGCTTTATGCATCTTTCGTAGATACCATTGGCTGCTATGTAGGGAGTTAATTAGTCTTTGGTCTGTAGTAAGGTCTATGGAGTAGCAGGCTTATCGAAGGGTAGAATTAGGAATTCAGCCTAATTATAAGTTTAGGAATTTAGCCTAATCAAAGAAGCTATGAAGAACAAGTGCAAACAATCAAAGTTAACCTATCTTATCTTATTATTAATAGTATTTATTTCCAGTTTATCTCTTTCCTATTTCCTTTGTTTACTCTTTATATACTAGAACTGTTGTAGAGTCTATTAGTTTTACTTTGCTTAAAGACCAGTAATTACTATCATTCACCAAACTTTTAGTCTGACCCAAACCTCCATTTTCCCCTTTTCCCCTTTTCCCCTTTAGAAAATCAAGGGAGAGGACAGCAGATTGCAGTTGCTTGGAGATTTCTGGAGGAGTTGCTACCATGTATTTCTTTTCTTTCAACTTTTGTTCTTTCTATGTACTAGTTTATTATAAAGGATACTATGTACACTGATTTTTAAGACTATGAGATTTCGTTTTATAAGACATATTGGATTTTTAGACATATATGCGGTATTTGGTATTTGACTTATTTATGAAGCCAGTCTAAAGTTTTGTTTTAATTAAGTTATAATTTTAAGTTTCAGCTATTTTTATCTATTTTTATCTTGTGAATCTTAGTCTCTGTTAGCTTTAGTTATACCTACAATGCACCACATCTTTTAATGTGTCCTTTTAGGTATATTAAGGGGTGTGGGGTGTTTCAAAACCATGCGTAAATCCGAGCTCATATGAAAAAGTTATGAACTTCATTAGCATGATAATTAACTAAAAGCAGTTAACATATTAATTAAGTAATTAAATTAAGAAACACGCACCCTCATCCATTGTTCGATCGCATACCCACGAACCCTATCCAGTCGCTAGCACATTTTTGTTCGTCGCGGCCAATACATTCGCCGCTGTCCAGATCAGAGACCACCTACTGCCTCGCCGTCCAAGGTCGCCTACTTCCAGCCACGCGCGACCACTGCGACACCCCAAAGCAACCTACCGTCGCCATCAAGATGGCCAAAATCTAGCGATCCTAGCAACCTATAGCCCAAGAGAACCGTAAGATCGAATTACCTCAACTCCCTTTACACTCCGATGCCCTTCGATCGAACCATCGTCGAAGATCCTCCATTAGAATGAAAACCCTAGTTTTGACAGTCGAGAATAAACTGATGATTTCTGGCCAAACTGAATCTCCGATCAACAAACGAATAGCAGCAGTAGGTTGCGCTCATCGAGAGCTTTCTAATGATATATAATTTGATGTAGTTTGAGGAGCTTAAATTTTCGATTTGATTTTTGATTTGAGATTGAATTTGGGGATTAGGGTTTTAGCCATTAGGAAGGAAGGAAAAGAAATTTGCAGTACGTACAAAAATAAGAAACAAAGCTGCCAGGGTTTCGGAAAAGAAATCTATTTATACAGACAAATCTAGAAAAGAATGAATGGACAAATCGAATTGGGTTGAAATGATAACGATGACCCGAAAAGCCCATTTCGTTTCCAAAACGAAAGTAGGTCATCCAATATATTGAAATATATGTTTTTGATATTTTTAAACTTAATGGAACTTGTTTCAAGCCCTATTTCCATTGTATATAGAAGTTAGCTTTGAAAATCAAATATTATTCATTTAAATTCCTTTAATTGATTTTTACTCGTTTTAAGCCCACACGATCAGACGATAAGTCTGATCGCTATAAAACATGAAATCCTACAATAATTCACTGTCACAGATCCGATGAAACTGGTTTCGTCGAAATCCGAGATGGTGACCAAAATGACTAGTTTTACGTTAATTAAATAAATTATTACTAAATTAATTTAATCACTTTGAAATTCAAATTAATAGGTAACAATTTTATCACCCTCGATTGCATAGAAATTTACAATCTTTTAAAATAAATTTTCCACTTCAATCCATATTTAAATATTTCATAAGTTTTAACGTTCAATTACAACTGTGACAAAAACCCAGTTAATTATATTTTAATTTCAATCGAATTTTTGTATTTTGATTTTCAGTTTTATTATTAGATCATAAGATATCCTATGAATATAGTTAACATTAATTTACACTTTATTTCATTCAAATTCTACAGTTATCATCTAAACTCATATTAACTGTAATATTTCAATTTCATTAATTACAATTGTAATAAAATTAACTTTACAATTATTTCAATTGATCGAAATTACATTATAGTTATCAATTAAATTAAATCAACATTAATAAATTACATTCTAGTTATTTTTCTCATTAGTAAATCAAAAAATTTAATTTCTTCTAATATTAGATTTCAAAATCTTATATAATTTGATAGTTTTTAGTTATCGGAAAATATGGGTGTTACACTCTCCTCCATTTAAAACTTTTCATCTTCGAAAAGGTAAAGAAGGAGTTAAGAAACTAATATATTTTTATTCAAATAATCAATTTATAAACACTTTAAACTTACATAATTAAGTATTATAAATAAAATATATCAATCGGTAAGCAATTAAATCTTCATACTCAATTTTAATAAAAGTTCGAAAATATTTCAATTTCATAAAAAGATTCTAAGTCTTAAATTTACGAAAAATGTCGGTAGAATCTCCTTTGTACAGATAGGTCCAGAAAAATAATAATATCAATAATTAAAGTATAGATATCATATTTCAAAAATAAAACATCCTAAATCATGAGAGAAATAATAAACTATCATTTCAAAAATCGTAATCCGAGAACGTACCTATTTATCCAGTAAACAACTTTATTTACGAAACCAAAAAAAGTAGTTGTTGCTTCCATAAACCTGTATATCACTTGTATAATCTAAGGAGTGAGAATTATGTAAAAGAGAAATGTTTAATTGTTTCAATTAGGAACAAATGCAAATCAACACAAAACATATGCAAATAAAACAGCACGACCACCATATGCAACAAAGAAATCAAGCATACATCTGTAGCAACCAAACTAATGATTGTCTAGTTCAGAAACCTTTCATTGTACAAGGATGATAAATAAACTACCAAGTGTACCACACGCTCAACAGCCTTAGTGCTTTAATAGCAGATTATTTATATGCCCCAAACAATTAGAAGTTCCTTTCCCGAGCGTCACATAAGCCAAAACGACTAAAAAAATAAATATTATTTAAGTTTGTTTTATTGGTCTCTTTTCATATTATTTACCCTTTTTTCATTTAATCATACAATGTCATCATTTGTTAATTTAGATTCATTTACATATGTTATTTCCCATTCAATTATTTAGAACATCAATAAATCAATTCTTAAAATATTAAATATGTTTCTTTGCAAATCTAATTCCCATTCATTATTTACTTATATAACTTTGATTTCCATTTAATATTATTCATTAGTGAATAAATTCATACTTAAGTTTTCTACCTTTTAATTCACATTCATTGTTTATATAGCTTGATTCCAATTTAATATTAATACTCATTAATGAATCATTTCAATCATTTCTTTAAGTTTATAAAATTTCCTTAGATAATATTCACTTTTTACTATTCAATCTAATTATTAGCATTTCAAAACATTAACTTATGCTGATAACATTTCTTGGACATCAAAATTCTTATTTATAGAAATAATTCTATTTGAACACTTTCATTACTTAAGTTTTACTTGTATAATATTCTATTACATATCCCTATTTAACATCACAACTTTTAAAACATTTCTGGTAAGTTATATGTATGTTTTAAGAATGTAATTAAATGTCACACAAGTTTATCTTATTCATTTTAGTTAACCAAATGTTCAATAATTACATCTTCAAAATTTTCATTATCTTTTGATTTTCAAGTTGAAAATTTCCAATTTCTTATACATTTCATCAATCACTTAGCATATAATTTCTTATTTTTTATTTTAGAAGTTTCCAAGTATTAAAATAGTTAAGATTTTATTTCATTACAATAATTGAAATCCCTAATTCATGGAAACTTAAGAACTAAATGCAGGGTTTATTTCAAATCATTTTGAATATATATATATATATATATATATATATTCATATCATTTAATATCCAAATCATATTTAGAAATTTAAAATTAATATTTTTTTATCAAAAAAAATGTGTAGTAAAGCTACTACAGTGGACTTTCCACTTTGAAACTCGAAATGAATGTCGATGATATGGCCATCATCACCGAAATTATTTTCCAACGACAAAAGAGGGGAGTACATAACTAATTTACTTTTAAAATTCTTTAAAACATTACTTTTAAATAGATATTTATATCCAAAAATACTTCCAAATAGTACTAATATTATATTCCAAAATCTTTGAAAACGAATTTCAAAACCCTAGAACTTAATTTCTCAAATTTGCAATTTATATTTACTTTATTTGTAAATTCTATTCTGCAACCAATTTTTATAAAATTTCACTTCCTAACAAGAGTACATATCACATACAACTATATCCACTTATAAAATTTATTCTTTTATATACAGAATATAATACTACGTACAATTATTTCATTTACCGATATTTCAAACAATATTGTATCGGTCTGCCCTATTTAAAGTTTAAAAATCCTTATCGATGCCATAGCGTCCTATGTACCAACCAAAATTTAAAAATACTAAACAAAAAAATAAACAAAATACAAAAACATTTTGCATCACTAACAAATACACTCTCATACACTCAGACAAACTAATTTTAGGGTATTACTACCCTATCTCTAATGAGTCAGACCCCACAAAGCTAAGTTTATCGCTAAACCAAAGCTTTGATACCAAATGTAACAACTCACCTTTTTGGATGGTTCAAATTGATAATAAACAACACATGGATTGTTAATGGGTAAATAAGAAAATAAGAGAAAAGAAGGAAAACCAAAAAATCTCAGAGCGGAATGAATAAAATATAATAATCAAATAAATAGTTCATGAAGCTGTTTTACAATTAATATTTGATTGCACAATTATAATACAATCACAGTTATACATACAATGGGAATAAATAAATAAATAATGTAGTGGAACAACATGATGTAGTGAAATAGTACTGATAATATAATACCAAACTCTGTCTTTGTCCTCCAGAAATAAGGTCTCCAACACTGAAATGCTCATACTGCCCAACATAATGAAAAGACAAAATATTCGAGTCAGAACTAAAATATCTTATGTAAGTTAAATTAGGCTTAAGATATGTTTATGGGATTTTACATCTCCTATCCAGTGTCTAACGTGCATGCAATAACATAAGAGATGTTTGGGATTCCATTTCCTAAGGATCTGTTAAACTATCTACATGCATAGTAGAATATGCTATTATACTATGTCTAGGTAAAGTATTAAAATAGCGTTAAGGCGTTACCCATATCCCCCTTAACAAATTTTTTAATTATCATAGTATATACTGTACCGTAATTCCTGCATAAACTAGAGGGCACTCCATAGCGTACGACATAAACCAAACTCGTAGTGGGCGCGATAAGGCATATGACAAGGCACGTAAGGCAATGCCTAGGGTAGGATACTACGTTTTGCAGATTCGGACTGGTGGTAACACATAGCAGCTACTACCGCCCACCTTGGAACACAGTCCCAAAATCAACTCAAGGGTGGCCACAATCAATCGTAAAGTAAGAGATATGGTAACGAAGAAGCATGTCCAATCGGAGGAGCGATCTCACTTTTCCCGGCATGGCTCCTGTTTTAGTCATATCAAGATGATCCAAGGGGGTCATGGCTACATTCATACCTCATACAATAGCATTTGCAAAACCATCCTACTTCATTCTGGATTCTCCACCACGTGCATAATTGTTAACTTGGTTTTCGATATTAGCAGAGAGTTGACAATATCCGATCCTGATCTCTTTAATAACCAAACGCTTATTTCACACCGGTTAGTTCTTTTACATTTCCCAAACCGATTCACAATTGATATCAAAATATCACATTCACTTCAAATCATATCACTTTTAAAATCATATTCACTTCAAACTCATATCACTTTCGAAATCATATTCACTTCAAAAATCATATCACTTTCGAAACCATGGGTACAAAATAGGTTAAACCGTCATATCAAAATATTCACATTTAAATTAATTAAATCTAAATCATAACATTTCCAACTTTAAACAGTTTTAATATTGAAAGTAGTTTATATATTGGAATAATTATACATAAAAATTATATATATATTTATATTAAAAGTAGTTTATAAATTAAAATAGTTTACATATTAAAATAGGTTGTGTATTAAAATAGTTTATATATTAAAATAGGTTATAGATTAAAATAGTTAATGTACTAAAAGTTATTAAAATATTAAAATGTTTTAAATGAGAAAAATAGTTTATATGTTAAAA
This sequence comes from Allium cepa, assembly GCA_030765085.1. Taxonomy (NCBI): domain Eukaryota; kingdom Viridiplantae; phylum Streptophyta; class Magnoliopsida; order Asparagales; family Amaryllidaceae; genus Allium; species Allium cepa. Next base: position 1,012,035,907 of record CM060928.1, read on the forward strand.
GAGTTTGTACATTAAAAGAGTTTATATCGAAAATAGTTTCAAATTGGAATTGTTTCTTCCAATTTGACAAATCGATTCAAATCAACTTTAGTACCAAAAAGACAATTCAAATCAATCTCAGTTTAATGATTTCAATCCAAAACGGCTAAAGGTTTCAATTCAAATTCTCATTAAAACCATTTCAATTTCTATCAATTTCAAATCCATGTTTGAACCACAAATTTAAACCACTTCAAATTCAATAGGTTTCAAAGTTTAATTATTCAAATGTTTACAATAACTGAACTTTGATAAATTTCATTTACATTTAAAAACACAACTTTAAGATTTCAATTTAAATGCTTTAAACTATTCATTTAAACCAATTTTAATTTCAACATTTTAAAAGCTTGGATTTTGAATATAATTCAGTTCACATAAATCTAATTTTATTTCTTAAAATCATTTAATTGTATTCAAAATTAAGTATTTTAAATCATTCAATTTAACCAATCTGGTGTTCGAATATAATTTTCTACCCTATGGTCAAGTGTTACGGATATATATCATTTCAACCCACAATCTCGAGTAAAATTCAAAATCCTTAAATTTGCTTGTGTTTATCATTTCAACTCATAACGATTTTTCCCTGATCTATAAGACCATTCGGGTATGTATCATTCCAACCCAAAGTGATTTTTCTAACAATAATTAAGGGAACTTGTAGTGTGATAATAGCGTATAAATAAACATAACATTAATCATCAAAAAATGTCAACAATTAAGCATCCATCACAATCATCATTCAAATCAGCCATAAATCACAACAAATAAAATGGTTATCATTATCAGGTATTTGACTGGCAATTAACTTCTAATATTAATCCTAATGGCAATTAAATTCAATATAAATTCAAATTAAATTTGAATGACAATTTAAATATGCCAAACAACCGTTAATAAATTTCTAATCACGCCATATATTTAATTTAACTAACATAAGAAGATTTAGTATTCGTGAGTGGGTTAAATCACGAACCTTTGATTTCAAATTGATTTAAAATCCAAATAAATCTCATTCTAACAGTCTTAAAATGCAGCTAAACTAGTTCCATATTTTCCGGAATTTCGATATGACAACAATGAAAAAAACTACACGTAAATCTGAGCTCGTATGCAAAAGTTATAAACTTTATTAGCATGATAATTAATTAAAAGAACTTAATTTATTAATTAAATAATTGAATTAAGAAACGTGCACCCTCATCCTTTGTTCGATCACGTAACGAAACCAACGAACCCCATCAGCTGCATCACATTTTCTTTTGCCGCCGCCAATACCTTTGCCGCCATCCAGATCAGAGACCACCCACTGCCTCGCCGTCTAAGGCCGCATATTCCCTCTCCATGCGCGACCAATGCAACACCCCTAGAGCAGCCCGCTGCTACCATGAAGATGGCTAAAATCTAGCGATCCTAACAACCTATAGCCCAACGAACCGTATAGATTGACTTACCTCTATGCCTTCTGCACTCCGATGCCCTCCGCTGGAACCATCGTCAAAGATCCACCATTAAAATGAAAGCCCTAGTTTCGACGGTCGAGAATAAACTGATGATTTTTGGCCAAACCAAATCTTCAGGCGATAAATGAACAACAATAGTGGGTTGCGCTCGTCGTGTGCTTTCCAATGATATATAATTTGATATAGTTTGAGTAGATTAAATTTTCGATTTGAAATTGAATTTGGTAATCAGGGTTTCAGCCATTAGGAAGGAAAGAACAGAAATTTGTAGTACGTACAGAAATAAGAAAAAAAAAACTGCTAGGGTTGAAGTAAATAAATCTATTTATATGATTAAAGCTAGAAAAGAATGAATGGTCAAATCGAATTGGGTCGAAATGATAATGACGACCCGAAAAGCCAGTTTCATTTCCGAAACGAGAGTAGGTCATCCAATATATCGAAACATATGTTTTCGATATTTTTAAACTCAATGGAACTAGTATCAGACCCCAATTCCATTGTATACAGAAGTTAGCATTAAAATCAAATATTATTCATTTAAATTCCTTTAATTGACTTCTATGTGGTTTAAGCCTGCACGGTGCTATGAAAGTTGAAATCCTGCAGTGATTCATTGTTACGGATCCGATGAAAATGCTTTCGTCGGAATACGAGATAGTGACTAAAATGGCTATTTTTCTATTAATTAAATAAATTATTATTAAATTTATTTAATCATTTTTAAATTCAAATTTATTAGTTAATGAGTTTATCATCCTTGATTATATACAAATTTTTAATCTTTTAAAATAAATTTTCCATGTCAATCCAATATTTAAATATTTCATAAATTTTAATATTGAATTACAACTGTAATAAAAACTCAGTTAATTATATTTTAATTTCAATCAAATTATTATATTTTGTTTCTCACTTTTATTATTAAATCATAAAATATCATATGAATATAGTTAACATTAGTTTACTCTTTGTTTCATTCAAATTCTACAGTTATAATCTAAACTCATATTAACTGTAATACTTCAATTTCATTAATTCCATTAATTACAATCATAACCAAATCAACTTTGCAACTATTTCAATTAATTTAAATTACATTAAAATAGTTCTCAATTAAATTAAATCAACATTATTAAATAACATTCTAGTTATGTTTCTCATTATTAAATCACAAATTTTAATTTCTTCCAATATTAAATTTCAAAATCAATTATAATTTAATAGTTTTTAGTTATCGAAAAATACGGGTCGTTGCATGAAAACTATTATTAAAATTAGTTGGTTATGATTTAAATCAATATTTTTTTTATGTTAATTGATTTTAAATCAAAGGATCTCATCGTTTGGACCACTAAGTAGCCAAATGAATTAAAGTAGTGATTATAAACACTTAGGTTGTATTCCTAAATATGTTGGAAAGTGAGATGCAAGCATTTCAACCATGTTCTATATTTCTTTAAACCCCTAGGCATTATCATAATATCATTAGCTTTAAACTGAAAGTGTTATTGTTTATCTTAGGTAAAACCCATCCGTGTTTATGTGCGGCGTGGTCTTATGAGATAATTTTTTTGAAGGACGAATAAAAACATTGTTGTTTGAGTTTACGTACACCAGTACCACATCTAACCCAAAGTTTATTTTTCTTTTTCCTAAAATCTTGGGTACACAATTTTTATGAGTAGTCAAGTGGTCTAGGTTTCTCTCGAAAGCATGTTGGAGGAGCTGGAGCAGGTGGCTTCATGGATAGCTATTATTAGTATAAATTATTCCCCCGTGTATGTATGTATGGTCTATGTATTTTGTTGACAAGCTATTGTAATTGTCCTAATTTGGTACTTGTGTTATTGAACTCTAATAAAATATTTTGGCTATGACTATGTAATATACTACATTGTCTATTTTATGTTGCTCCCTACGTGGTAAGATTCTGTGTTTGATTAGCCTTCTTCTTATCTTTCTCATTTCTTCAACCTTTAATGTTTTGTCTTTCAAATGAAAGAAAGGTGGTTCATTACATCTTCAACGTGTCTTCATTTCGTATGTTTATGCCGATTTGAAGTGGTTTTCGAATAATATATCCAATCCATGTCTCTCCGAACCGACAATAATAGTTTTAAAACCGGGCAAGATTTGATAGTCAGTTATTTAATTATCAAGTAATAAACAATTCAATCGGAGAATTTAACAAGCATGGTTCAACACAAAGTAGCCACTAAGCCTCTTTAATTAATCATCTTTTTTTTTTAAAAAACCATCTTGTAATAAAATACCAAATACTTTTCCAAAGATATATTCACAAGTCTCCTCTACTCCTTTCAATACATAGAAAATATTCATATACATATCTCGATGGTACAAGTATATTCATAAAACATTTCACGCTTCTAATACTTAGAAGACTTTTTCATATACTTATATCGACTGTACAAGTATATTCACAAAAGACTGCATTTCCAATACTTAGGGAATGTACTCATATATTTATCTCAAAGGTATAAGTATATTCATGATTCATGAATCTTAAGAATGATTTTATTTCCGAAACCATATTTAATTGGTTAAAACAAATTTCATTAAAAATATTGTAAACCATAAACCTAAGACACCTTTGTTGTAAGTAACGGATCATATGGAAATTAGATCAAATATACTTGCCGCCACTTTCCAATTTCAAATAGTATTGTCTCTCGATTAACAATGAAATCGAATAAGTTAGAAAACAATCTATGCCTCGACATACATTTTTAGGTCTTATGTCAGAGATGATTTTCCATACCTCGGAATTTGATGTTAATTATTAAAAGAACAATTTCCATACCACCATAAGTTAAAATGATCGTTTATGGAAATCAAGTCTCATTCTTTTGTAAACCCTTTTTATAAAACCCCTATAAAATTCCTTTTATAAAACTCGTTTTTATTTGTAAAACTCCTTTTATAAAACTCATTTCTACTTATAAAACTCCTTTTATAAATCTTCAAATATATCTCTACTATTAATAAAGAGAATTCAATGAATAGAATTTCCACGGCGTCTTTTGAAATTCCTAAAATACCCTCTTCCGTCAATGGAAATTCGCTATTGATTTACAATCTCAACCACCATTCTCTTCCCGACTACCCAGCAATGGATTTCACTATCAATTTGCAACCAACACCACCATCAACTACTTGAAATAAAAGCGTTGTGACCACCAAAGATTTTGCCTTTGTAGCACATGTACATCCATTAATTTTTTTGTCAAATAAAAACTAAATATCCTTAGTTATTAAATGCACGTATGTGCGATGTATACTAGCAATATTAATGTACTTGATCTAATCAATCATCCAATATCTCTGTATGTGCACCCTTTGATCCTCGTAATTATAAAACTCATATACTTCCCATAAATCTCAACATATGATTATAAAACTCCTTTGATAAAAATTCCTTTTAAAAACCCATTATAGATCTGAACTCATTTTTTTACAAATCTTATACCCTTAACACAAATCTTCGCTTCCACAATAAGAACAAATATTTTCATAAAACGATCATTTCCTATATCACTATAAATTTACAAACGGAATTAATTATTCTTATTTATCAAAATGATATTAATTTTCTTTCTTTATGTCATATCATTTATAAAACCATTCTTTTATTTATAAAACACTATTTATAAAACTATTTTTATTTAGGAAATAATATTTATAAATCTGTCCCTTTATACAAAATTTTATATGAATGTTCATAAATATTTATTTCAAAATATTTCAATTTTCATTTAAACAAAATCACTTTAAAATAAAATATAAACCCCTTTGTTATCTTTTAAAATAAACAATCACTATTGTAGTAGCTTTTCTATAACAATAAATACTTTGTAAAAAAATTGAAAACATTTCCATATGTTTAGAATAGACAAAGAAAAGGTTGAAATAAAATAGTGAAGTTCAAAAACAATCTTATATAAACTATCACAAAAATTTCCAAAATTCATATTTAAAAATCATTCCCCAAATCAAAACAATTTCCTAGCCAATACTGCAATTAATAGTATTTCAAAATATTATAACAAGGCCAGTATTTACTATAGCACTAAACTAATGCTATTACTATATTTTTCTCTAAAAAAAGTTCAACATTCAACATAATGTCAGTGTCATGTCTAATATGGCCAAACTATTAAATTTTTACATTTAAAAATCTATACAACATGTATATAACTGAAATAAAATCATTAGGTACAAAATTGGAAATAAAAATTCCATTGACGAGAAATCCAAATTTTTATACAAAATTTCCTGTATCTTAAGTTTAAATGACATTCGCTTTTAAAAAGCGTATATTTAACAAAACCCACCAATAATTCATCCAAACACAAATTGTATATTTTATCTACTGTATATCATACTAATTATATAAAAGGTAAGCTTAACACATGAATTTCCAACGGACGCCAAAGCGGTCCCAGTTGAACTAAAATCGATTGACATTCGATATTTTAGCCCAAAATTCCATTAGCTCCAAATTATACCAAACCAACTTCATCGCATAGCCAATGTCATTATGAGCACAATGCGAAAGATTGCATCTCGATTGGATATTGTATTAGAAAGTTACATATTGTATAAGTTTTGAAATTAGAATATTCATTAATTTCACTAATTACAAAATTAATTGGCTAACTACCCAACTCAAATCCTTCTCCCCCAATATTCTTCTCTCCTAAATCAAGACTTGCACCAGACCGTGAACATCCATGTCGCGTGCACGCACACCTTAACTTTGCTAACCCTCCATGAAAACGCACACTAACTTCACCATCGTGCTTCTCTCTGCAAGCTTGACGCACCCATCCTAAAAACTCAAAGCTCGACCCCTTCATCTCGAATGCAACCTAACAACACCCAACCCTTGACCAAATATTGACCATGCCATACCATGCTACACCACTTATGGCCATCCTCACCACCAATGACCTTATCTACTTGTTTTCTTCTGATCCCTCCCAAACACGACATGCCCAACGCCCCTTCACTATCGCGATCTAGTTGCAACCTACAGCTATAAGAAAAACCTTATGACCCCAAAACTCAATCGCACCCCTCCATTTTATAGTCGTCGACTCCCCTTACCACGCTGACTTAAATCCATCCTTGCTTCGCTCTAATAACTCCTCAATCACATGAAATGCCAAACCCTAGTCTCAAACCATTCAAGACCTAAACTTTCAAGCTCCATAAAATGATGTCGCACCCATTACAATGCATATAGATGTGTAGATCCTTTCACCGTGAATCTAAAGATATTAACTTTAATTTTTTTTCGATGAGTAGATTTTCAGCTTTTGATTTTTATGTTGGTGCTTTGTTTTCTTTTAACGTTGGATTAAAATAAGAGAGAGAGGGAGAAAACGAAATGTGTTGAATTTGCCAAGGGTTTGTTTTTAGTTTATATCCCAATTTCCAACATCTCACCGCACAAAATTTCATTCGTGTACAAGCCGCAAGCGACGAAATAAAAATACGATCGTGCACAAAAACGCGATACTATTTCCAAAACATAAGTAGTATACACTAATTAACTGATTCTGTAAAATCACAAAAATCTTGTCGTTTGCCGAAAAATCATCTAAGGATAAACAAAAAAATTCCAAATTAAAAATTATGGAAAAGTCAAATAAAATAATTTAAAAATATTTTACCAAAAATCAAGCCGTTATATTAATAATTCATTTTCTTATTATCTATTAAATTCGAATCAAATATGAATATTTAAATAAATTAAATATTCCCATTTGAGACATTAAAAAAATTTGATTCGTTATAGAATATTTTAATGTTTCATTTAAAAAATATTATCGTGTATTGATTTCACTACTTTATATGGACAATTCTCATTTTATGTCATTTTTCTTTCTGCAAATTAAGTTATGGCCAAACTTTCAATTGGCCCTAGGGGTAAAAGTTTCCCTAAACAAACTGATGTTAAAATTTAAAAAATAAATGGTGGCTTTTATCTCTTGATTCGTGCAAAATATGAAGATTGATTTAAGAATGTAGGAGCTATTATTCATCATGCAAGGTGCTGCTTTTTGGCCATATCCTAAAGTGATTTTCAATTCTATTTATTCATATATTAACCAAGTTCATATGCTTTAAATCCCCTACATGTTGTACTATATTCATATTCGAGCATAATTTGGCATTGAATCATTGATAATAAATTTATGTGTGCCTAATTTGTCCGATCTAATTTAGTTATTATTTTAAAATCATTTTGATTGGATTCCCTTTAATTAAATATATCTATATTACATAATTGTCTTATTTTTTTTCTCTTCATTTAGTTTTTGATTGAAAATAATTTTGATTGAATGAACTGTATTACTTGAACTTAAATTATATATGAAAACATATATTATATGGTTATTGTTTGAATAATTTTATGTAGTCATTATTTACGTAAGTGTAAGAGTTATTTCAATTTAAAAAACATAAGTGGATTTTTATGTAAAATTTTAATTTAATTGAATTATTTCTTAAGTTGAAAGTTGGATTCAAATTTATCATATGTATATATTAAGTTGAAATCCTCAATTACACATGTTGTTTTATATATCAAAAATTTGTTTACAAATAAACATATGTATGTGTATTCTAAATTAACTTCAATTTTTAAAATAGATATTTATGTGAAACTATAAATTTATTTTTTACTCTTCCTTAATTTTACACACACACACACAACATACACGCTCACACACACACCGATATATGTATCTTTATATGTATGTATGTATTTATGTTATTAACCAAAACCTTGAACAACAAAGGAATGCGTAAATTTAGTCACAAATGTCATTTAATAAACCAATCAATCTACTTATATAGAGAGAAAAATGGAAGGTTTCTCTCTCTATGTATAAACTCATATCTTTCCTTAATTAATTGTATAGCTATGAGAGAAATGAAAGGTTTTTTCTCTATACTATTATGCATGTTACCGTTACACACATACACACTACATATATATGTTACACTTGCACTTTACACTGGCGAATGTATCAGATAAATTCAGTATAATACAAGTTAATTCAAATTAAATTTAAAACTTTATTTTAATAATTTACATAAAATAAGATTTTATTTAAAACATTTCTTGATTGAAGCTAAAATACCTTTAGATTTCATAGGCCAGTTAATAGGTCAATAATAGGATTTTTTTTGAAATCTACCTATTTTGCTCGCTTTCGACTGGTCTGGCTCTTAGAGTACCCTCAATCTACAAGGTAATATTTATCAGATGGCAGGTGTTGAAAGGTTTCAACTTCTTTACCGACAAGATCTAATAGTCTACTATTATGGCCAAAGCCTTCCCAACATAACATTACAAAATTAAATATAAAATCAAAATTAAAGCAGCAAAAATATTTTATGTTGGACAACTTTATATATGTACAAACATCGGTAGTTCCACATTAGTAACTTTTATAGGGATATATGTTCTTTCTATAGCTTCAACAACATTTAGGGAAAAAGTATTGTACCGTATATCATACCTAATTTCATCCGGAACCACATTGAGATCTTTTGGTTTATAATATCTTTGACCATAAGTAAGACACTTTGGAAGTACTTAGAAACACATGCATCATCGTTGCTAGTAGTTTGATTTATCTATGCGATGTTCCATGGCATACCATATAACAAAACATTCCTACCATTTCAGATATCTATAGTTTTTTAGTATAAATTAAACCATACCTGGTAGATTGGACTTTGTATGGAAGTCTTAAAATAGCACTCTCCATTTGAAAAATATCTTGGTTTCTGTTTTAATGTCCATCATGAACAATAACCATCCACATTCAACCAATATAAGAAAAAGTATAATATGGAGTAGAATTTAACTTAAACAAATTTATCATCAATCCTACAATAGTTTTAGAAATTGCCATGCCTCTAAATCAACAGAATAAGGTAAGTCGTGCTATTAATAAATTTTTCCAAGCTTTGTAAATTATTTGCAGAATTTTATAGTTGAAATCATATATGGACATGAATAGAAAGAAATTATAGAAAGAAATAGCTGAAAAATGAGTGTGAAGAATGAATTTAAGGATGTCAACTTAAATAGTCAAAATATGGATGTAAAAAATTATTGCTAACATAATTAGCATTACGTCGGACTTATTTTTTATGTCATATTTAATAACTACAATTTAGAGTAGCGAAATTCCCCCCAACCAGCCACTTACATAATGGTTAGATCCAACTTATCTTTGATAAATTGAATGTAATGGATGCCAAACTTTAAATCGGTAGCATTTGATGTGTCCATGAACATGAAGGTACAGTGCTAATTGGAAGCCTTTTAAATGAGTTAAGTTAAGAAAAATTTTAGATCATTGTTAGGCCTATGGAGTCTAACTAATTTTAGATTGGTTTAAAATTTGTTTCAAATAAAATCTTATTTTATTTAGTTTGTATAACATGATTTTGACAGACTGATTTATTCAATCAATTTGATGGTTATATAAAATAAAGTATATCGAATGTACACTTACGATTGATTGTAGACCAACACTATTGTCCTAATGGTTTTGGCTCTGACTTTGGTGCAAGAGGTCATAAGTTCAAAATTTATGTAGCGTGATTCGTACTACTGAACTTATATTAACATATAGTATTGTTGTATACTACCTAAATATTGTAGTGCTAGTATGTACTACCGTATGAGTACCAATTTAAAACAAAATAGAGTATGTCAAATATACACTTGTGTATACGTGTGTATTATAGTTACTTTTTTGCATTATTATTTTAGTAAGTGAAGAGTAAATTGTAACTTATAGGATACTATTTAACGTGTCATTAATGCTATGAGTGAGTAATTAATTAGGAATTACATCAGCTATTATTGGTTAGGTCAAACTTATATTAAATGTGATTATAACTATATCCTAAATATGCTCATGTGAATGCTATACAAGTTTAACACATAAACTATGCATATTGTTAATGTGTACATTTGTAGTTGTTAGGATTTACACCATAACACGCACATTTTCCTTGAAATGCGTTTGTCATGAAGTTGGTGTTTCTTTAAACAATAATTGTTTCTCGGTGCAGTAGAGTAAGTATTCATCAAAATTTTATGAACTCTAAATATATATATAAATTGTATGTATTTGTATGTATGTATGTATGTATATGTATAAAACTGATCTGGTTTTATATTTACGAAACATTTGTACATAGCATAAATTAGTTAATTAATATTGATCAGTCTCAAACTCATTTGTGGTGGTCCACACAAGATCCCTTATGAACAAGTTTTACGTGCAGTCTCTTGGCCGACACAACGTATCGACTCCTTGACCTCGGAGATATAGGGGTCGCTTCATCAACTCTTGTCTTCTATGATTTTGTAGACTTCATTTCAGAAGAAATCAAGTTTAACTTTATGTCAATTCACCTTTTGGCAAGGCAGTATACAGGCGGATTTGACCCAATTGACTTCACAGTTATCGAAGCTGTAATATTATGGATTTGGTTCAAATGGATGGATGGATAACCAACTACGGATAATAATATAAAGCTAGGATTATACATGGACGATGGACAAATGATGCAGGGTGCTTGGATATGGATTTTGGCTTGGGTAAGTTAGGGGTCGACATTCTCAAACTAGAAGGGTTGGCACTTCAATGGCCGAGCATGTAAAGGGATCGACATATGGCATCATAGAGGGTTCAGCATTGGCTTCGGGTCACCATAAAATTTACTCCGGGTCGGCATAGGGTCTACTTCAGGTCGGCATGGGCTTACTTCAGGTCGGCATAGGGTTTACTTCGGGTCGGCATAGGGCTTACTTTGGATAGGCATAGGAGTTACTTCGAGTTAGCATGGGAGTTTCTTCGAGTCAGCGTAGGGCTTACTTCGGGTCGGCATGGGAGTTGCTTCGGGTCGGCATAGGGCTTACTTCGAGCCGGCATAATGTCTACTTCTGGTCGGCATGGGAGTTGCTTCGTGTCGGCGTAGGAGTTGCTTCGGGTCGGCGTAGGAGTTGCTTCGGGTCGGCATAGGATGGACGACCCGTGTAGGTGAGAAGGCCCTATAATAGAAGTTTCACCAGTAAATACAACCGGCTTGGCTTCAAAAGAGGACCTTCATTCTATTTCTCTTCATCATCGACCCGAGAGGCTACTCTGCTATTTTTATTTTGGAATTCTCGATTGTAACTGTAATCAAATTTCTAATAATAAAAAGGATTGTTCTATAGTGGACGTCGGCTGGAGTTAGCCGAACCACTATAAATCATGTCTCTCTTTTACTTGCTTTCTTTTTAATTTTGGTTATTCTTCATATTATATTCTCTACATACATTCTATCTGTGATATGCGACTGGATATTGGTGTCTTCACTTATAATTGGGTGTTGGTGGCCAATTTTGACACCAACATTTTGGCGCTTTCACTGAGAATGCTAGCACTTAGGGATTTGGAAGTTTGGATCTTGGATTTGAAAGCTTGGGAACTCAGATTTAGGAAGTAACAACTAGACAATCACTAAGGAGACAGAGAACAGAGAGGAGCCATCATGAAGGAAGTCAGAGGCTTTCTTAGAAGCTAATCAAACCTCAATCTTCATTACAATGGATGAGATGGAAATTATGATGGATTCTATGCTGGAGAGGACGCTGAAGAGGCAGGGGAAATGATGTAGAACTTGTTCCAACAGATTGGACAAGTGGGAAAGCAAAACCAAGGGAATGGAGTAGTAGGAAATACTGGAAATAGGGGTCATGAAGTTGGAGCAGCCGGAGCAATGGCAGTCCAGAATCAGAACCAAGGAAACAGAGCAACCAGGATACAGGATAGGGTGGAGCCATTGGGAGAAAAAGCCCTTGAACAACCAGGATCGATTGGCCAAAGCAATGTCGATCGTTATAGAATGGTCAGTGCCGATCGTTCCAAACTTGGAGGCATGCCTTCAGATCATATTGGCTCGATTCTAGGTAGAATACCAGGTGTTGTGCAGTTTGGCATTGATAGGGAAATAAATGCTCGTCTAGAAGGGCAGGTTTCAGGATTCCCTCGTGGACTCGGGGGGCAGATTGGAGACAACAGACATAGACTACCACTTGATGACAACGATAGGTTGGCGGAAATAATTAGACGGACTATGAGAGGAGGATTGGTAGATAGGGATTTGGAGGATGTGAATAGGATCCCCTTTGCTCCTACGATTAGGCAAGCTAGGAATCCATCGGAATTCAAACTAAGAGTGCTGAAGACATATGATGGAAGGACGGATCCCGCTTTTCACCTGACATGGTATTTGAGGCACATTGGAATACTGAGGGCATTGAAGGAGGTCATAGCATGATGCTTCCCTTTGTATTTGATGGATATAGTAGCACTATGGTTCAGACAATTGGAAAATGGCTCTATTGGTACGTGGACAGAATTGATCAAAAGGATTATGAGGCAGTTTACAGTTCACATCTCGAGACCCAAGAATGTGATGATTTGGCAACACTGAAGCAGAGGAGCAAATAGTCCCTAAGGAGTTTTCTAACATGGTTTAATGCTGCGGTGGCGTCAGTGGATCGTCTAGATCTATCCATGGTTTTAATGGCAGTTGTATCTGGCATTACCGATGGCATAGAGTTCAAGGATACACTAGCATGGGATTCACCTATGGATTTTGGGGAGTTTTACCATGAAGTAGAAAGGTTCCTGCGATAGGAAGACGCGCGGGTAAACAAACCGGAGGTGATGCCGTGCAAAGTGGAGGGTCATCAGAGGATGTAAACAAGAATGATAAAGGCAAATGGAGAATGAATGACAGCAGTAATATCTCAAAAATGCAATGGAGAGAACCGAAATTCTGTTCTTACAAGGATTTGACTAAAGCTCTGGAAATGATCTATTTGCATACTCGAAGACGCCTACGGTATCGAAGGCCGGCAAAAAGAGAACCCTTTGAATATGAGTAGTCGTCAGGAAAGCATTGCCTATTCCATGAGGTAGTTGGGAACAACATGAATGTCTATAGGCATTTGAAGGATATCATTGAGGAACATGTGTGGAATGGTCATTTGCAACAATACATAAGGAATCAAGCCGTGGCTGTGGAACAGGGGCAACCACTGCCCACCTCGAATCAAGATGGCACAGGATCAAGGCATCATCGTCAGCCTATTATTAGCTGATTGGACTTATGGCATCAAATAAGTAATAAACCCCGCAACAAAAAGATTAAGTCACTTACACATGTACGAGATCGAGCATGGTCCCTAGGCATGCTCTTAGATGACGATGAACCTTAGTGCTCGAATTTATGAAACTCTCCTTTTTCTATTTACTGCAAACTTTGTTTTTTCTGGCACTATGGCTATATAGTTTTTCTTGGTTGTACGGGCTTTTATTTTATATTTTACCAACTAAACTCTAGAATGATTGAATTTGGATAATGTAACAAATAACACAGGTCACAGTTACGGTCTCGACCGGAGAGACGGGGCAATAACCACAAGTTATGAGTCCCTTTGTCGGAAAGGGACTATATGAACCCAAACATGGATAAGTCCTCGATTAGGGATCAAGGCCGGAGTAGGATACCCCATGGATTAAGTCCTCGACTAGAGAGTCGAGGCCAGAGAAGGATATTCATGGATTAAGTTCTCGGTTGGGGATTGAGGACTGAGTATGATAAGCCACAAATCAAGTCCTTGACCATAAAGTTGAGCCCGGAGAAGGAAAACCATGGATAAGCCTTTGAACGGAGAGTCGAGGCCGAAGAAGGATAAAATGACCCGGAGAGGTTTATGGATTTGGATATAGACCCAGAAAGGTCCCAAACTCAGACAAAACGATCTGGAGGGATCTTGGATTCGATTAAGGAATTTGATATGGATTTAGAATTGGATATAGACTCAGAACAGATGTGGATTTCGCTAAATCCTGTGAGATCAATGAATTGGATTGGCAGTGGATTGGACTCTAGGTTGGATAATATAATGATTAATGGATTATGGACTTTGAATTTTGGACTTATGGCAGTTCAAAACACGCCTTCTAATAGCAAGGCATGTTTTTAGGGGAAACGTAACAACCCGATATTTTCAGCCATACGCATCCGCACATGTCTGACTTGAATTTCTCAAAATACAGCATTGTAACAAAATTTGGAGAAAATAAAACCAACCACAGAATCACAGACACAGAAATATCAGAAGAAATCAAGTTTAACCTTATGTCAACCCGGCTTTTGGCAAGGCAATATACAGGCGGATTTGACCCAATTGACTTTATAGTTATCGAAGCTGGAATATTATGGATTTGATTCAAATGGATGGATAATCAACTATGGATAATAATATAAAGCTAGAATTATACGTGGTCGATGGACAAATGATGCAGGATGCTTGCAATATGGATTTTGGCTTGGATAAGTTAGGGGTCGGCATTCTCAAACTAGAGGGGTTGGCACTTCAATGGCCGAGCATGTAAAGGGATCGACATATGGCTTTGGGTCACCATAGGATTTACTTCGGGTCGGCATAGGGTCTACTTCATGTCGGCATAGGGCTTACTTTAGGTTCGCATAGGGTTTACTTCGGGTCGGCACAGGGCATACTTCGGGTAGGCATGGGAGTTACTTCGAGTCAGCATGGGAGTTTCTTCGAGTCATCGTAGGGCTTACTTCAGGTTGGCATGGGAGTTACTTCGGGTCGGCGTGGGAGTTGCTTCGGGTCGGCATAGGGCTTACTTCGGGCCGGCATAAGGTCTACTTCTGGTCGGCATGGGAGTTGATTTGGGTCGGCATAGGAGTTGCTTCGAGTCGGCATAGGATGGACGGCCCATGTAGGTGAGAAGGCCCTATAGCAGAAGTTTCATCAACAAATACAACAGGCTTGGCTTCGAAAGAGGACCTTCATTCTGTTTCTCTTCATCATCTACCCAAGAGGCTACTCTGCTATTTTTATTTTGCAATTCTAGATTGTAACTATAATCAAATTTCTAATAATAAAAAGGATTGTTCTATAGTGGACGTAGGTCGAAGTTAGCCGAACCACTATAAATCATGTCTCTCTTTTACTTGCTTTCTTTTTAATTTTGGTTATTCTTCGTATTATATTCTCTACATACATTCTATCTGTGACATGCGACTGGATATTGGTGTCGTCACTTATAATTGGGTGTTGGTGGCCAATTTTGACCCCAACATTTTGGTGCTTTCACTGAGAATGCTAGCACTTAGGGATTTGGAAGTTTGGATCTTGGATTCGAAAGCTTGGGAACTCGGGTTTAGGAAGTAACAAATAGACAATCAACAAAGAGACAGAGAACAGAGAGGAGCCATCATGAAGGAAGTCAGGAGGCTTTCTTAGAAGCTAATCAGATCTCAATCTTCATTACAATGGATGAGATGGAAATTATGATGGATTCTATGCTGGAGAGGACGTTGAAGAGGCAGGGGGAAAAGATGTAGAACTTGTTCCAGCAGATTGGACAAGCGGGAAAGAAAAATCAAGGGAATGGAGTAGTAGGAAATACTAGAAATATAGGTCATGAAGTTGGAGCAGCTGGAGCAACAGCAGTCCAGAATCAGAACCAAGGAAATAGAGCAACCTGGATATAGGATAGGGTGGAGCCATTGGGAGAAAAAGCCCTTGAACAACCAGGATCGATTGGCCAAAGCAATGTCGATCGTTATAGAACGGTCAGTGCTGATCATTCCAAACTTAGGGGCATGCCCCCAGATCATATTGGCTTGATTCCAGGCAGAATACCAGGTGGTGCTGTGCAGTTTGGCATTGATAGGGAAATAAATGCTCGTCCAGAAGGGCAGGTTTCAGGATTCCCTCGTGGACTCGGGGGGGAAGATTAGAGATAACGGACAGAGACTACCACTTGATGACAATGATAGGTTGGCGGAAATAATTAGACGGACTATGAGAGAAGGATTGGTAGATAAGGATTTGGAGGATGTGAATAGGCCTTTGCTCCTACGATTAGGCAAGCTAGGAATCCACCGGAATTCAAACTAACAGTGCTGGAGACATATGATGGAAGGACGAATCCCGCTATTCACCTGACATGGTATTTGAGTCATATTGAAATACTGAGGGCATTGAAGGAGGTCATAGCACGATGCTTCCCTTTGTATTTGATGGATATAATAGCACTATGGTTCAGATAATTGGAAAATGGATCTATTGGTACGTGGACAGAATTGATCAAAAGTATTATGAGACAGTTTACAGTTCACATATCGAGACCCAAGAATGTGATGAGTTAGAAACAATGAAGCAGAGGAGCAGATAGTCCCTAAGGAGTTTTCTAACATGGTTTAATGCAGCGGCGACGTCAGTGGATTGTGTAGATCTATCCATGGTTTTGATGGCAGTTGTATCTGGCATTACTGATGGCACAGAGTTCAAGCATACACTAGCACGGGATTCACCTATGGATTTTGGGGAGTTTTACCATGAAGTAGAAAGGTTCCAGCGTTAGGAAGACGCGCGAGTAAACAAACCGGAGGTGAAGCCATGCAAAGTGGAGGGTTATCAGGGGATGTAAACAAGAATGATAAAGGCAAATGGAGAATGAATGACAGCAGTAATATCTCAAAAATGCAATGGAGATAACCGAAATTCTGTTCTTACAAGGATTTGACTAAAACTCTAGAAATGATCTATTTGGATACTCGAAGATGCTATGTTTCGAAGGCCGGCAAAAAAGAGAACCCTTTGAATATGAGTAGGTGTCAGGAAAGCATTGCCTATTCCATGAGCTAGTTGGGCACAACATGAATGTCTATAGGCATTTGAAGGATATCGTTGAGGAACATGTGTGGAATGGTCATTTGCAACAATACATAAGGAATCAAGTTGTGGTTGTGGAACAGGGGCAGCCACCGCCCACCTCGAATCAAGATAGCGCAGGATCAAGGCATCATCGTCAGCCTAATATTAGCGGATTGGAATTATGGAATCAAATAAGTAATAAACCCCGTAGTAAAAAGACTAAGTCACTTACACATGTACGAGATCGAGGATGGTCCCTAGGCATGCTCTTAGATGACGATGAACCTTGGTGCTCGAGTTTATGAAACTCTCTTTTTTCTGTTTATTGCAAACTTTGTTTTTTCTAGTACTATGCTATTTAGTTTTTCTTGGTTGTACGGGCTTTTATTTTATATTTTACCAACTAAACTCTAGAATGATTGAATTTGGATAATGTAACAAATAACACAGGTCACGGTTACGGTCTCGACCGGAGAGACGGGGCAATAACCACAAGTTACGAGTCCCTTTTTCGGAGAGCAACTATATGGACCCAAACATGGATAAGTCCTCGAATGGGGATTGAGGCCGGAGTAGGATACCCCATGGATTAAGTCCTCGACCGGAGAGTCAAGGCCGGAGAAGGATATTCATGGATTAAGTTCTCAGTTGGGGATTGAGGACTGAGTATGATAACCCACAAATCAAGTCCTTGACCAGAGAGTTGAGCCTGGAGAAGGAAAACCATGGATAAGCCTTTGAATGGAGAGTCGAGGCAGAAGAAGGATAAAATGACCCGGAGGGGTTTATGGATTTGGATACAGACCCAGAGAGCTCCCAAACTCAGATAAAACGATCTGGAGGGATCGTGGATTCGATTAAGGAATTTGAGATGGATTTAGAATTGGATATAGAATCAGAACAGTCGTGGATTTCGCTAATGATCATGTGAGATCAATGAATTGGATTGGCAGTGGATTGGACTCTAGGTTGGATAATATGATGATCAATGGATTATGGACTTCGAATTTGAACTTATGGAAGTTCAAAACACGCCTTCTAATAGCAAGGCATGTTTTTAGGGGAAATGTAACAACTCGATATTTTCAGCCATTCGCATCCGCACATGTCGGACTTGAATTGCTCAAAATACCGCATTGTAACAAAATTTGGAGCAAATAAAATCAATCACAGAATCACAAACACAGAAATACCAAAATAACCCACAGCGGAAATTAAATTCCATAGTAGTTCATGAAGCTACTGTAACAAAATCTCAAAACAAAATACATAATATCAGTGAAAACATATACAACAAGAATCCCAAATACATAGAAGTTTATAAATACAAGAGCTGAAATAGAACAACTAAAACTAAAACAGATAGATAACTAAATAAGAAAAATCTCCAGTGATTCCTAGCTCCAGAAAGAGAAATCCAAAGCTAAGCTATGAATACTCAAGTTGACTCGAGCGTAAAGTAAAACACAAAACGCTCGAGTCAGGACATACATACTTATACAATGTTAGCCAACTCAAGTGAACAGTTGTAGTAATACACAATAACTTAAAGGATGCTTGGGATCGCCTATCCTCTAAGGATCTGTTAAACCATCAATTTAACAGTAATAAACCCTATCATAGAAATTCCTAAATTAAAGTAAACTATGCAAATAGCAGTGCTAATGTGGCTAGGGTAGCGTAGAGCTGCAGCAATCGCTCACCTCCAGTCACACTCTTAAATTGAAGGTGTACATCCAAAATCACAAGCCATACAGAGAAGTGTCCCCGTGGTTAAAATTCCAAAATGGTATTTTATACTTCGAAAATCAAATATCATTTAAAAATTCAATATCATTTCAAATCCATTTTAAAATATCAAAATATCATATCCTTCTAAAAACCTCATTCATTTTTATTAAATTTAAATACCATTCCAAATCACATTTCAAATTGTTTATATTTCAAATCAAAATACTCCGTTTAAACCAATTAAAATGAAGTTATTATACTTAAAAAATAATCCAATATTCAATTCTCAAAAATTTAGCTTTTCAGAATTCATTTATTCACTTAAATTTATTAAAACAGTGAAATTTCAACTTTCACAACATTTAGAAAATGCTACGGTAAGTAACATTTGAAAAACAATTCAACTAAACAATGACAGCATTTAAAGCTGCTGTAATAGTTTTGGTTCAAGTTTTAGTTTCTACAACTATAGCACTTACAAAGTGCTGTAATATCACTTAGTTAAATTTTAGTTATATCATTTGTATCAACTACAACCCTTTAAAATGGTGTAATATCCTTTACTTATGAATTCAAGTTAACTTTAGAAATGATAGCATTTCTGAAATGCTATTAACAAAATTACAGATTTTCAATACAATTTCAGAGACAATTTAAACTTTGATTTTTAATTCTTTTAACTTTAAAAATCATATTTATCACTCAGAAATTGTTCATTTAAATACTCGTTAACTTATGATTTTTATAAAGTAAATTTTATACATAAAATCAAATTTTAAAATAATTCATTTATTAAATTCAAGCATGCAAAATTCTATTCTTTATATTTTAAAAATTAACTTAATAATTAAGTTTAATTACCATTTCAAAATATATACTTAATTTCCATTCTATTTTCTTAACTTAACTTTTGTTTTAAACAAAATTCACATTTCCATGTCAAGTTATATTTCAAATTTCATTCTTAAGTATTCATTTATCTAACCATTTTAATTCATAGAAAAATCAATAACACTTTATTAAGTAATTTTAAATCCAAATTTAAATCAAATTATCGTATTTTATTCACTTAACTTAAACTCCAAATTGAACAAAATTACAAATTTCAAAATTTATTTATATTTCAAATTTCCACTTAACCATTCATTTGTTTCACATTTTAACTTGAAGAAAAATCATTAATAGTTATAAAAATCATTTTTAATTCAATTTAAATTAAAATATCATAAATTTACATTTTTAAAATACTTTAAAAATTTCCAAAAAAATATATAAATAAAATAACCATGGGTCTGCATAGTTTCTAATCTTGGTCAAGTGATATGGATAATATATCATTTCAATCCGTAATTTACAAAGAGAAATCCGGGTTCCATCATTTCAAACCCGCAATCCCAAGTAAAATAAAATAAATAAAAATCGTTCGGGCCTATCATTTCAGCCCATAACGATTATTCCCTATTCTAAAGTCCGTTCGGGTATGTATCATTTTAACCCATAATGATTCTATCCTACAGGGAACTTGCAGTGTGATAAACAGAAATAAATAAACAGTATGACAAAATATAAAAAGCAGATGAAGAGATAATTTTATAATGGAGTTTAACATCATATAATTCATATCACAGGCAGGTATAGCATTATATAACAATTCTAAATATTCACTTGTGATCAATTCACAGTTATATAAGTATGAATGTCAAGTGTGAATTACTCACCTTCTTACGCTGGAGATAGCAAATCAAACTACACGAAATAGATTCCAGAAAGCACGATACGGCACGTCATAGCATGATTATGGATTCAAGTGA
Organism: Allium cepa; assembly: GCA_030765085.1. Classification (NCBI taxonomy): domain Eukaryota; kingdom Viridiplantae; phylum Streptophyta; class Magnoliopsida; order Asparagales; family Amaryllidaceae; genus Allium; species Allium cepa. The sequence goes on from CM060928.1 coordinate 1,012,056,771, forward strand.
GTGGCGAGAGCCAAGATATTATCTTGTATGAAATAACCAAAACAAGACAATGTATACATGAATATTCAACCAAAACAATATTGAAACTAGTTGAAATACAAAGCAATAAAGACAAAGTGACTTGACCTTGCTACCATCATTTCAAAGCTTGGCCAAGGGGACCACATACTCATCCATGATCATGATTTTGCTCAGGTTTGGCATCACAAATGCACAGCCATGCAAGTGTTTGAAGAGGTAGGAGTGGTAACATCAAGCAATTAAAGGAACAAGGCTACATGGTGAAGGGTTTGGTCACATTTAGGCTCATCTATGACGTCATATGGCTCGGCCCATGCTAGTAACGATCTGGTTATGTCAGTTGATGGATGGAGCTATGGCTAGAGGAGGTGAACTTGCTGGTGGTGGCGGCTAAGGGGGTGGCCAAGGTGATAGATGAAGGGTGGGTGAAGCATATGTGGTCTAGGCATTGTTTGGAAGGGTTTGTGCAAATTTGTTGGTGATGCATCAACTAGTGGTCATGGCCTAGGTCTAGGTCAGAGGGGAAGGAGGTGTTGTTGTTGTAGATGGTGATGGTGAAAGCGATGTGGTGGTGAAGAGGTAGTGGCCGAGCAAACTAGAAGAAGAGGCAAAGGCAAAAAAAGGAAAGAAGAAGAGGAAAAGTGGAAAAATGGAAGATGCCGTTAGCATTTCCTTCCGTGGCCATGAGTTTTTGATGGGAAGAAATGTTTCCATGTGAAAAAAATGAAAGTCATGGCTACAGAAAAAAGAAATGGACGGCTACAAGGAAAAATGAAAAGGCAATTGGTAAATAAAAAGACAAGGCTATATGAAAAATCATAAGGCAAATGAAAGGTCTCGACTCTTGAAATTTCTTATTTTCCTTTAATCAAAATAACTAAATAAAAATCAGTAAAATAAAAATAAAAAATAAACAAAATAAAGTGAAAAATAAAATAAAAAAATTATTTTAAGGAAAAAAATAGAAAAAAAATAAAGAAATAGCTATTTAATTGAAACTAGAATATAAAATTTGAAAACAATATACAATCCAAATTTGAAAATTATAACTATACTTTAAAAATGTTTTAAAAATAAAATATATGCATAACATATCATGTTACACAAACTGGAACTTGATTTTACAAACAAAAATATTATTTATATAAATTAAAATAAACAATTTTGTTATATGAATCATTTTACACAATATTGTAAAAAACATAACTTTCACAATCTAAATCGGATTTCAACGAAACGAAAAGAATTATTCTTGAAATTTAATTTATTTTCATAATAAAAGATAAAATTCAAATATTCAAATACTTAAATTTTAAATTTAAAAGTCAAAGTTTGACCATATTGACCAAAATACACATTTTTGGAAAATATTCTATTTATTCATGTTTAGAATTATAATTCACATCAAAATCAAAAATTTATATTTAAAATAACAAAATTTATCCATTTTAAAAAATATAAAGTTTTTTAAATCAGAAAATCAAATAAAATAGCCAAAATAAACAATTCAAATAAATTACAAAATTCAGGGTTGTTACACTCTCCCCCACTCAAAACTTTTCGTCCCCGAAAAGGAATGAGCAAGTAAAATAAGGAAAAGAAAGATAAGAAAAACAAATAGTGTCTAAAAAAACAATTCTGGATTTGAAGCACGAATGCTCCCCTCCATCTTCCAGGTATAATCCCGATCATCAGTACTTCATTGTACTTTGATTAGACTAACAGATTTCCTTCTTAGCTGCTTCGTACCTCTGTTGACAATACGAAGTGACTTCCTCTTGACAGTCAGATTGGGCTAAATACTATCAAGAGCAGAAGGCTGAACAAAAAGAGATGGATCATGAACATACCAGAGAAGATGTGAGACGTGGAATACATCATGCAGTCCAGAAAGCTCCTCGGGCAAATCCAAACAATAAGCCAATGAACCAACTCTTTCCACAATAAAAAAGGACCCTTGAAGAGGAAGAAGGTAGGAGGATAAGAATAGCTAGAAGGTAAAATAGGTTGAAAGACAAGGATGAACCAATATTTTAAAACCATTATATATAAATATATATTAATAACATTTTAAACATTTTATAACATGATGAATAGTCATTTGATTCAAAAAATTTAGTTCGAAGTAAACAATACTTAGAACATTTTAAATTATTTAGAAAGGTAAAATAAATGGTCAAAATATCCTTTACATAATAATTTATCAAAATACTTTTATAACTCGATGTCTTAACAAGTTTACTCTCGTTCCTGCAGACTCTAGCCATGCGTTGATCAGGCGCAAAGCTAGAATTCTCCAGGTACTTAGTAGACTTGTTTCAACACCCAGTGAAAATACTTGAAAACTTTTAAAAACAGATATAGAAAGTACAATCCAAACAAAAGAACCAAACCAAAACATTGTCTAACCATGGATCGCAGATACACAATGGTTACGCCTAGATCCCCCAGAAAACATCTGTACCTGTAAGCTATCTCAGCCCGCGAATTACGCCATGATGACTAGTAGACCGCACATACACAATGGTTACGCCTGGATACCCCATGAAACATTCGTACCCTTAAGCTATCTCAGCCAGCAGATTTCACTACTAAAAACGACCTACATAGATCGCAGATAACAATAGTTACGTCTGGATCTCCTAGGAAACATCCGTACCTTCAAGCCATCTCGGCCAGGCGAATTACTATGCAGTCGTGCTCGTAAGACCATGGAGATCGCCATGGAATTCGATGGACACTCGAGTATCATATCCAAAAAACCCAAATCAGAGAGAATAATATTGATATAATGAATCCACAGTGTGGCTACAAAGCGGATATCAAGTAGAAGGCATTTCCATATCTTTACTTCGAAAATATGTATCATATAGTACCTTTCAAATCACTTTCAATTTTCATACTTATACAAAGTCCATTATATATAATATTCCATTTTCAAATCGAATACTTCCCAAATTAATAGTACATTAAATCACACTTATATAAACTTTGATTATATAAGATTTAAATTTTCAATTGAGTATCTTTCCAAAATGATAGTTTTCAAATCAACTTCATACTTATACAAATCAATTTTATATAAGTTCGGTAACTCTCAAATCAAGTATTTAATAAAACAAGGTTCTCAATTTCAATTCCTTTCAATAACGTTTCAGTTTCAAAATCATATATGATTTCGCCAAATCATTTCTTACAAATTATATATTCAGTTTCCAAGTTTCTCAAAACAATAGGTTTAGAAAATAATCCAATTCCCAAATAGAAAAAATTTAGGTCAGACAAATTCATTTCCAAAACCATCATATAAATACTGGTTTTACTATCCAATCTATTTTCAAAACCGAATATTTTCTCAAAATCAATTATACCCAAAATGATTTCCAAGTTTATAACTATCCCTTTAAAACCTTTAAACTATTTATTTCCATATATGGAAAATCCAATTTACCTTTTGAAAATTACTTAGCTTTAAAATTTAAACTTTGATTTCGAAGTGCTCGAACTTTCAAAATAGTCGGAGAAGCCAAATTTTCCAATCCAAGAGTTGAAAATCAACAACAAATCAGTAAATCAATTCCAATAGATAAGGTTATTCCAAAATAAATCTGAATCTCGAGGACTGAACACCGGCTCACTCTAAATCATTTCAATTATAGATGTACATATATCTTTCGAATATCAAACCATACTTCGAAATCTAAAATCAAAATTTGTTTCACAAAATCCCTCGTATAGCAAAGCTTCTAGGGTGGCCTCTCCCCCACTCTGAAACTCAAAAATCAATGTCGATGATGCGTGCACTCATCACCGAAATTATTTTCCAACAACACAAGCGAGTTCTGGACTTCTATTTTCTTGAAACTTCTTTGAAATCTCTTCGAAATCATTGAAATTCATTTGAATACATTTGAAATGTTTCTTATTCGGAAAATATCTTTAAATCATATTATTATTATATATTTTTCAAAATCTAAAACTGATTTCAAAACATCGGAGTTCGATTCATCGAAATTCAAATTCAAAACCCTTCAGTTATAAATCATTTTCATATAAATTAAATTTCTTATAAATTTTAAAATTTTCAAATCCTTTCGAAACTTCAAATTCTCATTTTTTTTTAAAGTATATAATCCTCATCCAAAACATTTCACTGTTATATATAAAATGTGGTCAACCTTATCAAAATAATAATTTCGATGTATGCACAATTTCAAAATACAACCAAACACAAATTTTCCAAGGGATGATTCAAGGATAGATTTCAAACAAACAGAGATTCGAATTTAGGGAACCTCTAATCAAATAAAAGATAACCTCAAACGAAGATGAGTTAATTTCATTACCAAATAAAAGATGGATAAGCCTTTATAAATCGCGTGTGACCTTAACCTGTCAACCGTGACTTCAGGAATACAATCAATACGGAAATCTAAGGTAAATCGACATTCGATCGCCAGTGATAGAATCCACGTAGAGCAGGAGATAGATAGCATTGACATCTAAGGATACAGAAATCTACAGTGAATCAATGCCAATTGTAAGAGAGTTTCACCCCTTTACAAATCATTCAAAAATTCACGGAATCACCGATCTTTATAGAGGTCATTCAAAGTGGAGTTATGGAATGCCCTAAAATCAAAATGATAAAAAAGGGAAGACAAGGCTGGATTTTAGAACAAGTAGGAGCGTTCCAAAGTTCAAGGAATCCTAATCGACAAGAATCCTAATTAAAAGATTACTAACAAGGTAGATACCGAAGGGATGAAGTTTAGAAGATCTTGATTTCAAAATAAGAAAAATTTATACTAATATAATCTTTGAAAATCCTTTAAAATCATTTGAAAATCATTGTATACTTCCAAAATACGTTCTCTCACAAAGAAATGTTCTGACATTGATTTCACCCATTCTAGGGTATTTCTACCCTATCTCTAATGAGTTTTTGCTCCACAGGCTTTGGTTTGCCTAAAACCAAAGCTCCGATACCAACTGTAACAATATGATATTTTCAGCCATTCGCATCCGCACATGTCAGACTTGAATTACTCAAAATACCGCATTGTAATAAAATTTGGAGCAAATAAAACCAATCATAGAATCACAGACACAGAAATATCAGAATAACTCGCAGCGGAAATTAAATACCATAGTAGTTCATGAAGCTACTATAACAAAATCTCAAAACAAAAAACATAATATCAGTCTGAAAACATGTGCAATAGAAATCCCAAATACATAGAAGTTTATAAATACAAGAGCTGAAATAGAACAACTGAAATTGAAATAGATAGATAACTAGATAAGCGAAATCTCCAGCGATTCCTAGCTCCAGAAAGAGAAATCCAAAACTAAGCTGTGAATACTCAGGCTGACCCGAGCATAAACTAAAACACAAAACAATGGAGTCAAGACATACATATTTATACAATGTAAACCAACTCAAGTGAACTGTAGTAGTAGTGCACAATAACTTAAAGGATGCTTGGGATCGCCCATCCTCTAAGGATCCGTTAAACCATCAATTTAACAGTAATAGACACTATCATAGAAATGCCTAAATTAAAGTAAACTATGCAAATAACAGTGCTAATGTGGCTAGGGTAGCGTAGAGCTGTAGCAATCGCTCACTTCCAGTCACAATCTCAAATTGAAGGTGTACATCCAAAATCACAAGGCATACAGAGAAGTGTCCCCGTGGTTAAAATTCCAAATTGGTATTTTATACTTCGAAAATCAAATATCATTTAAAAATTCAATATCATTTCAAATCTATTTTAAAATATCAAAATATCATATCCTTCCAAAAACCTGATTCATTTTTATTAAATTTAAATGCCATTCCAAATCACATTTTCAAATGGTTTATATTTCAAATCAAAATATTCCATTTAAACCAATTAAAATGAAGTTATTATACTTTAAAAATAATCAAATATTCAATTCGCAAAAATTAGTCTTTTCAGAATTCATTTATTCACATAAATTTATTAAAAATGAGAAATTTTAGCTTTCGCAGCATTTAGAAAATGGTACGGTAAGTTACATTTGAAAAACAATTCAATTAAGCAAAGACAGCATTTAAAACTGTTGTAATAGTTCAGGTTCAAGTTTTAGTTTTTGCAACTGTAGCCCTTACAAAGTGCTGTAATATCACTTAGTTAAATTTTAGTTATAGTTCATTTGTATCAACTACAGCACTTTAAAATATTGTAATATCCTTTACTTATGAATTCAAGTTAACTTCAGAAATGATAGCATTTCTGAAATGCTGTTAATTAAATTCCAGATTTTCAATACAATTTCAGAAACAATTTAAACTTTGATTTTTAATTCTTTTAACTATAAAAATTATATTTTCTCACTCAAAAATTGTTCATTTAAATACTCGTTAACTTATGATTTTTATAAAGTAAATTTTATACATAAAATCAAATTTTTAAATAATTCATTTATTAAATTCAAGCATGCAAATTTCTATTCTTTATATTTTAAAAATTAACTTAATAATTAATTTTAATTACCATTTCAAATATAAACTTAACTTCCATTTATTTTCTTAACTTAACTTTTATTTTAAACTAAATTCACATTTTCAAGTCAAGTTATATTTCAAATTTCATTTTTAAGTATTCATTTTTTAACCATTTGAATTCATAGGAAAATCAATAACACTTTATTATTTCATTTTAAATTCAAATTTAAATCAAATTATCATATTTTATTCACATAACTTAAACTCCATTTTAAAAAAAATTCAAATTTCAAAATTTATTTATATTTCAAATTCTACTTAACCATTCATTTGTTTCACATTTTAACTTGAAGAAAAATCATTAATACTTTATAAAAATCATTTTTAATTCAATTTAAATTAAAATATCATAAATTTACATTTTTAAAATACTTTAAAAAATTCCAGAAAGCTATATAAATAAAATAACCATGGGTCTGCATAATAGTTTCTAATCTAGGTCAAGTGATACAGATAATATACCATTTCAATCCGTAATTTACAAAGAGAAATCCGGGTTTTATCATTTCAAACCCGCAATCCCAATTAAAATAAAGTAAATAAAATTCGTTCATGCCTATCATTTCAGCCCATAACGATTTTTCCCTATTCTAAAGTCCATTCGGGTATGTATCATTTCAACCCATAGTGATTCTATTCTACAGGGAACTTGCAGTGTGATAAACAGAAATAAATAAATAGTATGTGTAACGACTCGCTGTTCTGACCGCCCCTAGTCGGTAATTAAACCAACTTGAAACGTTCAAAATGACGGATTGTTATTCAGTTTATAGAGTTTAAACAGAATCAGCCACAGAAACACAGAATAATAATATTAATATTTCACAAGAATGAATTTTTATACATATATCAGAGTTTATACAATGAATTAAATTTATACAGCGGAATATTTCTTTAAGTACGAAAATAAATCCCTGAAAAGCTAAAGTGAAGCGTTATCCCCAACTCTCTCTAACTTCGCTGCCCGAAAATCTTCAAGCTGTAAAATACTGGGTCTGCCCGAGTATTACATTCAAAAGAAAATAATACACAGGTCAGTCTAATTCAAACTCAGTTCTTAGTGCATAGAGGCAATAATAATCAAACAACAATTAGACGACAGTCAAATATAAATTTACCTATCCAATCCTTTAACAAGAAATCGGATAACGGTAAATATAACACTTAACAGTGTTAAACAATAAATCAGTAGATTCAGATTATCAATGAAGATAGATGAAGGGATTATTGATGAAGATAATTTAGGAAAAAAACATCAGAATTGCCTAAACGGCAATTAACAACAAAATCATCAAAATGCGATTCAAAATATATTGAATTGGCAACATAAAAATAAATTTCCATCAATAGAAAACATCAATTAAAACATTAGATTTGGTAGGGCTGCAGTATACACACGCGTACACGGCCTCGCCACATTTTAAAATGTTAACTCCGTGTGGCTGCAGTTCACGCTTGCGTGCACTGCCTCGCCACTACCGTAATGAAATATGCAAAAGATCATAAATCAAAACAAAATAGTATGTCAATAAAAGTAAATATTGTGTGGCTGCAGTACACGCACGCGTGTACGGCCTCGCCACAACAGCATGTGAAATCATCACAACAGTGAATACTAACAGAAATCGAAGCTGCAGAGGTCAAGTCAGTGACTCAACACAACTGCGAAACTAAACCAAGGTTAACAGCAAAACTAAGGAAAAATCTGGGCAACAATAAATGACCAAGTGCACAAGGCATGGTCCACTGGAATAAGTATTTCAACGAAGTGGACATGCAATCAACCAAAGGTAAGTCCAGACGCAGCCAAGATATGGCAACACAGGGGAAGCACAACGCAACAGAGGAGGCCCATGGATGTGCAGACCCAAACCAAACAGGGGAAAACTGCAATTATCAAAGTAAAGCAAGAAACAACTGCACATAGAATCTGCAGTTGAAACAAGCAAATGGCCTCGGAACTAAACAGTCGAGCAACGACAACATAAGTGCCGAACTCAACTGAACAACACAAGTTAAGAACTGAAACACTACAACTACACATGTCACTGTCAGGCCAAATCAAAACCAAGTATTCAAAGTTTACGGCAACTTGCAGTTCAACAACAAGTGCACAAAGGCAGTCATACCCAAAACAATGAAAGCCAGTGATAAATGATGTGCACATGAATGCAACATTGAAATTGCTACACCAAGTGCACATGTACAACAACAATGATCAATATCGAACCAGTTCAATTGCCAAAGTGAAACCACCAGGCTCAAGTCAAACAGGCGATGACTCAACATTAATTGCCATATGAACTAGAAAATAAACGAGAGCAAAATGAATGCAACAGTGGTTCAAATGCAAAGATGGATATGTCAACATATATGGAACAGTAAGTTGACCTAACAGCATCGAATATCCCACTGTAATAAAATGAACTGCAAAGCCAAACCAGGAACAAAAATACAAAGGTCAAGAAATCACCAAAACAGTATAAACTTTGTTCGAATAAAAATTCGAACTTTGTATGTAATGTTTTATGTACATACTACGAGACGAGCAAGTGTGCAAATGAAGACAACATTGGTGCCAATAGTTGCAAACAAGTTAAGAAATCATCAGGGTAATCCAAGTCAAAGCTATGCTTTATCAATAAGGCAACAAATTCAGTTACAACCAAGAACAAGGCATAATATAAAAGGGCACAGCAAATACAAACAGCACCTCAATATGTCACAACTAAACTTGATAAAGCAACCCAAAACAAATGTACACCAAATACATATATGTACTAATCGAATAAACAAGTAGACAGAGCATAAACAAGTGGCAAGTAGCAGTTTTGAACAAAGACAACTACAGTTTGAATTCATTGTAATACATTTTGATGACAAGGGACGATGCTACTGAGATGTGTGGATACACAATGAAGACCAGAAGCAATAATAATCATATATATACACACATAAATGCATATATATATACATGATAATGGAAAGACACGTATATGTACAAATGAAGACATATTACAGCGAAGATAGTGGCTCAATATTAAAGAATATGTTGAACAGGTCAGGGATGTGGTGGTAAAGAAACAAACAGTTCAGGTTCATGGAAAACAAGTATCAAAATGAATGAACTCAATAAGTCAGTAAATCATCCATGTCCAGAAATTCATCAAAGTACACGAGATCGATAAAACCAGGGATTGAAGTACGAACAGTTCAATATCGGACAAGCATATTTCAGAACGAAATAAACAAGTCCAAATCAAGTTTTAAAAATAGTCAAGGCCGAAGCCATAGCATAAAATGAGGTCGCAGGGATTACAAACCAGAAACCAAATCTAGTGATCAAAAATCAAAGTAATTTCCCTTTTTCCAAAGACAACAGAAAAATGCTCGCAGCCGAAGCCATGGAAATCACCAAATTATATATATATCAAGTGACCGAAGTCAATGCGAGCCATACGAAACCAACATGCCCACAGTTCATCAGAGAAAACAAGGCCGAAGCCATCAAATGACAGAGAATCAACTGCAACAGGTTATTCTTTTTTTTTCCTTAAAACATCTTCAAATATTATCAAGTTAGTAAAGAAAACTAGAAAAATCAAGTTCAATATAGTCAAGGCCGAAGCCAACACAAAATCAATTTCGAGAAATTCGAACAAGTGAACCAGGAAATCGTCATCACAGCAAGCAATTTAACAAAATCAAAGTAAGCCACGGAAATCATGAAATCGAAAAATTAAAATAGCTAGACAGTTTAAATTTAGATGTGAGTAAATTTAATTACTCACCTTGCTTGAAGCGGTCGCGAAGAATTGAAGCCGAAGCCCTAATTTGAATCGAAGGACGAAAGAACGAGGCCGCCCTAGTTTTTTTGAAGACGAGCGAAGAGGAACGAACGAAAATTAAACAAAGTCGCCATTTTTTTCTTTCGTTTTATTTTTTTAATGAAAAGGAGGGGTTTCGAACGAGTATAAGAGAGAAGGGAAGACGTGATTCTGGCATGGGTTACGGCGTAATTTTTGGGCTTGAGTTATGGCGTGGGTGAAGGCATGATTTGAAGTGAAGGGTGCTGGTGAAAAGATATCATATTATCTTATTTTCAATTTTCAATTTCCATTTTTTTCCAACATCAATTTTTTTTTCTTTTATAAATTTTCTTTGACAAGTTTATATGTCGTATACTCACATATCAACTCAGAACGCCACGAAAATTGAAATCTGATAAAAATTCAACATTACGGACCCAATGGTACTGGTTACGTCGAATTCCGAGACCGTGCCTCGGAAGGCTATTTTTAAATTCAATTTAAACGATAAAATTCCAAAACTGGACGAATCACTTTCAAATTCAATTCTGAAGCTTTTATTATCTTCAGTATTATCAATGTGAATTTTCTAAGCTTTTAAATTATTTTTAATCGGCTTAAAATTGAAGATTCAAAATTTTATTCAATTTTCAATAGATTAAATTCTAAAATTTAATCGCCAAATTCATAGTTATATTGGAAATTTAAGTCAAACCATCATTCAAATATTTAAAATTAATTAAATATTCTCAATTTAAATTGTCCAAATTTCAGGATTGTTACAATCTTCCCTCCTTAAAAGAATTTCGTCTCGAAATTATAAGTTAGGAAAAACGATTGCTAAATCTCACCGATATTTATACCCTACACAATTTCATCAAGTTCGAAACTTATAAATAAATATAGGATTCATTCCATTTATTTTATCTCCCTAGCTTTGTTCATTATTTTCTAAAATCAAGACGTAAAAGTCTTTTACCAAAAAATTTCGACTTACAAAACTCAGATTTAAACTTGAAACTCTTCATGCTAAAGATTTGCATATCAATTTTTTTTTCAAAGCTGTGGAGTTTCAAGATATTTTAAAGATCTTCTTCCTTAGTTCATTAGGTTGGAATTATGTAATTCTAATTTCAGACCATTGATTTTCTATTTAAAGTTTTGAAAATACTTGCTAACTCGAAGTTTAACAAGTCCATCGTCGTTCTCACAGACTTTAGGCATACGCTGGCCAGGCGTAGGACTAAAAATCTCCAAATACTAAATATACTTGCTTCAACTCCCAGTGAAAATACTTTTAAAAATTCTTTTAAAAATGGATATGGAAAGCACGTTCCCCCATGGATCACAGTTTACCCGGCGGTTACGCTACTATCCCAGTAGAATCGCTTGTAACTGTAGATTTCACATCTCTCTTGAATTTTGCCATGTTTGTTGCCATAGATCGCAGTTCACACGGCGGTTTCGCTACTATCCCAGTAGAAACGCTTGTGACCGTAGGCATCTCGCCCCTCAAATTACGCTTTGGCCTCTAGATCGCAGTTTACGCGGCGGTTGCGCCACTATCCCAGTGGAATCGCTTGTAACTGTAGGCATCACGCCCCACGAATTACGCCAGCATACATCATCAATTCACATGATCCCAAGACGATGATCCATCGTGGGGGATTCCAGTCCCAGTGGACATTCCACTAATGGAAATTCTACGTAGCTACGATTTTCAAATGGACACTCACACCGAGTTCCAATCACCTTCACAAATTATAAATGGAAGGTACCTTTCCATATCCTCAGTTTAGAAAACATATGTCATATACATATAGTACTTCATTTCACATTTCGTACATATCATACCTATGCAAAATTGCATAGGATTTTCATAATAATGACTTTCCAAACTGATGGTTTTTCGAATTATTACATTCACATATATAAGTCTGGAAAACCCAATTCACATTCATAACAAATAGAGGATTCCAAAAAATTTTCATCTCGTTTAAAATTTTCCTCTAAATCGATTTGAAAATTTAAGGTTATCTCAAACCCAATTCACATTCATAATCCAATTCATTATCGAGTTCACATTCGATTTGGATTTCACGTTACATCGTCAATTCTCAACACATAATTGATGTCTATCGATATATAACCTCTAAGCTCGTACGTCTCACAGAAGGGTGTTAAGCTAAAAGAATAAATTCTCCGCCACCAACAGATATATATTTAATAGAGATCAATTGCTATGTCGTCGATTCACGATGTTAGACATACAATCCCAATCGACTATTCGAAATTCAAAGCTCAACTTATATTGTTTTTGGTGCCGAAGTTAAACTCAATTTAACTCAAGATTCAATCTTTTTGAAAAAAATTCAAGTTGAACTAATCGTTCAAATTTCCCAAAAATATCTTTACAAGATATATATAATTTTCCACACTTAAACATTTGAAACAAATTTCAAATATTCATTTTTTCAATTTATCTTTAAAAGATAGAATTTCAAACTTTCCATTTCATATTGGAAAATATTTCCATACTTATTTAAATAATAAGTAATTCAAAAATCCATTCATTTTCAACACTTGGAAAATATTCAATATACTTAAATCATAATTAAGTATATATTCCATTCTTTAAGGAAAGCGTTCTTTTAAACACATTTATTTGAGTCAAAACGAATGTTACGTAAAACATTGTTACGACAACTCAAAATCTCTAGTATAGGGATTCAAATTTAAGATAGATATATAAACCAATACTATATAAAACATTTCCTTTCGGAAACCATTTACTATAACAACAGTGTTATAGTCCACCATTTCCTTTTATTTCTCGAAAACGCCTATTTCAACAATGAATGTTGAAATCTATAGTTTCGATACTTAATGCATTTTAAAACATCTTTAAAACCATTAACTTCATTTCATAATATCACTTCCCTAAAACATATCTGTTTTATTTAATAATATATTCACTGTCCAAAATCGCGAATATACATCGTTTACCAAATTCAATGTTTCTACACATTTATTTAAAGGATTATCCACTGTCCAAAATCGTGGATAAAATCTCCAACCAACATTTACTATCACAATATCTAACTTAAAGGATAATTCGCTGTCCAAAATCACGAATATATCACCTTTAATAACTTCTATGTTTCATTTATCAAATTCAATTGGTTTCGAATTTATAAACAATCTTTACAAATTCCATTTCTATTTATAAAACTTCGATTTATAAATCTCCTTTATTAATTCAATTCAATTTATATAACTCAATTATATATCAAAAGTCCATATTATAAGTTAAATACTTATAATCCATTTATTTACTAAATCATTCTTCAAAACATTTGAAATCAATTTTCAAAAGAATTCAGAATCAAATTCCCAAGTTATAGTTCAATCATCCCCTTGGCTATACTAAATTGACATATCATTTTATTTCACAATTATTACTTTGGAGATATTTAAAATATTTGATTTAAACCAATACACTAATTCACTTAACTTATATTTTACTTTTCCATAAATCTCAGCAATTCGATAATGGGTTTTCGAATGATCGAGACTCAAATCTAAGGAAACCTTACCGAAAAGAAACTATCGCAATCCTAAATTTAGAGAGGGGAATTTCTAAAAAAAATTGAATTTTCAAAATACCTTTATTTTTAAAGAAAACCATTTTATACTACATTAGATTTGAAAAACATTTTCTTTAATGTGATTCTAGTAACTATTCATATTAAACATCATAAACTGAGCTTTGTGTAAACCAAAGCTCTGATACCACTTTTTGTAATGACCCGCCGTTCTGACCGCCCCTAGTCGGTAATTAAACCAACTTGAAACATTCAAAATGACGGATTATTATTCAGTTTATAGAGTTTAAACAGAATCAGCGACATAAACACAGAATAATAATATTAATATTTCACAAGAATGAATTTTTATACATATATCAGAGTTTATACAATGAATTAAATTTATACAGTGGAATATTTTTTTAAGTACAAAAATAAACCCTGAAAAGCTAAAGTGAAGCGTTATCCCCAACTCTCTCTAACTTCGCTGCCCGAAAATCTTCAAGCTGTAAAATACTGGGTCTGACCCGAGTATTACATTCAAAAGAAAATAATACATAGGTCAGTCTAATTCAAACTCAGTTCTTAGTGCATAGAGGCAATAATAATCAAACAACAATTAGACGACAGTCAAATATAAATTTACCTATCCGATCCTTTAACAAGAAATCGGATAACAGTACATATAACACTTAACAGTGTTAAACAATAAATCAGTAGATTCAGATTATCAATGAAGATAGATGAAGGGATTATTGATGAAGATAATTAAAAAAAAACATCAGAATTGCCTAAACGGCAATTAACAACAAAATCATCAAAATGCGATTCAAAATATATTGAATTGGCAACATAAAATTTTTTTCCATTAATAGAAAACATCAATTAAAACATTAGATTTGGTAGGGCTGCAGTACACACACGCGTGCACGGCCTCGCCACATTTTAAAATGTTAACTCCGTGTGGCTGCAGTTCACGCTTGCGTGCACTGCCTCGCCACTACCGTAATGAAATATGTAAAAGATCATAAATCAAAACAAAATAGTATGTCAATAAAAGTAAATACTGTGTGGCTGCAGTACACGCACGCGTGTACGGCCTCGCCACAACAGCATGTGAAATCATCACAACAGTGAATACTAACAGAAATCGAAGCTGCAGAGGTCAAGTCAGTGACTCAACACAACTGCGAAGCTAAACCAAGGTTAACAGCAAAACCAAGGAAAAATCTGGGCAACAATAAATGACCAAGTGCACAAGGCATGGTCCACTGGAATAAGTATTTCAACGAAGTGGACATGCAATCAACCAAAGGTAAGTCCAGACGCAGCCAAGATATGGCAACACAGGGGAAGCACAACGCAACAGAGGAGGCCCATGGATGTGCAGACCCAAACCAAACAGGGGAAAACTGCAATTATCAAAGTAAAGCAAGAAACAACTGCACATAGAATCTGCAGTTGAAACAAGCAAATGGCCTCGGAACTAAACAGTCGAGCAACGACAACATAAGTGCCGAACTCAACTGAACAACACAAGTTAAGAACTGAAACACTACAACTACACATGTCACTGTTAGGCCAAATCAAAACCAAGTATTCAAAGTTTACGGCAACTTGCAGTTCAACAACAAGTGCACAAAGGCAGTCATACCCAAAACAATGCAAGCCAGTGATAAATGATGTACACATGAATGCAACATTGAAATTGCTACACCAAGTGCACATGTACAACAACAATGATCAATATCGAACCAGTTCAATTGCCAAAGTGAAACCACCAGACTCAAGTCAAACAGGCGATGACTCAACATTAATTTCCATATGAACTAGAAAATAAACGAGAGCAAAATGAATGCAACAGTGGTTCAAATGCAAAGATGGATATGTCAACATATGGAACAGTAAGTTGACCTAACAGCATCGAATATTCCACAGTAATAAAATGAACTGCAAAGCCAAACCAGGAACAAAAATACAAAGGTCAAGAAATCACCAAAGCAGTATAAACTTTGTTCGAATAAAAATTTAAACTTTGTATGTAATGTTTTATGTACATACTACGAGACGAGCAAGTGTGCAAATGAAGACAACATTAGTGCCAACAGTTGCAAACAAGTTCAGAAATCATCAGGGTAATCCAAGTCAAAGCTATGCTTTATCAATAAGGCAACAAATTCAGTTACAACCAAGAACAAGGCATAATACACAAGGGGACAACAAATACAAACTGCACCTCAATATGTCACAAGTAAACTTGATAAAGCAACCCAAAACAAATGTACACCAAATACATATATGTATTACTCGAATAAACAAGTAGACAGAGCATAAACAAGTGACAAGTAGCAGTTTTGAACAAAGACAACTACAGTTTGAATTCATTGTAATACATTTTGATGACAAGGGACGATGCTACTGAGATGTGTGGATACACAATGAAGACCAGAAGCAATAATAATCATATATATACACACATAAATGCATATATATATATATATGATAATGGAAAGACACGTATATGTACAAATGAAGACATATTACAGTGAAGATAGTGGCTCAATATTAAAGAATATGTTGAACAGGTCAGGGATGTGGTGGTAAAGAAACAAATAGTTCAGGTTCATGGAAAACAAGTATCAAAATGAATGAACTCAATAAGTCAGTAAATCATCCATGTCCAGAAATTCATCAAAGTACACGAGATCGATAAAACCAGGGATTGAAGTACGAACAGTTCAATATCGGACAAGCATATTTCAGAACGAAATAAACAAGTCCAAATCAAGTTTTAAAAATAGTCAAGGCCGAAGCCATAGCATAAAATGAGGTCGCAGGGATTACAAACCAGAAACCAAATCTAGTGATCAAAAATCAAAGTAATTTCCCTTTTTCCAAAGACAACAGAAAAATGCTCGTAGCCGAAGCCATGGAAATCACCAAATTATATATATATATATATCAAGTGACCGAAGTCAATGCGAGCCATACGAAACCAACATGCCCACAGTTCATCAGAGAAAACAAGGCCGAAGCCATCAAATGACAGAGAATCAACTGCAACAGGTTATTCTTTTTTTTTCCTTAAAACATCTTCAAATATTATCAAGTTAGTAAAGAAAACTAGAAAAATCAAGTTCAATATAGTCAAGGCCGAAGCCAACACAAAATCAATTTCGAGAAATTCGAACAAGTGAACCAGGAAATCGTCATCACAGCAAGCAATTTAACAAAATCAAAGTAAGCCACGGAAATCATGAAATCGAAAAATTAAAATAGCTAGACAGTTTAAATTTAGATGTGAGTAAATTTAATTACTCACCTTGCTTGAAGCGGTCGCGAAGAATTGAAGCCGAAGCCCTAATTTGAATCGAAGGACGAAAGAACGAGGCCGCCCTAGTTTTTTTGAAGACGAGCGAAGAGGAACGAACGAAAATTAAACAAAGTCGCCATTTTTTTCTTTCGTTTTAGTTTTTTTAATGAAAAGGAGGGGTTTCGAACGAGTATAAGAGAGAAGGGAAGACGTGATTCTGGCATGGGTTACGGCGTAATTTTTGGGCTTGAGTTATGGCGTGGGTGAAGGCATGATTTGAAGTGAAGGGTGCTGGTGAAAAGATATCATATTATCTTATTTTCAATTTTCAATTTCCATTTTTTTCCAACATCAATTTTTTTTTCTTTTATAAATTTTCTTTGACAAGTTTATATGTCGTATACTCACATATCAACTCAGAACGCCACGAAAATTGAAATCTGATAAAAATTCAACATTACGGACCCAATGGTACTGGTTACGTCGAATTCCAAGACCGTGCCTCGGAAGGCTATTTTTAAATTCAATTTAAACGATAAAATTCCAAAACTGGACGAATCACTTTCAAATTCAATTCTGAAGCTTTTATTATCTTCAGTATTATCAATGTGAATTTTCTAAGCTTTTAAATTATTTTTAATCAGCTTAAAATTGAAGATTCAAAATTTTATTCAATTTTCAATAGATTAAATTCTAAAATTTAATCGCCAAATTCATAGTTATATTGGAAATTTAAGTCAAACCATCATTCAAATATTTAAAATTAATTAAATATTCTCAATTTAAATTGTCCAAAATTCAGGATTGTTACAGTATGACAAAATATAATGTAGCAGATGATAAGACAAGTTTATAACGAGGTTTAACATCATATAATTCATATCACAGGCAGGTATAACATGATGTAACAATTCTAAACATTCACTTGCGGTCAATTCACTGTTATATAAGTATGAATGTCAAGTGTGAATTACTCACCTTTTTACGCTAGAGATAGCAAATCAAACTACACGAAACAGATTCCAGAAAGCATGATATGGCACGACACAGCATGACTTTGGATTCAAATGAGTGGACAGAGCCAAGATATTATCTTGTATGCAACAACCAAAACAAGACAACGTATACATGAATATTCAACCAAAACAATATTGAAACTAGTTGAAATACAATGCAATAAAGACAAAGTGACTTGACCTTGCTACCACCATTCAAAAGCTTGGCCAAGCGGACCATATACTCAGCCATGATCATGCTTTTGCTCATGTTTGGCATCACGAATGCACGACCATGCAAGTGTTTGAAGAGGTAGGAGACGTAACATCAATCAATCGAAGGAACAAGGCTACACGGTGAAGGGTTTGGTCACATTTAGGCTCGGCTATGACATCATAGGCTCGGCCCAGGCTAGTACAGATCTGGTCATGTCAGGTGATGGCTGAAGCTGCGGCTAGAGGAGGTGAACTTGCTGGTGGTGGTGGCTAAGGGGGTGGCCAAGGTGATAGATGAAGGGTATGTGAAGCATATGTGGTCTAGGCATTTTTTGGAAGGGTTTGCGCAAATTTTATTGTGATGCATCAACTAGTGGTCACGTCCCAGTTCTAGGTCAGTGGGAAAGGAGGTGGTGTCGCTGTAGATGGTGGTGGTGAAGGTGATGTGGAAGAAGTAGTGGCCGAGCAAACTAGAAGAAGAGGCAAAACAAGGAAAGAAAAAGAGAAAAAGTGGAAAAATGGAAGATGCCATTAGCATTTTCTTCCTTGGCCGTGAGTTTTTGATGGGAATAAATGTTTCCATGTGAAAAAAAATGAAAGTCATGGCTACAGCAAAAAGAAATGGACGGCTACAAGGACAAATGAAAAGGCAATTGGTAAATGAAGAGACAAGGCTATACGAAAAGTCATAAGGCAAATGGAAGGTCTTGGCTCTTGAAATTACTAATTTTCCTTTAATCAAAATAAATAAATAAAAATCAATAAAATAAAAATAAAAACTAAAAAAATAAAGTGAAAAAGAAAATAAAAAAATAGTTATAAGGAAAAAAAATAGAAAATAAATAAAGAAATAGCTATTTAGTTGAAAGTAGAATTTAAAATTTGAAAACAATATACAATCAACATTTGAAAATTATAACCATATTTTAAAAATGTTTTAATAATAAAATATATGCATAAAATATCATGTTAAACAAATTGGAACATGAATTTACAAACAAAAATATTATTTATATAAATTAAAATAAACAATTTTGTTATATAAATCATTTTACACACAATATTGTAAAAAGCATAACTTTAACAATATAAATCGGATTTCAACGAAACGAAAAGAAATATTCTAGAAATTTAATTTATTTTCATAATAAAAGATAAAATTTGAAAATTAAAATATTTAAATTTTAAATCTAAAAGTCAAATTTGACCATATTGATCAAAATACACATTTCTGGAAAATATTCTATCTATTCATGTTTAGAATTATAATTCACATCAAAATCAAAATTTTACATTTAAAATAACAAAAAAAATTCCATTTTAAAAAAAATAAAGTTTTTAAATTATAAATTCAAATAAAATAATCAAAATAAACAATTAAAATAAATCACTAAATTCATGGTTGTTAAACGAAAAGAGTTAACCTGCCATTTGGCAAGGCAGTATACAGGTGGATTTAACCTAATTGACTTGACAGTTATCGAGGCAGAATATTATGGGTTTGGTTCAAATGCATGGATGGATAATCATTTATGGATAATAATATGAATCCAAGATTAAACATGGTTGATGGACAAACGATGTAGGGTACTTGGAATATGGATTTTAGCTTGGCTAAGTTAGGGGTCGACATTCTCAAACTAGAGGGGTCGGCACTTCAATGGCCGAGCATGTAAAAGTATCGGCGTAAGGAATCTTGGATGGTTTGGCATTGGCTGCAGGTCAGCATAGTGTTTACTCTGGGTCAGCATAGGGTCCACTTTGGGTCGGCATAGGGCTTACTTCGGGTCGGCATAGAGTCTACTTTGGGTCGACATAGGGGTTGCTTTGGTCGGCATGCGAGTTACTTGGGGTCAGCATGGGAGTTGCTTTGGGTCGACGTAGGGCTTACTTCAGGTCAGCATGGGAGTTCCTTCAGGTCGGCATGGGAGTTTCTTAGGGTCGGCATGGGAGTTGCTTCAGATCGACATAGGGTCTACTTCGGGTCGTCACGGGTGTTGCTTTGGGTCTGCATTCGAGTTACTGTCAGTCTGCATAGGATGGACGATTTGGGCTAGATGATTGTTGTGGTGGGCACATGTAGGTGAGAAGGCCCAGTAGTCGAAGTTTCACCTATGAATACAACAGGCTTGGCTTCAGAAAGAGGACCTTCATTGTGTTTCTCTTCATCTTGTACCAAGAGGCTACTCTGCCATTTTTATTCAGGAATTCTAGATTGTAACTGTAATCAAATTTTTGATGATAAAAAGGATTATTCTAGAGTGGACTTAGGTCAGATTTAGCCGAACCACTATAAATCTTATTCATCTTTTATTTGCTTTCATTTTAATTTTGGTTATTCTACATATTATATTCTTTACATATATTCTATTTGTGATCCGTGACTGGATATTGGTGCTTTCACTTTTAATTGGGTGTTGGTGGCCAATTTTGACGCCAACACCTTATATATTTAAGTATACATCCTTATAGAAAGAAGTTAACTCGACTTTACTCATTTCAATTATGCTTTATCTAACAAAGTCTAATTACTTTTTATCGATACATCATTATGTATCGTATAGAGGAGTGACTTTTGAGATTGAATCTCATTCGTTTTTAGGTACATTTGGAACTCCTTTTCAATATACCCTCATATCCAATCAAATCGAATACTTATTATCTTTGCATGCTTTACTTTTCTACTGTCGTTTACATTCAATGAACTTATCATAAATCACTAATTACGTATCAAATACACATATTTGTTTCTATGATAATTAATGTAGTGACCCAGAATTTTCAATCATCTGAAATAGGAATATTTAATTTATTTTTAGTACTGGAAAGTTAATTTATAGGATAAACAACTTAAGTTTCAAAAATAGTGATTTATTTGATAATTAAATTATTGAACTAATAATTGGAAATTGTTTAAATCATTGAATCGGAGGTTTTAAGTTGGATAAAAATGATTTAAAACTTATTTAATTTCTATTAATAAGATTAAAGATAATAAAATCTTTTAAATTGAATTTAAAAGTGATTTAATTGTTTTGAAAATATCTCGTTTTAATTAATGAGTGAAAATAGTCTTTCGAGGCATTGTCTCGGATTTCGATGAAACTATTTTTTTTTCATCCGTAATAATGAATTATAATACGCCATCAATTTTCATGGAGATCGGATGTATCATTTGGTCGTGCTAGATTGAAACGCATAGAATTTAGTATTGAAAATTTAATATAATAATTGAGTTCAAAAGCTGTCTTCTACGTACAATCCAATTAGGTTCGAAACAAGTTCCATTGTGTTTGGAATATGGGTATAACATATAGAATGATAGGTGGCATGTCTCGATTGGGGTTTGAAATTATAGAGATTGATAATTTAAATTTATTTATAATACACACACACACACACACATATATATAGATTTGACTACACAGCCATGACTTGGACCATACACCCGTGCCTCATTACTATCACCGCTCCCCCCATACACTAGGCCATACCCCTCCCTGTGCACCCATCATTTCCTCTCTCCTATTAATGTTCATGTTCATTCCTCTTAAAATTCAAATGCTTCCCATGCTAATCCCATATTCATCGGAGCCACTTGATTCGATTTCATGTCACAGCGTCAACTAATAAAATGTCGGCGAGGATGTGTCGATTGCAATCAATAGTGGAGACAAGGTGTGATTGCCTATGGTGGCTAGAATCTTGAGATGAAAGGCGACGTATTAATGACCTCTGGGTGGCGCTGCATGAGAAAGTGGAGGATATGGGTGGTGCCATTGGGTCGGAGATGATGAGGCGATGTTGGGGTGGTCGTGCGGCGGCGCGTGGAGGTTGGAGCTGGCCGAAATTCTCGATAAACATCATTCGATGTTTGGGGCATTTGCTGGTGACTGGCGCAAAATGGGAAGTCATTGTCAGTGGAACTGGGTAAGGAGGAGGTAGGGCTACT
The DNA here is from genome assembly GCA_030765085.1 of Allium cepa. Taxonomy (NCBI): domain Eukaryota; kingdom Viridiplantae; phylum Streptophyta; class Magnoliopsida; order Asparagales; family Amaryllidaceae; genus Allium; species Allium cepa. Next base: position 1,012,079,199 of record CM060928.1, read on the forward strand.
CCCTAGCGAGTCATAGTCGTCAGAGCTGTGGCATGGTGGAGGCAGTGTTCGATTGAAGGTCTCGTTTTTTTCGGGCCTAAGAATTAAAGAGAGAGACGAGGGAGAAAGATTGGGGGAGATTATTTCAAATATTATTTAAATAATGAATTTTGTAAATCAAATATCTAATTTTTTTAGGTCCAAATCGAACACGGTCAATCGCGTTAGGATCGCATCAACAAATACTATGAAATGTAATTGGTTTAGCAGAGAGTGAGCTTGTGGAATTTTAATGTTGGACTCGAACGTCATCCGAATTCACATGGAATCGGAACACCTTGGCAATAACAAAAATTCAATGAGCTAAACTCACCTTTTGATTAGATAGTATGATATATAGTTAATAAAAATCATTATATGGTTCTTGATTTATTATATTAATATTAGTTGGATTGAATATTCCCACCCTAGGAGTGGATGAGAGCCTATTACGTTCCCGTGTAAGAGCGGATGGCCCTTTGTATATGAATCCCACCTCGAAGCGGTTGATTTATATTTTCTGATTATATAACGTTTGTGATGCGGTGAAAACAAGGCCGAAGCCATCAAATGACAGAGAATCAACTGCAATAGGTTATTCTTTTTTTTTTTCCTTAAAACATCTTCAAATATTATCATGTTAGTAAAGAAAACTACAAAAATCAAGTTCAATATAGTCAAGGCCGAAGCCAACACAAAATCAATTTCCAGAAATTCGAACAAGTGAACCAGGAAATCGTCATCACAGCAAGCAATTTAACAAAATCAAAGTAAGCCAAGGAAATCACGAAATCGAAAAATTAAAATAGCTAGACAGTTTAAATTTAGATGTGAGTAAATTTAATTACTCACCTTGCTTGAAGCGGTCGCGAAGAATTGAAGCCGAAGCCCTAATTTGAATCGAAGGACGAAAGAAAACTCATGGCCGCCATTATTTTCTCAGAGACATTGAAGAGGAACGACGATAATAATAAAAGAAAAAGGGGTTGGCTTCGTGTTTTTATGAGGAAGAGGGGAACGTGTATTAGGGCGTGGTTGAAGGCATAGATTATGGCGTAAACAAAGGAAGTCACGATTTAAGGCGCGTTTGTAGCTGATAAAATATAAGGCAGTGTACTAATTATATTATATATATTGTTATATTTTTTTTCTTTCTTTTTTTTCAATTTGTTTTGTAGATATTTTCTTTACTTTGTTTTGTAAATTTTGTCGTTTAAATTTTTAACTATGTGTATTTCTTTATTTATTTTGTATTGATTAAAATTTTATTCCTTTTTATTTTAAAGAAAAGAAAAATGTTATTTAAAACTAACCATCCATTTATAAATTTACATAAATAATAATTCTTGTATCCAAATTATTTTTCTAAGCCATTAGTTTGAATTTAAAATACAAATTCAATATTCAATTTCAACTCCAAAGTCAAATTTAAATTTTTATTCAACTTTTTATAGATTAAATTTTAAAATTTAATCGTCAATTTATCATGAAAATTTGAAATTCAAGTCAATCATCATTCGAATATTTAAAATTAATTAAATATTTTCATTTTTAAATTGTTCAAAATTCAGGGTTGTTACAAGCGACCTAGTGGTGGAACGACTTATGCGCAGAAGGCCGAGTGTCTTTGGGGTTGCAGGCCGAGCGACCTAGCAGCAGGCCGAAAATGACCTAAGCAATAAAAGTGAAAACTCTTTCAATTTGCAGCCGGACGAGCACGAACGCTAGGGGATTACGCTTATCGACTACCCGGTCCTATTGGCTCCTCAATGCATCACAAAAACGTGTTCCAACATCAAAAATTGGATTTTTAAGGATTTGAACCCAAACCACTAAAAATTGGGATTTTCACCAATTCAATCCAAACCAAAAGCAATTGCATATGTAAAAGTGTTAGGAATTCATACCCAGCAATCAAAGATAGTTATAGACAAAGATGTGAGATAAAAATCTCACCTTTACACAAAATCAATGAAGAAGAAGCCTGAAATCAATGGAAGAATCAATGGCTTCTCTTTGAATTTGGAGTTGGTTGTTGGATTTGCAAATGAACTTGAGCTTGGTGTTTTAACTTCCCATTCCTTCCCTCATTTTTGATGAAGCTTGAGTGATAGGAAATGAAAGTAAAGTTATGAAGGGAAGGGGGTTGAGCTAGAGTAAATAGTTTAGGCTAATGGGCTAAACCAAACCCAAATCCCAAAGTGAAAAAGTGGCAAAATTCCACTAACTCCAAACATATCAAAGTTTATACTCAAAAAGATCGCAAATGGTGTTTTGAACTCAATGGAAGTTGTTCCGAGTCCTAACTTGACCATATGCAAAAAGTAACTTTTCGGACTGAAATCCGACTAACGATAAAATATTTAAATAAAATATTTAAATATTTAATCGTAAAATATGCGGGTTGTTACAAACTCCCCTCCTTAAAGAAATTGCGTCCTCGCAATATTTAAGAAGAAGATATAAAGTAACAACCACGAAAGCATATCAACACAAAAGAAATTTATAATATGAAATTCACCTCATGGAGCACGAGAAAGTAAGTCCGAATGTGTTCTCTCGATGAACTTTCTAGATTCCCAAGAGCAATCCTTAGGATTTGAGGACCATTGGACTTTAACAAGCGGAACATCTTTATTTCAAAGGCGCTTGACCTCCGAAGCAATAATACGAATAGGAAGTTGCTCATAAGTTAAATTAGGTGAAACTTCAATTTCTTCCATAACACCGGGCTCAAGAATAGAATCGGAATCTCGAATGCATTTCTGTAATTGAGAAACGTGAAACACGTCATGCATAGCAGAAAACTGAGCCGATAATAAAAGGCGATAAGCCACGGAACCAATATGTTCGTTGATAGGAAATTGCCCAATATATCGAGGCACTAATTTTCCCGATCGACTGAAACGTACAACACCCTTCATAGGTGAAACACGAATAAACATAAGATCTCCCATAGAAAATTCTAATTTCCTTCTTCGGTTATCGGCATAGGATCTTTGCCTACTCTGGGCTTCTTTCATCCTATGACGAATAAGGTCAATCTTTTCTATGGAATCACGAATAAAATCTGCATCTAAAACCAGTTTCTCACCAGCCTCAAGCCAACAAGAAGGAGATCGGCATGGCCTTCCATAGAGTGCCTCAAAAGGTGCCATACCAATACTAGATTGGAAGCTATTATTATAGGAAAACTCAACAAGAGAAATATGATCTTCCCAACTTCCACCAAAATCAAGAACACACGCACGAAGAAGATCTTCAAGAGTTTGATTCACACCTCAGTTTGTCCATCGGTGGGGATGATAAGCGATGCTAAAATTAAGCTTCGTTCCCAAAGATTTTTGAAGACTTCCAAAATCCACTAGTAAACAATGGATCATGATCACTAACAATAGAAGAAGGTACTTCATGCAATTTTACAATTTCTTTAATAAAGAGTTTGGCCAAGGGAGGAACAGTTCGATTAGACCGAACGGGAATAAAATGGGCGGATTTAGTAAGTCTATCGATATCACCCATAAGCTATCATGGCCTGAACGAGAATGGGGAAGGCCGTCTATAAAATCCATGGAGATTTGGTCCCACTTCCAAATTGGAATTTCTAAAGGCTGTAATAACCCACCGGGCCTTTGATGTTCGGCCTTGACAAGTTAGCAAGTCATGCAACTCTTAACAAAGTTAGCAATATCATATTTCATTCCCTCCCAATAATAAAGTCGCTTCATATCTGCGTAAATTTTACTACTACCGGGATGAATGATAAATTTAGAACGATGAGAATCTTCTAAAATGTCTTTACAAAAATTACTAATATTTGGCACGATAAGTCTACCAAATTTTCGAATACCGCCACGAGAATCAATATCAAAGCCTTTCAAACCTTCAATATCAATTTTATCCCTAAGATTTTGGCCAAGAAGAGCCAATTCGGGATCTAGCTTTTGAGCTTCAAGAATGCGGTCTAAAAGAGAAGGATGAGCCTCAAGGCTACATAAAACAAGAGATGAACATAAATCAGAAACATGACCTCGAATCTCACAAGTGGATAGAATTCCGAGATCATTCCATTCGGATATCATCATAGAAACAACTGCTTGTTGCTTACAACTAAGTGCATCGGCAACACGATTTCCCTTTCCGGGGGTATAAAGAATATCAAGATCATAAGCTGCAAGAAATTCGAGCCAACGTTGTTGACGCAAATTAAGTCCCTTTTGAGAAAATAGATACTTCAGAGATTTATGATCGGTGTAAAGATTGAATTTTTCTCCGAAAAGATAATGACGCCAAATACGAAGGGCGAAAACAATAACCGTGAGTTCTAAATCATGAGTGGCATATCTAGTCTCGGCCGGCTTCAATTGCCTAGAAGCATAAGCAATAACACGTTCTCTTTGCATAAGAACGGCACCCAAACCAACGCGACTAGCATCGGTATAAACAATAAAATCTTGGTTTCCCTCGGGAATCACAAGAATAGGAGCATCAGAAAGGAGTTCTTTTAATTTCTAAAAAGAAGCTTCATATTTATCCGACCAAATGTATTTAACTCCCTTCTTTGTCAAGCTAGTAAGAGGCACGGAAATTTTTGAAAAGTCCTTCATGAAACGGCGGTAATAACCGGCCAATCCAAGGAAACTACGAATTTCCATCACACTCTCTGGTCTCTTCTAATTTTGAATCGCTTCAATCTCTAAAGGATCCATGGAAATTCCGGATTCAGAAATAATATGACCGAGAAACTTCACACGAGATTGCCAAAAGTGGCATTTAGAAAACTTTTTTTTAATTGATTGCTCCTAAGAGTTTCCAATACAATCTGAAGATTTTTTTCATGCTCCTCCTCGGTTTTAGAATACACAAGAATATCGTCAATAAAGATGAGAACAAACCGATCGAGAACGAAATAAGCCGGAGCATTCGTTAAACCAAATGGCATATTAAGCCATTCATAAGATCCATAACGAGTACAGAACGATGTCAAAGGAATGCTATCCTCTGCAATATGAAGCTGATGAAAACCGGTAGCTAAGTCTAACTGTGAAAAGACTCTAGCACCAATAAGTTGATCGAATAGATCATCAATCCAAGGTAAAGGATATTTATTCTTGATAGTAAGATCATTAAGCTTGCGGTAGTCAACGCAAAGCCTAAGTGTACCATCGGGTTTCTTCACGAAAATAGCCGAAGCTCCCCAAGGCGAGGAACTAGAGTGAATAAATTGCTTCGTCTCCAATTAGGATAATTGTTTGCGCGTCTCCTCATTTTCTTTATTGGACATACGATAAGGAGGACGAGTAATAGGTTGAGATCCAGGGATGAGATTAATCCTAAACTCAATTGCTCGCTTAGGTGGTAATCCTAAAACGGGCTCAAATATGTTGGAAAATTCACGAACAACGTGAATAAGAGAAATAATATCCTCTTCATCATCATTATCGTCATCATGAGGATTTAAAGAATATAAAGATGCAACTAAGCTGGAATCCGAATCTTTAAGGTTAATAGAAATCTGCTTAACAGATTGATGATGTCGAAGATGAATAGTCCGCTCAGGACATAGGATTTGGGCTTCATAGCGGCTAAGCCAATCCATTCCCAAAATCATTCCAAAGCCTAAGTAGCGCATAACATGCAAATCGGCTCGGAAAGAAAAATCACACAAAATAATCTCGACATCTTTACACAATAAACTGATTGTTGCGGATCCACCAACCGGATTCGCAATTCTCAAAGAAGTCATTAAACACAAAACATCCAAAGAAAAAATATCAACAAGTTCTTTTGAAATAAAAGGGTGGGACGCAGCCGTATCAAAAAGAACTCGAATAGGATGATCACGAAATAAAATAATGCCATTAAGGATAGAATGAGAAATACCTTTACCACGAGATGTGTTGCTAGGGGCTTGAGCAACATTAAGCTTTCCCTCCTTTCTATTTTGAAGTTTGGGACAAGAAGATAAATAATGATCCGGGCTTTTGCAATAGCGACAAATATGAGGCTTTGAACACTTGTTCGCATAATGGTCCTTAGAACCACAGTTGTAGCATTTCCCACCACTTGGGGTAGAAGTCTTAGATGCCGGAGAGGCTTGATTCCCTTTCTTATTGTTGGGATAAGGACCTTTGAATTCATTAGACCTTTTCTTGTTGTTGAAGTTTGGTTTGGCACTCATAACTTCAACATCACTCTCCCTATCTGCCTCTTCAAGACGAAGAGCGATATCAACGAGTTGATCAAAAGAAACTTCTAATTTTAGAAGTAATGGCTTCTTGAGATTTTTATTCAAGCCATAGACAAATCGCTGGTTTTTCTTCAATGGGGTGTTTATGTACTCGACCTCGTATTTAGAAAGTGATTCAAATGATGTGAAATAGTCTGTCATGGAAGATTCACCTTGAACAAGGTCAATGAATTGGCGAGCCAAGGTCACCTTCTCAGCTTCTGGCACAAATTTTAATTCGAAGCGTTCCCAGAATTTCTCCCAAGTAAGATCTGCTTCATTTATTTCAGAAATCAGAAGCTTATACCAATCTAATGCTCTTTCTTGGAGCATACTAGAGGCCACCTGAACACGATGAAGATCAATAAGATTCATGCGAGAAAAGATTTGATCGCACGATCTCAGCCAAGCCTGGACTTCAATAATAGTTTCAGAACCTTTGAATGGCTTCCACCCAAATTGGTGTAATCGCTGCACAAATGTGCAAATCCAGACCTAGGGTGAGTAGACTCCGGATTAGATCCAGCTGCTTGAGCATTCCTTACAAGATCAAGAAGCTGCTGGGCGGACATAAATACTCCATCTTGGGGAGTAGCAAGAGATTGACCGGCGCTGGGACGGCCAGGTCTAACCATTTCTCTTCCTTTTGAAAGAAAGAAAGAAGAAGGCTAATGTTATTCACCAAAAGAATATCAAGCAATCTTGATAGATAAACAAGGAATCATAAAGAAAATAGGATGAATGTGTACGAAGACTAGAGTTAAATCCTAAAGCACGACTCCTAAGATGGACTTAGGACGATGATTCCTTGTTAGATTATTCTACATTGTTCCGAAGTTTCGCTCTGATACCAAGTTGTGACGCCCCACCTCTATACCTACGCTAGCCAAGGACACTACGAGGTAATGCCGTCAACTGGCGCAGAGAATAAGGCCGTTGAGGAGCGACCATCCGTGTAATTGCTTTGTGCGAGCACCGATATGTCAGATAGTACAACATGCATTTGTTTAAGGAGGGAAATCCGACATACCGATACAAACTCAAAGCTACTACACAGTGGCTATATATATTCTTCGGAAACAAGCATAGAAATAAACATAACACAAATCAGTCACAGACATCCATATCACAAAGGCGGAAATAGATATGAATATATAACACATGAAAGTGTACATCATAGTAGTGGTCAAACAAGATCCACAATGTCACAAAAGAATAGCTAAAAGTGCTAGACAAAAGAATATGGATACATCAATGAGTCTATATCTCAAACGTATACAACAAAAAACTACTAATCTAAGTAGTTAGCCAAAAGTCAAGGTGATAATCCCAAAGGTGAAGTCAAATAGAAGCACCTGTAACATCTCGGTCTGACCCGAGTATTATTTAAAAAGAAAATAATAAACGGATCAGTCTAGCTATAAATATCAGATAAAATGATATAGAATAAGAGATATGACATAAATATATGATAACCATAAATCCTTACTGTAATAAGTACGTGATTGAAAATCAACAAGAGATTAATCAATATCACGAGAATCTTCTCAAAGATCAAAAAGGATGTCATACTCTCTATTTATATTCACCAAACCATAAATATTGACAATAATATCAATGCCAATCACAAAAAGTTAATGACACACAAATCCACCAATGCACAAATATTGATAAAACTTATCAATGTAAATCACGAAAATTGGTGAAACACAAAATTCTAGAAATCATCAATGGAAATCCAGAAATCATAAAAAGGGGGAGGCCTATCACAAAACGGAAGCATGAAAACTCACCAACACGTGTATCACAAAATGGAACGCTATTCCGTGGTTGCTAACCATTAATTTTGAGCCGAAGCTCCACAAAATGCCCCAAGACCATGGGTCGCTACCCCACCAAATTGAGCCAAAGCTCCACAGAAACGGGGTTTAGTCTCCCTCGTAGACAAAGAGATATCGCACATTTTCTAGTCTAAATCACAAAAAATGATCATCAACGATCATCAAGGTGTCAATTACAGTAAGCTAGTAAATATATAAGCTTAGCCTCATGTCCCATAACCACTAGCTTAACTTAAATATTTATGAACAAATTGTAGATCCCCACTCGAAAATTGTCATAAGAGATTCAAGCGAACAAGTACAAGAATTAACTGACGAAGTAAACGCAAGCGTTTCATACCACTTGTTTTACGAAGCCGTTTAATTAGATTTCTCGTACGAGTGAGGTAAAGGTTTGTATATCTTTAAAATGACAAATCACAAAAACGATCGTAGAAACGATCAAATCACAAAATTTCACATACGAAGACGTGAACGAAATCCAAAGAATTCGATTCCAAATTCATCAAAGTGGAAATACTCTTGCTACTCAACACGGCTCGACCTAGCAGATGAGCGACCTAAGAGGTAACGGCATAAGCGCAGGGGCGAGCGACCTAAGGAATAGTGCAAGCGACCTAACACAAGCGACCAAGCATGGCGCGACCTAGCATGGCACGACCTAAGCGGCAGAGCGACTTAATGGCCGAATGCGCGACCTAAAAAGAATACAAGCCAAGCGACCTAGGGAGTTACGACCTAAGGGAGAAACAAGGCCGTGCGACCTAAGGGGGTTGCGACCTAACGACCTAAGGCATATGAGAAGGCCGAGCGACTTATGGGGTGTGCGACCTAACGACTAAACAAGGCCGAGCGACCTGTCAACCTAAGGGTAAAGAAGGCCGATCAACGACCTAACGGCTTAAAGGATACAAGGCTGAGCAACGACCTAAGGTGCAAGCGCGACTTAAAATGGTCGAGCGACCTAACGACCTAAGGGTTGCGAGCTAACACGGAGTGACCTAACTGCAGAAAGTCCGAGCGACTTAGTGGGTGCAACGACCTAGCCGAGCGACCTAATGGTGGAATGACCTATGCGCAGAAGGCTGAGTGTCTTTGGGGTTGCAGGCCGTGCGACCTAGCAGCAGGCCGAAAATGACCTAAGCAATAAAAGTGCAAACTCTCTCAATTTGCAACCGGACGAGCACGAACGCTAGGGGATTACGCCTATCGACTACCCGGTCCTATTGGCTCCTCAATGCATCACCAAAAACGTGTTCCAACATCAAAAATTGGATTTTTAAGGATTTGAACCCAAACCACTAAAAATTGGGATTTTCACAAATTCAATCCAAACCAAAAGCAATTGCATATGTAAAAGTGTTAGGAATTCATACCCAACAATCAAAGATAGTTATAGACAAAGATGTGAGAAAAAAATCTCACCTTTACACAAAATCAATGAAGAAGAAGCCTGAAATCAATGGAAGAATCAATGGCTTCTCTTTGAATTTGGAGTTGGTTGTTGGATTTGCAAATGAACTTGAGCTTGGAGTTTTAATTTCCCATTCCTTCCCCCATTTTTGATGAAGCTTGAGTGTTAGGAAATGAAAGTAAAGTTATGAAGGGAAGGGGGTTGAGCTAGAGTAAATAGTTTAGGCTAATGGGCTCAACCAAATCCAAATCCCAAAGCGAAAAAGTGGAAAAACTCCACTAACTCCAAACATATCAAAGTTTATACTCAAAAAGATCGCATATGGTGTTTTGAACTCAATGGAAGTGGTTCCGAGTCCTACCTTGACCGTATGCAAAAAATAACTTTTCGGACTAAAATCTGCCTAACGATAAAATATTAAAATAAAATATTTAAATATTTAATCGTAAATATGCGGGTTGTTACATCGTACGTCTTAGAGAAGGGTGTTAAGCTAAGAGAATAAATTCTCCGCCACCAACAGAAATGTATTTGATAGAAGCCAGCTTTACATCTCAAAGTGTAACGTCAGACACACATCCATACAAGTACATTCCGGGATCGAACGGAACCGAAGGCACTTCTAAAGAAGCCCTTGCAATCTGGATATTCGCTAACCACGTCCAGAATCCCCATCACAAAGGGTGATAAAATATCTATTCCGAAGCAACCCGGTGCAAAGACAATCGACAGGTAATCGTTTTGTTTTGAAAAATACCCGGTCTTCAACACCATCTTCAAATGCAATCCCATTTCGTCGTATCATTATTCGGAATGGGTTTGGTGACACAAGCCATCTCCCGGCTAATCCGAATAATGGGCGCTTATTTTTAAAAATAAGTGTTTCAATCAGATTTCAAACAAATCATAACAAATTTCCATTTTGATCTTTTACATAAAAGATCCATCACAATCACAAAGGTTCGATGTGGTTTTCGAATATCCATTTGAAATCCGACCCCTAGTCGCATCGAAATTCAAATGCCATTTAAAAGACCAATATTGATGTCGGTTATATAACTATCAATCCATATTCACAACAATCACTATCAAACAATATTCACGACAATCACCCAGATTTAAATAATTTTCTTAAATTATTTATTTTCAAAATGTCTTTACAAGATATAATTTTGACACTTCAACCATTTGAAAACAAATTTCAAGTCACCTTTTACCTTTCAAACCTTTGAAAACAATTTTCAAATCACTTTTCACTTTTCAAACCTTTGAAAACAAATTTCAAGTCATTTTCCTCACGTGGAATAAATTTTCAAATATTCATTTAATTCCACTGAAAATCTGCCGAGTTCAAATATTTTAAAATACTTATTTTAAATATTAGTTATGAAAATTTTAAACCAATATCTCATATAAAAATTCAAATCCAAACTAATTTTTAAATAAAATTAGTAGATAGGGCATAACTACTTAAATATCCGTTTTCTAAATCAAATGTCAATTTTAATCTTTAAAATAATCCGTTCTATAATTAATTAGTTAAATCTTTACTTTAAAGATTTAAAACAATTTCCAAAATAATTTCTCCAACAATATTTTTTGAAATCAATTTCTAGAACTTTTAATTTATACTTCGAAAGCTACTTCAAAAATATATTCGGCTTTTCAGGGAAAAATTCTCTTTCCATTTCAAAATGGTCCATTTAAAACAAATAATAAATCTTCTCAATTTATTTTAATTTACATTCCAAATCTGTAAATTTCTTTCCACACTTTTTAAAAATAAATCGACATTTATTTTTAAACAAAACACCGTTTCCTTTATAAAATTCCTATTGTGAATTTTAAATTTCCAAAATATCCACTGATATACGATTTTTAAATCGTTTTCCAAATATTCACTTTCAAACACCAAATTAAATTTCAAATTGATTTCTAATTTTTTTTCCAATACCAAATCAAATTTTCCACATCGATTTCCCTAAAGATTTATTTTAAAACACCAAATCGATCTCAAATCGATTTCACAATTTATTTCCAAAACACCAAATCAAATTTGCAAATCGATTCCTAAAATTTATTTTAACTCCAAATTAAATCCCAAATGGATTTCTAAAATTTATTTCAACTCCAAATCAAATCCCAAATTTAATTTCTAAATTTATTTTCTTTTTGAAGTAAAATATTTTATCTTTTTCAAATATTTAAAAACTGTATTTTAAAATAAATTCTTCAAGCATTAAATAATATTACTCGAAATCCATTTATTAAACTTTTCCCAAAATTTGAAATTTATTTAATAAGTTTTCAAAAATAAAACTTTATCTATTTAAATTTCTTCCTTTAAATTCACCCAATTCTTTTGAATGAATTTATTATAAATTTTCTATCCAAATTTCAAAATCCAATTTTATTTCTTTCTGGTATCCTATGATACCAAAAATATATTCGGCTAAATTATAGCCTTCAACGGTTTCAATCACAAATAATCACACACGGATTATAGAAAAAATCAACACACAATATTGAAACTAATTCAAATATCTAAGGAATCCAGTTGGATCCCTCCAACCAGTTTCCTGCATCCACAGACGTTAGCACAAAAAATAAATACCAATTCCACTTCGAGGTAGAATATCGGGTATATGGGATTTATAAAATATCATCAGCTATTATGCGGCGCATAGGGCTTCATCGGCTATATAATGCGGAAAATCAATCACTCTAAATACATATATAATACCAATTCCACTTCGAGGTGGAATATCGCGGTATATAGGTTTAATATAATATCATCCGCTATTATACGGCGCATAGGGTCTAAACTAATATAACTGTTAATAAATTAATCATCCAAGCACACAATCAACAATTTTAAATTTAACTATCTTCATTCAGCAATCAATCAATAACTGAAAATTTCAATTATTATAATTTGAGTGAGAAGATCTCACCTTTTTTTATGCATGCATCCCTTTTTCCATTACAGGCTGTTTCCTTCGCAGTTTAAACCTTGTATAAATATTATACAATTCATTAATATTCGAATAAATCGAATAATCCATTTTCATTAATAGTTTAATTAACTGATAGTTTCATTTAAACCAATTCCTCCTTTAATAAATTTATTAAATAAATTAATTAATGCAATTACACATTTAAAATGAACCAGTAAGTTAAAATGTATATACAAATATTTATTTTCTTTTAGACTACATATATACATATTTATAAAAATAAACTGTATAGAATTTAAAAAAAATCTAATTATATATAAATTTCCAATTATTACAAAATTTCGTATATTTTCCTTCCTTTTCTCAAAGTCAAGTCTATTAATATTAAACAAACTGTTTAAATCTAATTTGTCTAAATGATAATTTATTGATATATATATATATACTAACTATTTTACTATTAACTTTATAATTTTCTCTAACCTATATATTTAAAAAGTCCATACAGATTTTAATTAAAAATCAAATTTTGGATGATATAAATTACGGTCTTAAAATTTTAGTTAAAATATCAACAAAATCCCCTGATTTAAATTAACCATTCAAAAAAAATAAAATTAACTTCACTGTGAATTTTAATACTGCATATATACATATAATTTCCTGTCTTTTCTTTTCATATATAATCTAACGAATTAAAATAAATAAAAGAGATAAATATACCTCACTGAAACAAACATCGATTTCATTCTGCCATCGATCGGCCATTACCACCGATTGTCGTGAGGCACCGAACCCTAGACGCCCCAAGTTCATCGTTTCCCAATATTAAACGACGATCCTCAACGACGACCACAATCAGTCGCTGCTGCCCTCGCCTTCGATAATCAAGCCGTCACAGGTTTACGACCTACGATGCCGCACCTATCTCTACCTCACCATCGCGCGTACACCGAGACAATCGCGTCTCCCCACGAGATTTCGACATCCACCTAATCGGTCACGCGCCTCCCACCGTAGCATGATCCCTCGTACCATTCAACTTCACGAGCTCAGAGTTTGCCGACATCGATATTGAATTCGATTTAAGCTCCGGCCATTTTTTTTATATGACGAACGAACGAACCAATTGTTGTTCGTTTTGAATTGAAGAGGAAGAGAGCACAAACTTTGATTTCGGCCATTGAATCCCTTTTTTTGTTTACGATGATTTTGACTTAATGACTTTGAATTAGGGTGGAAGGCCGCCACTAATCGATCTGAATGAAGAGAGGCTTTTTTCTTTTCTTTTTTGATTTTTTGAACGAGATAGTTGTTTTTGTTTCATAAAGAAGAATGAACACGTGTAAACATATATGAGACGTGCTATAAGAGATTTGCCAGATGTTAAAAAATGAGAATGTGTAAAATTTGCTTTTGTAAAACATTATTATATTTAAATTTTAAATTTAAATTCAAATTTCTTTGGTAAACGCAACCCAAAATCTCGATCTCCAATCGAGGCGTGCTGCTAGACGTTTATAATGTTAAACCCCTATTCCGAACGCAATGGAAAAGGTTCCGAGTCCAAATTCGATCGTATGGAGAAAATAGCTATTTGAACCAACTATTAAATTAAACTTTCGATATAAATTCAGTGTGTTTACTCATCGTACGGCCAAACGATCATTACAGATCAAATGGAACTATTTTCGTCGAATTCTGAGACTATGTCTCGGAAGGCAATTTTTAAATATAGATTTAAACGGTATAATTTCAAAACTGAACAAACATTTCAAATTTTAGATTTTAACACTTCCATTATCTTCAATACTGTTAATATAAATTTTCTAAGCCGTCAAATTATTTTTAACAAGCTTAAAATTGAAGATTCAAATTTTTACCCATCATTAATAAATTAAATTCAATCATTTAATTGCCAAATGCATAATTATATCTGAAATTCATGTGTACAATAACTTCAAATATCTAAAATTAATCAAATATTTCATTTTCAAATGTTCAAAATTTCTGGGTCGTCACATGAAGCATACATGAGAGATAAATTGACTTTAGATGGGGATGATCATACCGTACTTGGGAGCAACCCTCTAAGCTCTGTTGCATCTCCCCTGTTTTATTCACTCTCGGTTGATGAGGCTACGTTTACCTTTTATATAGCACTTCCCACTTGGAATGCTAACACTGCCTTTCAGGTAATAATGCAATACCTGCATTCATCCATACAAGTTCAATCTGGGACTGCACGAAATGCTTGTGAGCTCTGTCTTCAATTCCATCATGTTCAAGGTATCTTCACATTGATATGCTTAAGTTGGATCGAAGTGGTTTTTGGATAACATACCTGATCCTGGTCTCTTCGAAACAACATTTGACAATTTTCAGTAAACTGATCTCCGATTCATTAGGAAGTAAACAGTCAAAGCTAAGAGCGAAGATCACCTCCTAACTATTATTGGATGTATTTCCTTATCATTTTTCCTAAGAGAATGAAACGGGATTTATATGCATAGTACAACATCATCAGAGATGACTGTGTCATATAACTCGCATATTTCACCTAGATATTTCCAAAGTTACGTTTTGGGTCCAAATTCGATAGTCGGTTATTTAATTATCAACAAACACACATTAAAATCAGGGATTTAATTCAAAAAGAGAAAATCAACATTAGTTAAGCACATAAGCAATTACTATCCTCCTTGATTAATAATTTAATTAATTAATATCACTTTGTAATAATTGTATCAAGATACCTTTTACAAATATTCATTCATAAACCTTATATTTCAATACTTGGAAAATACCCATATATTTATCTCAACAGTATAAATATATTCAGAAAACAAAAAAAAATTCCTTTTTTATACAATTCTAAAATCATTTATAAACTTTTTCCTATACATTGTAATATTCTCCCTTTAAGCCTCCAAACCTTTTTATAAAACTCTTCTTATAAACCCAATTCAATTTATAAAACTCAATTTATAAATCTTGGAAACATTTACAAATAAATAATGATCATTTACTTCAAAACCACTATTATTTAATAATATTTAAGAATAATAAACATTTTAGATAAATGATAATTGTTAACTTCAAAAGATCTTAAAAATAAAATAAATAATTTCAAAACATTATTAAAAATATAATAATAATTAATCTTTACCATTATTATAAATAGTAATAATTAGTTTCCAAAACATTATTAATAAATCATTATTCTTAATTTCAAACCATATTAATTATTTAAATAATTAACCTGTCAAAATATTAAAACATTGAAAAATAACCTTAAACAATATTGATTATGAATAAGTAACCTTAAACAATATTAAATTTAAATAAATAACTTTTAAAACAATATTAAATATAAATAAATAATCCTTTAAAACATTTTCAAACGATATATAACTAACTTTTAAAAAGATAGTTGAGCATTAAAACCATTCCTAATAATTCAGAAAGGATGGATAAAAGGGTTGGAGTAAAATAGAAATTTAATCTTTTCTAAACAAATTATTTCGAAAACCAAATTCAGATTTAAATTCATCTCGTGTCTCAAAATTCAACTCCAACTCCAATAACAATTTGTAGTATTTTTAAAATACTATTTCAAGGCCAATAGCAATCATATGCTTAACTAATATCAATATTGATTTTCTATTACTATAGGTTTTTAGTTTTGAACATAAACAATGTCGTAATAAAAGTGTCCATAAATCAGGTTTCATATCCAATAATTCATATAACATGAATTTTATTGGAAATAAATCAACAATAGCGAGAAATCCAGCAAGATCCCTCCAACTTGCACCCCTGCATCACAAACAATATATAATTATATAATATGGATTATCCACTACTGGGTGGGTACGTATAAAAAGTCATCTACTCTAGGGGCAGCAATAAATTCAAACCAACTGATAAAGCAATAAATCATTCAAACATCTAATCAACAATTTTTATCAACTATACAATATTACTAGTTAACCAAAAAGGTGAATTTAACTCACTGGAATTTATCATTATAAGAAAACCTACTTCTAGTTGCAAATAGTGGTAGCATTTGTAAGGTAAGTGCATCCATAAGCCCTAGGGGAAATGCCTGTGTAAAATTTTGCTTAGCCGCCTAAAGTTTTCGTTAAAATTTTCTATGTATAAATTCAATTTTTATTTCTTTTAACTCCACTTCACAACGCTCTCAAAAAACCTAAATCACCATCTCTTTGATTCACCTCAAAAAGCCCACGTCATCTCCACCAACTTGTCACCAGCCCACTAACGCATCAGAAAACCTAAATCTTCGATCCACTAAGGCTCCTAAAACCCCAATTGTAATCAATTATTGTCGATCTTCCTGGTCGCCTCAGTTTCATGTGACTATTTCTGATATCACTTGTAGAGTAAAGTTGCCCGAAGGTGTGAAAAACAGTGATGCCTAAAGATAATGTGACTGCTACATTTGAACTTGAACTAGGTAACATCCATATGTATCCACATTTGACTAAATTTATATTATTTATTGTAGTTGTAATTGATTGGGCATAGATCGATTTCTGGTATCGTTGATTTTTGTTTGCATCTCCAATTACTGGCTGTAGTGAAATCCATTATATACATAAATACCGGTCTTTAGTTTTTTCTTCAATTTCAATCAAATTTCCATTGAAAAGAAATAAAATTTTATTTTGTTAACGAGCAGAAGAAGTATACCAGGGAATGATAACTATGTAACTATATTTTCGGCTAGTGGCAACTTATACCAATTTGGTAATGTGAGCTAAAATTTTGAGAAGATCTAATTGGATTTAAAAGTTTAAATATTTGTATAATAGTTCTCATTCTTTTGTTTTGAAATAGAGTATGCATTCAAAGCCATGAAGGCGGCTGGAAGCACTTCAATTGCTGTCAATGGTGCGGAATCTCTATATGTTGTTGCACATAAGAATGTTCTTGTAAGATACTGTCATTTAGTTTGTAAAGTCTAAGCTCATGGCTGATTTGGTATGTTTGCAGTATAAGTTGTAGAATCTACTTCATATAGGATGGACTGTATTTTAAAGTTCATTTGGCAACAGCTTATTTTAGTTCTTCTTATAAGTAGTTTAAACAGTAACTTTTAAGTAGTTTTGGGTGTATGATAAAAAGTTCAATGCTTTTGAATAGATAAGTAGATGTTGTGACAAAATTTAGTTGTAAAACTTGATATAAGTGAGAAAAATATTGCTTAATTTCTATTTCTATGTCAAAAAATTAAGTTGTTTCCAAACACTTCAAGCTACAATGATGGTTTGAATTAGTACACCGTTGCTTGAATCAATACATTATTAATTTCACATGCATTAGTATTGATAATTTGTCCATATGTTTTTAATGACAGCCCATGAATATGCACTATGTAGAAGATACTCCCACTAAATATATCCATTACCTATAGAAAAATTATCATCTATTTTTTCTTAGGGTATATATTGACCATCAATGACGTTTGTACTGATATGTAGAAGGCTAGTTATGACATAACTCTTATATTTGTTTTTATCCCTTGACCTGCAAGGCTGCAATTTATATTGATTTTCTTCTTTTTGTCATGACTTGTGATATAGACAATGACGAAGAAGACATGAAATTGAAAGAAGCATCTCATAGAGAGAGATGCAATATTCTTTTAGAAAGAAGACTGCTATTTGAAAGTTTTATCTCCTAGATTACTTTCATCTAAAGCTTACATTCTGATGTACATACATTTTTGCTGAGCTGGTAAATGACTATCTTGTATTATTTCCTTTCTTAATGACTTTTGTAAATGTTCTTGCCTATAACTAATTTGAAGTTAAAAACATAACTACAAAATCAAACTACAAAAACATATCCCATGTCAATAAACGTTCGAAAGCAAGTTTCGAACTTGTGACCTCTTGCACCAAAGCCGAATCACTTAACCACTTGGACAATGGTGCTTGTCAATAGTTAATAGTTTGGTTCATAAGAAATATTTACATCCAAGGCACAGAGTATAGCTGCAAGTTAACTTTTAGATTAAAACTAAATTCTATTACATTGCATCAAACTCGATGACTGTGTAATAACTGAAGAATCAAAACTGCTTTTTATCCCCAAAAATTAGCATTTCGATTTGCAAAACAATGTTACAATTTGATGGTCACATTCATTTGCAATATGCAGCCACTACAAGAAAATTTGCTATTCGACGCATTACATAGTAGATACTCATGCCGAAGACTGAATGCCTGATAATGAAGTAGGAGAAAACATGAGTTTCAGCAGTAGATACTGCATTCTTTGTGAATTTATACTATCCTTTCATTAGTCACATTTGAGACTCAATACACGTTGTATGCAAAAAAATCCCTTCAACTATTACATAAAAATGAAATATATTTATCGTATATGACTAGCCGGTATGGTTCTGCACCTATAAAGGCTGGTAGCCTGGTATGGATGATATCCTATAGTCAATTCACTGCTTTTTTTCTCAAATCATTACGTAATAATAGTATTCAAGGAAATGATGCTAAAATACCATTGTGCTAAACATGATATAATTTTTTTCACAATCAAAACTTCAGGATGTATAATTACCCTACTCAATGGCAAAAGAAGAAGCAGTTAAATTAGGAATAGTCATTGGTATAGATCTTGGAACTACCTACTCATGTGTAGGTATGTGTAGAAATAGTCATGTTGAACGTGGGTAGCATTCACAAACACTGAAAGACTTATTGGTGAGGCAGCCTCAAACTCAGAACGTACGATTTTTATGTTAAAAGGATTATTGGTCGAAAGTAAGTTCACTGCTTAGTTGATGTTTGTGGCAAAGTTATATCTTGTACAATTTCCTTATGTTGTTTTAGTTAATATTGGTTTGAGGATAAGGAGGTCAAAGGGTTTTGAAGCTTATTCCTTGCAAGATAGTTAACAAAAATGGCAAGCCCTACATTCAAGTGAAAGTTAAAGGTGAAACTAAAGATTTCAGCCTAAAAGAAATCAATGTTATGATCTTGACTGAAATGAAGGAGATAGTTAAAGAGTTCTTTGGTAAAAAGATCAAGGAAGCAGTTATCACTATTCCAAGTACATTTTATTCCCTAGAAACTCACATTCCTTAAAATAGACTAAGAGAAATGAGTGTTCGTAATTTGCAAAACTGATGTTATTTGCAGCATATTTCAGTGATGCTCAAAAGCAGGCAACAAAGGATGATGGTGTTATAGCTGGTCTGACTGTGGCTAGAATCATAAATGAACCCGTGGTTGCTGCCATAGTATACGATCTAGACAAGAAAGGTGGTGAAAAGAACATCCTTGTTTCTGACCTTAGTGGTGGGACATTCGATATCAGTATCTTGACAATATGAACAGCGAAAAACTAAATAAAATGATTCATTTCAAATTACCTGTCTTTGTAGGTAGTCGATTGGTCTTTCCTCTACGTGGGTATGGGTATTCTTCCCAACCTCCAAGTATAGGATGAAGAATTCCAGAGTCAGGGCTGCCAAGGTCATTGTAATAAGCGTAGTTGTACACTGGATCCCACTCTTGTAGCTATCTAGTAACATCATCGTCTCTCAGATTATTAGTAACAATCAATATTCTAATAATCTGGCGGTGGTGTGGTGTGAGTTGAGTGATTATCGCGAGTCCTATTGCTTCTCTAGGATTCAAAAAAAAATTTCAAATTCCAGTTTCATGCGATATTGTACTCGACAATGCTAACTTGAATCGATTTGCAAGGTTTTTATATGTTGGGAAACACTTATAGCATACATAATCAAGAAATTGGTGAGTTTACATAACAGTCTGAAAATACGTAGTAAATTTACAAGTTTACAAGCACAATGTATTTGTACATGTATTTACAAGTTCACTAAAATAAAGGAACATGACTAGTCGACATTGATCCCTTTTTGTATCACATCTGAAGGTCTTTTAGGTCATTGATTAATTACTACCATCCATTTTTCTGTATGTGAAGTAAATTTATATTGCAAACTTCTTGGCTTGGTGAATAGGTTTTCCTACATATTTCATTTTTCTGCAAGAATCTTCAAAAACATAGGAATCAACCTAAAATAATTATGAATATGCAATGTTTTGCCTTCTATCAGTGAATTTGCTATGTCATTAACATTGACAATTCATTATCAATGATATATTTATGTTCTTATAAGATTTGAAATCATTCTGAAGCAAACTTATCTTGGCATTGTAAACAAATTATGCAATATCAACAAGAGAAAAAACTAAAAATAACATCAAACCTAATCAACCATCTACTTATCTGCTTTGTTTATATTCCTTAGACTGTTTGACATTATTTAGTTAAATTTGGCTTTCATATAATTATATTCATCAAAAGATAAAACCAACAAAGTTATTGCCATTACACCTTCCTCCTTAATACTGAATTAGATGTTTTTTGTCATTAATAGGTAAAATGTTAATGATAGGTATTATTTTGATAGTTTTAGGGATACTTAAGAGCAAGTTGATGGATTCAAATTTGTCATCAGCTAATATTATTAAATCAGGTCACTGGAGAAATTTCCCCTCATTGTTGGTCAAAGTGCAGAAAAAGCTTATTGTTATATCTGAATACGCTTTCATATCTAACAGTTGATAATATTTGGAGTGATATAGACCTTAATGTAGAAATATGTGACAACATTTCAAGTCTTGTTTTGTATTTTACTATGCCCACACACAATTTCAAGTTGAAGACCGAATGGAACAATTTTTACGCTACTGCATTTCCTTTTCTTTTCTTTCTTTCCTTCCTTTTATTATTATTATTACTATTATTATTATTATTATTATTATTATTTATTCTTTGAAATTTCCTACTCTATATCTTTTTATGCTTCCTTTTTTATGTCACTATCCGTTGAATGAACTATTTCTCGGATAGAGAATAAACTGAACGATTAATAAAGGTATCATGGTTCAAAATTCCGGCGGAATTCCGGTTATCCCGGTGATTCCGTTCCGGTTCCGCTCATAACCGGAATGGAATCCGGTTAAAATTCCGGTTCCGGTCCAAATTCTGGATTTTCTTTTTAAATATTGAAAAAAATTATAAAAAATATATAGTAATTAAAAAAGAAAACAAATTAAATGGAGCAATAAATAAATGGACAAGAAATCATGTAATTTCATTAAAAAAACTGTTATTCTTTTGTTAATTTACATCGAATCATAATAAAAAATTCAATATTTTCAAAATTGATCAAAATTTTAAAATCTTAAATGAATAATACAAAATCTTAAACAATGGTTTTTTAATTAAAGTATATATTTTATATGTAATACAAAAAATGTATTATAAATTTATGACAGTATTGGATGTTTATTAGCGAATATAGCAAAATAAAAATAAAAAGGTACCGGAATTAGAAAACCGGAATCAAAGCGGAACTTCCGAAAATACCGGAACGGAACCGAAAATTTTAAAATAACTAATGACCGGAACGGAAACGGAAAACAGAATTTTGAACCTTGAAAGGTATGTCATCACTTGGTTGGTTCATTTTCCTACAGGTATGAAATATTCTGATTGTGGAGTATATTTGTATGCAAGTTTGACCTTCCATGTTGTGAATTAGGTTTGTTTCATATTCATGGTAATTTTTCTGAAGAATACCTTTGGATTATATGTTGTAGTGCATTGATTTATAATAGATAGAAAATGACCCAATTATTTAATATGATCATATAAAAAAGCTTTTAATATCTAGTAGTACAATGATATGCACATTGACCATTTCTATGGAAATTTATACAATCAATAAGTTGAATTATGCCATTATGGATTTACTATGCTTTTGTTTTTTAAATATCTCATACGACATTGTGTGCACACATACATTGTATGCAGGTTAATGAATTTGCTATTATTTTATATGATGAGATTTCTGTAATGAATTAGTAGCAGCTACAATGGTGGATAGGCACATCACATTTAATCTGGTACTATCCATCTACTACAGGACCTAAAATAATTGTTTATAACAATTGCTTATCTTAGTTTATTATTATGCTATGACCCAAAACATATTATATCGTTAGGTAAGATTAGCATTCTATATTCAATATCCATATACGGAAACATGAATTTTATTTTGCTTCTCATGATCATGTCATCCAATGCAATTGTCCTTCTCTTCATTCTTTTTATTGGTTCAATAGGATTACGTCATGCATATTTTGACATGTTCTTTATGCTATTCTTTTATAGACCCGCAATCCAAAAATAAGAATGTGGAAGAAAAATCCTCGAATTTATTTATTTCGATGTTGAGATTATGTATTTGACTACTACTCTCGGGGGACCTCTGTTTATAAACAGACAATTCTTAATTTTAGGTTAGTCATACCAGACAATATCCATAGCCTAAAAAAATGGTAATATACTTAATAATCAAATGGTAATTAGAAATGTTTGCTTTACAGTAAACCTACAAAATTAAACAGAACTTAAAATGATATGCATTTTCCTTCTCTCCTATTATCTTCTTTTGCCAGTACATTATATTATGTAAATATATTATACTAAGTTTAATTTAACCAAATTTTATATTTTATAAATATTGATAATATAACTAATTTAACAAAGTTTTATAAATAATAATAATGAAGATGATGAGTTAAACTAAGTTCATAAAAATTAACTAAGTTTAGAAAAAATTAACTAAATTTATAATAATAATAATAATATAATTAAATTAACTAAGTTTTAATAATAATAATAATAAATTAACTAAGTTAACCAAGCAAACAAAAATTAACTAAAGTTATTTAAAATTAAACAAATTTTAAAAAATTAACTAAGTTTAAGTTAATTAAATTTTATAAATAATAATAATAATAATCATTTAAATAATTTAATAAAGTTTCATACACAATGATGATGATGAACTAACGAAGTTTATAAAAGTTAACTTAATATATATAAATAATAACATAAGTATATCTTAGTTAGCTGAGTTTTATAAATAATAGTAGTAGTAATGGAAAATTAACCAATCTAACCACGTTAATAAAAATTGTCTAAGTTTTGTTAAAATTAAAAAAGTTTTATAAAATTAACTAAGTTTAAGTTAACTAAATTTTATGAATAATAATAATATAACTAATTTACCAAACTTTTATAAATAATGATGATGATGATGAATTCAAAGTTTACAAAAATTAACTGTTTATAATAATAATATAACTAATTTACCATAGTGTGTTCTACTACAATCAAGAAGGAACGGATCATAGACATATACTACAAGAAATGCCTCCATCTTATGCATGATTAGTCACTATTTCTAATATGCATACGTGCTTGAACTATGACCCCCCTTGTTCATAGATTTTGTTGGAAACTATTACCAAAATCATTCAAGTCATGTTAATGTCATTTTCACCGCCTCTGTCTCATATGTGGATGTATTTTTTAGAAATTCGTATAGTTCAAAAGTAATTTCAATTTATAATTTTGTAATTTTTTTTAAATCTCTAAGTTTCAACGTAATTATGATTTCCTACATTTCTTTGGGTACGTTGCTCGAATAATATATTACTGCCCCATAACATGGATGCTCTAATGATTTGTAAATTGTCCCGCACAATTAGTTTCGTTTGTTAACAGTTGACATGTCAAAAAAATAGAACGAGAGGAAAAAAAATACTTAGCGTTGATATTATTATTTTTGATATTTTCCGATCAATTTCTTACTGACATTATAAAGATGATTTTTTTTTGAAGAAAGGTACTTTATTAATAAAATCATATACTTTGATAATACGTCTCGTTAAAACCTTGCAACCTCCTAACCTAAATTGGAACCCTCAAGGAAAAAGAGTACATATCATGTCCGTATATTAACAGTACAAAAGACAAATAGCCGGATATCCAGGATGTCAAATAGATAAAGGAGTAACATCAAATTAAAACACTCAAAACCATCCACATGATCAACCTGGTATTGAAAAAAAGAAAAAAAAACAACTAACAGCAAACAAGAAATCAACAAACAACAAAAAAAGGAGAAAGGATAACCAAAAGGTTATCTGGACGAGAGGTAGCCACGTGTCCAAGCATCAAAGCAAAACAAATAAGGGAAAAAGCAACTTCGATCGAACAAACTCAAAGCAACACTCAACAACCACCACAGAACTAGCTCAAAAACAATGAAGAAGCGAATCCAGTTTAATAATAGCGGAGGGAAAAGCGAAAAAACGAACTACTAGTGACGAACTCGAGCACAAGTGACGAGATCTTTATCCAGCGAGAGAACAAGTGACAAACTCGAGCAGAAGCTCAAAGGGGCTCAAAATTTCAAACACGGTCTACATAAATTCCAAAATAAAGCAGGATAAGCTTCTCTTCTATACTCAGTTTCTCCAATTCAATATTATTTTAAAGAAGATGTTTACAGTCTTGAAGAATTAAAGTCAATCTAACTTGCTTTGGAGTCTTAATGCCTTTAAATGCTCTAGAATTCCTTTCGCACCAAATATTCCAAATAGTTACTATAAATGCCGTATTTATGATATGATTGCGAAAGCTATTACCTTTCTGGGCTAGGAAATATTTTTTAATATAGTATCTAGGTTAGATAGATTACCAACATTAATTCGAAGTTTTTGCATGATGTTTTGAAGAATTTTTCTAGAATAAATGCAGTTAAAGTACAAGTGGACTTTGTCTTCATTATGATCTCACATAGCAAACAAGTCTGGTCTATGTTATTGTTCGATCTACTGATTCTTGCTTTAGTGTTTAGTCTGTTCACTTTAGCCAATAAAGCACATGTAGACATTTTGGGAGCAAAAAATTTATCCCATATAATCTTAGTCTAATTATATTCAGAGTATTTGTTGCAAATTGCTAGTGAATTGACCATTATTGTTAACTAGCCAGCACCAGTAATCTTTGTGCATATGTTGATGAATTTTGATTTTGTGTACATAGTTTTTACATTGGGTAGGAACAGAACTCATGTGATGTTTCCATGCATTTCCTGTGATAAGAGTAGAGACTTTTCTATGTCTACCATCATTAGCAGCCAGAGAGAGCACCCCATATCTATCTGTAAGGGAGTAGCCATTGATCCCTGGGTCATCCCACACATCTATATGTTCTTCATTAACAATTTTTCTGTCTATGGCCCCTTTACACCATTGCCTAGGATTACAAACCATCTTCCAAATAAATGAAGCATTGTTGTTGAATGAAGTAGACCAAAAATTTGCATTTTTACAATATTTATTATTCATCCACTGAGCCCACAAAATGTATGAATTTCTAGACCAGTTTTATAGCCACGAACTTGCCAATGTCTTCTAAATTTTTGATACCTAAGCCACCCTCAGCTTTGGTCATACAGACATCAGTCCAGGACATGTTGTGTGCCTTAGAGTTCCAAATAAAATTGGCACATAAGGAGTTAATTTTATATCTGACTGCCACTGGTAATTTCGAAAGTTGGAGCCAAAATTGATTCATATGGAGAATCGCTTATGATGTCATAATACATTTTGTTATGTTCAGTTGTTGACAAAGCTATGATTAATTTTCCTTTATGTTGCAGGTTGAAGCACTTTTAAAAGCTAAACATGATGTTAGGGAAACAATGGGAGAGTTGGGTTTAGAATTCTTAAAATTAGAAAATTTTGAAACAGAGGAGGCAATATATGATTCTCAAAGAACACAATCTGCTGACTTCAAGCGTGTAGGCACTGCTGCTGTCAGAACAAGTAGATAACATTCTCAAAAAATTAAGCAATTAGTATGATTTCAACTTCGTTACTTACTTACTTGGGTGTCATGATACAAGTCCCACAAAACTCATTTAGCCTTAAAAATTTAATATATGATTGGCAATGCTACTGATCATTTTCACAGTATCATTTAGTGGGTAAGGAGCTTAGTGTGGGTTTAGGCGAATGTTGTTGTGAGATATGTGTTAATGTGTGTGGGTGTGATACAGTGCACGTATGTGTGGAGGTATACGTACTTTTATGCGTGTTAATGTGTATGTGCATGCGTGTGTTTTCTTTTGTAAGTGCGTGTATGGGTGTATGCCAGTCTTGGTGTGTGCATGCGTTCTAAAGCTAGGTAATGGTTTAATATTGTGTGAGCAGTGTGCATTTGTACATTCCTAGTAGTGGCGTGAGTAAGCACCTAAATATATATACAGATATATATGGGTGCTATTGTTTATAGGATTCCATGTCCTTGCATGTGCAATTATAGATGAATACTTAGCCTATTTCCAGTTTTCTTTACTTGCTGCTTCTTTTATTTTGGCCTGAACAAATTTTTTAACTATTTTTTTGCTTTTTGCGTTCGTAGTTATATAAGTTTAAGTTAATTAAAATATAAGTCATGACATTTATGTTTTACTAATTGAGATAATTTATAAGGTTGAGTTAATATAAAAAAATATAAATAAGTTAACCAAGCTTTATAAAAATAAAACTAATTTTTAAAAAAATTAACTAAAATTTAAAAATTAACTTAGAGTTATATGATTTGACTATGTTTTATAAAAATCAAATAAATTTGTACAAATTGATTAAGTTTTGTTAGAATTTAACTATGTAAATAAGTTTTTTAAAATTAAATAAGTTTATTACAAAAATTAATCAATTAACCAAGTTTTATAAAAATTTAACTATGTTTTATTAAAATTATTTAAATTTAAGAAAAGTTCAACTAAGGATGTTTGATATGCTTTAAATATGAAAGTTTCATAATTATTCGATGATTATTAAACTTGTCTACATGTAATTAGCTTTTTAGGAGTAAAGATCAGCTACAGTGAAGAGTTGTGGGTAATCAAGTAATGAACACATCATTAATTGTTATATATAGTATAATATTTTGTTAGCACTTGTGTAAACTTGTTTATGAATAGCTATGGATTTTATGTGAATTTGCTCGATTTGTCAAAAACCTATTATCGAAATGGTTATGGATATTATATTTAATTAAGTGATTAACGTTTTTTTTAATTGTTTGAATATGATGATTATATGATTGAATGTTTGATTGTTTGAATATAACAATTATGTGATTGATTGCTTGTTTTAATAAAACTATTATATGAGCGATGGCTGGAAATGGTACAAGCCATTAACATGAAATAATGGCGTGTACGGTATGCTCCAAAACAGTTAATAACTTTTAGTAGCGTTTAAAAAAAGCTACTAAAATAAATGTAAATAGACAAAAACTTTTAGAACGTTTCCATAAAAGCTGCGATACGATATGCAAGTAAAAGTCTGAAATTTTTTGTAGTGTTTCTAAAATTCTACAAAAGGTCCAGCTTTGGTAGCGTTTTCTACAGTGGCTCAAAAGGTTTTAGACTTTTATTTGCAGGATCGCAGCGTTTATCAAAACGCTACAAAATGTTTTGGTAGCGTACTTTTTGCCCTATAAAAAGGCCTTTTTTGGTGTAGTGTATGTTGCGGTCGAGGCGTTCCTATTTGGAACTAAAATCGAACGAAATTCGATTTTTCACAAATTTCAACTAGCTCTGAATTCGCTCATACCAGTTTAATCGTAAAGCCTTCGTCGATACGATTGGATCTCATCTCCTTCCCTCTCTCATTCTCTAGTTTGAAAGTACGCTGATATAAGTTTCATCTGGCTCAGAATCCGCCTAAACTAGCTTAGAATTTGCCCAAACAATATACGATTTATATAATTTTTTTGAATTATAATATTAACTAAATTAACTCAGTTAACCATTAACTTTAAATACCTCCTTTTACATATCCTCATCTCGTTCCCTCTCTCATTCTCCAGTTCGAATGCACACCGATAGAACCCAAACTCACGTGCACAAAACCTAGTGATAAAGGGCTACACTCCGCCAAATCCTACACCATCTTCTCTGTTGATCTTCTCTCGATGCGCTCAACACGATGGCACCATCGATTTCCCCTCCGACAACCCCAAATAAAATGTGACATTCCTCCACTGTAGCCTCGACCGTACGGTCGTGATGACCTATGCTAAGCCAAACTCCACCTCCTTCAGCCACGAGCACTGTACGGCCCTCTCGACCCGAATCCCCGGTTTCACACTTCATCACGATAAGCAAACAAATCAAGCCTAGTTGCTTTAGCCTCAAAACACTACTGTCGAATACTT
Organism: Allium cepa; assembly: GCA_030765085.1. Classification (NCBI taxonomy): domain Eukaryota; kingdom Viridiplantae; phylum Streptophyta; class Magnoliopsida; order Asparagales; family Amaryllidaceae; genus Allium; species Allium cepa. Next base: position 1,012,107,831 of record CM060928.1, read on the forward strand.
CACTAAGATGCCACACCTCTCAAAACTCCATCCACATGAAGATCTATCCTCCATGAATCCTAAGATATAAGCTTTGAATTGTTCGAATTAATTTAGCATTGTTTTGATTTTCAATTCTATGAAAGAGGCTAAATTCGTGTAACGAACGTTCACTGTATAGAATGTCGAGCGATCGAACCCCGAAAATACTAGATCATTGGGAGTTAAGAAGAAAAAAGATAGAAAAGAAACAGAAATAAGAACAATGCAGAATCTCACAATCGCATCGAAACAAATTGTAATATATAATAACAAGCTTTTATACAAAATAATCTATATCGGTAACACAAATTATCAGAGTACAACCATCAACATATAAATCTGGATAATTAAAATAACTTATCCTTACTAGCGCTGAATATACAGCCTACAATACACTGCAGGATATAATTAAGTATGTGCAATACGTCTCTGCCATCCAACTCGTCTCTTGAGCTCCAAAAGCATCCTAACCTAAATGTATAATACTCGGTCTGACTCGAGCATTACAATAAAGTAACACCCGAGTCAGGCTGGAAACCAGCGTGAGTAAACACACTTAATTTGAATTACTTAAGGTATCAAAATCCCTTGAAAACAAAGGTATCTCTAAGACCGCGTCACACATAAACACGGCGGGTTTTTTCCTTACGATAACCAAAAGCACTTTTTATAGAAAATCAAGTGATATAATAGTGTCTAAGTATAAATACTTATTAAAATAGCCGAATTTGTTAAATTAATTAAATTCTAGCATACTGGGCTCTATAATCAAAATCATAAAGGTTCGTAGTGGTTATTTAATCGAAGTGCTTTTCGGATATTGCAGATATCCGATTTTTGATCTCATCGAATTCAAATAATAAATTTTGAAGGCCAAGTCACTTTACATAACAAACTCACAATAAGGTAGTTAACATTCACATCTGGACATTCACTCCATATGTTTACTTTATCATGACCGACCCATCGACATTAATTTACCTGCAATCATTTCATTTTTGTGAAATTGAAATAATTGTCAGTATGAGTCGATTTTTAATTTCAATGAAACGAGCACGACGTTTTATTCTATCTATTTTAACTTATTTGGTCACTGTGCCGACACGGACAAAAAACAATTGAAATAAATATTCAAAAGCAATAAAGCCAAAGCATAGATCATTAACTAAAATAACGATTAATAATTAATATTAAAACAATTCACAAAATAGAACTCAATTAACTTCAATTAACTGAATCCATTAATATTTTTAATCCAAATTACTTATAAATTAAAGAAATTCTAAAAATGATTTAAGTGAATTAAAATTAAACAATCCATTTAATAACTAATTTATTAATTAATATAAGATTAAATCAAATAAGAATTTAATTATTTATTCATTTTAATTATTATAAATACTTAAGTTTTATATTACACAAAATTAAAAAAAAATTAAATCAGATTATAGAACTAGGTGGTAGGATCAGAATGCAAAAATTATCATGTCGATTGGATTTTAAAAGATAGAGAAACCATGTTTTGGAAGTGTAACAACCAACACCCAGTAGGCTTAAATTTTCGATGAACCGAAAATCCAAGTCCATTAAAGCATGAATTGCTAGTTTAGTATCCTGCAAATAACAAAGGAAAGCCAAAGCAATGTTTATAATATCTCACAGTGGAATAATGAAAAAGTATTCAACATATGGATACTAATAAGGATTAGACTACTTTCCCTAACAGTATTGAACCTAGGAGTGAAACTTTCCTTTTTATAAATCCCAATAGTTGTTAAACTGTCTTTCTGTGATCTGGGGAAAATAGAAAAAATATGAATGGGTCAGACATAAAGTTTGGTGAATGAGAAATAAAATGAAGCGGAAAGAATAAAATAGTTTAATTCTAGGTACTCCCAGAATATCGCAGAGGTTGAATGATATAATGCAGTGAATCCTTCTTAGATACAGTTCCTAAGAAGCTAAATTCCATGGCCATTCTAGGGAATCCAACTATGCAGTAGTACTAAATATCAATCGACCTGTCAAACCTGCTGTCTTTACCTATCCATATGCTACAACATGAAAGTCATGCTCTTCACCCATGCACTATGACTGTCTATTCATGTGTTATAGCATGAAAGTCAAGCTCCTCACTTGTTCACTGTGATTAAATTCCTCTTACGTCTGATAATCGCCGACTCAAACAACCTCACAGGACCCCAAAGTTGCACTCAGGCTCCGCTAAACTGGACTCCTATCCTCCTATCTCCTCGATCACCAACATGGATTTTCCCCTATCCAAAGTGTCGGTGCTCCGAAAGAGCGTCCGCAGTTTGGTCGGCTGCGCAAAATCTGTAGGATCTAGATTAACCCTAGAGGGGGGTGAATAGGGTTATAGCAAATTTTCTCGATTTAAACACAGAAACAAACTGCAGAAATAAATATGCTGAAAAGTAAATCACACACAAAATTTACCCAGCTTCAGCAACCCCTGCCTACTGCTACATTCCCAGATTTCTATTAGAATTAAACAGTCTTTCGCTTACAAACACTCTAACAGACTCGCAAACCCTTCTCCCGCTTACAAACACTCTAATAGACTCGCAACCCCTGCTCCCGCCTATAGAGTTTTGCAAACTCGCAAACCCTTGCTCCCGCATATAGTTTTGCAAACTCGCACACCCTGCTCACTGAACTAATTCTAACTAGACAATCTGACACTACCTACAACCTAGGTGGTGATTTACCAATACCTGCTGAATTATTTCACTTGTGTTTCTCACCATGTTCATGTGTATTTGCTCGACTCACTTGTACACTTGTTGCTTCCCTAACCTTGTAGTTGTTCAATTGTCTTCTGTTCACCCATTACTGCACTGCTTGTTGTAGCTAGACTTGTTGTAGTACATGTTGCTTGAGTTGCTAGTTTGCCTTGTACTTGTAGTCTTGGATTTGGTTGTTGCAGTATGTCACTGTTTTTCTTGTTAAAAAACTGCTGTGTCACTGCATTTGGCCTGCATTTGTGAACTTTGGCTCTGGCCATCTTTGTTTAAGTGCTTGTTTGTTGTCTGGACATTTGGTTCCTTACTTTTCATTGTTTCTTGGATATTGAACTTGAGATGTTTTACTCAGGTCGGCATTATTATCATTTTGCTCTTTGATCTGGTCATTGCTTGCATCACTGGTCTTTGTTGCCTTGAATTTCTAGTTGGTCTGACCAGACTTGATGTTGTAATCTTCCTTGTTGAGTTCCTATATTTGCATTCACTTCATTGTCACTGCTGAAGTTGTACACTAGTGGTCTTCAGTTTGTACTTCTGGTCTTTACATCCTTTCATATTGATTTTTGAAATTTCACTTGAGTTGAATCCAGTTTCAAAACTCGGGTTTGACCTTGTGCTCGTGACGTGATTTTAAATATATTGCACGTGAGTTGAACCCGGCATTTCATTTGGCTTTGACCTGTGCTCACCTGTCCCTGTAGCATTATCAAGTGTATATCGATGTGCACGGCTTTGTGGCATGTACAGTGATACACTGTGCATGTCACATTGTTCGTGTATGATGAATTCAGATGAAAATGATGACGAACAACCCAAATAACTGAGGCAAATAATATTTTCAAAAATCCATATTTTATTTTACATTGAAAAAATATTTCTTTTTCAATTTTACTGCGTTAGTGAACATTTTTGCAGATTGGTCAGATGCTGGATTCTAACTGGAATGAAGTTGAAGATAAACTACGAGTGTGAGTGATATGTAGTGAGGAAAACTGTAAATATGAAATTGTGATGTATTGTAATCAAAGTTGTATATGTATAGTGAGAGCTTGAATTTGTACTATTCAAAATTGTAATAAATATTTGTTTTAATAAAACTTCTGTTTGAATTCAAATTCTGTGTAATCTATTTTATTCAGCAAATATTTATTTATTCTATGAAAAATAGAATAGTACATTAACAAATACATTTAAATGAATATATACACATATATATATGTTTATTATCATCAAAAAAAAATCATATAAGCGCAAAGCGCATATTCAAACAAAATCCTCCAACAAACTGCCTAAAAAAGCCTACGTCGAAGCATAGTTGTCCTATTCCGTCCGTGTCGATCTGCATGAAGAAGCCTACGATTATGGATGCTTTACTGGCAACCTATGTAAGGTAACAAACATCCTTGCAAACCTACTTGCCCGCTCCTAGTGCATACAGACAAAACTATATTTTGGTCTTTACTCCATAAAACACATATCCAGACCTCTACATGGTCTGCCTACCAAATCGCTTCCAGATTAATTAATTTTACCATTCCAGTTTATATATTGTTTGTTTCCATTAATATGCTTTAGGCCATTTTTACATCCGATTTAGTTATTTCACATTTTCCTCTTTTTTTTTTACATAAATGGTGTTTTAATTTCACGTTCGTTCAATCTGTATGGTTTGTTTGTAATTTTTATACCATTTTGTTACAGATTTACACTAGCCTTTATGATCCATTTAATTTACATTTTTTTTACCACCCTAATTTACGTTCTCCTTTTAAAGATTTAATCTGTACAAAGTTTTTATCCAATAGCCACAAACATATAGTTACACAAAATTCCACTTTTTATATTTATGGCCGCATATGGAATAAACATATATACCAATTAAAATTCCCAATTTTTCTCCATAAACATATTCAGAATTATGTAATTATACCAACCAAATTTTCAATTTTATTCAAAGAACATATTCTGAATTTACCCAACTAACTAGTTATGTCATTAAAAATTGAATAACAATTCTAATTTAATTTAGTTAAACCAATTTCATTTACGCCGTAAAACGTGAATAAGCAATTTATACATTCCATATTTTAAACTAAACATGAATTAGAATTGAGAAGTGGTAGAGAAGAAGTTACAATAATTTGCATCAAACCTCAATTATTAACAAAAATTAATTCATATTATCGTGCCAAAAAAGAACTAAAATTGAACTACTTTATTTTTCTATTTCATATTAAATCCTACTCACCTAGCGCTTGAGCTTGTATAAATTTGAAAAGCTTTTCTTCTTCTTATCTTGCTCTTTTTAAATTCTTCAGAATTCCTCAAATAACTTTTATATATATATATATATATATATATATTTAATTTGATTTGGAAGAAGATTATTTATTTAGTGGAGAAAAGGAAACATAAATTTTTCTATAGACTTATGTTGCCAGCTGAATAAAAGATTAGGTTTTAGGTTAGATGGTTTATTTATAGATAGTGTGAGAGCATAAAATCTATTAGATTTTCCTAGGTTAAATCATGTTCATCCGAATACCTCATGGTTATCCACTCTGGCTCATACACGTCATTGGACCAATAGAATACTAGGAAATCAAAAACCATGCCACTCGGTCCAATAGAAAACCACAACGGCAGAAAATAAATCAGCGTCCATTAATTATTCCCATTAATTGATTGCATTGCAAAAATTTCATTTTTGTTACTTGTGTGTATACATTACACTTTATGAGATAATATACTCTCCTTCTTAATTGACTTTACAAATAGTTTTCCATTTTATAAATCTCAATTGACCTTTATTTTAAATATTTGCATTTGTTAGCAATCAACCCATCTTAATTTGCCAAATTTACAACCACAATAGTTTCCTTTGCTATAAATTCTCTCATTAATGTCAATTATGTCATTAATTCAGCCAATCAATTTATTTAAATCCTTCTCTATTCATCAATTGGGTATCTTACACATTTATTTACAATTTGGATATGTATTATTAATTAGGATATATATATATACACACAAAATTTAAACTAATCAATCCCTTAGTGTAACGACCCGCCTTTCTATCACCAAAAAGCAAATCATTATTAAGAAAGAAAGGGATAGAAGAAGAAAAGAAATAGAAGAAAGAACAACAACACATCAAAATCTCACAGCGAAACAAATGAATATAATACATAACATATACAAAGTATCATATACATCAGGGTACACAACTTGTACAACTCAAATTAGACAGTTATAACATTTCTGTCTAATATACAACAGAAGAACATCAATACAGTATCACAGTAGAAACTCTAAATATCTATACGCTGAAGCCTCCTGCTCCAAAGCTCCTCCAGAATTCGTCAAGGCTAACCTGAATCACTTGACTACTCATACATAATATGAGTACCTAAGAGTTTAATAAAACAGAAATAAACACTTGGATCAGACAGGGGTCTGGTGTGAGCAAACGGTTTAAAATTGCTTAACTTTAGAAAATCCTTTGTAAAGAAAAGGTATCACGTAAGACTCCCCACACATAAACATGGGTAAGTTTTTACCTTATGCTAACCAAAACATTTGATAGGAAATCCAGTGATATTATAACAATGTCTAGGTTCTCAAGTAAATATTCACATAGCTGAAATTGTTACATGATTAAATTCCAACTACTAGCCACAAAAGTGGGTAATACAATCAAATCTGTAGGGCACGTAGGAAGAATGGGTTTCCATCAATGGCAGGGCTACTGGGGTACCGCCCGTCATAGTACCTGGTCTAGATCAGAGTACCGAGGATCCACCCTAATTCCCTGCAACACAAGGCTGGAACCATCCCTTCTGGACAGTCCTAAACAAGACAACCCCGTAGTTGGCTGCAGATCCAACTGCCCACACAGCCGAATAAAAAGGGACTTCTAGACAGGGGTCAATCTCGTCCTACTTGAGCGCGACTCACTTAGCCTTGCTGCACGTCTCTTGTTTTCGCCATTCTCGGTTGATGAGCCTTGAGGCTGCGATTACCTTTATAGAACACATCTATCTTAGAATGCTCATCGTCCGCCCGATGATATTCTACAAGCATTTAATCCATACAAGTCCGTTCCGGGTTCGAACGGAACCGAAGGCACTATCTCGTTACATTCATTTTGGAATCACCCTAAGATTTAACGACAATAGCCCTTGCACTCTGAATCTTCATCTCGAATCTGAAAGTACTATCTTCATTAAACACATTCTAGAATCACCCGTGGAGTTATAACGATATATAGTTCTTACACTTCGAGTCTTCACTTCACTTCACTTGAGATTCACGACCTATCGTTAATTTGGATCGATGTGGTTTTCGGATATAAAATCCGATCCCGGTCTCACCGAATCCAAAACGTCGTTTTAATGTCCAAGTTGTTTAAGGGTTTAAACAATATAGTTCTTCAGAATATCACTTAACATAAATGGATGATTCATAACACACAGATAGATAATCCATTATTATCTAATTCATCCACACATATCACAAAGCAGCATATATATCACATCTCAGATATATCACATTCATGTCATCCAATGACATCCAATATCATCCAATATCATTAACTCATTCATACACAAAGTTTGATCTAAACTTAATTAAGTTAATTAATCCTTAATTAAATTAATTCCTTACTTACTTGCCATTAATTAATTATAAATTAATTAATTAATCATCACTTAATTATCTTCCTTAATTAATCTCCTTTGGTTAATCATTCTTTAATTAATTTAAGTAATTATTCCTTAATTACAATTTAATTAATCATCTTGATTGATTATTCTTTTTAATTACACCAAGTAATTATTCCTTAATTATCTCTCTTTAAAGTAATCACACTTGATTAATTACTCTTTAATTAATCACACTTGCTTAATTACTCTTTAATTACAATTAGTGATTAAATCTTAATTACAGATTAATTATCCTTTAATTATTAATTACTAATTAATAATTTAATTAATAATTACTTCCATTAATTTAATCCTTTCTAATTACCTAACAAGTAATTAATTATTAATTGCCCTTAATTATTAATTAATTATTCTTTAATTAATTAATTTAAACCTTTAATTAATTATATTAATTAATTCTTTAATTAATAACACTAAGTTATTAACCTTCAATCACTTTCACTTAATTACTTTCATAAAGTAATTAACCTCTAATCACCTTATTAAATAATTACTCTTACTTAATTACCTCTACTAATTATTCCTTAATTACTTCACCAAGTAATTACACTTAATTAATTTCCAAAGTGATTATTTCTAGTTAATCACCAATTAATCACTTAGTTAATTTTTTAACCAATCATTTAAAATTAATTACATAATTTCTTAACTACTTATATTTATAAGACCCTTAATTAAGAAAAATTATTATCTTAATTAAATCATTTATATTAACCAATAACTCTTTAATTATTAAAAATAATTGAATTGTCATAATTTATCTACATACATTTATTTATCTTAAATTAATCAAAACTCTTAATTACTAAAGATAACAAATCTTTATTATAATTGATTACTAAATCTTAATCATTAAACTTTATTTAAAATGAAATACTTTAGAAATAAAATATAATTAAAACAATTTGAACATTCAAATTTACTTTTAGATCTTTGAAACTTTTCTAAATTATTAAATGAATTTAAATATAAAAATCAATTTGAAAAATCTACTTTCCTATCTTTAAAAACTTATATATTTCAATATATATAAAGCTTATCAAAACTTATCCTTGAAAACAAATTAAATTTAAAAGTAAAAACTGGTTTTAGTTTTGTTTTTAAAACTTAGGACATTTCAAAGGAATCAAATTACTTTGTTTTTCTAAAATTCTAACATTCCTGAACAAAATTTAAGCCTGAACACCTAAAACCGCTCTCATCAAAACTCGAGCAAAACCCAAACCTTCCCGAAGAAAACATAAAACCAACCCCTATTCTTCCTGCTTCAAGTAAAACTCGATCGACCCCGAAGAAAACCCGAGCAAAACTCCATCGTCTCCAACAACCCATCCAGATACATGCAAACGTGCACATCCACGTGCACGCCGTCCCTGGCCGCCGACGAACCCCGCACCGACCTCCAACGAGTCGACATCCACCTCGTCCACACGTACGACCACCTAAACTCCTTCGATTCGAATGAGAATCGAATCTGACCTCCAAACCCATCAGCCTGAACCAAACACCAACGACAATCTGACGCCACCATCGATCTAGACCTCGAGACACCATGCCATTCTCGCCATAGCTTTGCAACTTCATCCCGCACCTCCAGAACCTCTCACGATTGATTCCGGTCGTGCCTCGACACAGCAAATCTCGATCGAACGCCGATGACAAAACCAGATGCTAAACCCCTATTCCTCCCCGCTCTGGTCACCATAGCCATTGCTATACCATTGCACCAATTTTCCCATCCTCGTCGGCGACTCAACCACCTCTGCCCCAAATTTCGCGCCACTACTTGCCGCCAATCTACTGAAATCGATCGAAGCCTTCCCGACGTTCAACTCAAGAATGCACACAATTTTCCAAACTAAAAATAACGATATATACATCAAAAATCACGATTTCCTATAGTGAATTCAATCCTGTAAATCAAAACTTAAAATTGAATTTATAAATTTTTGACCCATTTTAATTTTTACTGTAAATTTAAAAATTCCGAGTCAAATATAGATTTTAAATTTCTGTAGTTATTTTTAGGAGGAATGTTACTTGATTTAAAACATCTTTTGTTTACAAATCAAAGGCTATCAGAGATTAAATGATGAGATATCGAATTTCAAGAAAACTCAAAACTTGTAATTTATCAACAGAGCCTATTCTGAAAACTACACGGGCATTCAATAATCACACATAGAACATGCATCCATTCCATCCTGATTTTCAGGCTAACAAGATGAACTACATTCAAATATCATAGAAAAATTTAGGTTTAAAATTGTTTTTTTTAAACAAAAAAATAGTTTACTCACCAGAACTTAGAACAGAGATAGAGAACCTGTTCTTGATTTCCAGGCTGATGTTTTCTAGGCTTTATTAATTTTAAATTTGAATTTCTTTTTGCTTGTTGAATTTTAATCTTGCTGCTGGTCTTTGGTTTCATTAGATGATCTTGCGTTGATGTTGATCTTTCCTTTGCCTTTGATTTCTTTGATTTCTTGCTTCAGCTTTTCTAGATTTTCATTTGCCCAGATTTTCCAGAGTCACATATATATATATATATATATATATATATATATATATATTCTTTTTTTGATTTGTTTTTATTTTTAGTAGAAAACATGAAGAACTAAAGAACAGAGAAGATCTGAGATGAATCTCAGTTTTATTTTATTTTATTAAATTTTAATTTTAATTTTAATTATCAAAGAGAATGCCATTTGTCCATTTATTATTTTAATTTGGTTACACCTATGCTTATATCCTTACAAATGCCTTTAACCTATTTTGATATTCTTACAAGTGTTACTTTTCTTTTTATAAATTTATTTAAGTTATATATATATATATTTGTGAAATATTTACATGCAAATAAATTTATTTATCTTTTTAAGCTTTTAAAATAAATATACAGAAGTGAATTCAAGCGAACATTTATTTATAAACAACTTACGCCTCGATCAAATTAAATGCATCATATGTTTATAAGCTTGAGAAAATTATTTTAACTCTATATATAAAATTTCCAAACCAAATTTATCTTATGTTAGAATTTTAAAATGAAAGAATATTAAAAGCAAATGAACTTTTTAATTTAAATCTTACTTAAAACTCAAGTTTAAAACATATATTTATAATAAATAAGAAATTATCCTTGTTGTTAAAGATTTTAAATTTCAAATATCACTTTAAAAGTATTAAGTAAATTGTAATTTCCAAATTACAAACTATATGTGTATATATATATTTAAAGTTTGAAAATACTTTATTTAAATTGAAAACAATATTTTTTTTCCATTTCCAATATATATAAATATATACATTTTAAATGGAAAACATTTTAACATTAGTTTTGAAAATTATCATATTAAATTTTGAAACACAATTCAAATCACTATATATATATATATACACACATATACATTACAATTTGAAAACATAGCTTTTATTACATTAAAGACTTCCTATATATAATATATACCTATATATATACATTATAAATAGAAAACATTTTGATTAGCTTTTGAAAGATAAATCTTACCAAATTTATGTTGTTAGGAAAAGGTATTAATAGATATTTTCAAATTAATTATTATTAGACTTTAAAAGAATTTTAACTTGTCAATTTATAATATATAATTTCAAATCAATTTAATTTTTATCAAAGATTATTAAATTGATATTGCTCAAAATTCCGGGTCATCACGTTCCTCCCCCCTTAAAAGAATTTTGTCCTTAAAATTTAAAAGCAAAGAAAATTAAGTAACCCAGTAAAAATTTTAAGTTCAAACAGCAGCCATAGCAACCAATTTAAACAAATAATTTTAACTATCCAGACAAAATTCTGGATAGAACTTCCTAATATTATCTAGAGTTTCCAAGTACATATACTGGAATACTCGTTCTATAGGACCTTAAGTAACTACACTACTATCCAGAACTCCTTTCCATCTAGATCTACAAATCTAAACAAGACTAAACTCAAGACCAGCTCAACTACCATATCCTTCTGAACTGTTGATTCTATCACCAATGATGAATCATACACGTATTCCTCAGAGATACGTGAAATATAATGAATTCCAGTTGGCTGAACTGGAAATTTAATCCTGTAGATCAAAGAACTAATCCTCTTGATAACACAGGAAAATCCAAAATATTTCCGGAGTTAGCTCTCCAGTCTTACCCCATTCTTATATCTCCTTTAATCGGATAAAACTTAAACAATATCCAAATTCCATCTTCACATTCCAAATTCCCATTAATTCTTAAGTATACAACTCTACTGACGATCCTGGGTCACCTCTATTCTTTCTGATCTGCTTAACCCTTGTTGATGCTTCTTGAAACAACTGGACCAAAATCAAACCAATTTCCGGATCCTACACCACAAAATGGCTCTCCAAAAATTCTTTGAAATCCAGAACACAACTCTATTCCACAAGCATTAGTGGACTTCAGACTTACCTCTCTTATCTGGAATAGCCCAACGGTTGCACTTGACAGCATTGCTTTCCAAATCCTGAAAATTTCTTCACACTTAGAGGTATACTTGAATTTCCTGTAGAAATCCTATAATCCAAGAAAACTGCAACTCCTGGATGCTCCCGTTCTAGAACAGCTGCTATCTCGCTTCCGCTACACAACTCTGACCTGGAGAAGATGAGAATGCTATCGGAGAACTCCGTCACAAACTGGATCCATACACAGTTTATCAGACCCATAGAATCTTAGTGACCCATTCCACTTGGTCAAAAACACCCCAGCAGAATCTTAACTAGAAACTAGATGGTTAGTCCTTCTTCAAATAAACCTGGGCCGCTTCACCAAACTCTTCTCTCTTAAAGAGCCTTCCCTCTACTAGGTTGAATCATTAGTATTGCTTCTGTAATCCAAGTCGATAAGGAAACTCACTCCTTGATTCAGGTAACTTCTGACTTCCTCAAAAACATTTGGAAAATCTCTGACCACTTAGATAACTTTTACCTCCACTTGAGATGCCTCAATTTCAACAAAATATTTCTCAATGAACTCCCAAACTAATCGCAAGTCACTTTTGCAATCTTACCCTATTCAGATTCCAAAGAAACTATCTTCACCAACTAGAACGGTTTCCCTAATCAAGGCCAACCTTCTAACAAATATCTTGCACTGCTGAGCCTCCTGATGAAGTGGATAAGCCTTCACTACCTGCCCAGACTGCTGATAGTAGAATCCCAAAGATTTCTGAATAATCCAAGAAACGGGTCCACGCTACTGCTTCCAAACTTCACTTCAATGATACTGCCAAGCCAAAAGGTCTTCCTCATCCAAAATCTCCCCGAAATTTAAAGCTATCAACCAATTCCATAAAAAAATCCTTGAGACAGATAGACATCTTCTCAAGAAACTCGGGCTCCAAACCAAACACCAACAACTTGTTCTTCTTAAGGGAAACACTGAGACCATGTCCGAAACGAAGCAATTCATCAACCTTAGTCTCATACTTTAATATAAATAAGACTTCTATATTCGAGGTCCAGAAGATCCCTAAACATCCGAATCTTCCCTGTAGTAGGCATCACCGTTCCTTCAACACCATCTTAATCTTGCTCCAAAAGAAAATATTCAGAACCATCTATGGATACTGCATCCCACCATACAACTACTCCTCTCTGAAGTCGCCAAGATACCATCACCTGCTTCAGCTCATCTGACAGATTCAACTCTTGGAAATCCAGCTCACATAAGAGCAAACCAAACTTGCACTTCAAGAATATACTCCAATTCTTGAAAGGACTTTCTCTGGGATCAAAGAAATCCTTTCACCAATCTGCAAAGCTTATTCGAGACAATATTAGATCTACAGTCTCGACGGATACACCTCCAACCACAACATATGAAACTTTTCCATTAATGGTAGTCGTGCTACACACACTCCTACCTTATCTACCTTTATAACTTATGTTGGAAAATTCGAACAGATAACCCAACAGATTAGGTAGACATACATATATATATGTATGTATGTATGTATGTTACAAGGTCGCTCACTCAAGAAAGAAGTCACTCCAAAGCCTAGGTATTTTCTCAAACTAGTGCTCTGATACCATACTGTGACGACCAACCTTTCAGTCATCAGAAAGACGCATCATTACTTAAGAAAGAAAGGGATAGAAGAAGAAAAGAAAGAGAAGAAAGAACAACAACACATCATAATCTCATAGCAGAATGAATGAAATATAATACATAACATATAAAAAGTATCATATACATCAGAGTACACAACTTATACAACTCAAATTAGATAGTTATAACATTTCTGTCTAATATACAACACAAGAACATCAATATAGCATCACGGCAGAAACTCTAAATATCTATACGCTGAAGCCTCCTGCTCCAAAGCTCCTCCAGAATTCGTCAAGGCTAACCTGAATCACTTGACTACTTATACATAATATGAGTACCCAAGAGTTTAATAAAACAAAAAATAAACATTTGGGTCAGTCAGGGTTCTAGTGTGAGTAAACGGTTTAAAATTGCTTAACTTTAGAAAATCCTTTGAAAAGAAAAGGTATCACGTAAGACTCCCCACACATAAACATGGGTAAGTTTTTACCTTACGCTAACCAAAACATTTGATAGGAAATCCAGTGATATTATAATAGTGTCTAGGGTTTTCAAGTAAATATTCACACAGATGAAATTGTGAAATGATTAAATTCCAGCTACTAGCCACAAAATTTGGTAATACAATCAAATCCGTAGGGCACGTAGGAAGAATGAGTTACCATCAATGGCAGGGCTACTGGGGTACCGCCCGTCACAGTACCTGGTTTAGATCAGAGTACCAAGGATCCACCCTAAATCCCCTACAACATAAGGCCGGAGCCATCCCTTACTGGACAGTCCCAAATAGACAAACCCCGCAGTTGGCTGCAGATCCAACTGCCCACATAGCCAATAAAAAGGGACTTCTAGATAGGGGTCAATCTCGTCCTACTTGAGCGCGACTCACTTAGCCTTGCTGCACCTCCCCTGTTTTAGCCATGCCGTTGATGAGCCTTGAGGCTGCGATTACCTTTATAGAACACATCTATTTTAGAATGTGTATCGTCGACCTGACGATGTTCTGAAAGCATTTAATCCATACAAGTCCGTTCCGGGTTCGAACAGAACCGAAGGCACTATATCGTTACATTCATTTTGGAATCACCCTCAGAGTTAACGACAATAGCCCTTGCACTATGAATCTTCATCTCGAATCTGAAAGTACAATCTTCGTTAAACTCATCCTAGAATCACCCTCGGAGTTATAACGAGACATAGTTCTTACACTTCGAGTCTTCACTTCACTTCACTTGAGATTCACGACCTATCGTTAATTTGGATCGATGTAGTTTTCGGATATAAAATCTGATCCCGGTCTCACAAAATCCAAAACGCCATTTTAATGTCCAAGTTTTTTAAGGGTTTAAACAGTATAGTTCTTCAGAATATCACTTAACATAAATGGATGATTCATAATACAGAGATAGATAATCCATTATTATCTAATTCATCCACACATATCACAAAGCAGCATATATATCACATCTCAGATATATCGCATTCATGTCATCCAATATCATCCAATGACATCCAATATCATCCAATATCATCAACTCATTCATGCACAAAGTTTGATCCAAACTTAATTAGTTTAATTAATCCTTAATTAAATTAACTCCTTACATAATCACTTGGATCTAATTCATTAATCCAACTTACTTGCCATTAATTAATTATAAATTAATTAATTAATCATCACTTTATTATCCTCCTTAATTAATCTCCTTTGATTAATCATTCCTTAATTACTTTAAGTAATTATTCCTCAATTACAATTTTAATTAATCATCTTGATTAATTATTCTTTTTAATTACACCAAGTAAATATTCCTTAATTATCTCTTTTAAATTAATCACACTTGATTAATTACTCTTTAATTAATCACACTTTTTTAATTACTCTTTAATTACATTTAGTAATTAAATCTTAATTATAGATTGATTATCCTTTAATTATTAATTACTAATTAAATATTTAATTAATAAATACTTCCATTAATTTAATCCTTTCTAATTACCTAACAAGTAATTAATCACTAGTTAACCTTAATTATTAATTAATTATTCTTTAATTAATTAATTTAAACCTTTAATTAATTATATTAATTAATTCTTTAATTAATAACACTAAGTTATTAACCTTTAATCACTTCCACTTAATTACTTTCATAAAGTAATTAACCTCTAATCACCTTAATAAATAATTACTCTTACTTAATTACCTCCAGTAATTATTCCTTAATTACTTCACCAAGTAATTACACTTAATTAGTTTCCAAAGTGATTATTTCTAGTTAATCACTAATTAATCACTTAGTTAATTTTTTAACTAATCATTTAAAATTAATTACATAATTTCTTAACTACTTATATTTATAAGACCCTTAATTAAGAAAAATTATTATCTTAATTAAATCATTTATATTAGTCAATACCTCTTTAATTATTAATAATAATTGAATTTTAATAATTCATCTACAAACATTTATTTATCTTAAATTAATTAAAACTCTTAATTACCTAAGATAACAAATCTTTATTATAATTGATTACTAAATCTTAATCATTAAACTTTATTTAAAATGAAATACTTTAGAAATCAAATATAACTAAAACAATTTGAACATTCAAATTTACTTTTAAATCTTTGAAACTTTTCTAAGTTATTAAATGAATTTAAATATAAAAATCAATTTGAAAAATCTACTTTCCTATCTTTAAAAACTTATATATTTCAATATATATAAAACTTATTAAAACTTATTCTTGAAAACAAACTAAATTTATAAGTAAAAACTGGTTTTACTTTTGTTTTTAAAACTTAGGACATTTCAAAGGAGTCAAATTACTTTTTTTTTAAATTCTAACATTCCTGAACAAAACTTACGCCTGAACACCTAAAACCGCTCTCATCAAAACTCGAGCAAAACCCAAACCTTCCCGAAGCAAAAAGAAACCCACCCCTATTCTTCCTGCTTCAAGTAAAACTCGATCGACTTCGTAGAAAACCCGAGCAAAACTCCATCGT
The DNA here is from genome assembly GCA_030765085.1 of Allium cepa. NCBI lineage: Eukaryota > Viridiplantae > Streptophyta > Magnoliopsida > Asparagales > Amaryllidaceae > Allium > Allium cepa. The sequence goes on from CM060928.1 coordinate 1,012,124,450, forward strand.
CTCTAACAACCCATCCGGATACACGCGAACGTGCACATCCACGTGCACGCCGTCCCTGGCCGTCGACAAACCCCGCACCGACCTCCAACGAGTCGACATCCACCTCGTCCACACGTATGACCACCTAAACTACTTCATTCGAACGAGAATCGAATCCGACCTCCAAACCCATCATCTTGAACTAAACACCAACGGAAATCTGACGGCCACTGTCGATCAAGACCTCGAGATACGATGCCATTCTCTCCATAGCTTCGCCACTCCATCCCGCACCTCCAGAACCTCTCGCGATTGATTCCGGTCACGCCTCGACACCGCAAATCTCGATCGAACGCCGACGACAAAACGAGATGCTAAAACCCTATTCCTCCCCGGTCTGGCCACCATGTCCATTGCCATACCACCACGCCAAATTTCTCACCCTCGCCGGCAACTCAACCACCACTGGCCCAAATTTCACGCCACTACTTGGCGCCGATGGACTAAAATCGATCAAAACCTTCCCGACATTCAACTCAAGAATGCACACAATTTTCCAAACAAAAAATCACGATATATACATCAAAAATCATGATTTCCTATAGTGAATTCAATCCTGTAAATCAAAACTTAAAAATTGAATTTATAAATTTTTGACCCATTTTAATTTTTACTGTAAATTTGAAAATTCCGAGCCAAATATAGATTTTAAATTTCTGTAATTATTTTTAAGAGGAATGTTACTTGATTTAAAACATCTTTTATTTACAAATCAAAGGCTATCAGAGATTAAATGATGAGATATAGAATTTTAAGAAAAATCAAAACCTGTAGTTTATCAACAGAGCCTATTTTTAAAACTACAATGGCATTCAACAATCACACATATAACATGCATCCACTCCATCCAGGTTTTCACGCTAACAAGATGAATTACATTCAGATATCACAGAAAAATTCAGGTTTTAAAACTATTTTTTTAATATAGAAAAAATAGTTTACTCACCAGAACTTAGAACAGAGACAGAGAACCTGTTCTTTATTTCCAGGCTTATGTTTTCCAGGCGTTATTCATTTTAAATCTGAATTCCTTTTTGCTTGTTGAATTTTAATCTTGTTATTAGTCTTTGGATTCATTTGACGATCTTGCATTGATGTTGATCTTTCCTTTGCCTTTGATTTCTTTGATTTCTTGCTTCAGCTTTTCTAGATTTTCATTTGCCCAGATTTTCCAAGTCATATATATATATATATATATATATATATATATTCTTTTTTTGATTTTTTTTAATAGAAAATATGAAGAACTAAAGAACAGAGAAGGTCTGAGATGAATCTCAGTTTTATTTTATTTTATTAAATTTTAATTTTAATTATCAAAGAGAATGCCATTTGTCCATTTATTGTTTTAATTTGGTTACACCTATGCTTATATCCTTACAAATATCTTTAACCTATTTAATATTCTTACAAGGTGTTACTTTTCTTTTTATAAATTTATTTAAGTTATGTATATGTATTTGTGAAATATTTACATGTATATAAATGTATTTATCTTTTTAAGCTTTTAAATTTTGTATAAATATACAAAAGTGAATTCAAGTGAACATTTATTTATAAACAAATTATGCTTTGATCAAATTAAATGCATCGTATGTTTATAAGCTTGAGAAATTCATTTTAACTCTATATATAAAATTTCCAAACCAAATTTATCTTATGTTAGAATTTTAAAATGAAAGAATACTAAAAGCAAATGAACTTTTTAATTTAAATCTTATTTAAAACTCAAGTTTAAAATATATATTTATAATAAATAAGAAATTATCCTTGTTGTTAAAGATTTTAAATTTCAAATATCACTTTAAAATTATTAAGTTAAATTGTAATTGCCAAATTACAAACTATATATATTTAAAGTTTGAAAATACTTTATTTAAATTCAAAACAGTATTTTTTTTCCATTTCCAATATATATAAATATATACATTTTAAATGGAAAACATTTTAACATTAGTTTTGAAAATTATCATATTAAATTTTGAAACACAATTTCAAATCACAATATATATACATATACATATATATTGCAATTTGAAAACATAGCTTTTATTACATTAAAGACATCTTATGTATAATATATACCAATATATATACATTGTAAATAGAAAACATTTTGATTAGCTTTGAAAGATAAATCTTACCAATTTTATGTTGTTAGGAAAAGATATTAATAGATATTGTCAAATTAATTATTATTAGCCTTTAAATGAATTTTAACTTGTCAATTTATAATATAAAATTATCAAATCAATTTAAATTTTATTAAAGATTATTAAATTGATATTGCTCAAAATTCCGGGTCATCATACCTGGTTAATTTTATTCATTCATAGTTGATTTTTTAATTGATCGCTTGCTAATTTTAACCATTCCCCATTGATTCTTGTCTGTCACAACATTTATTTGTTAACTTTTTATCCTCCTTTCTAAATCTTTTGTTTATAAACATTAAAGATTTAAACTTCAAGAAAATATATTTTATAAACAAATTTAGTTTCCTCATCTTACATGTTTACAATCTATGTTTATTTTCAATTAACGTACATTAGTAAATATTGTAAGGCATGTTTATTACAACTATAACGTACATTAATTACTAATAATATGAATTTATTGTCAATAAATCCTTTTACCATTTCTCTCCTTATACATATGTGTGTGTGTATTAAATTGAAATAATTCCAAACTTTGTGTATATGTTATGTTTCCCCTTTTAGTAAATTCTACTACTCATTGCTAACTGTGTACATATGTAATTTAACACACAACAACAATCAGTCAATCAATTATAATTAATGTAAGTTACCAATTTCATACGTGTAATTATTTCTAATGCCAAAATTTCAAATGGTCATAACTTCTTCGTTCGATCTCCGTTTGAAAAACATTATATATGAAAATTAATCAGAAAATAGCCACAAACACAATGATTTAAGTTTCATGGCCAAATTCCAACATTTGCACTATTTTTCACATTTTTCTAAGTTTATTAATTATATTTCCATTAATTAATTAGTGTAAAAAACGTGAGGTGTACTTTAATTTGCATGTTTCTTTTAAATTTTCTTTTAATAATAACTTCTTCTATTTTAATTCCTTTTTAATTATTTTTCTCTTGGAATATTGGGGTGTTACATTCTCGTCCCTTAAAGGATCTCGTCACCGAAATCTCCAAAGATGCAAGAATGCAAAAGTGAAATGCATAAGAACATACCTAATGCAAAAAGCTAGTCGGTCCATCGATTCAGTTGACCTCCTGTAATGCTAGTATGCTTATGCCATGCAACAAAATGTATGTAATCAGCCTTGTATAATTGATAATTCTTCATGTATGTTTCAATCATTCACCCTAATGCACCATCCATATGCAACATGCATTTATATATACATTCATACATATATATATAGACATTTATATATACATAACCGCGTGCAAATGCAATAGATAACAGGCACACATATGTAGGTGTGTGTACCTAGTTGGCCGATTATCCTAATAAATATCTATCTAATGCATGCAATTCATCCATTTGCAAACATTGGCATCCACTTTCAACCACAAGCAACCATCAAACATAACATGTCCTAATGGCATGTTTACAAACATCCCTACCAACACAAAGTGTCACCTAAAAAGGTCTATTGAAGGATCCTAATTAGGAAAAGATCAAAGGTAGGATGTTCAAAATAAAACTTACCAAAAAAAGATATGGATATGAAATCCTAATCCTCTCCTTCGGGGCCATATCCCGAACTGGTAGAGTAATCGGCCGAGCATTATCAACAAGATATATCTTGAAATCAACCTCTCTCCATGGAGGAAGGACAGTGACCTCTTCAAAAACATCATGGTACAAAGAAACAACTGGAACAGAACTAAGATCATTGGGCGATACGTCTAAAGAATAAGGGTAGCTAAGCATAACAGACCCTCGTAGATCACATGAAATCTCCAAGATACGCCCAATGCACGTACCTAACAAGCCTCCAATCACAATCTAAGATCTCCCCATACATCAACAACCGGTCCATACCCAAAAGAAGACCAAAACCAGAGAAACCAAGAACGAATACCTCACAGTCAAACTCTACTCCAAGAATTAAAATTTTCGAACCACAGAAAAGCATCGACAAGTAAGCCGATCCTCCAACTAGGATTGAGACTACTACCAGATCAGAAATGATGGAAACATCTAAATGAAGTCCCTCAACAAGTGAACTAGAGATAAAGGAATGAGATGCTCCTGAATCAAATAAGATGTGTACTGAAATATCAGAAACGAAACACAAATCTTCCACCATAACCTTCTTATACCCTTCCATTTGTTTTTCATAATCTACAGTCAAATTTATCCTAATTTGCTACTTAATCCTATTTTTCCAACTCCAAATTTATTTCTTCCCTTTTTAAGTGAATATCAAAACATTTTTACTTCATCTTTTCAACAAAGATCACAATTTTCTAAAGAGAACTAGTCTTTAATATTATAAAGTCTGCTTTTTCATTTTTTTGCAGTTTAGTTCAACTTTAAATTTTTACCATTTCCATACAACTACTAAGTTGCCCAAGATTTTAAAATCTTCCTATCTTCAAATTTCACAAAGCTAGAATGTTTTAAAACAGCTAAATTCTCTTTTAAATTTTTAACTTACTAGCATTTACCCGTAAATTTCCAAATATTATTTATTTCAAAAAAATAAGTTCAGAAGTAGCGCTTTATATACTTTTAAATTCTCTTTTTTTCAAAATTTCCATTTTAAAAGTAAAATACGCATTGGAGATAAGTGCAACGATGTGTAAAATAAATGCTAAACAATTATTGAAAAAATAGCTTTCCTCCTATTTTTGTCAAATTCTTTCTATTTTTCTTTTAACGAAATTTAATTGGTTTGTCTAATTATTTTATTGAACTAAAATATCAGACACCCATTGCTTCCACTAAAAGCAAAATACACATTGAGGTTGAATATAATAACGTGCTTAAAAAGTTCAACGATGGTTATCGAAAAATAAACTGTAATAATTACTTTTTACAAAATTTCCTTAAAATTTATTTGACAAATTTCATATCATTTTCCTTTCTCTTTTAAATATAAGAATTTCACTATTTTTATTTTGAGAAAACACTTTCACTTATTTGCCATTAAAATCGGAGTAGATAATACGAAACCTGATAGCTTAAGCCCACTTTTGTGCATCAATACTAAATATGCATAAATTTCCTTATGGTCGCAAAGCATTTTCCTCGTATTTATTTCCAACTTATCCATCTCCAAAAGGTCACACTGGGCTAATCTCCTTGATTTAACTTCATGCCCAAAATTCCTCTATTACTACTAGCTTATATAAGAAACAAACATTAGCATTTCTACAAGAACAACGAGGAAAGGTCCATCATATCTCCTAGAACTTGTTCTAATTCACTTTCCCATAGATAGGGTAGGCACGAGTAAAAGGAATTCCGACATATATGGATAAAACCTTTAAAATCTACTTTCAACAAAACTTTTATCTATATAAATATATACTTTCAAAACTCGTTTTTGAAAACTTTTTGAAAGACTCCTTGGAAAACCATTTTTTCCAAGTACATTCTCTTAATACGTGTCTTAATCCTAGGGAATCCTTAAACCCAGGCTTCATTTCCTATCTACTCCATATTTTAAAACTTGGTTTGGCATTTATTTCTTCCTTTCAGAAAAAATCGAAATCCCAAAATCCTTGCCTTTAAAAGTGTTACTTAAAACTTCTTATTAAATTAATATATACTTGATGGTTTTACCTTATAATCTTACGGTGTTTAAATTTAAATTATCCCCTAAACCTATATGGGAATACCAACAATTCTAAGTTTAGAATTTAACCTGCTTTTCCTTTTAAAGACCTTTATAAATTTAAAAAAATTGGAATCTTTGATCCAACTTTTTCATTAATTTTTTATTTTTCAAAAACTTATTTATTTTCACCAAACCATTTATTCCAAAGACATACTTATTTTTTTTCAAAATTTTCTTTCATAATTTTCATATTACAAAAACTGGAGAGATAAGAACAACGAATCTCTCAAGAGTTCCTTAACTTTTTCCTACTACACTTACTAACATTTATTCCAATTACTACAATTTAAATTATACTTAAAGATTTTATACTTTAATATATTGAAACTACTATAGTAACCATTAAAAATCTTCTATGAATCCTTTAAAGGAGGATTTATGTTTGTGTGAAATTACAAGGAATTTTTTCCCGCATATTCCCTATAATTTCAGCAAAACATGTTTATTTATAGCTTGGTTGATTCATATATCATTACTTCTTTCATTACAATAAATTAAAATATGCCAAATCCCTATTCATCTACAATACTAATGCATTTACTTAACTAAATTTCAAGTTCTATATCTCTCTTTTCAAAACATGTACTCTATTCCCAATTTCTACTATTTATTCTGTTCACCCATAAAAATAATTTTCATGTAAAAATATTTCCAAGCTATATTTCTCTTTTTATCCCTTTCATAAGAATAGAGTTTTACAAAATTTCCTTTACTGAAATTTCTGGCTTCCAATTAACTTAAATTTAAATTCTTTTTGTTTATTAAAAAACTAGCAAGCTACTTATGTTGTATAATCTTACAAAAAGAATTTTTCTTCAAATAAAATTTCTATCATACAAAAACCATACCACTTTTCCAAAACCAATTATTTACCTTTTCAAATATATTTCAACTTTTTAATCTCAAAAAGTTTCCTCTTTAATCGGTTAAACTTAAAGTGGACCTTTACTTACTTCCTTAGGAATGTCCTAATACTAATCTTGGAAATCCTTCCCCCCCAAAGCTAATTCCTCTTTCTCTAAGGAATTTTCATACTTGCATAACATATGGATTCTAATTCTTTTCCAATAAATGGACCGATTGTACATATTCCATCGAAAATAAAAATGGGGTCTGAACATCCTTGGGCTACTGCGACCCAACTAGAACTTAAGTACAATTTTTTTTCTTCCTATGGACTTTTCATAAGTTACTAATCTATAATTGGAATAAATTGGTTTGAAGTATATTTATTTTTGCAAATACATTCACTCATATTCCTAATTCTTAGGATCTTCTAGCCTAAGATCTGATACCAAATGTAACAACCCGCACCACAGTAGGCTTAAATTTTCGATGAACCGAAAGTCAAAGTCAACTAAAGCATGAATTGCTTGTTTGGTATCCTGCAAATAACAAAGGAAAGTCAGAGCTATGTTTATAAAATCTCACAGTGGAATAATGAAAAAATATTAAACATATGGTTACTAACCAGGATTAGGCTACTTTCTTTAATAGTGTTGAACTTAGGAGTGAAACTTGCATTTTTACTAAATTCCAATAGTTGCTAAACTATCTTCCTATGATTTGAGGAAAATAGGAATGGGTCAGACATAAAATATGGTGAATGAGAAATAAAATAAAGAAGAAAGAATAAAACAGTTTAATCTCAGGTCCTCCCCGAATATCGCAGAGGGTGAATAATATAATACAGTGAATCCTTCTCAGATAGAGTGCCTAAGAAGCCAAAGTCCATGATCACTCTTGGAAAGTCAACCATGCAGTAGTACTTAATGTCAATCAGCCTGTCGAACCTTCTGTCCCTACCAATCCACGTGCTACAACGTGAAAGTCATGCTCTTTACCCGTGCACTGTGACTGTCTATCCACGTGCTATAGCGCGAAAGTCATGCTCCTCACCCATGCACTGTGATTAAATGCCTCTTACATCTGACCGGTGCTGACTCAAAAATTCTCACAGGATCTCGAAGTTGCACTCAGGCTCCACCAAACTAGACTCATATCCTCTTATCCCCTCGGTCACTAATGTGGACTTGCCCCTATCCAAAGTGTCGGTCCTCCAAAAGAGCGCCGCAGTTGGGTCGGCTGTGCAAAATCCTCCAACGATCTTCCTAAAGAAGCCTACGTCGGAGCACACTTGTCATGTTCCATCTGCGTCGATCTTCCTAATGAAGCCTACGATTGCAGATGTTATCTATCCTACTGTTAACGTAAAAATCAGACGCTAACACCCCGGTGTATGTAGAGTAAATGTGAAAGCACCACCCGTCAATAGGGGATTAGAGATAAGCAGGAAATTATAGAAAAGCAGTAAAAGACACAGTTTTTATAGTGGTTCGGCTTATAGTCAAGCCTACGTCCACTTTAGTTCTCTTTATTACTGACTTAAGTACAACTTATACAACTTTCTTCAATTACAACACACTTTAGACTAGTAGCTTAAACTTCGACGTAGAATAATCTTTTGAGTTCATATTGAATGATGTAGATTCTCTCTTGAAGTTTGTCGTAGTGTCCTTGGTGCTTGGGGTGCTTGAAGTGTTGTTTGAGTTGAGAAAATGGCAAATTCTTGATGCTTCGAAGAATGATCCAAAAGTCCCCTGAATGTTGGAGCCAGTGCTATATTTATAGGGTGAACTCGGACCTAGGTCGTAGGTCGTAGGTCGAGGGGTGACCTAGGGATACGTCGGGAACGACCTAAGGTTACAGCTTAACATGGTAGCTCCTGATCCTCTCTGAGCGAGCTAACGGGTTGGGCGACCTAAGGATAGGTCGGCTATAATTTAGGTCGTGGGCGACCCAAGGGATGGCAGGGAAGAGAGATGTGACCTATCAAATACGGCACAAAGAAGTTGCTCTGACATCCTTAGGTCGCGAGCGACTTAGTGGAAGGGACTAGGTCGCGAGCGACCTAATGGTCGTGTGATTCAAGTTGTAGCTCGTGGAGGATGCTAGGTCGCTTGAGTATTAGGCCGTTAACTCGTTGAGTCGTAGGTCGCTAGACTATCTGATCCCTTAACAGGTTAAGCCGTTAGGTCGCGATACCTTTTAAGTCGGTACTCCACTTCAGCAGTTAGGTCGCTGGTCTTCTTAGGTCGCAGAGTACTTAAGTCGTTAGATCACTATGTTTCTTAACTCGGTCATGCTTTAGGTCATTAATAAGCTAACTCGTTAGGTCGCTTGGGCTGTTAGGTCGCCAGGCCCTTTAAGTAATTAGGTCACTGCTTCATTAGGTCGGTGAGCCAGAAAATTGAGGAGTTAACACTTGCCCCTCAAAGTACATGCCTTAGATCGTAGGTCGTGTGCTTCGATATCTTTTAACCCGTCCCCTTTTGAGTCGCTAGGTCGCAAGAGACCTAAAGGCTTGGTTAGGTCGTTCGTGCCGTTTCAGTTCTTCCATCTCAAAGTATAAGTCATCCACCTTCTTCTTTCTTCTCATCACTTACTCCTTTATTCGAATTCGCCATTAACGAGCCCTCGAGCTTCCCAAAGACAATTTCGAACCGGCTAATCACTGATTATCCTTAATACTTCATTGCGTAAGTGAATCTGCTCCCTATTCAATCCTCGATTATCATTGAATCACTAATCCCACTTTCCATCTCTGACCCACTTCCTTTCGCCATGTTTTACTACGAATCTCATTACATCGATTGTTGATGGATTTGAGGTAGTTCGATTTGGCTTTAGACGATTCGCAAGGAGAAGATAATGGGTTATAGTGTTTTTAGGCTAACTGATTTGTTATTCTGGAGGAGGTGAGGAGATTGTCAATGGGCTAGCGAGTTATGGGGGAGGAGGCTTAGGATTTTCCAAGGGGAAACGGCCTGAAACTGCCGAGTTACCTCTGGGACGATCCAGTGGATCAAGCGAGTTAACGAGATTTAGGGGAAAACGAACGACCCACTGGCTCATGACCTGGCGTGCCTGCGACCTTCCCTTCTTGCGACTTATCATGCTTGAGTAACATAGGGCCTAAAGCATAACGACCTTACTTTATAATGACCTAACTATCAACGGCATAAGTGTTAGGTCGTAACTGAGCTAGGACTTGGATGATTTTACATCACTCTGACCCGAGACTTTTTTCCCCTAATATGCATCACGATTTAAAGAACCAACGACTTAACTTAAATCGTGGCACATCCTTCTCGCGACCTAACTTATTTGCGGCTCAACTTGTTGGGGCATATGTCTTAGGTCGTAGGCGAGCTAACTTTCAGGCACTTATTGCGACTTATTTTTCATGCGACTTAAGCCTTTAGGTCGTGCGAGGGTTTTGAACGACCCAACACTTAATCAAATCTGCTTTGCCTTGCCCTAGGTTCCATGCCTTGAACCCTTTGACTTGGACTGTAGCTTAATGTCTTGAACAAAACTTGAATATTTGCACCATCCAACAGAACTTGATTGTATTTCAACCTTGAGATGCTAGAATAAGCTATTCGGATTTTGTTGCACTACTTTATAGATTACACTAACTTCAATGCTAACAACCTGTTAAACACAACACCTGTAGAAAAATGGGATGAGTATACTGCCACTGATCGCCCACATCGAATGACAGATTAGTCGATGAAATATAATCAACTTACAGAAATTATATGAAATGCTGTGAACCAACAAATTCAAGTGAAGTAGTAAAGCAATGTTAATCAACTAAAGCCGATTTGTTTGCATCAATACCGCACTTGCATTTGGACTTAAGGCGACAAGTCTTAAAATTTTACAATTGTCATATGTTTATTAATTTAATTCCAGTTATACTTTCTTGTCACTTTGTTAGTTTTACACAACACTTCACACATTTAGGATACGTGCACCTTCACATTTGAATATCCAATTCCTTGTGTAGAATGTCTTCTCAAGAAGAAATAATAGAGCAAGCTGGAGAGGCCATCCCAATAGCCATTCCACTGGATAGCCCTCCAGAAAGGACTCCAACCACCTTGAGTTATCGGGTATTCAATCAGTTACGCATCCAGTTCGGCATTGCTGAAACAGACGCTTTACTCCCTGGGCCAAATGACCTTGCTGACAAGCCGCCTCTTGGTTTTGTTGCTGTCAATCGCCAGATGTGCCTGTGCGGTGCTATTCCTCCCTTCAACGAATTTCTTCAACAACTCCTTCTCCGGTTGACCATCTCTCCCTTCCAAGTGCATCCCAATGGCTACGCCATCCTGATGAGATTATGCATTCTATTTAGGAGGATACTTGACCGTCTTCCGAGTTTCGAAGAAATTTGCTACTTGTGCACATTTGCGAATAATAAAGATCATCCTTCCATTATACTTGTGAAAAGCGCTAGAAACCGCAAGCTTATTACTGGTTTGTCCGAAAGCGCTTATGGTTTTTTGAACCAATTCTTCTTTGTTCGTTGCCCCCAAGGATTTTATTCTATCTGGAAAGTAGGAAGTAAGATTGCTCATCCCCATTCTTCTCTTTTCTGAGTTTTTTCGAGATCTGAATTTGCTAAATGTTAACTTCATTCTCTACTTTTTTAGCACTTCCTCCACCTTCTAGAGACTCCAGCCACAGGCCTACTTTTGAAAGGTTAAATGCTGTGGCGGCTGAGGAGAGAAGTATCAAATTTTTGCTGAGAGATGAATTTCTACATCAATTCGGACTTCTTCACTCTTCTCACTCCACTCAACCTTATGAAGTTCCCGATTCTCCAGCCAAGTCACCAGATGCCCCAGTTTATGCTGAGGAACCTATACCGAAGGAACCTACTTCTAAGGCTTTACTGGTGAAGTGCTCTACTTCTACTGATATTGCGGGGCCATCTGACAAACTTACACTTGCCCCGATCATCGAAGAGGAAGAACCTTTTCATCATTCAGGGAAATCCGGTGATGAGGGAACCGAGAGAGCGAGTCCTGCCAAGCAGAGTGGGGATGACATTTTTGAGGGCTTGAGCGACCTGATGATCACTTCACAGGAGCTCTTTAAAGACGGCCCTGTTACCGCTAGAGTTACTCCTTCAGCAGTTGAAGCAACATCTATTTTACAACCAACTCCGTCAGCCCAAGAGTTGACGCTATCTGTAAAACCCATCATTTCCCCGCAACCGAGGAGTGGTTCGTAGTTTGATGCGCGTAGTTTGCACATTACACACACTTAGGATTTTTCAGCACTCATACACACTTTGCCTCTTTATTTCAGAGATTCTCAAGTTTTGCATGTTTCTCATTTTCAGGTTCTTCAATGGGGCGATGCAGCTCTTAATATGACGACTTCCAGAGTTACGGAAGGCGCGGCTCCTTTGATCCCAAGAGATATCTTCCTTCCTATAGGGAGACTGACGAAGAAAGGGCTGTGCGGAAAGCTCGTGAAAGGCGTGCCTACGAAGAACATCATGAGAGATGGGATGAGCGACATGATTCTTCCCAGAGGGAAGACGATCCTCACAAGCGAAAATCCCATGACGATAAAGGGAAAAGTCACGTTGCTGAAGAGATGAGCAAAAGAGCCAAACATGGCGAAGGGATGGCATCCGAAATTTTCGAAAAGCCCGCCACTCCTATGCAATCCCAATCTCCTGCCTTGGCACGTACTGATATTCAAACAATCATTGGCAGGCCCCCATATCAGGTTGGACCAGGCCCGGCTACTCTTCAGAGTCGATTTCCAAACTAGTGCTTAAAGGGAGTGCGCTTTGATCTTGACCTGGTCTCGATCGACAAGCAGGAAATGCTGCGCAATCTCGATGCTGTCAAACTCGATATTGAGAGAATGTCGGGTTGGAAAAAGCTTGTCGATGAGCTTCAGAGGGTAAACCGTGCAAACCTTGAGGTCATGCTAACAATGGAAAATGACAAGTCTGAATGGTAAAAACTCTTGAGCTGCATGATGCGGAAATGAGGAGCATCGCTACTTATAATGAGAAGCTCGAAGCGGAAGTTGAAAAACTTAAAAAAGAGCTTGCCACTTCCTCCACTTCCTATTCTCAAAAGGAGGAAGTGCTTCAACAAAAAGTGTGAGATGCTCACGCCGCTCAAAGAGATGCCGAAGCTAGGCTCGAGAGTCAGGAGAAAATTATGGAAGGCTATCGCATGGATATTGTAGAGCTGCGCAAGAAGACTAGCTCTCAGGACGCGGAGATCGAAATGCTAAAGATTCGACTTTCTATAGCTGAAAGAGAGCGTGATGAGGCTGTTGCCGTCAAAATTGTAGCTGAAGAGTCTCATGAGGCAACGAAGGCCAATATCATCTCAACATTATTTGACTTCTACTTGCATAGCGTCCTGGGGCACGGTAGTCTCTCCTTTTTAGGCCCCAAATATGAAATAACTCTGGCCGAAGTGTGGGAGGCCATACTTGACATGCTCGGCGGTGCTAGCTATGCTGAGGCGGATTTAGAGGAAAACTATCGTGATGACAATGCACGCGCCGCTCTTGCCAGGGGAAAGGAACAACTTGCCAGAGAGAGCCGGAATAGCAGAAGGAGAACATGTAGGGATGGCAACTTTAACCGACCCAGTTCAACCTTCGGTTTCGGCCGATATCGACATTGTGGGTTCCGGTTCCCATTCTCCGCCTCCTACTAAAGCCATCACTGAGGGTGCAACCGCTCACAATGGAGATGAGAGTCAAGAGAGCGGTGACGTGCGGGGCTTTGAAGTTGACATCGTAAAGCTTGCTTCGCCAGGTAACCTTACTGCTTAGTGGACTGCTCGTTCACTTCACATGAGTTTGATGGACTTCTTGATTATTTTTTAAATCTCGACGCGACACTAACTCTTCTCTTTACGAGAGATACTGACTTTAACTTTTTTTCTTCTGTAGAGAAAGCACCGAGCATTGTTCAGACTTCCCCTCCTCCAGTTATTCCTCCTCCGTCTCTTCAGGTCACTCCTCCTTCTGCCTCTCAACCGAGATCACAAGAGGAGAAGATAGAAGCTCTCCGTGGTTTGGATGATCCCATTGCTTCTCAAGAACCAAGGGGAGAAGAACCGGAAGAAGGTGAGAAGACTCTGGAACGAATTCCTTCTGATGATATAGCGTTATCCGCTCTTTTTACTCCGGTCAGTGGGTCTTCTTCTAAGAAGAGGGGGAAAATTGGAGTCTCGAAGAAGAAGGAAGCTTCAGCCGGCGAAGAAAAATCAGAGGAAAGTCCAATTGGGCCCCTTTCTCCTTTTTCCCCTACTCTTACAAGCCGGCCTAAGAAGCTGATCATCCGGCCAGGCGCAGGCTCGAAAGGTGGAAGGAAGAAGAAATGATGGCTTTGGCCTTATGCTTTTTATCTCGCTTCTTGCTTTTTGCTTGTATATATAAACTTGCATTGACCGGAGATTATGCGGGTACCGGTCCCCGCTTTCTTTTATTTTGAAACCTACACATGTATAAAATTCTCATAGTATGGAATAAACGACTCTTTTACTTTCACAAACTTCAGTCTGTATTTGAGAATGCGTTTATTTTCCGTCTTTATGCAAGTTTCTTTATTTTCTTTATGTGAAGTTGCAATAAGCCTGTGGTATGTTATTCGAGCATTTCTTTTATGAATGTAACTATATCATATTGCCCCCATACCACGGATCATTGCAACTTCTTTCACTTTGTCAAAATTTTGGAGAATGACTCTTCTGCTTCGAGAAGACTCGTATTCTTTCTTTGGAGAATGACTTTTCCATCTTGGAAAGGCTTACATTCGTACTTTTTTTTAAAAGAATAATTTTTTCCTTTTCAGGAAATATTCCTCTTACTTAGCAGAATGTGCCCTATGTTGGAGAAGTTATTCCCTCCCTTGTTTTTTACACTTCAACTTCTGGAGATGATCACTCTTCTCTTTTTTTAAGGAAAGTAGTGAACTTTCCAGTTTGATGAAGCGGGCTTCAAAAGAAGGCTTTGATTTAGTACTTCAACTTCAAGAGAAGGATATTTTCATTGTAGAGAGATTGATCTTCTCTCAAGAGTAGAAGTACGCCTCCGAAGAGGGCTTTTGGTGCCTTGGGAAAGGGCTTTGTTGCATTTCAGCTCTGGTGAAATGGACCCCCTAAGAGGCCTTTTATCATTTCAACTCCTGGTGAAATGTGCCTCCGAAGAGGTCTTTTCACATCTCAACTCTTGTGAAGTTTTATTTCAGATCTCGGTGAGATGTGTGCCTCCGAAGAGGTCTTGCTATCATTTCAGCTCCGGTGAATTACTTCAACTCTTGGTGAAATGGGCCTCCGAAGAGGGCTTTTCACATCTCAACTCTTGTGAAGTTTTATTTTAGATCTCGGTGAGATGTGTGCCTCCGAGTATGCCTGGAAGTTACTTTCTCATGGTTGGCTGGATTCACGGGGCGGACGCAAGTTACTTGCACGTTTATTTGCGCAAACTGTCTCAGCTAGTGAATAGGCGCCCTGTGCCTTCCACTTGGAAAGGTGCCTCCGGTCATCACATGGACTCACGGGGCGGACACAAGTTACTTGGACATTTGTTTGCGCAAACTGTCTCAGCTAGTGAACAAGCGCCTTGCCTTCCAGTTGGGAAGGTGCTTCCGGTCATTCCATACCAATCTTATTTGTTGCGAAAGAAAACTTTCGTTTTCTGGCATGCCCCGTTTGAGGTCATTATCCTCCGAAGAGTTGTGCCTCCGAAGAGGGCTTGTGCCTCCGAAGAGGTCTTTGGCTGTTTGATGCCTTCTCGCCCATGTCTTTTTCGCCATTTATTCATATCAGCGATCCCCGTAATCTTTTCCAAGTACACCTCCCTTTCTATTGCCAGTAATTTACTTTATCCAAAGAAGTGTACTTCATAGTTAAGTGAGTTCGCAGGGGCAGACACAAGCTATTTAATCGGATGCTTGTGTGTACAAACAACCACAATTAGTTAGCAAGGGCCCACCTCCCGCAGAATCACTAACCTTTTTGCTTGAAGCACTTCTTATGTAGGATTTGAGTATGGAGACTTTGAATGGCTTAGCATTTGATTGTTGAGTGATGTCAGGGATCATTTATTCTCGAGATGGGTAAGATTTGTTTTTCATTGCCTGCAACGTTAAATCGACATTTTAGAAATACATTTAAAGTACTTTATATATCGAAATAAAACAGGCATTCTATAGTAGTAGAGAACACAAGATTTATAGTGGTTCGGCCAAAAACTGGGGCTACGTCCACTTTATGATTCTTATTATTCACTTGCACTAGCTTTTACAATGGCTTTCATTACAAGAATCAAACATTCAATTCTTTTACAACATTTCAGCAAAGCTTTTAAGTATAATATGGACGCAAGTGATTGCTGTTCCAAGCCCTTGGAATTGGGTCTCCTCCGACAGTTGTGAGTTTGAATGTGCCATCAAGAAGTTTTTGGCCTATGACATACGGCCCTTCCCATTCGGCCCAAACACGCCCGTAGCTGTCATAATTCTTTTCAAGATTAGATCCTCAACTTCAAAGCTGCGTTGGCGAACTATAGAATTGAAGTGTCTGGCTATTCTTTGCTGATGAGCTGCAATTATGAGCCCAGTCTCTTTCCTTCTTTCATCAAGGAAGTCAAGGGCTTCAAGTTGCAGCTTTTCCTTTTCAGCTTGATCGAAATGGATTCTTCTATGTGAAGGGACCTCTGTCTCCACCAGAATCATTGCCTCTGATCCATATGCCAGTGAAAATGGAGTGTGCCCAGTTGCAGTTTTGTGGGTAGTTCTGTATTCCCATAGTGCTAGTGGAAGCTTATCGACCCAACCACCTTTTGCTTTCTCAAGTTGGTTTTTGATGGTTGACTTGATAATTTTGTTCACTGCTTCCATTTGCCCGTTTCCCTGCAGATGAGCCACTGCTGAGAAGCTTTTTCAGATCTTGAATCATTTGCAAAAATCCTAAAATTCTTCACTTTCGAATTGGGTACCATTGTCTGTGATTATCTTCTGAGGCACACCATACCTGCAAATGATATTTTTAGTCACAAAATTTATCATCTTTTAGAGGTAATAGTAGCTAGTGGTTCAGCTTCAGCCCATTTAGTAAAATAATCAACAGCAAGAATAGCATATTTGATTCCGGATTTGGCAGTCGGTAAAGGCCCGATAAGATCTATCCCCCAAATAGCAAATGGCCATGGGCTGACCATCTGCGTTAGCTCAGTGGAAGGTGCTCTAGGGATTTTGGCAAATCTCTGGCATTTGTTACACTTTCGGGAATAGTCGGCAGCGTCTCGATTGATATCCGGCCAAAAATATCCATAACGGAGAATTTTCTTTGCTACAGTTTGGCCATCTGCATGATCTCCACACTCTCCTCCGTGTACTTCGGCTAGAATTGTCTTAGCTTCTTCCTTGGTTACACGTCGGAGTAATGGCATTGAGAACCCCCGTCTATACAATCGGCCATCTTGAATTATGTACCTTGAAGCTTTTCTTAATAGTTTCTGGCGTTCTCTCGGATTTTCTGGCAGTAAACTGTTGAGAAGATATTCCTTTATTGGGGTCATCCATGACTCTTGCTCTTGAGATACGGTCATGATCCAGTCAATATCCATTTCATCAATGCTAGGAGTTGACAAGACTTCCACAGGAGCTAATCCCAATAATTGAGCTTTAACAGTACTGGAATACTTTGCAAGAGAGTCTGCCTTCCTATTCTCTTCCCGGGGTATATGGCTTATTGTATAGTGGTCAAAATCACCAAGAAGCTCCCAGGTCTTTGACAATTAAGCAGGCAGATTTCCCCCTTTAGCTTGAAACTCTATCTTAACTTGGCACACGATAAGATGAGAATCACTGAAGATCTGCAATGACTTGATGTTCAGTTCTTTAGCAATCTTTAGGCCGGCAATAAGAGCTTCATATTCTGCTTCATTATTGGTCGAAGGAAATTCTAATCTCAATGCATAATACAACGACCGTCCTTCAAGGGTCTCAAGAACAACACCAGCTCCAGAACAGTAATCATTCCTCGCGCCATCCACATACAACTTCCATTAAATTGGGGTGTTATCAACCACCACTTCCTCACCATCACCTTTGTCTGTACATTTTGTGATGAAATCTGCCAAAGCTTATTCATTTATTGCTCTTCGGGGATGATAAGTGATGTCGTATTGGCTGAGTTCAATATTCCACTTTAGAAGACGACCCGAAGTTTCAGGGCGAAACAGGACTTGCTTCAAAGGTTGATCGGTGAGGACTTTGATGGGGTGAGCTTGGAAATAAGGCCTCAGTTTTCTTGATGCAATCAGTAGAAAATAGGCAAGCTTTTCCAATTTTGAATAGTTCATCTCTGCCCCAGTGAATCTATTGCTGATGTAGTAGACTGGACGCTGAACTTTCGCGTCTTCCCGTACCAAAGCTGCACTGAGGGCATGAGATGAGATTGCCAGATATACAAAAAGATCTTCACCATTGTCGGGCTTAGAAAGTATTGAAGGCATTTCCATATGACGAATCAACTCATCAAAGGCTTTCTGGCATTCAGGAGTCCAGTCAAAGTTTTTCCTTCCTTTCTTCAGAGCATCAAAGAATGGAATGCATTTATCAGTAGCTTGGGAAATGAATCGACTCATTAAGTCTTTGCAATTCCTTCTTCGTTCTAGGAGATTTTACTTCTTTCAAGGTAGCAATCTGAGTGGGATTAGCTTCAATGCCCCTAACACTCACAATGAAACCCAGAAACTTTCCGGACTCCACCCCAAACGAACATTTCAAAGGATTAAGTTTCATTCCTTATTTTCGGAGGATTGGAAACATTTCCGCCAAGTGGTCCATATGGTCTACCGCTTTCTTTGACTTCACCAACATATCATCAACATAAACTTCCATAGTTTTGCAAATCTGTGGTTTGAACATAGCATTGACGAGTCTTTGGTAAGTTGCTCCTGCATTCTTAAGTCCGAAAGGCATGACTCTATAGCAGTAGAGACCAACATCGGTGATGAAGCTCGTATCCTCCTGATCCGGCTCATGCATCATAATCTGGTTGTATCCGGAGTAAGCATCCATGAAAGATAACAACTCATGCTCTGCTGTTCCATCCACCAACTGATCTATCCTGGGTAATGGGAAGCAGTCTTTGGGGCAGGCTTTGTTTAAATCAAAGAAGTCAATGCAAACTCTCCATTTCCCATTAGCTTTCTTAACCAGTACTGGATTTGAAACCCAATTCGGATAAGTAGACTCCCTGATGAAACCATTCTCCATAAGCAGGTCTACCTCTTCTTTCAACGCTGCTGACCTTTCAGGACCCTGGGTTCTTCTTTTCTGTTTTACTGGTGTAAACTTTGGATCGATATTCAGAGTATGTACCGCAATTTCTGGGAATATTCCGCACATATCAGCATGAGTCTAAGCGAATACGTTCAGATTTGCTTTCAAGAATGATATCAAAGAATTTTGAACTATTACACTAAGTTGCGAACCCACATTCAGCACTTTATTCGGATTTTTCAGATCAACAGGTACTGGCACTGTTACTTCCACTGGTACCACTCTATTTTCCTCTGCACTGGCCTTTCTGGGATCCATTTCTCTTCGTGCACTACTACATTCGCCGGTACAGGGTCCACCCTGTAATTGCTACATGGTTGGTTCCTTGATGCGGACTGGGGCCGCCGCATCTATTCCCATTTCTCTCCTCCTTGCTTCACGCAGTTCTATCAAATAACATTCTTGTCCCGCATTATGATCCCCTTTCACAACACCAACTCCATTGTCTGTAGGGAATTTCATGGTAAGGCACCAGGGGGCGAGAATTGCTTTAAAAGATGCAAGAGTTGGATGGCCTAGGAAGGCGTTGTAAGTAGAGAATTCATCAACAATTACAAAAGTCTGCCTTCGGACCACCTTTTTCTGCCCCTCTCCAAGTTCAACGAACAAGTCAATAGTTCCAATCGGCTGCCTAGGTTCCCCAGGATTCTGCTCCAAGCTGGATAACAACATTATACCTTTCGCCTTCGAAGCATACAATCTGAATTGTTCCTTGAACTTTCGAGTCAAATCAGAAAACTGGCCTATAGATCGGACCGACAGCTTTGTAAACCAAAGTAGAGCTACACCTTCCAAGTATAACGGAAAATACCGGCATTTGATCTCATCAGATGCTCTGGCACCATTCATGTGCCAATCATACTTGTACAGGAATTCATTAGGGTCAATCGTCCCCTTATAAGCCGGTATGGTAGGAGGAATGAACTTCCTTGGAAATTCTGCTTTCAAAATCCTTTCAGTGAACGGAGTTTTGCTTGGAGCGAACCCCCATTCTTTTTCGTCTTCTTCCCTTTGCATACTTTCCTTCATGATTTGTCGAACCATTCCTGAAAAATATTCCTCGCTATTAAGGGGCTCAGCAGGACAGGCATTGACCATTCTCTCGGAAGTCTGCCTTGATAGGCGCTCACAGAAAGTTGGCTATTGTCCCGATCCTCCCACTTGGGGAGGTGTCTCTATGGCTGGGCCAGCTGCCCTTTGAGGAGAATCTCTCTCTTCAACACTATGAACATTATCAGCAAAGTTCGGTTCATTATTCGCCGATTGACGGTTAGCTCCGAGCAATGCGTTCAACCTTTGCAACATTAGATTATTTTGGGCTTCCATTTGCTGATATAGCCCAGAAACCGCAGCATCCAACTCTGCTCGCGTAACTCCGACGGTTGGAGTTGTTTGACTTAAAGGAGGAGAAGTGGCAGTAGTCTCGCGAACATCGTCGGATCTAACAGACTTGCGCTTTCTTCCAGGAGCCATTATTTTTGATAGACTTCTGGTTTTTGGAGAGATTCTTTCCACAAACTTCTGTAAAGCTATGATGACAGTATCCTGAGTTCAGTTCTTGGTGAAAGCACCAAAAATGTTAATGTAAAAATCAGACGCTAACAACCCGGTGTATGTAGAGTAAATGTGAAAGCACCACCCGTCAATACGGGAATTAGAGATAAGCAGGAAATTACAAAAAAGTACTAAAAGACACTATCTTTATAGTGGTTCGGCTTATAGTCAAGCCTACGTCCACTTTAGTTCTCTTTATTACTGACTTAAGTACAACTTATACAACTTTCTTCAATTACAACACACTTTAGACTAGTAGCTCAAACTTTGACGTAGAATAATCTTTTGAGTTCATATTGAATGATGTAGATTCTCTCTTGAAGTTTGTCGTAGTGTCCTTGGTGCTTGGGGTGCTTGAAGTGTTGTTTAAGTTGAGAAAATTTCAAAGTCTTGATGCTTCGGAGAATGATCCATAAGTCCCCTGAATGTTGGAGCCAGTGCTGTATTTATAGGGTGAACTCGGAGCTACGTCGTAGGTCGTAGGTCGAGGGGCGACCAAGGGATAGGTCAGGAACGACCTAAGGTTACAGCTTAACAGGGTAGCTCCTGATCCTCTCTGAGCGAGCTAACGGGTTGGGCGACCTAGGGATAGGTCGGCTATAATTTAGGTCGTGGGCGACCCAAGGGATGGCAGGGAAGAGAGATGTGACCTATCAAATACGGCACAAAGAAGTTGTTCTGACATCCTTAGGTCGCGAGCGACTTAGTGGAAGGGACTAGGTCGCGAGCGACCTAATGGTCGTGTGATTCAAGTTGTAGCTCGTGGAGGATGCTAGGTCGCTTGAGTATTAGGCCGTTAACTCGTTGAGTCGTAGGTCGCTAGACTATCTGATCCCTTAACAGGTTAAGCCGTTAGGTCGCGATACCTTTTAAGTCGGTACTCCACTTCAGCAGTTAGGTCGCTGGTCTTCTTAGGTCGCAGAGTACTTAAGTCGTTAGGTCACTATGTTTCTTAACTCGGTCATGCTTTAGGTCATTAATAAGCTAACTCGTTAGGTCGCTTGGGCTGTTAGGTCGCCAGGCCCTTTAAGTAATTAGGTCGCTGCTTCATTAGGTCGGTGAGCCAGAAAATTGAGGAGTTAACACCTACATACAAGGAACCTATGAAAGGTAAAAAAACACGAACCTACTTGCCCGCTCGTATTGCGTGCAGCCAAAACTATATTTTCTACATGAACCACATATCCAGACCTTTAAAAGGTCTGCCAACCAAATCGCTTCCAAATTAATTAGTTTTACCGTTATAGTTTACATATTGTTTATTTCAATTAATCTGCTTTAGACTATTTTTACATTCGATTTGGTTAATTCAAGATTTCCTTTTTTTACATAAATGTTGTTTCAATTTCACGTTTGTTCAGTCTGTATGGTTTGTCTATAATTTTTATACCATTTTGTTACAAATTTACACTAGCCTTTAAGGTCCATTTAATTTACATTTTTTTTCCATCCTAATTTAAGTTCTCCTTTTAGAGATTTAATCTGTACAAAGTTTTTATCCAATAGCCATAAACCATTTAATTATACAAAAGTTCACTTTTTACGTCTAAGGACACATATGGAATAAACACATATACCAATTAAAATTCCCAATTTTGTTCCATAACCATATTCAGAATTATGTAATTATACAAATCCAACTTTATTCAAAGAACATATTGTGAATTTACCCAACTAACCAGTTATGCCATTAAAAATGGAATAACAATTCTAATTAAATTTAGTTAAACCAATCTCACTTATTCCATAAAACATGAATATGTAATTTATACATTCCATATTTTAAACCAAACATGAATTAGAATTGAGAAGTGGTAGAAGAAGAAGTTACAATAATTTTCATCAAACCTCAATTATTAACAGAAATTAATTCATATTATCGTGCCGGAAAAGAACTAAAATTAAACTACTTTATTTTTCTGTTTCATATTAATTCCCACCCACCAAGCACTTGAGCTTGTACAAATTTGAAACGCTTTTCTTCTTCTTATCTCCCTCTTTTTAAATTCTTCAAAATTCTTCAAATAACTCGTATATACATTTTTAATTTGATTTGGAAGAGAATTATTTGTTTAGTGGAGAAAATGAGAAAAAAGAATGCACACATTTTTCTGTAGACTTATGGCAACGGATGAACAAAAGATTAGCTTTTAGGTTAGATGGTTTATTTATAGATGGTGTGTGTGCATATTAGTCCAATATATTTTCCTAGGCTAAATCATGTTCATCCGAACACCTCATGGTTATCAACCCTGGCTCATACATGTCACTGGACCAATAGAACGCTAGGAAATCAAAAACCACGCCACTTAGTCCAATAGAAAACCACCACATCAGAAAATAAATCAGTGTTCATTAATTATTCCCATTAATTGATTGCATTGCAAAATTTCCATTTTCGTTGTCTGTGTGTATACGTTACACTTTTTGAGAGATTATACTCTCCCTTTTAATTGACTTTACAAATTGTTTCCCATTTTACAAAATATCATTAGACCTTTACTTTAAGTATTTGCATTTGTTACCAATCAATCCATATTAATTTGCCAAATTTACGTCCATAATAGTTTCGTTTATTATACATTCTCAGTAACGTCAGTTAACGTACATTAGTAATTGTTGTAATGCATATTAATTACAATTGTAACGTACATTATTTACTAAATAATGTGCATTTATTATCAATAAATGTGTGTGTATGTGTGTATATATTAATACAATACTCTTGTTTCCAATTAATTTCATTAATCCAATTCAAACATTTAAATGTGCGCATAAATGCGTAAGCTATTGAAATAGTTCCAAACTTTGTGTATATTTTATGTTTCCCTTTTTAATAAATTCTATTGATTCATTTCTGACTATGTACATATATAATTTAACATACATCAGCAATCAATCAATCAATTATAATTAATGCAAGTTACCAATTTCATACGTGTAATTGTTTCTAATCTCAAAACTCTAAACGGTCGTAACTTCTTCGTTTAAACTCCATTTGAAAAACATTATATATGTAAATTAATCACAAAATTGCCACAAACACAATGATATAAGTATCGTGGCCGAATTTTAATATTTTCAAAATGTCCATTTTTCACAGTTGTCTAAGTTTATTAATTATATTTCCATTAATTAATTTAGGACAAAAACGTGAGGTGTACTTTAATTTACACATTTACTTCAAATTTTATTTTAATAATAATTTTTTCTATTTTAATTCCTTTTTAGTTATTTTTTCCCTGAAATATCGGGGTGTTAAAGAAAGTTTAAAAGATTATTAAATAGAACATTTGTTAAATCACTTTACATTTTTTTAAACAAAGCCCACCCTCGTTCGGCCCACGAGACAAAAACCCCTGGCTCCATCCTTTCTTCTTCCCTCCCTTCACATTTTTCCTTCACCTGCTTCATTCTTCCTTTTCTTTTTTTTCTACTGACCATCACGTCTGCACATCACCGTGCATGTACACACGTCGCCGACCAACCAAACTTCGCCACCGACCATCTCCCCACACGCCCACGCCTTCCCCATCTCGATTACGCATGCAAAAAACGCGAAAACACCAGGTTTGAAAATCGAACCACTGATTCAAAAAGACTGGAACATACCCATCATACTCAACTACCTCGCCGCGCCACCATGTACCACCATCTACCACCAAACTATGCCACTAAGTATGCCATGTCCGCCTCTTCCTTTTCCCCCCATATCGCACGTCCCTATTTGCCACTCGTCGCCACCGTTGATCAAAAACTGAACCCATACACAAATATTCCTAAAACCATAAATCAATCTTGACCCATCGCCACACCCTACTAGAACAAGACGCGTTATTTTCTTATCTTCCCCATCACCCAAGCAACCTCCACAACCAACGACGAGCCATTCTACCTCCTTGACCACCGAAAATCGACAAAAACCTATTTCTTGATCATCTCCCTCTATGTGACTCAGTAAGCAATTAAAAATCATCAAAATACTCTCAAAAATCATCAAAAATCATCATTTCCAGTAACAAACACATTCATATAAACCAAAGATTAAATCATGATATTCGAATTTCGTTCATTTCTATGTTGCTTACTATAAAAAGATATTTTTCTTCCTCTGTACTTCATGATACCAAATGAAATAAATTTTAAAATAAACAATACTAAAAAATAATCAATTTCCATTTTGGAATCATGGCCTGAAACTAACTGGATAATGTGATAATAATTTTTAAAAGTTGCAAAATAACAACTTTTCAAAGAACAGAGGTGTTATACTTGTTACTGTGAGTTTACAGGGTATACTACATGACTAAACACACATATATATACAGCATAGAAACTAATTAACACATGAATACTTGACAAAATACAAGAGTTCATTCAATTTTTCAATCATATAGAAGCATACATATTTTTCTAGTAAGCAAAAGATTTAGTTTACTCACAAGCTTTTGAAAAAAGAGACACACTGCCTTTTGTTCTGCTCTTCCTTCCTAGAGCTTTTCAGTGCTTAGTTTCTCCAAGGTTTTTAAATGGCTTTTTTTTCAAGCTATAATAGTATACGTGAACACAACACAATGTATTTATAGATGGAGAAGTTGGGCACAAGGAGGCTGAAGGTTTAGTCTCATATACAGTACTCTTATTTTATTTTATTTTTTTCTTTTGATTTGAAAATTGCTGACCTGATTTGATAAATTTGATCGACTTGATTTCCTAGTTGATTTGAAGATCTGTGAATGAATTGATTTATTTTATGCATGAGTTGATATTTTTCATCATATGTTCCCTTATGTATATATATACTTTCAAACACACACATATATATACACATATGTATATGTGTGTGTATGTGCATGTATATATAGATTTTTCTATACACTTTTGACCATATGCCCATGTTTTTGCCTATGCACTATATATGACATGCAAAAGTTGTACTTCTTTGTATAAATTATTTCATAAACACCATATTTAACATACAAACATAAATAGCTTCTTACAAGTATTTGTCTCTTTATTATTGATACTTTATTTTTATTTTATATCATAAATTTTGTATATACATACATAAATATATTTTATCCTATATTCGAAATGTGAAGTTTTATTTAAATTATCTTTAGAAATTAGATTTCAAACTTTTAAATCAAAGCCTGTAGAATATATATATACACAGATATTTCATATATCGGAAATTTGTTATTCGATTGACAAAAATTAATATTTCAATATTTAAAATCAATTGATTATTCTAATAACAAGTTTCAAAAATCTAGGTCGTTATAATTCGTTTATTGGCAATGAATATAAAAGGCGATAGAGGGAATAATCTGAAGTGGTCGGGTATAGCCCATATAGGGGAAGGTACGGTGTGCACGGTGCTATGTATGGATAAGGTTAAGGCTAGCTACTATTATATTAAAAAAAAATCCAACATCACGTCCGAAAAATCTCAAACTCCTATCAAGGCATGTCGCTTGGCGTTTTGTACTAAATACCCGTTTTCCGAACATAATTGAGCTAGTCTCGAGTACCAATTTGATCATATAAAGAAGATAGCATTTCAAACCTAATTATATTATATAAATTCTACATTAATTTTTATGCATTTCGAGCTCGCATGATCAAACGATACGTCCGATCGTCATGAAATTCGTTAAAATATAAAAGTACACTATTACGGATCCAGTAGAAATAGTATCGCCCAAATTCAAGGTCGTGCCCTGGAAGGCTATTTTCCCTCGTTAATTAAAATGAAATTTTATTAAAACCAAATAAATCACTTTTAAATCTAAATTTTAGAAGTTTTTCATTCCATCTTATTTATTCTGAATTTAAATGAGATTTCGAAAAAAAAATTATTTATATAAAGTTCAAGATTTAATCATTTAACAATTTCAAATATTCAAATAAATCATTTTATTTGAAATTCAAGTTATTTGACATAAAAAATTAGCTTTTCAATAAGTAAAAACAATTAAATATCCAAATTTAAATGACTAAAATTCTGGGTCATCACACTTATATTTTAATACATACATATATCATAATATACATATATCATATTATGTATATCATGATATACACCTATATTGAATTATTAATTAATAATTAGTTAATATTTATGTAAAAACCCTGTATTTTGTGATTATGTTAATTGTATGTTTTAATTATTTTAAGTTGAATTTCGATTTAAAAACTTTATTTAATTTATTAAAATAGATAATTTTGTTATTTTAATTATAAATTTTGATTTTAATGTGAACTAGGATTCCAAACATGAATAAATAAAATATTTTCCAAACAGGTGAATTTTGGTCAATATTGTCACTTTGACTTTAATTTTTTTTAAAAACAAAATTAAATTTAAAATTTTGAATTTTTAATTTTATCTATATTTTATGAAATTAAATAAAATTCTAAGGATGCTGCTTTTTGTTTCGTTGAAATCTGATTAATATTATGAAAGTTATGCTTTTTACACTATTGGATGTAATTTGTTGTATTTAACAAAATTGTTTATTTTATTTTTATATAAATAATATTTTTGTTTGTCATGTCATGTTCTAATTTAGGTTTACATGTGTAACATGACATGTGATGTATATATTTTAGTTTTAAAATATTTTTAAAAGTGTAACTGAAATTTTCCAATGTCAGTCATATTTTGTTTACAATTTTTAATTTCTAGTTTCAATTAATTAAAGTAATTCTTTATTTATTTTTCTATTTTCTTAAGACCTTATTTTATTTTCATTTACACTTTATTTTGTTCAGCATTTATTTTATTTACTTGACTTTTATTTGTTTAGAAGTGTTGTAGAAATTTTCCAAAGTCAGTTGAATTTTATTTACAATTTTTAATTCTAGTTTCCATTAAATAAAGTATTTTCTTTATTTATTTCCTACTTTTCCTAAAACTATTTGTTTATTTTTCATAATATCTATATCTACCTTATTTATCCATTTATACGTTCATTCATTAATTAAATGGTTAAGTGTTTGGATTCCTTATTTATTTCTTGGAAAGAAATTTCAAATAGATATACGTTATTGCCTTAAAGGGCATATCTTTTAAAATGTATTTATTAAACGTTATTGTGTTTACTTGTTTAGTGAAGCTTTTTGTATACATCTTTCTTTAATATATAGGAAATGCATCAATTAAGATACGTTACCTGTTTTAATTATAGGCATATCTTACGTTTGATTTCTTGCCTTTATATCTTTCCACCCCTTTGATTTCCTACCATAACTTCTCTACAAATTTTGCCATACATTCCTTAACCCTAGCTTCCTATATCACTTTTTCACGTGAAAAAATTTACTTCCCATCTTCATTTCTTACGGCCACAAAAGAAAATAGGTAATGGCTTCCTCCAATTTTACCTTTTCTCTTCATCATTCTATTGATTTTTCCATTTTTTGCCTTGCTTCCTCTTGTTTAGCTTGGCCTCAACCACCACCACTTCTCCGCCTACCCATCTCCTCGTGTGCCGCGCCATCCTCCACATCTGTCCTTGTCGTGTTTCTCTTTGTATGTGTATATATAGGTATGTGTAAAATTATAATGGGTTTATGTATATATGTTTCTCTGTCAATCTATGCTTTAAATTATTGTTTTAAAGTATATAAATTTTATAAGTTGGTATTGGATCGGTTAGTGGATATAAGTTTTAATAAAATGAGTTACTTGATTTTATTTAAGTCAGATCTAAAGATTTTTATGATTTTTGTGTTATATATTTGGTAGGTGGTTTCAGGATATATACAACATATATGCATCTAAAGCAGTTTCAAAGTATATAATTTTACTATATTTGTGTTTCAAATATTTGCATTTTATGATAGGTTGTATTATAGCAGATTTTGGTATTGATATATTACATATATATAGTTTGCATATACCGTATAAGTTTATATCATTCATTATTCATTTATGTAAAAGCCTATACGCATAAATCTGTGAGTTATTTATATGTGTAACAAAAATTTGCATAGAGTATTTATATTAAAGAGTTATATAACACGTCGTGTTAGGGTATATGAGATTTATATTAGCAACTTATATATTCATAAGTATGTAAATTTTAGGCTGTTTTGATTCTTCTGTTTTATTTTTAATTGCAGCTACATATAATGTGTTTAGATTTTTCCCATATTATATACATATAGTATATGTTTAGGATACAGTAAAGTATATCGCTCTAATATCTATGCATATTTGTATACTGAATATAAAGCTTTCTCTTCTTTTGTTATGCATATATGTATATTCGCACTACATATATTTATTAAAATATGGGTCTTCATATATATTGTATTATATATAGTTTGAGTATATATATATATAAGGTTTTGGTCATAATATTTTAAAAATATGTGTTTTAAGGATAGTGATCTAATTGTATACATATATATACACATATTATTTTAATACTATTCTGAAATTGAGATATCGATTTTTATAAATTAATAATAATAATAATATATATATATATATTCTGTATATATTAAACTGATTGATTTTCCCATTAATTTCTCATTTTCAGCTTTGATCTTGAATTTGTGTTCAACCATGCTTTGCTTTGAAATTCGTGCCTGGATTCATAGCTCGTTTCTGTGCCAAATCTATCTAGCCTCGAAAGGTGAGAAATCACTCACAATTAATTTTCTTATATTTATTAAATTTGATTTCAATTGAATTGACAATTGAAATATGCTGCTGTAGTTATTTAAATTGTTATATATGCTATTATCTGTAACCGTTCACATGTGGGATATGACACCATATCCTGTTGTTTATATTAAATTGTTATTGATGATATATGTCTGTTGTTATATTTATATTATCTGTTATCACTCTGCAAGTTACCTGTTAGTATAGAATTCACTATGGGTTGAAATGATACATACCCAAACAAACTTTAGAATAGGAGAAAATCGTTATGGGTTGAAATGATAAACCCAAGCGACTTTCATTGAATTGAATTTGAGATTGCGGGTCGAAATGATATCTACCCGTAAATATTATGGATTGAAATGATAAATATCTGTATCACTTGACCATAGGATAGGAAAATATATACAGACACCGTTGGTCCATATATAAATGTTTGTAAATAATTTCTTTGTTTTTGAAAAGAAATATATGGTTTTTTAATAAATGCTCGCTCTTAAAATGTTATATATATATATGGTAATTTTATATAAAGAGTTGACAATAATATTATTGACATTGATTTAATACATATAATATTATTAAGTATTTATTTAAATCTATATATAAAAATAGATTGTTGTAATAAAGCTGAATTAATTGAGATTGTATTTAATTAAGAATTTTACTAAATTTAATCGATTTGGACTATTGAAGTTGAAGTTTAAGATTGATTTTATAATTTGATTTTTGATTTAAAGTGACTAAATGGATATTTCAGGTTTAAACAAATCGAAAGGAACATTTAGTTTAAGGGTAAATTAAGGGTATTTAAATAATACCGAATTTACTAAGTGGATATTTCTAGACTAAATAATAATGAGTTAAATCAAGATCTATATGAAACCTTTAAATTGAACTTTGAAAATGTTGAATACTAAAGCTTTGAAATGCTAGAATTCAAATGGTTTATTTGTGATCCAGATTTGTATTTGAAATCAATAAAATTTAAATTTGTTATTTAGAAACTGAATTGAATTAAAATGGGTAAATCTAAATTGAATTAAATGTGAATTTGGAACTCGAATTGATTGGAATCTATTTGTGAAACTGAGGAAATATATACATATACATACGTATATATATATATATATATATTTAATGGAAATGACAATTTGGTTTTGAAGTATAAATTTATTGAAATGACCATGGTGTTATAGTGTATATTTTCTGCATTGTAGATAGTTTCACGGATCCTTAGAGAATGGTTATCCCAAACATCCTTTAAGTTAATTGTATTTCAGTTGATATTTCACTTGAGTTGGATTTATTGATATAAGAATGTTAATCCTGACTCGAGTGTTTTGTGTTTTGTTTTACGCTCGGGTCAGACTGAGTGATACAGCATTTGAGACTCACCTTTGGAGTTTGGAGCTCATAATCCAACTATCAGTCCAGCTTTCAGTTTTTTCCAGTTGATTGGTTCAAAGATGTCATCTGTTTGTACTCGAGACTTCGGTTTATTTGAGTTATCATGCTGTATTTTATTTCTAACTCTGATGTTTATATAGTAGCTTCATGAACTACTATTTATCTATTCCACTGCATTATATTACTCTGTGTCTGTGATTCTGTGATTGATTTATTTACTGTATATGCTGACCTTTGCCAAATTTTAAATTAAAAATCTGATATTTTGAGCAATTCAAGTCTGACATGTATGAATTATTGCCAATTTGAATGGCCCAAAATATCAGGTCATTACATTTGGTATCAGAGCTTTGGCTCTATGCAAGCTTAGCATATATAGTAAATTTATTTGCAGAATCACTTTCGTTCGAGCTTGAATTTCTTCCTCTTGATTTGGTTTTTTCCTTTTGGAATTTGGAACGTGACCTGCGGTTCCAAAATCCATTATCTTCTCTCCCTATTCGTGTTTCTTGATTCTGGAGTATACCATAACTCCACTTCGAATGATCTCTATAATAATAGGCGATCCCGCCAATCTTTGAATGATTTATAAAGGGGTGAAACTCCTTTACAATTGGCATTGATTCACTGGAGAATTCTATACCCTCAGTTTAGATGATCCTATCTTTATTTTTGAAAATCCATTCTTGAATCATCCTCTGAAAATCGGGTTTGTTTGTATTTTAGAAATTGTTTTATATATCGAATTATTATTTTGATAAGTATGATTTTATTCTATATATAAAAATGAAAATGTTTTCGACAAGGATTATATACCTTTTAAAAACGAGAATTTGAAATTTCGAAAGGACTTGAAATTTTGAAGATTTTGTATAAGAAATGGATTTATATAAAAATTATTATAACTAAAGAGTTTTAATTTGAAATTCGAGAGATTGAATTCCGGTGTTTTGAAATTGGTTTTATGATTGTGGAAAATATATAATAATACGATTTAAAAGTATTTTCTAAATAAGAAATGTTTCAAATGACTTCAAATGAATTCTAATGATTTCGAAGAAATTTCAAAAGAAGTCTTCGAGAAAATAGAAGTCCAGAACCCACTTATGTTGCTGGAAAATAATTTCGGTGATGAATGCATGCATCATCGACATTGATTCTAGAGTTTCTGAGTAGGGGAGAGGCGACTTCGGTAGCTTTGCTATGCGATTGATTTGTGAAACCAATTTTGATTTCAAATACCAAAGTCTAATTTGATTTTCGAAAAGATATGCATATATATATATATATATGACATAGTTTTGAAATGAGCAGGTGTTCAGTTATTGAGTTTCAAGTTTGATTGATATAACCCTATCTTTTGAAATTGATTTACTGATTTGTTGGTGATTTCCAACTCTTGGATTGAAAATATGATTTCTTCGACTATTTTGAAGGTTTGAGCACTTCCAAATCAAGGTTAACTTTTCAAAGCTAAGTAATTTTGAAAAGTTTAAATTATTTGATAAAGTATATAAGTATAGTTTTGTACATTTAAGTATGAAGTAATAAGATTTAAATAAGTTTGGAACCGGTTTGTTAAGAAATGAATAAAACTATTTTGAATTATACTAATATGAAATTTAGTTTGGAAACATTTTGAAGAAAAATTTAGTTTTCAAAATATTTTGAATAAAATTTAGTTTAAATGTTTTAACTTAGTAACATCTTTTATAAAAATATATATAATAATAATAATTTCAAAGGTATAGAATTGTAATCCTTTTGAGGATAAGTGATTCTTGAGGAAAAGATTTGGTTTCGGAAATAGATTGAAATTTTAAAATCCAGTATATTTATGATGATTTTTGGGAAACGGATTGTTTGACATAAATTATGTTGATTTGGATTATTTTCTGAACTTATTATTTTGGAAACTTCAGACTGAAGATAATTGATTTGGAAGAAATGATTTAGTGAAATCGTATATGTTTTTCCTTTTGAAAACTGTACTGATATTGAAAGGAATTGAAATTGAGAACCTTGTTTTATACTTGATTTGGAAGTTATCAAACTTATATTAAGGTGATTTGTATAAGTATGAAGTGATTTGATATACTATTGATTTTGGAAAGTACTCGATTTGAAAATGAAATCTTATATATAATGGACTTTATCGTTTGAAATTGATTTGAAAGGTACTATATGATATATATTTTCGAAGTAAAGATATAGGAAGTGCCTTCTGCTTGATATCCGCTCTGTGGCCACACTGTGGATTCATTCTATCGATATTATTCTCTCTGGTTTTGGTTTTTCGGATGTGATAATTGAGTGTCCTACCATGGCGTAACCCATGGTATTTTGAGCACGACTGCATAGCGCAAATCGCCTGGCAGAGATGGCCTCGGGGTACGGATTGTTTCCTGGAGGATCCAGGCGTAACCATTGTGTATCCTACGATTTATGTAGGTCGTATTAGTAGCGAAATCCACAGGGCTGAGAAAGCTTACGGATATGGATTGTTTCCTGGGGGGTCTAGGCGTAACCACTATGTATCTGCGATCTACTAGTCATCATGGCATAATTCGCAGGGCTGAAAAAGCTTACGGATATGGATTGTTTTCTGGGGGATCCAGGCGTAACCATTGTGTATCTGCGATCCATGGTTAGTGTAACGCCCCACCCCGAGACCCACCTTAGTAAAGAGAATTAACAAGTGATTCCGTCTACTAAAGCGGAGAATAGGGCTGGTTAAGGGCGACCATCTATAATTTTGTCTTAAACATCTATTGAATACGTAGCGGAGAATAGGGCTGGTTAAGGGCGACCATCTATAATTTTGTCTTAAACATCTATTGAATACGTCGATAAATGCAATATAACTTTTTTTTTCAACTCAAGTGGATCGACATACCCAGTAAATGCTTAATCCAAAACTATAGGTGGTTAACGGATCTATCAGAACAAAATATAATGACTGAGTGTAAATCACATCACAGAACAGTAACCAACATCATATATATACATATACATTGATACATGTTTAGTACAATACAATATGAATACAATAAAGGTGGTACTCGACCACACCATAAATATCAAATCAAATGTAACTACATCAGAGTATGCGGAAGAACAAAAACTACTCAAGAGAAAGAAGAGCCGATATCCAACATCAACTTCAAGCTAAGTCCAATAGATGATACCTGAAACAACTCGGTCTGACCCGAGTGATAAACACACGGGTCAGGCAACTGAATCTTATCGTTAGAAAGGAATACGATAAGGTAAAGAGAAGAGCTTCGCAACGGGATAACATAAGTAGGTATGAACATCTAGGGTTGATATCAAGTAACTTCACTATGTCTCTATGGTGGTTTGCATATACATATACTTAGGTTAATCTGAAGGAATTCATGTATATGGTATAAGGGAAAACATTCAAACATTATCCACGAATAAATAATCTCTCAAGTCGTATATAAATCCCAAGTATAAATCCATAAAATTCGAAATCACCAAAATCCTCAAAGAAATTATATTTGCCTTATTTACATCTATAAGGCTAGGTAAACACATCAAAAATGGTGAAATCGAAATCATCATAACTCATAAAAGAAATCTCATATTGGCCAATTATTACATGCAAAAGCATGTTGCACGTG
This sequence comes from Allium cepa, assembly GCA_030765085.1. Classification (NCBI taxonomy): domain Eukaryota; kingdom Viridiplantae; phylum Streptophyta; class Magnoliopsida; order Asparagales; family Amaryllidaceae; genus Allium; species Allium cepa. The sequence continues at coordinate 1,012,158,813 of CM060928.1, forward strand.
CTAAACTCAGATGGCTGAAGCCTTAGACAAGGTCGCTAACACCTCCCAAAGCAGTTCGTCCTCATGACAAGGTCGCTAACACCTCTCCAAGCTATTTTGTCTGCCCTAACAAGGTCGCTGACAACTCCCAAAGCAGTTCGTCCTCATGACAAGGTCGCTAACACCTCTCCAAGCTATTTTGTCAGCCCTAACAAGGTCGCTAACACCTCTCAAGCAGTTCGTCCTTATGACAAGGTCGCTAACACCTCTCCAAGCAGTTCTGTTAGGTAAACATCGTGAATGTGTCACAAACTCACGGATAGGAACCCAAAAAGTGGTAACGTATGTCCCATACCATACGCTCTCACTTAGCGGTTTTCTAGCCGTTAGTTCGTGCCACACTAAGAAATCATCAACATCATCAAAAGAATCGCCTCATGTCATCGGCATATGGTATAAGATGCTAAACCCATCTCATCTCATCGACGAGTAGAAACTCCATAAAAACATCAAACTCATCAAATTCCATCAAAATCTTGCCTCATATCATTGGCAAGTATATCTCCATCAATATAGTCCTAATCTCGTATATACTCCCGAATAGGAGATCTCGGACTATACGCATTAGCCAAATGGACTAATAAAATCTCAAACTCATACCACAACGTGGTTAACATCAAGGAGGAAATCAAATGATTTCTCAAAATTGTTGAATATGCGCTTATATGTTTTTGTTTGATGATAATAAACATATATATTCATTTAAATGTATTTGATAATGTACTATTTTGTTTTTTTCATAGATTAAATAAATATTTGTTGAATAAAATAAATTACACAGAATTTGAATTTGAATTCAAACAGAACAAGTTACACAGTTTTTGAATTCAAACAGAAATTTTATTCAAACAAATATTTATTACAATCTTGAATAGTACAATTTCAACCTCTCACTATACATATACATTTTTGAATACATCACGATTTCAATTTACATTTATAACCTCACTACATATCACTCACACTCGTATTTTGTCTTCAACTGCATTCCAGTTTGAATCCAGCATCTGAGAAATCTGCAAAAATATCCACTAACGCAGTAAAATTGAAAAAGAAATATTTTTGCATATAAAATTAAATATGACTTTTGAAAATATGGTTTGCCTCAGTTATTTGGGTTGTTCGTCATCATTCGCACTTGAATTCATCACAAAGTCGTGCACATAGATATTACAGGGACAGGTAACCATAAGTGGCTGCAATACACACGTGTACATTCATACACGTGTGCACTGCCTCGCCAACTCATGTGCGTGGCCAACAAGAGCAAGTGTGCAAGTGCAAAGAAAGTCAATGAACACTACAACAATGACCAATGAACAAAGAACAGAGACCAGACAGGTCAAGCAACAAGGCAGATCACAAATGCATGCCACCAAGTAAACAAACTTAGGCAAATCAGTAACCAACACAATACCAAGTTCAACAACATCAAGTACAAGTCTTAAATGTCCAGTTAAAACTTCAACAAGACAAGTGATGCTCAAGTAAAGTTAAGAAAAGACCAGCTACAGAAATGCATGCAAGTGTCAAAGTACAGGTGCAAGTAGTACAAAAGAGCAAGTACAATTCGAACCAACATGGCCAAGACTACTGAAAACAACATGACAGCACTGCATAAGTGCTACAAGCCAAATCATCACAATGAACACCACTGACCAGTGAATACAACATCAAGTTGCAGACTCCAAGTTACAAACTCAAATGCAAACAGGAATAAAATATGACAATGCAATATGGTAAAACAAACATGTATGCAGCATTAAGTCAGTAAACAACAATGTCGAGCTCACTGCAACTCAAGATTACAGGGCAGTGGACAGTACAAGACTGACCAGAATACAAATGAATCAAGTCAGGCATGAAGACAATGCCAACAACAAAAACAGCAAGTCAGTGGCAAGACCTCAGTGACACAGTGAAAGTAGCACAAGTACAAGAAACATGAATACTGCAACAACAAGTATGGTGAAGCACTGACTAAAATACACAACTACAAGGCATTTTCATTGCAACTGCATAGCAACTCAACAAAGAACAGTACAGTCATGAATGCATCAGTGACCAAACACAGCTACACAATAAAGCAATTAAGCACATGTATGCAGACCAGTCAAGTAAATGTAGAGAACAAGCTACATGAAAGCAACATGAAGCAATGTACATGCACCAGTGATGAAAGCTACAAGAATACAAGGCAACAAGTACTACAAGGCCAACACAGTGATCATTGTCACTGACCCCATTAATAAAGACAACAGTCAGAGAAATGTACAGAGACCAGGTACAAATAACAACAAGTCAAGGCCGCAACTAACATATCCAACTAGAAGAACAACTACAAAACCATCAAGCTACAACTCAAATTATACAAGCTCCAGAAGTACAAACTGAAGACTGCACGAAATGTATGCAAACAGAATGCAAGTTTATATGTGCAGAAAGTTACAAGTATCAACGAATTGGATGAACAAAACTCGAGAGCAACAGTGAAAGTGCAAATCATGTCAACAAGACAAATGTATGGATCAGTGCCAAAGTCGAAGAATAACAATGCAGACGTACAAATGTAACGCAGTGATAAAAATTCACGTACGAATACAGTATTGACGAAGTTCAACATTGCAGAGATGATCGAAGTAAAATACTAATCAAGTCAGAACTCAGTGAAGTCAGTGAAGTCGAAAGCAACAGGGATGAACACTGTAAACATTGAAGCCGTGGATATGATTCAAGAAATCAAAACAGTGCAGTGATGATCAGGGCACAAAACCAAGTAAGAAATTCAAGTGTGTAAATTTGAAAAAGTCAAATGAATTCAACACCGTGGTGACCACGTAACAAAATCACTGCCGTATCGATCACGTTGAGAAAGTAAATCAGGAAAGACGTGCGCAACAGGAAATTGAAAATTAGGAAAGTGATGAAGTCGTGAATTCATATAAATTCAACCCGAAGGTATCATCATCGGTCATGAGCTTCAATTCACAATAAAACTATCAATCACAAACCCAAGTTCATCATCGGCAAGCAGAGCAACAATCGAATTCAAGCATTCAAGCAAAAAGGAAAGTTACATACCAAATTGAAGCCGAAGCCCTAATTTCACAATCGATCAACAGAGGAGCAAACAAACATAAGCGAAGCAGTGAGCAAGGGCAACAATCGAACATCAGAGAAGCAAGAGCATCTCAAACCAGAGACAAAGCCCTAATTCGAGAAAGAAGCCGAAGCCCTAATTCGACAAGCATCGGCCGCATAATTCTTCACTGAGCAAAAGAAGGAAACGGGTTGAAAGACAAGTGGGCCGGCCTTATTATTAAAAGGGGGATTAGTTTTTGAATTTTATAAAAGGGGTTTTTAGTTTTTATTTTGAGCAAAAATTACAGATTCAAGTTCGTATTTTAATTTTTGCTCCTGCGGTTATTTTTGAAGTTGTTTTTTCTTTTCGTGTCAAAGAATTTGTAAATCACCACCTAGAGTTTAGGTAGTGTCAGATTGTCTATTTAGAATTAGTTCAGTGAGCAGGGGTGCGAGTTTGCAGAGCTCTATAGGCGGGAGCAGTGTTTGCGAGTAAACGAAACTCTATTGTAGGCGGGAGCAGAGTTTGCGAGTAAACGAAACTCTATATGCGGAAGCAGGGTGTGCGAGTCTAGTAGAGTGTTTGTGAGCGGGAGCAAAGGGTCTGCGAGTCTAGTAGAGTGTTTGTGAGCGGGAGCAAAAGGGTCTGCGAGTCTAGTAGAGTTGTTGTAAGCGTGATACTGTTTAATTCTAATAGAAATCTGTGAATGCAGCAGTAGGCAGGGTTGCCGAAGCTGGGTAAATTTTGTGTGTGATTTACTTTTCAGCATATTTATTTCTGCTATTATATTTCTGTGTTTAATTCAAGAAAATTTGCTATAACCCTATTCACCCCCCCTCTAGGGTTAATCTAGATCCTACAAAAATCGTTTCGGTCGTACAAGTCCAAAATTAATCGATAAAGTAAATACTCAAGTCCCGTACCCCGCGGATTTACTAAATCGTTTAATTTATTTTCTTATACGTCCAAATATATATATATATATATATATATATAAATAGTAAAAATAAGTAAAATTATACATATAATATTTTTCACGAGAAAACATGATTTTAAAACAATTTCCAGCAATTTTATAGAAAAGATTTTAGAGAGAAAACGGCTTATTTTCAGAGTTTTTAATAAATTATAAAATCTTAGAAAATAAGAACAAATCCTCAAATCCCCAACCATATATGATTTATTTATAGAATGGATTAATTATCTAAGCTCAAACTATTCGCAAATCAAGTGAAAAGAAAATCATCATCAGAAAACTCATCAACCAAAGCAAATACAACACACAAGGCTACATGCAAGTGCTCAGGACAGCGATCTTGCATCAGCTATTTCGACCCTTTAATCACAAAATTTTAAGAAGTGATACAAATAAAGGTTTTCACATTTTATCAGCAGTTTCCAAAACTTCAAAAATTATTGGATTTGGACAAGAAACGTGAAAGTTATGCGCAAAATACTAGCTGAGGTTTGCACAAAACATTGAGTACACTACAACAACAGGACAGCGAGTTTGCAAGAAAATTTTCAACATTTTAATCAACGAATTACAGAAAGTGATACAAATAAAAGTTGTCACATTATTTATGAAGTTTCCAAAACTTCATAAATTTTGATATTCCGATCAGTAACGAAGAAGTTATGATAGAAATACTACTAAGAAAGAAATTATTTGCGCTGTTTGTCAACACAGGACAGCGATGAAAATGCCAATTTTCCACTATGTAGACTTCTAAATCAGTCAAAACCTAAAACATGAAAGTTTTGGCATATTTCACAAGGATTTCAGATAATCCAAGAAATCAAAATTCCGATAAGTAACACAAAAGTTATGGCGAAAACACTAACCAGCCACTAGAATATTCTGGGCTTAATCCCTCTCGGGTTTTCATTTTTGACAGCAACTAAGAAGGTCCAACGGGACTCAAAACCCAATGAAAGTTAACATGAACAAACTATAATCAGTCTTCTACAATCTGAAAAAAGAGTGGCATCAATCCGACACCGAACGAGCCAGATATGAGCAAAACAAGATAGGGCATTTTCAGCATCAATCAATATAGAACAGAGGTAAAATTCAACATATTTAACCAAATATTTCAAGCAAGAGATTATTTGCTGCTGAAATTTGTTCACTTACAGTTGCTATAAGCCTTAGCTTACCTATTAGCAGCAAAAAGATGATGATTTAGGCTTGAAGATGTAAGTTTTCAACCTGAATTCGCCTTTGCCGGACCTATGATTGCGTAAACTTGTGTATTTGCCTTGACTCTTTTTCCCTAGCTTTCTCCAAAAAAAAATTCACTTTATCTTCCTTTTGTTTTTATTTTGTGAAAGAAAGAAAAATAAGTGAACATTTCCACCCTTTATATAGTAATTTTCAAGGCTAGTTTTGTAGTTTTAGTTTTGGACACTTGTCTATTTCTCTTTGCACAAGCTTTAGAATGTTGGCACATGCCTACTTAGGTGTCTTAAGATGTTTCTACACATGGACACCTAATGGGGTTATGTGTCACTATTTTATTTAATCTTGTGACACATGTCCTTCATCATTTTTTTTATGTAAGCTTTATTTCATGACACATACCTTATTTTATATTGTTCTCCCAAAATTTATTCATATTATATTGTTTATTCCAAATAAACAATATAATTCATCATTTTCTTCCAATTAATTCTAATATTAAATTATAATATTCATTATAATTTAATATTTACGGTAACCTCCAACCAGGGTTGTTACAGACTCCCCCTCTTATAAAAATTGCGTCCTCGCAATTTCTAGAGGAAATCTGTATTCAACACAATTTATTCAATCGACAAAGGATAAAAGAGAAGCTCGAAACTCAAACCATTCATATTCTCAACATAGAATGGTAGAGAGAAATAAGGAAAAACTTCCTTGGTTAATCCAATGGCCCATCAAATGCTTATATAGCGATTAGCAAACCATCGAATTTTCCAAGTAACTTGAAAGAATTTCGAAGATATCCCATCTTCGAAAAAAACTCAATAATATGCTCAACAATTAATCAATCGAAAATGATTGATTTCACAAAACTCTACGAATAGAGTCGGGACCAAACTCACTTAAACCCAAACTCTAAGCAATAAAGAATATCATCAATAAGATTTTCTGCATAATAATGCGGAAAGAACATCCTCACCACGAGATAAACGCAATAGACAAGATGAATAAATCACGTAATGACTTCTTGCAAGCCCACCAAACTCGAACGACCGCGATAAGGCATGTCGTTGATATTAACTCAAGGATAGAATATACTCAAGAAATAAGGATATAAGCTCAAATTACTTTTCAATCCAAGATATTTAGAATTTTTAAATCACAACATCTTTTAAATTTTAAATCTCAATTTTTAACATTTAAAATTTTCAAACTCCTTACTATACTACTTAGTAAGTAATTTAAAACTCAAATTAAAAGTCTAAATTTCTTCTCATACTTCAAAATTAATTTTCAAAAGATTTTGTAAATCCATAATAATATTCCTTAAAATAAATTAAGAGTTTAAATTCTCTTTAGTCTTTTTATTAAACCACTTAAATAGTTTAAAACGATCTTTAAATCCCCTTATAACTCTTCTCTTAAAACATCCAATGTATGTAATATAATTCTAAAATCTCAAAATATACTTTAAATAAAGTATAGCTCAATAATTTTCTCACATATTCTCATCTTTATAATTTCAAAATAAATATATATATAAATAAATGGCATTGCCTCTCCATTGAATCTCTAATAAATAGATATATCTATTGGCTGCAGAGTCGATCAAACGATCAAAACTGCCTCGCCACTCTGTTACTCGTCTCTAAAATTATTGGCTGCAATTACCATTCAAAAATAAATTTAATATATAATCTCAAAATATTGTTTTCAAAATCTCAATTTTTAAAACACAAATCATCGTGTCTGATTGCCTCATCATAGTATTTAGGAGATTCCTATCGATAACGTTGATCAAGCGTACCGACCAGAACTCTTAACTACTCGATGGACAACCCAACACTCTCAAATTATTTCTATAAAAGAATTACTACTCATCTAAATTTATTCTCAAAATATTCTTTGATTTTTTAAAAAAAAAATATATATCTCAAAGCTCAAATTTCTCTTTAAAACTCATATTTATATAGCTTCAAAACTCAGACCAAAGAACATTAAGAGAATGCATCGAGATATTCCCTGAATACTCGATTCTCAAAATCAACAGAAGAAGATAGAGTGTTCGCCAATCTTACGATGTCACGAGCCACTCCCAAAAATCATCAAGATACAGGATAAGCAAGATATTCTTCTCAAAGGAGAAGAAGCACACAATCCAAGAATCACTACTTCAATCGGAGTAATGCTAAAGGATAACATTGATTTAGTATATGAAAAGAACACTCAAACAAAGCTGAATGATAAACTCAATCAAACTCGAACAATCTAGAAACTCACCTCATTCCTTAGTGGATATCCTCGTGGAAGGATAACCGAAGAGCTAAGAGCCAGGAATAAGGTTACCTCAATACTCGATTGCCCGATTGGATGTCAAATCCAAATGGACTTACAAAACTCAACAAAGTCACCTTGACTGGAATTCGAGATATATCATCAAAATCTCGATACTCAAGAGTGAATTCAAAAACTTCGGAATCATCAATAACATTCCAAAGTGATAGAAATAAAAAACCAATCAAAATAGGAAACCTAAATATACAATAGGATTCTAAAAAAACAAAGGATTGGACTTAATTCAAATAAGTCAATCCATCTCAAATCAAATGCATCTCAAGATCATGAGAAACAAACAAATACTCACTAAAGCAGCAACAAATAGAAAACTCAAAATGCTTAGAACAAGCCAATCGTTGTGAATCCCTCCAATAGGATTCACAACACTCAAAGGAATGCAACAAGAATTCTCATAGAAATCAATCATCTCCATCGATACGAACTCACTCGTATCGGAAAAAAAATTGAAAATAGAATAATCCCAAATAAGATTATTCATAAGACAAGATAACATCAAACTCAATTATGGAATACTACGGAATACAATTTATATTCCTACACATATTCCATCTCAACATATCCCAAAACTCGAAAAAGAATCAAAGCACGATTCGAAAACAAGCTTGAATAAAGGACAATGATTCACTTGTACTGTACTTCGATGTATCATGATATACGTACTGTTCTGTGTTTATTCTACTTTGTTCTGACCACAGCTCTGATACCATGCTGTAACGCCCCACACCGAGACCCACCTTAGTAAAGAGAATTAACAAGTAATTCCGTCTACTAAAGCGGAGAATAGGGCTGGTTAAGGGCGACCATCTATAATTTTGTCTTAAACATCTATTGAATACGTCGATAAATGCAATATAACTTTTTTTTCAACTCAAGTGGATCGACATACCCAGTAAATGCTTAATCCAAAACTATAGGTGGTTAACGGATCTATCAGAACAAAATATAATAACTGAGTGTAAATCACATCACAGAACAGTAACCAACATCATATATATACATATACATTGATACATGTTTAGTACAATACAATATGAATACAATAAAGGTGGTACTCGACCACACCATAAATATCGAATCAAATGTAACTACATCAGAGTATGCGGAAGAACAAAAACTACTCAAGAAAAGAAGAGCTGATATCCAACATCAACTTTAAGCTAAGTCCAATAGATGATACCTGAAATAACTCGGTCTGACCCGAGTGATAAACACACGGGCCAGGCAACTGAATCTTATCGTTAGAAAGGAATACGATAAGGTAAAGAGAAGAGCTTCGCAACGGGATAACATAAGTAGGTATGAACATCTAGGGTTGATATCAAGTAACTTCACTATGTCTCCATGGTGGTTTGCATATACATATACTTGGTTAATCCAAAGGAATTCATGTATATGGTATAAGGGAAAACATTCAAACATTATCCATGAATAAATAATCTCTCAAGTCGTATATAAATCCCAAGTATAAATCCATAAAATTCGAAATCACCAAAATCCTCAAAGAAATCATATTTGCCTTATTTACATCTATAAGGCTAGGTAAACACATCAAAAATGGTGAAATCAAAATTATCATAACTCATAAAAGAAATCTCATATTGGCCAATTATTACATGCAAAAGCATGTTGCACGTGCTAAACTCAGATGGCTGAAGCCTCAGACAAGGTCGCTAACACCTTCCAAAGCAGTTCGTCCTCATGACAAGGTCGTTAACACCTCTCCAAGCTATTTTGTCTGCCCTAACAAGGTCGCTGACACCTCCCAAAGCAGTTCGTCCTCATGACAAGGTCGCTAACACCTCTCCAAGCTATTTTGTCAACCCTAACAAGGTCGCTAACACCTCTCAAGCAGTTCGTCCTTATGACAAGGTCGCTAACACCTCTCCAAGCAGTTATGTTAGGTAAACATTGTGAATGTGTCACAAACTCACGGATAGGAACCCAAAAAGTGGTAACGTATGTCCCATACCATACGCTCTCACTTAGCGGTTTTCTAGCCGTTAGTTCGTGCCACACTAAGAAATCATCAACATCATCAAAAGAATCGCCTCATGTCATCGGCATATGGTATAAGATGCTAAACCCATCTCATCTCATCGACGAGTAGAAACTCCATAAAAACATCAAACTCATCAAATTCCATCAATATCTTGCCTCATATCATTGGCAAGTATATATCCATCAATATAGTCCTTATCTCGTATATGCTCCCGAATAGGAGATCTCGGACTATACGCATTAGCCAAATGGACTAATAAAATCTCAAACTCATACCACAATGTGGTTAACATCAAGGAGGAAATCAAATGATTTCTCAAAATCGTTTCGGTCGTACAAGTCCGAAATTAACCGATAAAGTAAATACTCAAGTCCCATACCCCGCGGATTTACTAAATCGTTTAATTTATTTTCTTATACGTCCGAAAATATATATATATATATATAAATAGTAAAAATAAGTAAAATTATACATATAATATTTTTCACGAGAAAACATGATTGTAAAACAATTTCCAGCAATTTTATAGAAAAGATTTTAAAGAGAAAACGGCTTATTTTTAGAGTTTTTAATAAATTATAAAATCTTAGAAAATAAGAACAAATCCTCAAATCCCCAACCATATATGATTTATTTATAGAATGGATTAATCATCTAAGCTCAAACTATTCGCAAATCAAGTGAAAAGAAAATCATCATCAGAAAACTCATCAACCAAAGCAAATACAACACACAAGGCTACATGCAAGTGCTCAGGACAGCAATCTTGCATCAGCTATTTCGACCCTTTAATCACAAAAGTTATTGGATTTGGATTTAGATAAGAAACGCGAAAGTTATGCGCAAAGTACTAGCTCAGGTTTGCACAAAACACTGAGTACACTACAACAACAGGACAGCGAGTTTGCAAGAAAATTTTCAACATTTTAATCAACGAATTACAGAAAGTGATACAAATAAAAGTTGTCACATTATTTATGAAGTTTCCAAAACTTCATAAATTTTGATATTCCGATCAGTAACGAAGAAGTTATGATATAAATACTACTAAGAAAGAAATTATTTGCGATGTCTGTCAACACAGGACAGCGATGAAAATGCCAATTTTCCACTATGTAGACTTCTAAATCAGTCAAAACCTAAAACATGAAAGTTTTGGCATATTTCACAAGGATTTCAGATAATCCAAGAAATCAAAATTCCGATAAGTAACACAAAAGTTATGGTGAAAACACTAACCAGCCACTAGAATATTCTGGGCTTAATCCCTCTCGGGTTTTCATTTTTGACAGCAACTAAGAAGGTCCAACGGGACTCAAAACCCAATGAAAGTTAACATGAACAAACTATAATCAGTCTTCTACAATCTGAAAAAAGAGTGGCATCAATCCGACACCGGACGAGCCAGATATGAGCAAAACAAGATAGGGCATTTTCAGCATCAATCAATATAGAACAGAGGTAAAATTCAACATATTTAACCAAATATTTCAAGCAAGAGATTATTTGCTGCTGAAATTTGTTTACTTACAGTTGCTATAAGCCTTAGCTTACCTATTAGCAGCAAAAAGATGATGATTTAGGCTTGAAGATGTAAGTTTTCAACTTGAATTCGCCTTTGCCGGACCTATGATTGCTTAAACTTGTGTATTTGCCTTGACTCTGTTTCCCTAGCTTTCTCCAAAAATAATTTCACTTTATCTTCCTTTTGTTTTTATTTTGTGAAAGAAAGAAAAATAAGTGAACATTTCCACCCTTTATATGGTAATTTTCAAGGCTAGTTTGGTAATTTTAGTTTTGGACACTTGTCTACTTTTCTTTGCACAAGCTTTAGAATGTTGACACATGCCTACTTAGGTGTCTTAAGATGTTTCTACACATGGACACCTAATGGGGTTATGTGTCACTATTTTATTTAATCTTGTGACACATGTCCTTCATCATTTTTTTTTATGTAAGCTTTATTTCATGACACATACCTTATTTTATATTGTTCTCCCAAAATTTATTCATATTATATTGTTTATTCCAAATAAACAATATAATTCATCATTTTCTTCCAGTTAATTCTAATATTAAATTATAATATTCATTATAATTTAATATTTACGGTAACCTCCAACCAGGGTTGTTACAGTTAGACAAAGGTTTTGGTTGTTTTGTTTGGATTGTACTTTCCATATCTTTTTTTTTTAAGTTTTTCAATATTTTCACTGGGTGTTGAAACAAGTCTACTAAGTACCTAGAGAATTCTAACTTTGCGCCTGATCAACGCATAGTCAGAGCCTGCAGGAACAAGGATAAACTTGTTTAGACACCGAATTATAAAAGTATTTGATAAAGTATTATATAAAGGATATTTTGATCATTTATTTTACCTTTCTAAATAAATTAAAATGTTTTAAATATTGTTTACTTCAAACTAACAAATTTGAAAATGGCTATTCATCATATTATAAATTGTTTAAATTGTTTTAAATATTAAAAATTCTAATTGAAATTATATAGTTTTAAAATAATGGTCCATCCTTGTCTTTCAACCTATTTTCCTTCCTAGATATACCTATTCTCATATTTTCCCTTCTAGCTATTCCTATTTTCCACCTTGATAAACTTACCTATAACCACAGTTATCAGGTATAATTTCAATATTCTTGTCATCTTGTCTTAATCTTATTCCTTTTTTATCTTTTCTGTGTTTTTCCGTACCTCATTCCTTTTCGGGGACGAAAAGTTTTGAGTGGGGGAGAGTGTAACAACCCTGCATTTTGTGATTATGTTAATTATATATTTTAATTATTTTAAATTGAATATTGATTTAAAAACTTTATTTTATTTATTAAAATAGATAATTTTGTTATTTTAAATATAAATTTTGATTTTAATGTGAATTAGGATTCCAAACATGAATAAATAGAATATTTTCCAAAAAGGTGAATTTTGGTCAATATGGTCAAACTTTGACTTTACATTTTTTAAATTATTTTTGAAAATTTGAATTTTATCTATATTTTATGAAAGTAAATAAAATTCTAAGCATACTGCTTTTCGTTTCGTTGAAATCTAATTAATATTGTGAAAGTTATGCTTTTTACACTATTGGATGTAATTTGTTGTATTTAACAAAATTGTTTGTTTTATTATTATATAAATAATATTTTTGTTTTTCATGTCATGTTATAATTTAGGTTTACATGTGCAACATGACATGTGATGTATATTTTAGTTTTAAAAACATTGTTAAAAGTGTAATTGAAATTTTCCAATGTCGGTCCTATTTTGTTTACAATTTTTAATTTCTAGTTTCAATTAATTAAAGTAATTCTTTATTTATTTTTCTATTTCTTAAGACCTTATTTTATTTTCATTTACACTTTATTTATTTTATTTACTTGACTTTTTTTGTTTAGAAGTTTTGTTGAAATTTTCCAAAGTCAATTGAATTTTATTTACAATTTTTAATTCTAGTATCCATTAAATAAAGTATTTTCTTTATTTATTTCCTACTTTTCCTAAAACTATTTGTTTATTTTTCATAATATCTATCTCTACCTTGTTTTTCTATTTAGACATTCATTTATTAATTAAATGATTAACTGTTTAGATTCCTTATTTATTTCTTGGAAAGAAATTTCAAATAGATATACGTTATTGCCTTAAAGGGCATATCTTTTAAAATGTATTTATTAAACATTATTGTATTTACTTGTTTGGTGAAGCTTTTTGTATAAATCTTTCTTTAATATATAGGAAACGCATCAATTAAGATATGTTACCAGTTTTAATTATAGGCATACGTTATGTTTGATTTCTTGCCTTTATATCTTTCCACCCTTTGATTTCCTACCATAACTTCTCTACAAATTTTACCGTACATTCCTTAACCCTAGCCGCCTATATCACTTTTTCACATGAAAAAATTTAGTTCCCATCTTCATTTCTCACGGCCATAAAAGAAAATAGGTAATGGCTTCCTCCAATTTTACCTTTTCTCTTCATCTTTCTATTGATTTTTCCATTTGTTTTGCCTTGCTTCCTCTTGTTTAGCTCGGCCTCAACCGCCACCACCTTCTCCGCCTACCCATCTCCTCGTGTGCCGCGCCATCCTCCACATCTGTCCTTTCCATGTTTCTCTGTGTGTGTGTATATATAGAGGTATGTGTAAAATTATAATGGGTTTATGTATATATATTTCTTTGTCAATCTATGTTTTAAATTATTGTTTTAAAGTATATAAATTTTATAAGTTGGTATTGGATCGGTTAATAGATATAAGCTTTAATATAATGAGTTACTTGATTTTATTTAAGTCAGATCTGAAGATTTTTGTGATTTTTTTGTTATATATTTGGTAGGAGGTTTCAAGATATATACAACATATATGTATCTAAAGTTGTTTCAAAGTATATAATTTTACTATATTCGTGTTTCAAATATTTGCATTTTATGATAGGTTGTATTATAGCAGATTTTGGTATTGATATATTATATATATATATATAGTTTGCATATACTATATAAGTTTATATCATTTATTATTCATTTATGTAAAAGCCTATACGCATAAATCTATGAGTTATTTATATGTGTAATAAAAATTTGCTTAGAGTATTTATATTAAAGAGTTATATAACACATCGTGTTAGGGTATACGAGATTTATATCAGCAACTTATATGTTCATAAGTATTTGAATTTTAGGTTGTTTTGATTCTTCTGTTTTATTTTTAATTGCTGCTACATATAATGTATTTAGATTTTTCCTATATTATATACATATAGTATATGTTTAGGATACAGTAAAGTATGTAGCTCTAACATCTATGCATATTTGTATATTGAATATAAAGCTTTCTCTTCTTTTGTTATGCATATATGTATATTCGTAGTACATATATTTATTAAAATATGGGTCTGCATATATAGTGTATTATACATAGTTTGAATATATATATATATATATAAGATTTTAGTTATAATATTTTAAAAATATGTGTTTTAAGGATAGTGATTTTATTGTATATATATACACACATATTATTTTAATATTTTTTTGAAATTAAGATTTTGATTTTTATAAAATAATAATAATATATATATTCTGTATATATGAAACTGATTGATTTTCTCATCGATTTCTCATTTTCAGCTTCGTTGAATTTGTGTTCAATCGTGCTTTGCTTTGAAATTCGTGCCTGGATTCGTAGCTCGTTTCTTTGTCAAATCTATCTAGCCTCCAAAAGGTGAGCAATCACTCACGATTAACGTTCTAATATTTATTAAATTTGATTTCAATTGAAACGACAATTGAAATATGTTGCTGTAGTTATTTAAATTGTTATATATGCTATTATATGTAATTGTTCACATGTGGGATATGACACCATATCCTATTGTTTATATTATATTGTTATTGACGATATATGCATATTGTTATATTTATATTATCTGTTATCACTTTACAAGTTCTCTGTTAGTACAGAATTCATTAGGGGTTGAAATGATACATATCTGAACAGATTTTAGAATAGGAGAAAATCGTTATGGGTTGAAATGATAAACCCAAGCGAATTTCATTGAATTGAATATGGGATTGCGGGTCGAAATGATATCTACCTGTATATATTACAGATTGGAATGATAAATATCTGTATCACTTGACCATAGGATAGGAAAATATATATAGACACCATTGGTCCATATATAAATGTTTGAAAATAATTTCTATGGTTTTGAAAAGAAATATATGGTTTTTAATAAATATTGGCTCTTAAAATATTATATATATATATATATATATATATATATATGGTAATTTTATATAAGGAGTTAATATAGTATTATTGAGATTGATTTAATACATATAATATGATTAAGTATTTATTTAAATCTATATATCAAAATAGATTGTTGTAATAATTTGAATAAGTTAAGGTTGAGATGATAAAGCTGAATTGATTGAGATTGTATTTAATTAAGAAATCTACTAAATTTAATCGGTTTGAACTATTGAAGTAGAAGTTTAAGATTGATTTTATAATTTGATTTTTGATTTAAAGTGACTAAATGGATATTTCAAGTTTAAACAAATCGAAAGGAACGTTTAGTTTAAGGGTAAATTAAGGTTATTTAAATAATACAGAATTTATTAAGTGGATATTTCTAGACTAAATAATAATGAGTTAAATCGAGATCTAAATGAGACCTTTAAATTGAACTTTGAAAATGTTGAATACTAAAGCTTTGAAATGCTAGAATTTAAATGGCTTATTTGTGATCCAGATTTGTATTTGAAATCAATAAAATTTGAGTTTGTTATTTAGAAACTGAATTGAATTAAAATGGATAAATCAAAATTGAATTAAATGTGAATTTGGAACTCGAATTGATTGGAATCTATTTGTGAAATTGTGGAAATATATATATTTAACGGAAATGACAATTTGGTTTTGAAGTATAAATTTATTGAAATGACCACGGTGTTATAGTGTATATTTTCTGCATTGGAGATAGTTTCACGAATCCTTAGAGGATGGTTATCCCAAACATCCTTTTAAGTTAATTGTATTTCAGTAGATATTTCACTTGATTTGGATTTATTGATATAAGAATGTTAATCCTGACTTGAGTGTTTTGTGTTTTGTTTTACGCTCGGGTCAGACTGAGTGATACAACATTTGAGACTCACCTTTAGAGTTCGGAGCTCATTTGGAGATTCAACTATCGATTCAGCTTTCAGTTTTTTCCAGTTGATTGGTTCAAAGATGTCATCTGTTTGTATTCGAGACTTCGGTGTATTTGAGTTATCCTGCTATATTTTATTTCTAACTCTGATATTTATATAGTAGCTTCATGAACTACTATTTATCTATTCCGCTGCATTATATTACCCTGTGTCTGTGATTCTGTGATTATTTTATTTACTGTATATGCTGACTTTCGCCAAAATTTAAATTAACAATCTTATATTTTGAGCAATTCAAGTCTGACTGTGTGAATTATTGTCGATTTGAATGGTCCAAAATATCAGGTCGTTACAATTTATCTATCAAATAAATATACAATTACTTAAAACATTATTAGTTATATAATTTCTTAATAATTTTTGAAACTTAATACATAATTAACTTAAACATTATTTAAGACATACATACACATACATCAGTATGTATATTTATTTTAACTAATTAACTATTGATTATTTATTTAATTAATAAAATTAATTAAATATTAAATATTGTTTGAAAAATATTTATTTATTTTCAAAACAATTTTGAAAAATATTTTATAACTTCTATGAAATGTATTTTATATTATAAATTAAACTTTTAAATTAAAAATTTAGCTAAAATTTTCAAATTAAAATTTTTAGCCTAAGGCCCAAAATCAATTCAGGGCTGTATACTAGGGTTTACCTTTTTCTTCCATCATCCTTTAGTCTAGGTTAGGAGCTAGGTAAGGGGACAACTTGATTACCTAAACCTAATCCTAGACCTTTCTAGACACCCTTCTAATTAGGTAGACTTTAATAAGTTAACCATGATATTGCTTATTTATATGCATAAACCGTTAGTGCTCCAATACCATTGAAGGAATCGAGCCAGTAGAAAATAGGTTAAATAGATGAATTTCAAATAAAAGTCCATTTTGGATCATGGTTGGGCGTATGATGTCTAATTGATTTTAAATCTAATTACGGTTTGTTTCAAATAAAATCTGCTTTTGTTTAATTTGTTTAAGAGGAGTTTACCTGATTAATTTATTTTAATCAATTTAATGTTTATGAAAAAAAGAGTATGCTAAATATACTCAAGTGTATGTATGCATGTAAGACAATTACTTGTTTTGTATTATTATTTTGGTGAGTAAAGGGTCGAATTGTAACTTATGGGATACTATGTAATATGTCATTAATGTCATAAATGAAAAATTAACTAGAAATTACATCCATTATTATTGATTTGACCAAATTTACGTCTGGAACGGTTATGATTATATTTTGAATATGCTCATGTGATTATGGTGCAAGTGCAATATATAAATAGTGTACATGGTTAATGTGCATGTTTGCGGGTGTCGAAATTTGCACCACAACAAACACATTCGTCGTTCGTTATTGATGGTTTTATTATAAAATTATACTTACACACACATCTTAAAATTCATTGACTAGTTTTATATGTTTTGAAATTTAAAAAATCAAAAATTTGAAAACTTGATTTGATTTAGGAGTGATTCAAAATTAAATATGTGATTTTACCAGGGCAGTTATGATAATGGTTACCGTTACCATTTTGTAAATAACGTTATCATGTCGTTTTTAGTGGTAAATTAAAATTGTTTACCATTACCGTTGCCGATTGACTGATATACCAATAAACTGGTAATCATTATGCTGGTAATGGTAAATTACCGTTTGTCTAGAAAAATAATAAACCGATATTTTTTTACACTGAATGATGCTTCATTATATATCTCATTGGGTCAATCAATAAAGGACATAGAAAAGAAGTGTATTTATAATCATTTGAGTTGAATTACTAAAATAAATTGACATATTTTCCTGCTTTTAAATACCCGTAATACAACATCTTACATGAATCTTAATGTATTACGAATGAACTGGTAAATTACCGTTACCGTTGGTTTTGAAAAAATATTACTGATTTTTTACCGTAGAAAATAGTAAATTTACCGTTAGCATACCGATTATACTGGTATACCGACTTTATTTTAAAATGGTAACCAATTGACTGGTAATGGTATGGTAGTGGTAAATTTACCGTTACCATAACAGCCCTAGATTTTAAATAAAAGTCCTTTAATAAATTTTGAAACACACACATACATGCATACACATATAGATAATAATAAAATATATTTTACATTCATAATATATATAAATAAAACTTATATTCAATTTCATAAAATAAATTTAGATAATTAATATATATGTAGTTTACTTACATTTATATATGTACAAAATGTGTTATAAAATTGTTTCCTTTTTTCAACTAAAATAGTTTA
Organism: Allium cepa; assembly: GCA_030765085.1. Taxonomy (NCBI): domain Eukaryota; kingdom Viridiplantae; phylum Streptophyta; class Magnoliopsida; order Asparagales; family Amaryllidaceae; genus Allium; species Allium cepa. Next base: position 1,012,177,502 of record CM060928.1, read on the forward strand.
AATCCACTTTTTCTAAGTTTATGACAAACAACCATATAATATTGTTATGTATATTTTTTTTAGCATTAGTCTCAAAGCAGCAACTAATAATAGATTGTATAACATAGGAATATTTAAATTTGTTGCATGAGATATGGCATCTATACTTTACTACCATGATATAATATATAACCAAAATGAGATTGGCTAATTATCTTATAAAGTAGCCTAAGATTCACACCTTGAATGATTGAATAACTCCTAGATTCGACAAGCACCATTGTCCCAGTGGTTAAGTGATTCGGCTTTGGTGCGAGAAGTCACAAGTTCGAAACTTGCGTAGCATGATTCGAACATATATTGACATGTGGTTTGTGTTCTGTTATCCCAGTGACATGTTGTATCTAAGTATCATTTCAAAAAAAAACTCCTAGACTCAACCCGATCAACCTTGAGATTTTCTTACGATCCAGAGATGAACACCGCTTATTTTATTCTACTAGTGCGAACACGTGCTTCGCCTGGGGACCGCACTCAAACTCTTATCACCATACATGTTTAAATGATTTATATGGTTCATTGATTAAGAAATAGTGATCTTTTTTTATCAATTTTTAAACAAGTTTGCATTTTGTCTAAAACTTGTGTACAAATCTTTGAAAACAGTAATGCAGATAGTACTGGTGCTTGATAAGCAATTGCAAAATATCGAGCAAAAATGGTTTCAAAGATAAAATTTCCACACAATACACATATAAATTATACACATATAAATTTATTGTGTGTGCATCAGCTGTTGCTCCATGCATCAGCTGTATTATATGTAACTTCATTTGGTGAGATACCTTTATCAATCATTTCATTTAGTACTTGATGTCGTTGATTCCATTTGTTGCTTCGGTAATAACTATCTATAAGAGCATTGTAGGTAACAACATTTGGTTTACACTTGACTATTGATCTAAAAATGCCAAAAGCAACGTTGACATGATTCATGAGAACGCAGGTGTTGATGATGATCACATAACTGACTATGTCTAGGAACACATTATGCAGCATCATATTATCGTAGAATGATAACATTAGAGGATAAATAGATTTATTTCTGTTTTGAACGATTCTTGTGAAAAATATGTTAAATCTAAAGCATACATATTTTATTTCTGAATTGTTGGAACCAACAACCATTATTCAACAATATTTATTTTAATGTGAAGAATATCATTATATTTCTTTTATAGTCAAAGCAAATTCAAAATAATAAGAAGCATATAATTGTGTTTAATGCTTTTGAGCTTTCTGGTTCCATTTCTAATTTCATCTAACATTATTGCCATATTTTGATACTGTTGGATTTCGCCAGATTTGACTGCAATTTGTGAAAGTAGAATCAGAGGCTGGAAATTTTCAAAACAATCAACGACATAAATTATTTAAAAGAAATAAAGTCAAACAGATTTAATAACTTTAATAATAGGAATAATCCGAAAAACTATGATTTTAAAAAAATTATTTTAGCTATCAATAATGGATATCATTGGAAAGCATATTAAATTTGAGATTTAATAGTGAAATCGATTCTTAAATCCAATTAATGTAGAAAAAGTTATCACATTTTAAAGTTTGGAATAGAAAGAAATTAAAAACATGACTGTTCATTTTTCAAAATATGAAGGAGGCCTGTGTGCTCTTGAAATCTAACTCAATAATAATAGTATAGTATAGATTTGCTTTTGGAAATTATATGGTCATGGATAGAATTTTTTTGATAGAATGAACAAGGGAGGAACCTGCAAAACAGTGACAATTCATGTGTTTAAGTAGGCATTTAAGAGGAGGAAAAGGAGGAGGACTTTTCGCCTTCCTTTACTCATTTATTTAATACCATTTCAAAACAATTTTGAACGATCAAAATCTCCACCCACGGATTGGCCATGCTAGAGCCTTAGTGAGCCTTCATAAACTCCTAAACCCATTTAGTAATTAATCGAAGCAAATCAAATTTAAATATTTTATTAATATCGTATATTGATATTTACGTATACAAGTTTATAGACATACTTTATTAAATACTAAAGGTAAACAAAATCAAATAAAATTTAATAATAAATATTTTATAAATAATAATTAATTTACAAAAATTATACATAACTTAAATCATTTGGTCTTTCAGAGTATTCACTATTACGGTTATACAATTCATAGTTATAAATTTGGTCAATGATTAATATCGAACAATTCAAATATTAACATTTACACATTACTGTTGCTAGTGGTGTGACAGTTTGTTCGAAGTTATTGCTCACACGTCATTTGGGTAAAATACAATTTTATTATTTTAAACAGCGCCTTTCAATAACGATTATATACACCAATTCTCTTCATAAAAAACATACCACTTATGGATTATGGAATTAGGTTGGTTAAAATTCCTACATCATCCACATTTTATTCGGTCATCCAAAATATGAAGTCCTTAGTTCAATAATAATAATTATTAGTAACTATACTGCTCTAGCAAGAGACCTTGATTTTAAGTAATTACAGTTGACCGTAATACTTAACTCATAAAACCGAAGAGATGAATTTTCTATTGAATAGTGTTTCACTTCTAATATTTTAGTTAAGATCCAACTATAGTCGTTCGACGTACCTCATGTCGTGATTTAACTATAATCAAAATCAAAATTCCATATTGAAGTTCAATAGTATTCTCAAGTCGATAAAATTATCTAATACTGTCACTTTGAGATTCTCTACTTAGTAATATTAACCAATAGAAAACCCTGGAGTGATTAATTCCATAATTATCTTATAACTATCAGTGCATAACTAATTGGTGTCTCCAATAATCATAATTAATACACTACCCAATATTTCGAGAGTGTTACGTACACTAATCTCAACTGATGTATCGATATCCTGTCTCGAAATATTTTAACAATGAATATTTAAAATAATATGTTATTTTATATAGTTATATTTTTCTCATGATTGCAGCTCTTTGTAACAACTATCACATAACATATTATTTAAGCATTCAAATTATATACTTTAAATTAATTGCTTAATTAATTATATCATAAAGTAAAAGTATATTACAGAAGTCAAACACATTTATTACGAACACGATTAGATATCGAGTTTGATATATGTAACAAATTATACAATTGTTCATATGCCATACTCCTAACTGTATCAAAATCGACCCTTAGTTAAATAATAACATATGAATAAAAATTTGGTGTAGCTTGAGTTTTAAGATATAATTATTGTATAAGTACAATAAAAATCTTTGTTTCTCGTAGTCTAGTTGTATAGTATTTCTAATTTATATATCCACATTTCCAATACTATTCAACTAAGCATTATGGAATTTAACTGGTAAGCCAAAATTGCGTTATGCATACGATGTGGCGCATATTTTGCAAATTTATGGCACACTTGACATTGTATTGGAAGGGAATGGGCATCGATTGAATTTTCATTGTTGTCTTTTTTTACCCTAACTCATTCGGCTTATCTCAACTCGAAAGACATGCTCATCATCTACCTGTTATTGTCATTCTCCCATTGTAATTTATTGAAGTTATATTTACATTGAAGAGTAGACTTCTCTAATGGTTGACCATTTACATTTTACCATCTCTTTAAATTCTGAGCAATGGCTTCTGCATATGCTTATTTATTAGTGTGTACCTGTGCTTACATACACGGACAGCTAACTAGCTAATCGTTGGTTTATTTTATTTTTTGTTTTGCATGTATAAATTTCATTTATTTGTTATAGCCATTGAACTGTGAGTCACTTTGTAGTGTGTGAGTACAAATTGAAAGATATATTAGTTGTAGTATTGATGTTACTTCTGCAGCTGACGTTCCCAATCTATTATAGATTTAGTTGGATCTCAGTATCGTTAGTAATTTTTATGCCTTGTATACTTAATTTTTAGTGCATTGTACAATTTCAAAAGGCATACAGATCTGATTGGGAATGTTTTCGTATTCAGTCTTAAGAATAAAATAGTGATGTTATTTTTATACGTTGTATACATAATTTTTCCTGCATTGTATACTTTTAAAAAGGAGTGTAGTTGTGGTTGGAAGCGATTTCACATTTACTCCGAAGGAGAAAGTAGCGATGTAAGTTAGGTGCATGAATGAAATTTGTTATGTTATCATAATGGATTTAGCATGATGTTTCACTCATAATGATTGAATTTATTACTTTATTCCTTGTTTTTGATAATAATTTAATTTTTATTATATGAAATGAAATGTACAACATGTTCTCTTTTTTTGGTTACCCAAAAATATGCTCACCCTTTTTTGCATGCTTTTCATGTTAGCCTGATTTTTTAAACTCATTACGCAGATAACCTTGTTTACAAACTAATATCAAACATAGTCTTGTTTTGACCAACTTAACGTTGAGTTGAACAGAACATACTGTCGCCATTTCAAATCGTGGCAATATATTATTATATTTATGTTGGGTATAGTTTAATGACTTTTCAAAAGTTGCTCACTACGTTTTTAGCAAATTGTACACTAACTTCGTTTCAAAAGACGTCGGTGTATTTTTCATATATATATTGATCACGTAGTGGGTGACTTTTCGAAATTCGCTCACATACAATTTGCTACGATCGTAGTGGACTATTTTTGGAAAGTCGTCAACTACATGATCAAACATAAAAAAAATACACCGGTGTCATTTTAAATGGCATCAATGTTTACTGGCTGGTTCAATGCTGAACTAAGCAAAACATGGCTATGTTAGTTTTAAAAAAAAATGCTATTTGCGTAAATAATTAAAGAAATCAAGCTAAAATGAAAAAATCCTCCTTTTTTTCTATCTTAGCGTCTACCTATTTCAGCTTGAAACCTGGATGACTATTAGAACAATCTAAAATTTGTTGGTCATAACAATTTTTAATTAAACGTAGCAGTAATTGCTGTTTTGAGAATCACGGTTGTAAATATGGATAAGTTCACTAGGAAAGAAGAGAACGAATGAAATGTTGAAGTCAGTCATTGCAATAGAAATTAATTTTTACATCAATACCAAAAGCGGTAGATACATAGAAGATACGTAAGTGCATTTATAAACAACCGGGAAGCAAAATACAAAGTTGCAAACGGAAATAAACTACATAGTGGAAAACCAGTTATGTACGCGTAGCAGTTCAAAGTTGAAGCCGGTTGCACATCATATTAAATTTTAAATGAGACAACAGCCCTATATGAGGTTGATCTACAATATAAGAAATATTTGCAAATTGAGGTAATCCTTGTGAGTTTGAACCGTTATTATTTTTGATGTCTACAACTAAAGCGTTTAACTGTTCCATAGTGGTGGAGATGCAAAATTAATAGCAAAGATAAAATAGGAATAAGCAGAAAATAACGGAGATGGAAAAAGCTTCATTGGATATAAAACCAAATATTTAAAGTTAATTTATGCTCATTTTAAAATCATTTGTGTGGAAATTAAATATGGTTTAATCTTATATAGCAAAACCGAAGAACACCATGATTTATGCAATTTTGATTTTATTATTTATGCAACTTAGATTTGTCACTACCATGTATTTCTAACTTATATTAGTGCACTTATGCCTTAAAATTAGATCTTTGCATCAACTTTGTTAATTTAATTCAAAAAAAAAAGTCAAATCAGCATTTTTATATTAATGTTGTTAAAACAGACACTAAAAATCCTTGATTTAGTGGGTGTAACAGAAAATAGCTGTGTTTAAAGCGAATCTTCTGTTTAATAACACTATATTGAAAAAGCGTAGAGGTCGAAAAGCAATATGCGCTATGGCAGGATTTCCTCAAGGCTTTGAATCCATAGCTTTTGGCACTTGTTTGTACTATTACACATGGGATGAAGATATGTTCCTCATCTAAATTGTTAAAGTACAATCATACATGAATGCATCTTCACTTGGTAGTACAGTTCTCCCACTCCATTTTCTAATGCCATTGCTAATTGAATTAGTCAACAAATTAGATAAATGATTTTCTAATGCCATTGCTAATGAAAGTTAAGAGGTATTTATTGTGCTAAAAGTAGAAGTGTTGTTGAATTTTGCTATTTATATGTATGTGTATGCATGTGTTGTGTGTGAGGAAGGTTTGATGACATACATATTTTGAAGCAACCATTTAGTATCCATATCATAAACTACAATGTTCTAAATGCTACAAAATATTGTACATATTCAATCTATATATAAATGATCGTCTAGCATTTTCAAAATAATAATTCACGAATTTATCGTTTGAACATCCATTCAAGCTATTAAATTTATATCATACTAAATATATATTGAAATGAACGTAGATTTTATAGACTTGATTTTTTACGTGTAATTAAACATCTACAAAATTTTGTATCGCTGTAGATACGATGAAGGGGCTACAAAACAAAGATGTCGTTGGACTATCTTATGCACACACAACTAATATTCGTTTGTAAACCTAAACCATGCATCAAACATACTAGTCACGTAATCTAGCTAACTTGCGAGATTTTTATCCAACTTGGTCATAGAACTTGACATTTTGGCACACAATTCCAAACCTCACTGATGATATACGACTCTTCTTATGGTCTACTATTTTTAACAGTTCAAGCTTACGTACTAAACATAATATTATTGATATATGATTTCTATGTTGATGCAAATACATGCACAGAAACAATAATGCTATCGTCTTTTTTCGGATGTAGGAATAGTTGGACTGAAAATTTCACAAATTCCATACTTAAAATAAACATCTGTACATCCTGCCTACTACAATAATGAAATAACACTATAATTTGGGATAGCAAATGGACTTAATAGTCTTCATTGACCTTCATTGATGAAGGTAGCACTGTATCCCGCATACCTCCTTACCATTTCAAGCGAGAGGATAATGAATGATGGTGGTGAAATTAACTATAGTTTAATGGCCAACCATTTTTTAATAAAACTTGTAGATAAAATTAATAATACTAACACCTCGTTTGGATCGATTTATATAAGTCGTTTTTTGGCTTTTGAAAGTCAAATTAACTTTAAAAATAATAAAAGCGACTTATATAGTCGATCCAAACAAACCCTAATATGAGGTTATGTAAAAAGATGAAATAAGTTGTCTCCCTTATCATCGCCACAATTTAATCAATTTAAATGGTCCACGATGATCAAACCAGATGAATCGGTAAGTAAATAATTATGAAAAGAAAACGGTCTTATCTAATGTAAAATATTTGCTTCACAGTTTACTGGACCTATTCAATGGCCGAATTTCATACATATATTTGATGATAAGAAGTTGATAAACGGTCAAACTGAGTTGCCACCAAATGTTTACCACATGATGTAACATTCAAAGTTACCATTCAGTAAATATTAAAACTGTAAAAATGAAAGAGGAACTACGTTGGTTACAGTTTTAAGCAAATAGAAAACTCCAAATTTTGGCCTGTGGATGTCAAGCGAAAAATAATAGTCTGAAATCAAATCTTCAAAGGTCATCATTATCAACAAAAAATAATGAGGCAGCAAAGATGCATGAACACTTCAAAACAATCCATAAGAACCAACGATAATTTCATAAGCAATAAACTGCTAACAATCCATTTGTTGGGAAAAATAGAATTGAGCTTACAATCCAAACTGTGTTTTATATTGTAGCTTTTTCCCCATTTGAAATATGATTCAAACCATTATAAAGGTTTTAAAACTAACTTTTATGGAAGTCCTCCAATCCCTTGCCCATGACAAAATGACCGAGTGCAAGCCTGCACAAAAGTACTGCCTGCACAATGCCTTACCTTCTACATCGGCTTCTTTATTAATTGCAATCTACGAACCTCAAAAGAAAGAAAGAAAAAAGTCATACTAAACAAGTACAGTTACATTTAAAACCATATACTTTGTTACATGGGCTGAATATGTGCTAACGTTAATTTCACTAGCTTGGAAATTGTACAAAAACATTACGAATTAACATGAAAGGTGAACATAATTACATACTTACAGACTGAACTGAACTAAGGACTAACAATATTACATCAATCCATCAAAATTTTTACAGCCTGCAATTATAACAGCCAACAGAACAATACAAATGCACAAACTAAATCACATATAACAGTAACACCAAAGTCCTTAAAGAACAACAATCCTAGTTGATTGAAATAATTTGATGTCCATAGCTTACAAGAAGTAATTAGCCCAAAACTGTAAAAAAAAAATTGTCAGTTCTTTTACCATGTTGCCCATTTAACGTATAACAGTCTTAAATCTTCACGCAAATTACAAACGTTTTATATTCCGCGCCTAACCTTTTAGATCACTTTTTAAAGTACTGTATAGTAAATTCCATTAAAGAAAAAAATTACACTGACAATTAGTGCTACTGCAATTACAAAAAACTATTATACAACTTTAGAAATTTAAAGAACTAATTGGCACAATAAGAAACAAAATTTTAAGAGCAAAAGGTGAATTTCAACTGCGAGCTCTACAATTATTTCACATTCAATACAAAATGACAATGATATTCGGATCCCCACAACGTTTGGGCTATAAGACACATTCATGAAAAACAGTGACAGAATGATAACCAACGATAGCCTACATGATCACTCATATTCAAAAAAAAAAAAGAGAGAGAAATAAAGCAGTAAAACAGAGGGGTTTTATTTCAATTCCAAAAGCCATAGAAAATTATAGTATATGAATGGAGTAAATTCAAAACCACAAAAGGCACTTTTATATCTTCTCTTCTGCAACCAAAATACAGTTGCAATATACTCAAGAACCCGAATTCCATATATTTATTTAATAAATTAAAGTTATAATTCTTCCAATTTTTAATCATACCTTTAACCCAAATGCAATTGGAATTGTTGATCAAATAATTCAGATTGATATTCACAATTTCGTCCAGATCTGTATAAATTGCCACTTATTTTACCGTGTCACACATTTGGTGTATAAAATACTTTTAAATCTTCACAAAAATGGCAAAGCTTCACATTCCTGCCCTAATATTTTAAATCGCCTTTTAAAGTACAGTTCAATAAATTCTATAAAATAATAAAATATATGACAATTACTGCTGCTTCAATTACAAAATACAGTTCTAACGCATCGGAAAATAAAAGAACCAATTGGCATGATAAGAAACAAATCACTCAGAGTAAAATGTTAATTTTAATTGTGAGCTTCTTACTTAAATCACGTTGAATATAAAATGACTAAATAATATTTGGTTGAAACCCTACAATTTTTGGGCTTAAGATACCTTCCTGCACTTATTCTTAGAACAGCGACAGAGTGATTGCTTACATGTTCAAGTTATATTTGAAGGACATGATAAAAAAAAGAAATAAAACGAAGATTTTTCTATTCCTAAAGGATTAGAAAATTACAGTCTATGAATGGAGTAAATTAAAAACCAAAAAATGCACCTTTTATGTCTTCTCTTCGGCAACCAACTATGGTTGCAATATATTCAAGAATATGAATTCCACTCATCCACCTCAACATTTATTCAATGAATCTATAACAACAAAACCTTGAAGCAAGTTTCAATAAGAACGGTAAGCAACTGAACCAAAATATGTATTAAACTAACATTGTGGCATTGCAGTTTTCACTATTAGAAAGTTATTGGTGAAGAATCCAAGAAACAAACAAGATGTTTTACTGTAAAATAACAATTAAACACATTGCAATCATTTGTAACCATAAAATCTTCAAGTAAGCGAAATAAAAAACCACTTAGGAAAGTGAAAGAAAGTGCATTAGACTAACATGGTACCCTTGCAGCTTCTCTGTAAGAAAGTTACAGCTGAACCTTAGAAACAAGCATGATGGTTTGCTGTAAAAGAAACACATTGCAATCATCTTTAATCCTTGAGGAAACAAAAGGTTGTAAACTATTCTTTAGCATAAAAATATAAAGATGATTAACCTGGTTAATATATATTTTTCATATCAGATTCTATGAAACCTCATTTATATGTGCCATCGTCTTCTCTTCTAAGTGAAACTAAGCTTTCGTTATACCAGACAAACTCTGAAAGAACAAGATTGGGATTTTGAAGTTTGTTATAACAAACAAACTTTGGAGGTAAAGGATTGAAATTTTGAAGGTCAACATACTCCTCTTCTCGAGCATCAAAGCTGGACAAGTATAGTTGACCATATCCATAGCAGCCTAGTATGAGAGACTCTCCGTTTTTTGAAAATCGTACTACTTCAGGAAACACCTGCCATTCCGGGCTGCCAATAGGTCCAAGTTTACATATTTTTTTCCAAGACTTCTTCACACCGTATTCATCCAACATCCATATTTCAAAATATGTGTCATCGCTTTCAAATGGTTTAAAATTCACATTTTTTATGTAACACAGTTTGTCGTTCAAGAGATCCAAACCATTATCAGTATAATCGTAATGATATTCCACAGGCAGCGGCATTGTTTCAAATACTTCATTATTCAAATCTAGTGAAATTAGAATGGGAGAAATTTCATCATGATGAGTGTATCCTGTCCAAAAACATGTCCCTTTATTGCATGTTGCTACAACGCAATCGATATCTTGGAAAGGCAAAACATCATCTTTATGTATTACTTTCCAAGAATCGGTTCTCAGGCTGTATACCTCAACTAGATTGTTATACTTATTTCGGCGGTGATAAAGGATTTTTACAAACTTGTAGTCATTGCTTTTTGCATCAAAACCAAATCCAAATATGGGAATCATTCCATCACACAACAATAGACATTGATGAGATTCCGGTAGAGGGCTTAACTGTTTTGTAGCAGGGTTCCACAAAGCAACATTTCCAGATTCTTTACTTAATAAAGAGACTATACCATTATATGAATTTAAAATAGTTATGTTATTAACTGAATACCATGGTTGTTCGTAACCCAAATTACTATACACTTCATACTTGTTTCCACTGAGCAAGCAAAATTTGGAATCATAATCATCAACATATGATGATAACACATGACGCGCAAGGAGACAATTCTTATTACTGTTATGATTATAGTGTTCGGTGATGAAAGTTGAACTATCAATTAGAGAACACCATGATCTACAGACAGATCTAAATCGTAATAAAGATATCACTGGTAGCCACAGCATAATGTCAAACAGCAGATCTTCATGCATGGTACACCTAATATCCATGGATGAATATTTTATAATCCAGAAAACAAAAACTAAAAACGGCAGAATTATCATACAGTAGAATGTTTAATCTAATTTCTATTTTATTGTTAACCCAGAAACTCAAAAAAACAAATCCCTATGGAAAAAGGAAAGTAAACACATAAAAGTTATATGTAGAAAAGCTACACATGTCGTCGGTAACATTAATCACCCAAACAACTTAACCAAGGTTAATCCAATTTATTAACATAGTTAAGATATTTAACTAGTGGTAACTGTCTATTAATAGGAAATCTTCACAAAACATTATAATTAGGAAAATATTAAACTAACATTCTTTATACAGTCACATCATTAAAACTTGCGCTTTAGCCCTTCCTGTTTTGGTCCCTTCTAAATAAGAAAACTATTTGCAGAAGTAATAGTACAAAACACAGGTTATTTTAATTGCTAAATTTCAAATTGAATGGATGACATATGTTTAATTTCCAAAGAAGAAGTAAAAGACTAGTGTTCGAAGTAATTCAGTGTTTCGATAGCTTACCTATAATTACTCCGACAGTCTGCATCATTCTTATCATCCCGAAGAGTAGTCACTCTATTGCATTTTTGGTATCGACCAACCTCTTGCTCTATGCTTGCGTTTTTGCTGGATTGATTTCTACCTGATCATTGACAGTATGAGCCTTATAATAACAAAAGATGCAAATTCACAATTTTAAACCAACTGTGGTGTTAAGAAAAGGCTCATCTAAAATAAGCTCGACTAAGATGGTTTTTTAAGAAAAGCTTATCTAACACTGACCATGGCTCGATAGGTGCCAAGGGTAACAAAGAATTCATCATAGGGTGGGCTATGTTCTCATTAAAATTTTGCAAATATTATGTGGAAATGACGGCGGTAATGAAAATATTGTTATGCACGGTGTAGTCAAAGCGCGTGCCTAGACACAAAAAAGCACAAGGCACACCTAGTGAGCCTTTTTGGAACTCAAGGCGCGAATGCTAGCGAAGTTCAAAAAAGCGCGGAAAAGCTCTAAAGCGCAAAAAAGGTGCAGAGCAAAAAAAGCACACTTTTCATTTATTTTGAAGAAAATTAATTTTTTGAGCGTTCAAACCATCTTCGCCCAGCCCAAATCCAAACCCTAGGCCCTCATGTCGCGTGATATCGCCTGTCTGCCATCGACATCGCCTGTCGTTGCCCGCACCTGCTTCAACCGCTGACCTTGCCAGACGTTGGCACTTCTCAACCCTCTGCCGCCGTCAACCTTGAGCTTCTCCTTCTCAGTGGTATGTTTTTTTCCTTTACTTTTAAGTATTTAAGTTTATAGTTTAATAATATTAAAACTGAATTGTGTTAAATTGTTTGAAATTTTAAAACTAATTTGTTTAAAACTTCAAATTTACTAATTAAAATATGCTATAAGTTTTTTTAAAAAAACAGAACTGATTTTCACATAACATTTTGAAACTGGTCTGTTTAAAACTTCATTTTAAAACTATTTTGAAATTTAAAGTTTGTTTTTTACATAGCATTTTTATTTTGAATTTTTTTAATATGAAGTAATTTTCAAAAATTTAAATAAACGTTCAAAAAAGATTTGAAGTAAATAAAAAAATTGCAAGTATACACAATTTTTTATTCTCAAACCTGCATGTTCAGTAGTGGTTTTGGCTGCAGTTTTTATAGTGCAGCAGCAGGAAAAAGAGCATCTAAAGTGCACAACAAAGCATAGCCTTAACTGCATTCGTTATGTGGCAAATAAATACCATAGGCAAATAAATATCGTATGTAACAACCCAGGGTTTTGTAATAATTAATTATCGTCAAATTGACGATTAAATTGGTTGTTAATGGCTTTTGAGTGTTTTAAAAGGTTGAAATTCTTTTGTTAAAGTGTTAAATGTTGTGCGGGCTTTAAAATTTAATTTGGCCCATGTTGCTTTTGCTTGGTGCTATGTTGTATCCAGCTAGTACCGTTCCACTCTCTCTCGTTTTCATTCGTTCGAAACCCTAAACAAACGAACGAAAGAAAAAAAATGACGGCTCGTTTTAGTTCGATCCTCTTCCTTCAGCAATTAGGGTTTGATCGATTTATGGCCGCCACGGCTTCGAATTTCCCTTGGCTCTTTTCTTTACCACCACGTTTCTGACTTAGTTCGATGTTGGCTTCGGCCGTTGGATTTGGGTTCTTCGAAACCGAGGTGAGTGAATTTTCACTCACATGTAGTTCATTCTTAATATTGTGCTTCTGCGGTTTGATTTTTGCTTCGATGTTGTTCTATTTCGGCCGGTGATTGAATCTGTTTTTTTATTACATGTTCAAAACTGTCATTGATTTAAAACAACATTGATTTGGAGTTGCGATTTCTAGATGATTTTCATTGTTTCTCTAACAGTTTTAAAATTTACTTTGGTTAAAAAAAAATTGCCTTTGACTTTGCTTTGTTGACTACGGCTTTGATTTTGGTTACTCTGTTGCTTCAATGAATCTGTAAAATTCATGTTGAATTTGCACCACTTTCTGTTGCAAGTGTTCTCTGTTCATTTCTGTAGCATGGTCGACTTGTTCAATTTGCCGTGTGCATTTTATGCTATGACTTCGGCTTGATTGCTCTGGTCTGGTCCATCTTGTATTTCACTAGAATGTGCCATTATCTTCTGTAGCTCGAGTTGCTTCAACATAATGCTGTATTTATTATTTTATTTTTGGTGGCATTTGTTTGCTGTTATGTTGGTTCAGTGATATTTGATGTGTTTATCCATTTATGTGGTAGCTGGACTTGATTATTTGAGCATTGCTTTATTGTGGCCTTGAGCTTCACTGAGTTTGTTGTTGCATTCCTTTGTGCTTTGATTTAGACTTGCAGTTAAGTTGAGTTGCAGACTTCATGTTGCCTTGACTTTGGTTGTTGCATTTATGTAGTTGTCATGTGTGTTTGTTGCACTATGTAGTAGCCGTGCTTGTGCATTTTGACGTTGTTGGGCCACCAAGTCAGTCGCATATAAGTTTGATCCATATGTATGCAGCTCCATGTTGCACCTCTGATTCATTTTGTCCATGTGCAGTGCGTTATGCACATTCATTTGTGTACAATTCATTTGTGTACAATTGGGTTTGCATATAAGTTTGGTCCATATGTCTGCAGTTTCATGTTGCACCTCTGTTTCATTTTGTCCATGTGTTGTCCAGTTGAGTTCGGCACTCGTATTATCCAGTTTCACAGTGCATTTCCTATAAACATTGGCAGTTCACCTTTATTTGCTTTGAAGGATTGTCACATAGGCAAGCATCCCTTAATTCAAGAAAGCATTGTTACTTTTTTTTTCTCGGTTAGTATTATTGCATAACTGGTGGCTGCCAACTTTGTTCACTTTTAACTTGTATTGTATGAAAATGTTGTCACTGCCCTTGTGGTCAGTGATCCTGTAGCTTGTGAGTGCATCCCTGGTGCACTTGTGTTGTTTGGATCTGGAATACTTATGCACTTCCATTGTATCATTTTGTACCCACACTTCATGTTCATTTGATGGATACTGGATGGGTGTTGTGCTTGTTGTTGCAGTCCTATCTGGTTCATTTTGATTTGAGTCGATGCCATTTGCTTCTGATTCGTTGATCTTTTATGTATTTCATGCTGTGGTGGCAAGGCAGCACACGCGTGCATGTACTGCAGCCCCACCAGAATTGATATTTTTAAGTGATATTTCAATTACTTGAATTGTTTTGTCCAATTTAATATTTTGAAATTATATTTTGATTTGGTTTAATTTGATGATTTTGTTGATATCTAATTATCTTTTTGATAATTAGATTATGAATTTCTAATTATTTATTTAATAATTAGATTTTGTTGTTAATTGCCGTTTTGGCAATTCTGTTGTTTTCTAAATCATCTTCATTGATAATTCTTTCATTTATCTTTGTTGAAAATTTAAATTTGTCGATTTGTTGTTTAACACCGTTAAGTGTTATATTTACCGTTATCCGATTTCTTTATTTAAGGATTGAATAGGTGAGATTTATTGTGACTGACGTCTATTTGATTATTTAATTATTATTGTTTATGTGCATTAATAACTGTGTTTGAATTAGACTGACACGTGTATTATTTTCTTTTGAATTTAATACTCGAGTCAGACCGAGTTATTTCAGGTTGTAGATATCTTGCTTTGGGTTGCTGCTTGAGCTATGAAGTCTCTTTATATCATTTGGAGTAGTTATTATAGTATATGATGTTATGTATTCATGTATATTATTCACGATAATATACTAGCATATATAACTCCAGTGTCGACAGTTGTAGTTGTATCATATGTTTTGTATCACATGTATTGTAACCGACTTCGGTTATATATATATATGAGATTTTTATATTATCTGTGTTCCGCATTTAGCTTATCTGTGTTATTATTATATATATTGTCCTAAACTATTACGAACCATCGTAGTTCGTTTTATACTAGAATTGGGTATGTCGATGGGAGTAAATAAATAAGAGATACAAAAATAAAGAATATATACCACTCCTATCGAGGTAACCAATACTAGTGTAAGGCCTAACTACGGATGGCCGCTCCTATCCCGCCTTATTCTTTGTAATAACAGACAGTATTTCCTTTAATACTCTTTGTTATTGTGAGCATGGAGGTGGGGCGTCACATCATAGCTACATATCGCAGGTTCTCATCTTCTATATAATTACCAAGGGTTCACGTGGATTGGCCATTCACTCAATCCAGTCCAAAACAATCCATGTATAACAAAGGCATATCCTTAGGATTATTGTGTTTGTAGATTGCATGTTCGAATAAAAATACAATTTTCAATATTCTGTGTGCATATAATACAATCGTGAACTTTGTAATTTTATTTGACGTATATCAAAATACCAATAATCAATTTTACCACGATAGTTTAAGAGTGTTTTACCATACAGATATAACCTGGTACTGATATTTCACTAGACTAAATTGTCAATATATTGAACCTACTATTGATATAATGATTGAACAAAAGCATCCGAGTCGATGTAAACAATTGAATTACCTCCATCAACTATTTCTCTATCCAGATTTCAAAAACCCAGAGCCTTGGACTTCAGAAACCCTAGGTAAGTGGTCATTATCGAGACCGACATCACTATCCTAAAATCCGCACACTATATAAATTTCATCTCATGATTATTTATGTATCATATAATCAATCAATAATCGATCAATGCTGCAAATTTGTAACTCAGCGCTAACAACATATCTAATCCATATAACAAGTATAAAAGCTATCAACGCATAGCACTAACAATTATCAAAATTACTAAATCACTTACATGAAATTGAATTCCGTGATATCTCTAACACCTCTCCCTGAGATTGATCTATCTTCTTAAAATCTTCGTTATCGTTCTTCGCAGCTTCTGGAACAGAAGACGAGATAGCATATGGAGATGCCACATCCGTGGATTTCTCAGGCGAGATCGACAATCGAATTTTATTTTCGTCCATTTCTCGACGTATGCGTAAGTCCGTGAAACCAGCCATGGCGTCCAGAAAGAAATATAGACCAAGAGATGGGATTTGCTAAAATTGGGGCTGCTACAGGGTTTTGTTAAAAGACGAGTCTGTAATAAATTAGGGTACATACGGAGTTTTCTCCCTATTTGAAAATGGGGCAAATGTTAAAATACTAAAAAAGTGTGGCCCTATCAGCCCTCGGTTTGTGCTAGCGGCCACCACGGTCGGTGGACAACCGCCGACGAAGCATTGCATGGTTTGACGGTTGCCCACCAACCTTAGCTAAAAAAAAAAGCGGTAGCATGTAGCAGAAACCGGGGTGCAAATAATCACACGCTATTAAAAATCATCAAAACATCTATATTAAATATCTATTCTTTTGAAAGGGGTAAAACATTTGACGAATTGAAATACAAAGAAACCTTAGCTTCTTTTAATTATAAGGATGTATAACAATTTATTTTTTTTTCATTTTCTCTTCAACTCCAATTTTGTAATTTTTATCACTTTATGGTCATGATGCTAAACTTCTTTCATTATTTAAGTTCAAATACATACTTTTTAGCAAGTTGTACATTTATTTACAAATCTTTTTTCAATTCTCTCCCAATATTTTACAGTAAAGCTCATACATTAAATTATTTTCATAATCCGACTTTAAACTAATTGATAAACCCATCAACTAATACTTGTTAATACATCAAATAAATCCTAAAAGATACCAGTTTCAATATGTATAGCATAGGTGCATCATCGAATTGGTAAAATTATTTTTTTTGAGATGTGGATATGTGTATGAGCGTTTAATGACATCTCAAACGGTGCAGCACCATATTAGTCCTCTAATTTCTACCACAGGTTCTGAATTAAATAATATGACTGGTGCAAAAAGAAAGAATGATATATTATTTAATTCGGAGCATGTGGTAAAAATCAAGGGTCTAATGAGGTGCTGCACTATGTCATTCACCGCTCCTTATATGTATGTATGTGTGTGTGTGTATGACGATAAAACTGAGGTTGTTCAGTTTCAAAAGCATTAGAAAATTATAGTTTATGAGCAGAGTGAATTCAAAACCACATACGACGACGTACCATTGTTTTAAAATGCAAAAAGCGTATATGAGGAGTTTTCAGGTCCATGAGGCGATATGTTGGGGCAGAAGGTTTTTGAAAAAAATATAAAACACAAATCATATATATATATATATATATATATATATATAATGAAAATTGACAGTATAAATTAACCTATGCAAAAAATAAAGGATAAATCATTCAGGTCTGA
The DNA here is from genome assembly GCA_030765085.1 of Allium cepa. Classification (NCBI taxonomy): domain Eukaryota; kingdom Viridiplantae; phylum Streptophyta; class Magnoliopsida; order Asparagales; family Amaryllidaceae; genus Allium; species Allium cepa. The sequence goes on from CM060928.1 coordinate 1,012,195,481, forward strand.
CTTTGAACAAGTATACATGTATTATTATTATTATTTTAAAAGATTAAAATTAAATAGCTCAAACACGTATGATTCCATTTTCAGTTCTGAAAAATTTATCAGAAGATTCCACGAAATTCCAATTTCGATTTCTTCCATTAGTTCAAATTGATCCGCGAGTTCTATTTACAGATTCAATAAATCTATTAAGAAATTTTCTTTAAATAGTAATGGAAAATTTTGTTACATAGCTTTTCATGGTCGTTTTAGAAACAATCTTATTTAATCATGTCGATATTAAAATTGAAAAGTAAAAAAAAAAACATTAACTTCTATTTTCTTAAATGTTTCTTTTATTTTCAATTGAATAATTAAAGTTAATAACTTCTGTTGGTGTCAACATTTAAAGGGTAAAAAAGATTCTAGAATCGCATGCCTTAGCCTTTTAAGGCATGCGAGATGTATGTTTTGTATGCTTTGTATATTTCAAGCCATTGTGGCATAAACTTTAGAGGTAAAAAGCCTTTTGGGAAAGCCTCAAGACGTTTTATCTTGCATTTTCTAAAGACGCACCTCGATGTGAGTATCAAGGTGGAGTTTTTAAAATAATGCAACATGCTCAAGAAACTGAATTCCACTCATCCATCTCAATATTTATTCAAAGAATTTGTAATTATGAACCTTCAAGTAAGTTACAATAAGAACTGTAAGCAATTGAAACAAAATATTTATTAAACTAACTCGAAGTAGTTGTCCATACTTGACGTCGAAATTTCAAAGTTGTTGGTCGATAATCTAGTTTAAATTTTTTAATGTTCTTTACAGTAATGTTTAATTATAGTAAAATATTTGAAGTTTGCAAATCTACAAAATGAAAAGAATTGTAATATATTAATCAAGTAGAATAATTATCATCATGTGTGAACTTTTATGAGATATTGCAATTAAGATACAAGAGGAGAACCAAAACAAGACTAATGCCAAACGAAACTTAATCGTTTTATCAACAAATGCTATAGAACCGCCTAACATTATAAATCCATATTGATCTCTTTCTAGTTCGAAAAAATTGATTTTTGGCAAAGTCAATAACATAAAAATTCAGTCTCGGTCCACTACTGATCTTCTAAGGTAATCGTCATTTGAGGTAATAGTCGAAAGTGATTGAATGTTCAATTTTTACTTTCTTATAATCTCATCCTACCATTGACTACCAGCCTTGAATCTAGGATTTCACGTTTAACAGTTTGCTCAAACACACATTTACCACAAATTATGCTCTGCTCAATTTATCATGTCTTCTTGGTGCAGGTATTTTTTTTGATGTCATCATGTTTAACATTATCATTTTTATATATTGTTTCTGAAAATGGCAGGTCAAACTGTGAAATTTTATTTTACAGTCAGTTCATATTTACCTTTTAATGCATAAGTAGTCAGTGCATATTTATTTTTTAATGCATAAACCATATTTCTGAAAATGTATTATTTCATTATTGTTATACTAATCCTATATGAAACGGAATGCTAGCCACAAACTATCAATTCTTAAAGCACAGTTGACTAAATTTCTATTAAGTAATAAAATATAATGATAATTACTACTACTATAGTAACAAAAGGCCGTTCTACAACATAGTAAACAAAAAGAACCAATTGGCATGATAAGAAACAATTTTGTAATAGCAAAAAGTGAATTTCAATTGTGAGCTCCTTACTTATAGGACACTCAATACGAAATGACTAAAGATTATTTGGACCTTGCTAATTTTGGGCTAAAAGATACCTTTCGATGCTTAATTCTTAGAACAACGACAAAACGTTTGGTTACATGTTCTACTTATATTCAAAGAGTATGATAAATAAAGCAATAAAACAGAGGTTGTTCAATTCCAAAAGCGGTATAAAATTATAGTTTATGAGCGGAGTGAATTCAAAACTACATATGTTTGACAACATACCTTTGTTTAAAATGCAAAAGCATATATGAGGCGTTTTCAGGTCCATAGGGCGAAACGTTGAGGCATAAGCTTCTCGAGAGAAAAACGCAAAACATATAATACAATAAAATTTGACATTTTAAATTAAGCTATGCAAAAAATAAAGAATAAGTCCTTCAGATCTGATTTTGAACATGTAGACATCCATTATTATTATTATTTAAAGATTAAAAATAAATAACTCTATTCTATATGATTCCATTTTCGGCTCCGAAAAAATTATTTGGAGATTTTATGAAATTCCAGTTTTGATTTCTTCCATCAATTCAAGTCGATCCACAAAATATATATGGAGATTCAATAAGTCTATTGAGAAGTTTTCTTTTAAATAGTAATGAGAAAATCCATTACATGGCTCTTCATCGCGTTTCAGAAACAATCTTACTAAATCATGTGGATATTGAAATTGAAAAGTAAAAAAAAAAACACTAACTTCGATTTTCTTAAATGTTTCATTTATCCTCCATTTTAAGTTTATAAACTTCTGTCACTGTCAGTATTTGAAAGTTAAAAATGATTCTTGGGTCGCATGCCTTAGCCTTTTAAGGGATGTGAAGTGTATGTTTTGTACACTTTGTGTGTTTCAAGCCGTTGTAACATAAACTTTAAAGGTAAAAAGCCTTTTGGAAAAGCTTCAAGACGTTTTATCTTTCATTTTCTAAAGACGATCCTTGATGTGAGTATCAAGGTGGGGTTTTTAAAACAATGCAATACACTATTAGAACAACAGTAAATAGCGACGGAGGCTTCCGATGGTCGTCGACGACAATTTCCAATGGCTAGCTGATAGAGTTAGGGGTACGCCTTAGGGGAAAATATGTAATTTGTTATATATATCTTACTCGTTGATCGATCTTGTTCGAAATAAAAGGTATTTTCTTCATATTATATACTTGATATAATGTGATTATATTAATTAATTAACTTAACTAAAAGTATATTTAACAGAAAAATCCATAAATGGTATATTTTGTGATAGTAGTTACAACGTGTTGTAATAGTATGCAATTTATCAATACGAAACAAATATACCATTTTAAATGTTTCTAGTCAAGATGCATCAAGACTGGATATCAATGTATCTGTTGAGACTGGAGAACGTAACACTCTCCAAATGTTGGACAATGTATTACTCATGAATGAAGGGGGCACTTAGGGGTTACGTACTAATAGTTATTCGATAACTATGGAATGACTCACTCGATAGTTTTATGTTGGTTAATATAACTAAGGTCAAACAGAAAATATCAATGTAACTGATTTACACAGCTCTCTCGACTTGAGAATATTGTGGATCTTCAATATGAAAGCTCTGCTTTGATTATAGCCAAATCATGGCATGACGTCCATCGAGTAACTATAGTTGGATCGAGTGGAAGTATTGAAAGTGAAGCACTATTCAAGAGAGGATTTGTCTCCTCAGTTATATGCGGTTGGTATCACAGTCAACTCGAGTCAACTCAAGTCAAAGTCTCTGGCCAGAGCATTTCAATTAATAATAATTGTTATTATTGAACCAAGGACTTTGTATTCAGACTATAAAATTAAGTGCGGGTGAAGTTGAAATTTTGACCATCATCAAATTCCATAATTCCAAAGTGATATAGTTTTGACGAAGAGAATTGATGTAAACAAATGTCATAACCGGATAATGCTTATTAAACTAAAATTTGATTTCATCAGAAATGAGTAAGCGATAAATTTGGCCATAATGTCACGTCACATACTAAGTGATGTGTGAACGTTAACATTAGAATAGTTTGATATTAATCGCTGATCTGATTTACACCCAAGAGTTACACAGCCGAAATGATGAATTCCCTTAAGATCGAACGATTTAATTAGTTTATAATTGTTATATATTATTTAAATTAATTAATTAATATTTATGAAATATTAATTATAAAATTTGAATATGGCTTGAGAGATAAATAATGTTTATATATATTTATAACAGTTATAAATATGTTGATCGAACATACAACATTGACAAGTGATTAAATCAGATTTAATTGCATAATATATTAGCTTGGGCTTAGTTGGGTTTACGGTCCATCATCAGGGCTTCAAAATTTTGGTTTTGGGAAGGTCCAGGGTTGGCTAAAATATAGGAAATTGGTTTGGAGACAATTGGTTGAGATCAAGTGAGAATGTGTAAAAAGGTTTTCCTCGATTCTCTCTAATACAACCTTATATATATGTGTGTGTATGTGTGTCTCCAAAAATAATTAGTAACCTTTTGACCACCATTACCCTCTACATTGCCAGTTAAAACATAACTCTCAATCCACTCCAAAATTCTCAAATATATTTCAAATTAAAATAATACCATTCGAGAGTTAGAGGTCGGTGATTCCAGACTTGCAATTTGACGAATTAAGAACAATAAAAGGAAGGGAAGTCATTGCTTCAACGTGGGTTCAAATGCATCATTAAATTGGTGATTTTAATTCATATTACAGCAATTAAATTATATTCTATGATCTTATAATGAGCAATTTCATATCTGTTTAAATATTTTGCAAGTATATGTTTAGTTAAGTGAGATTTTTGTAAGTACATGTGGTTGTCACAAATCAGTTTGGTTAATTATGTCCATAATTTGTTTATTATACTATTTGATTTTATGTATAGACAAATGTTGTTTACTGTACGAAATCAATTTTTTGTCATTAACAATTATTTTACATATATTTATTAATAAATTTATATATATATATATATATATATATATTACTCTCTCATAATAACATATATGCATATATAAGATATATATATATATATGATTTAAAAAATTTAGTACACTTATTTATATATAATATGAATTTAAAAATTCGAAAATTAATTATCATACATATAATAATATTTTCAAATTTACATTTATTGAATTTTGAACTGTTTATTATATATAAAATAATTATTACATTAAAAATTCAATTTTATATTTATGAAAAATATTATATAATTTCAAAAACATATAGAAATTTTTTTAGGAATTTTTCAATAAATTTTAGTGTTTTTAATAATTAATATTATTTCGGAAAAACTATTTATGATTTATTACAAATAATAATTTAACTGAAAAATTCTTCAAAATTTTTTGTAATCTTTCATTCATGATTCTATAATTTTTAAATTTTGAATTCTGACTTTTGAATAATATAGTATTTTACATTAAATAATTATTGCCAAAATCAATGTATTTATTTTTAGAAATAATATTTCAATGTTGAAAAATCGTCGAATTTTTTCTAAGATCTATTTTATGATTATAGATTTTCTAAAATAGTCAAATTTGAATTTTCATCAATAGATTATTTTATGTTAATTATTTATAAATGAAAACACTATTTTATTCATAATATATACAAATTAAAATACTAAAATTATTATGTTTGCAAAACTAAGTTAATTTTGAATTATAAATAATTTTAATAATTGTTCTGTCTCTTTCTCGATATATATATATATATTTATTGTATAATATATTTATACATATATGTGTGTGTGTATTATAACACATATACATTCATATATTTAGACAATATACATGGTATACAAATGAGCTAATATGTCTATTGCAGTATAAATCCCAACATCTACATATGGGCATATTATACCTTTCATGGATTATTATGTTACACATACGCTCATACATATATGTATATGATACATTTATGTATAAACTAAATCAAATAAAATTAATTTCATATATTAATATATTTGAATTTAAATAAACAAAATGATTTTTCTTAAAAGAAATTTAGAAATGTTCTAATTCAGTTAGACTTCATAGGTCCAATAAAAGATCCAATAAGTTAAAATTTTGAAATTCACTCATAACTTTCATTATGGGCTAGTCCAGTTCCAATAATGATATCAAAGCCCAATAGCCTATGCGGTCTAAATTAATCATATTAGGGCTAACTAATTAAGCCTGCCCACTTAATATAGTGTCTAGATAGGTACTGTCTGTAGAATATGCTAGTATATGATTTTTGTTCGATGATAATAAACATATGTGTGTGTGTGTGTTTAAATGTATTTGTTATTGTACTATTTTAATTTTCACGTAATTAATTAAATATTTGTTGAATAAAATAAATAAAACAGAATTCATATTCAAAAAAATATTTTATTCAAACAAATATTTTATTACAAATTCAAATAGTACAAATTTAAGCTCCCACTATACATTTTCATACTACATTTTCAATCACAACTTCAAAACAGTTTTCAATTTACAATTACAGCTTACTACAAATTCACTCAACACTCTTATTTTTATCTTCATCTTTGTTCCAGCTTGAATCCAACATATGAGCTATTTGCAAAATAAACCTTGACGTAGTAAAATTGAATAAGAAAATATTTTGCAATGCAAATTATTCATGCAACTAGAATAGGCTTCAAGATCACATGTAAACAAAACAGGATCAGGCAACCTCACAGGCCAGAACAAAAAGTGCACAGAAGCAGGGAAAAAGGTGCACCAGGCTCATAAAGAACAATGTAAGTACTTCTAGAGTCCTTGAAATAGTTCATATGGATTTGTTTGGACCTAACAATATTGCAAGTTTAGGTGGTAAGAAATATTGTTTCGTATTGGTTGATGATTATTCTGGATACACATGAGTATACGTCTTAGCTAAAAAAATTAGAAACTTTCTCTTACTTCACTAAATTCATAGAATTTAGTTCAAAATGAAAAGGAAGTTTCTATTATTTTGCTAAGAAGTGATCATGGTGCAGAATTTGAAAATTATGAATTTGAAAATTATTGAGATGAAAATGGATTTAAACATGAATTCTCTACCCCATGTACTCCACAACAAAATGGAGTAGTTGAGAGAAAGAATCAAACCTTACAAGAGTTGGCTAGATCTACGATAAATAAGTATGAACTACCCCTGTCCTTTTGGGTAGAGGCAGTAAATACCGCTTGTTATGTACTGAATAAAGTCATGATTAGGTCGATTCTTAAGATAACACCATATGAACCATGGTTCGACAAAAGCCAAACATTGCATATGTCAAGTTATTTGACTGTCCGTATTTTATTCTTAATACGGGTGATCAACTTGGAAATTTTGAGCCAAAAGCTAATGAAGGCATGTTCGTGGGATACTCGTCCAAAAGCAAAGCCTATAGAGTATACAACAAAAGGACGAGAACAATCATGGAGTCGATCAATGTGAAATTTGATGAAGGTATTGATGTCAAAACAAGAAAACAATCAAAAGCAATGTTGAAGAGGAAAACGAAAAAGATGAAAATGAAAAACCAAAAGAAACAGCAACCATAGAAGAAATCCAAAGAAATATGGATCCAAAGAGTTTGAGATTCAAAGCCGATCATCCTCCAGAATTTGTAATAGGAAATCCTATCGTAGGTATTCAAACTCATTCCTCCTTTAGAAATTTATGTGATTTGTGTCTATGCAGTGGATTTATTTCAAAAATTGAACCCAAAGACATAGATACAGCTCTTAATACTGAAAATTGGTTTATGGCTTTGCAAGAAGAGCTAAATCAATTTGAACGAAATGATGTTTAGACTCTAGTACCTAAACCTAATGATTATCCAGTCGTAGGGATAAAATGTATTTTTAAAATAAATATGATGAATCTGGAAATGTGATCAGGAGAAAAGCTAGGCTAGTTGCTAAAGGTTATAATCAAATTAAAGGAATTGATTTTGATGAAACTTTTGCACCAGTAACGAGGCCAGAATCCATTAGGACATTGATAGCTTTTGCTTGCTATAAAGGTTTTAAACTAATACAAATGGTATTAAAAGTGCTTTTCTTAATGGAATTTTGAAAGAAGATGTATTTGTTGAACAACCAGAAGGTTTTGAAAGTCATGAATACCCTAACCATGTATATAAATTTACGAAAGCACTATATGAATTAAACCAACCCCCTAGAGCTTGGTATGAATGTCCAAGCACTTATCCCCTTTAAAATGGGTTCAAAAGGGGCTATATAGACTCCACATTATTTCAATTATATGATCTTCTGATTATTAAAATATATGTTGATGATATTATTTATGGTGCCACTAACAACTTGTTGTATGAGAAATTTGATAAAGTAATGCAGGAGAAGTTTGCAACGAGCTTGGTTGGAGAGTTAAAATTCTTTTTAGGATTTTAAATAAGACAAAGTGATAAAGGTACATTCATCTTTGAAACGAAATATATTAGAGAACTTATCAACAAATTTGGATTGAAAGATGCTGAACCTGCAAAAACCCCCCATGACCACAACTATTAAACTTGATAAGGATGGAAAAGGTAAGGCAGTTGATCAAAAGAAATATCGAGGTATGATTGGATCACTTCTTTATCTTACTGCTTCTAGACCTGACATTATGTTCGTTGTTTAATTATGTGCACGGTTTCAATTAAATCCAAAAGAATCTCATTTAAATGCTGTAAAAAGGAATTTTAGATATTTGTTGCATACCCTATGGTTTGGTCTACGGTATCCAACTAATGACAACTTTGAGATAAAAAGATATTCAGATGCAGATTATGATGGTAGTCTAGTTGATAGAAAAAGTACTGGTGGAATGTGTTTTATGTTGGGACATCCATTAGTTGCATGGGCAAGTTGAAAACAAAATTATATTGCATTATCTACCACTGAGGTAGAGTATATTGCTCTAAATGGTTGCTCTGCTCGAATTTTATGGATGATACAAATTTTGCAAGACTATAATCTAAATTTTAAACGAGTCTCACTAATGTGTGATAACAAAAGTGCAATTGACCTCACAAATAATCTTGTACCTCATTCACGGACAAAACAAATAGATGTTAGCCATCATTCCATTAGAGATCATATTTCCAAAGAAAATATCTGCATAAATTTCATTTTAACTAATTCTCAATTAGCAGACATTTTTACAAAACCCTTTCCAGAAAATAGTTTTTGTCGACTTCGTCTCAGTTTAGGCATTTTAGAAATTTGATTTATATATATTTTTGATTTTGATCTTAAATGCCTATGTTAACAAATCTGACTCCCTAGTGATTGAAAAAGAAGATGATGAGTATTGATATTAATCATACATTATGACTTGAGAAAGTATATCTAGTAAATATCTTTAAAAGTTTAAACAAAATTTATAATAACTTTTGTCGGTAAAAATTCATGACCATCTCTGTTTCTATCGTATTTATAACGAGTAATGTAACGGCCCGCCTTTTTGTGTGTTTTAAATCGACGATAAACCACGCACGTCAGACTCAAACCAAACAAAAGGGCGAATTGTTATTGGGGTGAATAAGAAAAAGGAAGAAAGAAAGAAAATAAAATAGAATCTCGCAACGGAATGACAAAATATAATAATCAAATAATAGTTCATGAAGCTGTTTTACAAAACATTTGGTTATGCTTATACAACACAGAATCAAAGTTACACGTACCCAAGAATAATAAATAACAATCTAGCGGAATAGTGTGATGTAGTGGAACAACATAGTATATAATAATAATATCTTCGTCTTCATCCTCCAAAATAAAGTCTTCAAATCCTGTAATGCTTAGATTGACCCGAGCGAACTGAAAAGACAAAACACTCGAGTCAGAACTAAAAGATCTTATGTGAGTTAAATCAACAGGAATAAATATGAGTGGAACGGCGTCAGAGATGTTTACGGGATTTGACATCTCTGTCAGGGATGCGGATTAAGGATCTTAAGGCAGAAATAACACTAGAGGGGGGGTGAATAGTGTTTTAAAGAATATATGAACTATATGACTAAATTAAAACTTTCAACACAAATCTAAACAGAATTCTAACACAGAATGATCACAGAACATATAACAAATGCAAATAGTAAAGTAAAGCAAGTAAAAGGAAAGAACACACTGAATTTTATACTGGTTCGGAATCCTCCTACATCCAGTCCTGCACCAAGGCAATATCCTTGTACAGATTTTTATAAGCCAATATCCAAATTACAACCCTTAATTTCTACGGCCTTGAGGAACCCTCCTATCTCCGAGTCTGGGGTAAACTCTCTTGATTTACGGGACACAAGATCACCCTAATACTTCTTAATAACAATCCTTTTGAATGAATAGACTCTATGGACTTTTTGAATACAAATTAATCCTATAACTCTGAATAGCACTTTGATCTTTAGTAGAATGATGGAGAATCAAATAGAGAGAGTATCTAAATGATTTCCTATTGAGAATTTGGTAGAATGTTGGCACGATCTTGAAAATATGAAGTTTTATGGATATGGAATGGTGGAGAAGAAAGAGTGAAGAAAATAAGAAAGTAGTTGTTAAAAAAAATTCGTTTTGGAAGCCTTTATATAGATGCACAACTGTCATAACCATTAGCGAAAGGTTTTCGAACGAATGGACACTTCTTTTGAAAATTGAATTTTGAATCCAACTGTCACCATGTCGACATGGGGTATCCCCTTATGTCGACATCCCTTTGTTCAAAATTATAGAGATGTTGTTTTGTAAAGACAATTGAATTTAAAACAAGTTGAAACTTCTCTGAACAAAGTAAAGTGTTTAAACAATATTTTGAGATAGAAAATGAATATAAAACATTATTTTATATATATATATATATATATATATTTGATATAGACCGTCAATTATATAAGTAATATTTAAAATCAGAATAAGTTTTGATGTTTTAAAAATAGAAGTTTTTTAAAATCAGAATAGAGGAATATTTCAAGGCTAAAACAAAGTTTGAAAATATTTTTGAAAACATGATTTTGAAAGCTAAAACATTTTGAACACAGATTTAAAAACATTTTGAAAAATCTATTCAAACTGAAATTGCAAGAACCTTCCTACAGAGCTCCTCCATAGGACTCGAGAACTTGTATAAAGTAGTTTAAATGATTTTAATTTTCTTGGGTTTGTAAGCCACTTGTCGTAGGTTTGTAAGCTACTTGTCGTGGGTTTGTAAGCCACTGGTTTCGATAGAAATTGGGTTCCATCCCAAAAGAAAATTGGAAGAAAGATGAGAGTGCTATTATGAAGTTTTAACAAAATACTAGACACTTATCTTGAGATCTTGAAATCTTGATTCTCTAGAGCCTTAAATCTTGAATCTCTAATCTTCATCTTGATGCTTGAGTGTTTATACTGATCAGTCTTCGATGATAGCTGCATATACTTCCTATATACATATATATATATATATAGAAATGTTAGTATATATTTTATAAAGTAAAATATAATAACTATATAAGGTTGTTGTCATCAAAACATCATCAACTTAGTTCCTAACAATCTCCCACTTTTTGATGATGACAACCTTTATTTATAAAATATTCTTACCATACCATAACTCCTCCTTATTCCGTGTTTTCTTCTTAAAACTACAACTCCCCCTTACTCCATGACTCCCTCTTACACCAAGCACATATATTTTTATAACTTTCTCCCCCTTTGTCATCAATAAAAACTATTAATGACATTGCCGACGCCAACCACATATCCTTTAGAGTTGTCACCGAAATTGACTAATCCACCATCTTGATAAGTAATGTCCTTGAGTATCTCGGGATTTCCAGTCATGTACCTCGAACATCCACTATCAAGTATCCATTTGTCTTTCTCAATTTGCACAGTTTGTCCATTGGGTGTTGATTCGTCAAAAGCCATATAACATGTCTGTCCCTGCATAACACACCAATTCGGTAAATAACTTGATTTTTCAAAATAACTATACGCAGACTTATGATACTTTGATGAAATGCATAGATTCAAAACAATTTTAACACAATTTTCCAAAAATGCCATTTTTATATTTTTCAAGTTTCAGATTTTGAAAACAATGAAAACCAATGCTCTGATACCAATTGTTAGGGATGCGGATTAAGGATCTTAAGACAGAAATAACACTAGAGGAGGGGGGGGGGGGTGAATAGTGTTTTAAAGAATATATGAACTATATGACTAAATTAAAACTTTCAACACAAATCTAAACAGAATTCTAACACAGAATGATCACAGAACATATAACAAATGCAAATAGTAAAGTAAAGCAAGTAAAAGGAAAGAACACACCGGATTTTATACTGGTTCGGAATCCTCCTACATCCAGTCCTGCACCAAGGCAATATCCTTGTACAGATTTTTATAAGCCAATATCCAAATTACAACCTACAATTTCTAAGGCCTTGAGGATTCCTCCTATCTTCGAGTCTGGGGTAAACTCTCTTGATTTACGGGACACAAGATCACCCTAATACTTCTTAATAACAATCCTTTTGAATGGATAGACTCTATGGACTTTTTGAATACAAATTAATCCTATTACTCTGAATAGCACTTTGATGTTTAGTAGAATGATGGAGAATCAAATAGAGAGAGTATCTAAATGATTTCCTATTGAGAATTTGGCAGAATGATGGCACGATCTGGAAAATATGAAGTTTTATGGATATGGAATGATGGAGAAGAAAGAGTGAAGAAAATAAGAAAGTAGTTGTTAAAAAAAATTCGTTTTGGAAGCCATTATATAGATGCACAACAGTCATAACCATTGGCGAAAGGTTTTCGAACGAATGGACACTTCTTTTGAAAATTGAATTTTGAATCCAACTGTCACCATGTCGACATGGGGTATCCCCTTATGTCGACATCCCTTAGTTCAAAATTATAGAGATGTTGTTTTGTAAAGACAATTGAATTCAAAACAAGTTGAAACTTCTCTGAAGCAAAGTAAAGTGTTTAAACAATTTTTTGAGATAGAGAATGAATATATAACATTATTTTAAATATATGTATATAATTGATATAGACCGTCAATTATATAAGTAATATTTAAAATCAGAATAAGTTTTGATGTTTTAAAAATAGAAGTTTTTAAAATCAGAATAGAGGAATATTTCAAGGCTAAAACAAAGTTTGAAAATATTTTTGAAAACATGATTTTGAAAGCTAAAACATTTTGAAAACAGATTTAAAAACATTTTGAAAAATCTATTCAAACTGAAATTGCAAGAACCTTCCTACAGAGCTCCTCCATAGGACTCGAGAACTTGTACAAAGTAGTTTAAATGATTTTGATTTTCGTGGGTTTGTAAGCCACTTGTCGTAGGTTTGTAAGCTACTTGTCGTGGGTTTGTAAGCCACTGGTTTCGATAGAAATTGGGTTCCATCCCAAAAGAAAATTGGAAGAAAGATGAGAGTGCTATTATGAAGTTTTAACAAAATACTAGACACTTATCTTGAGATCTTGAAATCTTGATTCTCTAGAGTCTTGAATCTTGAATCTCTAATCTTCATCTTGATGCTTGAGTCTTTATACTGATCAGTCTTCGATGATACCTGCATATACTTCCTATATACATATACATATACATATACATATACATATACATATACATATACATATATATATATATATATGGAAATGTTAGTATATATTTTATAAAGTAAAGTATAATAACTATATAAGGTTGTTGTCATCAAAACATCATCAACTCAGTCCTAACAATCTCCTACCCAGTGTCTAACGTGAGTGCGGTAACTTAAGAGATGCTCGGGATTCACATCTTCCAAGGACCCTACTATGTAGTAATATACGCTATTATAATAGTGTCTATAGTAAAGTATAATATAAATTAAAAATAGCATCAAGGCTTTTGCATTTTCCACCTTAACACATGTGACAACCCGGATTTCTAGGCATCTGTAATTGATAATAATTGGGTTAATTAGTAGAAATACTGAATTGTAGATTTAACAAACGTATCTAATCGTAAATATTTATGTTTGGATAAATATTTATTTGATCATATCTTAATATAGTCACTAAAAATTGACAAATTATTCTTTTAAAAATAAATAATAATGATTGTTTATATAAGTAAATTATTTAAATTGGCAAAATTGTTAATTTCAAACCAATAATATTTCTGTGTTATTTTTTAGATAAATAGAGTTAAGAAAAAAAATAGGGATTATTAATTTCAAATTGAATTTAGGCTTGTTTAAATATATAATTTGAATTGATCTTGAATTGGACTTTTAATTGAATTTAAAGAATTGAATTTTAATTTGAAATTTAAAAAGGAAATATATCTTAAATATATTTTGGTTTAAATTAATTTGGTTCAAACATAAGTTATTTATAAATAAATATCTACATAAATTCACATTTATATATATTAAAAATTTAAAGGCTTATTTATAAAAGACAAACATTAAATACATTGAAATGTATTACATAAAAATATATGAATTTGAATAATTTAAGTTTAAACACTTGTATACATATGGGGGCTTGGTTTCAACATTTGTAAACTTTAAAGCACATAAGTTAACAAGTGGCAAATTTACCTTAAATCAAAAACAAAATTTAATTAAATAACACATGTTGAAAAAAAAATTTATGCAAAACTGAGATTTTCATATTCAATTTCTCTCCATTCCTGCAACCCTGTAAATCAATTATTCTTAGATCTAAAACCATATTCAAACTAATCTGAAATGATTCTTTAATCTGTAAACATTTATTACTCAAGCTTTGTAAATTACCAAAGTCTGTAACCATTTGTTCTTCAAATCCGTACCACTTTCAAGAATGCATGCAAGTAGATCTGAAGCAAAAACCAAAGTTTTCAAAGCTAGCATTTCAGATTTTAAAGGCAAACTCTCCAGTTTTTTAAGAATGAAAGCAATTTCGGTTTTAGAGCTCCTAGGTTTCCAAGTTCTGTTCAAATTTCTTTAGCTTCTCTGCTCATCATATCGGTGGGTAAACACATCTGATTTTAAAAAGTTTTTAAATTTGTTAAATCCCTGTTGCATGCAGAATCTTAAGCTTAGATAGGCAAAATAATGGTTTGCATGTTGTAGTTAAATGATTTTGTGTATATTTGTTTGTAGTTACCTCTGTCTGCATGCCTGATATTCAAGTGGGTGCTCTGTTCTTCAACTGTTGAATGAAAATATCATTCAAGATTTAGAGTTTTGTTTCAAATCAGTTTTATGTTGAAGTTTTTTGTAACGGAAGCGATTTTTCGTTGCCGAAAAACCGAACCATTAGGGGGTTTTAAAGAAAAAGAAAGAGGTAGAAGAAGAGGAAGAAAACAAAGGGAAAAGTAGATAGACAATTTTTAGAAAAAAACAGAAAAAGAGAATTTGAAAATAGAACAGAACGGGACAGAAGACACAAAAAGAACAGAAAGAACAACAACAGAATCTCACAATTCGCAGCGGAACAACATATAATAATAAATGAATAATCTTTAAATAAAGAACTATATCAGTTATTACATCACATTATATTACATTACATCAAATCATCAGAGTGTGCAACAACAACAATAAACAGCGGAAAAGAGATACTATATACTAATAATATGCTACGCCATCCAGCTTGCCACCTGCAACTCCAGAATATCCAGAATATCCTGATAAACCTAACTCTTGACTGCCCGTGTGGAAAATTGGTGGGCACCCAGAGTTTAGGAAGGAAAACAATAAACTCCGAGTCAGTCATGTGACTGGTGTGAGAACTCAAAATAGTTTATTTATCTTTAAAATCAAAATAGAGGAATATTTTTAAATCAATTCGCAATGCTTTTAAAAAATGAGACTACCATAAGGCCTCCCGCACACACACACATGCAAACGCAGAATCGGAGGAGATTTCTCCTTATGATAGTCAAAGATGCTTGATACGCATTTAAGAGACATTTAATATTATTATTAGTGTATAGTGTAGGAAAAATTCATTTCGAAAGTAGAATATAAATCTTAGCCAACATAGACATTTCGAACTATGCCTACTATAGCTACCATCCAAACAGTGGTGACCACCATAAGTGAATGGCAGGTTCTACAACTAATACCGTACAAGTTTCGTATTGGGAATTGGATTTTCCAACAAATGGTCAGGCAAAGGAACTTCCCATTGCCACATGAGAATGCCTCTGGATGGACATCCCCGAGAACCAAACCGGATCTCTACCAACACAAGGCCGGGTTACCCCTAACTGGGTAACAACTGACCGAATATGCCATCCCCCGGTCCTTTGGGACCTTTATCCGAGAGCTCTCTAATCAATTCACACAATCATAAAAACAAAGTGTTTCAACATGAGTAAGTATCTGGGCTCCATACCATGATACCACCCTTTTCCAGAAGGAAATGCACATATCCTAAAGGGCGCTACCCCTCATAACCTTGCTGCATCTTTCCTGTTTTGACCATTTCCGGGATGTGAGGCTCGACGAATTCACGTCCACAAAAACATACTTTATACAAAAGCCATGCTTTGGGTCAACAAATGATCAACACAATGATCACTAAGATAGACGATCAAATAAATGATCCTATCACAAATAATCAACACAATGATCATTTCAGCATCACTCAGCATGTCACATTACCAAACTGGGAATATATCGCTGATAACTTCAACTATATAACCTTTGAGCTCGTACGTCTCAAAGAAGGGTGTTAAGCTAAAAGAATAAATTCTCCGCCACCACAGAAATATATTTGAAAGAAATCGGCTTTATATCTCAACTTGTAATGTCAGACACACAATCCATACAAGTCTGTTCCGGGATCGAACAGAACCGAAGGCACTTACAAAGAAGTCCTTGCAATCCGAATAATTTCTAATCACGTTCGGATTTTCCATCACTTATGGAGATCTCTATACCGGGGATCAGCCAGTGCAGAGACAATCAACAAGAAACCCTCTCGTTTTCGAAAATATCCGGTCTTCAACGCCGGTCTTCGAATGCAATTCATAACGACGTATCACATATTCGGAATGGGTTATACGACCCCATGGTCCTTTCCCGGTTAACCCGAATAGTGAGCGCTTATTTTAAAAAAAAATAAGTGTGGCATTCAATTTCAAACAATTCACAACAAATACCTATTCAAAGGTAAATATCGATAGTCGGTTATTGAACTATCAATAGATATGCCAACATCACCAGAATCCAAATAATTTTCCAAATTATTTAATTCCCAAAAATATCTTTACAAGATATAACTTTCCTTACTTCAAAATAAATCAATATTTATTTTTAAACTTATTTTCCCAATTCCATTTATAAATTCCATATTGAATTTATATTTCCAAAATATTCATGAATATATGATTTCAAATATTCATTTTTCAATTTATCTTCAAAAAAGATAAATTCTCAACATATTCACTCTATATTGGAAAACATTTCTATACTTATTAAATAAGTAATTCACAATCTTTTATTTTCAACACTCAGAAAATATTCTATATACTTAAATCGAAATTAAGTATATAATTCATTCTTTAAGGAAATCATTCTCTTAAACATATTTATTTGGGCCAAAACGAATGTTGCGTAAAACATCGTTACGACAACCCAAAATCACTAGTATAGGGATTCGAAATAAAATAGATATATAAATCCCAATACTATACAAAACATTTCCTTTCGGAAATCATCTATTATAACAACAGTGTTATAATCTATTATTTCCTTCTATTTCTCGAAAACATCTATTTCAACAATAAATGTTGGAATCTATGATTTCGAATCTCAACATATTGTAAAACATCGTTAGATCATTTTAATTCTATTTCAAACATCACTACCAAATAATTTCTTTAACATAATATTCACTATTCAAAAACGTGAATATACCTTGTTAATAAATTTCATCACTTCTATTCATTTTAGTTTAAGGAATTATTCACTGTTTAAAACATGAATATAACTCCATTAATAAATTACAACAATTCACTTATCAAAATAAGTCATTTCGAATTTATAAAACAACGTTTATAAATTCTATTTCTATTTATTTTATAACAACTTCCTTTTATAAATTTCCTTTATTAACCTATCTCAATTCATATCACAATGATATACTAAAAATTCATATTATAAGTCAAATACTTATAATTTATTTATTTACAAAATTGTTTCTTTGAACTTCTCAAATTTATAAATTTTATAACTTATAAGATTCATTTATTTATCCAACTCATTCCTTTAATAACTTTATAAATTTTATAAACCTACTGCTTATAAAATTCTATTTATAACTTCACCGTTATAATTCTATAATTCCAATTTATGAAATTCATTTACAATTTTTTTTTCTAACACTTAAAAAAGTTCGTTTTACACTTCTAATACTTTTAATTTATAAATATTAATTTATAAATCTTTTAATACAAATGAATTTGTATTATTATTTTAAAACATCTTTTAAACTCCTTTAGAATTCCATCATTTTGATTTATAAAATAATCCAATTTCATAAATCCTATTTTTAAACTTTTTATAATAGATTCAAAAATCTCAGTTTAAATTATTTTATAAAATCATCAATCCCATATTTTCAAAAATCAATTTTTTTAACTATATTTCTCAAAAATCTAATTTTTATAACATTAAAAATTATAACGTTTATTTATTACAATGGATTAATTCCAAAAATATTTAATAAACGTATATTTCCAAAAATCCTTTTTGAAATTAAAATCGTTGTTTTTAAATTTCAAAATTTGGATCCGATGATGCAACACATCAAATAGTCAATCATGATTTTCCAATATCATATATCGATATGATAAACAATCAAACATCACAATATTTAAAATCAATAAATATTTGTGAGGAATCCAGTTGGATCCCTCCAACCTGTTTCCCTGCATCCACAGACATTAGCACAATACCATTCCGTTTCAAGACGGAATATCGCGGTATATGGGATTTTATAAATATATATCCGCTTACTAACGGCGCATAGGGTCTCATCCGCTAAAAGAAAATGCGGGAAATCAATCAACTGCAATATATACATATGCCAATATATATATATTGCTATATATATAATATAATACCAATTCCACTTCGAGGTGGAATATCGCGGTATATGTGTGTAATAAATAACCTCCGCTTACTAACGGCGTATAGGGTCTATTCACATCCAATATATATATTACAATCATCATTCAAGCAATCAATCAACACAGTCAATAAATTTTAAATCTAACTATTTAAAATTTAAATAAACAACAGAAATTCCTTTTGAGTGAGAAGTTCTCACCTTTATTCCCGTTTGCCATCCACTTCCAATTCAACTTGTTTTCTTCATTTATACCTTGTATAAATATTATACAAAATTTATTAATATTCGAACAGATCGAATAATAAATTTTTCATTTTATAATTTAATTCATCGGTTTTGTTCTAAACCAATTCCTTTAATAATTTTATTCAACTAATTATTTCATCTCAAGTTAATGATTTTTATTTTAAGCTAAAAATTAAAGATTCAAACTGATCTTCTTTTTAAAATAATTCTAACATTTTGCTTATATAAATTTCTTCAATCTTTTGAAATTCCTTTATTTAATAAATTATTTTAACTAAAATTTAATTTAATTAACCAAACTCCCTTTCAATAAAATTATCTAATCGAAGAATTAAATCTTAAACTAGAATTCCTTTAATTTATTTATCCAATAAATTAAATTCCTATTAGGTAAATTAAATTAGCCAATGATTTTATTAATATTCGAATTAAATCGAACTATTCAATCTTCGTTCTTGATTGTTTAATTAATCAATTGTTTTATTTAAACCAGTTTCTTCTTTAAATAAATTTATTAAAACTAATTTTCCTTTAAAAATAATTCTAACTATTTTAATTTACAATTAAACTAAATTTCCTTTTAATAAATTTGTTTAACTAAAAATTAGTTTTAAACTAATTCTTTTCTTTTAAAAATCTAGTCTTTATAAACTCGATATTGTTTTAAAAATTTCTATACTTTAAAAATAAATCTTATATACATATGTTTACTGTAAAAACTTTTCTATATGTATATATATCCAAAAATATCTTACTGCATTTAAAATTAAATTTTTTACACTAATATTTTTTTTTATTTCCTTCTTTACTGTAAAATGTTTTTTTTTCTTTTTTTTTTAATCAATACATATATATATAAATTCAGAAATCGAAAAAAAAAATATTACCTCACTGCCTCTTCTCGTGCGAGCACCACCTCGCTGTCGCCACCTCGTCGACGCCGCCGCTTCACCATCGCCTCCATCTCCAAATCGACCTCGCGCTGCCTCCAATCATCGCGACTGCCCAGCACTCCCACTGCCTCGCGACCACGCGCGCCACCAATACACGAAACTCACGCCTCCAAATCGCCGCGTGCACGCGCGCCTTGCTCCTCTACGAATCGCAGCCGCCATTGTCGCGTCAGTGAATCGCGTCGCCGCCGCGTCTCGACTTGATGCTCATTGATTTGCCTCGACCCCCTCCTACGCGCGCGCGTCGCTCCCTTTATCTCGCGCGCGATTTAGGGCTTCGGCCTTCTTTCTTTTTTTTTTTTTTTTTTTTGAAATCTGCAAATTTGGGATTGAGAATTTGGGATTTTGTTTTGCGTTTGCTTCTTTTCTTTTTTTTTTAGCTCTCGGTCGCCATTGTTTTGATTGATTTTGAACTGAGGAGATGAGGGAGACGTGATATTTAAAAATGACAGAGGGATGGTTACCACGATCGAAGGCGTGATGTTAGGAGCGATCTTAGGCGTGAAAGGAGGGATGCTGTCTGTTTGTTTTTAAATTTAAATTTAAATTTAAATTGAATTCGATAAAAATTAAATGCGTTTACACACCGTGTGCTCACATATTAACTCAGAAAATTACGAAATTTGAAATCCGGCAATAATTCAATATTACGGACCCAATGGAACAGGTTTCGTCGAATTCCGAGACTGTGCCTCGGACGGCTATTTTAAATATCGATTTAAACAATATAATTTCAAAACTGAACAATTCACTTTCAAATTCGATTCTGAAGCTTCTATTATCTTCAGTATTATCAATATGAATTTTACAAGCCTTTGAAATATTTTTAATTGGCTTAAAATCAAAGATTTAAATTTTTATTCAACTTTCAATAGATTAAATTCTAAAATCTAATCGCTAAATTCAAAGTTATATTGAAAGTTCAATCCAAACCATCATTTAAATATTTAAAATTAATTAAATATTCTCGTATTTAAATTGTTTAAAATTCTGGGTCGTTATAATCTTTCCCCCTTAAAAGAATTTCGTCCCGAAATTACAAGTTAAGAAGAATGCCCTTATCCCGTTTATTATTTTTCACAATTCAAATAATTTTATCAACTTACTAACCTAAATCTTTTTACTAGAGATTTACTACCATTTCAACTTGCTTTCTAACTTCAATTATAGGTTTCAAACAATATTGTTTTACTAACTATTCAAATTTAAATTCAAATTCAAATTTCAAACTTTCAAATTTTTCTCAAAATTTTTCTAACACCCTAAATTTTCGAAAAATTTCGCCAGCGTTTCCTTTGCGCGGCTCGATCGGTACGACTACAAAATGGCACCACGGCCCCTCAGAATCAAAAAGAAAAGAGAAAAGCCAAGTGGCTAGAGAAGAAAGTCATCAAATTTCATACTGAAATTGAAATACGTACCTTTTTGTCGAGCAATTCAATTTTATCTTTGAAATTAAAATTTCCATTCCTTTATACACCTGTATAACCTGTATATTCTGCTAGTAGTAGCATCTCAATCCAACATTCAAACTATTTTGCTAATTCTATTACAAAATTTCCAATATATGCTTATTTATATGTTTTTACTTCGCTATTGAAGTTACATATCCAATTTTATTCAATTTCACATTTCAATTCAATTCACAATTTAAATTTCATTCGAATTCAATTCACAATTTCAAATCTATTTGAATTAAATTCTCAATTCTAAATATTGAATTCTATCGATTAACTTTCATTTAGTAATTCATATTACTATTTTAAGTTAGTTTCATTCACCAATTCATTTCAATATTTCAATCCATCTTATTTAATTCCATATACTAATGATAATAATTCAATATTATTACTTCTTAACAATCATGCAACCATATACTATAATAATCCATAGAAAATCATTTCTTTTCTATACAAAAATAGTTTTGGGCAAATTTATTTTATTTACCCTATTCAAAAACAATTTTATATTTACTAACAAATACGCGCTCATATCTATTATTACACTCAAACTCATTCTAGAGTACTGCTGACTCTATCTCTAACGAGTAATACCCATCAGAACCATGGTTGTCGCTTAACCAACAGCTCTGATACCAAATGTAACGGAAGCGATTTTTCGTTGCCGAAAAACCGAACCATTAGGGGGTTTTAAAGAAAAAGAAAGAGGTAGAAGAAGAGGAAGAAAACAAAGGGAAAAGTAGATAGACAATTTTTAGAAAAAAACAGAAAAAGAGAATTTGAAAATAGAACAGAACGGGACAGAAGACACAAAAAGAACAGAAAGAACAACAACATAATCTCACAATTCGCAGCGGAACAACATATAATAATAAATGAATAATCTTTAAATAAAGAACTATATCAGTTATTACATCACATTATATTACATTACATCAAATCATCAGAGTGTGCAACAACAACAATAAACAGCGGAAAAGAGATACTATATACTAATAATATGCTACGCCATCCAGCTTGCCACCTGCAACTCCAGAATATCCAGAATATCCTGATAAACCTAACTCTTGACTGCCCGTGTGGAAAATTGGTGGGCACCCAGAGTTTAGGAAGGAAAACAATAAACTCCGAGTCAGTCATGTGACTGGTGTGAGAACTCAAAATAGTTTATTTATCTTTAAAATCAAAATAGAGGAATATTTTTAAATCAATTCGCAATGCTTTTAAAAAATGAGACTACCATAAGGCCTCCCGCACACACACACATGCAAACGCAGAATCGGAGGAGATTTCTCCTTATGATAGTCAAAGATGCTTGATACGCATTTAAGAGACATTTAATATTATTATTAGTGTATAGTGTAGGAAAAATTCATTTCGAAAGTAGAATATAAATCTTAGCCAACATAGACATTTCGAACTATGCCTACTATAGCTACCATCCAAACAGTGGTGACCACCATAAGTGAATGGCAGGTTCTACAACTAATACCGTACAAGTTTCGTATTGGGAATTGGATTTTCCAACAAATGGTCAGGCAAAGGAACTTCCCATTGCCACATGAGAATGCCTCTGGATGGACATCCCCGAGAACCAAACCGGATCTCTACCAACACAAGGCCGGGTTACCCCTAACTGGGTAACAACTGACCGAATATGCCATCCCCCGGTCCTTTGGGACCTTTATCCGAGAGCTCTCTAATCAATTCACACAATCATAAAAACAAAGTGTTTCAACATGAGTAAGTATCTGGGCTCCATACCATGATACCACCCTTTTCCAGAAGGAAATGCACATATCCTAAAGGGCGCTACCCCTCATAACCTTGCTGCATCTTTCCTGTTTTGACCATTTCCGGGATGTGAGGCTCGACGAATTCACGTCCACAAAAACATACTTTATACAAAAGCCATGCTTTGGGTCAACAAATGATCAACACAATGATCACTAAGATAGACGATCAAATAAATGATCCTATCACAAATAATCAACACAATGATCATTTCAGCATCACTCAGCATGTCACATTACCAAACTGGGAATATATCGCTGATAACTTCAACTATATAACCTTTGAGCTCGTACGTCTCAAAGAAGGGTGTTAAGCTAAAAGAATAAATTCTCCGCCACCACAGAAATATATTTGAAAGAAATCGGCTTTATATCTCAACTTGTAATGTCAGACACACAATCCATACAAGTCTGTTCCGGGATCGAACAGAACCGAAGGCACTTACAAAGAAGTCCTTGCAATCCGAATAATTTCTAATCACGTTCGGATTTCCCATCACTTATGGAGATCTCTATACCGGGGATCAGCCAGTGCAGAGACAATCAACAAGAAACCCTCTCGTTTTCGAAAATATCCGGTCTTCAACGCCGGTCTTCGAATGCAATTCATAACGACGTATCACATATTCGGAATGGGTTATACGACCCCATGGTCCTTTCCCGGTTAACCCGAATAGTGAGCGCTTATTTTTAAAAAAAATAAGTGTGGCATTCAATTTCAAACAATTCACAACAAATACCTATTCAAAGGTAAATATCGATAGTCGGTTATTGAACTATCAATAGATATGCCAACATCACCAGAATCCAAATAATTTTCCAAATTATTTAATTCCCAAAAATATCTTTACAAGATATAACTTTCCTTACTTCAAAATAAATCAATATTTATTTTTAAACTTATTTTCCCAATTCCATTTATAAATTCCATATTGAATTTATATTTCCAAAATATTCATGAATATATGATTTCAAATATTCATTTTTCAATTTATCTTCAAAAAAGATAAATTCTCAACATATTCACTCTATATTGGAAAACATTTCTATACTTATTAAATAAGTAATTCACAATCTTTTATTTTCAACACTCAGAAAATATTCTATATACTTAAATCGAAATTAAGTATATAATTCATTCTTTAAGGAAATCATTCTCTTAAACATATTTATTTGGGCCAAAACGAATGTTGCGTAAAACATCGTTACGACAACCCAAAATCACTAGTATAGGGATTCGAAATAAAATAGATATATAAATCCCAATACTATACAAAACATTTCCTTTCGGAAATCATCTATTATAACAACAGTGTTATAATCTATTATTTCCTTCTATTTCTCGAAAACATCTATTTCAACAATAAATGTTGGAATCTATGATTTCGAATCTCAACATATTGTAAAACATCGTTAGATCATTTTAATTCTATTTCAAACATCACTACCAAATAATTTCTTTAACATAATATTCACTATTCAAAAACGTGAATATACCTTGTTAATAAATTTCATCACTTCTATTCATTTTAGTTTAAGGAATTATTCACTGTTTAAAACATGAATATAACTCCATTAATAAATTACAACAATTCACTTATCAAAATAAGTCATTTCGAATTTATAAAACAACGTTTATAAATTCTATTTCTATTTATTTTATAACAACTTCCTTTTATAAATTTCCTTTATTAACCTATCTCAATTCATATCACAATGATATACTAAAAATTCATATTATAAGTCAAATACTTATAATTTATTTATTTACAAAATTGTTTCTTTGAACTTCTCAAATTTATAAATTTTATAACTTATAAGATTCATTTATTTATCCAACTCATTCCTTTAATAACTTTATAAATTTTATAAACCTACTGCTTATAAAATTCTATTTATAACTTCACCGTTATAATTCTATAATTCCAATTTATGAAATTCATTTACAATTTTTTTTTCTAACACTTAAAAAAGTTCGTTTTACACTTCTAATACTTTTAATTTATAAATATTAATTTATAAATCTTTTAATACAAATGAATTTGTATTATTATTTTAAAACATCTTTTAAACTCCTTTAGAATTCCATCATTTTGATTTATAAAATAATCCAATTTCATAAATCCTATTTTTAAACTTTTTATAATAGATTCAAAAATCTCAGTTTAAATTATTTTATAAAATCATCAATCCCATATTTTCAAAAATCAATTTTTTTAACTATATTTCTCAAAAATCTAATTTTTATAACATTAAAAATTATAACGTTTATTTATTACAATGGATTAATTCCAAAAATATTTAATAAACGTATATTTCCAAAAATCCTTTTTGAAATTAAAATCGTTGTTTTTAAATTTCAAAATTTGGATCCGATGATGCAACACATCAAATAGTCAATCATGATTTTCCAATATCATATATCGATATGATAAACAATCAAACATCACAATATTTAAAATCAATAAATATTTGTGAGGAATCCAGTTGGATCCCTCCAACCTGTTTCCCTGCATCCACAGACATTAGCACAATACCATTCCGTTTCAAGACGGAATATCGCGGTATATGGGATTTTATAAATATATATCCGCTTACTAACGGCGCATAGGGTCTCATCCGCTAAAAGAAAATGCGGGAAATCAATCAACTGCAATATATACATATGCCAATATATATATATTGCTATATATATAATATAATACCAATTCCACTTCGAGGTGGAATATCGCGGTATATGTGTGTAATAAATAACCTCCGCTTACTAACGGCGTATAGGGTCTATTCACATCCAATATATATATTACAATCATCATTCAAGCAATCAATCAACACAGTCAATAAATTTTAAATCTAACTATTTAAAATTTAAATAAACAACAGAAATTCCTTTTGAGTGAGAAGTTCTCACCTTTATTCCCGTTTGCCATCCACTTCCAATTCAACTTGTTTTCTTCATTTATACCTTGTATAAATATTATACAAAATTTATTAATATTCGAACAGATCGAATAATAAATTTTTCATTTTATAATTTAATTCATCGGTTTTGTTCTAAACCAATTCCTTTAATAATTTTATTCAACTAATTATTTCATCTCAAGTTAATGATTTTTATTTTAAGCTAAAAATTAAAGATTCAAACTGATCTTCTTTTTAAAATAATTCTAACATTTTGCTTATATAAATTTCTTCAATCTTTTGAAATTCCTTTATTTAATAAATTATTTTAACTAAAATTTAATTTAATTAACCAAACTCCCTTTCAATAAAATTATCTAATCGAAGAATTAAATCTTAAACTAGAATTCCTTTAATTTATTTATCCAATAAATTAAATTCCTATTAGGTAAATTAAATTAGCCAATGATTTTATTAATATTCGAATTAAATCGAACTATTCAATCTTCGTTCTTGATTGTTTAATTAATCAATTGTTTTATTTAAACCAGTTTCTTCTTTAAATAAATTTATTAAAACTAATTTTCCTTTAAAAATAATTCTAACTATTTTAATTTACAATTAAACTAAATTTCCTTTTAATAAATTTGTTTAACTAAAAATTAGTTTTAAACTAATTCTTTTCTTTTAAAAATCTAGTCTTTATAAACTCGATATTGTTTTAAAAATTTCTATACTTTAAAAATAAATCTTATATACATATGTTTACTGTAAAAACTTTTCTATATGTATATATATCCAAAAATATCTTACTGCATTTAAAATTAAATTTTTTACACTAATATTTTTTTTTATTTCCTTCTTTACTGTAAAATGTTTTTTTTTTCTTTTTTTTTCATCAATACATATATATATAAATTCAGAAATCGAAAAAAAAAAATATTACCTCACTGCCTCTTCTCGTGCGAGCACCACCTCGCTGTCGCCACCTCGTCGACGCCGCCGCTTCACCATCGCCTCCATCTCCAAATCGACCTCGCGCTGCTCCAATCATCGCGACTGCCCAGCACTCCCACTGCCTCGCGACCACGCGCGCCACCAATACACGAAACTCACGCCTCCAAATCGCCGCGTGCACGCGCGCCTTGCTCCTCCACGAATCGCAGCCGCCATTGTCGCGTCAGTGAATCGCGTCGCCGCCGCGTCTCGACTTGATGCTCATTGATTTGCCTCGACCCCCTCCTACGCGCGCGCGTCGCTCCCTTTATCTCGCGCGCGATTTAGGGCTTCGGCCTTCTTTCTTTTTTTTATTTATTTTTTTGAAATCTGCAAATTTGGGATTGAGAATTTGGGATTTTGTTTTGCGTTTGCTTCTTTTTTTTTTTTTTTTTTAGCTCTCGGTCGCCATTGTTTTGATTGATTTTGAACTGAGGAGATGAGGGAGACGTGATATTTAAAAATGACAGAGGGATGGTTACCACGATCGAAGGCGTGATGTTAGGAGCGATCTTAGGCGTGAAAGGAGGGATGCTGTCTGTTTGTTTTTAAATTTAAATTTAAATTTAAATTGAATTCGATAAAAATTAAATGCGTTTACACACCGTGTGCTCACATATTAACTCAGAAAATTACGAAATTTGAAATCCGGCAATAATTCAATATTACGGACCCAATGGAACAGGTTTCGTCGAATTCCGAGACTGTGCCTCGGACGGCTATTTTAAATATCGATTTAAACAATATAATTTCAAAACTGAACAATTCACTTTCAAATTCGATTCTGAAGCTTCTATTATCTTCAGTATTATCAATATGAATTTTACAAGCCTTTGAAATATTTTTAATTGGCTTAAAATCAAAGATTTAAATTTTTATTCAACTTTCAATAGATTAAATTCTAAAATCTAATCGCTAAATTCAAAGTTATATTGAAAGTTCAATCCAAACCATCATTTAAATATTTAAAATTAATTAAATATTCTCGTATTTAAATTGTTTAAAATTCTGGGTCGTTACATTTTTAAACAAAATTTGTTTAAAACAATGAGAATTAATGTTAAAAATTTATATGGTAAGAATTGAAGGTTGTG
Organism: Allium cepa; assembly: GCA_030765085.1. Classification (NCBI taxonomy): domain Eukaryota; kingdom Viridiplantae; phylum Streptophyta; class Magnoliopsida; order Asparagales; family Amaryllidaceae; genus Allium; species Allium cepa. The sequence goes on from CM060928.1 coordinate 1,012,223,771, forward strand.
TCAACCTGTGAGCTTATTATTCAGTAAAGAAAACTTGATTCATTAAAATAAAAGGAATTTTTCAACATGAATAATTAGCTGATTCAAATTCATAATCTGTTACATCTATGAAAAATAGGATTTTTGAAACAAAAATCAGTATTTTTAGTTTTGTATTTTTGGATCAGCTTGATATTGTTTGGGAACGAATATCGACCATTTCCCGGTGATGGTCGAACTTTTAGATTATCAGATTCTGGTCGAAGCAAGTTTGGGGGTCATGTATTTTGGGAAAAATGGAGATTTGTTTTTGTAATGCCGGTGGTGGCTGATTAAGACGAAGTTAGGGTTTTAAAAGGGTTTCTGGGATGGGGTTATTTCGCTGAAATCTTCGGCGCCGTGATGGCACAAGGGGGTTGCAATACTGGGGGATCAGGAAGCCGAGTGTTATTCAAAGCTCCTGGCAGGGCGGTGTTGGGTCTAGAGGTCGCGAATGGTTGTACGAGGTGAAATAAGGAAAGGGTTTCCTTGGCTGACGATGGTGGTTCAAATCGTTTTTTTGTATCGAGTGTCATCGTGAAATCAGGATGGGCTGGGGATTTGAGAACATCGAGGGTGACTGGAGGGTGGGGTAGCCGATGGTCGGTGCGACTCCGATGGAGTGTGCACATGCACGGCTTGTTCGTGTATCTGGTTGTTGTAGCAGGTAGAGAATGGAATAAAGATGAGAAGTAAGAAAAGGCAAAAGAGAAGTAAAGCAGAAGGTTTGGGCCGAGAAAAAAGAAGAAGAAGATGGGCCGGGATTTTTCTTTCATTTGGGCTATGGGAATTAAGTTTAATTGGGGAAGTAAATTTCGTTTTCGATTTAGGTGATGGGTCGGGGTTTCTGGATTTTAGGCTCGGGAATTGTTTCGATCAGCTCCAAGTTTTGCAAGCTTTAATAATATTTTAGCTGGTTTTAAATTTGATACCAGTTTCAAGTTTGGTTAGCATGTTCCCAAAGCATAAATATTTTTCAAATTTTCAAACGCGTTTCAAAATAAAATTATAATTCCATTGTGTTGAGTTTAAATTGCTTTGACTTGAAGTGATTTTGTATTCCGAACATTTAATTTAAATTAAGTAATAATTAACTAAGGAGTTAATTAGTTAAGATAAATGTTCATCCTGATCAAGGTCTTATTAATAAAGTAATTAAAGTATTATTGCTTAACGTATGGGGTATTTCCGCTGTGATATATTATAGTCTATCTAGGACAGGTTCTTTTAAACTGTCCAGTGTTGTGTAATGGTTGTAACTCTGTTGTATAAAATATAAGTGTATTGATACAGATCTTCTTTGTAAAACTATTATTTATGTGATATTATATTTTATCCTCTGCGAATGTGAGATTCTGAGCTTGAGTTTTCTGTTTCTTCTTCTTTGTCTTTCTTCTTTTCACTAACTATCTGGAATTTTCGGGATCGAAATTTTTGGGTCGTTACATTTGGTATCAGAGCTAAAGGTTAAGCGAGAACCTTGGCTCTGATGGGGTAAACTCATTAAGGATAGTGTCAACGGTACCCTAGAATGAGTTGAGTGTATATATGAGAGAGCATACTTGTTATTTTCTTATATAAAGATTTTAAATGATTTTATATAAGAATATATTTTGATATATATAAGGAAATATTTCTTTCTAATAAATATTAAGGGAATTGGTTGTTAAAAATTATTGGAATTAAATTGAGAAGTAACAGAACACAACCAAACTGAAATTGAAATAAAATAAAGATAAATTTGAAATGTATTTAAACTGGAATTAAAATCATGAATTTGAAAAAGAATTTCAGAAAAAGATAATAATGGATTGGTTTCCTTGGTTATTATCATAAATAATTATTGTAATATAATGTGTATTAATGAGTAAGCAAAATGAAATGTTTTAAGGAAATAAAACATTTAGGGAAGGTGATTTAAATTGTGAAATTTTAAACCTAGGTCCAGAATTTTTAATATAAATTGTTTCAAAATGATAAAGAAATGTTAGTTAATATATTTGAATGAAAGTGTCCTGTTTCAAACCAGAGTTGTTTGAAAATTTAAAGGAATTTGTTTTAAATTAAAACCAAGGGTGGTTTAAATTTTTAAAATTTGTCTTGGTGTGCAAAGGAAATAGATATGTATACGAGAGATATACATAATATCAAAGATGGGTTGATATAAACTCTAAATGATGAGTTTTAAATTTGGAATGAGATGTGGAAACCCAAACTGATAAGTTTTTGAACTTAAAGCTGGGAAAGTATTTTGGAATTTGAATGGGAATTCAAATTGTGTAAATTTGACTGGATTAAGTAAATTGAATTTAACTTGGAAGAAGTTAAATAAGTTGGAATGATCAACCTGATTTGGAAATTTGAAGATGAAATTAAGTTTTAACTTGGGAAGTTAAATGGTTGATTGGAATTGAGAGTTTGTGTGATCCCAAAATGGATTTGAGATCTGGAAATTGAAAATGGATGGATATTTATTTAAAATAATTCGAAGGATACCATCCTGTTGTTATTAATAATCTTTAAACTATAAATTGAATTTATTTAAATGAATGAAGAAATGGACTGTAGTAATATATCCTTTTCTGAGATAAAAGAAAAATCTAACTTTAATTTGAAATTAAGGATATGGAATTACTTTTAATTGAAATCTGAATGATTGAATTTGTAAACTAAAATTGTTTAAGGAACTAGTTTTAAACTGGAAGATAAAATTGAGTAATAAATTAAATTCTTAAGATAAAATTGTTTTGAACTTTTACTTGAACCTTGTAATGAGTTAAGTAAAGATAATTTTAAAATGGAATTTTGAAATTTGGACTCAAAATTAAATTGTTTAAAAGCCTTTAATAAAGGTTGATTTGGTTTAAAGGGTTAAACCAACTTTAGTGAATTTAACTCGAATTTATATAATTCGAGATGGTTTAAATTTGGAATTTGAATTGAAATTAGTTCGAATTGAATTTGATTTGAATTAATTGAAATTGTGATTGAAGATGTATAAGTATAAAATTCAAATGGAAAATTTGAATTGGATTAATTTGAAACAATTTGAAATTGAAGTGGATTCAATTTGAAATTAGTTCGAATTGATTTGAATAATTTGGAATTGTAATTAAAGTTGAAAATTGGGAAGAAATCAAGAATAATTCAACTTGATTTGGAAATGGAATTTTAAATTGAGATTAATTCAAACTGGAGTTGAAATGAAGTAAAATTGAAACTAGTTCAATTGAAATTTACTTGAATTAGTAGAATTTGAGATCAAGGTTGAATAAAGTTAAATTTGGAGAAATTGAGGATAATTCAACTTGAATTGGGGTTGAATCAATTTCAATGGAAATTGAAGTTATTTAAATTGGAATTTGGGTCAATTTAAATGGTAGAGGAAATTTAAATTGAATTGATGAGAATGGAGATTAGGAAGTGAGCAGTTTTGACTCTGGACTATTTTTATAAATTGTTTTAATATAAACCTATTTTTCCAAGCTATTCATTGTATATACAACCTTTCTTTTAAAAGCCAAGTTATCTTATACTTGTTCTACAATTATTTTTGAAACTGTTTAGCAATTTTCCAACAGTTTTATAAACTAATTACTATCTTACTATTATTTTGCAATTATCTAAAATTTCTATAATTATTTTAACTATTTTCTAACTATTTTACACCTATTTTACAAACTAGTAATTATTTTCCAACTATCTATCTATTTTTAAAATTTTCAAGTTATTTTCTAAAAAAACTGGTCGGAGTTTAAACTGTTATTGGTTAAATACCCAATCGAGATAAGAATAGAGGTGATAATCCAAATGGATTGAAGCAAATGTGAGTAAGTGGATGAAAATCAAAGTGAATGTGAATAGAAATGGAATTGATTTGGCTAATAACCAATAAAGATAAATACGTAGGGTGTACGTATGTTATTCTATTCGCATAATGATTTGATCCAGATTCGAGCACAAAATTTCGAGATAGTTATATCGATCCGAGTTGGGGTTTTTCACTCGATTTTCGACGGCGAACCTAGATATGGATTGTTGATTGGTTCTGGGTATTCTCTATCATAGTTAAGCCATGCAAGGAGAATGACGGTTTCTGATCAAGAAACCAAATCTGAGTCCGCACTAGGAAGTCAGGTGGACGATACTAGTTCGGAAATGGAATCGTGTGATCGAGTGAGCGATCAGATTGGTATAGCGTATGAATGATATGTGTACATCGTACGGATTTAAATAAAATTGATACTGGGAATTTGTGGATTAGAAATGTGAAATATTTTTTTTGAAATGAAAGTTATATTTTGTGAAGTATATGATGAAGTAAAGTGGAAAATTGGATATTTCTATAGTTGAAATATTGTTTATGGAAGTAAGTGATATGGTGAGTGGTTTTGTAAAGAGTAATCAAATTTGATTATTTGATTTTGAATAAACAAAACCATATATCTTTGTTATATAAGATAAATATCCCCTTGCTGAATCTATTGCCAGAAGAAAAGGATTTTAAAGGTATTTTGAAGTATAAAAGGAGTTTTATACAAGTTTGAAATGATCCAAAGTTTTTTATATATCTGTGTGTGTGTGTGTGTGTGTGTATATATATATATATATATATATATATATATATATATAAAGGATCTTATGAGGATTTTGGAAAAGGTTTTGGGAACCTTTGGATTTGGAAAGGCTTTTTATTTTTGGGTAAAATCAATATGAGAAATTGGAAAGCCTAGTTTGAGAATTATCGATTTTGGAATAATCGATTTTTTGTAAAGGAGCTTTGTATGAGTTCATACTAGGTGTATGACTTGAAAGATACTATATGTGTATAGTATAAAATGTTTTGATAATGGCTCTGGAGAAAAAGGCGCTCCCTTGAAATGAACTTCTCAGGAGTACCACCGGGTGGTGCTGGCTTAAGCCTCAAGGGGGGTTCTAAAGTTGATCCTGTGAGGAGTCCGAACATAACTAGTTCCTAGGGATTTTGAGTAGAGTATACCATAGCAAAAGTCGTGTGTGCTGCTGAGAGCCAACAGTCTGCGTTTGATTTTATATCGGTAGACTGCGACCTATGTAGGAGTGGAGAAGTTTCACTTCGACAGCGAAAATCAGAGGCCGCTGAGAGCCTACAGTTACATGGACTTTTGCTGCGATGGCAACGTAACCCTGGAATGTAACTGTGATCTGTTATGGGGGATCCATGGCATAATCGAGAGGCCGCGGAGGGCCTGCAGTTACATGGACTTTTGTTGTGACGGCAACTTAACCCTGGAATGTATCTACGACCATGGATGGGGGTGATGATTTCCAGAGCATTCTCACCGAAGACATTTCCTCGATTTCAAAATGCTTTCAATATTTCAATAAAATTATTTTTCAAGTATTTTCACTGGGTGTTAAAAATGGGTCCGCTAAGCACTTATAGATTTTCAGTCTTACGCCTGATCAACGTATGACCGAATTTCTATAAGAACAAGGATGGACGAGTTGAAACATCGAGTTATAAAAAAATATTTTTATAAAACCATTTTATAATATTATGTAGATTTTAAAAGTGTTTAAAAGTGTTTCAAAGAATAATTTTTTTTTAAAAAAATAATCTTTTAATAAATTCTGGCTTCGTTCCTTTCCGAGGACGAAAAGATTCTAAGGGGGAGGAATGTGACAACCCAGATTTCTGGGCATCTGTAATTGATAATAATTGGGTTAATTAATAGAAATACTGAATTGTAGATTTAACAAACGAATCTAATCGTAAATATTTATGTTTGGATAAATATTTATTTGATCATATCTTAATATAGTCACTTAAAATTGACAAATTATTCTTTTAAAAATAAATAATAATGATTGTTTACATAATAAATTATTCAAATTGGCAAAATTGTTAATTTCAAACCAATAATATTTCTGTGTTATTTTTTAGATAAATATAGTTAAGAATAAACATAGGGATTATTAATTTCAAATTGAATTTAGGCTTGTTTAAATATATGAATTTAATTTGAATTGTTCTTGAATTGGACTTTTAATTGAATTTGAATTTGAAATTTAAAAAGGAAATATATCTTAAATATATTTTTGTTTAAATTAATTTGGTTCAAACATAAGTTATTTATAAACGAATATTTACATAAATTCACATTTATATATATTAAAAATTTAAAGGCTTATTTATAAAAGACAAACATTAAATACATTGAAATGTATTACATAAAAATATATGAACTTAAATAATTTAAGTTTAAACACTTGTATACATATGGGGCCTTGGTTTCAGCATTTGTAAATTTTGAAGCACATAAGTTAACAAGTGGCAAATTTACCATAAATCAAAAACAAAATTTAATTAAATAACACTTGTTGAAGAAAAAAAATTATGCAAAACTGAGATTTTCATATTCAATTTCTCTCCATTCCTTCAACCCTGTAAATCAATTATTCTCAGATCTGAAACCATATTCAAACTAATCTGAAATGATTCTTTAATCTGTAAACATTTATTACTCAAGCTTTGTAAATTACCAAAGTCTGTAACCATTTGTTCTTCAAATCCGTACCACTTTCAAGAATGCATGCAAGTAGATCTGAAGCAAAAACCAAAGTTTTCAAAGCTAGCATTTCAGATTTTAAAGGCAAACTCTCCAGTTTTTTAAGAATGAAAGCAATTTCGGTTTTAGAGCTCCTAGGTTTCCAAGTTCTGTTCAAATTTCTTTAGCTTCTCTGCTCATCATATCGGTGGGTAAACACATCTGATTTTAAAAAGTTTTTAAATTTGTTAAATCCCTGTTGCATGCAGAATCTTAAGCTTAGATAGGCAAAATAATGGTTTGCATGTTGTAGTTAAATGATTTTGTGTATATTTGTTTGTAGTTACCTCTGTCTGCATGCCTGATATTCAAGTGGGTGCTCTGTTCTTCAACTGTTGAATGAAAATATCATTCAAGATTTAGAGTTTTGTTTCAAATCAGTTTTGTGTTGAAATTTTTGAACAAAATTTGTTTAAAACAATGAGAATTAATGTTAAAAATTTATATGGTAAGAATTGAAGGTTGTGTCAACCTGTGAGCTTATTATTCAGTAAAGAAAACTTGATTCATTAAAATAAAAGGAAATTTTCAATATGAATAATTAGCTGATTCAAATTCATAATCTGTTACATCTATGAAAAATAGGATTTTTGGAACAAAAATCCTATTTTTAGTTTTGTATTTTTGTATCAGCTTGATATTGTTTGGGAACGAATATCGACCATTTCCCGGCGATGGTCGAACTTTTAGATTATCAGATTCTGGTCGAAGCAAGTTTGGGGGTCATGTATTTTGGGAAAAATGGAGATTTGTTTTTGTAATACCGGTGATGGCTGATTAAGACGAAGTTAGGGTTTTAAAAGGGTTTCTGGGATGGGGTTATTTCGCTGAAATCTTCGGCGCCGTGATGGCACAAGGGGGTTGCGGTACTGGGGGATCAGGAAGCCGAGTGTTATTCAAAGCTCCAGGCAGGGCGGTGTTGGGTCTAGAGGTCGCGAATGGTTGTACGAGGTGAAATAAGGAAAGGGTTTCCTTGGCTAACGATGGTGGTTCAACTCGTTTTTTTGTATCGAGTGTCATCGTGAAATCAAGATGGGCTGGGGATTTGAGAACGTCGAGGGTGACTGGAGGGTGGGGGTAGCCGATGGTCGGTGCGACTCCGATGGAGTGTGCACATGCACGGCTTGTTCGTGTATCTGGTTGTTGTAGCAGGTAGAAAATGGAATAAAGATGAGAAGTAAGAAAAGGCAAAAGAGAAGTAAAGCAGAAGGTTTGGGCCGAGAAAAAAGAAGAAGAAGATGGGCCGGGATTTTTCTTTCATTTGGGCTATGGGAATTAAGTTTAATTGGGGAAGTAAATTTCGTTTTCGATTTAGGTGATGGGTCGGGGTTTCTGGATTTTAGGCTCAGGAATTGTTTCGATCAGTTCCAAGTTTTGCAAGCTTTAATAATATTTTAGCTGGTTTTAAATTTGATACCAGTTTCAAGTTTGGTTAGCATGTTCCCAAAGCATAAATATTTTTCAAATTTTCAAACGCGTTTCAAAATAAAATTATAATTCCATTGTGTTGAGTTTAAATTTCTTTGACTTGAAGTGATTTTGTATTCCGAACATTTAATTTAAATTAAGTAATAATTAACTAAGGAGTTAATTAGTTAAGATAAATGTTCATCCTGATCAAGGTCTTATTAATAAAGTAATTAAAGTATTATTGCTTAATGTAATCTATAATGCATAATTACTTGGTGTAAGTAATTATTAGATTATTACTGAAGGATAATTAATTAATGGAAGTAATTTGGGTTTAATTACTTTGTGTAATTAATAAGAAGGTTGACTACTTTGGGGAAGTAACTTAGGATTAATTACTTAGTGTAATTAATTAAAGGTTTAATATATTTTAAGTGTTATTTAAGGTAAGCAATTAAGGATTGTTAATTACTGAATGTGATTAATCAAGATTGATTAATGAATGTGAATGATTAAAGATTAATTATTAAATGCGATCAATTTGAACAATAATTAATTTAAAAAGTAATTAGAGGATCGTTAATTAATATAATTAATGATTGTAATTAAGGATTAATTTATGCAATTAATTGAATAATAATTGATAAATAATAAGTTATTATAGAATAATGAATTCATATAATTAATTGAGCATTAATGTAATTAATTATAGTTAGTTAGTTAATGAAAATAATTAAAAAGTTAATTACCGTAAGTAGTTAAGAATGATTAATTTGTGTAATTAATTAATGGCTAATTACTTAATGTAATTAGAGAATAATTAATCAAGGATGGTTTTTTAAGACGGATAATTAGAGGATGATTGATTAATTGGTTTGTAATTAATTAATGGTTAAGCAAGCAAGATTTATAGTAATTAATTTAATTAGAGATGGAGTGATTAATTAATCTTGCATATGGATGATTGAATGGTATTGGATGCTTTAAATTTGTTGATATCTCTGATATGAGATGATTTGTGGTATAATGTATTTGGTTTGAACAGTGACAAAGTGGTTATCTATCACTGATAGATTACTGTGTAAAAGTTGGCATCCTGTGTTTAAAATTGAATGGTATTCACTTGTATAACTTGGGTAAAGATGACACTGGATTTGAAGAGACCGAAGTCGGGTATTAATTAATACCCGAAACCACTTCGAATCTGTATAAATTGATATGTGGAATCAATAGGCTGAAATGGAATGATTTAAGTGAATTGGACCATTTAATCCAAGTTTTGGAACTTATAAATTGATGTGTGATGTAAGTGATGTTTATAACGACTTGTGGAATTGTAAATTGATACTAGTTACCCCGGGTTTAAATAAGTTGTATGTTTTAGTATTCCATGATTTGATGAGTTTACTCACACTGGTTTTCAGCCTGACCCGGGTGTTACTTTGATGTAATGCTCGGGTCAGACCGGGTATTACATATTTTCAGGAAAGGTCGTTCTGAAGCTCAGGAGGCGAGCTGGATGGCAGGAACGTATGGGGTATTTCTGCTGCGATATATTATAGTCTATCTAGGACAGGTTCTTTTAAACTGTCCAGTGTTGTGTAATGGTTGTAACTCTGTTGTATAAAATATAAGTGTAGTGATACATATCTTCTTTGTAAAACTATTATTTATGTGATATTATATTTTATCCGCTGCGAATATGAGATTCTGAGTTTGAGTTTTCTGTTTCTTCTTCTTTCTCTTTCTTCTTTTCACTAACTATCTGGAATTTTCGGTCGAATTTCCGGGTCGTTACAACACACTTTTATATTCCCATAGTCTATATAGTACCGTAATCTCCCTGTACTGGGCGTCGTCAGAGGGCACTCCATAGGCATGGTACAAAACCAAAATCGTATAAGGCGCGCTAGGGTAGGTGACACGACACAACTAGGAAATGCCAGGGTAGATATACAAATTACGCTTCCGGGCCGGTGGTAACGTGTAGTGCGCAGCTACCGCCCACCTCGAGCCACACCGCAAATAAAAAAATCAAAAGTGGCCACCGAATCAATCCAAAGGTCAGAGTATAATATCGAAGGGATGTGTCGATTAAAGGAGCTACCTCATTAGCCCGTCAATCGCTCCTGTTTTAGCCACCTTATGCCAACTCACGGGAGTCGGGTCCACGTATATACCTCAGTGGAACGCCGCCACCATCCTACTTCATTCTGGAATCTCCACCTCGTACACGGTTGTTAAAGTGGTTTTCGGTATCGACAGATAGTATGCCCATATCCGGTCCTGGTCTCTTCAACAACCAACCGTTATTATAACACCGCGGTCATTTCAAAATAGTTTATACTTTAAAACCGAAATATCGTTGCATTTTCAAAACCAAATCAATACGCTATCATTTTTCACTTCAAATATATCTTTTTTCCAAAATCATAGCACATTCAAAGTTATAACACTTCGTAATCACAAACACTTGAAATATAACACTTTCAAATCATAATACTTTGAAACTCATAACTTTGAAACATAACTTCCACCACTTAAATGGTTTAAATATTAAAATACTTTATATAATAAAATAGCTTCTTCAATTTAACAAATCAATTCGAAAACAAATCGATTTTCTAGATTTTAAATCTAACCTAGTCCCAAATCATATATTTCAATTCAATTAAGTTTCCAAATAAACTATTCCAAATTATATCGATTTCAAAATAGATTTGATCCACAGAATAAACCCTTTCAAATTCAATATATTTCAAACTTTAAGTATTCAACAATTTCAAAACTAAGTTTAGTAATTTCATATATATATCGAATTCAATTTTCTATTATTTAATTTTGAAATATTTTACTTAATACATCCAGTATCATTTAAATAAAACCCAAATTACAAATAACTAAATATTTCCTTCAATTTATTTATACTTTAAATATTCATTTAATTCACCTTAAACCAAAATCAAGTTATAAAAATCATACCTTTAAAATTTCAAATTTAATAAATTTCACATCAAGCTTATTTAAGTTTAATTCTTAAATAAATTCAATTTCAAATAAATCTCAAATTTATCTTCCAACCTTAATTTTATTTGAATCATTATAAACTCTATGTTAAAATATAATTTAGATACTTAACCATATTGTCTTCAATAAAATCAACTTATTATTAAGCTTATTCTATATTAAAACAAATTATACATAGCTTAAAATCAAGGGTAAATAACATTTATATATAATATCTAAAATCAATATTTATCTAAAACCATATATTTCTTTACAAAACCATAGAAATCATTTCAAAATATTTTTATATATAGAGCACGGAGTCTGTATATAATTTTCTATCCTATAGTCAAGTGATACAGATTTTATCATTTCAATCCGTAATTTAAAATATAAATACGGTTATATATAATTTCAAACCACAATCCCGAATGAAATAAAAATCCATAACAACTTGCAGTTTATAACAGTATAAAATACAACGTCCATTCATCCAATATCAATCATCAAACATTTATCACAATCATCATCCAATTCAATCAATAACATCAATATAGAACAGATAATAAATAACAGGTATTTACTGACAGTTTATATTCAATAATAAATTAAATAACTATTTTATTCAAATAAATACAAATAAACCGAGATATGATTCAAAATATGCCAAACAGTCATAAATAAATTTCTAATCCATCATAAATCAATTTAACAAACATAAGAAATTTTAGAAGTTGTGCGTGGGTTAAAACACTCACCTTTTGAATTTAAATTGAATTCAAATCCAATTTAAACACAAAATTCAAACAGTCTCAGAGTTTGTCCAAACCAGCGTCAAAATGTCTGAAATTCTGATACGATCCTAGCGGATCAAACCGCGCGTAAAATGGACCTCGTATGTAAATGTTATGTACGTTAGAACATACGGAAACATAAATTCAAATAAAATAAAACAAAGAAAACCCTACTAATCGTACAGTGCCATGTAAGCATCTCTAGAACACCCATCTCGTTCGAATAATCATGCGATCGTTTCCAGGCTGTAACGTTTCGAATTTTTGCCCGCTCGAAAATCGACATCCATACTTCATATCGTATTCGAATGCCATAGATTCGACCGTTCAAATCCGATTCGCCGGAGCTTATAACAATCATTAAGTAAACAACACAGCGGAATAAAAGAATAATACATTGATATACAGCTTTGATACAATATCTGATACAACAGATGATCCAATAGATATTAATATACATCAGAGATATGATACAATAAAACAGCAGCGGAAAAGAAAATAGATGACAACATCTAGCAGCGGAACAATATAACTCTAAAATAGTCTTCAAGGAAGAACTCCGAGAACTGCAACTCCATCTCCAAGAATCAATCCAGCAATAGCTCGAACCCCCAATAACGTATCACCAAGCTTAAGCAAGTCTGGTCCAGTCCAAAGACTGAACTAACTCCAGATAATCCACTATATCTAACTATCTGTAAAACCCAACTCTAGACTGCTCGTGTAGAAAATAATGAGCACCCAGAGTTTAGGAAAGAACAATAAACTCCGGATCAGTCGTGGGACTGGTGTGAGCAACAAAAACAGTTTATCTTTAAAAACATTCAATAAAAGATTTTCAAAGTCAATTCGCAATGCTTTTTAAAAATGAGACTACCATAAGGCCTCCCGCACACACACACAATGCAAACGCAGAATCGGAGGAGATTTCTCCTTATGATAGTCAAAGATGCTTGATACGCAGTAAAAGAAACATTTGATATTATTACTAGTGCATAGTGTAGGAAAAATTCATTTCGAAAGTAGAATATAAACCTTAGCCAACATACGACCATTATCGTATGCCTACTATAGCTAACCATGTTCAATAGCAGGTTACCGCCACATTCCATGGCAGGTTATACAACTAAAGCCGTACAAGTCTCGTATTGTTTCTTTGGATTTCCAACGAATGATCAGGCCAAGGAACTTCCCATTGCCACATGAGAATGCCTCTGGATGGACATCCCCGAGAACCAAACCGGATCTCTACCAACACAAGGCCGGGTTACTCCTAACTGAGTAACAACTGACCGAATATGCCATCCCCCGGTCCTTTGGGACCTTTCAACCGAGCGCTCGTAATCAATTCACACAATCATAAAGTGTTTTCAACATGAGTAAGTATCTGGGCTCCATACCATGATACCACCCTTTTCCAGAAGGAAATGCACATATCCTAAAGGGCGCTACCCCTCATAACCTTGCCGCATCTTTCCTGTTTTGACCATTCCGGGGTGTGAGGCTCGACGAAGTCACGTCCACAAAAACATACTTTATACAAAAGCCATGCTTTGGGTCAACAAATGATCATAGAAATGATCACAAAGATAGACGATCAAACAAATGATCCTATCATAAATAATCAACACAATGATCATTTCACAGCAACACTCAGCATGTCACATTACCAAATTGGGAATATATCGCTGATAACCATCAACTATATAACCTCTGAGCTCGTACGTCTCAGAGAAGGGTGTTAAGCTAAAAGAATAAATTCTTCGCCACCAACAGAAATATATTTGAAAGAAATCGGCTTTACATCTCAATTTGTAATGTCAGACATACAATCCATACAAGTCTGTTCTGGGTTCGAACAGAACCGAAGGCACTTACAAAGAAGTCCTTGCAATCCGGATATTCACAATCCCGATCGGATTTCCCATCACTTAGGGAGTTTCTATACCGGCGCGACTCGGTGCAGAAACAATCGATAGGTCATCCTATCGCTTTCGCAAATACCCGGTCTTCATCACCGATCTTCAAATGCTATCCATAACGTCGAATCACATATTCGGAATGGGTTATACGACACAAAGGTCCTTTCCCGGCTAAACCAAATAGTGAGAACGATATTTCAAAAACAAATGGATAATGGGATTTCAATTAAGTCACAACTTATTACCCAAAACCTTTCTTCAAATGGCTTAACAAATTACCATTTTCAATCTTTAAACAAAAAGATTCATTTTCACAACCTTTAACGGTTTAAACAATTTTTATATTTTAATCTTTTAAATAAAAGATTCATTCACAGATTTTCCAAATCAATTTTCATTTCCATTTGATTAACTCGTTAAATCTTTAAATCAAAGATTTAACTTATAGCCTTCAAAACAATTTCATTTCAATTTGATTTGAACAAATCATCAATTTAAATCTGTTAAAAATAAACAGATTTAATTCATAGCTTTCAAAAAGAATTCATTCATAACTTGGAAAACCATTTTTCAACTCAATCTTGAAATTCCCCTAATTAACTGGAATCTCAGTTCTTATCTAAAAGTGTTTATCATTTGAAAACAACAGTTTTCATTTTGGAAATCTGATTCATTTATACGAGTTGAAATCCTTGGGTTAAATTCAAATTCTCAAAAATAATACTTTAAAAATGATTTAACTCATAATGACTAGTATAATATCATTAATCCCTAGTTTCAAATTACAGAATTCAATTTCAAGTATTGAATTTAAATTTAAATCAAATTATTTAAATTCCAAAACTTAATCAAGTAATTTAAAAATAATAAATTTTATTTTGAAATTTCATTCTAAAAGCTTTTCACATTTATTCCGATTCCATTTCCAAAACATTTGAATTTAAAAATTCAAAATTTTAAACTATTTCAAAATCTATGATTTAACCGATTTCCTCGTGAAATCCATATTGTGTGTGTATAAGTGTGGTCCAGGGGTTTAACACAATAGTGCAACATCATTAAATCATCACAGATCAAATACAATAATATATCTGATAAGCGATATAAATTATAACGCTTATCTTCATTCACAGATCACAGATATATATCACAGATAATAATTACATTTATCTCAGATAAATAAATTACATTTCAGATTATAACACAAATCAAGACCTATCACAAAGCATCAATTCCATGGGTATCAAATAATTCAACATCAGTAGAATTCAAACATTCATAAGTATGCTCAATTAATTTTCTGACTAATTTAAATCAAATGATCATCAATCATAATTAATTAACTTTAATCGATTTTAAATTGTTTGATTAATGGTCCTTTAATCATTTACCAAATAAACCAACCTTTAATTATTGAATAATTGACCTTTAAATTATTCAATTATCCTTTTATTAATTTCCCTTGATTAATTTATTGACAATTAAATCGACCCTTAATTTAATTAACTACCATTTAATTAATTTTCTTAATTAATTACAACAAGTGATTAATTCCTTAATTACTTCCTAATAAGTAATTACATTTAAACTATTATAATATTATTATTAAATTAATTAATCTAATTAAAAATCAATCACATTAATTTATTATAAAATAATCTAGTTAATGACCTTCATTAACATTTATTTGATTATTTTTCTAAATAATTAACTTACATTAACCGTTATTAATCATAAGTTTGATTTACCCTTAAAATTCATTAATTAATTAAAGTCTAATCTATGGTTCTCAATTTCATATTAATTTCTTAACTCAAAATTTACAAACATAAATTAATTTATTCATATTTAAAATGGTTTAAGATGATTAACTTAAAAATTTAACAAGGGTAAGCACTTAAGTGCTAAACCCGAGAAAATCTCAATTGCACTCGAGTATACACTCGAGTTACCACTCCATCTTCCACGAATCTCCCTCTTGCTTCCTCTCCCTGCTTATTCTTTCTTTCTTCTCTTTTTTTTTTTAGTTAAGAAAAAAAAATATAAACTGCAGTTATAATCACCCACGCGTACGCCATTGAGAAACCCCGAAGTAATTTGCTTTTCGACTCGAGCAGACCCCTTCTTTTCTCGAGTAATCACTCGAGATGAACCAAAACCCCAACCTGTCAACGTTTCCCCCACGACGCTCCGACCACCAGCGACCTTCCACCTCCGGCCACAGCTTCGCCTACGACCAAGCCACCAACACCTAAAACCCCGAAGCACTCGACGCTTCGATGCGTACGAACCGACCCCAAACAATTACACAGTCAAAAATTAGGTCTAGGAAAAGGAACCCACCACCTCAACTTCTCTGATGAACTTCGTCATCATCCACTATTTTTCTAGGCCTCTCCAGTCACTTCTCCACCTCCATGAAGAACCACAGCCACTCCAATCGAGTATACTGGCCGAGACAACCCAAACTTCCCAAAAAAATCAACCCAGAAATGCCAATTCAATACTTAACTATAAAATGTAAATTTACTTTTAAAAATCCTAATTTCAGATAGGAATTCAATTTATAATCCTGAATTTATATTTTAGAATGATTAAAATTTCACTTATATCAATCATCAACTGTTCTTCGTCTTTTTACAGAACAATGTTTCTTTATTTAATTAAGATACACAATTTAAAATTTACTTTATGGCCAAACAAACATATCTTGTTAAGATACTAAGTCCTAACAATCCATAGAGCAACCAGAAATGATTTTTGAAATAAAGCAAGAACTTGAAAACTTAATATACAGAGGTGTATTTCAAGCTATAAACATACAGGCATCATTTCACACAATCATTCAACAATATATGAACACATTTCCATATTTAGTTCAGGCATAAATCAATCAATAATTTATAAATATACTTAAGCATTTTTAATTGAAGTTACTCACTTGTATTTTTGGAAGAAGAACAGAGGACTACATTGAACCAGGCATTGAAAACTGCAAGCTAACATCCTCTTTTTGGTCTCTGGTTTTGCTAATTGAGATAAATTGTTGTTGATGTTGAAAATTTAGTTGTAGTTCATTTTAGATTTTTTTCTCAGCTTTATTGAACGAGACTGAGATAGGGAAGGCTGATATATAGAAGCAAGTTACAGGGTGATAAAACTTGTACAGTGTGATATCTTTGTATAATAGGCATGGCTTGGTATGCTTGCATTTATGGCCATTGTACTTGAGTGTATACCTTTTCTTCTTATTTTACTTTGTTTATTACTTTACCTTTACTTTGCTGACCATACTTTGTACATATTACTTTTTCTATTCTCTTGTTCCTTGCCTTGCACTTCTTTACTCGGCTGAGATATATATTTTGTACTTTATTTTCTTTCCAGGTCTACATGTTTTTTTTTTAACTTGAATATATCTTTATGTTGACATCACTTGCCTTGCTAATTTTCTTTTCCTTTTGGGCCTGCACATCTATATTCCCATTTGTTTGCATTTCGACTCATAGGCTACATGAAATATTTATTTGCCTTGTATTGTTTAAGTGTGCATACATAGATTTATATTTTATACTTTGCTTGTAGTTCATTTTACTTATGTATTGAATTCTAATTTAACTTTAACATTTATTTCTAACCATAAATTTATTTGAAACATTTATTGCTAATACTTATTTTACTTTGTTTATATATCTTACTTTGTTTTGTTTCTTATTTATGCATTTGTTTATTTAGTTAGCTTTGTAACCTGCTTTGTATTCTATTTGATTTCTTTCTTTTGCAAGCTACATACTTGTATGTATTTTTGTTTTGGAATACTTCATTTATATGTTTACTTGTTTCTTGTCTTGCTTCTTCATTTTATTTGCTCACACATTTTGTTTTAATGTTTAAATATAGCTGGTTTGTTTTGCAAGTTAACTCATATATATGTTTTGTTCCACTGCTTTGTCTTATTACTTTATAGTATGAATAACTTCTATTTTAACATGTTGTTAAAATTTATTTATGAGTTACTATATATATATATTTTTCTTAATTTGTTTTATAACTCAAATATTTATTAAACCATTCATCTAAGATTTAAATTCAAATCAAAATATATATATACACACAAGATTTTATAATTTCAAATTGACTCATATATACCCAATATATATTCACATATATACATATATATATACAATATTTAAAAATTTAAATGATTTATATAGAATATATTTGAACTCGGGGAAACTCACATCACTAAATCGATTAATTTTACCGTTTTCTTCAAAAATAGATTTTAATTATCATTTTAAATTTATATAAAAATCCGGGGTCGTTACACAGGCTCACCAAAACCCCAACCGCACGTCGACCCTGATCGCCTCATCCCAGGCCTCGATCGTGCGCGACTACCACCTCGACATCACCGACCTTCTACGCTCGCTTTATCATCATCGCCCCTCCAGAAACACGCCATCGCCATAAAACACGAGCCCTAATTCGAATTGTTGGTGATGATCTGACCGTCGAATCACCAGACAAACCACATAGATGCAATAATGCGTGTTCGACTCTCCACCCAACCCTGTCGTTGAATCCCCGATCAGACGAAGTTCATCGTCGAGCGATGAATGGCCAAAAATAAAGTAGCTAATTCCGACAACACACAACCCACATTGAAAAATGAATCATATATTTGACTTGCGCTCGTCGAGAGCTTCAAATTCATATTCGATATATATTGAGGAGTTTGGAAATTTTGATTTGGTTTTGATTTGCAATTAAATTGGAAATGAATCGTGAATTTTAGGGTTTGTCTGCCATTGAGAAAGAGGAGCAACAAAAATTTTGTACGTATAGAAATGAGAAACAGAAAGGTTGCTTGGATTTATAACTAGATATATATAGGCAGAACAAAATAGAACAGATGGCTAGATCAAATTTGGGTTTTGAACGATAATTGACCCGAAAAGCCCGTTCTGACTCTGGAACGAAAATGGGTCAACCTGTATATCAAAACAAATGTTTTCAAATATTTTAAAATCAACGGAACGTTTTCAAGTCCAAATTCCATCGTATGAAGAAGTTACGTTAAAATCAGCTTATTTCAAATTGATTTCTAGGCGTTTCAAGTCCGTACGATCAAATGATAAGTCCGATCGTTACGAAACTTGAAATCCTACAATGATTCACTGTTACGGATCTGATGAAAATGGTTTCATCGAAATCCGAGTCAACGGCCGAAATGGCTATCTTTCAGGTTAATTAAATAATTTAATATAAATTAATTGATCACTTCTACAATTCAAATTTAATTATTTACCATCTCTATCATTTCTGATTACAAATAAACTTATAATTCATTAACCAAAATTTCCATGTCAATCAAATAAGGATTTATTGCAAAATTTATAGTGTTTGCCTTCAATTTAATAAATTCAAATAAATTCTATTTTTAATTTCAAATATATTAATTCAATTTGTTTTCAATCTACTTATTCAGTCAATCATCCTCTTATAGATAAATTCAACATTAGTATGTATCCAATTACCCTAATATTTTTACAGTCGTCAATTAAATTCATATTAACATAGTTTTTAATTACGTTTAATTGCAATGGATTTATATCTAATTCAATAAATTAAATAAATGGGTAAACAAGTAATGATTATCACCATTTGCCAAATTTAATCCCATTCATACTTTATTATCAAGCAGAAAAATATTATAATTACTTATCTAACATTGATTTTATCAAATCACAATTTTCTTACGTATCATTTCATAAATTAAAATAACTTTGAATTTATTTCCCAATTTACAAATTACAATCAATTATAACCTTACAATTGTTTCGATTAATTGGGATTGCACTAAATTAGTTATTTATCATCTTGTATTAACATTATTTCCTTAATTTATATTCAGTTACTATTAATCAATGTATTACTTCATTGGTTAATACTACAACAAAAATACCCTATTACAATGTCCTTTTTACAACGGGCATTGGTTGCCCATTGTAATGAAGGCTATTACAACGGTCCATTTGCGCCCGTTATAAAAGATGCCATATACAACTCCCTTTTTACAACGGGCATTGGTTGCCCATTGTAATAGAAGGCTATTACAACAGTCCATTCAGACCCGTTGTAATAGATGCCAACTTTACAGCGGTCATATGCCCATTGTAATGCATGCCCGTTGTAATAAAGTTTTAGTTGGGCCAACATCAAATAATAAAACACTATCTGCTTTTTTATTTCTTCGGCCGCATCTTGTGAAAAATGGCATCCGTCCTCTTTGCCAAAACTAGGGTTTTTTGGAAAAAATGGCGTTCGTCCTCTTCGATTTCGCTCCGCCTCCTCATTATTCAGGTACGAATCTCCTTTTTTTATAACCCTGCTTTCAAATAATTTTTATTTTGTGTTTTCTTCTTCCTTTTTAACTTTTTGCGATTTGGATTTCACGATTTCATTTTGTATTCTGTTCATCCGTGAAAAGCTAGGGATTGTACTTGAGAACAGAACAAGGAAGAGAGCATCGATGATCGCAATTTCTATTGTCACTTTTTTCTACTTCTGTTGTGGAGGTTTCGGGTATGCTACTTTTGGAGACAAGACTCCTTGTAATTTGCTTACTGGATTCAAAGAGCTGTTTTGGTTAGTCGATTTGGCCAACATTTTCATTATTCTTCACCTCTTGGGAGCATATCAGGTGATACCGATTTTTCGTTTCCCTTACATTAATTTTTTTTCTTCTATATAATAATTAAATGTAGTAAAAGAAATACAAATCTGTGGTGTAGCACAAAACTTTTGAATGAAATTTGACCAGAATATCCTTGGTTCCTAACATGATTTTTTCTCAATTTTTATTTTTGTGTTTCTTTTGTATTTTAAGACATTGAACACTGTTCTATGATCTAACAGATGTGCAGCCAACCGATATTTTCATTTATTGAGAGATGGTTAATCAAGAGATCTCCAAACCAAAGATTCATAAATCATTTTTACATGATCAAAATCCCAGCTTTACCATCTTATAGCTACTAAGATTATGCTACTAAACACTTTTTGTTGCATCAACTACATCCAATTCCTTCTATGAATGTGTAAATGGGTTATGGAATTCATCTATTCTTTCTTATATACAAGAAAGAACCTTTTTCAAGATAAAAATATCAACGATGATATAATGGCTGTAATTATTTTCCTATTATTAGAGCTAATCATTACCAAGGCAGTAGCAAAAGTTAGATTTATTTTAATCATTTTAAGAAGAACAGCTAATTTTATTCATTTTTATTTATTTATATTCTCAGGTTAGGATGAGCTTAGGAATGGCATGGCCAGAGGAAGCATATCAAGCTGTAGGATCCACATGGTACGCGCAAATGGAAGTCAGAGGCAGAATTTAATTACAACTCCCTAAGGAGGGATAATATTCAATGGTATTTATGGTTTCTCATAAGGAGTTTTATACATGGTTTTGTTTTGTTTAATGTAATCTGCTTTTTGAAGCACAATCTACCAGAGTTCCTTGGTTATGGGCCTTTGTGTAGAGATCCGAATCTTAGAATGCTTTGGAGGGTGGTAAGCTTTCAACTGTTCCTCAATCAGTATGCTCACATTTTTTATTTCGGAATCAGATTGCCATTTTGTAAGATATAAAAGAAGAGGAGGCTGTAGTTGATGAAATCAGTATAAACGTTGATGACACTCCTACTTTATGTCAGTACGCTTTAGGAGCTTTGCATCTTGTAGAATCGAAATTCTTGAAAACCAATGGTTTGTTTTATCCTCCGTTAAATTCTTCTTCTTCATGCTGGAATAATTTCCAGACCCTTATTGCTCCTTTCTTCCCCTCACCTTTTAGTTTGCTTAGAGATTGTGGGTTTCAAGCAAACTGGATTTCTCAAGGATGCATGAACACTTCGATTTCGAGAGGGTACAATTGCTAATTTTCAGTCTATCTGTTTAAGTTTTGATTTGAACTATGTATGATTGATGTTGCAGTTAATATTTGTTAAAGGGCACTTGACCATAAAATATTTTAACCCAGGGGTTGTTGTGTTTCTGCCTAATGTTTATTATGCATTTGGGATGTCTGTAAGTACTCAGTAATGGCACTTGATATGGATGGCACAACAGTTTGGTCCAATTTTTATCTGCCAGATAGAATATATATTGCCTATACTAGGAGTGGAGCTTAAGAATTTTACTGTTTTATACTAAAACAGAGAAGGCAACGGTTGACAACATGAAAATGGATAAGTCCACCTTTTCAGCGGTTATTTCTGAATGCAATTTGGTTCAGAACCCTAACCAATGGTGGGTTGACACAGGAGCTACTCGTCATGTTTGCTCTGAAAAATCCATGTTTTCAACATACCAGAAATTCGATCAGAAAGAAAGACTCTACATGGGTAATTCTGCAGTTTCCATGATCGAAGGCAGTGACACAGTTATCCTCAAGTTCACTTCTGGAAAACCTGTCAAATTAAATGACGTGCTTTATGTTCCAGACATACGCAAGAATTTGATCTCCGGCTCAGTGCTATCAAAGAAAGGATTCAAAATTGTGTTCGAATCAGACAAGATGGTTATGTTCAAAGCTGGAATGTATATCAGAAGGGGTTATTTATGTGATGGCCTATTTAAGGCAAACGTAGCCGTTATCGGCAATAAATCTATGTATTCTGATCGTGCTATTAATAAAATTGAAGCTTCTTACTTGCTTGAGCACGAAATTTTACTATGGCACGATAGATTAGGACACATAAACTTCCAAAAATGAAGAAATTACCAAGCTTGGGATTAATTCCAAAATTCCAAGTAGATAAGAACTACAAATGTGAGACATGTGTAGAAGCAAAAATGGTCAAACAACTATTTAAATCTGTTGACAGAAGCACCGAACCATTAGGTTTGGTACATACAGATTTATGTGATTTTAAATCACTACCTACAAGAGGTGGGAAAAAGTATTTCATTACTTTTATTGACGATTATATGCGATATTGCTATGTATATCTTTTAAATAGTAAAAATGAAGCAATAACAGCGTTTATAAAATACAAGGCCGAAGTAGAAAATCAGTTAAATAAAAAGATCAAGATACTAAGATCTGATTGAGATGGAGAATATGAATCACCATTTGAACAGTTCTGTGCCGAAAATGGTATAATTCATCAAACAACAGCTCCATATTCACCACAATAAAATGGTGTAGCCGAGAGGAAGAACAGAACGTTAAAAGCCATGATTACTGCCATGCTTTTAACTTCTGGTCTACCGACGAACTTGTAGGGGGAAGCCTTAAATATGTCTAATCACATATTAAACAAAGTTCCTCACAATAAAACGGGAACAATTTCATATGAGATATGGAAAGGACACAAACCAAGCTTTAAATACCTCAAAGTGTGGGTTGCTTGGCAAAAGTTCCAGTTCCGCCTCCCAAGAGAGTCAAACTTGGACCAAAAACAGTAGATTGTTATTATCTTGGGCCAACCCAAAATAGTAGTGCCTACAAATTTTTGGTATTCAAGTCTGATATAACTGATATTCATGTAAATACAATCATGGAATCAAGAGATGCCTCATTCTTTGAAGATGTGTTTCCACACAAAAGGAATGAAGGAAATAATGTCCCAAAAAGGACAAGGGAAGAATCGAACGATTCGCATGAAGATGAAACTCATCATGAAATTGAGGATGCTGAACCAAGAAGAAGCGTAAGGGCTAGAACTTCCAAAACATTTAGTTCGGACTTTTTTACATATGTATTAGAGCACGAACCTCAAACGTACAAGGAAACAATGTCATCTTCTGAGTCCTCATGTTGGAAAGAAGCAATCCAAAGTGAGATTGATTCAATTCTAAGTAATGAAACTTGAGAAATTGTTGATATTCCACCAGGAATAAAACCAATTGGCTGCAAATGGATTTTCAAGAAGAAAATGAAAGCAGATGGTTCTATCGACAAGTATAAAGCCAGATTAGTAGCCAAAGGATATCGTCAAAAAGGAGTAGACTTTTTTGATACATATTCGCCGGTAACACGAATAACCTCTATAAGAATGCTAATAGCAATTGCGTCCATCTATAATGTAGAGATTCATCAGATGGATGTAAAAACAGCATTCTTAAATGGAAATCTCGATGAGGAGATTTACATGGAGCAACCTAAGGGATTTATTTCCAAAGGAAATGAAAACAAAGTCTGTAGATTAGTCAAATCATTATACGGACTAAAACAAGCTCCAAAGCAATGGCACGCAAAATTTGATAGTGTCATGATGAGAAATGGTTTTCATATAAATGAATGTGACAAATGTGTTTATTATAAACAACTTGGACAATCATATGTGATGATCTGTCTATATGTGGACGATATGCTAATATTCGGTCCAATACTCAAGTAATTGAGACCATAAAGAAAATGTTGATCAACAATTTCGACATGAAAGACTTGGATGTTGCAGATGTTATTTTGGGAATAAAAATAATAAGAACACCTAATGGAATTGAGTTATCTCAATCACATTATGTAGAAAAAGTGATTGAAAGATTTCAAAATTTTGGAATTAAAGGAGTAAATACACCTTTTAATCCATCAGAAGTACTGCATAAAAACACTAATGAGAGTGTAATGCAACTGGAATATTCTCGTGTAATAGGATGTCTCATGTATCTCATGAATTGCACAAGACCAGATATAGCTTATGCAGTAAGTCGCTTAAGCAGGTATACAACCAATCCAAGGAAGGAACATTGGAAAGCACTAATGAGAGTGCTTGGATATTTAAAAAATACCACTAACTATTCCTTACATTATGGAAAATATCCTGTTGTCTTAGAAGGATATAGTGATGCAAACTGGATTGCAGATTCAGAGGAATCAAAATCAACGAGCGGTTATGTCTTTACCCTAGCAGGGGCAGCAGTGTCATGGAAATCTACTAAACAAACATGCATAGCTCGATCCACTATGGAATCAGAGTTCATTGCATTAGATAAAGCAGGCGAAGAAGCAGAATGGCTTCGTCACTTTTTAGAAGATATTCCATTCTGGCCTAAACCTGTACCGGCCATATGTATACACTGTGATAACCAAGCTGCGCTAAGTAGAGCGCACAACTTTGCGTATAATGGAAAGTCACGACATATTCGTCGACGCCATAACACAGTTAGGCAGTTACTCTCAAATGGAACAATTTCCATAGATTATGTGAGAACAAATGATAACCTAGCGGATCCATTTACTAAAGGTTTATCAAGAGAGAAAACTGACTGCGCATCGAGGGGAATGGGTTTAAAAGCCTAAACCACAAAGAGTTATCTTATACGGAAACCTATCCTAGCGACTGGAGATCCCATGGACTAGGATCAATAGGCAAAACAGTTCTGAATAACTCAAGACGTAATGCATTTGCATGGACATAGTCCAACTCCATTCCTATGGTGCACAACATAAATGCATGCCTACAGAAGTATGTAAAGGCTAAAACTATGTTTTTTAATGATGACCATATCTTGGAAATAACAAGTGGGGTATATGTAGGATACTCTTAATGGTTGCGATCACCTATGTTAGTGTGAGCTGGGTCGGCTCTATGAGAATATTAAAAGGCTTTTATTCTCTAAACACTCGCAGAACCAAAAAATTGTTCAGGACCAAAATGAACACAACCAAGAGATTGGATGAGAAGGGAATCAATGCTTCGTAAAGCTCATTGTCTGGATATACAATAAAGGCCGACGATTCAAGATGAAATAATTCACCGATTGGCCAAGTAGATCCGATAAGTTTTAACTAGGGAAAGTTCAAAGTGAAATATCTACTTATCCACGATAAAGCATTATTCCGTATGTACTCTGTGATATTTCGCTTTGTGTAGGGGATATGTATATTATCATTCATGTGGGGGATTGTTGGAATTCCTAAAAGAACAAAATGAATGAAACATACATAAAGTCCCACATCGCCAAAATTGCTAAGCCATACTAGTTTATATATGACTTTGCAATGAAGGTGTTGGGGCCTAGGGGCACCCAAATTATGCTTCGTTGTGAGGAGGGAGATCATGCATCTCCACCACACGCGCGCGCCGCCGCCGTCCGTTCGGGCGGGGCGGGGTGGGTCGGGCCGGATTTGGGTTTGGGTCTAATATGATACTCGTATTTTTACTGCAAACTGGACCGGGATTTTTAGCAGTTGCAGGCTATACGAACGGACATGACTATTCATAAGCGGACGTGGGTTGAATAGGCGCGAATAGTAGCGGGTGCGACCCGTTAGAAGCAAACAAGCGCGAGCCGATTGAAGCGGACGCGGGCGAACAGATGCGACCCGACTGTAGAGGTGCAGGCGGTACAAGCGGGTGCGAAATAGTACCGTTGGACATAAGCAGATGCGACCAGTAGCAGGCGGGTGCGACCCGTTAACAAACAGCAGCGACCAAAAGGCAAACGGGTGCGACTGTTTGAAGGGATGTGGACGATTGCAGGCCATACGAACAGATGTCAGCAGAACAAATGTCCATCAAGACAGCAAATTTAAACAAACCAGACCCATTCAAGGGAGACGGAGTTGATTTTCTGACATGGCAGAGTCAGATGCTCTTTTATCTCACAACCCTTGGTCTGCAGAAGTATCTTGATGAAGATGAACCAGTGCCGCTTACGCCAGGCAAAACCAATTCAGCAAATGAGATTTCTGCAATTGACGCATGGAGGCACTCGGATTTCTTGTGCAGGAATTACATCCTAAACTGTTTGGATAAGGTTTTGTACAAGGTGTATCAGCCACTGAAAACCGCAAAAGCTCTCTGGAATGCGCTTAATGCAAAGTACAAAACGCAAAACGTTAGCCTGAAGAAGTTCATAGTTGACAAGTTCATGGACTACAAAATGATAGATTCAAAATCTGTAATTGCGCAATTGCATGAACTTCAGATTATTATCCATGAATTGCAAGCAGAAGGCCACGAAGTTGGTGAATCTTTCTTGGTTGAAGCAATTACTGGAAAGCTACCACCATCTTGGAAGGACTACCGCAATTACTTGAAGCATAAGAAGAAGGAGATATCCTTACAAGACCTCATCGTCAGATTGAAGATCGAGGCAGATAATCGTGGAGTCACTAAACCAAAAAACGAAGAGGCTTTTGTTGCAGAAGGGGCAAAGAAAAAAGGAAACCCCAACAAAAACAAAAAGAAAAGGAAGGCGCCAGAAACCAAACAAAATGATCAAAAGCCGTCCAAGAAGTTCAATGGGCAGTGTTGGGTTTGTGGCAAGACTGGACATCAAGCAAAGGATTGCAGACACAAGAAACAGAATAATTCTAAAGAAAATGTGGTGGAAAACATGGACATCGATGGGTCTAACTTTTCTGGAGTTGTGTCGGAATGCAATCTAGTTCAGAACCCTTCTCAGTGGTGGTTTGACACAGGTGCTACACGACATGTGTGTTCTGAAAAGACCATGTTCTCCATTTACAACAAACTCGATCATGAAGAAAAGTTGTACATGGGCAACTCTGCAGTATCAATGATTGAGGGAAGCGGGAAAGTGATTCTCAAGTTCACATCTGGTAAGACTATTACGCTGAATGATGTGCTTCATGTTCCAGACATTCGCAAGAACTTGATCTCTGGACCAGTACTCTCGAAGAAAGGTTTCCGAATGGTCTTCGAATCAGATAAAGTTGTTCTGTCTAAGGCTGGAATCTATATAGGGAGAGGATACTTGTGTGATGGCCTATTTAAGGCTAATGTGGCCGTAATTGGCAATAATAATGTATATTGTAATTCTGAAATGAATAAAAAGGAAGTTTCTTATGTTGTCGAGTATGATGCTCTATTATGGCATGAAAGATTAGGACATATAAACTTTCAAAAGATGAAAAAACTAGCAAATCTGGATTTAATTCCAAAATTTCAAGTAGATAAAAAATACAAATGTGAGACATGTGTAGAAGCAAAAATGGTTAAGAAACCATTTCATACTGTTGACAGAAGTACTGAACCATTACAAATGATTCATACTGACTTATGTGATTTCAAAAACTTACCTACAAGAGGTGGGAAAAAGTATTTTATCACATTTATCGATGATTATACACGATATTGCTACGTATATCTTCTCAATAGTAAAGATGAAGCAATTACATCGTTTATAAAATATAAGGCTGAAGTAGAAAATCAGCTAAATAAAAAGATCAAGATATTGAGATCTGATCGAGGTGGAGAATATGAGTCACCGTTTGAACAATTCTGTGTAGAAAATGGAATAATTCATCAAACAACAGCACCATATTCACCACAACAAAATGGTATAGCCGAGAGAAAGAATAGAACATTAAAAGATATGATTAATGCCATGCTCTTAACCTCTGGCCTACCAACAAACTTGTGGGGGGAAGCTTTAAATATGTCTAATCACATATTAAATAAGGTTCCTCATAGTAAAACGGGAAATATTCCATATAAATTATGGAAAGGATATCTACCAAGCTTCAAATACCTCAAAGTGTGGGGGTGCTTGGCAAAAGTTCATATCCCGCCTCCAAAGAAGGTCAAACTTGGACCAAAAACTGTAGATTGTTACTATTTAGGACCAGCCCAAAATAGTAGTGCATATAGATTTTTGGTATTCAAGTCTGATATACCTGATATTCATGTAAATACAATCATGGAATCAAGAGATGCCTCATTCTTTGAAGAAGTGTTTCCACACAAAAAGAATGAAGGGAATAAAAGGACACGAGAAGAATCAAATAGCCCACATGAAACTCATCGTGAAAGTGATGAAGTAGAACCAAGAAGAAGTGTAAGGGCTAGAACTTCCAAATCATATGGTTCGGATTTTTTCACATATGTGTTAGAACACGAACCTCAATCATACAAGGAAGCAATGTCATCTTCTGAGTCTTCATGTTGGAAAGAAGCAATACAAAGTGAGATCGATTCGATCCTAAGTAATAAAATTTGGGAAATTGTTGATATTCCACCTGAAATAAAACCTATTGGATGCAAATGGATTTTTAAGAAGAAAATGAAATCAGATGGCTCTATTGATAAATATAAAGCCAGATTAGTAGCCAAAGGATATCGTCAAAAAGAAGGTATAGACTTTTTTGACACATATTCACCAGTTACACGAATGACCTCAATAAGAATGCTAATAGCAATTGCATCCATCTACAATCTAGAAATTCATCAAATGGATGTAAAGACAGCATTCTTAAATGGAGATCTCGATGAGGAAATCTACATGGAGCAACCCGAAGGATTTGTATCCAAGGGGAATGAAAACAAAGTCTGTAAATTGGTAAAATCACTATACGGACTCAAACAAGCTCCAAAACAATGGCACGCAAAGTTTGACAGTGTCATGATAAGAAATGGTTTTCGTATAAATGAGTGTGACAAATGTGTTTATTGTAAACAAGTTGGACAATCATACGTGTTTGTTTATTTATATGTGGACGATATGCTAATCTTTGGTCTAACATTAAAGTTATAGAGACCATAAAGAAAATGCTTATCAATAATTTCGATATGAAAGATTTAGGAGTTGCTGACATTATTTTGGGAATCAAAATAATAAGAACGCCTAATGGAATACAATTATCTCAGTCACATTATGTAGACAAAGTAATTGAGAAATTCCAACATTATGGAATTAAAAGAGTAAGAACACCTTTTAATCCATCAGAAGTACTGCACAAAAACACTAATGAGAGTGTAATGCAACTGGAATATTCCCATGTAATAGGATTCTAATGTATCTCATGAATTGCTCGAGACCAGATATAGCTTATGCAGTAAGTCGACTAAGCAGGTATACAAGTAATCCAGGGAAGGAACACTGGAAAGCACTAATGAGAGTGCTGGGATACTTGAAGAATACCACAAACTATTCCTTGCATTACGGAAAATATCCTGCTGTTCTAGAAGGATGCAGTGATGCAAACTGGACTGCAGATTCAGAGGAATCAAAATCCACAAGTGGTTATGTCTTCACTCTTGTAGGAGTAGCAGTGTCGTGGAAATCAACGAAGCAAACATGCATAGCTCGATCCACTATGGAATCAGAGTTCATTGCATTAGACAAAGCAGGAGAAGAAGCAGAATGGCGTCGTCATTTCTTGGAAGATATTCCTTTATGGCCTAAACCTGTAACGGCCATATGTATTCACTGCGACAATCAAGCTGCGCTAAGTAGAGCGAAAAATTTTGTGTATAATGGCAAATCACAACACATTCGTCGACGCCATAACACAGTTAGGCAGTTACTCTCTAATGGAACTATCTCCATTGATTATGTAAGAACAAATGATAACCTAGCGGATCCATTTACAAAAGGGTTATCAAGAGAGAAAATAGACTGCGCATCGAGGGGAATGGGTTTAAAAGCCCAAACCAACAAGAGTTATCTTATACGGAAACCTATCCTGGCAATTGGAGATCCCATGGACTAGGATCAATAGGCAAACCAGTTTTGAATAACTCAAGACGTAACGCATTTTTCTGGACATAGTCCATTCCATTCCTATGGTGCAAAAAATAAATGCATGCCTACAGAAGTATTAAAAGGTTAAAGCTATGCTTTTTAATGATGACCATATCTTGAAAAATAACAAGTGGGGTATATGTAGGATACTCCTTATGGTTGCGATCACCAATGTTAGTGTGAGCTGGGTCGGCTCTATGAGAATATTAAAGGCTTAAATTCTCTAAATACACTCGCAGAACCAAATCTGTTCAGGACCGAAATGAACACAACCAAGAGATTGGATGAGAAGGGAAACAATGCTTTGTTAACCTTATTGTCTGGTTATACAATAACGGCAGACGGTTCAAGATGAAATAATTCACCGATTAGCCAAGTATATCCGATGAGTGTTAACAAGGGAAAGTTCAAAGTGAAACATCTACTTATCCTTCAAAAAGCATTATTCCATACATAGTCTGAGATATTCCACTTTGTGTGGGGGAAAATTATATTGTCATTCATGTGGGGGATTGTTGACAATTCTAAAGAAATGAATGCAATATACTTTAGTCCCACATTGGCAAAATGAAAGATAAAATTGTGTATATATGTAGGATCCTCCCTCCCTATATTGGCTCTTAGGGTCAGGTAATTTTGTGCGAGAGGGAGGACCCAAATCTGATGAACACACGCGCGCGCGCCGCCCGCCCGTCCCGTCCCGGGGCGGGCCGGGCTCGGGTTCGGGTACGGGTTCGGGTCTACTATGAAATCTTATTTTTGCTATAGAAAACACTGCAATTTTCGGCGGGTTTTTATTTGGCTACAGTAACAAATAGATACGGGCGCGGTCCGTTTGAATTTGAATTGAATACGGGTGCGACCCGTTGGAAGAATGAAGGGACGCAGTTTTTCGGAACAGACATATTTTGAACGGACACAACCGTGACCGTTCAGCAACTATAAATCAGTGACGTATCCTGATCAAATCACTCACTGATTTTTTACTGTTCTTCTTCTTCCCCGAAATTCTCATCAGCCAAATTCGTTTCTGTTGCCATCGTCGTCTCAGACTGACGTGCTCTTTACGGTCTCGCGCAGTTTCGTCGGTTGTACCCTGGGAGACTTCGACTAAAGTCTTAAGGCGATTGTCACGACAAGCCTCCGACGAACTTTGGTATTCCTCTTATTTTAAGTTCTGTCACGCACAAATCAGTAACGGTTTACCCCTGTTGCTTGCTTTCTGATTTTGCAACGCTTTAAAGTGTTGCTGTTGTTTGTTGTAACATATAGTACGGTTACATTGCGTGCATTAGTAACGCACATTGACTGTTGCGTTCTGTTTTGAACCAATCTTTTCTACACAATGTCCAGAAGGTTAAACCATTTAGCTGCTAAAGGACAAGTCATAAAATGGAAATCATGGTTAAGTTGACTTTATTGAAAGCACACGCCTAAATTGTTATCATTTGTTTCTAGTCTTTAACCTGCTCTCTTGGTGTGTATGTGAATAATGGCAACCTATTATATCATTCTTATTAAAAGAATCAGGTAGAAGCTGAGACATATGTAGGTACCTTATGCTTCTATGTACACTCCTAACTTATTGCAAGCATATTACAGAAAAAACATCATAGTATAATCATAATTCTATCTTTGAAGTAGACATGTAAACTACTTAACCTGCACTTCCACTTATGCAATATTAAAATTTGCCTTTTTCTTAATCAACTACTTTTGGTAACTTTAACATATTGTACCACAATCTGCAATACAAGACATGAACTGAAACTGCAACGATCACTAGGAAGCTCAGCATTTTCATCACAGTGCACTGCATGTTCTACAAGCTTAATTCGTGCCAAGTTTATCTTCCTGGCCCTGATTGGTAATGTCACTCAATGCACAAACTATCCTTATGTGTATGATGCTGGATTACTCTATCGATTTTATATGCTTATTTCATATGATCTTATTAAACTTGCAATTTAGGTTACTGCTGTTGGACATGCTGCAATGCTGGCTACCATTCAAAGATATGCACCTTCTCTGCTATTTTTTTCCTTCTCATATTCTAATATGGTAAATTATCCGTAGCACTTTTTTTTCCTCCCTATTTCTTAGACACGAGCCTCTTTATTTGTCTAAGATTTGTTAATTCTTATTCATTTTGTCTGTGACACTATGCAATTACCAAATTATCTAAAATTAAACAATTTAACTACTTGTATCTTATATTTCCTACATCTGATCGTATCGTCATTTATGGGAGAATCAAGATCTAGTCTGCTTAGATCGACCTAGTTATATAATTTTTTTGGTTTATGAGTAAAGCAATAATACGTGCACCATATGATATTGTAATGCTTTTGTTCTTTCAGCTTGATATTTATGATTCTCAACATAAAACAACACACAACTCACTGTTCTTGTAAAACAGACTACTTGTTATTTATTATCTTGATTTTAAATCCAGCTTATGTAATATTTGATAGGTACCATCTACATATGGTCTAGAAAGGCTGGATCTCTTGAGGCAACTTGAGAAAGTAAAGAAGACGGAAATTGTTGAGATGAGTTCTGATGAAATCCATATCTTAGCTGCTACATTTTAATTTGATTTTAAGATTGTTGTCTCGCAACTGATTCAATTATGTGTCAATGCTTATGTATTTGGATGTTACGTAACTAGTTGTCATGTGTATGTTAAAACTATGTCAATGTAAATTTATCTAACTTTTTGGAATGTGTCGGACTTTTATGACTCTAGCTTTATTTAGATTTTTGGTATATGATTTTGGTTGTTTTATGATATTATTTATTACTCATTAAATTATTCATTATTGGTATGAATGTATTGTATGGATGCTGCTGTAATTTTTTTTTAAAATTTGCATTTATTTTGCAACTGTCAGAAACCGTTGCAATATCATGTATTACAACAGGCATTGCCCATTGCAAAATCCATATTATAACGGGCATTGTCCGTTGTAAAATATGGTCGACCTATTACAACGTGGCCTAATACAACGGGCATATGACCGTTGCGAAATCCATATTACAACGGGCATTGCCCGTTGTAAAATGGCTGTTTGGTTGTAGTGTAATTCAAGGCTTACTTTTATTTACCATTTTTCAATTTTATACCCAAGTGCAACAATTTACACTATTTCCTTATTGGGATTTCACTCCAATTGTCAATAGTTAATTTTAATTACCATTGCTACATTTCATTTTTAACATTCGATTCGTTATAAATTATAAAATTTTTATTTCCTTCTAAATTTAATTACAAAAATCTCATTAAATTAATCAATTTAATTATCGAAATTTACGGGTCGTTACAACTAACACTTATCATAATCCAATATAATGTCAAAATATGGAATAAAATAGGAAATTATTCTTTAGTTAATTAGCAGTAAAAATTATCCAAAAAGTACTCACTCTCATTTAAAAGTTCTCACGGTTATGCGTGGGTGAAGTACTTGGAATATTTGATTATATGCTTTCATGTTCATTTAAAAGTTCTCACAATTACGCATGTATGGAACACATATGAAAATTGATTATTAAATAGGCAAGTTGATTCTAAAAGTCTTCACTGTTATGCATGGTTAGAACATGATTGAAATTCATTTTTTTATAAATAAGGAATACTACTAATCTCATTTAAAAGTCCTAACAGCTATGCATGGTTAGTAAGTATTCAACAATTTCATGTTACAAATATGCCACAAATGGACACGACTATATGGTTTTCTATACCGACATCGCCCCTATTACTCTAAAGTGGAATATGCATCTATCAGAGTATTTATGATCTTGTTTGATTTTTTATTGAAATTTAATATCTATACATGAGGTATTAATGTTGTATTAATGTCAATCACTTTATCTCTATTTTTCTAACACTGTTACTCTTCTGCTGATAACAAAAGGGGGAGAGAGTAGCTAAGATTTTGAAAATAAGATCAAATCTTTTACTTTTTACATATTCTCATCTAGGTTCATTGCAATTTGCATATTTTTTATTTTTTTATTTTCATGCATATGTGAAGGAGAGCTTTGTTGTAGGGGGAGCATTCAAATAAGAGGAGAAAATAAATTTCATCAAATTCAAATACATTAAATAAAGTCAAAATCTTAATATATGTTTGTTATCGTCAAAAGGGGGAAATTGTAGAATATGCTAGTATATGGTATTTGTTTGATAATATATATATATGTGTGTGTGTGTGTGTGTGTGTATTCATATAAATGTATTTGTTATTGTGCTATTTTATTTTTCACATAATTAAATAAATATTTGTTGAAAAAAATAAGTAACACAAAATTCATATTCAAACAAATATTTTATTACAAATTCAAATAGTACAAATTTAAGCTCTCACTATACATTTTCACACTACATTTTCAATTACAATTACAAAACAATTTACAATTACACCTCACTACAAATTCACTCTCAACACTCATAATTTTATATTCAACTTTGTTCTAGCTTGAATCCAGCATCTGAGCTATCTGCAAAATAAACCTTGACGCAGTAAAATTGAAAACGAAAATATTTTACAGTGCAAATTAAAGTGTGTGTTTTGAAAATATCATTTGTCTCAGTTATTTGGGTTGTTCGTCATCATTTATTTTTAATCCTACACGAATAACTTTTTACATGAATAGTGTATCATTGTACATGCCACAAGCCATGCACACTGATGTACACTTGCTTGTTAAAATTATAGGGACAGGTGAGCACAGGTCAAAACCGAGCCTAGGCAACTCATGTGCAATACGAAAACAAGTCACAAAGTTTCAAATGCATAAGCGCCTGCATATACACATGTACATGTACACAAGTGCATTGCCGCAACATCTCGAATTTCAGAGTGATTGGAACCAAATCCTTCTTCTTCTATGCATTGTCACGATCTTTTCTTATCATGGCGCATTTCATCGATTAACCCCGATTGAACTGCCATAATATTTTCTCGATCAGTTATACTCTCTGCCTTTAATGCTTTTGTACTGAATCGGTTCAAGTATTCGCCAAGCAGTTCTCCTGGTTTTTCTTTGATAGTAGCCAACAAGCTAAAGTCCATAGTCGAGTCTTTGAATATATAAAACCGTATCATGAAGTCTTAAGAAAATTATTCCTAAGAACAGATGGTTTTTACTTGTTAATCCTTGTACCATTTGATATCTGCTCCTTGAAAAGTAGTTGGAAATCGTTTCTAGCGAATTGGCCTAAGAGCATTATAGAAGTTCATCCGGTTTTCAAAAGCTGCTAGGTGATCCACCAGGATCAGTAGTCCTATCATATTTTAGTGTGCGGAATTGGATGTGAGGAGGGAGACTAGCTACCGTTATTTCCTCTCAAGAAGGAGACTTTTGTAGGATAGCGTATTTATCCAGTTTAGGAATTCCATTTTCCTTAAGAATATCTATTATCATTTGGTGGAGGATGTCTTCTTGGACGGCTTTATTTTCGTGGCAACTTTTACCGTTTCTATGGATTGGACTATTTGATTTCTCGAGGGATCCTTTAGCTTGACTTTCTTGGTTTAACTCTTTATCTTTTACCTCATTTGGAGATTGCGCTTCATCCTCTCCTTCCATAATCCTTAATGGTCCTTAAGATGGAGCCCCTTCAAGAAATTCTTGCATTGCTATCATTTGTTGTTGCAAATTCTGGATTTTAATCTCATTGTTTTCCAGTCTTATTAGGGCCAAGGATTGCCCAATTTCCATATTTTCTAAGTTAAAGTTTGGAACTATGTAATCTTTCAAAGTTAATAATGATGCAGCTTTTCATTTGGATTGTTGTTATCCTTTCTTGCTCTTACCATTTTCTTCCTTTGAATGAAGAACTATATGCAATTAATATATGATGAAAGTTATTGGCAATCGAAGGTTTAAGCCCTCCTTCTAACATTAAAAATGTTAACAATAAAACTTATCAACACCTCAAAGTGGAGTTTGAATTTTAAGTTATTCCTTCGAAACCTCCTTTCGAATAGGCGAAAGTAGCTTACGCTCTTTGAGTAGGTCAAGATAATTGAATACACCTCTTTAACACCTTTCGACACAGTCTAAAGGCTTACTCTTCTTAAGATATTCCTTTTGAATAGTTTGGTATGTGACTCTACCAGAGCTACCTTTCGAAGTAACTAAGGTGGAAGGAGGTTAGGACTCAACAGTTAAGAGAAATAGGTTGAGCTGAAGGGGTTTCGATTTCAGCAAAAGGATGACCTCTTATTATCTTTTGGCCTTTAGCTAAAACCCAATGAATATATATATATATATATATATATATATATATATATATATATATAAGGGATTCGACTCATTCGAAGGATAACCTTTCAACTAGGTCGAGATCAGATGATTATAATTGAATGCAATAGGAAACTTAAAACAACTACATAATCAAAATGATCATAATCTTCTCTTTATTAAACTAAAGATATATAGACTGACTAAATCCTAAATTTTATTTTGAAATTAGAGTTTACAAGCTTTAGAAAGTATAAGCAAGAAGTGAATGAAAAATTTGATCCCCAAAACCAGACACCCAGGGTCTTATTTATAAGTGCAGGTTGTC
The DNA here is from genome assembly GCA_030765085.1 of Allium cepa. Taxonomy (NCBI): domain Eukaryota; kingdom Viridiplantae; phylum Streptophyta; class Magnoliopsida; order Asparagales; family Amaryllidaceae; genus Allium; species Allium cepa. The sequence continues at coordinate 1,012,260,606 of CM060928.1, forward strand.
ACCATCTGACCACTTGCTTTCGACATGGTTGAAAGGCATAATTTCCTCCTTTCGTGCGCATCCCTTGAATCATACTAGTCGAAAGGATTATATTGTCGACCTTCCACTGCCGCCAAAGACTAGCTTTCCTTTTATTTTGCTTTATTGCTTTCGACTTCGTCGAATGGTATATAAATGCACTTTTCTATTAAGGTGCCATTCAAGTTGGCATGGGCATCGACCTTCGATGCTGTCGAAAAGTATTCTCTTTGTGTTTCGAATGATTCGAAACACTATAAATGATTTCCTTTAAAAGATTCCACTCGAAAGCATCTTCTCTGGCCAGTGCAGAACCTCATCCTTTTATGCTTGAGAACGTTACATCGAACTCATATATTTCTTCCTTCGTAAGTGATGATGGTTTTAACCAATTCGAAAGGCTAATATATGCTATCGAAAGGGTTTATTTGGCTTAACATTCTTTTGGTGAAGGTAAATAAAGATGAAACCAATCATTTCAAATGGCTTGGTGCATATGCAGAAAGTATACTATTCATTGCCTTCGAAAGATACCTTTCGACCACTTCGAAAGCTGTAGACTTATTAGCCATTGCCTTTGAAGGGTACCTTCGGCCTCGTCAAAGGTTCTTATTTATTGTTTACAGAAACTACTTCTAATGTCTTCTGATCCTTACCAATAGTCTTGCTCATTCTTTCAAACTTTCACTCTTGATGCATCTCTTGACATCAAGGTGACACTAGTGAATACAAAGGACCCTCACCAAATTTCAATGGCAGATAGGTTAAATCTTGATTTTGATAAGATCAAAGTTAAGATGGAGCTGGGTATAGAGAAACCCCTGATCGGTTCTGGAAAGTCTACACCTATTTCCAAGATTAGCTCTCTAAAGATCATGATACCCCTAGGTCATGGTACCAGCACCTCAAAAGCCTCCGATCCTGCTTTCGAAAAAGCCAAAGATCATCTCCATTGAATGACCGACGAGGAAGCATCTGAAGAAAGTTATGCAAAGAAAGAAGAAGAGGAAATGAAGACAAAGGCTACCACCAAGAAACGACCCGCCAAAAGACCACAAGGGATAGTAAGGAGGGAGAGGGACATAGATGATCAAGATAGTTCTTTTTGTCCTTTATGTATTTCTTTTTGGCCTTTCTGTATTTTGTTCTTTTCTGGCATTTCATGTGGTTGTCTTTATGTAGGAATATCCCTTACAACTTTCATATAAAAGATATGTAGATAAAAGACCATTTTCTATTCAATATTTTTCATCTTTACATTGCTGTATCTTATGTTTTACTTGTCCATATACTGCCTTCATATATAACATAATCATTTGTAGTTCAATTACATTTACATTATACACGTCTGTGTATATACAATATTATTACTTATAGTAACTTTGTATATATAAAAAAATTTATGTAATTTCTAAGCGTTATTCATTACTCAGTTCTATTTATTATCGCCAATATATTTGTTACTTAGCTTAATAATATTTTTCTTTTATGGCTAGATCTACTTTCTTTGGTTGAATGTATCTCGCTCAACTGTAAACAGAGCTATATTAATTTGGTTAATTCTATGCCCAATCTTGTTTATCTTCGGGTGGACATATTCCTTTCGACTGTAAACAAGGTTGTAATTATGAAACAATTAACTTTGCACCACTTCTTGTCCACGAGAAACATAATTTGGAGGACTATATTTGGACATGAATCCTTGATTTCACCTATCTTTGGATGATGTCAAAGATATCTCATTAATCAACCTAGTTTATCATCAACCAAACATATCACATTGGGCAGTAAAGTGGATGTATTGTAAAGGAATTGATTACACACCAACTCCTATCTCTAGGAATCGGCCTCTCGAATGCTCATCTCTGGGCATTGACCTTTTGAGCCTTGCCCACCTCTGGGTGTTGATCAAAAAAATTTGTTGACGATTTTTATGTATCCGGTCAAGCTTTTTTGCTTGGCCATAACCGTGGTCATTCCTATAAGAAGTCATAATTCTACTTTGATTCCTAAGCCCTAGTGCCTCTGATGCTTATCTTCAAGCATCAATCCTTGACCAAGTCAATCTGAGGCATCGATCAAAAATTAGATATGTGAGGGCAATCCTTCGATCGATCCTAGTAAGATTATACTCCTTTGACCTGATAATGAATCAAATTATCCCAAGGTATCTAGATATCTGGTTTTTCAAAAAAGATCTGATTCCACTATCAATCACATAGCACAAGTCAAACTTTAAGAATACGATGCCATTACATCCCTATCAATCACATCTTTTCCTATCAATCAAGATGTCTTATTTGTAAAAAATCAAATAAACCTAAGTGAAATAGTACCATAGATTCTAGCTATTTCACGTCTACGGAATTGGGATCTTGTCAACAGTTGAGAGCTTAAAAGTTCCACCTCCCAGCCATTGTTTAATCGCATGGGGAGCTTCCCAATTAAGACCGAGTACCCTCACAGTAGGAAAGACCCATTTCAAACTGAGGTCATCTACTTCTAGGTATGGTTTCTAACCTTGGTGTTAAAAGTATTGCTACTCTTTTCTATTGGGTCGTTACCCATTAGTTCAGGCTCTTCTCTTTTTGTCAATCAAGTTGAGGGACCCAAGAAAGAGTTCTTGTTCATCTTGGGATCATAATGCATTCTTCAATAGGAAGGGACTCCTAATGCAATTAATATCATGGCCTTAACTCTATAGGCCAAAGAAAATGGAGCATGCCTAATTATAGACCTGTAAATTATGGATTTGTAGGTCATCCTGTAAGCCCTCAATTCTAGTGGCAACTTATCAACCTAGTTAGCTTGGATCTCGTCGATCATTTCTTTAGGATGGATTTGATGATCTTATTCACTAATTTGCCCATTACATTCACTTATGGATGTGCTACTACTGAAAATCTCTTCTTAAATCGGTACCGGCTATAGAAGTCTTTGAACTTAGCACTGTCAAATTGAGTTCCATTGTCAACAATGATCTTCTATGGCATTCCAAATCTACATGAGATATTCTTCACCAAACCGAGTCGTGAGTCCCACTGCACATTTCTTTGGGAGAGAATTCCATAGTAAAAGAGGGAAAGCGGGGTAAGTGACTTCATAATGATTGTGGCAACCAGTTTTGCTTCAATCGACTTTGTAAAATAGTCCACGGCATGATAGATTATCTCGCTCCTCCTTTTTGCATCATTAGCTAACCGATTATATCGATTCCCCACACTGCAAATGGCTATGGGCTAACCATTTTCATAAGCTTTGAATGGGGCTATTGGCATCTTCTTATACCTTAGGCATCTAGCACATAGTCTCGCATAATCAACCGCATCCCGGTTGGTTGTTGGCCAAAAGTATCCACAACGAAGAACCTTCCAAGCTAGAGTCTGCCTTTCGAGTGTGATCACAGTAGCTTCCTTCGTGTATAACCATAAGGATTTTCTTAGCTTCCTTTTTAGAGATACACCACTGAAAGGAGTTGAGGATCCTCTCCTATACATCACTTATTGCATAATAAATCATGGTACTTTACGCATGAGTTTTTTTCCCTTCGTTTCTTCCAATTGAGAGAGCCCTCTTTGGAAAATAGACTTTTGCAGGAATCATCCACGACTCCATTTCTTCTATGGACTCCAGGATTCGATTAACATTCATCTGGTCGATGCTCGAAAATGATGAACCCTTTACTACAATGCATCCATTTAGCTATGCATCTATAGAGCTAACTAGTTTGGCGAATGAATCAAGTTTCATCGTCTTCTCTGGAAATGTGTGTTATTATATAATGTTCACCGCCTTTTATTGTCTCTATTATTTTCATCAGGTAAGAGGAAAATCTCTCTCCCTTAGCCTGAAATTCCTTTATAACCTTACAGTAAGAATCTTTGAAGATATGCAGTATTTTAATTCCCAGCTATCTTGGGTCCTAGAATCAGTGCTTGATATTTAGCTTCTTTGTTCATTGCTTGGAACTCTACCTTCAAAGCATACATAATCTTCATCCCTCTAAGTTAAGATGTATCACTCCTTCCTAAAACTACGCTCGTTAGAGGCTTCATCTACATATAATTTCCATTGGGGCAGTTGGATCACATCTTCTTCCGCTTCTCCATCCCAGATGGTGATCTCGTAATGAAGTCAACCAATGCTTTCCCTCATATCACCTTCCTACTATGATATAATATATCGTATCAACTTAGGCCGCTATTCCACTTCAGCAATCTCCCCAAAGTTTTAGGTCGATGTAGTAAATGGCTGAATGGTTGATCAAATAGTATTTTTATCCGTTGAGCTTGGAAGTATGGCCGTAAATTCTTTAAAATATTCAACATGTAGTATGCCGACTTCTCTGCTTCAGATACTTCCTTTTTTGATTCACTAAATCACTTTTATGTAATATACATGCCTTTTGGATTCTAGGTCATTCACTTACTGTGACTACATTTGGTGCATGTGTAGGCAGTGTTAGGTAAAAGAATAGATCTTCTCCTTCCAAAAGCTTTGACAAAACCTGTGGTCTTTACATACACTCTAGCAAATTCTACAAAGCTTCCTGACATTCTTCATCCCGATAAAATTTTCATTTTCTTTCTTGAGGGCATCAATAAAAGGTAGGCATTTATCTATCATTTTCGAGATTAATCGATTCCATGCAATGACTTTTCGGTTCAATATTTGCACTTCCATCCTTATTCTTAGGGCAATAACTTCTTTCAATGCTTTGATCTACTCTAGTTAGCTTCAGTGGCCATTGAGTTTAAAATGAAACCTAAAAAATTGCCTAATACAACTTTTAAAAAACAATTATATGAATAAGCTTCATTCCATACTTATGAAGCACATCTAACATCTTTGAGAAATTATACATGGATTCACCGATCGCTATGATTCCACAAGCATGTCGTCCATATAACCTTCCATTGTATATATGACTTTATCTTTAAACATCGATCTATCAATCACTGGTAAATTTTCGTTGCCTTTTTTAAACCAAAAAACATCACTTGGTAACGATACGGCCCAAGTTAATGATGAAAATCATATGTTCATGATTTGAAACATGCATTGCTATCATGTTATTGCTAAAGTATGCATCCATAAAGGATAGCAATTCATGTTTAACTATCGAGTCCACAAGTTAGTTAATCTTCAGTAGTTAGAAACTATCTTTCAAGCATGCTTTACTCAAATCTAAATAATCAATGCATGTTCGCCACTTACTGTTTGGCTTTTTGATAAATATAGGATTTGACACACATGCATTGTATAGTGCATCGAGGGTGAAGCCATTTTCCTTTAGCTTATCCATCTCTTCCTTCAGTGCAGCATATCACTTCAGACACATAGCGCATCTTTTTTACTTCATAAAAGGAAATCTTGGGTCCACACACAATGTGTGGCATGCTATCTTTGATGAAATTTTATACATATATCAAAATGTGCCTAGGAGAACACATCTTGGTTTGGCCGGAGAAACCTTATTAAATCCTTTTTCATCTTTACGCAGAGCTGAGATTTGACCTTGAGAACCTGAGGAGGATCATCATCGTTGATTGAGATATTAATCATAAGTTGTAACAATGCCGCCTTTGCATCTTCTGCCTCATTTTGAGGTTCCATAGGTTTGTAAAACTTGCTATGGAACCTAAGCCAGGGCTGGGGCAGCAGTTTCCATGCATTAATGGTCTTGATGTGAAGAATGTTCTCTACATTATTTTCTTTCTCTCATCACTTTGCCTCTCTAAATTCTACGACATAGCATTCTCGACCAGTGCTTTGGTCGCCTTGAATTGTTCCTACTCTATTCTTGGTGAGGAACTTCATCATCAAATACCATGGAGTAAGGGCCATCTTGAAACCAACAAGGGTTGGTCGACCAAAAAAAGCATTATAGTCTGAAAATCCATCACCCATAATTAATGTCTACATTGCTTGATCTTGTGATCTCCTTCGCCTAATTCCATAGGCAAATCAATATAACTAACATGCATATTAGCCTCTCCGTTAAATCCTTGAATACAAGAATACATCACTTCATATCCTTCTTACCGATCTTTATATGATCAAAGGTCTTCTTAAACAAAATGGTAATCGAGCTTCCATAATCAATTAGAACTTGGTACACTGTAGTTGGCCCTACAACGGTCATAATCACAATAAGATCTAGCATCGGTGCTTCGATCCCGTTAGCTTCTACATTTTGAAATCGATATCGCCATTCATTATCCTTTGTTGCTTTGCTGGAGTCCCACCTCTTAGCGAAGCACATTACTTCAGGCGCATGCATCAACGAATTGCCATACTCTTCATTTAGTTTAGCTTTTTTGTACTGGATGGGAATCCTCCAGATATAGTCTTTATAATCATGCTCTTAGGCTGTTACTCTCCCTCTCCACTAGAACCATTTGATTCCTTTAGTATTCTACCCTTGGGGTCTATAATTCAGTTGTCCATAAACCTGCAGATTCCACACATACTGCTATAGTTTTTTCTTTCTGATTAGGTCTTTGATTACATCCCTCAAATCTTGAAACTCATTGGTGTAATAACCGGCTTTTCCATACATTTTAAGTTGACAATAAACCACACATGTCCAACTCAAATTGAACGAAAAGGAGAACAATTAAGGGTAAAAAGAAAATAAAGACAAAACATAACCTTGCACAAATGGAATATCATATATATATATATATATATATATATATATATATATATACACACAGTGGAAATTTTAAATACGTACATCACAGTCTATCCTTAGCTTAGCCTAGACAATTATAAATAGCCGTCCTTAGAAATGATGAAAAACAACAAACGTACTGTAAAAGTAAACTATGTCCATACATTGATAAAGATCTCCAACTCTCCTATGGAAACTCCGAGCGTCTTCAGCTAATCCTGAAACTATTCAGATCTGACCGAGTATTAAAAATACCAGAACCAGTCCAGCAAACTAGGGTGAGAAATGTAAATCATAAATATATATGGCTGTGTCATAGATTGACTTTGATGCCAAACAAAACATTTGAAAAGAAGAGTATCTCATAAGGCTACATCGCATATAAACACGAATGGGTTTTTACCTTTTGAGAACATTTTTATCTAATCATTTGGAATTATTTCTAATGACATTGGTTTGAAAAACATTTCAGATAATTGTATGTAATCTTAGCCAAAATTTTTACATTTATTAAATTCCAGCACAAAAGGTTTAGAATTTAAACCATAAAGTCTCATATTGGTGAATGGATTCCATCCAATGATAAGGTAAGGGGCTCAATTTCAATGGTACATCTCTAAAAGGATGCACCTGAGGCTCCAACCTCTACCAACAAAGAACCGGCATACCTTTACTATAGATAGTACCAAATATCCCATCACCCAGTCATTCTCGATCTATCCAAGATGTCTCATAGCATACACAAAAAATACGATATATAGAGGCTAATCTAGAAAAGTGATGACCATATCATGATGAGAGCAACCTACTTAGCCCTACTGCATCTACCCCGCTTTTGCCATTCTCGATGTGTGAGGCTTAAGGTAAAATTTAACATTTCATAGAAAAAATCCTACTTTAAATGCTGCATTCCCATTTCCAACAACACAATATTGATTTCCATAAAACTACAACCACTAAGCTTGTATGTCTTAGAGAAGCGTGTTAAGCATAAGAGAGGTTACCTCCTACACCACCAAAAAGATGTACGTTTGTAAAAAACAATGTACGTGTTTTTAGAAATGCAATAACAGACACCCATTCATACAAGTTGTTCGGGCATAGGACTAACTGAAGGCACTTCTCCAACTACATCCTGTTTGTGAATCATCTCTAGGATTTGTAGCAAATAGTCCTTGCATCGAAGACTTCAAATTGAAGGAACCACTGCCGTCATTTATATGATAAGGGAATTACCCTTGAGGTTTGTGGCACATAGCCCTACACTATGAAGACCTTCCTCTTCAAAATTAGTGTCTTCAATATATTTTCACTTTCGAACATATATTGGTTCAAAGTGATTTTCGGATAAGAATAACTCAAACCTACACTGGTTCCTCCTAACCAATTTATCAAAAAAAGATGCTAAGTATGTGGGTTGTTATTATTTAGTTTATCAATATCATTTATCCAGATAAAATATCTTCTAGAAATATACATCTTTAAACCATTCCCTTTTCAGTATCTATGGAATCCTTAAACCTCTTTTATCAAATCCTTTGGTTAATTAAAACAACCTTTTTACCTTTGGAAATACCAAATCATTTATCTTTAATTACATAAGAAACATTTCCATCTTCTATTATTGGTATAATTTCAATCTCAATGGAGATTACTTATTTCCAAAACATATATTCTAATAGGTTAAAACAAGTGTTATTTAGGACATCATTTATTGTATACCCAAACCAACTGTTACCTGGCGTCATGACCTGGCTATATTGAACTGATTGCGCCAGGCAGGTTCGACTGTTGTTAAGAAGGATAACCATGGAGTAAGGGCTCTAGGACCTGGAAGTAGAACACATATGGCTATATGAAGCCAGAGTAGAACGAAGTTGGTAGATAGACGATGTAGGATGCTTGAAATATAGATATTAACATGGATTAACAAAGGATCGACATTGTGTGGTAGAGCCTTAGGGATCAATTTGGTTAGTTATGTGAGGGTAGGCATGGTCGAAGTAAAGGAGGTTGTGATGACCCGGAATTTTAGGCAATATCAATTTAATAAACTGTATTAAAAATTAAATTGGTTTGATAATTTTCTTTTATAATTTTAATTTAAATCGGTAAATTTTATCTTTTAAAAAAAGCTAATAAAATGTTTTCTATTTATAATGTACATATATCTGTATATATTGTAAACAGGAATATTTGATTTGTATTTAACAAATAAAATCGTGTTTTCAAATTCTAATATATATTGGGTAATTTGGAAATTACGGTTAAGTTAAAATAAAACTTTTCAAAGCTATTTAAATAGTTAATCATATAGTTTTAAAATATTTAAGGTAAATGTTAATTGTTTGATTATTCAAAATATCTTTTAGCTTAAGCTTAAAGTTAAATAAGATTAACAAAAAGTTTTCTCTTATTTTCCTTTTTAAATATTACTTGATAAATACGATTTGAAAATATATATATAAAAGTTTTAAATATATGTTGCATTAATTCATTTAAGTAATATGAAAATTTTGTAAATAATAAGATAATCTCTTTTATAAATTATTTTAAATTGACAAAATTGTTATTTTCAAACAATAATAATATGTTGTTTTTATATATTGATATGAATATATTTTATAGAAAATAGAATTGTTATTTTCAAATTGAATGTGTAGTAATATATGTATATATAAGTTGACTTTAAATTGATTTTTATATTTAATTTGAATTTGAATTTGGATTTAATGTTGAAATTCGAAAGATAGATATTTTAAAAATATATGTATAAGCTTTTATTTATATATATAATTGGTTTTATAATATTTTCTTTAAAGTAATTTATATATATATATATAAATTTGGATAAGTATTTATAAATTGGTAAATTTAAAGTAAAAGCTTTATTATTTACATTTAAATTAATAAAATAATACATATGACAAGTGTAACTAAATTAAGATACAGTAGTAACAAGTGTTAATTAATAAGTAAATGTAAATGACAAATGGTAGATTTTTAACAAATGTCATTTTTATTTTGATTTTTTTTCTTTTTAAGTAAAACAGATTTTCACCTATATAAAACATATATTTCCTTCTCTTCTATTTTCTTTTCTATCTTCATTCTAATACAAGAAACTTCAGCCTGTAAAAAAAAATTCTCAAAAACAATCTGGTAATCAACATTCACAAACTAAAAATTAAAGTCAATAAACTGCAAACATCTTCCTCAAACCAGAAATCAATTCAACAACCTGTAATTCATTTTCAAAATCAAACCAAATGCCTGCATTTTCTTCAGCCTGTAACTTATTTCACAAGCAAGTTAATCAAGCAAACCTGTAATCAAGTTCGCAAATCAAATCAAAGTCTGTAAATCTCATTTTCAAATAAATCAAACCATTAGCTTGTAAATTCTTCAACCTGGAACCAAAGCAGATTTCATCTATGTTTCAAAATCAGAGCAGGAATCATCTCTAAAGGTCCAGTATCAAAGCATTCCAATTTTAATAGGATCAGCATTCAAGTTTTAAAATCAAAGAAGCACATTTTCCAGCATTCAAATTTTTACAGTTTCAAGCTTTTTTTAAAAAAAGACCCTGTTCAGCTTTGAATTTGGTGAGTAACATTATTTTTAAAAACTTAAATATGAAATCTGGTTGCATGTGAATCTCTGAAGAAAAGTATGTTTTGTATATATGAATTTTCTATGTATATTTGAACGATAGATGTGTGCATGTCTATTTCACCTGAGACATCTCTGTTCCTTGTTTTCAATCTCAAGATTTTAAATAAAAATCATTATCTCTTGATCTAGTATTTGTTTGGATTTAAGTCTTAAACAAAAATTGTTTGTTTCATCATAGATTATAGTTTAAAATTTTATTTAAGTTAAAATAAATTTGAAATTGCTCTGGAAACCAAAAAGAAGAGAGAAAACTTAAGATGAATGAAAATCCAAACACATTAATTTATCAATTCAGGTTATAAACTGAATTCTCATCCAAAATCATGATTTTTAAAAATGATATCGCAATTTTTAGTAGTGGGATGAGGGAGCAGTTCGAGTTGATCAGAAATGGGTGTTTTGGGTTGTCTCTGGCGATCTAGTTGCTCGAAGAGGTTGTGTTTCTCACTGGAGGTGGAAGGATGATTAGGGAGTTTGGGAAAATTGGCAGTAAGGTGATCAAGGCATAGTGGTGGCGGCGACGGTCGATTTATGTCAGTAACCCTAGTTTTGGCATGGTTGAGTATTTAGTTTGCCAAGGCGTCTCTAGTGGACCGAGCTCCACCAAATCTGGGAAATGGAACCATGGAGGTAGGTGAAGGCATGGCTGGAAGTCCTGACGCTCCGGCGGTCAGAGGAGCGAGCACGAATTTTTTTCCAGGTTTGGGTTTATTCCAGTATTGTGCAGACTGGCTCGTTTTTGATTTTGAGTTGTTATCATAGTTTGGATGGCCGAGATTGGGTTCGAGGGTGATCGCCGATGTGAGGAAGTCATCGTGGATGGTCGGAGGTGGTGGCATCTCCGGTGCATGTGCACAGCTGTGGTTTTGGTGTCAATGCTTGGGTTGTTTTCTGTCTCGAAGCAAGTCTCCGGATAGAGGGGTGTTGACTCGAGTGAAGGCTCGGGTCATTCGAGAGTGAATTGTTTTCCAGGTTTCAAAGTTTCAAAACTTAATCAAATTTTTGAAAAGGAGAAAGAATGTGGAGTTTCTCGGGTAAGAGCTTGAGTAGGCTTCGGGTTGAACCCGGAGTAGCATGTTAGAACAAATATTTAAAAAAAAATATTTAAAATAAAAAAAAGGTTTGAATTTAAATAAATTTGGTTTAAAAACTCTTATAAATTTCTTTTATAAGATAAGTGTTCTTTAACATTTGATTTAAAAGGTTTTTAAAATTGTTTTAAATCTTGTTAAAGTTAAATTTGTAATCATTTTTAAATCTTAATTTTGAAATGGAATTTAAAAGTAAATTTAAAAGTAAAATATTTCAAATGCATTTGTAAATGATAATTAAGTCATTGGTAAGAATAATGTTTTTACCGTAAGGTTAATTAAGATTTAATAATTTGAAAATAATTAAATTAATAAAAAAATTAAAGAGTAATTAATTAATTTAATTAATTTATGATAAAGGATTAATTAATTAAGTAATTAAGGGATGTAAGTTAAATTAATTTAAGGATTAATTAATGTGTAATTAGGGATCATCAATTAGATAAGTTAAGATTATTAATTAATGATTAGAAATTAATTAATCAGGTCATTAAAGATTAATTAGGTTACAATTAAGCATGTAATTAGAAATGAATTAAAAAAATTAATTTATTTGTAATTAATAATGGTTAATTTAAGTTTAATTACTTAAGGGAAGTAATTAAAGAATTGTTAATAGTTAATGAAGATCATTAGCTAGGGATTATGAAATGATTAATTAATGTGATTAATTTTAATTAGATTAATTAATTAAGGATAATCATTTGTGGAATTGGTTAAGTATAATTACTTAATGAAAAGTAATTAAAGGGATCAATTACTCAATGTAACTAATTAAATTAATGTGATTAGTTTATGTTAATTAATTAGTTTAATTAATTTAAGATAATCACTGGATGATTTGTTAAGTATAATACTTAATGTAATTTATAAAGTGTAGTTACTTAGTAAAATAATTAATGGATAATTACTGGATGTAAATAATTAATGAATGGAAGTAGTTTTAGTTTAACTACTTTATGTAATTAATAAGAAGGATAATAACTCAGTGGAAGTAATTAAGAATTAATTACTTAGTGTAGTTAAATAAAGAATTAATTAATAAAATTTATTTACAAGTTAATTAAGCAATGTAATTAATTAAGGGTAGTTAATTACTAAATATGATTAATCAAGGTTGATTGATGAATGTAATTAATTAAAGATTAATTAATAATTAAAAAAGTAATTAAGGAATCATTAATTAATATAATTAATTAAAGGATAGTTAATCAATGAAGTGATTATAGAGTAATTAATTAATTATAATTAATTAAGGATTAATGTAATTAATTATAGTTAATTAAGTAATGAAAGTAATTATAGGTTAATTATTGTAAATGGTTAAGGATAATTAATTTGTGTAATTAATTAAGGATAATTACTCAATGTAATTAAAGAATGATTAATAAAGATGATTAATTAAGATGGACAATTAAAGGATGATTAATTATCTGGTTTGTAATGAATAAATGGACAAGTAAGCAGGATTTGTAGGGATGAAAGTAATTAATTTAATTTATTGATTAGAGATGGTGTGATTAATAGATCATTGCTTTTGGATGGCTGAATGTTATTGAATGCCTTGGATTGTTTGATATCTCTGATATGAGGTATATGTTGATCTGTGATATGAGATGCTTGGTTAAATTGTGATGATACGAGTTATCTATTTGTGATAATGTGAATTATCTATCTTTGTGAATATGGATAATGAATTGAATCAAATTGTTTTAACTTATAAACAACTTGGCTTTAAAAGACAGCGTTTTGGATTTCGATGAGACCAGGATCGGGTTTCTAGATTTGGATATTCGAAAACCACATCGATCCAAATTAAACGATAGGTTATGAATCTCAAGTGAAGATGAAGATTCAGAGTGTAAGGGTTATTGTCGTTAACTCTAAGGGTGATTCCCAAATGAGTGTAACGAGATAATGCCTTCGGTTTTGTTCGAACCCGAAACGAACTTGTATGGGTTGAATGCTTTTAGAACATCGTCAGGTGGACGATGAGCATTCTAAGGTAGATGTGTTCTATAAAGGTAATCGAAGCCTCAAGCCTCATCAACCAGAAATGGATAAAACAAGGGAGGTGCAACAAGGCTAAGTGAGTCATGCTCAAGTAGGACAAGATCTTCCCTTGTCTAGAGGTCCCTTTTTATTCGGCTGTATGGGAAGTTGGTTGCAAACAACTGCGGGGTTGTCTTGTTCGGGACTATCCAGTAAGGAATGGTTCCGGACTTGTGTCGCAGGTGATTTAGGGCGGATCCTCGATATAGTGATCTAGGCCATGTACTGTGACGGACAGTACCCCAGTAGCCCTGCCATTGATGGAAACCCATTCTTTCTATGTGCTCCCTTTACGGTTTTGATTGTATACCTATGTATGCTGGAATTTAATAAATGTAACAATTTCAGCTATTTTCTAGTTTATTTGAAAACCCTAGATCCTATTATAATATCACTGGATTTCCTATCAAATGTTTTGGTTATCGTAAGGTAAAAACTTTTTCGTGTTTATGTGCGGGAAGTCTTACGAGATACCTTTTGTTTTCAAAGGCTTTTCAAAGTTAAGCAACTTTAACCTGTTATTCACACCAGACCCATGTCTGACCCGGAGTTTATTTTATGTTTTCTTAGACTCTTGGGTACTCAAATTTTTACGAGTAGCCATGGGATTCAGGTTAGCTTTGACGAACTCTGGAGGAGAAATGGAGCAGGAGGCTTCAACGTTTGTAGATATATAGTTTTCCGCTGTATTGGTATTTCTGTATTGTATTTGAGTTGTAATGACAAGACAGGTGCTTATAACTATCTAGCATGTGTTATATAAGCTATGTAACTCTGATAGATGTTGTATATTATGTAATACTTATGTGATTAATATAATTTATTTGCTCCACTGTTGAGATTCTATTGTTGTTTCGTTCTTCTTCTCTTTCTTTTCTCTTTTCTATCCATTTCTTTCTTAATGATGATGCGTCTTCCTGTTGTAAGAAAGGCGGGTCGTTATATTTGGTATCAGAGCGCTAGGTTGAGTGAATAACCAGGCTTTGGAGTGATTTCCTTCTTGAGAGAACGTACTTGTGTGTGTGTGTGTGTGTGTGTGTGTGTGTGTGTATTTCTACCTGTTTGTTGGGTTACCTTTTTGGGTTTTCCAATATGAGTTCTAAAGGTAGGAAGGGTAGTGGTGTGTGTAGCACGACTACCAATGGTAGAAGTCCAAGTGTTGAGGTTGGAAGTGTATCTGCCGAGGCTGTAGACCCAATACCGTCTCGAGTGAGCTTTGCCGTGGTGTAAGGATTTCACCAATCTCTGAAGGAAATCTTTTTGAGGTTCAGAGTCCATCATTGAAGTGCAAGTTTGGATGGATAAGAGTTTGGATCTGTTGGTTGAGCAGAAGCATGTGATGGTATCTTGGCAACTTCAAGAAGAAGCAGCTGCGTGGTGAGACGCAGTTACTATGGATGATATGGCTTTGAGGTTCGAAGAGCTTTGGATAGGAAGTCTTTGGCATCGGTGGTAGCAGTGCAGCTCGGAGGTGTTTTGTGTGCCAGCAGGAAGGTCATCTGGCTAAGCAGTTTTTTAGAGGTGGAGTTCAGAAGCAGCAGAGTGAATCCATTTCTTCGATGGATTGATTAGTTAAGCATAAACTGTTCTGATTGGTAAAGAGACTTGATCGCAAAATAGTTATCTTTTGCTATAGTTGAGCATCAAAAGTGACTTGCGATAGTTGAGTGTTCTCTTGAGTAATCTTTTGCTTGAGATCGAGGCATCTCTAGGGAATGGAAGTTATCAGAGATTTTCTAGATGACTTCGTAGAGGTCAATGGTCTGCCATAGCATCTGGAGATTGAGTTTCGTATCGACTAGGATTCCAGGAGTGACACCGGTGGTTCAACTAATTGGATGATAGTTCCTACAGAGAGGGTTTGGTGAAGCCGCTCAGGTTTTGGTGGTACTTCTGAGTTTTCTCTTTATGGATCTGTTGAATCGTATTTTCTAGGACGTGTTGGATAAGTTTGTGCTCGTGTTCATCATTGTCATTCTCATCTTTTCCAGATCAAAGTTGCGCAGCGGAAGCGAGGAAGCAGCTATTCTAGAGTGGTAGCAACCCCAAACTCCTTGGAAGTTCGTAGTTTTCTTGGAATAGAGGGTTTCTACAGGAAGTTTTCAGGATCTGAGGCATGATTGGCAAGTGCACCTATTTTGTCTTTTTCGAATAGGAGAAGTAAGTTCAGTCTATTGATGTTTGTGGAGTAGAGTTGGTGTTCTTGATTTTGGTTGATCTTGAGAGGATCATTTTGTTAGTTGTTTTGGTCAAGTTTGTTTTAAGAGGCATCGGCGAAGGTTGAGATGATCGGGAAGGATAAAGGCAGCCCAGGATCGTCAGAAGAGTTTTGTGGATAAGTGTCGGAGATTTGATTCTGGATAACTTTTCTCCGGTCAAAGGAACTATCAGATTTGGTAAGACTGGGAGGCTAGCTCCAAGGTATATTGGATCTTTCTGTGTTCTTGTAAGGACAAGAGTTTGGCCTACAGGGTTGAATTGCCAGTTTGGAAGACTGGGATTCACATTGTATTTCACGTATCTCTGAGGGAGTACGTATAGGATCTATCATTGGTTGTGGAACCAGCAATTCAAGAGGATTTGGTAGTTAAGTCGGACTTGACTATGGTCTGAAATCCTGTTCAGTTTTGTAGATCTAGATGAGTAGGAGCTCTGTAGCTTAGTGGTGTAGATTGTTTGGATTCAGTAGAGCGAGTATCCCAGTGTTTATACCTGTGAAACTCTTGATAGTGTTAGGAAGGTCTATCCTGATTTGTGTTAGGATCATTAGATTTGTTTGATTGAGTGAATTGGTTGCAATGGTTGCTAGCATATGGTTGATAATATATGCTTGTGGTTTAAAATTAAAATCCTAGATGGGTTATTAAATTATCTTTGCTTTTAAATTTCAGGGACGAAATTCTTTTAAGGGGGGAGGAATGCGATGACCAGGAATTTTGGGCAATATCAATTTAATAAACTGTATTAAAAATTAAATTGATTTGATAATTTTATTTTATAATTTTAATTTAAATCGGTAAATTTTATCTTCTAAAAAAAGCTAATAAAATGTTTTCTATTTATAATGTATATATATCCGTATATATTGTAAATAGAAATCTCTGGTTGGTATTTAACAAATAAAATCATGTTTTCAAATTCTAATATATATTGGGTAATTTGGAAATTATGGTTAATTTAAAATAGAACTTTTCAAAGCTATATAAATAGTTAATCATATAGTTTTAAAATATTTAAGGTAAATGTTAATTGTTTAATTGTTTAAAATTTAGCTTAAGTTTAAAGTTAAATAAGATTAACAATAAGGTTTATTTTATTTAACTTTCTAAATATTACTTGATAAATATGATTTGAAAAAATATATATAAAAGTTTAAAATATGTGATGCATTAATTCATTTAAGTTATATAAGAAATTTGTAAATAATAAGATAATCTCTTTTATAAATTATTTTAAATTGACAAAATTGTTATTTTCAAACAATAATAATAATATGTTGTTTTAATAGATACGAATAGATTTTATAGAAAATAGAATTATTATTTTCAAATTGAATGTGTATTTATATATATATATATATATATATATATATAAGTTGACTTTAAATTCGATTTTTAAATTTAGTTTGAATTTGGATTTAATGTTGAAATTCAAAAGATAGATATTTTAAAAATACATGTATAAGCTTTTATTTATATATATAATTGGTTTTATAATAATTTCTTTAAAGTAATTTATATATATAAATTTGGATAAGTATTTATAAATTAGTAAATTTAAAGTAAAAGCTTTATTATTAACATTTAAATTAATAAAATAATACATATGATAAGCGTAATTAAATTAAGATACAATAATAACAAGTGTTAATTAATAAGTAAATGTAAATGACAAATGGTGGATTTTTAACAAGTGTCATTTTTATTTTGATTTTTTTTCTTTTTAAATAAAACACATTTTCACCTATATAAAACATATATTTCCTTCTCTTCTATTTTCTTTTCTATCTTCATTCTAATACAAGAAACTTCAGCCTGTAAAAAAATTCTCAAAAACAATCTGGTAATCAACATTCACAAACCAGAAATTACAAGTCAATAAACTGCAAACATGTTTCTCAAACCAAAAATCAGTTCAACAACCTGTAATTCATTTACAAAATCAAACCAAAAGCCTATATTTTCGCCAGCCTGTAATTTGTTTCAAAAGCAAGTTAATCAAGCAAATCTGTAATCAAATCTGCAAATCAAATCAAAGCCTGTAAATCTCATTTTCAAATAAATCAAACTATTAGCTTGTATATTCTTTAACCTGGAATCAAAGCAGATTTCATCTGTGTTTCAAAATCAGAGCAGTAATCATCTCTACAAGATCCAGTATCAAAGCATTCCTATTTTAATAGGATCATCATTGAAGTTTTAAAATCAAAGAAGCACATTTTTCAGCATTCAAGTTTTCATAGTTTTAAGTTTTTTTCAAAAAAAGACTCTGTTCATCTTTGAATTTGGTGAGTAACATTTTTTTAAAAAACTTAAGTATGAAATCTGGTTGCATGTGAACCTCTGAAGAAAAGTATGTTTTATATATATATGAATTTTCTATGTATATTTGAATGATAGATGTGTGCATGCCTGTTTCACCCTGAGACATCTTTGTTCCTTGTTTTCAAAATCAAGATTTTAAATAAAAATCATTGTCTCTTAGTCTAATCTTTGTTTGGATTTAAGTCTTAAACAAAAATTGTTTGTTTCATCATAGATTGTAGTTTAAAAATTTATTTAAGTTAAAATAAATTTGAAATTGCTCTGGAAACCAAAAAGAGCAGAGCAAACTTAAGAAGAGTGAAAATCCAAACATCTTAATTTATCAATTCAGGTTTATAAACTGAATTCTCACCCAAAATCATGATTTTTAAAAATGATATCACAATTTTTAGTAGTGGGATGAGGGAGTAGTTCGAGTTGATCAGAAATGGGTGTTTTGGGTTGTCTCTGGCGATCTAGTTGCTCGGAGAGGTCGTGGTTCTCACTAGAGGTGGAAGGATGATTGGGGAGTTTGGGAAAAATGGCAGTAAGGTGATCAAGGCACAGTGGTGGCGGCGGTGGTCGATTTATGTCTGTAAACCTAGTATTGGCATGGTCGAGTATTTGGTTTGCCAAGGCATCTCTGGTGCACCGAGCTCCACCAAACTCTGAGAAATGGAAGCATGGAGGTAGGCGAAGGCGTGGCCGGAAGTCCTGACGCTCCAGTGGTCGGAGGAGTGAGCACGAGTTTTTTTTCCAGGTTTTGGTTTGTTCTAGTATTGTGCAGACTAGCCTGTTTTTTATTTTGAGTTGTTATCAGAGTTTGGATGGTCGGGATCGGGTTCGAGGGTGATCGCCGATGTGAGAAAGTCGTCGCGGATGGTCGGAGGTGGTGGCACCTCCGGTGCATGTGCACAGCTGTGGTTTTGGTGTCAGTGCTTGGGTTGTGTTCTGTCTCGAAGTAGGTCTCGGGATAGAGGGGTGTTGACTCGAGTGAGGGTACGGGTCATTCCATAGTGAATTGGTTTCTAGGTTTTAAAGTTTTAAAACTTAATCAAATTTTTGAAATGAAGAAAGATTATGGAGTTTCTCAGGTAAGAGCTCGAGTAGGCTTCGGGTTGAACCCGAAGCAGCATGTTAGAACAGATATTTTTAAAAAAAATTTATTTAAAACAAAAACAAGGTTTGAATTTAAATAAATTTGGTTTAAAAACTCTTATAAATTTCTTTTATAAGATAAGTGTTCTTTAACATTTGATTTAAAAGGTTTTTAAAACTGTTTTAAATCTTGTTAAAGTTAAATTTGTAATCATTTTTAAATCTTAAATTTGAAATGGAATTTAAAAGAAAATTTAAAAGTAAAATATTTCAAATGCATTTGTAAATGATAATTAAGTCATTGATAAGAATATTGTTTTTATATTAAGGTTGATTAAGATTTAATGATTTGAAATTAATTAAATTAATAAGGAAATTAAAGAGTAATTAAGTAATTTAATAAATTTATGATAAAGGATTAATTAATTAAGTAATTTAGGGATGTAAGTTAAATTAATTTAAGGATTAATTAATGTGTAATTAGGGATCATCAATTAGATAAGTTAAGATTATTAATTAATGATTAGAAATTAATTAATCAGGTCATTAAAGATTTATTAGGTTGCAATCAAGCATGTAAGTAAAAAAGAATCAATTGGTAACAAAAAATTAATTTATTTGTAATTAATAATGGTTAATTTAAGTGTAATTACTTAAGCGAAGTAATTAAAGAATTGTTAATAGTTAATGAAGATCATTAACTAGGGATTATGAAATGATTAATTAGTTAAGGATAATCATTTGTGGAATTGGTTAAATATAATTACTTAATGAAACGTAATTAAGGGGATTAATTACTTAATGTAATTAATTAAATTAATGATTAGTTTAAGTTAATTAATGTGACGCCCCACCCCTATACCCACGCTAGCCAAGAACACTACGGTGTAATGCTGTCAACTAGCACGGAGAATAAGGCTGTTGAGGAGCGACCATCCGTGTAATTGCTTTGCGCGAGCACCGATATGTCAGATAGTATAACATGCATTTTATTTCAAGAGGAAATCCGACATACCGATACAAACACAAAGCTACTACACAGTGGCTATAATAATCTTCGGAAACAAATATAGAAATAAGCATAACACAAATCAGTCACAGATAATGCATATCACAAAGGCGGAAGAAGATATGAATATATAACTAACACATGAAAGTGTATATCAGAGTAGTGGTCAAAAAAATCCACAATAATACAAAAGAGTAGCAACACGTGCTATACAAAAGAATACATCTATGAGTCCATATCTCAAGAGTATACAACAAAATAAACTACTAATCTAAGTAGTTAGCCAAAAGTCAGAGTAATAAATCCCTGAGGAGAAGTCAAGCAGAAGCACATGTAACATCTCGGTCTGACCCGAGTATTATTTAATAAAAAAATAATAAACGGATCAGTCTAGCTATAAATATCAGATAATATGATATAGAATAAAAGGTATGGCATAAACATATAATATCCATAATGGCATACTACTATAAGTGTGCAATTAAAACTCAACATGAGATCAATCAATATCACAGAAATCTTCACAAGGATCTAAATAGGGTTTCATACCCAAAACTTGTATTCACAACAAGTCAGTGACACACAAATTCACCAATGCACAAAAATTGATAAATCATATCAACAGAAATCACAAAAATAGGTGATACATAAATTCCAGAATTCAACACACGAAATATAGAAATCACAAGAAAGGGGGGAGGCCTATCACACGAACGGGAGCATTAAAGCTCACCAACATATGTATCACACGAACGAGAAGCTATCTCATGGTAGCTAGCCATTAATTTTTGACACACGAATGGCCCGAAGACCATGGGGAGCTACCCCACATGTGTGAGTCGAAATCACACCGAAACGAAGAGACATCGCACAATTGCTAGTCTAAATCTTAAAATGATCGTCATGATCAAAGAGAAGTGTCAATTACATTAAGCTAGTAAATATATGAGCCTAGCTTCATGTCCCATAACCACTAGCTTAACTTAAATATTTACGAACAAATTGTAGATCTCCACTAGAAAATTATCACAAGAGATTCAATCGAATAAGTCCAAGAATTAACCGACGAAGTAAACACAAGCGTTTCATACCACTTGTTTTACTAATTCGTTTAATTAGATTTCTCATCCGAGTGAGGTAAAGGTTTGTATATACTAATAGATTGGAAAATAGTTTAAGAAAACGAGCTTTGTAATAAAATAGTGTTGAAATCATTTAAAGAAAGAGTTTTGATATTTACTACTAGTATAGAAAACCTTTATAGTTTTAAAGTGACAAATCACAAAGAAGATTGAAGGAACAATCAATCACTAAAATTCACATTCGAAGACGTGAATGAAAATCCAAAGAAATCGATACCGAATCCATCAA
Source organism: Allium cepa (assembly GCA_030765085.1). Classification (NCBI taxonomy): domain Eukaryota; kingdom Viridiplantae; phylum Streptophyta; class Magnoliopsida; order Asparagales; family Amaryllidaceae; genus Allium; species Allium cepa. Next base: position 1,012,282,119 of record CM060928.1, read on the forward strand.
ACGAATATTCCAAGAATTCCCGAAGAAAAGAAGTCACCAAAGTTAATAACGAATGATAACAACAAATAGGTAAACAACACGAATCGATTAAATTTGGAAACCACGTAAAATAGGCGAAACAAGCAAAACAGCAACAGGTCGGTCGGCCGGCTACAGAGCCCGGCCGACCGGACCCTGTTCTGAAAAATCCTCGGGAAGCAGGTCGGTCGGCCGAACTCTGTAGTTGGTCGACCGGACCATAAACAGAAAAATGCTTATGCACTTGGAAGCAGGTCGGTCGGCCGGCAGCAGGGCTTGGTCGACCGGACCTGTTGCCAGTCTCTTCCCAGCCCATCCAAATGAGGTCCAACCTCGACCAAATTGCATTCGCTCGAGCAACGACGCTAAGGGTTTATGCCAATCGACTACTCGGCCTTATAAGCTCTTTGATGCATAACCAAAACACATTCAAACATCAAAGTTAGGATTTTTAAAGATTTGAACCCAAAACACTAAAATTGGAATATTCAACAAATCAATCCAAACCAAAAGCAATTGCATAAGAATAAGTGTTAGGAATTCAAACCTAACAATCGGAGATAAACATAGACTAAGATGTGAGATAAAAATCTCACCTTTGAACCCAAACAATTGAAGAAGAAGCTTGAAAGCAAAGGGAGAATCAACCACTCTTCAACTCAACCCAAACGAGCTTGAATCTATGCTCAAAAGAAGAACATTCCCAAAGTTAGGTTTAGGAATTTTCTGAAATCAAAGAGAGAACGAGTTGGAGAAGAAGAAGGAGATGCTTACTAATGGGTTCTCTTTGATTTTGGAGCAAGAACTTGAGCTAGCAAGAGGAACTAGGGCTTGGAATTTCTAATTCCCATTCTCTTCCACCATTTTTGCTTAAGCTTGGGTGTTAGGAATATGAAATGAAGTAATGAAGAGTTGGAGTGGGTTGGGGCTGAGTTAGTAAGTGATTAATGGGTTCAGCCCAAACCAAAGCCCTAAGTGAAAAAGTGGCAAAAATCAACTTACTCCAAACATATCGAAGCTTATACTCAAAAAGGTTGCAAACGTCATTTTGAACTCAATGGGGGTGGTCCCGAGTCCTAATTCGACCGTATGCAAAAGGTAGCTTTTCGGACTAAATTCTGAGTATCGATAAAATATTTAAATATAAAATCGACAAATATGCGGGTTGTTACAATTAATTAGTTTAATTAATTTAAGATAATCACTGGATCACTGGATGATTTGTTAAGTATAATTACTTAATATAATTTATAAAGTGTAATTACTTAGTGAAGTAATTAATGGATAATTATTGCATGTAATTAATTGAAGGATGGAAGTAGTTTTAGTTTAACTACTTTATGTAATTAATAAGAAGGATAATTACTCAGTGGAAGTAATTAAGAATTAATTACTTAGTGCAATTAATTAAAGAATTAATTAATAAAATTTATTTACAAGTTAACTAAGTAATGTAATTAATTAAGGGTAGTTAATTACTAAATGTGATTAATCAAGGTTGATTAATGAATATAATTAATTGAATATTAATTAATAATTAAAGAAGTAATGAAAGGATCATTAATTAATATAATTAATGAAGTAATTAAGGATTGATTAATTAAAGGATAGTTAATCAATGAAGTGATTATATAGTAATTAATTAATTATAATTAATTAAGGATTAGTGTAACTAATTATAGTTAATTAATTAATGAAAGTAATTAAAGGTTAATTACAGTAAATGGTTAAGGATAATTAATTTGTGTAATTAATTAAGGATAATTACTCAATGTAATTAGAGAATAAGTAATCAAGATGATTAATTAAGATGGATAACTAAAGGATGATTAATTATCTGGTTTGTAAGGAATAAATGGATAAGTAAGCAGGATTTATAGGGATGAAAGTAATTAATTTAATTTATTGATTAGAGATGGTGTGACTAATAGATCATTGTTTTTGGATGGCTGAATGTTATTGAATGCCTTGGATTGTTTGATATCTTTGATATGAGATATATGTTGATCTATGACATGAGTGCTTGGTTAAATTGTGATGATATGAGTTATCTATTTGTGATAATGTGAATCATCTATCTGTGTGAATATAGATAATGAATTGAATCAAATTGTTTTAACTTTAAAACAACTTGGCTTTAAAAGATGGAGTTTTGGATTTCGATTGGACCGAGATCGGGTTTCCAGATTCGGATATCCGAAAACCACATTGATCCAAATTAAACGATAGGTCATGAATCTCAAATGAAGATGAAGATTCAGAGTGCAAGGGTTATTGTCGTTAACTCGGAGGGTGATTCCAAAATGAGTGTAACGAGATAATGCCTTCGGTTTCGTTCGAACCCGGAATGAACTTGTATGGATTGAATGTTTTCAGAACATCGTCTGGTGGACGATGAGCATTCTAAGATATATGTATTCTATAAAGGTAATCGTAGCCTCAAGCCTCATCAACCGGAAATGGTTAAAATAGCGGAGGTGCAGCAAGTCTAAGTGAGCCGCGCTCAAGTAGGACAAGATCTTCCCCTGTCTAGAGGTCCCTTTTTATTCAACTGTGTGGACAGTTAGTTGCAAACAACCGCAGGGTTGTCTTGTTGGGGACTATCCAGTAAGGGAGGGTTCCGGCCTTGTGTTGTAGGGGATTTAGGGTGGATCCTCGGTACGGTGATCTAGGCCACGTACTGTGACGGACGGTACCCCAGTAGCCCTGCAATTGATGGAAACCCATTCTTCATACGTGCCCTTTACGGTTTTGATTGTATACCTATGTATGATGGAATTTAATAAGTGTAACAATTTCGGCTATTTCCTAGTTTATTTGAAAACCCTAGACCCTATTATAATATCACTGGATTTCCTATCAAATGTTTTGGTTATCGTAAGGTAAAAACTTTTCTATGTTTATGTGTGGGAAGTCTTACGAGATACCTTTTGTTTTCAAAGGCTTTTCAAAGTTTAGCAAGTTTAACCTGTTACTCACTTCAGACCCATATCTGACCCAGAGTTTATTTTCTATTTTCTTAAACTCTTAGGTACTCAAATTTTTACGAGTAGCCAAGGGATTCAGGTTAGCTTTGACGAACTCTAGAGGAGAAATGGAGCAGGAGGCTTCAGCGTTTGTTTAACGACCCGACTTCCTAACACCAGAAAGTCGCATCGCTAATTAAGAAAGAAAGGGATAGAAGAAGAAAAGAAAGAGAAAGAAGTAACACAACAACCTCAGATAACTCACAGCGGAACGAATGAAATATAATATATCACACAAAATATTACATAGTATAAAATTACATCAGAGTACACAACTTAAAACAACGCGTATTAGACAGTTATAAACATCTGTCTAGCTATACAACTCAAGTACAACAGATATAGATACCAACAACATAGGGAACCTTAATATATCTACACGTGGAAGCCTCCTGCTCCATATCTCCTCCAGAATTCGTCAAACAAACCTGAATCACTTGATTACTCATATATAATATGAGTACCAAGAGTTTAATAAAACAGAAAATAAACACTCGGGTTAGACAGAGGTCTGGTGTGAGTAAACGGGTTAAAATTGCTTAACTTTAGAAAAACCTTTGAAAAGAAAAGGTATCACGTAAGACTTTCCACACATAAACATGGAAAAGTTTTTACCTTACGCTAATCAAAACATTTAATAGGAAATCCAATGATATTATAATAGTGTCTAGGGTTTTCAAATAAATAAGAAATAGCCGAAATTGTTACATTCATTAAATTCCAGCTACTAGCCACAAAAGTGGGTAATACAAACAAAACCGTAGGGTCTCGTAGGAAGAATGGGTTTCCAACAATGGCAGGGGTACTGGGGTACCGTCCGTCACAGTACGTGGCCTAGATCACCGTACTGAGGAGCCACCCTAAATCCCCTGCAACACTAGGCCGGAACCGTTCCTTACTGAACAGCTCCGAACAAGACAACCCCGGCAGTTGTTGCTATCAACCGCCCCACACAACCGAATATAAAGGGACTTCTAGACAGGGGTAAATCTCACTCTCTCGTGTGAGCTACCCATGAAGACTTGCTGCACCTCCCCTGTTTTAGCCATTCCCGGGTTGATGGGGCTTGAGGCTGCGATTACCTTTATAGAACACATCTATCTTAGAATTCTCATCGTCCACCCGACGATGTTCTGAAAGCATTCAATCCATACAAGTTCGTTTCGGGTTTGAACGAAATCGAAGGCACTATCTCGTTGCACTCATTTTGGAATCACCCTCAGAGTCAACGACCGTAGCCCTTGCACTCTAAATCACCGTCTCGAATCTATAAGAACCATTTCCGTCAAACTCATTACGGAATCACCCACAGAGTTATACTGATGTATAGTTCTTACACCTCGAGTCTTCACTTACTCCACTTGGATTCACGACCCAACGTTTAATTGGAATCAATGTGGTTTTCGGATTATCCAAATATGAAAACCCGATCCCGGTCTCATCGAAACCAAACGTCATTTTAATGTCCAAGTTGTACTTAAGGGTTTAAACATTTAACTTATATTCAGGATGATATAAACAGATAGATGAATCACATTATCATAACAGATAATTCATAATAACCATTCATCTCATAAAGCAGCATATCACATATCATAGATATCATACCCAAATCATCCAGTATCAACCTATCATCCAATATCAATCAATCATCCAACATTGATCAATCAATAACAATCAATTATCCACCAACAGAATTGATCAACTCTAAATCAATTGGATTAACCTTAATCCTTCCTCGTTTATCTATTCCAAATAAATAAATTAATCATCTCTTAATGATCTTTTTAATTAATCTCCCATGATTAATTATACTTTAATTACATTCAAGTAATTAGTCTTATCCATATTCAGTAATTGACCTTTAATTACTATCATTAATTACAATAATTAATGACCATTCATTTGCTTCCATTAATTAATCAATTATAATTAATTACATTAAACCTCAATTAATTATAATTAATTAATCACACTTTAATTAATTACTTTTACTAATCAATGTTGATTAATATCATTTATTAACTAATGGTGCTTATTAATTAATAGTTTCTTGTAATTAATCATCTCATTAATCATAAACAGTAATTAACAATTTGTAATTACTTATCTTAATTAATTATCTTCTTAATTAATTATATTAATCTTTGATTAATTAATATAATTAATTAATCTTTAATTACTTCTTTTAAGTAATTATTAATCAATTAAATTAATAAATAATCCTTAATTAGTTACTTATTAATTAATTACATTTTTAATTAATTACACCTAGTAATTAATTCTTAATTTAATCTCATTCATTAATTAATTAATCACATTAATTAATTAACTAAAATTAATTAAGTAATTAACCTTTAATTACTTATATAAGTAATTATCTCTAATTACTTCTATTAATAAACTTGGTTACTCTCTTAATTAATTAAATAATTAATCCCATCATTAAATAATTCTTAATTTTTTAATTAATTAGTTACTCCATAATTAATTAACTTCAAACGATTAAACTAATCAATTCTTTAATTGATAACATTAAGTGATCATCCATTAATCACTTCAATTAATTACTCCCATGAGTAATTAACACTAATTACTTCCATAAGTAATTACCAATTCTTAGTTACATTCAATAACTAACCGTTAATTACTTTATTAAGTAATTACACTTAATTAATTAAGTGATTAATTAAAATTAATTAAATAATTAACTAGTTATTTAAATTTAATTAAACAATTAATTAATTAACTTCTTATATTTAAAGAAATTCCTTAATTAATTAAGAAAAGCATTTACCTAAATTAAACTCTTTACTTATTAACAAATCATAATAATTAAGTATTTATAAGTTCATATCCAAATAATTTAACATTATTTATCTTCATAAGTTAATTATTTGAATTAAATCAAATTTCAATAACTTAAACCAAATTATTCAATTTGGTTTATAAAATTTTAACTTAACCTTTTTTGAAATTAAAGCATTTATAAATCAAATTAAAATTTAAAATACTTTAATTATTTAACTTAAACTTATTCATTTTAAATAAAATTTGAAAAACTTAGTTTTTAAACATTACTTTTATAATTTACTTTAAAAACTTTTATTTAATACTTAAATACAAACACTCTTTTAAATTGAACTTTAAAATTTAATAAAGTTAATCACCTTTAAAAGAAATCATCTTAAAAACATTTCTAAATTTGAACTATAAATTTAATTTACATTTTATTCCAAAGAACAAGTTTAACCCTTAATAAATTTGTTTTCTTTTAATAACTTGTTTATACTAGAATGCTTAATCTCATTATCCAACAACAAGTTACATTGCAACTTAATTTTTAAATTTTACAGTACTAATATTATCAGTATCTACCTAAGAAAAACACGACCCCAAGAACTCGAGAAAAATATGGAACATCACGAGCCTACCCCAGAGTCACTCACCCATCCACAACGCTCCGAGTCGTCCCCATGAAAAACATGAGAAATACATCGAGTACAACTCGTCTTCCTCAATCTGGAAACTCCAGTGTACAAAACGTACACTGTGCACGTGCACCGTTCGTCCCGGCCGACGTCGATCGCCACGGCAATCCCCTACAACCTCAAAATCTCATGCGAACACGAATCCAACCCAGTTCCAACAATAATCAAGAGAATCAAAATTCGAACCTATTTCTCGAACAATACAGGAAGCACGAACTACAAACCCAATGCCACTGGCCAAAGCAACCACCGGAAACTTCAACGATCATTCCTAAGCATCGCCGCAACCTCCTCGCTACCATCCCCCATACGCGAACAATTCCGGTCATATATTCAAATTGCAAAGATCGAGACAGCTTAGCCGAACAAAAACAATCTAAAACCCTAGATCCTCCAAATTCCATTGAATCACTCATCAGAAATTTTTTTGAATAATTTTCCCATCTTCCATGATTCATAAGCAAGCCTCGACCAAAGTATCAAATCAAAATATCATGGCGATTAACGACAATTGCCAAAAACCCCCATTTAGAACAAAGCCCAAATTCAAATCAATTCCTCAAACAAAAATTATGATATATACATTAAAAATCATAATTGTTGTTCCTTAACACGTATATGAAATCCAAATCTAAAAACAAGATAGTTGATTTTTATCATGCAACTATTTTTCACCGTGTTTCCTATTTTAAACACTATTTACACATTAAATCTTACAAAAATTATTTTTAAAATTTTCATTTAACAATAACTAACAACTTTTATTTAATCATCAAGATCAAATAAGGATGTTATTGGAGGCTTTGGAATTTTGAAGTGAAGTCTGGACTTAAAAACAGAAACAGGGTTCATAAGTACAGAGACCTATACACATATATCGCAGATCCGATATAATAACATAAATACTGAAAGGATTTCATGCAATCACCAATAACACTTCTCAGATAACACATGCATGTAATAACAACCAATATCAAACTGGTTTTAAAAGAAATTTACTCACCAATTTCTAAATTGCAGAGCAGGGTACTTTTCATTCCAGGCCTTTGGATATTTATTTGAAAAGCTTTGATATGCTGATGAAATTGAATACATGCATGCCTCAACCTGATGATCTAAATGTTGAAATGTATCTGAATTTCCATTGAAATGCAGGTTTGAAGGTTGATGTATGCAGATTTGGTTGTAGTTTCTTTTCAACTTGATTCTTATGCATGCTGTTGAACTTGATGAATTTTCAGGTTGAAAGATTGCAGATTGAAATTCAGATTTTATCTTAAATTTGTAGTTAGGAAAAATTTCTGTTTTAAAATTCCAGGTTGAAGAAAATTCTGGCTGACATTAAGATTTGAAAGAATTAAAGAAGGGAAAGAAATGAGAAGAAGAAGGTTTGATATTTGAAAGAGAAAACAATTTTCTTCATATGTTTTAAATTCAAAATGAAGGCCACTTGTTTACGATTTGAACAAATGTCATTCATGAATGCTTAATTTTCTTACAAGTGTTTTAGGGATGTCTTGAAATAGTTACACATGTTGCTTAAGAAATTTTTAATAAATTTTTACTTAATTTAAAAGATAAGAGAAAGCTCACTTACTTATTAAATTTACTATATTAATAAATATAAGTTTACCTTAAAAAGAAGTATGCTAAAACTAATTATAAAATAAATTCCTTATACATGTATTTACAATCTAAAACGTTTATTGTTATACATTTATAATCCTTTTTTACTATCATATTTAAAACAAACAAATTTTATATTTTGAAAACAAATGAATTAATCTTTAAATTAACTTCTGTAAAATATTAAGTTTTAAAACAAAGCTTTTAATATTACAATTCATTCATATACTTAAATTACCAATATATTAAATTAAATTTCAAAACAATATCAAATTATAACATATACATACATACATACATACATACATATATATATATATATATTACAATTTGAAAATTTATGTTTTATTTAAAACGAAAGATATTTCTATTCACAATATATATCAAATATATATTATAAACATAATAACATTTTATTAGCTTCCAAAAATAAATCTTATCTTGTTTTAAATTGATAGAAAGATATTGATCAGAATTACCAGATTAAATATTTATTAATCTTTAAAAGGTTAAATTTACCAATTTAAATTAAAATTATAAAGAAAAATTATCAAATCAATTTAATTATTAACACAGATTATTAAATTGATATTGCCTAAAATTCCGGGTCGTTACAATCCTCCCCCTTAAAAGAATTTTGTCCTCGAAATTTAAAAGCAAAGGTAATTTAATAACCCATTAAAGATTTCAATTTCTATCAGCAAAGCACTCCTAACATCTAGTTACTAACAACCATAGCAAACAATCAAACAAACAAACCTAACTTATTATCTTGACACAAATCAGAATAAATTTCTAATACTATCTAGAGTTTCCCAAGTACAAATCACCGGGAGATTCACTCTACAGAAGCTCAACAAACTACACCACCAAAAATCCAAAGCTCCTCTCATCTCCAGATCCACTAATCTGAACAGAACATCAGACCATACTCAAGTCTAGCTCAACTTCTAAATCCAACTAAACTGCAGATTCAACAACCAATATTGAATCATACATGTACTCCCTCAGAGATACGTGAAATACAATGAATTTCAGCTATCCAAACTGGCAATTCAATCTTATCCTATCAAAACACAGATAGGAAATCCCAAATGCCTTAGAACTACCCATCCAATTACTGTTCTCTTAATCAGAGAAATCTTAACAATACCGAAGTCTCCAACTTCGAATTCCAAACTCCTTACCCCATATCTGCATAACTCAACAGACTATCCTGAGCTGCCATTCTCCTTCCTGATCATCTTAACTTATGCTGATGCTTTCAGAAACAACGAGACCAAAACAAACCAGTTCCTGGATCTTATTCATCAGGAAAAGTCTTCCAAAATCCGTCGAAATCCAGAATACAAGCTCTATTACTCAAGCAATAGCAAACTGAACTTACACCCTTCCTCGCACAGCTGCTACCTCGCTTTCGCTGCACATCTCCGTTTGTGGAATAGATGAGAATACTGCTGATGAACACGAGTACAAACTTATCCAATATATCCGGAAAACTTGTTCATCAAATCCATAAAATCTTAGTGACACATCTGACTCGGTCACACAACCTTGTAGCAGAATCTAACTCAAAAACTAGATCCGACCAACCCAAATCCAGAAATTCCTGAGCTGCTACACCAACTCTTCTTCTCCAAGAACCATCCTACAACAAGGCTAACTACCAAAATCGCTTCTGGAACCAAAACAATATGGAACTCAGCTTCAGATACAGACAAACTTCTGGTTACATTAGTAGCTTTTATTCACATGAGAATACTCAATCTCAACAAAAGATTGCTCAAGAAAAATTCCCAAATTAATCGCAAGTCACTTTTGCGATCTAACCTAGTTCGGGTTCCAAAGAAATCGTCCTCACTTCATTAATAGAACAGCTTTAAGTTTTTCCAAACAAGGTTAACTCTTCAAGAAAACTTCATCACCTGCCCGGACTGCTGATAGAAGAACCACTAAGATTCCCGAACCATCGAAGAAACAACCACATTGCTGCTTTCAAACTCTACCTTGATGATACTGCGAAGTCAAAAGACCTTCTCGTCAGCACACCGGACACTACGAACTGCACTGCTACCCCAGCTAACCAAAGACTTCTAATCCAAAGGCTCCTAGAAAACCAAAACCAACAACAAACCACACAACAGGCCTCCGAGATGGCAGACATCCTCTCAAGAAATTCGAGCTCCAAACCAAGCATCAACATCTCGCTCTCCTTAAGAAATGACAAACAAGACCATGCCGAAGCGAAGCAACTCATAGACCTTAGTCTCATATTCTAGAATAGCCAAACTCCACGCTAAAGATCCAGATAACTTCTACACAGACGAATCTTCCCTGCGGCAGGTAAAAACTGCTCCCCAACTACTTCCAAAACTGCTTCAAAAGAAAACATCTTCTGAAAATATCCGTGGATACTGCATCTCATCACACAATTATCAAGATATCATCACTTACTTCTGCACTTCCGACAGATCCAAACTCTAGAAAAATTCGCTCACTCGAGCGCAATCCAAACTTACACTTCAAAGATAAACTCCGAATCTTTAAAAAGATTTCCTTCGCATATTAGAGAAATCCTTATTCCAAACTTCAAATCTCACTCGAGACGGTATCAGGTCAATAGTCTCGACAAATACTTCCAACCTCAAATATATGGACCTCTTCCATTAGTGGTAGTCGTGTTACACACACACCACTTCTCCATCTACCTCTAAAACTTATGTTGGAAAATCCGAACAGATAACCCAACAAATCAGGTAGATATATATATATATATATATATATATATATATATAGTTATATAAAAAATTACAAGTACGCTCTCTCAAGAAAGTCACCACTCCAGAGCCTAGGTATTCACTCAACCTAATGCTCTGATACCAACTTTAACGACCCGACTTCCTAACACCAGAAAGTCGCATCGCTAATTAAGAAAGAAAGGGATAGAAGAAGAAAAAAAGAGAAAGAAGTAACACAACAACATCAGATAACTCACAACGGAACGAATGAAATATAATATATCACATAAAATATTACATAGTATCAAATTACATCAGAGTACACAACTTAAAACAACACGTATTAGACAGTTATAAACATTTGTCTAACTATACAACTCAAGTACAACAGATACAGATACCACAACACAGCGGAACCATAATATATCTACACGTGGAAGCCTCCTGCGCCATATCTCCTCCAGAATTCGTAAAACAAACCTGAATCACTTGACTACTCATATATAATATGAGTACCCAAGAGTTTAATAAAACAGAAAATAAACAGTCGGGTCAGACAGGGGTCTGGTGTGAGTAAACGGGTTAAAATTGCTTAACTTTAGAAAAACCTTTGAAAAGAAAAGGTATCACGTAAGACTTCCCACACATAAACATGGAAAAAAATTTACCTTACGCTAACCAAAACATTTGATAGGAAATCCAGTTATATTATAATAGTGTCTAGGGTTTTCAAATAAATAAGAAATAGCTGAAATTGTTACATTCATTAAATTCCAGCTACTGGCCACAAAAGTGGGTAATACAAACAAAACCATAGGGTCTCGTAGGAAGAATGAGTTTCCAACAATGGCAGGGCTACTGGGGTACCGCCCGTCACAGTACGTGGCCTAGATCACCGTACCGAGGAGCCACCCTAACTCCCCTGCAACACAAGGCCAAAACCGTTCCTTATTGAATAGCTCCGAACAAGACAACCCCGACAGCTGTTGCTATCGACTGCCCCACACATCCAAATATAAAGGGACTTCCAGACAGGGGTAAATCTCACTCTCCAGTGGGAGCTACCCACGAAGCCTTGCTGCACCTCCCCTGTTTTAGCCATTCCCGGGTTGATGAGGCCTGAGGCTGTGATTACCTTTATAGAACAAATCTATCTTAGAATTCTCATCATCTACCTGACGATGCTCTGAAAGCACTCAATCCATACAAGTTCGTTCCGGGTTCGAACGAAACCGAAGGCACTATCTCGTTGCACTCATTTTGGAATCACCCTCAGAGTCAACGACCGTAGCCCTTGCACTCTAGATCACCATCTCGAATCTATAAGAACCATTTCCGTCAAACTCATTACGGAATCACCCACAGAGTTATACTGACGTATAGTTCTTACACCTCGAGTCTTCACTTGCTCCACTTGGATTCACGACCTAACGTTATTGGAATCAACATGGTTTTCGGATTATCCAAATATGGAAACCCGATCCCGGTCTCATCGAAACCAAACGCCATTCTAATGTCCAAGTTGTACTTAAGGGTTAAAACATTTAACTTATATTCAGGATGATATAAACAGATAGATGAATCACATTATCATAATAGATAATTCATAATAACCATTCATCTCACAAAGCAGCATATCACATATCATAGATATCATACCCAAATCATCCAGTATCAACCCATCATCCAATATCAATCAATCATCCAACATTGATCAATCAATAATAATCAATCATCCATTAACAGAATTGATCAACTCTAAATCAATTGGATTAACCTTAATCCTTCCTCATTTATCTATTCCAAATAAACAAATTAATCATCTCTTAATGATCTTCTTTAATTAATCTCCCATGATTAATTATACTTTAATTACATTCAAGTAATTAGTCTTATCCATATTCAGTAATTAACCTTTAATTACCATCATTAATTACAATAATTAATGATAATTCATTTACTTCAATTAATTAATCAATTATAATTAATTACATTAAACCTCAATTAATTATAATTAATTAATCACACTTTAATTAATTACTTTTATTAATCAATCTTGATTAAGATCATTTATTAACTAATGGTCGTTATTAATTAATAATTTCTTGTAATTAATCACCTCATTAATCATAAACAGTAATTAACAATTTGTAATTACTTATCTTAATTAATTATCTTATTAATTAATTATATTAATCTTTGATTAATTAATCTAATTAATTAATTAATCTTTAATTACTTCTTTTAAGTAATTATTAATCAATTAAATTTATAAATAATCCTTAATTAATTAATTATTAATTAATTACATTTTTAATTAATTACACTTAGTAATTAATTCTTAATTTAATCTCATTCATTAATTAATTAATCACATTAATTAATTAACTAAAATTAATTAAGTAATTAACCTTTAATTACTTATATAAGTAATTATCTCTAATTACTTCTATTAATAAATCTTGATTACTCTCTTAATTAATTAACTAATAGTTAATCCCATCATTAAATAATCATTAATTCTTTAATTAATTAATTACTCCATAATTAATTAACTTCAAACGATTAAACTAATCAATTTCTTAATTGATAACATTAAGTGATCATCCATTAATCACTTCAATTAATTACTCTCATGAGTAATTACCACTAATTACTTCCATAAGTAATTACCAATTCTTAATTACATTCAATAACTAACCATTAATTACTTTATTAAGTAATTACACTTAATTAATCCATAATTAAGTGATTAATTAAAATTAATTAAATAATTAACTAATTATTTAAATTTAATTAAACAATTGATTGATTAACTTCTTATATTTAAAGAAATTCCTTAATTAATTAAGAAAAGCATTTATCTAAATTAAACTCTTTACTTATTAACAAATCATAATAATTAAGTATTTATAAGTTCATATCCAAATAATTTAACATTATTTATCTTCATAAGTTAATTATTTGAATTAAATCAAATTTCAATAACTTAAACCAAATTATTCAACTTGGTTCATAAAATTTTAACTTAACCTTATTTGAAATTAAAGCATTTATAAATCAAATTTAAAATTTAAAATACTTTAATTATTTAACTTAAACTTATTCATTTTAAATAAAATTTGAAAAACTTAGTTTTTAAACATTACTTTTATAATTTACTTTAAAAACTTTGATTTAATACTTAAATACAAACACTCTTTTAAATTGAACTTTAAAATTTAATAAAGTTAATCACCTTTAAAAGAAATCATCTTAAAAACATTTTTAAATTTGAACTATAAATTTAATTTACATTTTATTCCAAAGAACAAGTTTAACCCTTAATAAATTTGTTTTCTTTTAATAACTTGTTTATACTAGAACGCTTAATCTCATTATCCAACAACAAGTTACATTGCAACTTAATTTTTTAATTTTACAGTACTAATATTATCAGTATATACCCACGGAAAACACGACCCCAAGAACTCGAGAAAAACACGGAACATCACGAGCCTACCCCCGAGTCACTCACCCATCCACAACGGTCCGAGTCGTCCCCATGAAAAACACGAGAAATACATCGAGTACAACTTGTCTTCCTCAATCTGGAAACTCCAGTGTACATAACGTACACAGTGCACGTGCACCGTTCGTCCCGACCGACGTCGATCGCCACGGCAATCCCCTACAACCCCAAAATCTCGTGCGAACACGAATCCAACCCAGTTCGAACAATAATCAAGCAAATCAAAATTCGAACCTATTGCTCGAACAACTGCAGGAAGCACGAACTACAAACCCAATGCCACTGGTCAAAGAAACCACCGGAAACTTCAACGATCACTCCTAAGCATCGCCGCAACCTCCTCGCTACCATCCCCCATACGCGAATAATTCCGGTCATATATTCGAATCGCAAAGATCGAGACAGTTCAGTCGAACAAAAACAATTTAAAACCCTAGATCCTCCAAATTCCATCGATTCACTCTATAAAAAAAAATTTGAACAATTTTCCCATCTTCCATGATTCATAAGCAAGCCTCGACCAAAGTATCAAATCAAAATATCACGCCGATTAATGGCAATTGCCAAAAACCCCCATTTAGAACAAAGCCCAAATTCACATCAATTCCTCAAACAAAAATTATGATATATACATTAAAAATCATAATTATTGTTCCTTAACACGAATATGAAATCCAAATCTAAAAACAAGATAGTTGATTTTTATCATGCAACTATTTTTCACTGTGTTTCCTATTTTAAACACTATTTACACATTAAATCTTACAAAAATTATTTTTCAAATTTTCATTTAACAATAACTAACAACTTTTATTTAATCATCAAGATCAAACATGGATGTTATTGGAGGCTTTGTAATTTTGAAGTGAAGTCTGGACTTAAAAACAGAAACAAGGTTCATAAGTACAGAGACCTATACACATATATCGCAGATCCTATATAATAATATAAATACTGAAAGGATTTCATGCAATCACCAATAACACTTCTCAAATAACACATGCATGTAATAACAACCAATATCAAACTGTTTTTAAAAGAAATTTACTCACCAATTTCTAAATTGCAGAGCAGGTTACTTTTCATTCCAGGCCTTTGGATATTTATTTGAAAAGCTTTGATATGCTGATGAAATTGAATACATGCATGCCTCAACCTGATGATCTAAATGTTGAAATGGATCTGAATTTCCATTGAAATGCAGGTTTGAAGGTTGATGTATGCAGATTTGGTTGCAGTTTCTTTTCAACTTGATTCTTATGCATGTTGTTGAACTTGATGAATTTTCAGGTTGAAAGATTGCAGATTGAACTTCAGATTTTATCTTAGATTTGTAGTTAAGAAAAATTTCTGTTTTAAAATTCCAGGTTGAAGAAAATTCTGGCTGACATTAAAATTTAAAAGAATTAAATAAGGGAAAAGAAATGAGAAGAAGAAGGTTTGAAATTTTAAAGAGAAAACAATTTTCTTCATATGTTTTAAATTCAAAATGAAGGCCACTTGTTTACAATTTGAACAAATGTCATTCATTAATGCTTAATTTTCTTACAAGTGTTTTAGGGATGTCTTGAAATAGTTACACATGTTACTTAAGAAATTTTTAATAAATTTTTACTTAATTTAAAAGATAAGAGAAAGCTCACTTACTTATTAAATTTACTATATTAATAAATATAAGTTTACCTTAAAAATAAGTATGCTAAAACTAAGTATAAAATAAATTCCTTATACATGTATTTACAATCTAAAACATTTAATTTTATACATTTATAATCCTTTTTTACTATCATATTTAAAAACAAACAAATTTTATATTTTGAAAACAAATGAATTAATCTTTAAATTAACTTTTGTAAAATATTAAGTTTTAAAACAAAGCTTTTAATATTCAATTTATTCATATACTTAATTATCAATATATTAAATTAAATTTCAAAACAATATCAAATTATAACATATACATACGTATATATATATTACAATTTGAAAATTTATCTTTTATTTAAAATAAAAGATATTTCTATTTATAATATATATCAAATATATATTATAAACAGAATAACATTTTATTAGCTTCCAAAAATAAATCTTATATTGTTTTAAATTGATAGAAAGATATTGATCAGAATTAACAGATTAAATATTTATTAATCTTTAAAAGATTAAATTTACGAATTTAAATTAAAATTATAAAGAAAAATTATCAAATCAATTTAATTAGTAACACAGTTATTAAATTGATATTGCCTAAAATTCCAGGTCGTTACAGTTTTTAGATATATAATTTTCTACCGTGTTGGTATCTTTGTATTGTATTTGAGTTGTATTGACTAGAAAGGTGTTTATAACTGTCTAGTATGTGTTGTATTAGCTATGTAACTCTGATAGATGTTGTATACTATGTAACACTTAGGTGATTAATATAATTTATTCGTTCCGCTGTTGAAATTCAGTTGTTGTTTCGTTCTTCTTCTCTATCTTTTCTCTTTTCTATCCCTTTCTTTCTTAATGATGATGCATCTTCCTGCTGTAAGAAAGGCAGGTCGTTACAGAGGGATCAGCGTAGATTGAAGTATATGGTTCAGCGTAGGTGGATAGGCAAGAGGGAATGACACGGTCTTATAGAGCAAGAGGGATCGACATAGTCTTATGGAGCAAGAAGGATTGACATAGTCTTATGGTGCAAGAGAGACCAATGTAGTCTTATAGAGCTAAATGGATCTGCGTGGCCTTGTGAAATAGAAGGGATCGACATTATATAATGAAGTTCAAGGGACGAGCATGAATAATCATGGATCAACATGATGTATTAAGAAGGGTTCGGTAGAAAGTGATTTGCAAGTGGTTCAAATCAAAGATCAATCAAAAGTATGAGCTCCATTGGTCCAACGTATGATATTTGGAAAGCCATCATATCTAATCATGAAGAATCTGTCATAGGGATCGCTGCCCCAAAATAAATTAATGAAGGGATCGTTATCGATCCCTATTCATTGGGATTTAGGCCTAAAAATACCTATGGTGGGCCCCTACGGATATGGAGGTCCTGTAGTCGAAGTTTCAGAGAGATTTATGGTCGCCTTTACCTATAAATATTGGCCTATGGAGTCATTCTAAGGATCTTTGCGCCGCTGTTTACATAGTTTTTATTTGTAATCAAATTTTTCCTTACTTATTATTGTTTGATGTTGTAATCAAGTTAATAGTGAATCAATAAAGAGAATCTTCAAAGTAGATGTTGGCATACGATGCCGAACCACGATAAATTCTGGTGTTCTTGTTTACTGTTTTGATTTGCTTATAAGTTTATTTTATTCCTATGTTTTTATTTCATTTTATTCATTTACTTCTTTACGCAAACCTATTCTTGGGTATTTATGACCAATTTGATTGGAAACATTTTGGTGCTTTTATTGAGAACAACTCGTTAGTATTCCCTTTATTGCTTCTGGATTGGAAAAATCCCCCGAAGGAGATCCATTGTTATCTTAAGAAACCTGCATATACTATTCAGATTTACCATAATCTACGTAAGGAAATCTAAAATGGTGAGACATACCAAATCAACTTCTCAGAATGTGGATGGGAATGAAACTGCCAGCATTTAATAAGGATCCCTAAGAAACCAACTTGCAAATCTGAATGTTCTTCCCACTGAAATACAGAACCTTGCTAATTCTATAAGTGGAGCTGAATTTAATAACTTGATGAGGGAGTTGATAGAAAGTTGTAGACAACTGAATGAAAAAATTCAGACTAATACTAACCTATTGAACTAGATTTGTAAACCATGCCTAATAGATTGGACTTTGTATGGAAGTTTTAATGTAACAACCCGCATATTTATCGAGTTTGTATTTAAATATTTTATTTAAATATTAACTCGTTAATCGGATTTTGGTCCGAAAAGCTACTTTTTGCAAACGGTCAAATTAGGACTCGAGACCACTTCCATTGAGTTCGAAATGTCGTTTACAACTTTTTTAAGTATAAACATCGATAGGTTTGGAGTTAGTGAAATTTCACTAACTTTTCCCGCTTTGGACTTTGGGTTGGTTTAGCCTATTAAGCCCAAGTTCCAACCCTCTTCTCCTCACTCTTCATAAATTTCCTAACTAATCAAGCTTTGGCATTAATGGTGGAGGGAATGGGAAATTAAAATTCCAAAACTCAAATTCAATTGCAATCCATCTTTCTACTCCAAATTCAAGAAGAAGACATTGGATTCAAGCTTCTTGTGCTTAGATAGAAGAAGGATTGATTCTTGCTTGCTTAAAACTTCATTTTCATTGATATTTGGTGCAAAGGTGAGATTTTTAACTCACATTCTTGTCTATAACTATCTTGGGTTGTTGGGAATGATTCCCTATCACTTTAGCATGAATATTTGCTTTTGGTTTGGATTGGATTGGCGAAAAACTCCGATTTTTGGCGTTTTGGCGAAATTTCTACATTTAGGTCGTTCTGGCCATTTTTAGGTCGTTCGGAGTTAGGTCGTGTGGGTCTTAGGTCGTAGGTCGCGTACGAGATAGCTCCTAGATCGTTCTGACCACTTTTCGTGTGTTCGGAGTTAGGTCGTTCACGACCTAGTACTTAGGTCGCTCGTGAGTTGGTGGCGTAGGTCGTAGGTCGTTTAACTCTTAGGTCGTTAGGCCTTGTGTGTGGAGTTAGGTCGCATGCTTTCCTTAGGTCGTAAGTCGCGTGTGCTTTAGGTCGCGCACTTTCTTAGGACGCGAACCCTTTTAGGTCGTTGACCACGCTAGGTCGCTTGGCCTCTTCACTGCTTAGGTCGTTAAACCCTTCCTCTTTTGGGTCGCTCCCCTTTATTTCTTAGGTCGTTGTGGCCTTAGGTCGTGATATTTATAGGTCGCGGCAAAGTTAGGTCGCTCGACCCATGTTGCCGTTAGGTCGCTCGATCCTTGTTGCCGATAGGTCGCGTGCTTTAGGTCGCGTGTCCCCTCTACCTCGTTAGGTCGCAAAGAACTTTAGGTCGCTCGACCTCCTTACCCACCAGGTCGCGCACTTAGTTAGGTCGCTCAGCCATTGTGTTAGGTCGCGTGAACCCTTAGGTCGTTAGACCTCATTTTTCTTTAGGTTGTAGGCCTCTTGCCTTCACTTAGTAGTAAATATCAAAACTCTTTTAACAAACAATTTCAACTCTATTTTTAATAACAAAGCTCTTTTCTTAAACCGTTTTCCAATCTATTAGTATATACAAATCTTTACCTCACTCGGATGAGAAATCTAATTAAACGACTTAGTAAAACAAGTGGTATGAAACGCTTGCGTTCACTTTGTCGGTTAATTCTTGGACTTGTTCGATTGAACCTCTTGTGACAATTTTATTAGTGAAGATTTACAGTTTGTTCGTAAATATTTAAGTTAAGCAAGTGGTTATGGGACATGAAGCTAAACTTCTATATTTACTAGCTTAGTGTAATTGACACTTCTCGTTGATCATGACGATCATTCTGATGATTTAGACTAGCAACTGTGCGATGTCTCTTGTTGCGAGGTTAGACTAGACACCACTTGTGTGATTCCACTCACACATACCTTTTTGCTTTTTGGTTAGTCTGGACCTTAATCTGTGTGATTCCATTCACACATGTGGGGTAGCTCCCCTTGGTCTTCGGACCGTCATGTGATAGGCCTCTTTCTCTTTTCTATGATTTCTGGACTTCTTGCATTGATTTCTAGAATTTATGTCATTGACTTGTTATGAGTACAAGTTTGGGGTATGATGCCCTTTCCGAATCTTTGAGAAGATTCTTGTGATATTGATTATCTCTTATTGATTGATCTTCTGTTGATCATTATTTACATACTTATAGGTTTTTCTATCGTAGAGGTCGAAGAGCGCCGTGCGCTATGGCGGGGTTTCTCTGAGGCTTTAAGTATGTAGCTTCTCATACTTGTTTGTGCTATTACACATGGGATCAAGATATGTTCTTCACTTAAATTGTTAAGGTACAATCATACGTTTATAAATGTATGTTCTCTTGGTGTAAGGTTCTTCCACACCATTTTTCAATGCCATTGCTAATTAAATTAGTCAACAAATTAAATAAATGATTTTCTAATGTCATTGCTATTAGAGGCCCTTTATAGTGAATCAGATATTGTCCCACATTGGTAAAGATAAGCTAATATTCATGCTTATATACTACTTTTCTCAAACCATTCCGGCCTTTAGGGTCGGGTAATCTTATGCGAGGGGAAGGACCTATATGGCCACATACTAACACGCGCACCGCCCTCCCGTCCCGTATCAAACCGGGTCAAATGCGAGTCCAGTAAGGCTGGATCGTGTTATATTTTTGCTGCACAAAAGTGAACAGTTTTCTACTGTTTAAATTTAAAACTGTTGGTTGTTAAACAGTCATATTTGAATGGACGTGGATTTCCCAACAGAAACGACCGTTGCAACTAATTGAATGGACGCCATTTTTTCAAACGGAAATAGGCGTTGCGAATTCAAAGTGTTGCAAAAAAAGAGACGCAACCTTACCGTTGCGAATTGCTGTTGCAGATTTGAACAGAAAAGAAATGTAACGACCCACCTTTTTCGATGGTTTAAATCGACAATAAACCGCACCTGTCTAATTCAAACCATTCAAATGGGAGGATTGTTAATGGGGTAAATAAGAAAATAAAAGAAAATAAGGAAAAAATAAAACAGAGAATCTTGCAGTGGAATGACAAAATATAATAATCAAATAAACAGTTCATAAAGCTGTTTTACAAATAACATTTGACTACACTTTTACAAATTCAAATCAGAGTTCTACATACATCATAGATAAACAAATATTGCAGCAAAACACATGATGTGGTGGGATAATTAAAATAAATAGTAATAATATACTGAATCTTCGTCTTCGTCCTTTAGAAAATAAAATGTTCTTTAATACACTGGAAAAGCTCAGACTGACCCGAGCGTAATGAAAATAAAACACTCGAGTTAAAACTAAAAGATCATATGTAAGTCAAATTGATCTAAAATAAAAATATGAATGCAATGGCTTAAGAGATGTTGCGGGATTTTCATCTCTAATCAAGTGTACAACATGAATATAATTATTAAAAGATTTCAAATAATTCAAGGTATCAATTTTAACCACTTTAATAAAAAAATTCGAAGTTTAACTTAAACCCTTAAAAAAATTCAATTCCAATAAAAATCCAAATTCAAGAATATATATATATATATATATCATTTCAACTAGTATCTAAAATTAAAATTTTCAAATCAACGAAAACCATTCAAGTTTATCATTTCAACCCATAATGATTTTCTCCTAATCTATAAGATCGTTCTGGTATGTATCATTTCAACTCATAATGATTTTCAAGTAATAATAATTACGGGACTTGCAGAGTGATCATAATATATAAATCAAACACATCATCCAATATTAAAAAATCAAACATCCATCATAATTATCATCCAATTCAAACAATGAATATTCATAATTTACAGATTATTATTTACAGGTAACGTAACAACCCGCATATTTATCGATTTTATATTTAAATATTTTATCGTTCGTTGGATTTTGGTCCGAAAAGCTACTTTTTGCAAACAGTCGAATTGTGACTCGAGACCACCCCCATTGAGTTCAAAATGACGTTTGCGACCTTTTTGAGTATAAGCTTCGATATGTTTGGAGTAAGTCGAATTTTGACCTTTTTCACTTAGGGCTTTGGTTTGGGCTGAGCCCATTAATCCCACTTATGTATTCAGTCCCAACCCCCTCTCCTCTTCATTACTTCATTCTTCATTTCCTAATACTCAAGCTTTTATAATAATGGTGGAGAAGAGTGGAAATTAAAACTCCAAGCCCTAGTTCCATAGCAAAATCCAAGTTCTTGCTCCAAATTCAAAGAGAATCCATTAGTAAGCATCTCCTTCTTCTTCTCCAAACATTTCTCTTTCCAATTTCAGAAAACTCCTAAACCTAATTTAGGAAATGTTTCTCTTTTAAGCTTAGATTCAAGCTTCTTGTGTTGAGATTGAAGTGTGGTCGATCTCCCCTTGTCTTCAAGCTTCTCATTCATTGATTTGGGTTCAAAGGTGAGATTTTTATCTCACATCTATGCTTATAATTATCTTCGATTGTTAGGTATGAATTCCTAACACTTATTCATGTGCATTTGCTTTTGGTTTGGATTGATTTGGTGAAAATTCCAATTTTTAGTGTTTTGAGTTCAATTCGTTAAAAATCCTAACTTTGATGTTTGAACATGTTTTTGGTGATGCATCGAGGAGCATATAGGGCCGGGTAGTCGATTGACGTAAACCCTTAGCGCCGTTGCTCGACCGATAGAAATTTGGAAGAGATTGGCATTCATTAGATGGGCATGGGGGGGTGCTGGCTATAGGTACGGCCGACCGACCACAGGGTCCGGTCGACCGAACCTGTTACCCGAGCACTTCCCTGCCTCTGTTTGGAAATGCAGGTTACAGGTCCGGCCGACCGAACTCAGGGTCCGGTCGACCGACCTGCTACCCCGTGCATTTCTGTTTTCTGGTCTGGTCGACCGACCCAGGAAGTCCGGTCGACCGACCTGCTCCTATTTGCCAATTTTGCCTATATTGCTAATTTGTTTGAATTTCCAACTTTAATCGATTCATGTTATTTCCCTTTTTGTTGTTATCATTTGTTATTGACTTTGATGACTTATTTTCTTCGGGAATTCTTGGAATATCCATTTCGATGGATTCGGTATCGATTTCTTTGTATTTTATTCACGTTTTCGGATGTGAATTTTAGTGATTGATTGTTCCTACAATCTTCTTTGTGATTTGTCACTTTAAAAATATAAAAGGTTTCTATACTAGTAGTAAATATCAAAATTCCTTCTTCAAATGATTTCAACTCTATTTTAGTACAAAGCTCGTTTCTTAAACCGATTTCCAATCTATTAGTATATACAAACCTTTACCTCACTCGTATAAGAAATCTAATTAAACGACTTAGTAAAACGAGTGGTATGAAACGCTTGCGTTTACTTCGTCGGTTAATTCTTGGACTTGTTCGATTGAAACTCTTGTGACAATTTTCTAGTGGAGATCTACAATTTGTTCGTAAATATTTAAGTTAACCTAGTGGTTATGGGACATGAAGCTAAGCTCATATATTTACTAGCTTACTGTAATTGACACTTCTCTTTGATCATGACGATCATCTTTGTGGTTTAGACTAGCAATATGCGATGTCTCTTTGTCTATGTGGAGGACTGTTCCTCATTTTTATTGAGTTTCGTCTCATTTCTCGCATGGGTCGTACCTATCTAGGTGCGTCGATGTTTGTTTACACATGGGTCGTACCTTTTTAGGTGCGTCGATGTTTATTTATGCATGGGGTGTACCTTTTTAGGTGCATCGATGTTTGTTTACTTCGTGGAGAAATCGGCTCAATAAGTCGGGACATGGGGCATATCTTTCTAGTTGCGTCGATGTTCGTCTATGCATGGGGCGTATCTTTCTAGGTGCGTCGATGTTCGACTTTGCATGGGGTGTATCTTTCTAGGTGCATCGATGTTAGACGTTACATGGGGTGTATCTTTCTAGGTGCATCGATGTTTATTTGTGCATGGGATGTATCTTTCTAGGTGCATCGATGTTTATTTATGCATGGGGCGTACCTTTCTAGGTGCGTCGATGCTAGAGCATGGGGCATATCTTTCTAGGTGCATCGATGTTCGACTGTACGTGGGGCGTGTCTTTCTAGGTGTGTCGATGTCCAGTTTATGGGATTGGCCATCCTTTTATTGTGATTTCTGGATTTCGTGTGCTGATTTTTGGAATTTATGTTTCACCAACTTTTACGATTGGCATTGATATATATGTCATTTATTGTGGCTTGGGGAATGAAATTAGGAGTATGACATTCCTTTTTATCTTTGAGAAGATCTTTGCGATATTGATTAATCTCTTATTGATTTTTCAATTACTTATTTATCACAGCTTGGCATTGTGATTATTATACGTTTAGTCATATCTCTTATTCTATATCATTTCTTCTGATATTTATAGCTAGACTGATCCGTTTATTATTCTCTTCTTAAATAATACTCGGGTCAGACTGAGATATTACAGGTGCTCCCTCTTGGCTTCCTATCTGGAACCATCTTCTGACTTTTGGCTAACTACTTTAGTTTAGTAGTTTTTGTTGTATACATTTGAGATACAGACTCTATGATGTATACTTATTCTTTTGTCTAGCACTTGTATCTATTCTTTTTGATATTGTGGATCTTGTTAGACCACTACTCTGATGAACACTTTTATGTGTTATATACATTCATATCTATTTCCGCCCTTGTGATATGAATTATCTGTGACTGATTTATGTTATGTTTATTTCTATATTTGTTTCCGAAGGATTTATATAGCCACTGTGTAGTAGCTTTGAGTTTGGGTCGGTATGTCGGATTTCCCTCTTGATAAAGAAATGCATGTTATACTATCTGACATATCGATGCTCGCGCAAAGCAATTACACGGATGGTCGCTCCTCAACAGCCTTATTCTCCGTGCTAGCTGACAGCATTCACTGTAATGTTCTTGGCTAGCGTGGGTATAGAGGTGGAGCGTCACAGCTTGGTATCAGAGCCAAACTTCGGAACAATATGGAATATTATAACAAGGATCATCGTCCTAAGTCTATCTTAGGAGTCGTGCTTTAGGATTTTATTCGAACCTTTGTACCGTCCTATCCTATTTTCTTTTATGATTCCTTGTTTTATCTATCAAGATTTCTTGATATTTATTTTTTTGAATAACTTTTCTCCTTCTTTCTTTCTTAAAGAAGAGAAATGGTTAGACCAGGCCGTCTCAGCGGTCAATCTAGTGCTACTCCCCAAGATGGAGTTTTTATGTCTGCTCAACAACTTTTGGATCTTGTAAAGAATCAAGAGTTTATCTATGCTTTGAGTAAGAACCCCGAAATGGTTCTACCTTTGAAACTTGAAGTTTCTTTCAATCAGCTTATGGATGTTACTCTTCTTCATGGAGAGGTTGGTAAAGAAAGTGTTTGTGATATTGGGACTTCCAAGAAGAGGCATATTAAGTTCAAGAGCCTTAATCCCAATAAGAGAGTGAAGCAAACTACTTTTGTAGCAAAGACTCCAATCCCTAATCGTGGAGGATGCTACAATTGTAATTCTAAGGAACACTATGCGAATATGTGTCCAAAACCCCATTCTTGTCGCTATTGCAAGAAACCGGGTCATCTTTTATCTTCATGTCCCAAACTTTTGAATAAGGACATGAGAAAGCTAAATATTGTGCAAGCCCCTAGCAACTCTTCTCTTGGTCAAGGTATTTTACATTCAATCCTTGATGGCATTGTTTTATTTCGTGATCTTCTTACTTGAGTTCTTTTTGATATGGGTTCCATCTCACTATTCTATATCAAAAGGACTTGTTGATTCTTTTTCTTTGAAAATATTTTGGGCTTGATGACTTCTTTGAGGATTGTGAATCCGGATGGTAGATCCACAACACTCAATTTGCTTTTATTTGATGTCAAAAATTATTTTATGTGATTTTTCTTTCCGAGCCGATATTTTTACTTAGGCTTCGGAATTGATTTTTTGTAAGGACTGGCTTAATCGTTGTGAAGCTCATATCCTATTTTCCGTGTGGACTATTCATCTTCGACATTTTCTATCTGTTAAGCAGATTTCTAATTTTTTCTTTGTGATTCCGATTTCACATTTTTGGTGGAATCATTTTATTCCTTAAGCCCACTTATAAGGAAAGTGTTGCTTCTTTTATCTAAATAATTTGTGAAAACTTTTCCGGTATTTTTGAGTTTGTCTTAGGATTATCACCTAATAAATCTTTTGTGTGGTGATAAGGTCTTTCTAGTTCGACCTTGCCACCGATTTTCATTTTTCTATGAGTTGCGGGAGTTAGCATTCCACTTACCGCATTCCGCACTCGTTATGATTCTATGAATGAATTATTATGTCATTCAGTTTGCCCATCTTGTTTCATCCATATTATAAATCGAGTATTCTACGAATATCTCGATGACTCCATCTTTGTATTTTTTGATTTTGGATGAAAATTGAAATTTAAAATTTTGCAAATCTTTTTCATAAGATTTATTTATAAGTACAATTTGATTTGCTCTTAAACAAGCAAAGAATATTCTTAAAGGTTTTTGAGAAACATGTTTACTATATAGAAGATGATTTTGTGATTGTATTGCCCATTGAGTGCTTTAAGAATTCTGGTCGATGCGCTTGATCAACGTTATCGATAAGAATCTCCTAAACGCTTTGATGAGACAGTCAGACACGATATATTGACTTGTACAAATGTAAATTTTTGTAGAAAGATTATTACACAAAAATAAAAATGTAATTTTGAAAGTTTTAACTTTACGGAAAAGTGGATTATATAAAAGAACTCTTCCTTTCGATACTCTTATTCTTGTGATTCCTGAAGGGGAACCAAGACTTTGCTATTTGTACCGATACTAGTCGTATTGGTTTGGATGCCATTCTCTTGCAAAGGAGAACGTGCTATCACTTATGCTTCTAAATCATTATAGCTTATCGGGACTAGATATGCCACTCATGATCTAGTGCTCGCGACTATTGTTTTTGCTTTTGGAATTTGGCATCATCACATTTGGATGAGAAATTTGTTCTCTACCTCGATCATAAATCCTTGGAATATTTATTTTCTCATAAGGAACTTCATGTTGACTCGAGTTCCTGACATCTTATGATCTTGATATTCTTTTATTCCCGGAAGGGAAATCGGGTTGCCAATGCGCTTTTTCGTAGGCAACAAGTGGTTGATTCTTTGATGATGTCTGAATGGAATTATCTTTTTATCAAGTTCATCGAACGTTTTGATATACTTCGTCTTATTGAGTTTCATCTCATTTCTTTTATGGACTAGCGTCCGATGTTCTTTTATGGTGTTCGGTTCATCGGATGTACTATTATTATACTACATCGATGTTCCGTCCTATCTGGATCAATGGATGTACCATTATACTACATCGTTGTTCCGGTTTATCGTTTCATTGGACGTACCGTTTTTGTACTACGTCGTAGCACCAGCTCAATTTTCTGCTATTCTTGACGTTCTCCACGTCTTTTATCTACGGAAATGCTTTTATGTTTCCAGTTTTATTCTTGTGCCTTGTGTTATTGTGGAAATTGAAGTTTCACCAGATTTGATTTTTGAGCAACATTCTATTCGCATCATTGCTTCAGAGGTTGAGCACCTTCGATATAAAGATATTCTTTTTGGTAAAAGTTCAATGGTTCTCAAATCTTAGGGATTACTCTTGGGAATCTAGAGAATTCATCGAGCGATCCCGTTCGTGCTAACTCTTTCGTGCTCTTTATGGTGAACTTCTTATTTCAATTTTCTTTTGTGTAGATATGCTTTTATGGTTGTTACTCTTTATTTTCTTCTTAAGAATTGCGAGGACACAATTTCTTTAAGGAGGGGAGTCTGTAACAACCCGCATATTTATCGATTTTATATTTAAATATTTTATTTAAATATTTTATCGTTCGTCGGATTTTGGTCCGAAAAGCTACTTTTTGCAAACAGTCGAATTGTGACTCGAGACCACCCCCATTGAGTTCAAAATGACGTTTGCAACCTTTTTGAGTATAAGCTTCGATATGTTTGGAGTAAGTCGAATTTTGACCTTTTTCACTTAGGGCTTTAGTTTGGGCTGAGCCCATTAACCCCACTTATGTATTCAGTCCCAACCCCCTCTCCTCTTCATTACTTCATTCTTTGTTTCCTAATACTCAAGCTTTTATAATAATGGTGGAGAAGAGTGGAAATTAAAACTCCAAGCCCTAGTTCCATAGCAAAATCCAAGTTCTTGCTCCAAATTCAAAGAGAACCCATTAGTAAGCATCTCCTTCTTCTTCTCCAAACATTTCTCTTTCCAATTTCAGAAAATTCCTAAACCTAATTTAGGAAATGTTTCTCTTTTAAGCTTAGATTCAAGCTTCTTGTGTTGAGATTGAAGTGTGGTTGATCTCCCCTTATCTTCAAGCTTCTCATTCATTGATTTGGGTTCAAAGGTGAGATTTTTATCTCACATCTATGCTTATAATTATCTTCGATTGTTAGGTATGAATTCCTAACACTTATTCGTGCGCATTTGCTTTTGGTTTGGATTGATTTGGTGAAAATTCCAATTTTTAGTGTTTTGAGTTCAATTCGTTAAAAATCCTAACTTTGATGTTTGAACATGTTTTTGGTGATGCATCGAGGAGCATATAGGGCCGGGTAGTCGATTGACGTAAACCCTTAGCGCCGTTGCTCGACCGATAGAAATTTGGAAGAGATTGGCATTCATTAGATGGGCATGGGGGGGTGCTGGCTACAGGTACGACCGACCGACCACAGGGTCCGGTCGACCGAACCTGTTACCCGAGCACTTCTTTGCCTCTGTTTGGAAATGCAGGTTACAGGTCCGGCCGACCGAACTCAGGGTCCGGTCGACCGACCTGCTACCCCGTGCATTTCTGTTTTCTGGTCCGTTCGACCGACCCAGGAAGTCCGGTCGACCGACCTGCTCCTATTTGCCAATTTTGCCTATATTGCTAATTTGTTTGAATTACCAACTTTAATCGATTCGTGTTATTTCCCTTTTTGTTGTTATCATTTGTTATTGACTTTGATGACTTATTTTCTTCGGGAATTCTTGGAATATCCATTTCGATGGATTCGGTATCGATTTCTTTGTATTTTATTCACGTTTTCGAATGTGAATCTTAGTGATTTGTCACTTTAAAAATATAAAAGGTTTCTATACTAGTGGTAAATATCAAAACTCCTTCATCAAATGATTTCAACTCTATTTTAGTACAAAGCTCGTTTCTTAAACCGATTTCCAATCTATTAGTATATGCAAACCTTTACCTCACTCGTATGAGAAATCTAATTAAACGACTTAGTAAAACGAGTGGTGTGAAACGCTTGCGTTTACTTCGTCGGTTAATTCTTGGACTTGTTCGATTGAAACTCTTGTGACAATTTTCTAGTGGAGATCTACAATTTGTTCGTAAATATTTAAGTTAACCTAGTGGTTATGGGACATGAAGCTAAGCTCATATATTTACTAGCTTACTGTAATTGACACTTCTCTTTGATCATGACGATCATCTTTGTGGTTTAGACTAGCAATATGCGATGTCTCTTTGTCTATGTGGAGGACTGTTCCTCATTTTTATTGAGTTTCGTCTCATTTCTCGCATGGGTCGTATCTATCTAGGTGCGTCGATGTTTGTTTACACATGGGTCGTACCTTTTTAGGTGCGTCGATGTTTATTTATGCATGGGGTGTACCTTTTTAGGTGCATCGATGTTTGTTTACTTCGTGGAGCAATCGGCTCAATAAGTCGGGACATGGGGCGCATCTTTCTAGTTGCGTCGATGTTCGTCTATGCATGGGGCGTATCTTTCTAGGTGCGTCGATGTTCGACTTTGCATGGGGTGTATCTTTCTAGGTGCATCGATGTTAGACGTTACATGGGGTGTATCTTTTTAGGTGCATCGATGTTTATTTGTGCATGGGATGTATCTTTCTAGGTGCATCGATGTTTATTTATGCATGGGGCGTATCTTTCTAGGTGCGTCGATGCTAGAGCATGGGGCATATCTTTCTAGGTGCGTCGATGTTCGACTGTACGTGGGGCGTGTCTTTCTAGGTGCGTCGATGTCCAGTTTATGGGATTGGCCATCCTTTTAATGTGATTTCTGGATTTCGTGTGTTGATTTCTGGAATTTATGTTTCACCAACTTTTACGATTGGCATTGATATATATGTCATTTATTATGGCTTGGTGAATGAAATTAGGAGTATGACATTCCTTTTTATCTTTGAGAAGATCTTTGCGATATTGATTAATCTCTTGTTGATTTTTCAATTACTTATTTATCACAGCTTGGCATTGTGATTATTATACGTTTAGTCATATCTCTTATTCTATATCATTTTTCTGATATTTATAGCTAGACTGATCCGTTTATTATTTTCTTCTTAAATAATACTCGGGTCAGACTGAGATATTACAGGTGCTCCCTCTTGGCTTCCTATCTGGAACCATCTTCTGACTTTTGGCTAACTACTTTAGTTTAGTAGTTTTTGTTGTATACATTTGAGATACAGACTCTATGATGTATACTTATTCTTTTGTCTAGCACTTGTATCTATTCTTTTTGATATTGTGGATCTTGTTAGACCACTACTCTGATGAACACTTTTATGTGTTATATACATTCATATCTATTTCCGCCCTTGTGATATGAATTATCTGTGACTGATTTATGTTATGTTTATTTCTATATTTGTTTTCGAAGGATTTATATAGCCACTGTGTAGTAGCTTTGAGTTTGGGTCGGTATGTCAGATTTCCCTCTTGATAAAGAAATGCATGTTATACTATCTGACATATCGATGCTCGCGCAAAGCAATTACACGGATGGTCGCTCCTCAACAGCCTTATTCTCCGTGCTAGTTGACAGCTTCACCGTAATGTTCTTGGCAAGCGTGGGTATAGAGGTGGGGCGTCACAGGTAATTAAGTGGCGATTATAATTTCAATAATAATTTAAGAGTTAACTTAATTCAAACTAATTCAAATTAATAGGAATGACAAATTAGATATACCAAATAGCCATAAATAAATTCCTAATTACATCATAAATTTAATTTGACTAACATAAGAAATTTTAGAAGTTGTGAGTGGGTCAGAACACTCACCTTTGAATTTAAACTAAATTTAAATCCAACTTAAGTCCAAAATTCAAACAGTATCAGAATTGATTTCAAATTGATTTTAATTGATTTTTATTAAATTAATTTCTAGGCATTTCGAGCCCATATGATCAAACTACAAGTCTAATCGCTATGAAACTTGAAACCCTATAATATTTCACCGTTGCGGATCCGATGAAACTGGTTTCATTGAAACCTGAGTTAGTGGCCAAAATGACTATTTTCTCATTAATTAAATAAATTAATATTAAATAAATTAAATCACTTTTTCAATTCAAAGTTAATAAATCACAATTTCTATCATTTTGGCTTACCTAGTAATTTGTGATTCTCTATAACAAATTTCTATATCAATTCAATGTTAATTATCTTATCAATTGTAGTGTTTAATTCCAATTGTAATTGATTCCAATTTTTTATAATTAATTCCAACAAATTGATTTGATTCAAATTCAATCTTTTTTATTAAATCCATTATTACTCTATAAACCTAGTTAACCTTTGTTTTATCTTTCACTACCTTAAAATTTTCATCTTTAGTTTGTATTAACTATCATATTTTCGTTTTATTATATTTTTGTCAATCTTATTAAAATTTAAAATCCCATTAAATCAAATTGTCTTTGTTTCACTCTTTTATCTCCATTAATTTGCCTTGTAAACCAATTTAACAACTTCTAAACATTGTATTACATTTCACATAAATGCAATATTTATTTGGATTTAATAAAAATTGATTTCCAATTTAAATTTTATAGATCAAATAAATAGGTGACATATAATAATTGTTACCATTAATCTTTAATTACATTTACAGGTTTATTACTTACAACAAGTGTAATCATTTATTACATAACACTAATTTTTGTCCAATTACCATTATCTATCTATTATTTCCTTGGTCAACCCCATATTTTCATTTATTCCCTTATACTAAATTTATATCCAAGTCATACCTTTTAGTCATTTCAATTGATTAGAACTTCATTCAATTTATGAATAATTAACTTTATTTTATTATGGTTATTATTTCACTATAAATCTTAAATTTTAATTCCTTCCAACGTTAAATAACAAAAATCTTATTAGATTAACTAATTTAATTATCGAAAATTCATGGGTCGTTACACTCTCCCCTACTCAAAAATTTTCGTCCCCGAAAAGAAAAAAAAGAAGGGAAAGAAGGAATTATATAATCAATATATCATATTTAAAATATTAAATTTACCAAATTAAATAATTTAAATAAAATATATCAATCTATAACAATATAAACCCTTTTACAATCAAATTAATAAAAGTTTGGAAAATATTTCACAAAATTTTCTAAGTCCAAAATTCACAAAAAATTTCAACAGAGTCTCCTTTGTACGGAGAGGCTCGGGAGAAATCATAATATCAAAATAAAAAATTATGTCATATATTTTTCCAAAATAATATATCTCAACAGCGGGAAAAATAATATAATATCGCTATAAAACCGTAATCCGAGAATGTACCTATTTGACGGGCAAATAACGCTTATTTATGAAACCAAAAGTAGTAGCAGTTGCTTCCATACCATTATTCCACTTATATAATCCAAAAAGGTTAATAATTATATAGAAGTGAAACGATAATATTATTTTAAATTAATAACAACAATCAACATAACATAACAATAATCACTTTCAACCAAAAGTATACCATCATCACATAAAATCAAAATAAATCAATACAACATAACAGCAATCTTTTGCAAACAAGCATATAATCTTCA
Source organism: Allium cepa (assembly GCA_030765085.1). NCBI lineage: Eukaryota > Viridiplantae > Streptophyta > Magnoliopsida > Asparagales > Amaryllidaceae > Allium > Allium cepa. The sequence continues at coordinate 1,012,315,070 of CM060928.1, forward strand.
CAAGGGATCAAAGTAATCAACCATTTCTGAAGTTACGATCATTTATTTAATATAGTATCCATTTTATTATTTACTTTAATTATCAATAGCTTCAAACATTAACTTAAGTTCATAATTCTTCGCTTGCAATATTCACTTTCGATTTCATTTTATTTAGTATCACTACAATTATAACCCAGGTTTATAACAATTTTCATATCAAATTTCTTATTTATAAAAGTAAATTTCATCGAACATTTTCATTATTTAAGTGTTTCTTGTATAATATTCCATTACATATCCTTATTTAACATTACAACTTTTAATATTCTGCTAAGTTATATATATGTTTCTAAGAATGTAATTGAAAGTTACACATGTTTTTCTTATTTCATTTTAGTAAAAAAATGTTTAATAGTTATCATTTCTTATTTTCATATCCTTTTTGTTTACAAGTTACAAATTTCTAATTCCTTGTATATTTCATTTATAATTTAGCATTTAATTTCTTGCTTTCAACTTTAGGAGTTCCAATTATTAATAGTTAAAATATTATTCCATTACAATAATTGAAATCTCTAATTTAAATTTACTTTAGTTTATTCTGCTATTTTTTCTTCTCATTATTTACTTTCCATTCATTTATTTATATAAAGATCAATCACTTACATAATTTGTTTTCCATTAAGGATTTAAGTCATCAATGAATCATTATAAAAAATATTGCTTAAGCTCCTACCGCCCTTACCTAAGTTTATAACTTAATTCTGTTATTGAATAAAAATTTAAATTTTTGGTATTCTCCCTTGAAGAGAAAAGAAATATTTCAATATATCTAAAAATTCAATTATAACATTTAACCTCATTCACTTAGTAAAATATAAGATATATTTAAAACATCCTCATAGCATTATGCACAGATTTCTCAAAGTCTAAAACAATGTTGTAAATTTATATCAAAACATCATGATAAGCTTTAAAATAAAGTTCCTTAAATTCGATAATTTATTAGACTCATTAATTTTAAAATAAGTATAACTCAAGATTATTAAACTGAAACTAATAGTATACTCAAATCTTACATTAAATTTCTAAATCAAAGTATAAAATTTCATATCTTTGTAATTAATTTTACACATTTGTTTTAAAATGAATATTCAAATCATGGAAAAACATTTATTATGGTTTAACACAAAAATTCAAATAGTAAATAAACCAATAAATTTACTATTAGTACTTTGAAATCAAGTATATATTCCAAACTATACTTCCAAAATAGAGATTCAATTTTATTTGTCAAGTATATTACTACAAATAAACTTCGCAAATCATTTTTTTTCCATTTATATAATATCTTTAAATTATACATTCAAAGAAACTTATATAAATTTTACTTGAAATATTCATTTGAAAGCTTCATTTGCAAATCCACCATCTTTAATACTTTAATACTTTCCAAAAATTCATTTGTAAAATTCATTTGTAAAATTCCTTGCTTCATTTATAAATACCATTTAAATATTCTAAATAACATCTTTATAAATATATGTAAACTATTTGAAAATAATTACTTACATCATTACTTAAATTTACAAAAAAGCTGTTGGAAACATTAAATCCATTATTTATAAATTTACTAAATTTGATCTCAGGATACTTTTCAAACATTATTAACAAATCAATAATCATTTACTTTAAATATGTTTTATTTAATTAATAACTTCTAAAATATTTACACCACTAATAATTTACTATTAAACCATGTTGTATATAAATAATATTTTAAACATTTTAAAGTGTTTAGAATGAAAAAAATGATCAAAATATCCTTTGTATAATACTTTATCAAAATACTTTTATAACTCAATGTCTTAACAAGTTTATCCTCGTTCTTACAGGCTCTGGTCGTACGTTTATTCGGTGTAAGACAAGAATTCTCCAAGTACTTAGTATACCTGTTTCAACACATAGTGAAAAATTCTCAAAAATAGGTATGAGAAGTACCGCTCAAAATCCAATGTCAAATGATGATAATACGATAGCAGTGGCCCACTGCTGATCCAGTATTTACGCAATGGACACAAAACTTTTTCTACCTTCCAGATTCCAAAAAAAATATCATTGCCAGTTCATAAACAAGGGACCATCGACACCTGCTGTAGTGGTACGCTGTTGATTCAATGGTTTATGCAATAGACGCACTTCCTTCCCGGAAGATCCATAAACAATAGATAATAGTATTGAAAGCACCTCCATTGGGTAAACTAAAGAACCATCTACCTTAAAAAAAATCGAGGAACTCATGAGTTTAAGTCCAGACAACCATATCAGTTTGAATCCATTTCTAAATTCACTCAAGTCCATTAAGGTTATCGGTCGAATCCATTCCTGGATTCCCCAAGTCCATCTAGGTCGAAGCATGTCATACTATACTTCTCCGCAGAGGGTACCTCTCTATACCTCTTACTTTAAAATATAACATACCATATATAGTACCCTTTCAAAATCATAGCTTCAAATCTTGCACTTATATAAATTCCGTTATATATAAGATTTCATTTTCAGACAAAGTACTTTCCGAAATCAATAATCTCGAATATATCAAATCGTTCTTATATAGATTCCGTTATATATAAGATTTATCTCTTCAGATTGAATACCTTCCAAAATCGACAGTTTTGAAAACCACCTTATGCTTATATAAAGTCCGTCTTATACAAGAATCAAAATTTTCCAAAATCAATTTCGCTATATGGAAAGCCATATAAGATTGAACATCTTTACTTTATAAAAGGTTTTGAATTTATAATAGTTTTGCATATAAAATTGTTTTGTGAAATAGTTTTGTATATAAAATGGTTGTGTAAAATAGTTCGTAAATAAAATAGTTTGTAAAATAGTTTTGTAATAAAATAGAATAAGATAGTTTGTATAAGGAAAATTAAAGAATATAGTTTTGCAAAATGATTTTAAATCAATAGTAGTTTTTCATATAAGAAAATTACAATTTAAATTACAGAGATATCCAACCCAAGAACTTTCAATTTCAGCGTCAAAGCATATCAACTAGATTAGAACAAAAGATGTACATATGTCACCATTTCGTAAAATCACATTCGATTGGTCGCTCGATTACACAATTTCACTTTCGAACTAGAATTTTTCGTTCGACTTCCATAATGCAGACTTCGATAAGGTTTCTTGACTAGAAACCATCATTCTCCTTGCATAGCCATATACTATGATAGAGAATTCTAGAACCAAACCAAAAATCCATATAAAATATTCGCCATCAAGAATCGAATGAAAAATCCTAACATAAAGTGGTGAAATTCACATAGATCTTGTGTACTCAAATCCAGCTCAAATTAATTTTTCGAATAAAATAATATACTTACAACTTATGTAATTATTCCAATTTGTTTCATCACAATTGCATTTCAATTATATTCATTTTTAATCTCATTGATTAACACAAATATCACTTCATACTTTAATATTTGTTCCATAGAGTTTCTCCATTTAATACAAAACATTAATATATCCATTTACATAATATTGCATATATTTCTCTTTAATCTAAATTACATTCATTTCTGATGTAATATTTCTCATTTAATACTACATTTATTTGCAGAACATTTCATAAGGAATTTTCTTAAGTTTATAACCAATTTATAAAAGCTTAATCCCTTTTTATAAGACATTGTTCGAATTTAAAGTTATCACAACTTTATTTATACCCATTTATTGCATATCCATTTATTTCATAGCTATTTATAAGTCATAGCTTTATTTGATAATCATTTTATTTTTAATTCATATTTGCTCATCCCATTTAGTTTCACCTTTACCTTTTAATTTGTTTATGACACATTTCATAAATGTTAATTAACTTTATAAATATATTTTTCAATTTAATATTATTTACAACATTTCCGTAATCACAATTTCAATTTAAATATCCCAAGGCTTAAAGTTCACACTTGTATATTATTACATTACATGCCACGAATGTATACCACAATTCTATTCATTTACCAAACATAGATATAACAAATTAAACCTTGTTTCACTTGCTTTCAAATTAAGGTTATCAAATTCAACTGCATAATTCAGTCCAATTATTAAGTTTCAACTCATATATTAATTCAAAAGGTTTCGATTATCCAAAATATCCAGATATTCCATTTTATTCCAATAGTTGAAACTACAGTCAACAAACAAACAAAATTCATAACAACATTTTAATTTCATAAAGAAATATCCTAATTATTCATTTTATTCTCTTTAATACACCATTATTAAACTAGTGTTTAGACCATTCATTCAATTAACAATAATAGCCAATGTTTATACTTTGACTAAATACAACAAGTCAACAATAAATGATAATAATTATATATTACCATTTCATATATCAAACACATTACAAATAACTATATAAGTTATAAAATTTATTCCTTTATATATATATATATCATATAATATTAGGAAAAACAATTCATTTCAAAACTTATATAAAACATTTTTATAGCACTAACAAATACATGCTCTCGTATATACACTTAGACAACTCATTCTAGGGTATTACTACCATGTCTCTAATGAATTAACACCAACAGGCTAAGGTATGTCTAAACCAAAGCTCTGATACTAACTATAACTAACCACCTTTCTGGACGGTTTAAATCGACAATAAACCACACATGTCTAATTCAAACCATTCAAAAGGGAGGATTGTTAATGGGGTAAATAAGAAAATAAAAGAAAAGAAGGAAAAAATAAAACACAGAATCTCGTAATTGAATGACAAAATATAATAATCAAATAAATAGTTAATGAAGCTTTTTTACAAATAACATTTGATTACACTTTTACAAATTCAAATCAGAGTTATACATACATCATAGATAAACAAATATTACGGTAGAACACATGATGTGGTGGGATAATTATAATAAATAGTAATAATATATTGAATCTTCGTCTTCGTCCTCCAGAAAATAAAAGGTCTTCAATACACTGAAAAAGCTCAGACTGACCCGAACGTTATGAAAACAAAACACTCGAGTCAGAACTAAAATATCTTATGTAAGTCGAATTAATCTAAAATAAAAATATGAATGCAACGGCTTTAGAGATGTTATGGGATTTTCATCTCCTATCAAGTGTACAATGTGAACATAATTATTTAAAGATTTCAAATAATTTGAGGTATCAATTTTAACCACTTTAATAAAAAAAATTCGAAGTTTAATTAAACCCTTTGAATAATTCAATTCCAATACAAAATCCAAATTCAAGAATTTATGTGGATATATATATATCATTTCAACCAGTATCTAAAATTAAAATTTTCAAATCAATGAAAACCGTTCAGGTTTATCATTTCAACCCATAACTATTTTCCCATAATCTATAAGATCGTTTGGGTATGTATCATTTCAATCCATAATGATTTTCAAGTAATAACAATTAAGGGAACTTGCAGAGTGATCACAATATATAAATCAAACACATCATCCAATCATCCAATATTAAAAAAATCAAACATCCATCATAATTATCATCCAATTCAAACAATGAATATTTACAATTTACAGATTATTATTTACAGGTATTTAATTGGAAATTGTAATTACAATAATAATTTAAGTGACAATTTAATTCAAACTAATTCAAATTAACAGGAATGATAAATTAAATATACCGAACAGCCATAAGTAAATTCCTAATCACATTAGAAATTTAATTTAACTAACATAAGAAATTTTAGAAGTTGTGAGTGGGTCAAAGCTCTCACCTTTGAATTTAAATCCAATTTAAGCCCAAAATTCAAACAGTCTCAGAATTCGTCCAAACTAGCATCAAAATGTCCAGAATTTCAATACGATCTCAACATAAGAAACCACTATGACCTCGTATGTACAAATGATTGAAATTAGAAGTTTTACGATATAAAAAAAGGACAAGAGAAACTTACACGTCATAGTACAAGCCCTAGCCTACACGATGCCTTGCAAGCCTTCTCAATGTAACCTACCAGCCACTGCCGCCTTAAGGCAACAAATCACCACTAGTTCGAATACCATGACCCCGATCTGACCTCGGTGACCAGACCCTCACCTCCGACCGATCACGATGGTCCCCACGCGAACGTCCAATGATGCGCAGGGTCTCCTCCGCCGCTAGCTTCAACATCCAATTCGAGGTGATTTCGATCACTTGGGGACGAGCGACCAGTATCGATGGGTGCTGCTCGACGTTGGCCTTCCATCGCCACTTTTCGATCATCGATTGGGCAACGATCCACCGTCCAATCTCATCAACCACCCACAAATGGTCGAGAATGATTCCATGAATTCAGGATGCACGGAAATCCAAATCCAAAAACTAACTGGTTTGTCATTGAGAAGAAGAACAAAAAGAATTGTACGTACTGTCAATGAGAAATAATAAATAATTTGGATTTATGACGAGGTATTTACAGGCAGATCAGAAAAATAGAATGAATGGTCCAGATTGATTTGGATTGGAACGATAAACAACCTGAAAAGCCCGTTCTGCCCCCGGAATGAAATTGGGTCAACCCATATATCAAAATAGATGTCTTCAATATTTTTAAACTCAATGGAACAGGTTTCAGTCCTAATTCCATTGTATGAAGAAGTTATGTTAAAATTGGCTTATTTCAAATTGGTTTCAATTGATTTTTATTAAATTGATTTCTAGGCGTTTCGAGTCCGTACGATCAAACGACAAGTCTGATCGCTATGAATCTTGAACTCTAATAATTCACCATTACGAATCCGATGAAACCGGTTTTGCCGAAATCCGAGTCAGTGGCCGAAATGGATATTTTCTCATTAATTAAATAAATTAATATTAAATAAATTAATATTAAATAAGTTAAATCACCTTTTCAATTCAAAGTTAATAAATCACAATTTCTATCATTTTGGCTTACCTAGTAATTTGTGATCCTCTATAACAAATTTCTATATCAATTCAATGTTAATTATCTTATCAATTGCAGTGTTTAATTCCAATTGTAATTGATTCCAATTATTTATAATTAATTCCAATAAATTGATTTGATTCAAATTCAATCTTTTTTATTAAATCCATTATTACTCTATAAACCTAGTTAACCTTTGTTCTACCTTTCATTACCTTAACGTACTCCAATTTCCATCTTTGGTTTGTATTAACTATCATATTTCCGTTTTATTGTATTTTTGTCAATCTTATTAAAATTAAAATCCCAATAAATCAATTTATCTTTGTTTCACTCTTTTATCTCCATTAATTTGCCTTGTAAACCAATTTAACAACTTTTAAACATTGTATTACATTTTAAATAAATGCAATATTTATTTACATTTATTTAAAAATGATTTCCAATTTAAATTTTATAGATCAAATAAATAGGTAACATATAATAATTGTTACCATTAATCTTTAATTACATTTACAGGTTTATTACTTACAACAAATGTTGCCATTTCTTTCATAACACTAATTTTTGTTCAATTACCATTAACTATCTATTATTTCCTTGGTCTATCCAATATTTTCATTTATTCCATTATATTCAATTTATAACCAAGTCATATCTTTTAGTCATTTCATTTGATTAGAACTTCATTCAATTTATAAATAATTAACTTTAATTAACATTACTACCTTTTATTCTGGTTATTATTTCACTATAAATCTTAAATTTTAGTTCCTTCCAACATTAAATAACAAATTTTTTTATTAAATTAACTAATTTAATTATCAAAAATTTACGGGTCCTTACAAGAAATGAAGAAACGTGACTATTACTAACAGATATAGCCGTTGAAGAATTCGCCTATAAAAGGAGCAGGAAAATCAGATCATTTTCTAACTCTGTTTTTTCTCTTCTTCCGCTTTGTTTCAGAAGCCTTTGAAATCCAAGCGGTGCAGCCTATCACATAAAAGATTATACGCAGCACAATCTCGAGCAGATCACATCTGTTGTATTTTGGAAGACTTTGAATAAAATCTTAAAGAAATTGTTACGGCAAGCCTCACACTAAATTTCCTTCTTCATACAGATAAATTTCTTGTTTATTTATACATATACACATTATTCTGTAATCTTTCCATTTCTAAGTTGTACTGTTTCTACGAAGTAGTACAACAATTTTTTATCGCTATAGTTTAACATAGCACTCTGTTGTTGTTATTGCTATAGTTTGTTGCTGTAAATTCATTACAACAATAGTTATTGTTCAAGATTACCGATATACAATTCCAAAGTAGTGGAAATCTAATTTGTAAACTTGTGTGAGGAGTTTATAAGCGATTCATTTCTGTTTTTGTATATTGACCATATAACATCTTAAGACTTTCCTGTTTTCACTAAAACAGAGATGGCGGCAGTTGAATTAAAAGCAAAAATTGCTACCCACAACAGGCCTGATCCGTTTAGAGGAGATGGTGATGACTTCTTGACATGGCATAATCAAATGTTGTTTTATCTCACCATGTTAGGCCTGCAAAAGTGCATTGAGGGGGATGAACCAAAGCCCAAAGGTGGACAGACTAGAGAAAAAGACGCAGATCTTTTTCTCAAAATTGACTCATGGAAGCATTCAGACTTCCTGTGTCGAAACTACCTTATGAATTGTTTGGATAAAGTACTGTATAAAGTGTATCAGTCACACCAGACAGCAAAATCCCTATGGACTGCACTTGTAAATAAATACAAGACACATAATGTCAGTTTGAAGAAGTTCATAGTAGACAAATTTATGGAATACAAGATGGTGGATTCCAAATCCACAACTAGTCAAGTGCAGGAACTCCAACTTTTAATTCATGAACTTGAACCGGAAGGACATAAAGATGGAGAGTCGTTCCTTGTTGAAGCGACTACAGAAAAATTACCACCATCCTGGAGAGACTACCGCAACTATCTAAAACATAAGAAAAAGAAGATTTCATTAGAAGATCTCATTGTCAGATTAAAAATTAAGTTAGATCATCGCGGAATAACACAACCTAAAGGCGAAGAGGCATTTGTTACGGAAGGGTCAAGGAAGAAAGGACACTTCAACAACAAAAGAAAAACTTCTCTAAAAAGAGAAAGTCATCAGATAATCAATCCCCAAGAAGTTCAAAGGCGAATGTTGGGTCTACAAAAAGATTGGGCATGCAGCTAAAGATTGCAGGCATAAGAAGACGAATGACAAGCCGGTGGCAAATATAGTGGAAGATTTGAGTTCAAACATTGAGGAGATGAACTTTTCAGGAGTTGTTTTAGAATGCAACTTAGTACAGAACCTTGCATAATGGTGGGTAGACATGGGCGCTTCTCATCCCGTCTGTTCTGATACATCTATGTTCTCCACTTACAAGAAGTACGATCAGGAAGAAAACTATACATGGGCAATTCTGCAGTTTCCATGATCGAAGGTAACGGTACCGTCGTCCTCAAATTTACATTCAGAAAAATTATGACACTTAATGAAGTTCTTCATGTTCCAGATATCCGCAAGAATCTTATCTCTAGACCTGTGCTCTCAAAGAAAGGATTCCGAATGGTCTTCGAGTCAGATAAAGTAGTTCTGTCTAAGGCTGCAATTTATATAGAAAGGGGTTATTTATGTGATGGCCTACTCAAAGAAAATGTAGCCGTAGTCGGCAATAAAACTATGTATTCTGAATGTGCTATTAATAAAAATGAAGATTCTTATTTGATTGAGCATGAAATTTTATTATGGCATGATAGATTAGGACACATAAGTTTTCGAAAAATGAAAAATTAGCAAACTTGGGATTAATCTCGAAATTTTAAGTAGATAAAAACTACAAATGTGAGACATGTGTAGAAGCAAAATTGGTCAAAAAACAATTTTATACTGTAGATAGAAGTACTGAACCACTAGGTTTAGTTCATACTGATTTATTGGATTTTAAATCATTACATACAAGAGTTGGGAAAAAGTGCTTTATCACTTTTATTAACGGCTGTACATGATATTCCTATGTATATCTTTTAAATAGTAATGATGAAGCAACTACATTGTTTATAAAATATAAGGTTGAAGTAAAAAACCAGTTAAACAAAAAGATCAAGATATTGAGATCTGATCGAGATGGAGAATATGAATCACCATTTGAACAATTCTATGCATAAAATGGCAATTCATCAAACGACAGCTTAATATCCACCATAACAAAATAGTATTGCCTAGAGAAGGAATAGAACATTAAAAGACATGATAAATGCAATGCTATTGACCTCTGGTATACCGATGAACTTGTGGAGGGAAGCCTTAAATATGTCCAATCACATATTAAACAAGGTTCCTCACAATAAAACATGGACAATTCCATATGAGTTATGGAAAGAACACATACCAAGTTTCAAATACCTTACAGTGTGGGAGTGCTTGGAAAAAGTTTTAGTTTCGCCTCCCAAGAAAGCCAATCTTGGATCAAAAACCATAGACTGTTACTATCTAGCCCAAAATAGTAGTGCCTATAGGTTTTTGTATTCAAGTCTGATATAGTTGATATTAATGTAAATATAATCATAGAGTTGAGAGATGCCTCATTTTTTGTAGATGTGTTTCCGCACAAAAGGAATGAAAGAAATTACGTCTATAAAAGGACAAGAGAAGAATCGAGCAAGCCATATGAAGATGAAACTCATCGTGAAATTGAGGAAGTTGAACCAAGAAGAAGCGTAAGGGAAAGAACGTCCAAGACATTTGGTTCAGAATTTCTAACATACATGTTAGAACACGAACCTCAAACGTTCAAGGAAGCAATGTCATCTTTCGAATCTTCATGTTGGAAAGAAGCAGTCAAAAGTGAAATTGATTCAATTCTAAGTAATAAAATTTGGAAAATAGTTTATCTTCCACCTAGAATAAAACCGATTAGTCGTAAATGGATCTTCAAAAAGAAGATGAAACCAGATGGCTTTATTGACAAATATAAAACAAGATTGATAGGCAAAGGATATTGTCAAAAAGAAGGTATAGACTTCTTTGATACTTATTCACCGGTTACACGAATAACCTCTATAAGAATATTAATAGCAATTGCATCCATATATAATCTAGAGATTCATCAAATGGATGTACAAACAGCATTCTTAAATGGAAATCTTGATGATGAGATTTACATGGAGAAACATGAGGGTTTTATTTCCAAAGGAAATAAAAACAAAGTAGTAGATTAGTACAATCATTATACAGACATAAACAAGCTCCAAAATAATGGCATGAAAAATTTGATAGTGTCATGATGAAAAATGGTTTCCGTAAAATCGAATTTGATAAATATGTTTATTATAAACAAGTTGGACAATCATACGTGATGATTTGTTTATATATAGACAATATGCTAATCATTGGTCCAAATACTAAGGTAATAGAGACTATAACCAAAATGTTAATTAACAATTTCGATATGAAAGATTTAGAAGTTGCTGATGTTATTTTGAAAATCAAATAATAAAAACACCAAATGGAATTAAACTATCTCAGTCACATTATGTGGAAAAGGTGATTGAAAAATTTCGAAATTATGGAATTAAAGAAGTAAGAACACCTTTTAATCTATCGGAAGTACTGCATAAAAACACTAATGAGAGTGTAATGCAATTGGAATACTATCATCTAATATGATGTCTAATGTACCTTATGAATTGCACAAGACAAGATATAACTTATGCAGTAAGTCTATTGAGAAGGTATACAAGCAACCCAAGGAAGGAACAATGGAATGCACTAATGAGATTGTTGGGAAATTTAAAGAGTACAATGAACTTTTCCCTATATTATGGAAAATATTCTACCATATTAGTAGGATATAGTGATGCAAACTGGACTTTTGATTCAAAGGAATCTATATTAACTAGTGGTTATGTATTCACCTTGGAAGGAGCAGTAGTGTCATGGAAATGTACTAAAAAAATGTGCATAGCTAGATCCACTATGAAATCAGAGTTCACCGCTTTAGATAAGCAGACGAAGAAGCAGAATGACTTCGTCATTTTTTAGAAGATATTCCATTTTGGCCTAAACCTGTACCGGCCATATGCATACACTGTGATAATCAAGCATCGTTAAGTAGAGCGCAAAACTTTGTGTATAATAGAAAGTCATGACATATTCGTCGACTCCATAACACAGTTAGGAGGTTAGTCTCAAATGGGAACTATTTCCATTGATTATGTGAGAACTATTGATAACCTTGCAGATCCATTTACTAAAGGTTTATCAAGAGAGAAAATAGACTTTGCATAGAGGGGAATGGGTTTAAAAGCCTAAACAAACAAGATTTATCGTATACGGAAACCTATCCTAGCGACTGGGGATCCCACGGACTAGGATCAATAGGCAAACCAGTTCTGAATAACTCAAGAAGCGATGCATTTGTTTGGACTTTGTCCTACTCCATTCCTATGGTGCACAATAGAGTGCATGCCTATAGAAGTATTAAAAGGTTAAAGCTATGCATTTTAATGATGACCATGTCTTGAAAATAACAAGTGGGGGTATATGCAGGATACTTTTAATGGTTACGGTCACCTATGTTAGTGTGAGTTGGGTGGGCTTTATAAGAATATTAAAGGTTTAAATTCTCTAAAACACTCGCAGAACGAAATTTGTTCATGACCAAAATGAACACAACCAATAGATTGAATGCGAGGGGAAACAATGCTTTGTAAAACTTATTTTCTGGTTATGCACAAACGGTTGATGGTTTAAGATGACATAATTCACCGATTAGCCCGGTATATCCGATAAGTTTTAACTAGGGAAATTTTAAAGTGAATTATCTATCTATCCTCGATATAGCATTATTTCCATAAATGAATCATGTGATATTACACTTTGTGTGGGGGAGACATATATCATCATTCACGTAGAGGATTGTTAGAGGCCCTTATAATGAATGAGATATTGTCCCACAATGCCAAAAATAAGTTAATATTCATATTTGTATACTACTTTCCTCAAACCCATATCGACTTTTAGGGTTGGGTAATTTTATGCGAGCGGAAGGATCTATATGGCTATGAACTAACACACGCACGCATGCGCCGTCCACCCGTCCCACACCAAACCGGGCCGTGTCAGGCGAGGGTCCAATAAGGTTGGACCGTGTTATATTTTTGCTGCACAAAAGTGAATAGTTTTATACTATTTAAATTCAAACAGAAGCGACTGTTGGTTGTTAAACAGTCATATTTGAATGGACGTGGATTTCCCAACAGAAACGACAGTTGCAACTAATTGAATGGGCGCCACTTTTTCCAAACAGAAATAGGCGTTGCGTATTCGAAAAGTGTTGCAAATAAAGAGACATGACCTTATCATTGCGAATTGTTGTTGCAGATTTGAATAGACATGAAACGAAGAGACACGACTTTTACCAATGGATATAGCCATTGCAGAATTCGCCTAAAAAAGGAGCGGGAAAACTTGATCATTTTCAAACTCTGTTTTTTCTCTTCTTCCTTTTCGTTTCTGAAACCTCTAAAATCCAAGTGGTCTTGCATATCACACAGAAGATCATATGCACCACAATCTCGAGCAGATTACGTCCGTTGTATCTTGGGAGACTTTGAATAAAGTCTTAAGGAAATTGTTATGGCAAGCCTCAGACGAAATTTCCTTTTCCATCCGGTTAGATTTCTTGTTTATTTATATATGTACACATCATTCTGTAATCTTTCCATTTCGAAGTTATAGTGTTTTTACGATGTAGTACAACGATTGCTCATTGCTATAGTTCAACACAACACTTTCTTGTTGTTATTACTGTAGTTTGTTGTGCAAGTTCATTACAACAACGGTTATTGTTCAGAATTACTGATATACAATTCCAAAGTAGTGAAAATCTGATTTGTAAATCAGTGTGAGCCGTTTATAAGTGATTCGTCTCATCTTTTGTATACTGATCGTGTAACAGTTGCTTCTGAAAGTTAAAAGGTATTTATGATGCTAAAAATATGAGTGTCATTGAATTTTACTATATATATGTATGTGTATGCGTGTGTTGCGTGCGAGGAAGGTTCGATAACATCCATGTTTTGGAGCACCCATTTAGTACCCATATCATAAGTTACACTATTCTAAATGTTACAAAATATTATACATGTTCAATTTACATATAAATGATCATATAGCATTTCAAAATAATAATTAGCTAATTTACCATTTGAACATCCATTCAAACTGTTAAATTTAAACATCAAATATATTATACTAAATATATTGAAATGAACGTAAATTTTATAGACATGATTTTCTACATGTGGATTAAACATCTACAAAAAAATTTATTGCTGTAGATATGATGAAGGTGCTATAAAACAAGGATGTCATTGGACCATCTTATACACATACAATTAATCTTCCTTTGTAAACCTAATGCATGCATCTAACATAATATTCACATGCTCTAGCTAATTTGTAAGATCTATATCCAACTTGGTTACAGAAGTAAACATTTTTAACAATTCGAGCTTTCGTACTAAATAGAATATTATTGATATATGATTTCTATGTTGATGCAAATACATGCGCAGAAACAATAATGTTATCATCTTTTTCGGACGTAGGAAAAGTTGGACTGAAAAGTTCACAAATTCAATACTTAAAATAAGCATATGCACATCTTGCATTCTTCAATAATGAAATAACACTATAATTTGGGATAAAAATGGACTTAATAGTCTTCATTAATCTTCATTGATGAAGGTAGCACTATATCCTGCATACTCCTTACCATTTAGAGCGAGAGAATAATGAACGATGATGGTGATATTAACTATAGTTTAATGGCCTACCATTTTTCAATATAATTTGTAGACAAATTAATAATACTAACACCTTGTTCGGATCAACTTATATAAGTCGCTTTTTGGCTTTTTGAAAGCCAAAATGAATATAGATTTTGACTTTAAAAAATAATACAAAATGACTTATACAAGTCGGTCCAAACAAACCCTAAATACGAGGTTATGTAAAAGGATGGAATAAGTTATCTCTACCTTGTCGTCGCCACAATTTAATCAGTTTAAACAGTCCTTAACAGCATTGGTTATGCGACAAATAAATACCATAGGCAAATAAATATCATAGCTATATATCGCAGGTTCTCATCTTCTATATAATTACCAAAGGGTTCACGTGGATTGGCCATTCACTCAATCCAATCCAAAACAATCCATGTATTATAACAAAGGTGTATCCTTAGGATTATTGTGCTTGTAGCTTGCATGTTCGAATAAAAATACAATTTTCAATATTTTGTGTGCATATAATACAATCGTGAACTTTTTAATTTTATTTGACGTATATCAAAATACGAATAATCAATTTTACCATGATAGTTTAAGAGTATTTTAGTATACAGATATAACCTGATACAGATATTTCACTGGACTAAATTGTCTATATATTGAACCTACTCTTGATATAATGATTGAACAAAAACATCCAAGTCAATGTAAACAATTGAATTACCTTAATCAACTATTTCCCCATCCAGATTTAAAAAATCCAAAGCCTTGGACTTCAGAAATCCTAGGTAAGCGGTCATTATCGAGACCGACATCTCTATCCTAAAATCTTCACACTATATAAATTTCATCCACATGATTATTTATGTATCATATAATCAATCAATAATCGATCAATGCTACAAATTTGTAACTCAGCGTTAACAACATGTCTAATCCATATAACAAGTGCAAAAGCTATCAACGCGTAGCACTACCAATTATCAAAATTACTAAATCACTTACATGAAATTGATTTCCATGATATCTCTAACACCTCTCCCTAAGACTGATCTATCTACTTAAATTCTTCGCTATCGTTCTTCGCAGCTTCCGGAATAGAAGATGAAATAGCATATGGAGATTCCACATCCGCGGAATTCTCAGGCGAGATCGACAATCAAATTTTATTTTCTTCCATTTCTCGACGTATGCATAAGTCCGTGAAAACAGCCATCGCGTCCAGAAAGAAACACAGACGAAGATATAGGATTTGCTAAAATAGGGATTGTTATAGGGTTTTGTTGAAAAACGAGTATGCAATTAGGCCTTTCAAATGCTACTTTCGGATGCGGATAGTGCCATATCCACATCCTCATCTGAAATGATTATCGGATATCGGATATCGGATATCTCCATCCGTGGATATGGATTGATATCGAATAATTAACATATCCGCTAACGACCGATAAAATAAGACATATAAATATGAAATTTAAGTTTAACATACATTTTATTCAATCCAGTTGATTATAAAATTGTTAAATATAAACAAATATGGCAATAATAAATAGTTTTGAGTAGTTAATAAGCATTAATTGCCTATAATATAAACTACTAACTTAATAAGATAACATATAAATATTTTCATTGTACTAAAATACATATAATTTATATTATAATATTAACAAAGACCGAAAGGATAATTTCAGATGCCGATGTCTTCATATCCGCATCCACATCCATTTTTTTGGATATCGGATATTATCCGCTTTTCGGATATGGATGCGAACGGATTTCAAATTTTTCGGGTGTTATCCCGCCTTTTTAGCAAAGCCATGATACCAAACGGTTAATCGAAAAACCAAAGATAGTTCATCTCAAAGCAACCCAGCTACTCGAACAAAGCGACTCAACTAGTCAAAAAGCTTTAACGACCTAAGACCTAACGACCTAAGACCTAAGACCTAACGACCTAAGACCTAACGACCAAAGACCTAAGACCTAACGACCTAAGACCTAACGACCTAAGACCTAAGACCTAAGACATAAGACCTAAGACCTAAGACCTAACGACCTAAGACCTAACGACCTAAGACCTAAGACCTAACGACCTAAGACCTAAGGACCTAAGACCTAAGACCTAACGACCTAACGACCGAAGACCTAACGACCTAAGACCTAACGACCTAACGACCTAAGACCTAACGACCTAAGACCTAAGACCTAATGTTCTCCTATAAATACCCCAGCTATTCCACATTGAAAGGGGGACTTTCCTGGACTTTGAAGCTTGGAGACTCTGCTGCTCTCACGACTTCAACAACACTTCAACTACCAACAACACTTCAAAGAGTTGAGAGAAGCGATCAAATACATTCAACATGAATCCAGAAAGAAATTCATCATCAAAGTTCTAACTATTTGTTGTATTGGTGTTGAATATGAAGGATGATTGTAAAACTTGTAATGAAATCGGTGATAGAAAAGAATAAGTGGACGTAGGCTTGACTTTGAGCCGAACCACTATAAAAACCGTTGTCTCTTTATTATTTCCGGCTATTTTCTTCTTATTTTCAATTCCCGTACTAATGGGTGGTGCTTTCACTTGATTACTACTTACACCGGGGTGTTAGCGTACACTTTTCAACGTTAACATTTTTTGTGCTTTCACTGAGAATTGAACTCAGGAGCGCTTTCATCATTGCCTCGCAAAGATTTTTTGAAAGACTCTCTTTAAGAACCAGAAGTCTATCTGAGATTATGGCTCCTGGAAGGAAAACAAGTAGAAGACAGAGACCAGAAAGAAGTCAGCCCGAAGGGAGTCAAGAGGCTTCCTCAGGAGAGAACCAAACTTCAGTCTTCATCACTAGGGATGAGATGGAGACGATGATGAAAAGGCAAGAGGAATTGATCCAGAATTTGTTTCAGCAGATTGGACATCTTGGAGCGCAAAATCAAGGAGCGACTGGAGTTCAGAACAGGGCAGGACCATCTAAGGCAGCACCAGAACTAGGGGCGTTCGTCTAGAGCACACTGACCCAATACTGAGAAAAATATCTGGTGGATTCGAGCAATATGACATTGACAGAGGAACAGGATCTCAGCCAGGAGAACAGATTCTAGAATTCCCTCGTGAACTCGGGGGCAGGCCGAAGGCAGTGGACGATGACTACAACTAGGAGACAACGACAGATTGGTAGAAATGGTCAAAAGGTCTGTGAGAGGTGGCTTGGTAAATAAGGATTTGGAGGATATGAATAGGAGTCCTTTCACCACAACAATCAGACGAGCTAAGAACCCACCAGACTTTAAGCTACCATCGTTGGATATGTATAGCGGAAGGACAGACCCTACAGTTCATCTGACAAGATACATGAGGCATATGGAGGTGCTGGGGGCATCAGAGGAAGTTATGGCCCGGTGCTTTCCATTGTACTTGACAGATGTTGCGGCATTATGGTTTAGACAACTGGAAAGTGAACCTATCGGAGCGTGGAATGATTTGACTGAAAGGTTTATGAGGCAATTCAGAGTCCACATTTTGAGACCCAAGAATGTGATGAGCTTGGCAGCATTGAAACAGAAAGATGGGGAATCTTTGAGAAGTTTTTTGATGCGATTCAACGCAGCTGCAGCATCGATGGATCGACCGGATCCATCCATGGTCTTGATGGCAGCCGTGTCGGGTATAGCTGACGGCACAGATTCAAGAATTCGCTGACAAGAGATCCCCCCATGGATCTAGGGGAGTTCTACCATGAGGCTGAAGGGTTTTTACGGTTAGAGGATGCAAAAGACGAAAGAGAAGAAGGAGAAGGAATCAACGTTTATGTAGTCAAAGGTGGAAATCCTCCTGAAAAAGGTGCAAAACTAGCAAGGTAAACGAAAGGCTGAAGAAAACATCGATAGATCAGTACGACCACGAAGGGAACCAAGATTCACCTCATACACGGAGTTGAATGAGACTTTGGAGCGGATCTACCAAGACACCAAGGGGTAGGTTCCTTATCGAAAGCCAATAAGGAGAGATCCAACTAACAACGAGAGAAAGTTGGACAAGTATTGCTCATTCCATGAGTTGAATGGTCATAGCTCAAATGACTGCAGACACTTGAAAGATGAAGTTGAGGGGCACATCCGGGATGGTTTGCTATCACAGTATGTGAAAAGGAGGATTGCAACGGTGGAACAAGAACGACCACCATCTGCGTCAACTGAAGACGGCTCAGGATCAAGGCGTCGGCCTGTTATCGATTGATTGAGATAATGACGAACGGGCAGCAAACTCCACATCGACACAACTAGGTTGTTCACACATGTACGGGACCACGAACGATCCCTAGGCATGCTCTGATACAACTTTAAATCATATCGATGTAGGTGTTTGCACTCTGACGTCACTACTTTGCTTTTTTACTTCTGGTGTTTGGATTTGATTTTGTCGGATATTTTTGCTTTGAAAACTCTTTAGTTGGATGAATATTGAAAGGGCTAAGTCACTTACACATGTACGGGGTCGCGAACGGTCCTTAGGCATGCTCTGAGTTGGCTAAGCTTCTTACACATGTACGGGATCACGAACGGTCCTTAGGCATGCTCTGAGATGGCTAAAGCTACTTAACATGTACGGGGTCACGAACGGTCCTTAAACATGCTCTGGAATGACAGTAAATCACCTTGGCAAACGATCCAGGAACTCACCCGAACGTGAACCTGGCATTGATAATACTAAGCCCCCTCGGGCACACTTACTCGCCTCGAGCAGGCACACAAACGATCCAGGAACTCACCCGAACGTGAACCTGGCATCGATAATACTAAGCCCCCCAGGGCACACTTACTCGCCTCGAACAGGCACCCGACCTCGAACGGTCACAACTCGCCTCGAACAGCAAACTCGCCTCGAACGGTACCCGACCTCGAACGGTCACAACTCGCCTCGAACGGCACCCGACCTCGAACGATCATAACTCGCCTCGAACGACACCCGACCTCGAACGGTCACAATTCGCCTCGAACGGCACCCTGGCCACGAGCGGTCACATCTCACCTCAAATGACTCGATCCCGAACGGTCGTCATTTAAGGCCAAGCACCTGACCACGAACGGTCACACTTTACCTCAAATGGCTTGATCTCGAACGGTCGTCATTTGAGGTCAAGCATTTGACCACGAATGGTCACACTTTACCTCAAATGGCTTGATCCCGAACGGTCGTCATTTGAGGTTAAGCATTTGACCACGAACGGTCACACTTCATCTCAAATGGCTTGATCCCGAACGGTCGTCATTTGAGGTTAAGCATTTGACCACGAACGGTCACACTTCACCTCAAATGACTCGATCCCGAACGGTCGTCATTTGAGGTCAGGCTCTTGATCGCGAACGGTCACACTTTACCTCAAATTGCTCGATCACGAACGATCGTCATTCGAGGTAAGGCATTTGATCGCGAACGGCCACACTTCACCTCAAATGACTCGATCCCGAACGGTCATCATTTGAGGTCAGGCTCTTGATCGCGAACGGTCACACTTCACCTCAAATGACTCAATCTCGAACGGTCGTCATTTGTGGTCAAGCACTTGACCACTAGCACTCACACTTTACCTCAAATGGCTCGATCCCGAACGGTCGTCATTTGAGGTCAAGCATGTGATCGCGAATGGTCACATTTCACCTTAAATGGCTCGATCCCGAACGGTCGTCATTTGAGCTCATATAAAACTGTCAATTTCTTTGCAGGTCATCAACAGGATACGAACATCCAACTTATGACATCACAAAACACACCTTCCTACCACAAGGCATGTTTTGGAGGGAAAATGTTATCCCGCCTTTTTAGCAAAGCCGTGATACCAAATGGTTAATCGAAAAACCAAAGATAGTTCATCTCAAAGCAACCCAGCTACTCGAACAAAGCGACTCAACTAGTCAAAAAGCTTTAACGACCTAAGACTTAACGACCTAAGACCTAAAATCTAAGACCTAACGACCTAAGGCTTAAGACCTAACGACTTAAGACCTAACGATCTAAGACCTAAGACCTAACGACCTAACGACCTAAGACCTAAGACCTAAGACCTAAGACCTAAGACCTAAGACCTAAGACCTAACGACCTAAGACCTAACGATCTAACGACCTAAGACCTAACGACCTAAGACCTAACGACCTAAGACCTAAGACCTAACGACTTAAGACCTAACGACCTAAGACCTAAGACCTAACGACCTAAGACCTAACGATCTAACAACCTAACGTTCTCCTATAAATACCCCAGCTATTCCACATTGAAAGGGGGACTTTCCTGGACTTTGAAGCTCGGAGACTCTGCTGCTCTCACGACTTCAACAACACTTCATCTACCAACAACACTTCAAAGAGCTGAGAGAAGCGATCAAATACATTCAATATGAATCCATAAAGCAATTCATCATCAAAGTTCTAACTGCTTGTTGTATTGGTGTTGAACATGAAGGATGATTGTAAAACTTGTAATGAAATCGGTGACAGAAAAGAATAAGTGGACGTAGGCTTGACTTTGAGCCGAACCACTACAAAAACCATTGTCCCTTTATTATTTCCGGCAATTTTCTTCTTATTTTCAGTTTCCGTACTAACGGGTGGTGCTTTCACTTGATTACTGCTTACACCGGGGTGTTAGCGTACACTTTTCAACGTTAACATCGGGTATCCATTGACGGCCCTATCTGCAATAAATTAAGGTATATACGGAGTTTTCTCCCAATTTGAAAATTAGGGGCAAATGTAAAGATATTACAATCATTAAAACACCTTCTGGATTAAACATAAACTAATGAGTAGCCTGTGCTGCGCACACATGCATTGTTATACTCGGTAAATCAGAACACGTGAAAGACGATGGTAGGACAGAAGAGTGACCATATCATTCGTATACATATTAATGCATAATGTACAATAGATACATATGATAGCAATGGTTGAACATGCGTATTAGATTGTTGACAATACCCACATCTAAATATTGCGTCATACTTTCACCAAATGATGAAACCCGATTACTCACTTCATTACCGGTGTCATAAAAATATAACTGTGCAAATTTTGGTTTACCCATCATCGGCAGAAGCGAGCCAATTCAGTGGTGGTTCAGACTTTAATCTGAAAACATTTGGACCACGACCGTTGTTTATGGAGTTATTAACATTCTCACCCGTTGACGTAAAAGCAAAAATAGAATTATAAGCTCGTATATGTTGTCGAAATACCTTTGAAACAGAACCTCCATTGTAGTCCAGAAGAACCATCAAATAATTGAGGGCTGGTTGATAGGATGGCCGCTGAACCTTTCCCTGCTAACGGCATATTGAAAATTTTGGATTTGCATTCGTACTCCCTTTTTTTACCCTTTCTTCATACCAAAGCAATGCTCCATATTTCGAACATGTACATAAAGGGGACCAAAACTGTGCGCTGAAAACATTTACCTATAGATTTAGCCAAAAAAATTAGAAAAGATTTGAACAGTCAATGCATTTTGCAATAATCAAGTTAAATTGCGTTACATATGCTACTCGTAATTCCCAAGTGCAGAAAGACGGGTACATTGTGAAATAGCAGATGTTGGTATGCTGTTCCCTCGTTGACCTACGTCAAATGATGTCAGAAATGAGTCCGTGGGATACACCGTCAGTTTGTGGTTTTCTGCAATAATAAACAACAGCTGTAAGAACGTTCAAAACTTTTAATTACCTGTAACACCCATACTGTAAAGCAACGTATATAGATATGTCAATGTCCCATGTCAAACGGAAAATAAAATCAGTTATACTTATAGCTGCCTTCTACATTTTTTATACCTCAGTCCTTGATGTCTGTGATGATGATTTATCTGACAAACTTCATGCATAGTATGCATAGTCAGAGGAATAAATGCATGTGATGTCTCAGAATTTTGGGCAATACTTATTTAATAATTTCCATTTATAATTTATTTTAAAATATGTTATATTGATTTATAATCTAATATAACCAAATATAATATATTCAAAACTAATAATTAATCTAATTTAACAAATGTTATCTTTTTTAAAAACTCAATAATAATGATAATTTAATTTGAATGTTTATTCTTTTCAAAAGGATAATAATATATGTCTAATTAATAATAATTAATCATTTTAAATTAATAAAAAAATATATATTCAATTTGTAATGTATATATGTTTACATTGTAAAAAGGAAATTAGTTCATTTAAATTTAATAAAAATATTTTCAAATTATAATATATATATATATATATATATATATATATATATATATATATGTGTGTTTATATATTGTGATTTGGAGTTCTGTTTTAAAATTCAAATAATTTCTGAAGCTAATATTTAAGATGTTCTATTTATAATGTATAAATATATTTGTGTATATATATATTGTAAATAGAAAAATAATGGATTAAACTTAAACAGAAAATATGTTTTCAAATTTATAATGTGCATAAGTTTTTATAGTGATTTGGAAGATTTTTGATTTGGTTGAATAAAATGCTTTTCAGAAGCTATTTAAAATTTATTTTTATTTATAAAATACTTAGGGAAAATCTATTTTTATTAAAAGAGTAATAACTTGAAATATAGTACATTATTATAAAGATTTAATTTGTTTTCTTTAAATTGTGTTTTGAAAATAAATTTAGATTTTATATATAATATCAACGTTAGATAAAATAACTTTAGTTTAAATTTTTAAATAAAGTTTTTAAATAAATGTTTACTTTATTCTTTTAAAAATTATTTGTAGGAAAGTAGTTTTAAATAATTATAAATTAAATCACAAAGTTAAATACATTTCATAGTTATATATATAACATGAGTATTAGACTAATATAGTAGTTAAGGCTTAATTCATTTATAAATAAGTAATTAATGTAATAACCACATTTTAAAACACATGGCATCATAATAACTTAGGGAAAATACACTTGTTTACAAAATAATAAAAGGGCTTGACATTTGTAAATACATGAAGTTATTCATGTAACAAGTGGCAAATCCTTGTTTAAAGAAAGTTTTGTTTCTAATTAAAGTTTAAAAAGAAAAGATTTGTCTGTTTATTTTCTTCAGTTAAACCTTCTATAATTTTTCTTCAACTAAACTAAAAAGAAAAAGAAAAGAAATCAAATGCAAGATTCAAGCTGAAACCAGAAAATAGAATTCAAATCTGTAACCTGAGAAAAAAAAAGAAATCTGAAGCTTACAAACCCAGATCCAAATTGCTACCAGAAAATCATGATTTCAAGTTCACCTGGAGGTCTACAGCAATCAACTTTTAGCTAATTCAATTTGAAGATTCAATCAACAGCAAAATTCAAGTCCAGGAAAATTAAAAAAAATGCAGTAATTCAAAAGCTATTCTCTGCTTCAAAATTAGGTGAGTAAATTTATTTTAAAAACGGATTTAAACTAAAATCTATGATGAATGCATGTTAAGCTTATATATATACATGGATGTGAAGGTTATATAAACATAATACTAATATCTGCATGTTTGATTTGATGATGTAAATGCATGTTTATTTAGCTGATTGAATGCCTGTAGATATGAAGTTTTAAAACTCCTGTTCTTATGCATGTTTCAGCTTCATAAAAAATTCCTATATTCTAAATTAATCATTGAAAGAAATCTGATTGTATTGAGGTAGATTTGTGTTTAAAAATAAGTATTGAAATTTATATTGAACAATAAACTGTAAATCTTGAATTTACAGTGGAAAAACCAAAATTGGGTAAAAATCAAATTCAATAATTTAAACTTCTGATTATATAATCTGAATTTTTGTTCAAATTCATGAATTTTAAAATGAAACATGTAATTTTTAGGATAGTGTTTGAAGAGAAATTGGGGGTTTTATGAATTTGGGGTTTTAGTCATTTTCTGTCGAACTGCGTCGAAAGGGATGGTGATCTTCGGCATGGAGGTGGTCTTGGTTCTGGGTAATGCAGGAAAAATAGTGGAAGATTTTTATGGCGACAGTGGTGGCCGTGAAGGGGGTTATTAGGGTTTAGTGTTTGTTTGTGTTTGGGCCGGAATCATGTTGATTTCGTCGTTGTCATTGACTTTGGGCGAATCGCATGGAGGGGGATCGCGTCGTCGAAGTGCAAGGTGGCTCTGGAAGTGAAGCCATGGTCTCCGGCGTTGGGGTTCGCCGTTGACGGCGAACTTTTGGTTCGAGTGTTTTACATGTTGAGGATGCTGTAGCCATATTTTGTTTCGTTGATGCTTTCTTCGATTTTGGGTGTCGAAGGGGTTGTCGTGGTCAGAGGTGACTTGTGAGGCATGCCGGCGTTGATCGCCGTCGACCGGCTCCAGTGTGCACGTGCACGTTCTCGGATTTGCGAAACTAAACATTTTGGCTTGGAAAGACAGTTTGGTCATGGGTTTCTTCGGTGGTTTGCTCGAGTATAGTCTCGTGTTTCGTTCGAGAGTGACTCGAAGTGGGAAGGAGGTTTGTCGCGTGTGACTCAAGGAGGTAGGTGGGTCGTTTGCGTGAGTTTTGGGTTTTCGAGTAGCTTGGTTACAGGAGTTATATCCTGTTCAAATTTATTTTAACAGCATTTTGAAATTTTTGGAAATTTAAAGGCAATCTAAATTATTAAACCAAGTTTTAAAACAGTTTTAAAAGATGTTTGAGATGTTTTAATTTAAAACCTTGTGTTTTAACAAGTTAAGTTAAATTTGTTTTAGAATAGTTTGTTTTTATTTAGTTTAGTATTAACCAGATTTTTATACTTTATGAAATGAAGTTTCAAATTTAAAGCAAATTGATGTTTAAACAAAGTGTTTAAATTAGTTTTATAAGGAATGAATGTTTGACTTTAAAAGAATTTTAGTTTTAAAGTTTAGATTTTTATAATTTAAACTTTTGTTTTAAAATAGTTTGTTTCAAATTTTCTTTTTTAAATGATAAAATAATGTTTTCAGATAAAATTGTATTTGAAGTAATTTAGAATGTGATTGAAGCAAGGCATTTAATTTAGATAAATTTGAAGATAATGATAAATTAAAGATGATGTTTTAATGTAAAACCAATGACAAGCTTTTGAATTTAAATTTAATTTTTAAAATGATTAATAAAAGTTAATGGAGTACGGTTTATATTAATCAATTTTTTGATTATAAAGGTAATTAAAGTAAATTACTTAATTAACTTAAATTGGTTAATGTAAGTAATTAAATTAAGGAATTAGTTAGTGTAATTAATTAAGTGTAATTAATTACTTAAATAAAAAATTAATTAATCAAGTTTAATTAATTTAGAAATAAATTAGTTAATAAGTAATTAAGAAGTTAATTACTTAATGTTTGAAAAGAATTATTTAAACATAATTACTTAATGAAATAATTAAAGCAATTAATTACTCAGTGTAATTAATTAAGTAATTGTGGTTAATTTTTGTTAATTAATTAAGTTTAATTAATTAAAAGAATTACTTAATGATGGTATTAAGTATAATTATTTAATGTAATTAAAAATGTGTAATTACTTAATGAAGTATTTAATGAATTATTACTAAATGTAATTAATTGAAGAAATTACTTAATGGATAGTAATTAAAGAGGTATAATTACTTAAGGGAAGTAATTAAGGGATAATTACTCGGTGTAATTAAAGGATTGATTAATGTAATTAATCAACGTGATGGTTTAATTGGTAAAGTAATTAAGGAAGTTAATTACTGATTGTGATTAATCAGGTTTGATTAATAATTGAAATTAAGTTACAATTAATATTTAAATGTAATTTTGAAATGATTGATTAATAAAGTAATTGGAGGGTCATTAATTTATGTAATTAATGAATAATTAATTGTTTAATTAATTAATAAATGTGATTAATTATAAGATAATTAATCAATGAAGTGAGAAAGAAGTAATTAATTAATTAATATAATTAATTAAGGGTTTATGTAATTAATTATTGTTAATTAACTAGAAATTTATTAAGACTAATTAATGATTAAAGATAAATTAATCTTTGTAATTAATTTAAAGGTTAATTACATAGTGTAATTAAAGAATAATTAATCTAGGTGACTAATTAAGAATATAATTAAAGAATAATTAATCTGTAATTGAAGATCAATTAATTGGATTATGAAGATGATTAAAGAATGATTAATTAATTAATTGTAATTAATTAATGATTGTTTAAGCAGGATTAGTTGTTTAGTTCTGAAGTAATTAATTTAATTTAAGATGATTAAATTAATTATAAAGGAATTTATGATGCCTGTTTGTGTATGATTGTTTGTTGAATATCTGAATTGGTTGATATCTATTGGATGATATGTTGTGATAGTCTATGATATGATATTTGATATATCAATGATAAAGGTGTGATATTTATCTGTGAATGATGCTTTGTGAATTCAATGTTTAAATTGAATTAATTTGTTAAACTTAAATTACTTGGACATTAAGATGGCGTTTGGATTCGATGAGATCGGGATCGGGTTTCCAAATTTGGAATTCCGAAAACCACATCGATCCAAGTTAAACGTTAGGTCATGAATCCAAGGGGAGTGCAAGTGAAGACTCGAGGTGTAAGAACTATTCGTCAGTATAACTCTGGGGGTGATTCCGAGATGAGTTTGACGGAAATAGTACTTACAGGTTCGAGATGGTGATTCAGAGTGCAAGGGTTATGGTCGTTAACTCTGAGGGTGATTCCAAAATGAGTGTAACGAGATAGTGCCTTCGGTTTCGTTCGAACCCGGAACGAACTTGTATGGATTGAATGTTTTCAGAACATCGTCAGGTGGACGATGAGCATTCTAAGATAAATGTGTCCTATAAAGGTAATCGCAGCCTCAAGCCTCATCAACCGGGAATGGCTAAAACAGGGGAGGTGCAGCAAGGCTAAGTGGGTCATGCCCAAGTAGGACGAGATTTACCCATGTTTAGAGGTCCCTTTTTATTTCGGCTGTGTGGGCGGTTGG
This sequence comes from Allium cepa, assembly GCA_030765085.1. Lineage (NCBI taxonomy): Eukaryota > Viridiplantae > Streptophyta > Magnoliopsida > Asparagales > Amaryllidaceae > Allium > Allium cepa. Next base: position 1,012,342,822 of record CM060928.1, read on the forward strand.
TCATGACAACTGCCGGGGTCGTCTTGTTCGAGATTGTCCAGTAAGGGATGGTTCCGGCCTTGTGTTGCAGGGGAGTTAGGGTGGCTCCTTGGTATGGTGATCTAGGCCACATACTGTGATGGGCGGTACCCCAGTAGCCCTGCCATTGATGGAAACCCATTCTTTCTATGAGACTCTACGGTTTTGTTTGTATTACCCACTTTTTTGGCTAGTAGCTGGAATTTAATAAATGTAGCAATTTCGGCTATTTCTTATTTACTAGAAAACCCTAGACACTATTATAATATCACTGGATTTCCTATCAAATGTTTTGGTTAGCGTAAGGTAAAAACTTACCCATGTTTATTTGTGGGAAGTCTTACGTGATACCTTTGTTTCCAAAGGATTTTTAAAGTTAAGCAACTTTTAACGTTTACTCACACCAGACCCCTGTATGACCCGAGTGTTTATTTTCTGTTTTATTAAACTCTTGGGTACTCATATTACGTATGAGTAGTCAAGTGATTCAGGTTTGCTTTGACAAGTTCTGGAGGAGATATGGAGCAGGTGGCTTCAGCGTGTAGATATATATATAGTGGTTCCGCTGTGTTTGAGTTGTGTCTGTTTCCTGTTATGTACTTGAGTTGTAATATCTAGACAGGTGTTATAACTGTCTAGTTTGTTTTGTATTAATTGTATAACTCTGATGTATATGATACTATGTAATATTATATTTGATTAATATAATTTATTCGTTCCGCTGTGAGATTCTGATGTTGTTTGGTTCTTTCTTTTCTCTTTTCTATCCCTTTCTTTCTTCTTAATGATGCGTCTTTCTGTGTTATGAAAGGTGGGTCATTACATTGTGGTATCAGAGCGCTAGGTTGAGCGAATACCTAGGCTCTGGAGTGGTGTCTTTCTTGAGAGAGCGTATTTGTAATTTTGACCTATATATATAATTATTCCTACCTATTTTTTTGGGTTACTTGTTCGGGTTTGCCAACACAAGTTCTAGAAGTAGGAGAGATAATGGTGTGTATAACACGACTATCAATGGAAGAAGTCCGGGTATTTGAGGTTGGGAGAGTATCTGTAAGGACAGTTTTGAGCATCTTGAGTAAGTTTGGCAGTTGGGTATATGGATTTCATCGATCTCTGAAGGAAATCTTTTAAAGGTTCAGAGTTTATCTTTGGAGTATAAGTTTGGATTGCGCTCGTGCGAGCGGATTCTCTAGAGTTTGGATCAGTTGGAAGAGCTGAAGCAAGTAATGGTATTTTGGCAACCATAGAAAGGAGTCTTATCTGTATTGGAGTGGGAGACTCAGTTCAGCTCGGTGTCTGTGCTTGGTCTGAAGCCGAGTTTCTTGAGAGGTTTCTGCTCATCTTGAAGACTCTTTTTGTGGAGTTGGTCGATATAGTTTTGGGATTCAAGGAGCTTTTGGATAGGAGGTCTGTGGTAGCAAGGGCAGCTCAGAGGTGTTGAATGTGCTATCAGGAAGATCTCATGGCTCAGCAGTATCCTAGAGGTGGAGTTCGAAAGCAGTTGTGTGGTCCGTTTCTTCGATGGTTCAGAAGTCTTTTGAGATTCTTCTGTTAGTGGATCGGGCAAATGGTGAAGGCTTGTTCCTTTTTCTTCTGGAAGCTCAGCTGGGTAAGGTGTTTCTGGTTGAGGTGGACCATTAGTTTCTTCTTTTGGAGGGCTTAAGCCGTTCTGTTATGTAAGAGGGAATAGTTTCTTTGGGATCCGAATTGGGTAGTATTAACGCAAAAGAGACTTGCGATGATTCGGAAGTTCTTTTAGTAACCTTGCTTTAGTTTGAGGCATCTCTAAAGATGTTGGAGCTATCGAGTGATTTGTGACTTTCTGAATATCTTCGAGGAAGTCAAAGGAGTTTGTCCACATCGGGAGATGGAGTTCTGTTTTGAACTTGGTTCTTGGATTTTCTGGTGGTTTGGCCTAGTAGAGAAAGATTCCAGGAGAGAGGATTTTTGTGAGCGATCAGGGTTGATTGGTTCTAGTTTTCCGAATGGATTTCTGTTGTAGTATTTATGACCAAATCGGATAGGTCATTAAGTTTTTATGGGATTTGATGGACAATGTTTCTTGATGAGTTGATCAAGTTTGTGTTTGTGTTCATCAAAAGCTTTCTCATCTTCTTCGGATCGGAGTTGTGCTGTAAAAGCATGGTGGTAGCTATCCCAGAATAGAAGCAACCTCAGATTCATCGAAGGATTTGTGTTTTCTTGGATTTAAGGTTTTCTTCAGGAAGTTCTTTCAGGATTTGAAGGCTTGGATGTCGAGAGCATCTGTTCTGTTTCCCAGAAAGGAGAAGCTAGTTTGAAGTTCATGATGCTCGTATGGTAGATTGGTGTTTTGGATTTCGATGGATTTTAGGAGAATCATCTTGTTGAGTAGAATCAGGAGGTCATCTCATTCTTGATCCATTTTTGATTTGAGAAGCATCTATGAAGTTTGGATGATCAAGAAGGATGAAGGCAGTCCAGGATCAACAGAGGTTATGGACAAGAGACGAAGAGATTCGGAATTCGAAGTCGGAGATTTAATTTTTGGATAAGTTTTCTCCGATCATAAGAGCGATGGATAAAATGGGAAGCTAGCTCAAGAGTGTATTGGAAACTTTCTGTTTCTCTTAAGGATAAGTGTTTGATCTATCACTGGTTTAGAACCAGCAGAACATGGAGATTTGGAAGTTGATCGGGCATGTCTATGGTCTGGTATCCTGTTTAGATGGTAGATCTGGATATATAGGAGTTCTAGATCTGAGTAGATCAGCTAGTTTAGATTCCATAGAGCGAGTATTCCGGTGTTTGTACCTGGGAAAATCAAGGAAATTCTATCTAGAATTTTGTCTGGATAGTTAGAATTGATTGTTTGAATTGGATGTTATGGTTTCTAGTATGGTTGATAGCATTTGTTGCTATTCTAGAATTAAAATATGTATGGAATTATTAAATTATCTTTGCTTTTAATTTCGGGGACAAAATTCTTTTAAGGGAGGAGGAATGTGATGTCCCTGAATTTTGGGCAATACTTATTTAATAATTTCCATTTATAATTTATTTTAAAATATTTTATAATGATTTATAATCTAATATAACCAAATATAGTATATTCAAAACTAATAATTAATCTAATTTAACAAATGTTATCTTTTTAAAAAAAAATCAATAATAATGATAATTTAATTTGAATGTTTATTCTTTTCAAAAGGATAATAATATATATCTAATTAATAATAATTAATATTTTTAAATTAATAAAAAATATATATTCAATTTGTAATGTATATATGTATACATTGTAAAAGGAATTTGGTTCAATTTAAATTTAATAAAAATATTTTCAAATTATAATATATATGTTATATATTGTGATTTGGAGTTCTGTTTTAAAATTCAAATAATTTCTGAAGCTAATATTTAAGATGTTCTATTTATAATGTATAAATATATTTGTGTGTGTATATATATATATATTGTAAATAGAAAAATAATGGATTAAACTTAAACAGAAAATATGTTTTCAAATTTATAATGTACATAAGTTTTTATAGTGATTTGGAAGATTTTCGATTTGGTTGAATAAAATGCTTTTCAGAAGCTACTTAAAATTTATTTTTATTTATAAAACACTTAAGGGAAAATCTATTTTTATTCAAAGAATAATAGCTTGAAATATAGTACATTATTATAAAGATTTAATTTGTTTTCTTTAAATTGATTTTTGAAAATAAATTTAGATTTTATATATAATATCAATGCTAGATAAAATAACTTTAGTTTAAATTTTTAAATAAAGTTTTTAAATAAATGTTTACTTTCTTCTTTTAAAACTTATTTGTAGGAAAGTATTTTTAAATAATTATAAATTAAACCACAAAGTTAAATACATTTCATAGTTATATATATAACATGAGTATTAGACTAATATAGTAATTAAGGCTTAATTCATTTATTAATAAGTAATTAATTTAATAACCACATTTTAAAACATATGGCATCATAATAACTTAGGGAAAATACACTTGTTACAAAATAATAAAAGGGCTTGACATTTGCAAATACATGAAGTTATTCATGTAACAAGTGGCAAATCCTTGTTTAAAGAAAGTTTTGTTTTTAATTAAAGTTTAAAAAGAAAAGATTTGTTTGTTTATTTTCTTCAGTTAAACCTTCTATAATTTTTCTTCAACTAAACTTAAAAAAAAAGAAATCAAATGCAACATTCAAGCTGAAACCAGAAAACAGAATTCAAATCTGTAACCTGAGAAAGAAAAAGAAATCTGAAGCTTGCAAACCCAGATCCAAATTACTACCAGAAAATCATGATTTCAAGTTCACCTGGAGGTCTACAGCAATCAACTTTTAGCTAATTCAATTTGAAGATTCAATCAACAGCAAAATTCAAGTCCAGGAAAATTAAAAAAAATGCAGTAATTCAAAAGCTATTCTCTGCTTCAAAATTAGGTGAGTAAATTTATTTTAAAAACAGATTTAAACTAAAATCTATGATGAATGCATGTTAAGCTTATATATATACATGGATGTGAAGGTTATATAAACATAATACCAATATTTGCATGTTTGATTTGATGATTTAAATGCATGTTTATTTAGCTGATTGAATGCCTGTAGATATGAAGTTTTAAAACTCCTGTTCTTATGCATGTTTCAGTTTCATAAAAAAATTTCTATATTCTAAATTAATCATTGATAATCATTAATCATTGAAAGAAATCTGATTGGTAGATTTGTGTTTAAAAATAAATCTTGAAATTTATATTGAACAATAAACTGTAAATCTTGAATTTACAGTGGAAAAACCAAAATTGGGTAAAAATCAAATTCAATAATTTAATCTTCTGATTATATGATCTGAATTGTTGTTCAAATTCATGAATTTTAAAATGAAACTTGTAATTTTTGAGATAGTGTTTGAAGAGAAATTGGGGGATTTATGAATTTGGGGTTTTGGTCATTTTCTGTTGAACTGCGTCGAAGGGGATGGTGAGCTTCGGCATGGAGGTGGTCTTGGTTCTGGGTAATGCAGAAAAAACAGTGGAAGATTTTTATGGCGACAGTGGTGGCCGTGGAGGGGGTTATTAGGGTTTAGTGTTTGTTTTTGTTTAGGTCGGAATCGTGTTGATTTCGTCGTTGTCATTGGCTTTGGGCGAATCGCATGGAGGGGGATCGCGTTGTCGAAGTGCAAGGTGGCTCTGGAAGTGAAGCCGTGGTCTCCGGCGTTGGGGTTCGCTGTTGACGGCGAACTTTTGGTTCGAGTGTTTTACAGGTTGAGGATGCTGTAGCCATATTTTGTTTCGTTGATGCTTTCTTCGATTTTGGGTGTCGAGGGGGTTGTCGTGGTCAGAGGTGACTTGTGGGGCATGCCGACATTGATTGTCGTCGACCGGCTCCGGTGTGTACGTGCACGTTCTCGGATTTGTGCAGCTGAACATTTTGGTTTGGAAAGACAGTTTGGTCATGGGTTTCTTCGATGGTTTGCTCGTGTATAGTCTCGTGTTTCGTTCGAGAGTGACTCAAAGTTGGAAGTAAGTTTGTCGCGTGTGACTCGAGGAGGTAGGTAGGTCGTTTGCGTGAGTTTTGGGTTTTCGAGTAGCTTGGTTACAGGAGTTATATCCCGTTCAAATTTATTTTAACATCATATTGAAATTTCTGGAAATTTAAAGGCAAACAAAATTTTTAAACCAAGTTTTAAAACAGTTTTAAAAGATGTTTGAGATGTTTTAATTTAAAACCTTGTGTCTTAACAAGTTAAGTTAAATTTGTTTTAAAATAGTTTGTTTTTATTTAGTTTAGTATTAACCAGATTTTTATACTTTATAAAATGAAGTTTCAAATTTAAAGCAAATTGATGTTTAAACAAAGTGTTTAAATTAGTTTTATAAGGAATGAATGTTTGACTTTAAAAGAATTTTAGTTTTAAAGTTTGGATTTTTATAATTTAAACTTTTGTTTTAAAATAGTTAGTTTCAAATTTGCTTTGTTAAATGATAAAATAATGTTTTCAAATAAAATTGTATTTGAAGTAATTTAGAATGCGATTGAAGCAAGGCATTTAATTTAGATAAATTTGAAGATAATGATAAATTAAAGATGATGTTTTAATGTAAAACCAATGACAAGCTTTTGAATTTAAATTTAATTTTTAAAATGATTAATAAAAGTTAATGGAGTATGGTTTATATTAATCAATTTTTTGATTATAAAGGTAATTAAAGTAAATTACTTAATTAACTTAAATTGGTTAATGTAAGTAATTAAATTAAGGAATTATTTAGTGTAATTAATTAAGTGTAATTAATTACTTAAATAAAAAATTAATTAATCAATTTTAATTAATTTAGAAATAAATCAGTTAATAAGTAATTAAGAAGTTAATTACTTAATGTTTGAAAAGAATTATTTAAACATAATTACTTAATGAAATAATTAAAGCAATTAATTACTCAGTGTAATTAATTAAGTTATTATGGTTAATTTCAGTTAATTAATTAAGTTTAATTAATTAAAAGAATTACTTAATGACGGGATCAAGTATAATTACTTAATGTAATTAAAAATGTGTAATTACTTAGTGAAGTAATTAATGAATGTAATTAATTGAAGAAATTACTTAATGGATAGTAATTAAAGAGGTATAATTACTTAAGGGAAGTAATTAAGTAATAATTACTCGGTGTAATTAAAGGATTGATTAATGTAATTAATCAAGGTGGTGGTTTAATTGGTAAAGTAATTAAGGAAGTTAATTACAGATTGTGATTAATCAGGTTTGATTAATAATTATAATTATGTTATAATTAATATTTAAATGTAATTTTGAAATGATTGACTAATAAAGTAATTGAAGGGCCATTAATCTATGTAATTAATGAATAATTAATTGTTTAATTAATTAATAAATGTGATTAATTATAAGATAATTAATCAATGAAGTGAGAAAGAAGTAATTAATGTAATTAATTAAGGGTTTATATAATTAATTATTGTTAATTAACTAGAAATTTATTAAGATTAATTAATGATTAAAGATAAATTAATTTGTGTAATTAATTTAAAGGTTAATTACATAGTGTAATTAAAGAATAATTAATCTAGTTGATTAATTAAGAATATGATTAATGAATAATTAATCTGTAATTGAAGATTAATTAATTGGATTATGAAGATGATTAAAGAGTGATTAATTAATTAATTGTAATCAATTAATGATTGTTTAAGCATGATTAGTTGTTTAATTCTCAAGTAATTAATTTAACTTAAGATGATTAAATTAATTATAAAGGAATTTATGATGCCTGTTTGTGTATGTTTGTTTGTGGAATATCTGAATTGGTTGATATCTATTGGATGATATGTTGTGATAGTCTGTGATATGATATTTGATATATCAATGATAAATGTGTGATATTTATCTGTGAATGATGCCGTGTGAATTCAATGTTTAAATTGAATTAATTTGTTAAACTTAAGTCACTTGGACATTAAGATGGCGTTTGGATTCGATGAGATTGGATCGGGTTTCCAAACTTGGAATTTCGAAAACCACATCGATCCAAGTTAAACGTTAGGTCATGAATCCAAGGGGAGTGCAAGTGAAGACTCGAGGTGTAAGAACTATTCGTCAGTATAACTCTGGGGGTGATTCCGAGATGAGTTTGACGGAAATAGTAGTTATAGGTTCGAGATGGTGATTCAGAGTGTAATGGCTATGGTCGTTAACTCTGAGAGTGATTCCAAAATGAGTGTAACGAGATAGTGCCTTCGGTTTCGTTCGAACCTGGAACGAACTTGTATGGATTGAATGTTTTCAGAACATCGTCAGGTGGACGATGAGCATTCTAAGATAAATGTGTCCTATGATGGTAATCGCAGCCTCAAGCCTTATCAACCGGGAATGGCTAAAACAGGAGTGTGCAGCAAGGCTAAGTGGGTCACACCCAAGTGTGACAACTTCCAAGGTGGTCTTGTTCCGGACTGTCCAGTAAGGGATGGTTCCGGCCTTGTGTTGCAGGGGAGTTTGGCTCCTCGGTACGGTGATCTAGGCCACGTACTGTGACGGGCGGTACCCCAGTAGCCCTACCATTGATGGAAACCCATTCTTCCTACGAGACCCTACGGTTTTGTTTGTATTACCCATTTTTGTGGCTAGTAGCTGGAATTTAATAGATGTAACAATTTCGGCTATTTCTTATTTACTTGAAAACCCTAGACACTATTATAATATCACTGGATTTCCTATCAAATGTTTTGGTTAGCGTAAGGTAAAAACTTACCCATGTTTATTTATGGGAAGTCTTACGTGATACCTTTGTTTCCAAAGGATTTTTAAAGTTAAGCAACTTTTAACCGTTTACTCACACCAGACCCCTGTCTGACCCGAGTGTTTATTTTCTATTTTATTAAACTCTTGGGTACTCATATTACGTATGAGTAGTCAAGTGATTCAGGTTTGCTTTGACAAGTTCTGGAGGAGATATGGAGCAAGTGGCTTCGACGTGTAGATATATATATATATATATATATATATATATATAGTGGTTCCGCTGCGTTTGAGTTGTATCTGTTTCCTGTTATGTACTTGAGTTGTAATATCTAGACAGGTGTTATAACTGTCTAGTTTGTTTTGTATTAACTGTATAACTCTGATGTATATGATACTATGTAATATTTTATTTGATTAATATAATTTATTCGTTCCGCTGTGAGATTCTGATGTTGTTTGGTTCTTTCTTTTCTTTCTTTTCTCTTTTCTATCCCTTTCTTTCTTCTTAATGATGCGTCTTTCTGTGTTATGAAAGGCGGGTCGTTACAATGCAGATAGTAAAATGGCACTAACTCTGTCGACGGGTAGATTGCTTGATAGAAATCAATTTGATGGCATCCTCCTTATGTTGTTGACAAAGTAAGTCAGAGAAATTATGTAGGGATATGTCTATTAAATCATGACAACAGTGGTTACACCGCATCCATCTGCTTGTATGATATCTTTTCGCCCGTTTTCAGGCCAGTAACAATCTACATCTTGCTCTTGTAGACTTGCATATATGGATTTATAAATTATTTTAGTCTCATGATAGTCACAGCAAATTTAATATGCCAGCATAAAGAATGTAAAGAAACATTCAGATAGTTGTAAATGGTAGTACAGTGTTTAAAAAATGGTGGACAAATTATGCGTACCAACTGCTGACGTGTATGCGTGTCTGATATTCTACTGTCTGACATCAAAAACAACCACCCAGCCTATTGACTTTGGATACGACGAGTGCACTGAGTCAAGGATAGCTGGCGGGATAGAAATGGGTTTAAAAATAACAACAATAATGGTTATATATGGTTAGAATCATAAGGCCGGTTAAGGGCAAACAAAAATCATAACATAGTGAAAAAATAGAACGACATATGCAAAAAATCATCGTCCTCCGAGTAGTCCACTCGTTACCATAGGTCCACCATAAAGTTTTTGTCAGTGATAATACTATTGTTATAATTAGGAATAAAAAATGTGTTGGATAGTTTAGTTACTTATAGAAGTATGGCATAACATTGCTAGTTTTCTATACCGTTGCACTATGCAGTCGAAAACATTTTTTGAGTATCATAAGTCGCCACATCCAACAGCTAATGCAGGAAATTAAATGAGTTCATAGAGAACCGCAGGTCGGAATGAGAAAAGTATACACTCTTTTTTTTACAAACCAAATATGTAGAAAAGATCCAGTTTTTATTTTTGGGGAACAAACATGTTAAAGAATAATGAGAGCATTTGACACCTGGTCTTTGGAAATAATGGTCAAACTGTGTGTATTGGTACCAATATTGAATGTTGCAGATACAAAGAAAGTTAAAAAAATGTGATATAGAATAATATATATGTTCAACTGTTAGCATCGTCTAACATAAATGTAATATCAATACATAAGATATGTATGCTTATATAAAATAATAAGAAAGTATAGCTAAATTAATTGCTTGTAGCAATTTATTATGAGACATGCAGCGTATCAGGAGAAACATTTCTAAACAACACTTATTAATAGTCCCCAAATGTCAGGTCCCTTGATTCCAAATTTATAAATGATGGGGGCAATATAGTGATTTAAGTCCGAAGTGAAGGTGCATCCTAATTTCAAAGACTAGTAAAGTGCATTTATATATGTATTGAAATGGTGCAGCATAAGTTGACTACCAATCTAGAACAGTTTCTTCTGCTAGCATATTCTTGATTTGAATATGCGCTAATATAACTGTATCGTAAGTTTATCGGCTATTTTGAGCAAAACCTCATGCCATGTTATAATAGCTTGAAGTCAGTAGTATAAAAAAATGTGGCTATTAATTACAATATGCAAACTTGCAAGCACAAGAGAGACTCATATTACAAACAATACAATATTCACCCATATGTGTAGGCAAATATTAGTATAAAAAAAAGGCTAGTATGTAAGTTGAGCACCAAGATGAACTTGCATTGGAAGTTGAATTCCTCATGCATTGTTTGTCCAATTGACATTAAGACCCCAAAGTAAGATCAAATTGGAAACAGTACAAAAAATAGAAAAGAAAATAGTCATGTATTTAGTCAATAAAAATAGACATGTTCAGAATGATCAAAACCATGAAAATAGGCACAACATCTACAGTTGGACCTATAGATTGGGTACTCATAAACCTTATTGTCATGCACCTACAGACTGGGTACTCATAAACCTTGTCTGTTGAGAAACAGCTCCATTATTTTGAGAGTTGGACAATAAATATTAAGCAGAATTAGCATTTAAACACATAGTTATTCATAGGGACTTGTGCAAAACTGATATCCCAATTGTATCTTCAGTTCATCATCCATGCGTAAATTAATAGTTAACTAACAGCAAATAAAACTAAAACATATGCACTCCTTTTGTAATTTTTCTTAACTGTAATGACCCGTAATTTTCGATAATTTAAAATTGTTAATTTAAAAAGATTTTTATGATTTAATATTGGAAGAAATAAAAATTGGTGGTTATGAATGAAATAATAATTAGAATTAAAGGTAACAATGTTAATATAAGTTGACTATTAACAAATTGACTAAAATCCCAACAAATGAAATAATGCAAATGTTATACTTGGCTATAAATGGAATATATGAAAACAAATGTAAGTATTGAACTGATCAATGAAATATCAAATATTTAGTGGTAAGTGAATTATAACATTTGATTGTAAGTAATAAACCCTTAAAAGTGTGATTTAAAAGTAAAAGGTTAACAATTATTATGTGTTACCTATTTATTTAGTCTGTTAAGTTAAATTGGAAATCAGTTAAGTGAATAGAATTAATTGTTACACTTATGTGATTCAGTGCAGTAACTGAAATTGTGGTTATGGTAAAATAAAATGAAATGTAAATTTATTCATACGGTAATAATTGTGTTGATAAAAGAATGAAACTGAGATAAATAATTAATTGGGACTTTAAATTTTAATTAATGTGTAAATTTGACAAAAATCAAATATAATGGAAATATAATAGTTAGTACAAATAAAAGATGGGAATTGGGATATATTTATGTAATGGAATGTAAAAAAAAGGTTAATTGTGTTACAGAGTAATAGTGGATTTAATATAAAGATTTGGAATTGAATCAAATCAATTTATTGGAATTAATTATAATTAACTGGATTTAATTACAGTGAAATTGAACGCCGCAGATTAGTGTAATATCCAACACTGGATTGTTATATAAATCTGTATTAATTCATTTTAAGTGCCTAAATGATTAAAAATGGTGAAATTGGTTAACTATCAAATTTTGAATTAAAAGTGAATTATTTAATTTAATATTAATTTATTTAATTAACTGAAATATAGCCATATTGGCAACTATCTCAGATTTTGATGAAACTAGTTTCATCGGATCCGTAATGGTGAATTATTATAGGATTTCAAGTTTCGTAGCGATCGGACTCGTCATTTGATCGTACGGGCTCGAAATGCCTAGAAATCAATTTTATTAAAATCAATTGAAATCAATTTGAAATATGCTGATTTTAACATAACTTCTTCGTACGATGGAATTAGGACTTTAAACCTATTCCATTGAGTTTGAAAATATTGAAAACATCTATTTTGATATATGGGATGACTCATTTTCGTTTCGGAGACAAAACGTGCTTTTTGGGTTATTTATCGTTCAAAATCCAAATCAAATCGTGTCCATTCATTCTATTTTTCTGATCTGCCTATAAATACTTCGTTATAAACCTTAATTGTTTCTCATTTCTCATTTCTCATTTCTATACGTACAATTCTTTTTGTTCCTCTTTTGCAATGGCAGAAACAAACCCCAATTCCCAAACCCTCAAACTCAATTTCAAAACCTATTCCGAAAATCGAACTAGTTAAGCTATATTGAATTATATATCGATTTTAAGCTCTTGACGAGCGCATCTCGGATCTTTAATTCATTTTCCAATTTGAACCTCTGTTTGTCCAGAAATTGAAGAACTATTCTTGGTCGTTCATTGATCGTCGATCAGCTTCGTCTAATCGACAAATTGAAGGTACGGTTTTGTGGAGAGGACCGTGCGTTGTTCATCGGTGTAGGTAGTTCAACGTTTCATTAGTCAGGTCATCGTTAATTTTCACCTAGGGTTTATGAAAGGCAGAGGCTGCTGCTACTTTGGGGTCGAGATCGTCAACCAGAGGGGGTTCGCATGGCATGGGGTGGAGCGCTGGTGGAGGCGCGACGTCTCGTGGCCTGGCGTTGGTGGCCATGGGCGAACATGACGGTAAGCCACGCCTGGATTCGATCATGTTCGGCTGTGTTAGGGTTTTGCTATAGAATTGCTCACTGACATGGCTTTCTTGGATTAGTTGGCAGTTGATTTTTTCTTTTTCTATTTTGAATTTTATAATTTGAATTCCAATATTCTAGTTTACGTGACTTTCACATACGAGTTTCGATTCACATGTAGTTTTTTGCGTTGGAATCATATTGGAATTCCGGATATTATAACACTAGTTTGGATGAATTCTGAGATCATTTGAATTTGAGCCCTAATTTAGATTTAAATTCGATTTAAATCCAAAGGTGAGTGTTTTAACCCACTCACAACTTCTAAAATTTCTTATGTTTGTTAAATTATATTTATGATGAGATTAGAAATTTATTTATGGGTGTGTGTTATATTTTAAATCATCATCTCAGTTGATTTGAATTTATTTGAATTAAACTGTTATTTAATTTATTATTGAATATAAATTGCCAATTAAATACCTATTGTTGATTATCAGTTCTATATTAATATTTATTGATTGATTTGGATGATGATTGTGATGGATGTATGCCTGTTGATATTGGATGAATGGATGTTGTGTTTTATATCATTATAAACTGCAAGTTCACTATGGGTTGAAATGATACATACCCGAATGATCTGTAGATTAGGGAAAAATCATTATGGGTTGAATGATCGACTCGAGCGATTTGATGGATTTTAATATTAATTCGGGATTGCGGTTTGAAATGATATATAACCCTAAAATTTAAATTATGGATTGAAATGATAAATATCCGTATCACTTGACCCTAGGGTAGAGAATTATATACGGACACCGGATTGGCTAAATTAAATGATTTTAAAATCCTTAATTTTTGAATTTAGTTAAATGATAGTTTGAGATAAAATTTGATTTATATAAATTGAATTATTATTGGAAAATCAAGTTTTACATTGAAATGTGAATTGGGTTAAAGGAGTTACTTTAAGAAATGAATTTGAAGGTTTAAAGTTAAATTTGTAAATATAAATGAAATTCTATCGAAATTGAGCTATTGAATTTGTTTCAAATGATAACTTTGAAATATTTTGAAATGGGAGTAATTCGAATTGATATTTGAACATGGATTGAAAATGAGATGAAATTCAATAGTTTATTGAAACTAAAAATTGAATGTTTGAAATTTGGTTTGTTGATTTGGAAATTGAAATTGGTCCAAATGTGTTGAAATGAAATGAACAGTTTAATTTGATATAAATTCCAAATTCATATTTTAATATAAACTACTTTAAAAATATATTATTCTAAAATTTCTAATTATTAAGATTTTCAGATTTATTAACTATTTAACCAATATTAACTATATAAATTATTTCGATCTATTTTACACCAAGTTAATTTATTTTAAACTAATTAAACCATTTTGATTTATTTTAAATATAATTAACCTATGTTAAAGCTATTTAATCTATTTTAATTATATTTGATCTAATTTAAACCTGTTTAACTATCTTAAATTAATTTAAAATTATTTTAACCTATAATTAAACAATTTTAGAGTATTTTAACTATTTATAACTATTTAAACTAATTTCTAAATTTCCAGACTAAGTGACGTGGAAGCGTTTATATTCAATTCAATTGGTTTAAAAGAGAGCAAGTTAATGATGTTATAACCTAAGTTGGGATTTAACTGTTATAATAAATTGAAAATAATGATTTTAAAGTAAGGATTTAACCTTGGAAATATGATTTTGGAAGAAATTATGACTTTTGAAAGGAATCTGAACTATGATTTGAAAGTGAATACGATTTGAAAGTGGATATGATTCGAAAATGAATATGATTTGAAAGTGAATATGATTTGAAAGTGATATGGTTTGAGAATATGATATTTTGATATCGATTGTGAATCACTTTTTAAATGTAAAAGAACCATCTGATGTGTAATAAGCGATTGGTTATTGAAGAGACTGGGATCGTATATTGTCGTACTCTCTGCCAATACTGAAAACCTCTTTAACAACTGTGTATGCGGTGGAGATTCCAGAATAAAGTAGGATGGTTGGCGACGATCCTATATGAGGTATATATATGGATCTGACTCCCATGAGTTAGCTTAAGGTGGCTAAAATAGAAGCAATCGACGGGCCAAGTGAGGTCATTCCTCCGATCAGTCACACTCCTTCGATATTATATTCCGACTTTGTGATTGATTTGGTGGCTACCCTTGATTTTGATTTGGGAGCGTGTTCCGAGGGGGCGGTAGCTGCGGCTATGCGTTACCACCAGGCCGGATGTGTAACAGGTATATATACACTGGCATTGCCTAGTTGTGTCATGTCACATACCTTATCGAGACCATTACGAGTTTGTTTTGTACCATACCTATGGAGTGCCTTCTGATGACGCCCGGTACGGAGGAGATTACGGCACTGTATAGACTATGGGAATATATAAAGTGTTAAGGGGTATATGGGTAACGTCTTAACGCTATTTTGATACATTTATTTTACTGTAGACATATTATAATAGCGTATTTGATATATCTTTGTTAATTAAATCTGAATTGATACTTTTCTTTTAATAAATATCTAATTGGTAAATTTTATCTGTTAAAATAAATTCATTGTTAACTATTTATATATGTATATACTTGTATATATTGTAAATAGTTGAGCTTTGTTTTTTTTTAAAAGTTTAACTAATAAATTATGTTTCAGATTCTAATATACATTTTAGTGAATTGGAAATTATGTTTTATATAAAATAAACTTTTCAAAGCTAATAAATAAATAAATATGTGATTTTAAATACATAAGATAAATGCTTAAATAGTTTGAAACTTATTTTAACTTAAGTTAAAATTTAAATTTATTAATAAAAAGATTTTTTTTGTTTTCTTTTTAGTATAGCTTGATAAAAATATGAATTTAAAAGTATATATGAGTTTTAATGTAATTTTTGTCAAATGGCACATTAATAAAATATGCAGTTTATAACAAAAAGATAAATTCTTTTATAAATCAGTTCAAATTGATAAATATGTTACTTTTAAATAATGTTAATAAATAAAAATACAAGACTATAAGATAAATTGGGGAAAATATATAAAGTAAGTACATTGGTTAAATTATAATAACATAAAAACTTTAAAGTTCATTTAGTTTTCAAACAACAAAATAAAAGAAATAACATTCACAAACATTTCAAAATATAATAACAAGACAACAATTAATCTAGCAACAAATAAATTTTCAAGTTTGTGAACAATCATAAGAAAAACTGCAGCATATACAAGTTTAGTACAAACAAGGTTGAAAATGTGTGCAGGCTGAGATTTAAAAAAAAAACAAATATATATATGAAAGCTTGCTAGGGAAGATAGTGTAATGTATTCTTAGACAAACAAACAAAAGTAATAAATGTAAATCTTTCTAACATAGTAGACTTCATATCAGCCTCTAACAAATAAAATATCTCTGTTTTATTGTACAAAGATCATGATATTATAACCTGTAAATGCAAGTATATATCAACTTTTCTTCATATCAGTTCGAGCATCATCTCTGAGAAAAACTAAGATATATATACCATCAAAAACTTGAACATCTTCATACAATTAATGCAAACCAGAATCTCCATCTCTGCAAATCTGAAATGTTCATACTTGAGTATCTTCTTTCTAAAATCTGGAGTCAAACTTGTGTATCTCTGGAACCTGTAAGCTGCACCTTGTCAAACAAAAATCTGCAAGTATGAAATATGAAAACATCTTAGTACAAATGGAAAATCTGAAAATATCTTTATTTATATTGTAGTGTCTGCAAATACTAAATAGTGTATACTAATACAAAGACATAACCCTTTAATTAGCACATATTTCTGTCTGAAAATATCTTCTAGCCGAAATATTTATCTTAGCTCAGATTTACAGTACCTTATTACCAATAAAAATAAAGCAAATATTTTATCAAGTTAAAGCTTACTCAAGAAGACAGCTTGTTTAAAGTTATATATATATGTATTCATCACTTCTTATCTTTTAATTCAGTCATTAAACTTATGAAAGCAAAGCCTGAGAAAAAGCAAAGTAATATAAACAAAAAAAACTGCATATTTTCAAGCTTAAATAAAGGTCAGGAAGCAAGAAGAGTTACAGGCATTCAAAACTTCATATGACTGTCTTCTGTCATCATCAAATTCCTCTGTTCAACTGTGATTTATTTTGGTGAGTAACCTCATATTTAATAACTTAAATTTCAATCTAGTTGTATGATTAAAATCTGAGACTTTGCTTTGAGTGAAATAGATACATGTATTGATGAATAAGCCCGTGCATATATACAGGATCCTCAAGGTATAAATTGAAACTGGAAGTGTTTGTATATGCTTGCTCTTTGATACTCTGGAAACAAAAACCTTACTTTCAAAAATCATTTACACCTTTGCTGATTGATGAATGAACTTAAGATTTGAAAAAAAGATGTTTGTAACATTATAAACTAAGTTTAAGAATTTAGATAAGATAAAAAGAACTTAAAATTTTTCTCTGGAATCCAAATCTCTGAGCAAACTCTAGATTGACCAAATTTCGACTATCACCGATCATTGATACAGGTATCTAACTAAAATCAATACGGGAAAATATGATTTTTAAGGTAGGTTTGGGGATTTTTAAGGGGGTATTACGAGAGCAGTTTGTGTTTTACTGTTTGAGGCTTTTAAAGTCGCCGTGGGTGATCAAGTTGATCTGGAGGGTCAAGCTTCTGTGTGGGGGCGGAGGAGGCTACCGTGGATCAAGGAAAAATGGTAGGTGGCGGCGCAGTGGGTCGTGGAAGCGGGGCGTGGGTTTAAAATTTGTAAACCTAAATTTTACTATGTCTTGAATTTTGATCACCGCGGCCAGTGCAGGCGATCGAGTGGCACGTGGTTTTGAGGGGAGGTAGAGGGGAGATGGTTGATGTCGCGGCCGGAGTTTGGTGGCCTCCGATGGTCAGGGTGTCGCGCACGTGGCGTTGACAGGTTTGGGGAGGGAATGGAGTTGTGTTTCCAGGTTCTATTTTTTTTTTCTCATATTTGATTTCGCGCGCGCTTGGGTAAAAACTCGGAGTAGTTCGTTGTTTTTCATGGGGAACTTCGTGGGTTTACTCGAAGTAAACCAGAGGGGGGCTCGGGCCGTAGTATTCAGGTTTTATAACCTGTAACAGTTTTTAACAGTTTTGAAATCTTGGTTTTAAATTTAAATCAAAGTCAAACCTAGTTCTAAAACAAGTTTAAATAGTGAATTTAGGTTAGTTTTGTAATAGAGTTGGAAAAAAATAAAGTTCCATAATTTAAATTATTTTAATAACTTAAAAGTGCTTAATGCTTAAGTGTATTCAAGAGAGTTGAATTTCAAAAATGAAATATAAATTGTTAAGAAAAGATTTAGACAAGTTAACTCCGAAATTGAAAACCAGGACTTAGATTTGAAATTCTAGATTTGGAAATAAAATAAAGTTTTATAATTTAAAATGATTCAAATAAGTTTCAACGCTATTAAATATGTGAGTTTAAAAGGGGTTTTGGAAGAAAAATTTGTTTTAAACTTTATTAAGGATAAAATTGGAATTTATTTACGAAGTAATTTGAAATAGATGTTTCTATAACATTTTGAAAGTGAAAATTTAGTCAATCATAAGAATAGTTACTTTAAGTAATGAAGACTTAGAATTTATATGCATTAACCTTTAAGTTAGTTAAGTATGAATAATTAATGATTGATATTATTTAAATTAGTAATTATAAATCTAAATGTATTAATCAAAGTTGAATAATGAATTAAGTAACTAATATGTGATTAGGAACCAAAGATTAGATTTTTATTTAAATTAATAAATTTTAGTGGTTAATCAAACTTATAATTAACAATGATAAATAGAAGAAAATAATTAAATAAGTGTTGATGAAGATCATTAACTAGATTATTTTATAATTAATGAAATTGATTTTTAATAAATTAATTGGATTAATTAATTCAATAATAATCATTGTAATAGTTTAATTGTAATTATTTATTTGGAAAGTAATTAGAAATTAATTACTTATTAATTGTGTAAATTGATTTAATTTAAGTTAATTAATTTAGTATAATTAACTGATATTTTGGAAGTAAATTACTTAGTGAAGTAATTGATGAAATCATTGGATAATGGGAAATGGAAGTAATTGGAATATAATTACTTGAAATTAATCAAGGGATTAAGCTTGTTATTGAGAAGTAATTAATTAAGAACGATTAATTACTGTATGTTATTAATCAAGAGGGTTAATATTTGTGTTTTGAAGATTTGTATTCTTTAATATAATTAACAAATGAAAATGTAATTAGAAATCATTAATTAATATAATTAATGATGGGATTAGAGATTGATTTATTTGAGAATAATAAATCAATAAGATGATTAAACGGTAATAAATCTATATAAATGAAATTAATTAATGGATTTATTCAAGTTTAATTTCTGTAAATAAATTAAGGAAAACTACTGGAATGCAACAAAGGATATTTATATCAAAGATGATTAATTTGAATATATAAGTAATTTATGATAAGATATAAATTAAGTTAATTAATTTTAGAAATCATTTGATGATTTGGTATGTGTAATTACTTAGTGTAATTAATGAAGTATAATTACTTAGGAAAGTAATTAGATGATCATTACTTGATGAAATTAATACAAGATAATTTGTAAGTGAAGTAATTTGGGTAATTTCTTTTGTAATTAATCAAAGGATTAATTTATGTAATTAATTAATCATGGGATGATTAATAAGTAATTAAGGGTAGTTAATTACTGTTTTGTTATTAATCAAGGGTGATTAATAATTGTGTTTAAATAAAGATTAATCACTTAATGTAATTAATTTAAATAAAGCAATTTTATATAAATTGGAGATCATTAATTAATATAATTAATGATGTAATTAAAAATTGTTTAATTAAGGAATAACTAATAGGAAGTAATCAAATGTTAATCTGCTATGAATGATTTAGAATAATTCATTTAAGAAATTAATTAAAGACTAAATTACTTCTTGTAATTAGAGAATGATTAATTAATTTGATTTATAATTAATTAATGGTTGCGAGAGCAGGATTTATGAAATGAATGATTAATTTAATTTATTTTAAATTAATTAAAGATGGAAGTAGTTAATTTAATTCATTTTAAATTAATTATAGATTGTGATTCATAAATCATTGCTGATGGATGATATTGATATTTCATGGTTGGATTGTGATCTCAGATATGAGATGGATAATATCTATGAGATATGGATGTATGGTTTAAGTATGATAATATTTAATTATCTGTTTGGCTCATGATATTAATTATCTATTTGTGATAATGTGATTATCTATTATGAGATGTGAATTATCTATCTGTGCATATTGATAATATTGAATTCACTGTTAAACTAAATAGACAACTTGGCCTTAAAAGACACGTTTTGGATTTCGATGAGACCGGGATCGGTTTTCCTTATTTGGAACATCCGAAAACCACATCGATTCCAAATTAACGATAGGTCGTGAACCTGAAGTGAAGATCAAGATTCAGAATGCAAGGGTTATCGTTGTTAACTCTGAGGGTGATTCCAAAACGAGTGTAACGAGATGATGCCTTCGGTTTCGTTCGAACCCGGAACAAACTTGTATGGATTGAATGCTTTCAACACATCGTCAGGCGGACGATGAGCATTCTAAGAGATATGTTCTATAAAGGTAATCGTAACCTCAAGCCTCATCAACCGGGAATGGCTAAAACAGGGGAGGTGCAGCAAGGTTAGGTGTGTCATGCCCAAGCAGGACAAGGATTTTCCCCTGTCTAGATGTCCTTTTTTATTCGGCTGTGTGGGCAGTTGGTCTGCAGCCAACTGCGGGATTATCTTGTTCGGGACTATTCAGTAAGGAATGATTCCGGCCTTGTGTTGCAGGGGTCGGGAGTGATCCTCGGTACGTTGATCTAGGCCACGTACTGTGACGGGCGGTACCCCAGTAGCCTTGCCATTGTATGGAATCCACAATCCAATAAGTGCCAACGGTTTTGATTGTATTACCCACTTTTGTGGCTAGTAACTGGAATTTAATGAATGTAACAATTTCGGCTATTTTCTATTTACTTGAAAACCCTAGAACTATTATAATATCACTGGATTTCCTATCAAATGTTTTGGTTA
The DNA here is from genome assembly GCA_030765085.1 of Allium cepa. Taxonomy (NCBI): domain Eukaryota; kingdom Viridiplantae; phylum Streptophyta; class Magnoliopsida; order Asparagales; family Amaryllidaceae; genus Allium; species Allium cepa. The sequence goes on from CM060928.1 coordinate 1,012,363,847, forward strand.
GCGTAAGGTAAAAACTTTTCCATGTTTATGTGTGGGAAGTCTTACGTGATACCTTTCTTTTCAAAATTAAGCAACTTTAACCTGTTACTCACACCAGACCCATGTCTGACCCGGAGTTTATTTCTGTTTTCCTAAACTCTCGGGTACCCAAATTTTTACAGGTAGCCAAGGGATTCAGGTTGGCTTTTGACGAATTCTGGAGGAGCAATGGAGCAGGAGGCTTCAACGTTGTAGATATATATAGTTCCGCTGTGTTGGTATCTCTGAGTGTTATTGTTTGAGTTGTATTGTATTGAGGTGTATTAACTAGACAGGTGTTTATAACTGTCTAGTATGTGATGTATTATCTGTATAACTCTGATTGATGTTATATATTATGTAAATACTTATGTGATTAATATAATTTATTCGTTCCGCTGTGAGATTCTGATGTTGTTGTTCTTTCTTCTCTATCTTTTCTATTTTCTCACCCTTTTCTTTCTTTAAAAATGATACGTCTTCCTGGGCGTAGGAAGTCGGGTCGTTACATACATAGTAGATAGTTTAACGGATCCTTAGGATATGTGAATCTCGGATATCTCTTAAGTCACTACACTCACGTTAGACACTGGATAGGAGATGTCAAACCCCGTAAACATCTCTGATGCCATTCCACTCATATTTATTTACCATTGGTTTAACTCACATAAGATCTTTTAGTTCTGACTCGAGTGTTTTGTCTTTTCAATTCACTCGGGTCAGCCTGAGCATTTCAGGGTTTGAAGACCTTACTCCTGGAGGACGAGGACGATTACTATTATTATTTATTATATTATTTCACTGCGTTCATACTATTCCGCTGCATTATTATTCATCTCTGTTGTATGTAACTCTTATTCTATGTTGTATAAATAAAATCAAATGTTTTATAAACAGCTTCGTGAACTATTATTTGGTTATTATATTTTATCATTCCGCTGCGAGATTCTATTTTTTTCCTTCTTTGCTTTTTCTTATTTACCCCATAACAATCCGCTCTTCTATATGGTTTGAGTCTGACGTGTATGGTTTATCATCGATTTAAACTGTCTAAAAAGGCAGAATGTTACATTAAATCAAACTATATATTTATCCCTACTACATGCAATATTAGTCCGAGTTTGGTTGGGGGCCGGTGGATGTGTTTTCAGCCCCATACTGTACGAAATGCTTTCCCCTCTCTTATTTTCGCCTTATTATCACAATTTCCACTTTAACTATACCTGAAAATTTTCTTTTATTATTTCCTCTAATTTCATTGCGTCATTAACCAGTTCGTTGTTATTAGTTTTCTTCAATAATTCAAATGACGATGGTTCTAAAATAGCATCCTATATATGTGATATCATGATACACCTAAAATTAGGATACTCATAGACAAATTATTTCTGCAGTGAAATTAAAAGGAGGTCTATGTACAATATAAATGGCAATGTTCTATTATTGAAATAATCAAATCTCAAACTCTGACCATTGAATGTGGTATAGAGAGATCAAAACCTTAGAATGAGCATAAGGGAACTCATAGTGACATATGCAGTCTAAAATTCAAATATTTAGAAAATCTTATAAACTAAAGTTTATTAAGGAACGTTTAAACGCTAAGCATACGCATAGAACTTAATTTTTAGGAAAAGAAATATGGGCGCTAAAGCATCTTTACTCGTGCTTCACTTAAGTTGAAAAGATGATTAACTGCTTTTAAGCTACAGTACGGAAGTGCATATGTTTCAAAAATTAAAAAGGGAAAGGACTATGAAAAATTGTAACCAATTCCGCACGCACTAAAAAATTGAGCGATGACAGAGCAAGGCAAGTTGAATGTAGTTTCAATTCTTAAAGCAGCATGCCATGAATTCAATTGTGCAACAATCGGTATAACTTCCATTTAAGCAGCTCAAACGTTGGTCGCATGTACTGCGTTAAAACAAATTAGTAACTTGTCCACTCAGATTTTAATGTAATTTATGTTGATATTCCTTGTTTACAGGTAGCAAAATAGTTACCAATAACATTGTAGTAAAAATATATCAAAGAATAGAAAAATGAAGTAAATAAGGTTAAAGTATATGTAGATAAACTCATGAATAAAATTGAACTATATCCAAACTCTATCCATAATCTATGAGACATCAATAGTGTAAATCAAGCATCTAATGTAAATGAGGAGTTACTGATAATAAGCGGAGTAAAAATTTAAATTCATCGACTACAAAAAATAGTTAGCACTCTAGTGTGATGATAAAAAATAATCAATGAATGAAAAGTTGAAGTCCATAGAAAATTATATTAATAAATTAGCTAAAGCATTTTGGATAAACCGTAAATGTTTGAATATGCAAATTGACAATAAACCAAGAATTCACTGTTAAAAAGTGAAGTATGAAGCTTAGAAATACGGAATTTGAAACTCATGGATAATATTTTAAATAAAGATTAAGAAAGTACAAAATATTTCTGAAAACATCAATTTTGTATGCTTGTCTGTTGAGAAACAGCTCCACTAGTTTGAGAGCTGGACAACAAATATTAGCACAATTAGCATTTAAATGCACAATTATTCAAAGGGACTTGTGCAAAACTGAGATCCCAAGTTGTATCTTCAACTCATCATCCATGCATAGATTAACTGTTAATAAGAAAAAGTGAAAATGAGACATATGCACTCCTACTGTCGTTTTGCTTAACTAAACTATAAATTTATCTGTACTACATGCAACATTAGTCTGAGTTTGGTTGGGTGCTGGTGGATGCGTTTTCGTCCCCATATAATATGTATGTAATGCTTTCCTCTCTCTTGTTTTCACCTTATTATCACAATTTTCACTTTAACTATACCTGAAAATTTTCTTTTATCATTTCCTCTACTTTCTTTGCATCATTAATTAGTTCATTGTTATTACTTTTCTTCAATAATTCAAATGATGATGGTTCTAAAGTACCCTACTCTATTTTGAAGTTATAGTAAAAATAGCAATGGCTCATAATTATATACAAAAATTAAGCATGTAAACAATTTAATAAGAATTTCATAGTTTAAACAATTAAATAAAACCATTAAAATTATTTTTGAGATTTTACAATAATTTTTGAAAGTAGAAGTCACCACCGCTAGTTAGAAACATTAAACAGAAAATGATGATCATGGCATAGAAGTGAACGTGTTGATTCTTTTTAACTTTGTCTGTTGTCATAATAAGAAAAGATTATACCTACATGAATTATGAAACACTCTTGAAATAACATTTGGTAGAAGCATGCTTTTAAAATGCAGTAAGAACCAAAAGTGAACCATGTTATTTACACAAAATTTAAATACTAACTAACCAACCAAATCTCATTTTTACTAATAAAAAAGTATATAATGAATTTTTTGCATTTTCAGTTATTTTGATATTGAAACTAACTATTGCAATATTACAGAATTGATGTTTCCAATTAAGATTTGGGAATAGAAAGTAAACTCGATAGAATTTGGGTAGCTTCTTCAATGGGATGAAGTTTCGGAGTCTTGTTAGTCGAATTGACATTACAATGATGTTGGCAACCCCCTATTGAATTGGAAAGAGAACCCAACTTTCAAATGTTCGTGGTATAATTTGTAGCCAAGAATACAGGATAGTCGTAGAGCAATTTTGCTTACTACACTCTATACAACCGTTCCAACCAAGACTAAAATTTGTTTTGCACACCTCTTATGGAACCTCCAACATGTCAGAGAGTCCTTTCAAATTCATATAACTCAAAATATTTACTGATATGCAGTATATAAATATTTGAAGGATCCACTAATAGGTCCAAATTGTTCACAATAGCAATACAAAATGAGTAGCAATACAAAATGTTCCCAAATTTAATGCAGTCATTAACAGTGAATAACAGCCCAAATCTAAATTATAGCAACTAATTAATGAGAAGATAACTATTATTTAATCATTTACAATCTGATGAAAAATAATCTTGGAAATTCAGAAAATTAATTACCTCAATCGAATAGGATGAACGTGTATATCCAATCAAACTAAGAAACCCTAAATCTCACAAATTGGCAGATGCATTAGGGCAGGGGAACGTGACCATAGAGTAATGAATACAATGAGGATTTCACAAAGATTGCTTGTTGTGCTGAATAGGAAAATGAAATAACAGAATGAATAGTGGGTAATAGTGGGAAAGCAGTTTCCGGTATTGAGATAGTGGGAGTGCAGTTTTTGGGTATTTTCAAGGGAAATAAAGGTTAAATGAACAATGATTATTCATTTTGAAATAAAAGAAGAAAAGTGCTGCCACGTTAGCTTGGGGAAGTTCCTCCTTTAATATAAAGTAATAGATTCTTCTGAAAGCGGGAAAATATTCGACGAATCCTTAGCTTTTTTTAACTATAAGGATGTATATCAATTTTTTTTTTTCATTTTCTCTCCAACTCCAAATAATTATTTTCAAAATCCTGTAATTTAATCACTTTATGGTCATGCTTCTAAACTTCTTTCATTATTTACATTCAAATACATACTTTTTAGCAAGTTGTACATTTATTTACAAATCTTTTCTCAGTTCTCTCCTAATATTTTACAGTAAAGCTCATATATTAAATTGTTTTCGTAATCCAATTTTAAACTAATTGATAAACTCGTCAACTAATACTTGTTAATACATTAAATAAATCCTAAAAGATACCAGTTTCAATATGTATAACATAGGCGCATCATCGAACCGGTATAATTATTTTTTGATGTGGCTACGTGTTTGTGTATGAGCGTTTAATGACATCTCAAACGGTGCAATACCACATTAGTCCCTTGATTTCCAGCACAAGTTCTGAATTGAATAATATGACTAGTGAAAGAGAAAGAATGATATATTATTTAATTCGAAGCATGTAGTAAAAATCAAGGGTCTAATGGGGTGCGGCACTATGTCATTCACTGCTCCTTATACATATGTATACATATACATATATAAGTATGTATACATACATACACACAAACACACACACAAATATATATATATATATATATATATATATGTATGTATGTATGTATGTATGTATGTATGTATGACGACAAAATAGAGGTTGTTCAATTTCAAAAGCATAGAAAATTATAGTTTATGAGCATAGTGAATTCAAAACCACATACGACAACATGCCATTGTTTTAAAATGCAAAAGCATATATGAGGAATTTTTAGGTCCATGAGGCGAAATATTGGGTAGAAGGGTTTTGAAAAAATATAAAACACAAATCATATTATATAATGAAAATTGACAATATAAATTAACCTATGCAAAAAATAAAGGATAAATCATTCAGGTCTAACTTTGAACAAGTATACATTTATTATTATTAGTAAATAGCTCGAAAACATATGATTCTATTTTTGGTTTCGAAAATTTTATTTGGAGATTCCACGAAATTCCAATTTTGATTTCTTCTGTCAATTCAAATTGATCCGCAAATTCTACTTTCAGATTCAATAAATCTATTAAGAAGTTTTCTTTAAATAGTAATGGAAAATTTTATTACATAGCTTGTCATAATCGTTTCAGAAACAATCTTACTTAATCATGTCGATATTAAAACTGAAAAGTAAAAAAGAAAACATTAATTTCTATTTTCTAAAATGTTTCTTTTATTTTCCATTGAATAATTAAGCTAATAACTTCTGTTAGTGTCAATATTTAAAGGGTAAAAAAGATCGTTGAGTCGCATGCCTTAGCCTTTTAAGGCATGTGAGATATATGTTTTGTACGCTTTGTATGTTTTAAGATTTTGTGGCATAAACTTTAGAGGTAAAAAGCATTTTGGGAAAACCTCAAGACGTTTTATCTTTCATTTTCTAAAGACGCTTCTCGATGTGAGTAACTAGGTAGAGTTTGTAAAATATGCAACATGTTCAATAAACTGAATTCCACTCATCCATCTCAATATTTATTTAAAGAATTTATAACGATGAACCTTCAAGCAAATTACAATAAGAACTGTAAGCAATTGAAACAAAATACTTGTTAAACTAACTCGAAGAAGTTGTCCATTCTTAATACCGAAACTTCAAAGTTGTTGGTCGATAATCTAGTTTAATTTTTTTAATGTTATTTACAGTAAAATATTTGAAGTTTGCAAATCTAGAAAATGAAAAAGAATTGTTATACATTAATAAAGTAGAATAATTGCCTTCATGTATGAACTTTTATGACATATCGCAATTAAGATACAAGAGGAGAACCAAAACAAGAATAATATCAAATGAAATTTAATCGATGTTTTATCAACAATGCCGCAGAACCACCTAACATTATAAATCCATATTGATCTCTTTCAAGTTCGATAAAATTGATTTTTGGCAAAGTCAATAACATAAAATTTCGATCTCGGTCCACTACCAATGTTCTAAGGTAATCGTCGTTTAAGGTAATAATCGGAAGTGATTGAACGTTCAATTTGCACTTTCATTATATCCCATCCTACCATAGACTACTAGCTTTGCATCTAGGATTGCATGTTTAACAGTTTGCTCAAACATACATTTACCACAAATTATGCTTTGTTGAATTTATCATGTCTTCTTGGTGTAGGTATTTTTTTGATGTTATCATGTTTAACATTATCATTTTTATGTATTGTTTCTGAAAATGGCAGGTCAAACTGAGAAATTTTTATTTTACAGTCAGTGCATATTTACTTTTTAATGCGTAAATAGTCAGTGCATATTTACTTTTTAATGCATAAACAGTCCGTGCATATTTACTTTTTAATGCATAAACCATATTTCTGAGAATGTATTATTTCATTATTGTTATACTCATCCTATATGAAATGGAATGCTATCCACAAACTATCAATTCTTAAAGCATAGCTGAGTGAATTCTATTAAATAATAATAAAATATAATGATAATTACTACTACTACAGTAGCAAAAGACCATTCTACAACATCGTAAACTAAAAGAACCAATTGGCACGATACGCAATAATAGCAAAAGGTGAATTTCAATTGTGAGCTCCTTACTTATACCACACTCAATACGAAATGAGTAAAGAATATTTGGACCCTGCCATTTTTAGGCTATAAGATACATTTCGGCACTTAATTCTTAGAACAACGACAAAATGATTGCTTACATGTTCTACTTATATTCAAAGAGCATGAATAAAGCAATAAAACAGAGGTTGTTCAATTCCGAAAGCGGTAGAAAATTTAGTTTATGAGCGGAGTGAATTCAAAACCACATACAACAACATACCGTTGTTTTAAAATGCAAAAGCATATATGAGGCGTTTTCAGGTCCATAGGGTGAAACGATGTGGCATAAGCTTTTCGAAAAAAAATAAAACACAAAACATATAATACAATAAAATTTGACATTTTAAATTAACCTATGCAAAAAAGTATCGAATAAATCATTCAGATCTGATTCAAAACAAGTATACATCCATTATTGTTATTATTTAAAGATTAAAAATAAATAACTCTACTCTATATGGTTCCATTTACGGTTTCAAAAATTTTATTTGGAGATCCTACGAAATTCCAGTTTTGATTTCTTCCATCAATTCAAATCGATCCACAAAATACATTTGGAGATTCAATAAATCTATTTAGAAGTTTTCATTTAAATAGTAATGAGATAATCCATTACATGGCTCTTTATCGCGTTTCAGAAACAATCTTATTATATAATGTCGATATTGAAATTGAAAGTTAAAAAAACACTAACTTCGATTTTCTTAAATGTTTCATTTATCCTCCACTTTAAGTTTATAAACATTTGGCGCCGTCAATATTTAAAAGGTAAAAATGATTCTTGAGTCGCATGCCTTAGCCTTATAAGGGATGTGAGGTGTATGTTTTGTACGCTTTGTATGTTTCAAGCTGTTGACCTAAACTTTAAAGGTAAAAAGCCTTTTGGGAAAGCCTCAAGACATTTTATCTTTCATTTTCTAAAGATGCTCCTCGATGTGAGTATTAAGTTGGGGTTTTTAAAACAATGCAATACACTAGTAGAACAATAGTAAATAGCAACGGAGGCTTTCGACGGGTAGATGATAGAGTTAGAGGTATGCCCTAGGGGCAATTATGTAATTTGTTACATATATCTAACTTGTTGATCAATCTTGTTCGAAATAAAAGATATTTTCTTCCTATTATATACTTGATATAATGTGATTATATTAATTAATTAACTTAATTAAAAGTATATTTAATGGAAAAATCCATAAATGGTATATTTTATGATAATAGTTACAAAGTGTTGTAACCGTGAGTAATTTATCACAACGAAACAAATATACCATTATAAATGTTCCTAGTCAAGATGAATCAAGATTGGATATCGATGTATCCGTTGAGACTTGAGTATGTAACGTTCTCCAAATGTTGGACATTGTATTACTCATGACTGCTGGGGCACCTTGGGGTTACGTGCTAATAGTCATTGGTTAACTATGGAATGGCTCACTCAATAGTTTTCTATTGATTAATATAACTAAGATCAAACAGAAAATATCGATGTGACTGATTTACACAGTTCTCTCGACTTGAGAATAATGTGGATCTTCAATATGAAAGCTCCGCTTTGATTATAGCCAAATCATGGCATGGCGTCCATCGAGTGACTATAGTTGGGTTTAGTGGAAGTATTGAAAGTGAAGCGCTATTCAAGAGAATTTTCTTCTCCTCGGTTATATGCGTTCAGTATCACAATCAAGTAAAGTCAACTCAAAATCAAAGTCTCTGGTCAGAGCATTTCGGTTAATAATAATTGTTATTATTGAACCAAGGACTTTGTATTTAGACTATAAAGTTGAATGTGGATAAAGTTGGAATTTTGACTATTACCAAATTCCATAAGTCCAAAGTGATGTGGTTTTATCGAAGTGAATTGGTGTAAACAAATGTCACAACCGGGTAACGTTTATTAAACTAAAATTGGATTTTACCAAAAATGAGTGAGTGATAAATTTGGTCATAATGTCACACCACCTACTAAGTGACGTGTGAACATTAACATTAGAATAGTTTGATATTAATTGCTGACCAAATTTACACCCAAGAGTTGAATGATGGAGGTAAAGAAACTTACTAGCAGATGTTTCTCCGATAGCTAAGACATCTTGTAAACCTTGGTATAACTCCGCTTTGATAGTAATCTAATTATTGCGAAGAAACTATAGATGCATTATTTCTTTTTTTACATACATATCAGCAACATATTGTTGAAATAGACGACCACCAAGCAATATAAGTGATGTCTCTGTTGGTTGAATCTATGTGAGTAAGCGATAGACAAAATGCAAGTGACATTAGTACTGATGTTGATATGAATGAAGTTTTTTATTATTTACGAATAAATAATACTGGATACCAAATAGGCTATAGGTATCTGTAAAATATGAGAGTAGTATGATGTACAACTTATTGGTGTATTTCCATTTTCGTGGATGTTCAAATCCCATCCATGCTGATCGTAAGGCAAAAATAATGGAGATTGCAGTGGGTTGTAAAAAGCCTGCAGTATCTGAAATTCTCTATAGATTTCCACTTCTTATCTCAACAATGATATCTTGACCTTGCAAATTGTCTAGTTTATCCCCAATTATTATACCTGCTACTTGGGAAGTGGTTGGCAGCTCATCAATTTATTGATCTAATATGATCTCTTTAATTTTGATCCTACATAATTGCACGTCAGGTTGTTGCCCCAACTATCGAAGTATGGTGACATATGGGTTATGAGTAACTAAAATTTGTTTCAAAAACAAAATTATCTCCGATCTCATTGCTTCACTATGTTGAAGTCGATTTTCAATCTCATGGTCAGTGCCATATATGTACAGTTGTAAATATCTTGGTCTACTTCCAACCAAGGGTAAAATACTTCCAATACTATGATATATTGAACCTCGTGCACGATATGTGTAAACTCCTTCTCTAGCATTGGCCAGGTTATTTTCAATTGATGTAGCCATAGACATGAACAAAAATTCATTATTATAGGATCAGATGTTTGTTCGAAAATGGGTACCTACTTCACCTTGATCTTTTAATAAGCTTAGTAACTGTTGTGGTGTTGTGGTAGATCGATGAATGTCGATAGAACCTCCAGAGCAACAATTATGTAAGCTTTCGTGGAAAAGTATTCTAGCATTGCAAAAATCACAGTAAGTGGGTTATGGAAGTTGATATTTGTGGTAGGGAATGGTTGTGCTAAAATTTCGACCTTAGTTATGACTACTGATTAATACAGTCCACGGTATCATATCTTTATCATCCCGTGTTACTGAAGAACCTAAAAAAATAAGGTTAGTATTAAGTATAGCAGTTATACAGTAGTAAGTAAAACATCGAAGTAATAGTAATAGAGCAGTTACAAAATATCGTACTCTATAATGGAGTGTATCCTTTTGCACTCTGATATTCAGTAAACATAACATGTAAATGTTGAGCAACCTTTAAAACTATGATATGTGTGAAAGGCCTCAAATTTTCCACGGTGTAATAGCCAAATTTTCAAGAATTCTAAATTTTAGTTCTGTACACAGTCATCAATCAATTTTTGAGATATTTTTCAGAGCGCTCCACATTGTAAGTGATGTCCTAAGTCAATATGAGCACTGTGCATATGTTATCTCAATATTATATACTTTTGTTTTCAGGATAAAATGCTGAGAATTGGTCATATTTTGGAGAATACAGTGCAAAATTACAGAGTTTTTCCAACGTTGCTTACTTAGACTCTTCCATTTTGGAAACAATTTGAGCTTCTATTTTAGAGACATATTGTTTGGATCATTTCCGACATATAACTGCAGTTCTCGGCCACCGAATAAATTCATCTTAATAATTTATTCTTCATACGGATATTGTAATTCATTTATTGATTAATGTATCATAACGTTTGTGAATTACAGGTTAGGAATTAAGTTTATCTTGCTGATATATTCTTCGACCGCACTTATTATTGTCGAATGCATTGTCGATTTTTCTATAGTTGGATGACATATATTTAACGTAGAGATGCATCGTAATAAAAAAAGAAATCAGAAAGAATATTAATGTAAGTTTGATAGGGATGAAAAGAAGAACCGTGATGAATAAAAAGTGGTGATGTGAGGGGCTTCATAGTCTCAAACATTTATGAATTAGATGTTATTAAATTGTACCAAAAAATAAATCATTTGACAGCAGTAATAAATATTTCAAATTTTGTTATATTATTAAAAAAATTGTCGTTTAGAGAAATGTTCTGGGAGAAGTATACATTATTTTGTACATACTTTTAAATATCTATATATGGCAGCTATACTTTTTTTAAAAAGCTCCGTGTTTATTTGAGCTTAAGCAGCGTTACAAACGTATGTTATTTAGTTTTTCAAATCTTTTCCATTTCCGCATGTATGTATCATCTTTTTTGATTTTCGGAATACACCCTTAGATGTTTGTAAACATCAAGTAACAAAATTAGGTTAGCTTCGGTAGATATAAACCTCCATTTTCAACATGTCTACTCGTCAACATGTGAACATGTATGCACGTCAAAAGTTCCGTGTGTATTAGCTACCAGGTTGATGTGTTATATTTTTCTTGGATAACCATATTTCTCATTCACATGGTAAGTCAAAGTGGTGGTCTTTTTATTTCATAAAATAAGGGATTATGTGTACCGTTGTACATGTAGTATAGTGAAAATTTGCATAAATTAAGCAAAATATACAATATAGTATGCACTAATTATGTTTTCTGTAGGGTCACAAAATTTGGAGTGATTATGAGAACATGCCAATAACTTGTTATACAGGTAGGGCAGTGGAAATATTCAAAAGTAATAGTTGGTTCTTATAATTTTATTAGAAGAAATTTTTCAAGACATTAGCCTACGGTATGATTACCAAGTCCGCCTCTTTGTTTTAGTTGGTTGTATTTTCCGTTCGCTTATATGCTGGGTTGGGATAGACGAAACACATTTTTGACTTATTGTTTAATGTATGATAACATGGAGGGTCGATTTGAGGGAAAAGAAAACATAAATTGTTTTTTTTGTTTTTTTAAAGAAAAACAAACAAACATATTCTTTATCAACTAAGGAATGGCCATCATTATATATATATATATATATATATATATATACACACACATATATATATATATAAGGATCAAATATAGGGATGAAAAATATCCAAGATGGTTGGATCTCGTAAATCATATTAGTTGGAAAGGATGCCTAAGCCATGGTCAAAAATATTAATGATTTTGAATTACAACCTACATCCTTCATTCAAAACCAAGTAGTAACTTAAACGTCTGATATTGTCCTACTCATAATTTACTACCTATGATTAGTAATCCTATAAGCTGCTTACGTTTGCGTGTGTATCATTTTTTATGGTTATTTTGTATTGTTAAAAGCTTAATTTACATTGCTATACTTATCAAATATGTTTCACATTCAAGGGGTAAGTAAAAGTATTAGTCTATTTTTTTCATAAATATGGAACATGTGTACCTCTCTACACGTTATGGGGTTAAAAATGGATAGCTTAAGCAAAATATACAATATAGGTACACAAACGTTGTAGGTTATGCGCCACTCTGTAGGGTCATAAACTTTAGGGTGATTATTATGACGTACTAATAACTTGTTATACAGGTACAACAGTGAAAATATTTAAAAGTAATAGTAGGTCGGCTATGTACATGGTGTAGGATGTGTGCATCGTACTATATTAAGGGCTCGCTGTGTGATCCATCTTTCCTGTCATATCATGCAACTCCATCCAAAAAAATCATACTACGAAGTGGACCAAGACATGAGAAATGAAAAAATAAGTATGAAGTATTTAAATGTGCTACATAGTAAAGATGTAAACGTCGTGGAGATGGAGAAAGGAATAAAAAATAATTAGCTAATAAACCTAGACCATGGAAGCCTTCACTCAACCGTGTTCTTCTATTTGCAACACCTATTAATCTTGCTTGTGCACGTCTAGCACATTGACTAAGCTTACATCTTTCTCTTTATTTCTATTCCATTAAATGTGGAAGATAAAGTGCAGAGATAATAAATAGCAATAAAGATAATTTTCTTATTTGTGACTGATTTGCAGAGATATATGGCAATAGCAGAAACGGTAATACAGTAGTAAGTGAAGGATAGTCTATTGGCAAGTATGTATGTATAGGTAAACCAATGGTTAAATAATTCGGTATAACTCCTAAAAATGAGTAGGTAAACATTGTTGAAATGGTAGAGATCCATGGAATGTGCGGTGCAGATATTTAGTAATGGGTGAAATTTATTATATACCGTTGCGTTAAAGTGTAGAATTGGTCTAATTTAGGTGTAAGATAGTACATGTAATAAGAAAAAAGCAATAAAGGACAAAATATATGACAACAGAGGAGTACTTTTAGGTAGTGCAGTGGCCACATTAACAAGGTAGTCACATAATAATAGGTTTTTAGCAAACTCTGTTTGTGTATAATAAGTATAAAATATGTAAACGTTGGTACTGATAAAGGTTACTGGTAGGGTAATAAAATTCAAAATTCTTATAATTCAGTGTCAAGCATAATTTTAGATTTGTATAAATTAGATATTCAAGCCAGTATCAGTTTTATTGAGATATATTGAGAATATTTAGAATATATGATTAGATATTATGATATATTTAGAATATATGATTAAGATATTACGATATATGATTAGATATTACGAGTGGTATGTAATAGAGGATGTATCTTCGGAAGATTTCCTGCTGTTTCCGCAATGTATGATTAAATGTTATGAGTGGTGTGTAATAGGAGATATGTCTTCGGAAGATTTTCTGCTATTTCCGTAATTTTAGAGTTACCATAAGATAGAGTCTTAGGTATGTGTTATAAATATGGATGATGGTGATTAGTAAGACTTCAAGCTGAGTTTTACCAATTCTTCATGGTATCAGAGCCAAAGAACAAATTTTTTTCTTTTTTCTTCCAGAATAATTTGCCATGGCTGGTGGTGAAGATCAATTGTTCACAAATGAGCAGTGGAAAGTTATTTCAGGCGTGATTGGTAATAGTAAAATTCCCAAAAATCAATTAAATGGTAAGTTTGATAATACTTCATGGATTATCGATACCGGAGCAACCCATCATGGTACAGGGCAAAGTTCATGGTTATTTGACACACAAAATCTTGAGTGTTCTGTTGGTTTGCCGAATGGTGAAAAATTGATTGCTACTTTGGTGGGATCTGTATGTGTGTCGGACAAAATTACCCTCACTGGAGTACTTTATGTTCCAAATTTGAGTCGCAATTTAATTTCTATTTCTCAACTTAATGATAATTTACGAACTATTGTCCAATTTGATTCTCATATTTGTGCTATATAGGACCAAACGAAGGAGCTGATTGGAACGAGAGTTAGGAGAGATGGACTATACTACTTTAGCAAACCAGAATTTGTGTCAACAGTTAAAGCAACATCAAATTTGGAGTTGTGGCATCATCGGTTCGGGCATCCTTTCGAAAAAGTAGTTAAGTTAATTCCTCACGTCAAAAATAATAAAGATAGTTTAGATAAAGGGTGTGAAGTATGTATGCATGCTAAACATCCTAGAGACAAGTTTCCTTTAAGTGATAGTAAAGCTTCTAGAATTTTGAGAAAATACATTGTGAATTGTGGGGTCCATATCGACACGTTTCGTCGTGTGGGGCCCGTCATTTTTTGATAATAGTTGATGATTTTTCGAGAGCAGTTTGGATTTATTTATTAGTTTAAAAATTAGAGGCGTTTCAAATGTTTATGTCCTTTTGTTACTATGGTCGATAGGCAATTTTCTCAAACAATTATGGTTGTTCAAAGCGATAATGGAACCGAGTTTAATTGTTTGATTGATTATTTTAATGCAACTGGAATTTTGTTTCAAACTTCATGTGTGGGTACTCCACAACACAATGGGAGAGTTGAAAGGAAAAATAAACATATTTTGAATGTGGGTAGGGCATTACGCTTTCAAGCAAACTTGCCTATTTATTTTTGGGGTGAATATGTTCTTGCTGCCGCTCATTCAATTAATCGTACACCCTCTTCCTTGTCACAAAATAAAACACCTTTTGAGATACTTTGTGGTAAACCACCCTCTTTTGGTGCTATTCGAACCTTTGGGTGCTTGTGCTTTGCTCAGAATCAAAAGACTAAGGGAGATAAATTTGCAAGTCGGAGTCGAAAGTGTATTTTTTTGGGTTCCCGTTCGGTAAGAAAGGGTGGAAATTATTTGCTCTTGATACAAACGAATTTTTCGTGTCTAGATATGTGAAATTTGTAGAGGAGGTGTTCCCGTTTGGGTGTTTGGAAGATGTTAATATAATAACTAGTGAGAATAATGATCATGATATTCATCAAGATTTTGCTGAAATAATTTATGAAAATGAGGATGTTGATCTTTTTATTAATGATAATGGGTATAATGCTCAAAATCACATGGATGAAGTTCAAATTGACGCACAGACCATTGTTATAAAACCAGCGACCGCTGGGCCGGAACAACGACCCACTATGCATATTGATGATTAGTCTTTAGATGGTTCTGTTGGGTCTACGCATGGTTCTGCTTCGGAATAGTCTACTAAACCACAGGAAATGGGTCGTGGTCTTTGGGAAAAGTTACCAAATGTTCTGTATCGAGATTTTGTGACACATACGGTTTTTGCTAATGGTCCATATTCTGATTCTCCTCCTTCTAATCACTCCTCAGGTACTCCTTATCCTCTAGCACATTACATAAATTGTGACAATTTTTCTGTAAATTATCGAAGATTTCTTACAGCTATAATTAAGGATAAGGACCCTAAATCATTTAAAGAAGCCATGAAATCCGATAAGTGGCACCGTTCCATGAAGGATGAGACACAGGCTCTAGAAGACAACGACACATGGACCTTAGAGCATCTTCCTCCGGGGAAACGTTCTCTTGGTAGTCAATGGGTGTACAAGACCAAATATTTGTCAAATGGAGATGTTGAGCGCCTCAAATCCAGATTAGTAGTGTTGGGTAATCACCAACAAGCGGGGATTGACTACAACGTAACTTTTGCTCCTGTTGCCAAGATGATTACAGTTCGTGCTTTTCTAGCCATAGCGGCATCCAAGAATTGGAAACTACATCAAATGGATGTTCATAATGCTTTCCTACATGGTGATCTTGATGAGGAGGTATACATGAAATTACCTCCCGGGTTTGAGAGTTCGGATCCAACTTTGGTGTGTCGGTTACGTAAGTCATTGTATGGCTTAAAGCAAGCTCCAAGATGTTGGTTTGGAAAATTGGTGTCGGCTTTGAAAGGGTATGGCTTTCTTCAATCTTGTTCAGATTATTCTCTTTTTACATTTACTAAAGGCGGTGTTCAGGTTAATGTCTTAGTTTATGTTGATGATCTTGTTATTTCTGGAAATGATTCCGCTGCGCTTACCATATTCAAAGATTATCTTAGTGATTGTTTTAAAATGAAAGATCTTGGAAATCACAAAATATTTTTTAGGGATTGAGGTCGCCCATATTTCATCAGGCTTATTTTTATGTCAGCACAAATATGCTTTAGATATTATTTCTGAAGTAGGATTATTGGGGGAAAAATCGATTGGGTTTCCTATAGAACAAAATCATAAGCTAGGTCTTGCAACTAGAGAGTATCTAGCAGATCCTGAATCATACCGACGACTTGTGGGTCGTTTGATTTATCTTGCGATTACTCAACCGACCTGGCTTATTCAGTTCATATTTTGTCTCAATTTATGCAAGCACCTCGAATTGAACATTGGGAAGCGGCTCTTCGGGTTGTGTGTTATTTGAAAGGGACCCAGGTCAGGATATTTGGCTCCGTGCTGACAGTGAGTTGACCTTGGAAGGATGGTGTGATTCGGATTGGGCGGCTTGTCCTCTTACTCGTCACTCGTTGATAGGTTGGATTGTGTTTCTTAGTCAATCTCCTATTTCTTGGAAGATAAAGAAACAACACATGTATCTCGGTCTTTCGCAGAAGCCGAATATTGGTCTATGGTTGCAATTACCAGCGAATTGAAGTGGCTAAAAGGGTTGTGTTGAGTTTGGGTGTGCATCATCCTAAAGCTATTAAATTATTTTGTGATAATGAATCGGCGATACATATAGCAAAGAATCCTGTTTTTCATGTGCGAACGAAACACATCGAGGTTGATTGTCACTTTGTTTGTGATGCAATCAATGACGGTTTGATACCTCCTACTCATATCTCGACATCGTCACAGTTGGTGGACATATTTACAAAGGCTCTCGACAAGGCTCAATTTGATTTTCTTTTCTCCGAGTTGGTTATTTTTGAATCTCATGCTCCAACTTGAGGGGGGTATTGAGATATATTTAGAATATATGATTAGATATTATGATATATTTAGAATATATGATTAAGATATTATGATATATGATTAGATGTTATGAGTGGTATGTAATAGAGGATATATATTCGAAAGATTTCCTGCTGTTTCTACCATGTATGATTAGATGTAATGAGTGGTATGTAATAAGGGATATATCTTCGGAAGATTTCCTACTGTTTTCGCAATTTTAGAGTTACCATAAGATAAAGTCTTGGGTATGTATTACAAAAAGGATGATGGTGATTAATAAGATTTCAAGCTGAGTTTTACCAATTTTCAAGTTTCGAGCGAATTTTGCATGTACTCGTGTCGCATAACATAAATTTTTGAACAAGAATTGTTAATATATTATGTGATATACACATATGCTCAGATGGAGCCATGTAAACGTTTAGAGTTATGGTTAAAAATTCAGTTTCAAATATATATTACGCATTTTTGAAGGAATGAGCTTCTGATACATGAAAGTTTTAAAATATGTGACTGCCCTAGAATGAAAAATATTACACAGCGATGCCTTCGAAAGTATAATATACGGAATATGTGTGTATATACGCAGATATTAAGTGAGTGGATTTTTGAAAATTTCAAGTCCAAGCAATTTTTGAATAATTTGTTTTCTGTATACATATGTATATCTAGTAATAAGATTTCTTATGTCATGTTTGTTGGTGGGAGTACCATCGTTGCATTTACGTATATCACATATGGTTTGAATTATATTGCAGAATATCGATTATACAATCGCATGATCTTTCAAGCGATATGCTGCCTGCGGTCTGGGTTTTCTGTTCATCATGTGCGTATAAGTCAGCTATATTTCCTTTTCCTAATTCTTCAGTGTGATTTATATTGGAAAACATATAATATACAACGTATTAGTCGGACTTGTTTTATGTAGCAATTATTAAAGTGTCCGATGGGGATGGTGGTTCATGACAAATGCAACTAATTTTTATACATATTTCATAGAGACATGTGCATTTTCTTTAGGCTTGTATGTGTACGTGCGCACACACACATATACACACACATGAACACACATATAACTTTTTTAACAGCACTTACGTGCACGTGAAAAGAACATCAAATTTATTCAGACAACGACGAAAGCATGGAGAACACGACAAATTAATGTAACCATAACAAATACATAAAAAAACAAATAACTTTATGATAACAACAACCAAAAGAAAAGTACGAAAGCATGGAAGTGGACATTTATTGGCTAACATAGAGTTAAAGCTTTATTAAGTACCGTTCTTGAGAAAATGCTCAACAACTCCATCACATTGTTCAATCTACAAGAGAAATAAAAATTTATGATTGTTATGTAGTATATGTATGTATGTATATGTGTGTGTGTGTTAAATGATTAAATTTTGGCATACCACTTCAGCAATAAAAAAATCTACCCATTTTTCATCGTGACAACATTATGGAAAATACTGGAGTTTATTAGGTCATGCCATTTGTACTTCATAGTTAGAAGATTTTGATAAGTTGCCATTGGTTTCCATACTTTTCTTGTAACCAGAGGAAGATGAACATAGTGGATCAGTTTGTTAATATTTTTTGATTCAATCTGGGAAAGATTAACCTATGAGACATTGGATGAAGCATCAACTTTTTCATCTGTAACGGATTGAAGGTGCTTTGTTAAACGTGTACTTTTACGTTTGAATTTGTCTGTGGAAGGGGATAATGCTGGTTCTTTACCTTATTGTATATATTTGTTCTGCAGGTATAAAAATATTGGTAACTTGTGAATAAATGTATGTACAGTATATATATGGATCGAACGACTTGATAGTTAACAACCAAATAGATTTTGGACTTTGAACTACTTATGTATGTGTATAGAATAACTTGCATATTTAAGAAATGACACTGAAACTTCTAAAAATCCACTGCATTCAAATCTTTCGTATACTCTACTCTTGTAAAGATATTATACCTAAAAGCTTTTATGAATATACAAATCTAGTATATGTCTGAAAAACCATGTGCAAAACCTTTTGAATATCCAGAGCCATTATCCGTAAAATCGCACATAGAACAGAACAGAATAAATGTGTGAATGAAAGATGGTAGAGGAGTACCTTCGTCATTTCGTATAAAAAGTAATTTGAAGGTTTAGAAAGTTGGAATGGAATTTACAAAGACGGAAAAATTTATGTAAATGAGTTGTTGGGGATAGGCAATGGTGGTGTGGAGGCTATTAACAAAGATGTGGTTATAATATGTAGTGTTGGACGTATTAAAAATTTTAAGTGGAAAAGTAAGAATAAGCTAGTCTGCAGGAAAATTTAAAGGAGCAGTTATAGGGAACATGGGCAGTGAACAACGGATGAAACGGTAAATGTTTCACGTGCTAAGGAAATTATTATGTACAAAGTGAATGTCATTAAGTTGTAGAACTTTTTTTTACAATTTGTAAAAATGTTGAAATGTGCAGTTGCATGATTCGAAGTGAAGGACAGCGCACGAAGGTTGCAGACTATAAAGTTTATTTCATATCATAATTTGAAGGGTCCCACAACATTTCTTGACATGATAATGCAGGCCACAGAATCATGCAGGAACACATTGACATGCTAAATTATTTATGTAGGATACTGTTTAGGTGATCTTTGACAATATATATAAGGCATATACCAAGAATTATCCGGTTAGTTATGCGTATTCTCGAAATAGCGTATGAGTTTCACATAACTGTATTGCTGAAAATGATATGTATAGTCAAATTATTTATTGTTATGTCCGGTAAAAGAGTGGACTTGAATAGAATACTATATTGTCCATGAGTAAAGGTGATTCCATTGGTATTATATGTAGAATTATCTTTCATATAATCACTGATAACAGTTCACATATACAGACATATGAAGACACAGTCATTAACCATTATCCACGACTACCATCTCGACAATAATGATGAAAGATTGAAAAACTAAACATTTAAAATCTTACAGAAGGAGTAAGAAAGCATGATTCTCATATTCATCAACCATAAAACCAAAGTTTTGATATTCGGTAAACATCATTTTCTAATAGACACGTAACAATCTTGTTAAACTGATGTTTCATTTACCAAAAGTAAAATACACACGTGCTCAAAATGTCCACAACCCATCGAACTGTCACCGATGAGGAGTTATCATTATTTCTCTAATCCTTTATCACTACTTGCCTGCACTATATGATAGAATGTTCTTATCACACTACGTTGAAAATATTTTCCAGTGCATGAATATTTAAATGGACGACTACTTAATTCTCATATTCTAATATTATGTAAATATTAAAAAATGTATCAAACAGCGTGTTAACTATGTGGATGATGTAAACATGTTCCACTACATTAGGTATGTTATGGTCATCATCTAACGTACGAACTAGATTACAACATCGACTCAATAACTGATTTCAAAATAATTTGTTTACTCCAATTTTAATAGATTTCAGAACCTAAAGCGAGCACACATAATACCTTATATTTTACATGTATGATATGTAGCCTTTAACTACCGGTATGAAATAACAGGCATGGTCAGTAAATTGAGAGGCAATGTGAGCAAAGAAAAAACATGGATATGGATACTTATCCCTCGATAATTCTAAGGTGGGAAGGAAAGCAGCTGTGAAGCTATGCAGTGAAGTATGAAATAATTTATACTAATAATGAACCGGTCCTTTCGATTACATTGTTTCTAAATTGCTACATCAATGACTTGATGCACCTCTAAATTGCGTCAGCGATAAGTTAAAAATTATGTATTAAACTAACATAGTTAGGGGGTGAAAAAAAAATTAAACTTAGAATGATCATTATGAGTATTTTTTGCAATTATTTTTTGGTAACAAAATTTAACCTGGCAGTATAACAAATATTCACAAAAGGAAGCATGTATTGAATGTTAGGATAGACAGTTTGATTAGGTATAATTGAATTCGTCTGTGCAGAAAAAATGTAACTGACATCAACCTACAATGGTTATTAATAGTTGTTGACAATTTTTGAATAGTATATAAGGTGACATAGATGCACATAAACTTTAATAGTCAATGCAAAAATGAAGAAAATCCAACCTGTTACATAGCCAATGCACATGCAAAATTAAAAACTTTTTCATAAAGCTTTCAATCTTTTTGGTATAGGTGAAAGAGTACGAAAAGTTTCCTATGAAACATGAAGGAGTTTGAGAAGTTTCTTTTGAAAGGATTGGAAGACAATGTAACTAAAAGCATGGTTTATTCACTTAAATGTTCCTGTATTATATATTGAATTTAAAAATATGAATTAGCATTTGAGCCAAAATATGTAAGTCATATTACTCATTCTGAATATTATCATCGTTTCAAATTACTTGTTTAGACAACAATGTCAGAAAAATATATAGTATATGATGTAGGTTTGTGATATCCTATTTTTTAATGCTTTGTTTTGTTTGTTTGTGTTGTTTTTAATGCCAAATTTATAATCGAAGATATGTTTGAAGTCATATGTCCATAAGCTTTTAAACAGGTTAGTTTTATATGTGCAAGTATAAAACCAAATATTGTATAAGCCTTATATGGTATAAATATAGCAAACTCCAAGGAATTTGCAATTAACAACTTAAAAATGGGTTTTAGTAATATAATAGTTTAAAATTTTGAAGAGGTATGATAAATTAGGTGTGGAAGGGATGTAGTACATTTTATTTAGTATAGTAAATGATCTATATCCTTGTGTAAACAATTTAACTGAGTGGGGAATACCAACTTTCATCGTATATATGTGTACACTTCATAACTTGTCTAAGTACTGAAATAAAAATAAATTGTACAAATTCTTTGTTTTACAATCAAAATCATGGGAGAAGTAATTTTAATATAAACAATTGGTAGGTAGATTTTCAATAACAGAAGAAAGTTTAGTAGAGGAAAATCTAGGCCATAAACAACCTTTTAACTGTAATCAATCACCACAAAATTGTGCATAAAGAACTTATGAAAATGTAAATATTTTATGAAAGAGAGATAGCACCTGGCTCCAAACATCATTGCTTAGTTATCCCCCTTTCTCCTTTATACTAATCTATCTCAAATCCTCAACTGATGCATTAATGATGTCAATGTTACCATTAATGGAAAGCCGAAATGTAAGATCTAGATCTGTTTCATGGCGGGGACCAATATTTGCCTATTGCATTAAAATATACACATCGAAACTCAATTCTCTAAGCAGCATTCAACTGTACAGTCAATATAAATAGTTTTTAGTTGTGATCAGTATATTAAATGTTTATTTACGAAAGAAAATATTTGAAAAGGAAAAGACTATGATTAATTCTTTGTAATGAACAAACAAAATTTATGAAGCGTGCATGTGCAAATAGTTCATAAGGTGATGATAACGAAGGTACAACTATTGGCATTGCAAAATGATATAAGTTAAAGTGGTAAATGAGATTACAATTGTATTATTACACAAATCATCATCATAATATAAAGGAAACATAGTCCAAGAAAATAATAATCATATAGCTAGATATTATTCAGTATTTAGATTACCTAAACATAATCAATATATTTATAAGTGGTACAGAAACAACGTTATAAAAATTTGCACAAATTACGGCAAAAATAACATTAAAAAAATTGTAAATATTTTAAGGATTAGCTATATTACAAATGAAGAACATAATAGAATGTATGATTGAAATAAAGTCTGAGTAAATATTTGGTGAAGAGGTGGAACAGTAAGAAAGCATATAATAATATCTTTATATTTGAGTATGATAAGTAAAGAACACAAAAAAATCAATCCTAAAAAGTAAAGTTTGAAAAACAAAAGATTTGTTACATATATCTAACTCGTTGACCAATCTTGTTTGAAATAAAAGGTATTTTCTTCCTATTATATACTTGATATAATGTGATTATATTAATTAATTAACTTAATCAAAAGTACATTCAACAAAAAAAATCCATAAATGGTAAATTTTGTGATAGTAGTTACAAAGTGTTGTACCAGTGAGTAATTTATCACGATGAAACAAATATACCATTTTAAATGTTCCTAGTCAAGATGCATCGAGACTAGATACCGATGTACCCGTTGAGAGTAGAGTACGTAATGCTCTCTAAATGTAGGGAAATGTATTACTCATGACTAATGGGGGCACCTAAGAGTTACATACTAATGGTTATTGGATAACTATGGAACGACTCACTCGACAGTTTTCTGTTGGTACCTAGAATTTCAGTCATTTTAAATTGGGATATTTTGTTGATTTTAAATATTCACAAGTTAATTTTATAAGTTGAAAAACTCATATTTCGAATATAGTGATTTAATTGGATAATTAAATTGTTAATTTAATATTTGAAATTGTGGAAATAATTGATTTTGAATTTAATGTGAATAAAAATGACTTATGAAGTTAATATAAATTCTAGTTGAATTAGAATGGGGCTAGAGGACAGTTAAAATTGAATTAAAAGTTAATTTATAGAAATTGAATATTTTAATATTTAATTAACGTGTAAAAATAGTCATTTTTGATGCGGTCTCGGTTTTCAATGAAACCAATTTCATTGGATCCATAATGTTGTATTTTTGTAAGATTCCAAATTTCGTGTCAATCGGACTCATCATTTGGTCGTGGGAAGCTGAAACGCGTAGAAATTTATTTCAGTAAATTTTAATTAAAATAACTCGATTCGAAAACCTACCTTCCAAATACGATGGAATTGACTCCCGATATATATTCCATTACGTGCGGAATATGGGTAAAACATTATAAACGCCAGGCGGCATGCTTCGATTGGAGTTTGGAATTATTTTGGGTCAATAGTGTTTTGTAATTGCATATATAAAGACGTTCATTTTCCCAAACCCTAGCCCCTCTAACCATAGTCGTCGTTATTTATATTCAATGGCCATAAATGTTCGATTCTTTCTCCTTAATTATCTTCTAATCTGTAAACAATTACGAAAAGCTACTACAATATTGTAGAGCTCAATGAGTACTTTAAATTCAACGGCCATGATGTTATACGGTGTGATGGATCAAGGGCAATTTCAATTTGAACATCGTGCGTTCGAACGCGTTTATCGTAGCCAAGAGGAAGCCGAGCTCTTAGTGGCTTCGGGCGTGGGTGAGGCGCTTCGTACGACAGTCTTTGATCAGCCTTTAGGGCGACGTGGGTGGAGCGGCGATGGACGAGATAATGGCGGCGTGATGGGTTTTCGTTTGTGTGAACGAAACGAAGAAGAAGAAAGAGAACGCGGCCAGTATTCATGGGATTTGAAATGCATGACTGTTAACCCGCCTTTTTGGAAAGGCAACGTACATGTGAATTTAACCCAAATAACTGCACAATGATCGAAGCTAGATTTCACAGATAATAATAAAGCCAAAATATAGCCCAGTCGACGAACAAATAGTGAAGATGTTTAAAATATAGTTTCGACAAAGATCGAGTCGCTTCAGGTTGCTTGGAGTCTGCTTCAAGTCATATTCACGTTTACTTTGGGGTTTCAAATGGTTCACCTCGGGTCAAAGGAGTGTTCACTTTGGGTCTTTGAGGAACAAGCTACTTCGAGTCATCGCGGCACCCGCTTCGATTTGCTAATTGGTTTGCTTCAGGTTGAGGAGATGATTACTTCGAGTCAAAACCATGAATCGATCAACAAACAATGTCTCCACCAATCTCATAACCATCATGTTCATATCCATCACTAGCCTCACTTCGTATCCATCAAGCAGAGACAGCTTGGTTCACATCGGTCGCTAACCACTACCCTTTGTACCAATCGTACACCCATCAGATCGTATCCATCTCGCCTACCTCAATTCGTATCCATTGCCTAGGGGCATTTCGTATCGATCCCACCAATATACAACACGTATCATTCATCCTCTCCAAAATTTATATCGATTGATCAAAGATCGATATGAAGCGTGCATCCCGTGAATGATACGAAATGACACTCTTCCATCGGTACGAAATGCTCGAGAACATATCGATATGAATAAGAATAGGAACCATCGATACAAAGTCAACCAAGTGCTATCGGTATGAAGCGGCATTACATGATCAATAAGAAGGGAGATGGGGATTGATACAAAGAGCATAGCAACCGATGGATATGAAGGAGGAAGCAGTCAACACGACATAAAAGATGGATCTACCCTAACTTATCGATCCATGTCACCATCATTTGATTAATACGAATAGATTGATGCGAGATGGATCGATACGAAGGCGTCAGACTATGGGAATGTTAAACTTGCATCGATCATAACTCAAAATCTACAAATCCTTATTCCTTCAAATATTCACAGGAGCTTGCGTACAACCTCAGGAATGTTAATGATCGATCTGGGCTTGATTGCGCAAGATTTGGATCAATACGTATCTTGTTCGTATCGATCATGGACCGAGTCAAAACGACTAGGGATCGATCATGTGGGCCTACCCACGTGATGGAAGGAGTCTTCTGAAGTTTGCGATAGATATTTTCGGTCTACACCTATAAATAGCAGCCAAGTTTCTTCAAAAAAAGACCTTTTCGATCTTCTACATCCAGACTCTGCTGAAATTACCTTGTACTTCAATTCTACTATTGTAACTCGTTGTAACCAGTGAACAAAGATCAGCAAAAGTCAGCCATTTCATAGTGGACGTAGGCCATATGCCGAACCGCTCTATCTATGTGTTTCTGTGCATTTTCTTCTAAATTTTGAGCGTTCTTCACAATTATTTTCTCTACATATTTGCTATTTGTGATCTGCGATTGTAAACGGGCGCTTTTATCGACAATTGGGTGTTTCTGACTAATTTTGGTGCAAATATTTTGGTGCTTTCATTGTGAGGGACTACCATTCAGGAATTCTACAACTTGGACTTTGGATCTAAAAGTTAAAGTCTTAGATCCAGAAAGCTATGGTGAAGCAATCAACAAGGAGGCCAAGAGCAGAAAGAAGACAGCATGAAGGAAGTCATAAGGCTTCCTCAAGAGAGAATCAAGCCTCAATCTTCATCACTTGAGATGAGATGGAGATGATGATGGAAGTTATGCTGGAGGGAATGCTGAAAAGGCAAGAAGAGATGATGCAGAACCTACTCCAGCAAATTGGACAAGCTAGAGTATGGAGTCAAGAGAACGCCACTACAAGGGGTGCTAGAGATAGGGATCAGAAGCATGGAACAACCAGGAATCAGAATACAGCAAGAACCCTGAGCTAGGGGTCACTCCCCCAGAGCCTATCGATCCAATCCCAAGCAGGATACCAAGCGGAACTGTTCAACATGGCATTGATAGGGGAATGGATGCTCGTACAGAATATAAGATTCCAGGATTCACTCATGAACTTGGGGGTAGATCGGAGGCAGCAGACAAGGATTGCAGCTAGACGAACAGTGATAGATTGGTGGAGATGGTCAGATGAGTCATGAGAGGCGAATTTGTGAATAGAGACTTGGAGGATGTGAATAGGAGTCCCTTTGCTCCTATGATCAGGCAATCTTGGAACCCATCGAATTTCAAACTACCAACACTGAAAAAGTATGATGGAAGGACGGATCCCACGGTTCATCTGACAAGATATACGAGGCATATGGAAGTACTGGGGGGGCATCAGAGGAAGTCATGGTCCGGTGTTTCCCTATGTATTTGACAATTGTAGCAGCACTATGGTTTAGGCAGTTGGAGAGCAGTTCTATTGGAACATGGACCGAGTTGACTGAGAAGTTTATGAGGCAATTCAGAGTTCACATTTCAAGACCCAAGAATGTAATGAGCTTGACAACACTGAAGCAAAGAAACATGGAATCTTTGAGTAGCCTTTTGACACGATTCAATGCAGCAGCAACATCGGTGGATCGACTGGATCCATCCATGGTTTTGATGGAAGCTGTATCTTGCATAGTTGATGGTATAGAATTCAAGAACTCATTGACAAGGTATCCGCCCATGGATCTAGGAGAATTTTACGACGAAGCAAAATGGTATCTACAAAAAGAGGATGCGAATGATGAAAGAGTGGAAAGAGAAGGAGTTGAAGCTTATGCAGTTAAAAGCGGAGATCCGCTTGGAAATGATTCAGCCAAGGGTAAAGGGAAATGAGAAGCCGAGGATAATGATGATGGACCAAAGCGATCGCGAAAAGAACCAAGGTTCACCACTTATACGGAGTTGAATGAAAATTTGGAGCATATCTACCAGGACACCTGGGGGCAGGTTCCTTACTGAAAGCCAATGAGGAGGGATTCGACCAACAATGAAAGAAGATCAAACAAGTACTGCTTATTCCATGAGTTAAGCGGCCATAGTATGAATGATTGCAGACACTTGAGGAACGAGATAGAAGGACATATCTGGAATGGTCTTGCTATCGCAATATGTGAGAAGGCGAGCAATAACGGTGGAACGAGAGAAATCACTGTCTGCATCAAATGTACATGGCTTTAGGTCGAGGCGTCAGCTTGTCATCAATTGATCAGAATAATGACGAATAAGTGGAAAATCCCACACCAAAAAGATTAATCCATTTACATATGTACAGGATCACGAACGATCCTTGAGCATGCTTTGATACGACTATCAATCGCATCAATGTAGGTGTTTGCACTTTGACGTCTCTGTTTTTCTTTTGCTTTCTATTTCACACATTTGGACTTGACTTTATTGAACATTTCTGTTGAAAGACTCATTTGAATGGATATTGGTTTTAATAATTCTACAAAGGCCAAGTCACTTACATATGTACGGGATCGCGAATGGTCCTCAGGCATACTCTGAGATGGCGATAAACTATAATAACAATCAATTCAGAGACTCATTCGAACGTGAAATCTAACATTAATGATACTAAGTCCCCTCCGGGCACACACAATTTGCCTCGAACGGCACCCGACCGCGAACGATCACAATTCTCCTCGAACGCCACCCGACTGTGAACGGTCATAATTCGCCTCGGACGGCACCTGACCGCGAACGGTCATAATTCGCGTCGAACGGTCACATACCGCCCTGAACGACATACGATCTCGAACGATCGCTATTCATAGTCAGGTAAGATTATCAATCTCTCTACAGGTCATTAATAGGATACAGATATCTAGCTTATCAAACAACAAAACACACCTTCCTATCGCAAGACATGTTTTGGGGGACAGAGTGTTAACCTGCCTTTTTGGCAAGGCGACATACAGGTGAATTTAACCCAATTAACTGCACAATGATCGAAGCTGGTTTTCACAAATGATAAACATGATCATGAAGCCAAAATATGGCCTAGTCGATGAACAAACAGCGCAGGATGTTTAAAATATGGTTTCGATAAAGATCGAGTCGCTTTAGGTTGCTTTGAGTCTGCTTCAAGTCATATTCACGTTTTCTTCGGGTTTTCAGATGGTTCATTTCAGGTCAAAGGAGTGTTCACTTTGTGTCTTTGAGGAACAAGCTACTTCGAGTCATTGCAGCACCTGCTTCGAGTCACCAATAGGTTTCCTTCGGGTTAAGGAGATGATTGCTTCGAGTCAAAGCCATGAATCGATCAACAAACAATGTCTCCACCAATCTCATATCCATCATGTTCGTATCCATCACTAGACTCGCTTCGTATCCATCAAGTAGAGACAGATTGATTCGTATCGGTTACCAACCACAACCCTTCGTATCCATCGCACACCCATCAGATCGTATCCATCTCGCCTACTTCAATTCGTATCCATCGCCTAGGGGGATTTCTTGTCGATCCCACCAATATACAATGCGTATCGTTCATCCTCTCCAAAATTCGTATCGATCGGTCGAAGATTGATACTTGTGCATCACATGAACGATATGAAATGACACTCTTCCTTCGGTACGAAATGCTCGAGAACATATCGATACGAATAAGAATAGGAACCATCGATATGAAGTCAACCAAGTGTTATGGGTATGAAGCGGCATCCCATGATCGATACTAAGGGAGATGGGGATCGATACGAAGAGCATAGCACCCGATGGATATGAATGAGGAAGCCGTCGACGTGGCATAAAAGATGGATCTACCCTAACTTATCACTCTACGTCACCATTGTTTGATTGATACAAACAGATCGATGCGAGATGGATCGATACGAAGGCGCCAGACTATGGGAAAGTAAAACTTACATCGATCATAAATCAAAATCTACAAGTCCAAATGCCTTCAAATTTTCACAAGAGCTTGCGTACAACCTCCGGAATGTTCATGATCGATCTCGGCTCGATTGGGCAAGATTTGGATCGATATAAATCTTGTTTGTATCGATCATGGATTGAGTCAAAATGACCAGGGATCGATCACATGGGCCCACCCACATGATGAAAGGAATCTTTTGAAGTTTGAGACAAATATTTCCAATCTACATCTAGCCAAGGGTCTTCAAAAAAGGACCTTTTGGCTCTTCTACGTCCAGACTCTGCCGAAATTACCTTTGTACTTCAATTCTACTATTGTAACTCATTATAACCAGCGAACAAAGATCAATAAAAGTCAGCCATGTCATAATGGGCGTAGGCCATACACCGAACCACTCTAAATCTATATGTTTCTGTGTGTTTTCTTTTAAAGTTTGAGTGTTCTTCACGTTTATTTTCTCTACATATTTGCTACATGTGATCTGTGATTGTAAATGGGTTCTTTCATCGACAATTGGATGTTTGTGACCAACTTTGACGCAAACAACAGCTGTAATTGATTAAAGGTTTAAAAATAAAAAAATAAAATAGTAAATTATATTATATAAATTGTGTAATGTTTAAAGTGCCATATCTTTTTCGTACGAGGTCGAAAATTGATGAAACAAGTTGCATTGGGTTCATGTTTGTGAACAATATGCGATAGAGCTGGATTGGAGTTGATTGGAGCTAGCGAAAATTTTGAGAAAAATTAAACGCCTGTTTAATTTTATTTGAAATAAAATGCTGCAACGTCTTTTGGAATCAAAGTGAGTACAACTCACTCTTTCTGACTTGCTTATATTTTTACATAAGTGAGAATAAATTTATTTTGTGTTGATTCATGATTATTTGGATGATACATGGTATTATATATATACATTTATTTGGATATGTTCCTGCCTATTGGAGTAGATGAGACCCTATACATTTCTGTGTATGAGCGAAGGACCTTTTGTATGCATGTCTGCCTCAAAGCGGACATTGTATATATTTTCTTATATGCATATTTATTGCAGGTGACATGTTGGAGGGATCCAACTGGATTCCTCACCGGTGTTGATTTTATTTACAGATATTATGATATATGCTATTATCATATGATATACGGTGTTTTGGATGCCAGGATTGATATGATTGATGTGAACCAGCTTATTTAGTGTTGTTGTAGCATTGGGCCCTATTTTTGGTAATTTAAAAATATCAAAACGATGATTTCAAAAAAGAATTTCAAAGTGATTCTGAAAATAGGTGTTTTATTAATTTTTAAATTGTTAAGGAATGAATTTATTTTAAATGTATAAAAAGTTATAATTTTCATGTTATAAAAGTAATGGTATTATAAACAGTGTCTTATAAATGATAAAAATAAATTGTAATCAAATTTGTATATGGGTTTGAAATTGGAATTTAGAAATGAAGTTATAAATGGATCTTAAAAGTAAATAAGATTTATAAATATATAAAGTTATAAAAAAATGAATTTGTAAATAAGGGATTTATAAGTGAATTAACTTATAATCGGATTTTGGCATGTAGATGAGATATAAATGAAATTGGTTAATCAAGGAATTTTATAAATTGAAGTTTTTATAAAATATATAAATGGAAATTATAAACACTATTTTATAAATATGGGATGATATTATTTGATAAGTTAAATATGGAAGTTTATAAAAGGAATTTCGTTGACAGTGGATCATCCTTTAATAAATATGTAGAAGAATGAATTTGGTAAATGAATTATACTTACGATTTTGGACAGTGAATAATCTTTTCTAAATTAAATAAATGTTTTGGAAAGTGATATTTTGAATAGTTAAATGGTTTGAATATGTTTTAAAACGTCTGAGCATCGAATCTATAGATTTCAACATTTATTGTTGAAATGGACGTTTTCGAGAAGTATGAAAAGCATGGACTATAACACAGTTGTTTTAGTAAATGATTTTCGAAAGGAGATGTTTTGTATAGTATATGGGATTTATATATCTATCTAATTATCAAATCCCTATACTAATGATTTTGGGTTGTTGTAACGATGTTTTATGCAACATTCATTTTGATCCAATAAAGTGTGTGCTGAAAAGTATTAAGCTTTCCTAAAGAGAATTGTGTATATGCTTACGTTGTTGATATAAGTATATGAAAATGTTTTCCAAATAGTGAAATATTGAAATGGTTTTGAAAATATTTTTAAAAGATAATTTGAAATGAATATTTGGAAAGTGATTTAATTAATAAAAGATTAATTGAAAGGGCCTAGTGATTGCTTATAGTGCTTGATAATTGTTTGTTTGCTTTGATGGTTAATTAATCGACTATCAAATTTGACCATTTTAATTCCTTGACTTGATGTGGGAACTATTTAGTCGTACACTTAGTATGCAGCCATCTATGTAGGCTCGATTATCATTTGTGTCAAGGATATTGATTCGTGTAGTGCGGAGTATTACTCCAATCTATCGAGCTTTCTTCTTGGCCGAAGGATAGCAAGTTGAAAGTTGGAGGCGTGACAAGTCTTGAGACTTAGTTTCCGTGTGAGGTTGAGAAACGCTTTTGCAATGTTAGTGTGAAAAGATTGGGATCGATTTATCCGAAAACCACTTCGGACCAACATTTATGCAACGATTGTGCAGGTTGTGATCATATTGATATTTAGGATTTTCATAGTGGAGGACTGCTTGTTAATCATTTAGGGTTAAAATCCCAATATACATATAGTAGCAATAGTCTCTTCATTATGAATTATCCAATGCAAGGGCTGTCGCTACCAATCCTAGGGATTTTGCGATAGGATGTGGCAGGAAAGTACCTTCGGTTTGTCCTGTTTGTGGACAACTTGTATGGAAATTTGTCTGACATTGCATTTCTAAGATTACATACATAGGTTTTTACAAATGTACATCAGTGGTGGCGAAGAAGGCAACTTCTCTTGGCTGAACAACTTCCTTTAGAATACAAGCTCAAGGGTTATATTTTTATGGAAGGCAATTAGTCGTCAACGGAAATGACAATGTGGCATTCAAAGTGATGTGATATGTGATATGTGAAAGGTAGTCATTACCTCAGGCCTCATCAACCGAAATGAACGAATCAGGGTTGGATGCAGCAAGGCTAAGGGGTCATTCCTAAGTA
Organism: Allium cepa; assembly: GCA_030765085.1. Taxonomy (NCBI): domain Eukaryota; kingdom Viridiplantae; phylum Streptophyta; class Magnoliopsida; order Asparagales; family Amaryllidaceae; genus Allium; species Allium cepa. Next base: position 1,012,396,606 of record CM060928.1, read on the forward strand.
GGATATGATCATCCCCTTCTAGATATATTTCTTCCCGCTATGACGTTCTGGTTTGTATGCTATAAGAGCCCTCGGAAAGGTTGGTAACGACCGGAGGAATTGCAACAATATTTTCGATATAATTAAAATAGTTAACTTAATAAGATTTCGTGATTTAATGTTGGAAGAATTAAATTTTTCTAATTTATTTATAATAATAATAACTAGAATGAATTGCAGCAATATTTATCTAAGTTAAAGTGAATTGAATGAAATTCCAATCAATTGAAATGAAATTATATATATAGCAATATTTATCTAAGTTAATTATCTATGATTTTGTATTGTACCATACCCATGGGGTGCCCTCTGTGTAAACTTCTCGAAGGAGCGTGCGGTACTGTATAGACTATGGGAATATATAAAACGTGTTAAGGGGGATACGGGTAGTACCTTAACGCTATTTTAATACCTTTACTTTACTGTAGATATATTATAATAACATATTGTACTAAATAGTAGATAGTTTAATGGATCCTTAAGAGATGGAAAATCCCGTAACATCTCCTGATCTATTGCACTCGCGTTGACACTGGATAGGAGATGTCAAATCCCGTAAACATCTCTGATGCCATTACACCCATATTTATTTACGGTTGAATCTACATAAGAATATTTTAGTCATGACCCGAGTGTTTTGTCTTTTCATTACGCTCAGGTCAGTCCTGATTTTTTTAGCTTATTGAAGATCTATTCTAGAGGACAAAGATGAAGATTTGTTATACTATTACTATTATAATCCATGCATCATGCTCTCTTCTGCATTATTTTATTTTTTCTGTTGTATATTTATAACTCTGATAAATGTTGTATAAATAATGATCAAAGTACAGTAAACATCTTCATGAACTGTTTATTTGATTATTATATTTTATCGTTCCGCTGCAATATTCTGTGTTGTTTCCTTTCCTTTATTTCCCTTCTTTTCTCTTCTTTTCTTATTTACTCCGTTAACAATCCTCCCTTTTGAATGGTTTGAGATTGGCATGTGTGTGTATGCCGATTTAAACTTTCCAAAAAGTTGGGTCGTTACAATTGGTATCAGAGCTTTGGTTTAGCGATAACCTTAGCTATGTGGGGTCTGACTCTTTATAAATAGGGTAGTAATACCCTATGATGAGTCGCTGAGTGTATATATATGAGAGAACGTATTTGTTAGTGATATAAAATTGTTTTATATTGTGTTGGTTGATTTGTTGAGTGCTTATGGATTCTGGTCAATACGAGTAATTAACGTCATTGATAGGGATCTCTAAACACTTGAACAGAACAATTCGACATAATATTGTTTTGAAATCGGCAAATGAAATAATTTTGCCCTAATTATATTTTGTATATAAAGAAATAATTTTCAGAAATTGTTATGATTTATCTAGCTTTTTTGGTTGTTGGGAATGATAATATTAATTGTTATCATTAATTGGATAGTTTTAATAAATAAGCTTTATTGTAAAATAAACAATGATAAAACAACTTGTGGAATGTTTTAAGAAGGTAAAATTTTGTAAAAATAATGTCTAAGTGTGACTCATAAACTAAAATGGATTTTATTAAGATGTTTTGAATTTAAGACCTGGGGATTTTTAAAATGGTTTTCAAAGCTTTGAAGAAAATATATGGTGATATTAGATGAAAATATTTTGAGAGGATTTCTAAAAGGAATGAATTCAGTACTCCTTTATTTTGTCATTGGAAAATAGTTTCGATGATGACCGCGCATCATCATCGACGTTCATTTTCGAGTCTCAGAGTAAGGAGACTTCTACGAAGCTTTGCATTGCTTTGAAACTTGTTTTGATAAATGGGTTTTGGTTTAAACTCCAAAGGTATGGTTTGGTTAATATAAAAGATATAAGTATATATATTTATTGCAAATGATTTGAAATGAACCAGGCATTTAAATTTCGAAGTTCTGTTAATTAATAATTTTCAAATTATTTGAATGAAATATGAGTAACCGGAACTTATAAAATAAGAGTATTAAGAATTCAAAGCTTAATGTTTGAAAAGCTTGAGAGTTGAAGTTTTCAACCCTTAAATTGGAAGTATAGAGAATTTAAGCAAGTAAAATTATGAACATTCAAATTACGTAAAATGAATCCTATAAATTTGTATAGTATCAAATTGCATTCTAATAACATGTAATATAACTTACCAAATGTTAAAAAGTTAAAAAGATGATTTAGAGATGTAATTGGATATTATACAAGTAAGAAAAACCTAAAAGTAACTGAAATATACAAGTAAGCAAAACTTCAAAGTAATTGAAATGTAAATAAATGGAAATTTGGTTGTGATAGAAATGTTATATATTTAAATATAATATGAAATGATGAATGGCTAAGTGGAGTAAGTAAATGGAACTTAAGAAAGAAGGCAAATGAATCAAATAATATCTTTGTAAATTTGTTATAGAATTGAATATAAATTGCAAATAAATTATAAAATTGAAATTGTAACTTTTGAGATAACTACAAACTGAGAAAGTTATATATGAGAAGTTAGACTTTTATAGGATGATTAATAAAATGTTCTCCAAATAAATTTATTATTAACTGAAATTATGAAAATGAAGTAAATGTAAACAAAGGAATTTGTTATAGCTAAGAATCAATGGAAAGGAAAATTGAATTAAATTAAATTATGTAGAATATTTAAAGATGAACTTAAGCAAGCAAATTCAATGGAATGGTGTTAAGAAATGATAGTATTGAAGAATATGCTATGTAAAGAAATGGATATACTAAGTAAATAAGGGATATGAATAATGGATTGTAAAAAATAAATTGTAAATGAAATAAAGGTAAGCAAAAGATATTTAATATAGATGAATTGTGTAGAAATCTATTGAAAGTTAATATGTAAGTTGTATGTATATTATTTTATTCGCATAACCATTTGATCCAGACTCGAGCATAGAATTTCGAGATAAGTTATATTGAACCGAGTTAGGATTTTTCACTCGATTCCTGACGGCGAACCTTGGATTTGGATTTTGATTTGATTCTGGAATTCGCTATCATAGTATATGGCTATGCAAGGAGAATAATGATTCTGATGAATGAACCAAATCTGAGTCCGCACTAGAGATTCGTGTGAACGATACTAGTTTGGAAGTGAAATTGTGTAATCGAGTGAGTGATCAAATTTGATACTGCGTATGGATGATATATGTACATCGTACGACCTTAAGTAAAACTAATATTGAAAATTGAAAATGCAAATTATAAAATGATTTTTAAATTATATGTCGGGATATCATCGGTAATTATAATGCAGGTATTTTAAATCAAGGAAATTTGGATTGCCCGACAAAGAGGCACGTGCTTATTTTTTCATTGAATTTGGTGATTATTGATGGAGCCACTTGGCTTTTGGTTTTCTTTTGTTGGTTTGGGGCCCGTAGAGGCATTTCGTAGTTGTACCGATCAAGCCGCGCAAAGAAGACGCTGCCAAAAATTTTCGTAAATCCGGGTGTTAGCAAAATTTTCAAGTTTTAAAATTTTATAACTTGTTTGATACCTAAATGGTAAATTTTGTAAGCCAAACAGAGTAGCATAATCGAAGCATAGAAACGACTATATAAATGAAATTTCATCGTTTTATAAGTTGATAACTTTGAGTAAAGTATATTAAATGTTAAATTCTCTACTTTGTTCCTTTTCGACGACGAAAAGTTTTGAGTGGGGAGAGTGTAACGACCCGTAAATTTTCGATAATTAATTAGATAATTAATAAGATTTCATGATTTAATGTTTGAAGAATTAAAAATTTGTAATTTATTTATAATAACAATAATAACTAGGATGAAATGCAGTAACATTTATCTAAGTTAATTATTAATGAATTGAATGAAATTCCAATAAGTTGAAATGAAATTATATATATCAGCTAGGTTCTTGATCAATAATTGAAGTTGAACGATAATTGTGAGTTATTTAAATAGAAATAAAATTTGGAAATAAACTAAATTTGAAGATTTAAGTAATAACAGGTATTGAAAGATAATGATATGAAGAATTTAGAAGAATTCGTAAAATGGTTTACAATTTCAAATATAACGATTTAATTGGATTTGGGTAAACAGTAATTTAATATTCAAAATTGGATAAATTATGAATTTGGAATAAATAAACATGAAAATGATTTCTAGAAATTTAATTTATCCTATTTGGGGTAGAATTATAATATTTGACTTTTGAAAGGAAATAAAAAAGTCGATAAGTTATAGATTGAAAATTTTATAACTAATTTAATAATGGAAAATTATATGATAATAGTGTAAATAACTGAATTTTGATTTAAAATAAATCAGAATGATTTCTAATATGAATATTAATTCTATTTGAATTGTAAGAATCCAGCAAAGTTTTAAAATCGGAATTTTAAATGATTTCGATGATTTTGAAAATCGCTCGATTAAATTGACGAGTTAAAATAGCTTTCTGGGACGCAGTCTCAAAATTCAATGAAACTAGTTCCATTAGATCCGTAATAATGTACTATTATTGGATTTCAAATTTTGTTGCATTTGGAGTTATCGTTTGGTCGTACGGGTTAGAAACGCGTTGAAATTAATATCGAAAATTTAATATTTTAATTCGATTCAAAAAGCTATCTTTCGCATACGATCGAATTAGGCCCCGAAACATTTCCATTACGTTCGAAATAGGGGTAAAACATTATAAACGCCTGTCGGCAAGCTTCGTTTGGAATTCATCCAAAAAAGGTTGAAAATGATAATAAAATAATTAATATACGCTTATATATACGTGTTCACAATAGTAAACCCTAAACTATTAGCCGAGCCGCTATAGTTTCATTTCAATGGCTGAAACCATTGACTTTCTACCCTCGATTTCTTCCAATCCCTTGATTATTATCCAAAACTTTCAACTGGGAAGTTGAAGAGCTCCTCAACATCTACGCATCCAACTGCAGATTTTGTTTATCATCATCGAATGGAGTCGGAAAATCGCCTTGTTTGGTCGTTCTTTGGTCACATTTTTCCAATCACAGGAGATGCCAAGCTCCTTGATCTTGTAACCGAAGGTAGAGTGCGTGGAGGGTGTCGAAGTGGTGGCCCCTGATGAAGTCTAGTGAGCGGTAGGTGGATCGACGTTCGATTTTTGGGTGTTGCGATGGGTTCAGTTGTTCATGGTTTTGCCTGAAGCCCGCATGAAGGAATAAGGGGTTTTGGGCGGCCTTGATCTTTGGGGAAAATTTTGAACGGCCAGGATTTTTTTGGTAAATAAATAAAAAGAAAATTTTATTTTAAATTGTATTAAAATATATACAAACTTTAAAAACTGATATCTTATCCATACGAGGTCAGAATCAGATGAAACTGGCTATGTCGGAATCACGACGACGAGATCTATGGTGCAGTGCAGATCCAAAAATGTTTGGAGCTTGTTAAAATTTAGGTTAAATTGAATATCATTCGATTTGATTTAAAATTGAAACTCAAGATGAGTGTTTTATAATGCTCGCAACGTTCTAGAATATTCTCATGCTAGGTAAATTTGATATTATGAAGTGGTATGATTTTTAACGGTCGTTGTTTGATAAATTTAACTATCATCTAGGTTGTCATTGAGTTTGATGTTAGAATAAAAATTGACGGTCAAATTGAAATTGGAATTTAATCGCAATTAAATTATCGAACATTAAACTATGAAACTATTGTGAATTATATTGTCTATTGTATGATTGATTGTGATGGATGCTATTGGTTGATATTAAAATGCTTGGATGTTTGTTTGTTACACATATTCTATTATCGCACTGTAATTTATTTGCAGTTTATAAAACTGTAAAATTGAATTATGTCGAATAAATTAAGAAATAGGTTGAAATGCTATATACCTATGACACTGTGATTTGATTTAAATGATATATCCATCCCTGACATTTAATTGAAATAACTAATCACTTGGCCAAAGGATAGAAAATTATATACGGACACCGAATTGGTAAAATTAAATAATTTCTAGGAATCTTAGATTTGGAATTATTTAAATGGTTTTGATTTAAAAGGAATAAAAATCAAATTCGTAGAAATTGAATTTATCACGAATTTGAGTTTGAAATGTTGAAATAAATTTTGGTTAAAGGAAATTGTTAAATAACTGGAATTAAGATTTTGAAAATAAAATTGAGATATTATTGGATTTCGTAAGTTGATTTTTTTTAAAAGATTGAACTTTTATTTGGACTTTGAATATTACTAAGTAACAGTGATATAAGAACGACATTTCGAAATTGAGCTCGGAATTGAATTATATTTAACATTTGGATTTTTAACTGAATATTTAAGGATAATTCAATTTAAATGTTTTGAATGGATATTTTGAGAATCAAGCTTGAAATCGTTATAAATTGAACTCAAAATTGAAGCAATAGGATTTGAAAATAGATCAATTTGAAATCGAAGTCGAAATTGATTTGAATTGAAATTGAAATCGAAATTGGATGGAAATTTGAATTGATTCGAATTAGAAAGTTGGAATTGAATTAGTTTGTCTTTGAGGCTATTTTCAATAAAATTATTTTTGTATAAACTATTCAAAATCTATCTTCTTAAATATACAAATTATTTTGGTTTTCCAAATTATTCTGCTATATAAACCATTTTAAATAGTTAAGGTATTTTATATTAAACTATTTTAAACTATATTAACTATATTAAATTATTTCAACCTATCTTAAACCAAGTTAACTTAATTTAATCTATTTTAAATCTATTTAACACAATTTAATCTATTTTAAAGCTATTTAACCTATTTAATTTTATTTAATCTATTTTAAATCTATTTAACTATATTAAATCAGTTTATTCTATTTTGAAATCTATTTTTAAATATTTTTGAGTATTTTAACCATTTAATTCTTTAAAATATTTTTACAAACCATTCAAACTATTTTCTAGAAATTCAAGCTGGTCAATAGGGTGAAGTGTCTATGTTTAAATTTTTGATTTAAATACGAGTTGGGTTAAATTGAAGTTATAGCCTAAATTGAAATTCAAAATGACTTTTGAAATCGAAATGAAATATTGAGGCGAAATGATTTTTGAAATGGAATCGTATATCTTGAGTAGATACGATGATTTTGAAGTGGGATTTGATTTTGAAGTGAATATGGTATTTTGATATCAATATGAATAGATTTTTCTGCAATGTAAAAGAGCCATCCTGTGTGTATTAAGCGATTGGTTTTAAAGAGACCGGGATCGGATATGGGCATACTCTCTGTCAATACCAAAAATCACTTTCACAACTGTGCACATGGTGGAGAATCTAGAAATGAAATAGGAAGATTTGGCGAACTATTCTGTATGAGGTATGACGTGACCCTGACTCCTGTGAGTCAGCTTAGATGTGACTCAAATCAGAAGCCATGTCAAACCAAGTGAGGTCATTCCTCCTATCAGACACATTTCTTCGATACCATTCTATTACTTTATAATTGATTTAGTGGCCACCCCTCGATTTTGATGATGGGAGTGTGTTCCTAGGTGGACGGTAGTAGCTGCTATGCGTTACCACCAGTCCGGATCTGCAAATGGTATATCTACCATGGCATTGCCTCGAGTGTCGTGTTCACATCCCCTAAGGCGCCTTCTACGAGTTTGTTTTCTACCATACCTATGGGTGTCCTCTGTGCAAACCTGTCGGAGGAGCGTAAGTACTATATAGACTATGGGAATATATAAAATGTGTTAAGGGGGATATGTGTAATGCCTTAACGCTATTTTAATACCTTTACTTTACTATAGATATATTAATAGCGTATTGTACTATATAGTAGATAGTTTAACGGATCCTTAAGAGATGGAAAATCTCGTAACATCTCTTGAGATATTGCACTCACGTTGACACTGGATAGGAGATCTCAAATCCCATAAACATCTCTTATGCCATTGCACCCATATTTATTTACGATTGATTTAATCCACTTAAGAATATTTTAGTCCTGACTCAAATGTTTTGTCTTTTCATTATGCTCGGGTCGGTCATGAGTTTTTCAGCTTATTGAATATCTATTCTGAAGGACGGAGATGAAGATTTGGTATACTATTACTATTATTATCCATGCATCATGTTGTCTGCTACATTATTTTATTTGTTCTGTTGTATATGTATAACTCTGATAAATATTGTGTAAATAATGATCAAAGTATAGTACACAGCTTCATGAACTATTTATTTGATTATTATATTTTATTGTTCCGTTGCATGATTATGTATTGTTTCCTTTCCTTTATTTCTCCTCTTTTCTCTTCTTTTCTTATTTACCCCGTTAACAATCCTCCGTTTTGAATGGCTTGAGATTGGCATGTGTGTTTGATTGCTGATTTAAATTGTCCAAAAAGTTGGGTCATTACAGATATATTCGGTACTATCTAGTTACAGAGATAGGCTGGTCTTGTATTGGTAGAGGTTCCTTTGTGATGTTCCTCGGTACTTTCCTCTAGAGATAGGCCGGTCTGTAGTAGTTAATTTTATGATCTTATAGTGAGATTATTTACTCTGCTATAGTTCATTCTACTATATATGCATGCATTCAGATTATTAATATTTTTTGTATTTAAGTGTCAATTCATTCTTTTGAAGGTTAATAACTATTTTTTTGACTAGAACCTATGAATTTTGTGTGTGAATTTGACGAATTTTTGGTGGTGCAACTTGGTCATTTTTTTAATATAGTATATATGTGTACTTTTTCCCATATATGCTTGTAGATTGTTGCGTAGAAACCTCAACTTGCCTATTTGACTTAGTAATAGGAGTGTGAAAATCTTTATCTATTTATGCAAGTTTATGGTGATTCTACAACTGTATAGCCAAAACTTTATTAACATGTGTACGCACCTGCATGATTATTGTTGGTGATATATTCTTTAGCATCCAATATTGATTTCTATGGTCCTAAGTAATTTACAATTGAGGCTTTTTCTATTATGTAGGGTATAACAGCCTTTCGTGATGACTGCTTATATCTCTGCTAATTGCTTCTATTCAAGCTTAGGTAAATTTACTTAATAACTGAGTTTATATCAATATATTTAGGTGACTTAGTTTTGTTTGTCATTATCCTGAATTTTTTGATCGTTAGTCAATGGATGACAATATTAAACTTTTTTAACATTATTCGGTTTCTATTGATAATTTACTACCTTCTACGATTACTTTGGAATAATGATATTATTTCTCCTTTATATGTCCAATGTAAATATACCAATCTCATACTAATTAAAATTTATTTAAATTGGTACCATTTATATCATAGCAATGCACTTTTTCATTAAGTTTAATATAAATCAATGATAAAGATTGAAGAATAGTGATGAAAGTTATTAATGAATAAGACAAAACGATGTGTGGCATATAGTTTTAAATCCAAATGTAATTATATTGATCAAGTTTGTCTATTTTAATGTCAAATATGTGATTTAATCATATTATGAAGTGAGCTTTAAAATTTATCTAATTTCAACTACTCTAATCTATGAGGATGATGGAGATTTTGAATAGGAGAATACGAACAGTACCAAGATACATTGATTTTGGCACATCATTGCCCACCTTACTTTTGTTTGTATCTAAAGTGGTCTGCACCGGAGTCATTTATTTCCTTGCTTCCCTATGTGTCCTCTTTAAGATACTTCTGTTTTGGTTTTAAGTCCACAAAATGTATGTGTTTATAATCTTTCACATTCATTCGCTAATTTTCACCTTTTAGTTTCAAAACTCCACTACTTGCCATCAATCACAATTGATTGATATTTTTACTGGTTTTTGCAGCTTCGACCTAATGTTCATCTAACCTCCACCTCTTTTGACATGCGCTGCTTGGATCTGTACTCAATTGAAATATATTTTGTATATGGCTGATGTATTTTGTTACTTTAGATATTATCAAATTATGTATGAGTTATCTGTAAACGTTCATCACTTGAGATTGTATAGCGTTACAATATATTTTATGTCTATCTGCTTTATTTACTGATTTAAGGAACGCATTGAATTAAATTTTGTTTATGTTTGAATGTTTGCTTAATAGATAAAAAATGTATGTATTTTAGTCATTTATTCACAAATGATCGATATTATTATGATAGGTAAGAAATTTACATATCCTATTTGCTTACAAGTAGTTCCAACAGGATTGGTCATTTGAAACCATTCAAAATTTTAATCTAAGTTTTTAATTAGTTCAGTTCTTGATGTAGTAGGCTTATGATTGCTGGATTCTGAATTAGTGTTAGAAATGAGAACTACTCATATCACATGGTTGTTATAATACGTGAGTTTTCCTTTTATTTCAATTATTAACATCTCTTTTATTGTTAATAATTGAAAATATGCAATTAATCTGGTACTAATAAAATAAATCATCATACTACTCTATTTTTTGATGTATCATGCATACTGGAAAACATAGACACTAGATAATTTGCATGCACTTTTAAGATGTAACTAAGCCCCATTATACTTGCCTTTGTGTTTTCCTAATCTATCTTTATGTCTTCATGCACACACTGAAGAAAAAATGCAGAAAATACATTAACTTTTGTGATTAACCAGAAAAACATCCTCTTAAGATTGATGAGGTTGTTGGAAAAAAATCCAAATACAAAATCTTAATGTTTGGTAGTTATATGGGTATAACCCTTTAAAAAGTACAGGTTGCGTAGTAATCTGATGGATAGGATTAATTATCATATAAACCTTTGTCATATTAATTCGCCAAAAAAGTTACATATTTCATAACATGTATTGAATATCTTATTTTGTTTATACATGTCATATAATCCTTCCGTTGTAGTAGTTAGTTTTGTGATCTTACAGTGAGATTATTTATTCTGCTATCTTTATGCATAGTTCATTCTACTATATATGCATGCATTCAGATTATTGATATTTTTTGTATTTAAGTGTCAGTTCAATCTTTTAAAGGTTAATTAGTTAACTAGAACCTATGAATTTTATGTGTGAATTTGACGAATTTTTTGTGGTGTAACTTGGTCAATTTTTTTTATATAGTATATATGTGTGCTTTTGCCCATATATGTTTGTAGATTTTTGCATAGAAAAATCAACTTGCCTATTTGACTTAGTAATTGGAGTGTGAATTTCTTTATCTATTTATGCAAATTTATGGTGATTCTACAACTCTATAACCAAAAATTTATTAATGTGTGTACTCACCTGCATGATTATTTTTGGCGACATATTTTTTAGCATCCAATATCGATTTCGATAGTCCTAAGTAATTTACAATTAAGGCTTTTTCTCTTATGTAGGGTATAACAGCCATTTGTGATGACTGCTTATATCTCTGCTAATTGCTTCTATTCAAGCTTAGGTAAATTTACTTAATAACTGAGTTTATATTAATATATTTAGGTCACATAGTTTTGTTTGTCATTATCTTGAATTTTTTTTTATCGTTAATCAGTAGGATGACAATATTAAACTTTTTTAACATTTGTGGATTTATATTGATAATTTACTACCTTCTACGATTACTTTGGAATAATGATATTATTTCTCCTTTATATGTCCAATGTAAATTTACCATTCTCATACTAATTAAAATTATTTAAATTGGTACCATTTATATCATAGTAACGCACTTTGTCATTAAGTTTAACATAAACCAATGATAAAGATTGAAGAATAGTTATGAAAGTTATTAATGAATAAGACAAAACGATGTGTCGTATATAGTTTTAAATCCAAATGTAATTATATTTATCAATTTTTAATGTCAAATATGTGATTTAGTCATATTATGAAGTGATTTTTAAAATTTGTCTAATTTCAACTACTCTAATCTATGAGGATGATGGAGATATTGAATGGGAGAACAGAAACTATACCAAGATACAATGATTTTGGCACATCATTGCCCACCTTACTATAGTTTGTATCTAATGTGGTCTGCACCGGAGTCATGTATTTCCTTGCTTCCCTATGTGTCCTCCTTGAGATACTTCTGTGTTGGTTTTAAGTCCACAAAATGTATGTGTTTATAATGTATGCGTTCTTTCCATCTAATGAAATCATCTTTGAAGCAAAGCGGAAAAAGTTGGTGAATAGGTTCTTTGAAATGAATGAAAAAAGAGCTTAGAGAAAAGCAAGTCTATTTTTGTGTGTTGAGGAGAACGTGAAGAAAAATGATTATTTTTTATATTATGTTTGTTTTGTAATTGCAATAATGTAATCATAGTTTTAATTTTTAATAGTTTTTTATCGTTAATGTTTGTTTTATAGGAATTTGTTTTTGAAAATTATAGTTGATTACTAGCTAGAATATTATTACTAGTAATATTATTTGTTTTTTATTTCGGTAATATTGTTAACGTTGATTTCCAAGATGGGATGTTTATGTTTTATTCTGTAAATAACGACCTATGTAAATTTTCTATATAATATTCTGTTTTAGCCTTTTGAAGTATAGGAAAGTTTGTCCGACATTAAAAAAATTGTAAAAAATAACACATGGTAAAAATGTTGCTTGGAAAGTTAACCTACCAGTGTATAAGTTCTTATCACTATTTCAATTTTACATTAATTTAATAATAATTAATTTGGAAATTTATTAATAGATGTTTCTTCCACTTGACATTTTTGCATCATGGAAAAAAGATTACTGCTTTTTGAAAAAGAAAACATCCACTCCTTCCTCCATTTTCACATATGTCTAATGTGGGAACTTGAGTACAAAATTCACATGAATGCATCATTATTACCAACAAGTTAGACTTATTATCTTAAATAATATCGAATTTGTATAAGCTGCACATTATACCTATTACTATTTCGTACTTGACCTCATATGACGTCTAACCCTATGTTTATGACGGTTCAAAGGTTTGATTCTAAAACTAAACAAGGAGCGAAAATCAATTTACATTAAGTGTTACAAATTCAGCATTACTTTAATGATGTAACTATTTGGACACAAAGTTTCACTTTTTACGTACATATATAATTCATCCATTTAATCCTCCATATATTATTTACGCAGACCAAATCTATTATCTGATTATTACTCTTAAATCTTATACTTAAGCTTTATACACAAACTCACTTACTATGTTAAACATCATTTATTAGAGATATAATTGTTTACCAATACATTGAAGTTTGAAGAAGATTATAGTTTATTAATAGAGCTAACAATTTGTTGAACTACTTTTGCAGATTGATGAAGCTACACTGAATCTTTTGGTTTGATAATAATTGATTGTTTCAGTTATGAAGTTTAATGCATAAAACAATAGCTATCATGCAACGTTTTAGTTCAAAATAAGTTACATATGGCATTAAATACGAACCACAATATTTTGTTATTGAAAAATACATGAACTATATTTTATAGGATATTCATACCGCCCAACACTTATAAATTATACAACTACCCATGTGCGTAGCACGGGCCACACACTATATACACTAAAAAAAGATACGTCTTGGACAATGTGGGACTAACCTAATATTAATAGAAGCAGTTCCATAGCCAGTATCGATGTTTACCTTATTTTATGCTGGTTGTTGTGCTCCTACTTTCTGCTATAGTATGATTACAATTTTGCAACCGTTACATTTTAGTGCAATTCATTTTAATCAAGGTTTTCCCTCGCAGTCCCAAAAGATTGCTACAGTCGGTATTGCACATATGAAAGTCAAAATACACTGTTAAAAAATATTCTCTGGTCCTTTTTATAGTGCTATTGTAAAGTAAGCTTATGCATAATCAAGCATAATTTTAGCAATACATATTTGATTTCCGTTGTGTAGGTTAATTGTTTTATTTTGTTTCTACGGGTTATACACAAACTAAAATTTGAATATTTATGTAGGCACTAAAGGAGAATAAAGGCTAATATGAACTCCAGCGCTGTCAACTGGTAGCATTAGGATTCGGGGTCTAGTTTGGTTCAAGTACCTCGAACGATGCTAAGTGGCTCGAGTTAGATTATGCTATGACGTCTTCTGATGTTTAATTATTGAGCATTGATTTTTGCCTGGTTTTCTTTGCATACTTTAATGACGAGACCATGTATTTGTTTAAAGTTAAAGCTATGTTATCAGTCTAAAATCATTTTGCATATTTAGAACATATGAGGTAGATTACACAACAACACTTAGTTTTTACATAAATGCAAACATCAGCCCTTCTGTTCATTAAGTTTTTTTCCCTGTTTCATGCAAATTTATAGATCTCTGCCTATGGCCACATGTAAAATAACGCATTGAGTTGAAATAATTTGTTCCATTTGTTAATTTATGGCAGCACAGGTTATGCCACTAAGAATGCCATATTTGGTCATAAGACTATATATTTATATGCTAAATCTTCTGTTTCTTTTGCAATGATAAGATATATCGACAGCTACTTACAATTTAATCTACGCTTCCTGCCAAACAAAACATAAGCTGACCTTCACTTCATAATTATGGTCCGGAAGCCTCAACAATCTGATATTTCACCAAGTTATCCAAATTTGAGGCATTTAACAATATATTTCCTTCTATTAAAAAAGAATGTCGGTTTGAGTTAAATAATATTGTTGCAAGAGAACAAAATACGAAGATTCTACTAAAGTTGCTAAAAAAATATATAGCTACAACCCGTGTGCATAGCACAGGCTCGCACTTATATATTGAATTGTTGACATGCTCTCTTATATATTATACGATATCACATAACATTGCAACTTGGATATTGAACAACAGGTGACCAGTTAGGGACGTTCTAATAGTGGGTATGTATAGACATAAACTTCTGAATGAGTAGAATTACAATTAAGAGATCGTGAAGATCAAATTGCGTTAGGATGTACGAACTGATCAAAAGATTCAACACATTGATAATTCAAAATCCAGATTAAGATTTAAGAATTAAAAATGGTGCAGTAGGATCGCACCCTACCTTCTAATTGCTTGGCCCACCATTCTTTAGGCTTACATAATATAAAATACATATTAAAAGAAAAAACAATGAAAAGGCTTCTAGAATCAGCGTTACTCTTTGCTAACTGCACGATAGTAGTTTCGTAGAGTTTTTATATCCATAATTCTTTCTATTACAACTACCAATAACATTTCATTTATTGAATATAGAATTAAAAATGGTGCAGTAGGAAGTGTTACTATAACTGTAAAAAAAACTTTGTACATACTTTGAAAAATGCTATAAAGTGCATTGTTGAGTTAGTACATGCACATTGTAATTAGACGCAGGCCCACCTGGGCGTGCTTATATACTCGTCTATTTATAAGAAAAGAACCAAGAGTAGATAACTTGGTATTATGCAATTAATAATGTGTCGGGCATAAGGATCAGGTACCTATGCAAGAAAATGGCCCTTAATGTGCAAATTTATCTACTAGGCTTTGTTATGTGGCATGCTGATGTTAATTGGTTAAAAAATGGTATTTTATTTCAAATTAATCTACTTTATAAAGCTCATTATCCATACTTATGCACATGTATAAGGTAAGACATTGCTTGTGGCATATAGGACCAATTCCAACCATGGGCCGGTTGGGAAGGAACGGACCCCCAACAGGGAGTCGGTTGGCCACTTCAGCCCTGAAGGTTGCCAAAGCTACCATGAAGGTTGCTTCTTAGCCGGCCAAGCAAGTTGAATTAGCATTTTTCTAGGTTGAGTGCTCTAGAAATAATAAGAAAAGTACTAGCCAAAACGAATTCTCGTTTTGGACTTCTATACGCAATCTGTTCAACCTTGGAACTCCAAATAACCCTCGAAATCGGTAGATTCTTTAAAGTAGTCGTAGAAAAGAATAAACGCCGCTTGTCAACATTGGAAAGAAGTAATGGCTGGCCTACATTCTACAAAGCAAAGCGGGGCAAACGACTTGGATCTGGTAACTTTTTGAATTTTGGACTTTGAAATAACAAGTTTTATGTTTAATTCATCTAGTAGTACTTCATCCTCTACAGCTTAATTAAACAAATGCATTGTATATGTCTGTACATAACAATCAACCTTTCAATATTGCTACGGTATTCTAGAAAACGAGAAAAAATAGAGCCGGTTGTGCTCTGTCCACTTAGCCAGCCAAAAGCCAAAAACACTTGGCCAGCTAAGTGGACGATGTAGATTACAATCCACACCTTATCCCTTTAGCCAGCCTTAGTTTGACCGGCTAAGGAGAAGCACACAACGTGTGCTTTTTTCCCGGTGGGTGTTGCTTTGGGGATCGATTGCCTTCGACCCCTACCATTGGAAATGCCCTAACTTCATATGTATGATTTATGTCACATGATACGCCCTACATATTTCATATGATACGCCCTACATATTTCATAGGACAAATAAAGCCACCCTAAAAAGTAAGACATACTGCTTCAAATATGCTATTCGATCAATGATATTTACAAAAAGGGGAACAAGGATTAAAATATGCTAATTCTTTTAGGCCGTACTTACAATATCTCACTTCATTATAAATGTCATTTAATTTGAAGTTTTGAACTATATGGAAATAATACAGCTAACTTTTATCGAAGCCCTTATAGACCTTACCCATGACATAATCACTGAACGTAGCCTGTAGAAAAGTACTGCCTGCACAATACCTTACCTTCTACATCATCTTATTTACTAATTGAAATATGCAAACTTCAAAAAAAGAAAGCAAAAAAGTCTACCAAACAAGCACAATTACATTTAAAACCAGATACTTTGTCAAATGTACTAAATATGTGCTAAGGTTAATTTCACTAGCTTGGAAATTGTACAAAAACATTACGAATTAACATAAAAGGTGAAAATAATTACACACTTACAGACTAAACCGAATAATGGACCAGAACCGACCCTACACCTTTAGTTGCTGTAACGACCCGGAATTTCCGATCCCGAAAATCCCAGATAGTTAGGGAAAAAGAAGAAAATAGATATAAGAAGAAACAGAACGAAACACAGATTCTTACATTCACAGCGGATCAAAATATAATATCAAATAATATTATTTATGCAAAGAAAGCTGTGTCAGTAAATTTACATTTAATACATCAGAGTTTTCAATATTTACACAAACACTGAACAGTTACTATTACACGTTCCAGACAATCTACAATATACACAGCGGAATACTCTCCATACGTTCCTGCCATCTAGCTCACTTCCCGAGCTCTAGAACGTCCTTACTTGAAAATCTATAATACTTGGTCTGACCCGAGCATTACATCAAGCAACACCCGGGTCAGGCTCGAAACCAGCGTGAGTAAACCCATCTAAATGGAAATTCGAATGCATAAAACATACTTAAACCCGGGGTAACTCGTTCATCATTACAAGTTCACAACTTGCTATAGTCAACACTTATATTCACAATCAATTTCTAAGTACTCTTACTTAGTTTTAAATGGTCCGGTCATTTAAATTATTCCATTTCAGCCTACTGATATACCAATCAATAAAGTATCATTGTAGGTTACAAATCGAACGGGGTTCGGGTATCTACTGATACCCGATCCGGGTCACTTCGAATTCAATACCATTTTAACCCGAGTTATTCAAGTGAAATAAAATTCAACTTTAAATACAAGATTTCACTTTTACACAGCAATTTATCATCGATAGATAACCACATTATCATTGTTCACCCAAACATATCATATCACAAAACATTTCATATCAGAGATATCAATCAATAAAAGGCATTTAATCATCAATCAATCATTTATAAGCAAGATTGATCACTTCCAAAATTAATTCCATTTATCCCTAATTGAATTAATTTCTAATCTTTAATCACTTAAATTACCTTTACCCGACATTAATTAATTACAAAGATATTAATTAATCATTTTTTAATTTTCCATCTAAAATAATCACCCTTGACTAATTATCCTTTAATTACAATAAGTAATTAACCCTTAATTAATTACACAAATTAATAAACCTTCACACATTTACATTAATCACATAGATCCTAAATTAATTACCCAAATTAATTATTCTTTAATCAAAATTATCCTTAAATTAATCACATTTATTAATTTATTAACCCTTAATTTATTTCCTTAATTAATAATTCCTTTAATTAATTACACTAAGTAATTAATCCTTAATTACTTCTCTTAAGTAATTTTCCTTTAATTAATTACATCCATCAAGTAATTATCCATTGGTTGATTATCCTTAATTAATCAACCCCTGATCATTTATTTAATTTGATCCTTTATTGCTAATTAAATTCATTAACCCTAAACAAATTAATCCTTTGTTTACCTATAATTAAGTAATTCATTGAATAAAACATATTTAGTATTTATCCATTAATTTCCCATCTTAATTGAGTAATTAACTTCCCATCATTAATTAATACTTAAATCATTAATTTACCCTTAATTATTAATTAAATAACCTTTAATTAATTAGTTAGTTAATTAACCTATAAATACACTTACTAAGAAATTAAATCCTTAATTAATTACCTGGATCAATCACATGTAGTAATTAACTACCCTTAACTATTTTAATAAACTTAGGATAATCCATCGCCTCAATTAATTACTTAATCATTATTAAATATCGTTTGAAAATCACGTAGAAATATAATAATTAACCTATTATATTATAATTTCAAACCAAATAACTTAAATTCAAAAAAAAACATTTGATTTTAAAATCTTATGCATGTAACTTGTTCAAATATTCGACTTTGAAACTTTACTGTTAATACTTTTACTTTGAGAATCTTACTTCTTTACTTTAAAAAAAAATTGTAAACCAACTATTTAACTAAGCTTATCCACTTCGGTACAGGCCCAAACAAAATTCAAAAAAACTCGAGACAAAAACTGATTTCCCTGTCTTCTCTCCTTCCTATTCTTGCTCCCTCACGAAACTCGAGACCGACTTAAAGCAAAAACCCAACGTACCCGAAGCCCAACCACACACCCATGACTGCATGACACACCGGATACATGCACAGATCATCGGCGTCACTCCGTCCATCATTAACATCCTCGATGAGTTGCCGATGACCATCCCTTACAATTCCGACCTCACGATCAAACGATCAAACTCGAAATCAAATTTGAGAAAACTCGAAATCAAATTTTTGCGAACTCGAACCCATCAGGTTTCAACCTGGAACCTACCCCTCATCATAAAATCACCACGCGCCGTTGAAACAAGTCACCGGTGACCATGAACTTTCGATCAGAGTAGCCTTATTGACCCACGCTACTCTTCCACTTGGTCTAATCATTCCTGATACCTTATCGGCGTCGAATCCTTCCCTGGAACCATGCCAATCAAAACTAGGTTTAGACCTTAGATCTCCCCCGTGCCATCACCACTGTGGCCTATAGGATGAGCTATTAATTTTCCCATGACTGTCGTCCTACGATCCCACACTTGACACAACCCCAAGGCCCATGCTTTTCCCGATCACCAGTAGTTGACTAATTTGCAAATTCCGATCATCTCGGAATTTCCCATGATTTATCGAATTAAAAATCTTGATTTCAACCTTAAAGTTCATGGTTTAAAAATCTTAAACAGACTATATCCATGAATACCCCAATTATTTTAGTCAAAGTTTTGTCATTTTTAAGTTTCACTGGAATATTTAAATTCTAATTAAAACTGTATTCAAATCCCATTTGAAAATATTTTTAAAATTTACTTCTTGTTGTTTGTTTATGTATCTAAGTCTGAAAAAGATTAAGGTATTGCAACTTGATTTTTTGAACATATCAGAAGTCTGCATTTGAAGAACAGAGAAGATATACTTATGTACAGACATGCCACAACTATCTAATACATATACAATTTCGACCATTTTATAACAATCATGTAAACATTTATACAAACATACATCACAAATTTCTTCAAGAATTTACCCCATGCACCAGGTTTAAAACTGTAAAAAAAAATAAAACTTTAGTTTACTCACCTTGCAAATGCTTTGAACAGAGGACAACTTGATTGATATTTATAATTTTTTTGGAACCAAGAAGCTTTTGATCTGATCTCTTGATATGATTTTTTTAACTTGAATCTGCTTATGTGAGAGTTGAACTAGATCTACTACTTGCTTGAATTCTGGGTTGAACTGATCTTGCTTAAAACTTTGCTTTTATTTGTATTTGAACTTGTTTTTTTTAAGGTTTTTGTTCTTTCCTTTTTTCTTTGATTTCAGATTTCTTTTGTAAGAAGTTTATGTTCCTAAACTTGATGTTTTACTCATATTATAGATTTAAAAAGCAGAAAATTAAAATGAATCTGTAACAACCCGCATATTTAAAGATTTTATGTTTAAATATTTTATGTAAATATAGCGTCGTTAGTCGGATTTAGGTCCGAAATGTTACTTTCTACAAATGGCCGAATTGGAACTCGAAACCACCTCCATTGGTTCCAAAATGGCGTTTGCGATCTTTTTGAGTATAATCTTTGATATGTTTGGAGTTTGTGAAATTTTGACCCTTTTTCTATTGGGTTTTGGGTTTGGGTTCAGCCCACTAGCTTAATTAACCCTCTAACTCAACCCCTTCTCTACATTCATCTCCATTTCATTTCCTTTCTCAAGCAAAAACTGAAAATGGTGGAAGGGAAGAGGAAATAGAAATTGCAAGCCCTAGTTTCAACTTCCAACTTGATTTCTTGCTCCAAAATCAAAGAGAATCCATTGGTAAGTTCTTCTTCATCTTCTCCAACTCTTCTCCTCTTCAATTTCAGAAAATTTCCTAAACCTAAATTGGGAAATATATGTTTTATTCTTAGATTGAAGCTTGTTGAGTTGAAGTAGTGTTTGGTTGGTCTTCTCCTTGTTATTAAGCTCTTTCTCCTTTGTTTTTGGGTAAAAGGTGAGTTTTGAACTCACATCTACTTCTCTTGATTTCATTGATGTTGGGTATGAATTCCTAACACCTTGTTCATATGCACTTGGTTTTGGTTTGGATTGAATTGGTGAATATCCAAAATTTTAGTGTTTGGGTTCAATTCTTTAAAGATCCTAACTTTGATATTGGAATATGTTTTCGGTAGCGAATCGGAGAGCTAATGGAGCTGGGGTATCTATTGGCTAAGGCTCCTTAGGTCCATTGCTCTAACGATCGCGTTTTGGAAGAATTGGCATTTCATTAGAAAAAGGGCAGAAACTGCAGAAATATGCAGTTCGGCCGACCGAGCCCTGTAGCCGGTCGACCAACCTGCTATCCCGAGCTATGTTATGTTTCCTGCATCTGGCCAGCCGACCGAGCCCTGCAACCGGTCGACCGACCTGCTCATGTTTTGCCTGTTTTGCCTATTTTTGCATATTTTGATTGGTTTTCCAAATTTTATCAATTCAAGTTGCTTTTTAGTAGTTGTTATTACATCTTTGATTTTGATAACTTATTTTTAACTTCATTCATGGGTTTTTCATAAATAATCCCTTTAAATCGCATTTAAAAGCTCGTTTCTCCAATTTATAAATTCTATTTAAAACACACACTTTCGCACTTCGAGCGAAGTGGAAGGGTGATTAAATGGTTGGGCAAAACACGGACCATGAATCTGTGCGTTTATCCTTTCGATTAATCCCCGACCTATTCAATTGATCGTTTTGACCTTCGGGTTTGGTTTATCGATGACATGAGGTAAACTTTGTACTGCTTTGAGTGTGAAAGTGACTGACAGATAGTAAATCATTTAGTGCGAACGAGTGGTTATGGGACATACGTTAACACTTTTCGGATTCCTCTTCGAGAGTTGTGACACATTCCGCCAGTTAGTGGTGTCCAGTATTGGGTCTCTGACCTTTACCACTACGGTTTGTTGCCTTCGGGTATGTGCCTTCGGGTTTGTGCCTTCGGGTTTGTTGCCCTTTAGTATCGCTTCCGATGTTGGTCGTTATGAGCCGCATGGGTGATATTGGGTTGCCCTTTAGTATCGCTTCCGATGTTGGTCGTTATGAGCCGCATGTGTGATATTGGGTTTGGAGTCTTCGGGCTCATGGATCCTTGTTTATACAGTACTGAGCTCGAGCAATTTTCTGATGTTTCATTCATATGTATATTCCCTAGGTATCGCCCTTCGATGTTGGTCAATATGAACCTCATGATGCGTAGCGTTTACCTTGCGGAACTTGTATACCTTATTGGTATTTGTTAATTGCCTTTTTGGCTTGATTTGGGATAATTGTATCCTTTGTTTCTATATGTTGTCGATGATATAAGGCTTGTTATCATATGATTCATCTTTTGTTAGATGATTGCGTTATCTCCTTTAAAGGTATTTGTAATACTTTGTAAACTTGCAGTTTTATTATTGTTCAGTTTATCTAACTGATTTGTTTAGCTAGACTGACCCGTGTATTTTATACTCGGGTCAGACCGAGATGTTTGAGGTTAGGTGCTTTTGGATTAAGCCTATTTTGCTTCCGCATGGACTACTCCGCTAGCTTCTTTTTGTCATAGCTTTTTGTGTAGTCCCATTTTGTAGTAACTTTGATATATGTATTCATCTGGAATTGTCTGTATATTGTGGTTTGCTATACCACTTGACATGTATTATTTTGTGTACTCTGTTATGTATCAATATATGTGTATATGATGATCTACTGTCCTGTGATGTATATTACATTTGAGTTGTTATATTCCGTTCTGATAGATCCTTCAACCACCTATGGTTTTGTTTTAAGTATTCATTGGATATGTCGATCTGCTTGGTAAGGCAATTGTCGATGTATTCAATAGATAATTAAAGCAAGGCTATAGATAGTCGCTCCTAACCAGCCTTATTCTCCGTGTTAGTTGACGGCATTACCCTGTAGTGTCCTTGGCTAGCGTGGGTATAGAGGTGGGACGTCACAGCGTGGTATCAGAGCTGAGTTCAGGACAAAATATGATAAACACAGAATAGATGCACATATTACGGTACATCAGAGTGTATAAGTGATACAGATCTTCGAATCAATGTGTCTCTTTATTCCATCATGGTTAGATAAAGTTTGGGAATATGTCTAGGAATGCATTTCTATTCCGTAGTATTCCATATTGCAATATCTACCTTGTGAATAATCTTGTTCTTGTCTAACTTTCAGCGTATGGCTGGAAGAGGCAGGGGACGACGTTCGGATGCTGGGCAATCCAGTGGCACACATCCGGATGGCGTTTATATGTCTGCCGATCAGTTTATGGAGTTGTTTAGGAGCACTCAGCCTCTAGTTCCTCCTCGAGTGTCTCCACCTCGCAAGTCTGCCTTTGCACGTCAGTGCAGTGATTTTGCTCATCTTGGAGGAAAGCCGTTTAAGGGCTCCGAGTCTGTTCTTGAAGTCCAAGCATGGTTTTGCATGTGCGAGCGTATCTTCTCTCGTATGGATCTTTCTGACCATGATAGAGTTCTTGTAGCTTCTAGCTTATTACAAGAGCGTGCTCTTGATTGGTATGAGCTTCTTGTAGCCGAGATTGATGAGTCTACTCTTTCTTGGACTCAGTTTCGGGAGCGATTTGAACTCAAGTTCGTTCCTGAATCTGAAAAAGTTTTATTGACCCGTCGCTTCCTTGAGTTGAAGCAAGGGAAGTCTTCTATTTCTGAGTATGTTGCATCGTTCGAGGCTTTATCTAAGTATGGTTTTGAATTCATCAGCACTTCTTATAAGAAGAATTTGAAGTTTGTTTCTGGTCTTAAGAAGTATCTTAAGAAATCTTTGTTGCTCCAACTTAAACTTTCTTTTGAGGAGTTGGTTGATTCGGCACTTCACCTCGAGACCGTCGAGAAGGAGTGTGATCGTGATGTTGATGTTGAGGTTTCCAAGAACCCCAACAAGAGGCCGTTCCCAATTCAGAAGTCCAGGCCTTTTCCTTCTAAGAAGAAGAAGACTGGTGGTCCTAGCTCTCAGCCTCAGTCTTTCGGAACACCTTTCGTTCGAAAGTGTTTCAATTGTGGTTCTCCGGATCATATTATTCGAGCTTGTCCTAAGCCTCTTTTCTGCCGTTATTGCAAGAAGGAAGGTCATCATGTTTCAGCTTGCCTACTGTTCCGGCTGGTGCCAAGTCTAGCAGGCTTTATGCTGCTAAGGCTTCTGAAGGTCCCTCTCAGCCCAAAGGTATATCTCCATCTATTTTGGAAGGTTCTATTTTATTTCAGGATCATAGTATACGAGTTCTTTTCGATACGGGTGCTTCACATTCTTTCGTATCGAAGAAGCTCGTCGATGATTTATCTTTGGATGTTTCTTATATGATTACTTCTTTAAGGATTGCGAATCCTATTAGGGGATCCACGACCCTTAGTTTGCTTTGTGATGATGTTGAGATTGTTTTATGTGGCTTTTCTTTTCGTGCGAATCTGCACGTTATTTCTTGTCCGGGATTTGATATGATTTTGGGTATGGACTGGCTAGTGAGATATGATGCCAGGATTATTTTTTCGGAGAGAATTATATATCTTCGACATCCGGATTCGCCTACTCAGTTATCTCTTGTTCTTGGGGATGTGGATAATTCCAAAATGGCTTTATACTCTCTTGACTCACGAGATGATAATGATATATCTCGTATTCCTATTGCTTGTGACTTTTCTGATGTTTTTGAGCCTGTATCGGGTTTGCC
The DNA here is from genome assembly GCA_030765085.1 of Allium cepa. Classification (NCBI taxonomy): domain Eukaryota; kingdom Viridiplantae; phylum Streptophyta; class Magnoliopsida; order Asparagales; family Amaryllidaceae; genus Allium; species Allium cepa. The sequence continues at coordinate 1,012,421,245 of CM060928.1, forward strand.
ACCCAAGAGGGTAATTGAGTTCCACATTGATCTCATTCCAGGCGCGCAGCCAGTTAGTCGTCCTCCCACGAGGATGTCTACAAAGGAAAACGAGGAACTCAAGAAGTAGCTTTTAGAGCTTGAGTCCAAGCAGTTGATTCAGTCCAGTTTTTCTCCATGGGGATCCGCGATCGTCTTTCTGAGGAAGTCCGATGGAACTCTTAGGCTTTGCATTGACCATCGCAAACTTAACGAGTTGACCATCAGGAATAGGTATCCATTGCCTAGGATCGATGATATGTTCGATCTATTGAGTGGTGCTAAGGTCTTTTCTCAGCTTGACCTTGCCACAGGTTTTCATCAGTTATGAGTCGCGGAGGATAGCATACCTCTTACAGCTTTCCGCACTCGATATGGTTCTTTCGAGTGGCTCGTTATGCCTTTCTGTTTGACGAACGCTCCTGCTTTCTTTGTAGATCTAATGAATCGGGTATTCCGGGAATATCTCGATAAGTTCGTCCTTGTCTTCATTGATGATATCCTTATTTATTCTAAGTCTGAAGCCGAGCATGCTAATCACTTGAGAATTGTCTTGAGTAACCTCCGTCATCATCAGCTTAGAGCCAAATTCTCCAAATGCCACTTTTGAGAGAATAGGGTTAAGTTCTTAGGTCATGTTGTATCTTCCGATGGCATTTCTCTCGATCCCTCAAAGATCGAAGCCATCCAGAATTGGAAGAGGCCTGAGAATGTTCATGAGATTCGTAGTTTTCTTGGATTGGCGGGTTATTACCGTTGGTTCATTAAGGATTTTTCCCGTGTTGTGCTTCCTCTCACTTGCCTTACTCAGAAAGGCATTCGTTTTGATTGGTCCGACAAGTGTGAAGCTTGTTTTCTGACATTGAAGGAACTTCTCACTAATGCTCCTATTTTGGTGGTTCCCGAGGGGAATCATGATCTTGTTGTCTACACTGATGCTTGTGGTAGTGGTCTCGGTGCTGTTCTTATGCAGTAGGATCGGGTAGTTGCTTATGCTTCTAGGCAACTACGTCCGAATGAAGTTCGCTATGCCACTCATGATCTTGAGCTTGCCGCCATTGTCTTTGCCTTGAAGATTTGGCGACACTATTTATTGGGCGAGCGCTTCATTCTCTATACCGATCATAAATCTTTGAAGTATTTGTTCACTCAGAAGGAACTCAATATGAGACAACAACGTTGGCTCGAGTTTCTTGCCTCCTATGACTTTGATATCCAATATACCCCTGGCAAGGGTAATCGTGTTGCTGACGCGCTTAGTCGCAAACATTCGGCTATTGTTTCCATGATGCTTGCCGAATGGGATATTCTTGAGACTCTATCTTTTTGTGAAATTCGGGATCAAGGTTCATCTTCTGATTCTCCTATCCGATTATTTAGTTTGGGAGCTCGACCTATTTTATTGGATCGTATTGCTGATGCCCAACGGCGTGATCCTGATTTGTTGCATCTTATTCAGCTTTGTGAGTCTGGATCCTGTGATGAGGCATTGCGGGATTTCAGCATTGATTCTCATGGGTGTCTTCGTAAGAAGAACCGTCTTTTTGTGCCTTCTGATCTTGCACTTAGGCATGACATTCTTGATGATTGTCACCATTCTAAGTATACCATTCATCCCGGTAGTAGTAAGATGTATGCCGATATGCATCGTCTTTATTATTGGGAAGGCATGAAGCGCGATGTGGCGAGTTATGTGAGTAATTGCATAACTTGTCAGCGTTTTAAGGCCGAACATCAGCGTCCTTCTGGTCTTCTTCAGCCTCTAAATATTCCATTGTGGAAATGGGATCAGATTTCTATGGATTTCATTGATGGTCTACCTCATTCAAGATCAGGCCATTCTAGCATTTGGGTTATTGTTGATTGCCTTACCAAGTCTGCTCATTTTGTCCATATTAAGTCTAATAGGACTGCTTCGCATTTGGCTAAGTTGTATGTTAAGGAAATCGTGAGATTTCATGGTGTTCCTAGTTCTATTGTGAGTGATCATGATCCTTTATTCATGAGTCATTTTTGGAAGAGTCTTCAGCAAGCTTTGGGAACAAAGCTTAATTTTTCTACAGCTTATCATCCGCAGTCTGATGGACAGACTGAACGGGTGAATCGTATCTTAGAAGATCTTCTCCGTATTTTTATTTTTGATTTTGGTGGTAGTTGGGAGGATCACCTGCCTCTTGTAGAGTTCTCCTACAATAATAGTTTTCAATCTAGTATCGGTATGGCTCCTTTCGAAGCCTTATACGGAAGGCCATGTCGATCACCTTCATGTTGGTTGGAATCTAGGGAGAAGCTTATTCTTGGTCCAGATTTTGTTCGTGATTCTTCCGAGAATATTGATCTTATTCGGTTGAGAATGAAAGAGGCACAGAGCCGCCATAAATCCTACGCGGACAACCGTAGGAAGCCTCTCGAGTTCTCGATCGGCGATCTTTTTTTATTCGTGTTTCTCCTTTGAAGGGGATTATGCGTTTCAGTACGACTGGGAAATTGGCTCCTCGTTATATAGGACCATTTTCTATTACTGAACGTATTGGCCCTGTGGCTTATAGAGTTTCACTTCTAGCTCATTTATCTGGCATTCATGACGTGTTCCACGTCTCGCAACTTCGGAAGTGTCTTCGGGAGTCGGATTCTGTTATTACTTCTCCTGATTTGCAAGAGCTTGAGATCTCGCTGGACTTATCTATTGTACAGCAACCTATTCGCGTACTTGACATGGAGGTGCGACACCTTCGGAACAAGGACGTGCCGCTCGTTAAAGTTCAATGGTCCGCTAATCCCAATGACTGTACTTGGGAAACCATAGAGTTTATTGAGCGATCTTATCCGGGTTTTCTATCTTAGCTTGTGAACGGTGAGTATGCCTTTTCATCTCAAGCTTATTTCCTTTTTCTTTTGAATGTTGTATGTATGTAGTTGTTACAAATATTGTCTCTAGGAATTGCGGGGACGCAATTTTGTAAGGATGGGAGATCTGTAACAACCCGCATATTTAACGATTTTATGTTTAAATGTTTTATGTGAATATAGCGTCGTTAGTCGGATTTAGGTCCGAAATGTTACTTTCTACAAATGGCCGAATTGGAACTCGAAACCACCTCCATTGGTTCCAAAATGGCGTTTGCGATCTTTTTGAGTATAATCTTGATATGTTTGGAGTTTGTGAAATTTTGACCCTTTTTCTATGGGTTTTGGGTTTGGGTTCAGCCCAGTAGCTTAATTAACCCTCTAACTCAATCCCTTCTCTTCATTCATCTCCATTTCATTTCTTTTCTCAAGCAAAAACTGAAAATGGTGGAAGGGAAGAGGAAATAGAAATTGCAAGCCCTAGTTTCAACTTCCAACTTGATTTTTTGCTCCAAAATCAAAGAGAATCCATTGGTAAGTTCTTCTTCATCTTCTCCAACTCTTCTCCTCTTCAATTTCAGAAAATTTCCTAAACCTAAATTGGGAAATATATGTTTTATTCTTAGATTGAAACTTGTTGAGTTGAAGTAGTGTTTGGTTGGTCTTCTCCTTGTTATTGAGCTCCTTCTTCTTTGTTTTTGGGTAAAAGGTGAGTTTTGAACTCACATCGACTTCTCTTGATTTCATTGATGTTGGGTATGAATTCCTAACACCTTGTTCATATGCACTTGCTTTTGGTTTGGATTGAATTGGTGAATATCCAAAATTTTAGTGTTTGGGTTCAATTCTTTAAAGATCCTAACTTTGATATTGGAACATGTTTTTGGTAGCGAATTAGAGAGCTAATGGAGCTGGGGTATCTATTGGCTAAGGCTCCTTAGGTCCATTGCTCGAACGATCGCGTTTTGGAAGAATTGGCATTTCATTAGAAAAAGGACAGAAACTGCAGAAATATGCAGTTCGGCCGACCGAGCCCTGTAGCCGGTCGACCGACCTGCTACCCCGAGCCATGCTATGTTTCCTGCATCTGGCCAGCCGACCGAGCCCTGCTACCGGCCGACCGACTTGCTCATGTTTTGCCTGTTTTGCCTATTTTTGCATATTTTGATTGGTTTTCCAAATTTTATCAATTCAAGTTGCTTTTTAGTAGTTGTTATTGCATCTTTGATTTTGATAACTTATTTTTAATTTCATTCATGGGTTTTTCATAAATAATCCCTCTAAATCACATTTAAAATCTCGTTTCTCCAATTTATAAATTCTATTTAAAACACACACTTTCGCACTTCGAGCGAAGTGGAAGGGTGATTAAATGGTTGGGCAAAACACGGACCATGAATCTGTGAGTTTATCCTTCCGATTAATCCCCGACCTATTCAATTGATCGTTTTGACGTTCGGGTTTGGTTTATCGATGACATGAGGTAACTTTGTACTGCTTTGAGTGTGAAAGTGACTGACGGATAGTAAATCGTTTAGTGCGAACGAGTGGTTATGGGACATACGTTAACACTTTTCGGATTCCTCTTCGAGAGTTGTGACACATTCCGCCAGTTAGTGGTTTCCAGTACTGGGTCTCTGACCTTCACCACTATGGTTTGTTGCCTTCGGGTATGTGCCTTCGGGTTTGTGCCTTCGGGTTTGTTGCCCTTTAGTATCGCTTCCGATGTTGGTCGTTATGAGCCGCATGGGTGATATTGGGATGCCCTTTAGTATCGCTTCCGATGTTGGTCGTTATGAGCCGCATGGGTGATATTGGGTTTGGAGTCTTCGGGCTCATGGATCCTTGTTTATACAGTACTGAGCTCGAGCAATTTTCTGATGTTTCATTCATATGTATATTCCCTAGTATCGCCCTTCGATGTTGGTCATTATGAGCCGCATGATGCGTAGCGTTACCTTGCGGAACTTGTATACCTTATTGGTATTTGTTAATTGCCTTTTTGGCTTGATTTGGGATAATTGTATCCTTTGTTTCTATATGTTGCCGATGATATGAGGCTTGTTATCATATGATTCATCTTTTGTTAGATGATTGCGTTATCTCCTTTAGAGATATTTCTTATACTTTGTAACATTGCAGGTTTATTATTGTTCAGTTTATCTAACTGATTTGTTTAGCTAGACTGACCCGTGTATTTTATACTCGGGTCAGACCGAGATGTTTCAGGTTAGGTGCTTTTGGATTTAGCCTATTTTGCTTCCGCATGGACTACTCCGCTAGCTTCTTTTTGTCATAGCTTTTTGTGTAGTCCCATTTTGTAGTAACTCTGATATATGTATTCATCTGGAATTGTCTGTATATTGTGGTTTGCTATACCACTTGACATGTATTATTTTGTGTACTCTGTTATGTATCAATATATGTATATGATGATCTACTGTTCTGTGATGTATATTACATTTGAGTTGTTATATTCTGTTCTGATAGATCCTTCAACCACCTATAGTTTTGTTTTAACTATTCATTGGATATGTCGATCTGCTTGGTAAGGCAATTGTCGATGTATTCAATAGATAATTAAAGCAAGGCTATAGATGGTCGCTCCTAACCAGCCTTATTCTCCGTGTTAGATGACGGCATTACCCTGTAGTGTCCTTGACTAGCGTGGGTATAGAGGTGGGGCGTCACAGAATCCAACTTACCACTTGTATATTTTTCTAAGCTAGCACTTGTTTGAATATTAAGAGAGATATTTACATTTATTTAATGTATGCTGTTAAAAATTTACAAATGTCAAGATAAAGTATTTTATGTTTTTTAAACCCTTACTAAATTTTATTAATACTTTCCTATGTTGATATATTTATGTATTATAGGTATTTAGCTTGCATTTGTTTTTCATTCATTTATAAGTTATGCTTACAAATGTATGTGTATATACATATAAACTATGGTTTATTCCAAGTATTAAAAGAAGGTATTTTAAATCTTTTATTAGATCTTACACATACAATTCCAAACCAATTTTTTTTGGGAATAAATATTTTTCTTATAAATTTACAAAAGACATGTATATTTTGAAAAATTTTATTAACTCTGGTCGTAATATCATATTATATTTACAACTCTAGTTATATATATTATTTTATTCAAAATAAAACTTTTAAATCCAGTTAATCATCTAATTATCAGATACCAAAAATTCGGGTTACCATATTCCTTCCCCCTTTGAATCTTTTCGTCCTCGAAAAGGAACGAAGCTAGAATTATTAAAATGCTTATCTTTAGAAAATTATTCTATGATCACTTTTGAAACACCTTTAAAATCTACATAATATTGTAAAATAGTTTTTTTAAAAAATATTTTTTATAATTCGATGTCTCAACTAGTCCATCCTTGTTCTTATAGAAATTCGGTCATACGTTGATCGGGCGTACGACTGAAAATCTATAAGTGCTTAGTAGACCCGTTTTCAACACCTAGTGAAAATACTTGGACAAATATTTTATTGAAAATATAGAAAACATTTTTGAAAATAGAGGAAATATCTTTGGTGGGAATTCTCTGAAAATCGTCACCCACATCCATGGTCACAGTTACATCCTGGGTTATGTTGCCATCGCAACAAAAGTCCATGTAACTGTAGGCACTCCGCACCCCTCGATTACGCCATGGAACTCGCCACATATCGCAGTTACATCCTGGGTTGCGTTGCCATCACAGCAAAAGTCCATGTAACTATAGGCATCAGCGCCCTCGATTTTCGCTGCCAAATGAAACTTCACCAATCCCACATAGGTCACATACTACATCGGTCAAATCCCAATGCAGTCTTAGGATCTCACGGCCTCCCATCTTTCGCTATGTCACCATAGGTCGCAGTCCACCGATGTAAAATCAAACGTAGACTGTTGGCTCTCAGCAGCACACATAACTTTCGTTATGATCTGCAGTGGATCGCAGTGACATCGAGTCGCAGTGTCATCACAGCATAACCCAAATGTCTCTGTAGGCATCAGGGCCCTCGATTTTTGCTACACACAACATAAACCTTAGGAACTAGTTTGTCCAGGCTCCTCATAGGATCAAATTTAGAACCCCCTTAGGGTTCATGGCAGTACCACCCTGTGGCACTCCTGAGAAGTTCATTTCAAGGAAGCGCCTTTTTCCCCAGAGCTAATCTCAAAACACTTTATACTATACCCTTATAGTATCTTCCAAATCATACACCTAGTATGAATCTCATACAAATCTCCTTTTTAAAAATTGATTATCCCAAAATCTATAATTCATAAATTAGGCTTTTCAAATTTCCAAAATTGATTTTTCTCCCAAAAATCAAAAGCCTTTCCAAAGTCCATAGGTTCCAAAACCTTTTCTCCAAAATCATTCTCATATGATCCTTTATATATATATATATATATATATATATATATAACCTTGAAAAATCTTTGGATCATTTCATACTTGTATAAATTCTCTTTTATACTTCAAATACTTTTCAAAAATCCTTTTCTTCTGGCAATAGGTTCAACAAGGGAAGATTTATCTTACATACCAAAGATATATAACTTTATTCCAAATCAAATATTCAAATTTGATTACTCTTATAAAGTTATTAACCACATTACTTACTTATATAAAGTAAATTTCTGTATAGAAATATCCAATTTCCATTTAATTTCATTATGTATTTCACAAAATGTACCTTTTATTTCAAAAACCATTTTCAATTCTTATCCACAGTTTTTTTCCAATATCATTTTCATTCAAACCCGTACGATGTACACATATTATCCGTACGCTATATCAATCTGATTGCTCACTCGATCACACAATTCCACTTCTGAACTAGTATTGTCCACCCGACTTCCTAGTGCGGACTCAGATCTAGTTTCTTGATCACAAACCATCATTCTCCTTGCGTAGCCATAATTACGATCGAGAATATCCAGAACCAATCAACAAAATCATATCCAGGTTTGCCGTCGAAAATCGAGTAAAAAATCCCAACCCGGATCGATATACTATCTCGAAATTCTGTACACGAATCAGTATCAAATCACTATGCGAATAGAATAATACACATACATTCATACTATTTATCCTCATTGATTATTAACTAAATCAACCCTCTTTTCTATTCACATTCATTTTAATTCTATTCACTTAATTCATAATTGCTTCAATCCCATTTGGATTATCACTCAATTCTTATCTCAGTTGGGTATTAACCATAAATAGTTTGCACTTTGCCCGACTTAAATTTAGAATATAGATTGAAAAAGTTTAAAAATAGATAAATAATTGAAAAATAATTATTAGTTTGTAAGATAGCTGTAAAATATTTAAGTAGTTGTAGAATAGTTATAAAATAGTCAAATGGTTATAAAATAGTTAGAAGATTGCAAAATAGTTTAAAGTAGTAATTAGTTTATAAAACAGTTGTAAAATAGTTAAATAGTTCCAAAAGTAGTTGTAAAATAAGTATAAGATAACTTTAGGTTTTAAAAAGAAAAGTTGTATAGTAAATAGTTAGGAAAATAGATTTAAAACAGTTTAAATTAAAATAATTTATTTGAAAGTAGTCCAGAGCCAAACTGTTCAATTCCCAATCTCCATTCCCATCAATTCAATCTTAATTTCCATTTCTGTTTAAATTGATTCAATTCCAACTTGAATTGATCCCAATTCCAATCAATTGCCAATTTCCAGTTAACTTTCAATTTCAATTCAAATTAAGTTAACTTCCATTCTCATCCCAAATTCAAATCAAAACTTATATCACTTTAGGTTTTATATCACACTTCAGGGAAAATCAAAACTCAACACCTTTGAGTTTATTACAAATTATCTGTGATATTATATATATCCACACATATATACATATTTACTTCTTGGCCTACCAAGTCAAATTTTAAAATTTAAACCACCTTTGGTTTTAATTCAACACGGATTCCTTTAAAGTTTTCAAACAACCTCTTATTTAAAATAAGACTACATTCAGAATAGTCTGAATAATATTATTTATTATTTCCTTTAACATTTTGAAATAGTTTCAAATATTTCCAGACTTGGAATTTAAAACTTCACAATTTAAATCAAATTTCAATTTGGTTGTATTGCTTTTACCACTTAATTCTCATTATTTTATTTAATTCCAATAATCAACAACCAATTTCTTTATGTATCAAAAGATAAACTTATATGAAACTCATTTTAAAAATCATTTTTCAGGAAAATAACAAGTACGCTCTCATATATTATATACACTTAACTCATTTCAGGGTATCACTTACCCTATCCTTAATGAGTAAACTCACTAGAGCCAAGGTTCTCGCTTAACCTTCCACTCTAATACCAAATGTAATGACCCAAAATTTCCGATCCAGAAAATCCCAGATAGTTAGAAAAAAAGAAGAAAAGAGATAGAAGAAGAAGCAGAACGAAACACAGATTCTCACATTCGCAGTGGATCAAAATATAATATCAAATAATATCATTTATACAAAGAAAGTCGTATCGGTAAATTTGCATTTAATACATCAGATTTTTCAATATTTAGACAAACACTGGATAGTTAATATTAAATGTTCCAGACAATCTACAATATACACAGCGGAATACTCTCCATACGTTCCTGCCATCCAACTCGCTTCCTGAGCTCCAGAACGTCCTTACCTGAAAATATAATATTCGGTCTGATCCGAGCATTAAATCAAGTAACACCCGAGTCAGGCTGGAAAATAGCGTGAGTAAACCCACTTAACAAGGAATTCTAATGCATAAAACATACTTAAAACTCGGGGTTACTCGTTCATCATTACAAGTTCACAACTCGCTATAATCAACATTTATATTCATAATCAATTTCAAGTACTCTTACTTAGTTTTAAATGGCCCGGTCATTTAAATTATTCCATTTCAGCCTACTGATATACCAATCAATAAAGTATCATTGTAGATTACAAATTGAAGTGGGTTTGGGTATTTACTGATAACCAACCCTAGTCTCTTCGAATTCAATACCATTTTAACCCAAGTTATTCAAGTGAAGTACAATTTAACTTTAAATACAAGATTTCACTTTTACACAACAACTTATCATCGATAGATAACCACATTATCATTGTTCAGCCAATCATATCATATCACAAAACATTTCATATCAGAGATATCAATCAATCCAAGGCATTTAATCATCAATCAATCATTCATAAGCAAGATTGATCACTTCCAAAATTAATTCAATTTATCACTAACTAAATTAATTCTAATATTTAATCACTTAAATTACCTTTACCCAACATTAATTAATTACAAACCAATTAATTAATCATCTTTTAATTTTCCATCTAAAGTAATCACCCTTGACTAATTATCCTTTAATTACAATAAGTAATTAACCCTTAATTAATTACACAAATTAATAAACCTTCACCCATTTACATTAATCACATAGATCATTAATTAATTACTCAAATTAATTATTCTTTAATCAAAATTATCCTTAAATTAATCACATTACTAATTTATTAACCCTTGATTTATTTCCTTAATTAATAAATCCTTTAATTAATTACACTAAGTAATCAATCCTTAATTACTTCTCTTAAGTAATTTCCTTTAATTAATTTCATCCATAAGTAATTATCCATTGGTTGATTATCCTTAATTAATCAATCCCTGATCATTTATTTAATTTGATCTTTTATTGCTAATTAAATTTATTAACCCTCGACAGATTAATCCTTTATTTACCTATAATTAAGTGATTCATTGAATAAAACATATCCAGTATTTATCCAATAATTTTCCACCTTAATTGAGTAATTAACTTCCCATCATTAATTAATACTTAAACCATTAGTTAATTTACCCTTATTATTAACTAAATAACCTTTAATTAATTAGTTAATTAATTAACCTTTAAATATACTTACGAAGAAATTAAATCCTTAATTAATGACCTAGATTAATCACATGCAGTAATTAGCTACCCTTAATTACTTTAATAAACTTAGGATAATCCATCGCCTTAATTAATTACTTAATCATTATTAAATATCGTTTGAAAATTACATAGAAATATAATAATTAACCTATTATATGATAATTTCAAACCAAACAACTTAAACTCCAAAAAAAACATTTGATTTTAAAATCTTATACATGTAACTTGTTCAAATATTCGACTTTGAAACTTTGCTGTTAATACTTTTACTTTGAGAACCCTTACTACTTTGCTTTCTAAAAAAAAATTGTAAACCAACTATTTAACTAAGCTCATCCACTTCGGTACAAGCCCGAACAAAATTCAGAAAAACCCGAGACAAAAACTGATTTCACCCTCTTCTCTCCTTCCTATTCTTGCTCCCTCACGAAACTCGAGACCGACTCGAAGCAAAACCCCAACGTACCCGAAGCCCAAGCACACACCCACGACTACCTGACACATCGGATACATATGCACAAGCATAGATCATCGATGTCACTCCATCCATCACTAACATCGTCGATGAGTTGCCGATGACCATCCCGTACAATTTCGACCCGACGATCAAACGATCAAACTCGAAATCAAATTCGAGCAAACTCGAACCCATCAGGCTTCAACCTGGAACATAACCCTTATTATACAATCGCCATGCGCCGTCGAAACAAGTCACCAGTGACCACAAACTTCCGACCAGAGAAGCCTTATTGACCCACGCTACTCTTCCACTTGGTCTGATCATTCCTGATACCTTATCGATGTCGAATCCTTCCCTGGAATCATGCCAATCAAAACTAGGTTTAGACCCTAGATCTCCCCTATGCCATCACCACTGTGGCCTATAGGACCAGCTATTAATTTTCCCATGACCGCCGTCCTACGATCCCACACCTGACACAACCCCGAGGCTCATGCTTTTCCCGATCACCAGTAGTTGACTAATTTGCAAATTCCGATCATCTCGGAATTTCCCATTATTTACCGAATTAAAAATCTTGATTTTAATCTTAAAGTTCATGGTTTACAAATCTTAAACAGATTATATCCATGAATACCCCAATTGTTTTAGTCAAAATTTTGTCATTTTTAAGTTTCATTGGAATATTTATATTCTAATTAAAACTGTATTCAAATCCCGTTTGAAAAATATTTTTAAAATTTACTTCTTGTTGTTTCAAGCCTAATTTGTTTATGTATCTAAGTCTGAAAAAGATTAAGGTATTGCAACTTGATTTTTTGAATATATCAGAGGTCTGTATTTGAAGAACAGAGAAGATATACTTATGTACAAACATGCCACAACTATCTATATACATATAAAATTTCGACCATTTTAAAACAATCTTGCAAACATTTATACAAACATACATCACAAATTTCTTCAAGAATTTACCCCATGCACCAGGTTTAAAATTGTAAAAAAAAAAACTTTAGTTTACACACCTTACAAATGCTTTGAACAGAGGCCAACATGGTTGATATTTATATATTTTTCTAGAATCAAGAAGCTTTTGATCCGATCTCTTGATATGATTTGTTGATTTTGAATCTGCTTATGTGAGAGTTGAACTAGATCTACTACTTGCTTGAATTTGGGTTGAACCGATCTTGCTTAAAACTTTCGTTTTATTTGTATTTGAACTTGTTTTTTCTTCTTCAGATTTTTGTTCTTTCCTTTTTTCTTTGATTTTAGATTTCTGTTGTAAGAAGTTTGTGTTCCTAAACTTGATGTATTATTCACATTATAGATTTAAAAAGAAGAAAAATAAAATGAATCCATCTTGCCACTTGTATATTTTTCTAAGCTAATAATTGTTTGAATATTAAGAGAGATATTTACATTTTTTTAATGTATGCTTTTAAAAATTTACGAATGTCAAGATAAAGTATTTTATGTTTTTTAAACCCTTGCTTAATTTTGTTAATACTTTCCTATGTTAATATATTTATGTATTATAGGTATTTAGCTTACGCTTATTTTTCATTCATTTATAAATTATGCTTACAAATGTTTATATATATACATAAACTATGGTTTATTCCAAGTATTAAAAGAAGGTATTTTAAATCTTTTATTAGATCTTACATATACAATTACAAACCAATTTTTTTTAAGCATAAATATTTTTCTTATAAATTTTCAAAAGACATGTATATTTTTAAAACTTTTATTCATTCTGTTCTTAATCGTTAGTCCCTAAGAAGATGGTTTTGATGACAACAACCTTAGAATAAGATTATAAAATATAAATTCTAACATTATAGTTTAGATATATATGTATATGCAGGATTTAACCATGCAGGTACAAAGAATGAAGACTGTAGTATAGAGATTCAAAACTGAAGATATGAAGATTGAAGACTCATGAGTATCAAGATTATCAAGAGTTCAAGATTTCAATAATAAGTAATTTAGTTAGGAATTTTGTTAAAAATCCTAGAAAAGCACTGGCATCTTAAAATCCAATTTATTCGTGGAATGGAGTCCACTTCGAGCCCGTTAAAGGAATGGAACATTAAGTAGGATGGAACCTACGAAAATCTAGTGGAACATTGTTTGTATCCACTAACTTTTATTCAAATGTTTTTACAAAATTATATCTTATTTTCAAAATGATTTCAAAACCTCCCTTTTAAAAGAATCAAAAACATCTATCCTGATTTTAAAATACTTTTAGCCTTAAAATAATCTTTATCTTCATATTCAAATTATCCTTGGTTTTAAACTATCTATTTAACTTTTAATATTTATACTTAGATTTAAATATAAAATTATATCAAAATTATATATATATTATTCTCTATACCTATTTATGTATTTTAACTATAGTTAAGTATATTTGTAAAGTTTAAAAGTAGTTTTAATACAAGATGAAAGTTATTTTTAAAGAAAAACAAATTATCAAAAATTACAAAGGCCTGTCGACAACCCCAATCTACCCTTGTCCACATGGTGGCAGTTGATTTCAAAATTTTGAATTTCAAAGGAGGTGTCTATTCGTCATATTTTCACGAATGGACATGGCTATTATTCTACTATAAGTAGGGGTGGTTTTAAACGAATTTATATTGATATTTTTTTTCTTCTGATTTCACTTCTCTTCTCCTTCCACATTTCTTTATATACATTTTTACCATTACTCTAGCGAAATCACCATTGAATCTAACTAGATCATCTCTGCTTTGATTCTCTATTACTATCTCAACAAGATCTCAGTGCTATTCAGAGTTATAGGCTTTTTTGTAATTAATTGAGCGAGAAAAGATGTGATTGTAGCCTGTGAAATCAATCAAGCGAGAAAAGGTGTGATTGTAGCCTGTGAAATCAATTGGGTGAACTTGTTGCTCGTAAAATCAAGTATCTCTACCCAAAGGATTGTGAATATGGAGTGGTGTAACTCGTGGCCTTGAAATCGAGGGTGTAATTGTAAAAATTGATTTTGAAAGGAAATCTGTACTTGTGTGCGGGACTGGATGTAGTGTAACTCTGAACCAATATAAAATCCGGTGTGTTCTTTCCTTTATTGCTTTTACTTTATTTCTGCATCTGTGTTTGATTCTGTGATCATATCTGTGTCTGAATATTGCATACATTTGTGTTCAAATTAATATAAACTCAAAATGATTTAGTAATTCCTTAAAACACTATTCATCCCCCCTCTAGTGTTAATTCTAGCCTTAAGATCCATAATTCGCATTTCTCACATTTAGTATCAGATCAAGGTTTTCAAAGTTTCATAATATGATTTTTGAAAAAGCTTTTAAAATGGCTATGTTTAAAAAACTTGTTAATACTAGTTTAGAAATATTCAGATCATCATTGTCTCTTGAGTGTGCATATAATCAATATTCAAATTCAAGTTGTCTACCAAAATTATACGATGTGTAAGAAACATGCTTTATGGGTGTTGAGGAATCAATCCATAATGGACAAATTGTGCAGATCAAAACGAATAAACGGATACTAGATAGTGGTTGCCCTAGACACATGACTGGTAATCCGGATATGCTGAATGATATAATATACAAAGACGAAGGACTGGTTAACTTTGGAGACAACTCAAAAGGATATTTGATTGGCTTCAACAAAGTCGGTAACTCTGAAACTCCTATTATTACTAATTTTTTGCTAGTTAAAAATCTGAAACATAACCTGCTAAGTATTAGTCAACTTTGCGATAAACGATATAAAATTAAATTTGAAAAAGATAAGTGTCACATTGAAGATAATAATTCAACCATAATATTTGAGGGAATTAGGAAAAAGAATATTTATATTCTAAGCACGAAAGTTTCAAATGATAACCTGTATCTTTTGGAAAATACAAGTGACCCTTGGATTTGACATAAGAGATTTAGGGATTTGAATTTCAAACTCTTATCCAGACTATCAAAACATGATATAGTAAGAGGTCTCCCTGAATGAACTTTAAAGTGGATAGTTTATGTGATGCATGTCAATTAGGAGAACTAAGAAAATTTTCCTTTAAATTAAAAGATATGATTTCAACCTCAAAACCTCTTGAATTACTTCACCTTGATTTATTTGGTCCATCTCAAATTCTGTCAATAAATCATAGTAAATATGTTTTTTAATCGTAGATGATTATTCTAGATTTACATGAACAATGTTTTTTAAACATAAAAATGATACTTTTGAATGTTTTAAGAACTTTGCAAAAAGGATTCAAAATCAACTTCCTCTAAAAATTATAACCATCCGTAGTGGTCACGGTGGTGAATTTGAAAATGAAAATTTAGGGAATTCTACAATGAAAAGGGAATAACTCACAATTTTTCATTTTCAAGAACTCCACAACAAAATGGAGTAGTAGAACGTAAAAATAGGACGATTCAAGAGTGTGCGAGAACTATGCTTTCAGATAGTAAATTATCAAAGTATTTTTGGGCAGAAGCAGTTACTACCGCCTGTTATATTTTAAATAGAATTTTAATTAGACTTTTAACTGATAAGACATCTTATGAACTTCTTCACGCAAAGAAACCTAAGGTATCTAATTTTAGAATTTTTGAAAGTAAATGTTTTATTTTAAATACAAAAGATAACTTAGATAAATTTGATCCTAAATCCGACAAAGATATTTTTATCGGATATTCTAATAGAAGTAAAGCATACAGAGTGTTTAATTTAAGAACTAACACCATCAAACAAACAATGCATGTTTCATTCGATGAAAGTCTCAAATTTTTTTAAGATACAAATGATGAAGAGGATTTAATCACTCAAAATCAAGAGTCAACTGAAACTAATAATGAAATTAATCATCCTAATAAAAAGATTAAACTTTTAAAAGATCATCCTATAGAAAATATACTTGGAGATATGCAATTTGTTGTTAAAACTAGAAATCAACTAAGTAAAATGAGCAATGTAGCCTTTATATCAACTATTGAACCCAATAATCCAAAAGAAGCATTAACTGATGATTCATGAATTTTGGCTACGCAAGAAGAACAAAATAAATTCACTAGAAATGATGTTTGGGAAATTGTTCCTAGACCTAAAAATAAAACTATAATCGGAACTAAATGGGTTTATAAAAATGAAATGGATGAACAAGGAGAGGTTGTTAGAAATAAAGCCCAGTTAGTCGCTCAAGATTATTGTAACGACCGTGATTTTTGAATTACCGCCGTAATAAATATTTTAGAAATCTGTAATGACCGTGATTTTTGAATTACTGTCGGGGTAAATATTTTAAATAGAAATTTTTAAATTAAAATTTGAAAAAAAATGTTGCAAAGTCAGTGTACAGTGCATGTTGTAAATGACTTATTTATAGCCTTCATGTACATATGAAGTGTGGTCCAGAAAAACCAGAGTTGTGATATACTTTCTTTGCATTCAAGTGCAAACAAAGTGGAACATATTATAACCCCTTGATGTCACCACTAAAAGTTTTTGAAAACCAAACTTTTGAACACTTTTACAGCATATTTTGCTAGCTGTATGGCCATCATCATATGTTTGTAGCCGTGTCTTTTCTTGCAATTGTACACGTTGCATCTTTAATGCATTTGTACCTAGGTTGCCAGCACATCTTCATACATTGACCTATACACTAAGTTGAGGAGGAAAAGTAGCCTTCATTTCTATTTTTCACTTTTGGTAGCTTTGCAAACATCAATGGCTATGTAAATGCTTAAATGGTGGTTCAGAATTTTTGTTCCAAAGCCTTACATGTTGCTAACTGATTTTAAAGCAAAATAGAGGGGAGCTTTATACTCACATTTCTAATTTGCTCATCACTTCATTTTGTGTGCAAATTATATTGGCCAGAAATTTTCTCTGTTTCATTACTTGCGTGTGTGAAAAATTTGTTTTACACGGTTTCTTTTATGTGTATGCACTGAGTTACATTACCCTGGCCTTGCATTCTAGTCGTACGTGGGTAAACCTTCGGTTACCTAGACACTTTACAATAGCTTTGCATCAATTCACGTTCTCAATGCATGAAAAATGCTTTCCCAGACACTTAAAAATGTGTGCGCAGGTCATCTTGAATTTCATTATTATAGTGCAAATGTTGGACGTGCACCAAAGTAAAAAGTATAGTCCAGTTAATTAGTTTTTTCAAATGAATGAAGCACGAAGTCAACTTTTGCCAAGTCAAAGCTTTTCATTATGTGCACATGTCCCGGCATTTTATTCTATTAACGTGCATGTATATAAAAATTTGGTCCAGGCATCACCTGTAATTCGCGCGTACGTGATGGATAAATTAGTGTGCGGGGGTTTTTTTTCTTATCCATGCGTGTTTCAGTTACATGCATGAAAACGAGCCCCTTATTTTATTTTGATATTCACGTGTTTGCATGTTTTGCATAAAAATTGTTGTCCGGTCATTTATTTGGAAACAAGCTTTGTACTTTTTCATGCATGCACTACATACTAAGTCCAGGCACACATTTTTCATTTGGTGCTAAGCTATGTTCTTATGCAAAAAATATTTCAACCTCATTAATACGTTAGTAGTATCTGGAAAAAAATTAAAGTGCCTGTAAACACTGTTCGAAACAAGCTTTTGGTCCGTGTGTTCTTCGTATTATTTTTATATGCATGCAAAAATGTAGTTAGACCATTTGGACGTGTGCAACTATGTGGTAGTATACATGAAAGTGAGACACGAAACCAAGCTTTTGTGTGAAAAGTTAAGTCCAGACCAATATTAATTCGTGCATGCATATATGAATTTTGGCGTATGCAAGCTTACATTTTGTATATTCAAAACTTACACACCTCATTGTTGCATTCACTAAATATATGGTCCAGGCTACCCATAATTCATGCGTACATATTAACTTTGCCAAGTCTATTATTTGGCAAAGTCATTATTGCGTGTAAGGGTAAGTCCCAGGTCATTTAGTCTTTGCATTTTTGGATGTGTCTGCATATTAACGTGCACACATTTAAGTGTAAAACAAAATATTTATAGTTGTGTGCAAAACAGAGTCTAATTCAAGGATCCTGGAGTTATTAAATATTTTTCATTTCTTCATTTTCAAGTGAAGTGTTTTATAAACATCGAGTAATGCGGTTTAATTATTAATTTATTTTGAACCAGTGTGGTTCTAAAACGTATTTTTGCGCCATTATTTTATAATGGGATTTTTACGCCGGTATTATAATTTTTGAAGCATGTTGTTTTAGTGACATTTTTAACGACTAAAAATTACTGTTGCTTTAACTTCAGTAACCGTCAATTTTAAAGTGAATTTCCAAGCAGCTATCCCGCAACGCTGATTTGATATCCGTTTTTACGGTGTTTTGTGAAGCGCAATTTCTTTGTCGAAATTGCTATAGATGTTGCTGTTTTAATCACGTGTTTTAAAAAAATCGTTTTAAAATAAAATTGTTTCCAATTTTTTTACATTTTACGCTTTCAAAAGATTGAGGAATCGATTTAAATGCTTCAGCAAAATTAAGGACTATGAACCCTTACTTTTACTAATTCGCTTAATTCCAGACTTGTCCGTTTGAGAACGTAAAATGTTATTTATATAAAATACACAATTTTGCACTTTCAAGGAAACGATGAAGAGATTTAAACGATTTAGCAAAAGTGCGGAGTATGGAACCATACTTTTGCTATTTCGGTTAATTCCGGACTCATTAATTGCAATATTTGTTGTTTGATGATTTTGTTGGGCTTTCGAGCCACGTTGTTGGACCTTCGGGTCATTTGTTGGACCTTCGGGTCAATTATCAGTACTAGACCTTCGAGTCATTTGTTGGACCTTCGGTTCATTTGTTGGGCGCCAAAAATTATAGTACTTGGCAGGCTTCGGCCATTTGAGATGCACGTACGGCGTTGCTAAAACTCGCCACCTACTGGGATCAATCCACTTTTATGTTGATTTTCTAGTTATCTTATTTTGATTTCTAGATTTTCCGACTGCTGATTTGTCTAGTTATCTTAATTGATTTCTAGATTTTTAGCGTACTGCTGCTTTGAATTCAATTGTGAATTTGTAAGTCGATTTTGATGATGATTAATGGGATTTCTTCCTTCAAACTATGCTCATTACTATGTTGTATAGTCTCACCCGAGACTATAATTTTGTGTATAGTCTCATCCGAGGTTATAACTTTATGTATAGTCTCATCCGAGATTATAAATTTGTGTATAGTCTCATCCGAGATTATAATTTTGTGTATAGTCTCATCCGAGATTATAAATTTACGTATTGCTGTTTTGAATTCAATTGGGAATTTAAAAGCTGATTTTGATGGAGTTTAAATTGAGATTTTTTATTTAAACTATGGTGATTATTTATGTTGAATAGTCGAGATTATTAATTTTGATGGAGTTTCATTTGAGATTTCTTTATTTGAACTATGTTGATTATTTATGTTGTATAATCTCATTCGAGATTATAATTATTTTCTTAAGTGTTGTTTATCATACACTTATTTCTGAAGTTTAAATTAGACTGATCCGTTTATTATTTTCTTTTAAATAATACTCGGGTCAGACCGAGTTATTTCAGGATAATCGCTATCTCTGATTCAGTTGTTCTTCAGCTTTTAGGGATTTCACATCATCTTTTGTCTAGACTTCGAGTTGTTACTTTTGGTGTTGACTTTTGTCTTATATATGTTGATGTCTTTGTATATATGTGTGTGTGTGTGTGTGTGTGTGTGTGTATATATATATATATATATATATATATATATATATATATATATATTCGGTTCATGTGAACTATAGATTGTTGTAGCATGTATCCAGACTTATCTTCCGCTATATATCTGATATTTCTGTTCTGATGTGATCATACTTAACAATGTTGTTGTTATTATGAGTTGTTTTGAATTTTTCTTTATCCACCGTAGTTTCGTTTTAGATTTGGATTGAATTTACATCTTTGGGAGTAATTTCCACAAATCCTATCGATGTAATCAATACTCGTCTAAGGCATAACTTACGGATGGTCGCTTCTAACAAGCCTTATTCTTCGCAATATCAGACATTATTCCTTATAATAACCTATGTTATTGTAAGCATAGAGGTGGGGCGTCATAGCTTGGTATCAAAGCTGAGATTCAAAACAAATTATAATAAACACAGAACAGAAGCAGAATGGAACATGTGTTATAATTATTCGGGGGTTTTATTCATGCCTTTCTAACCTATTCCTTCGTTGTTCTTAAATCTTTATCCTCTTTAACATCTTGGAGAATGTCTAGGGACAATTCCCATATCCCCGTAGTATTCCATTTGTTACATTCCTTTTCAATCTTAGATTTGAAAGAGGGTCATTGGATTTCTGATTGTCCAATTGCTCCTAAGGGGTCTCAAATCCGGGAAGCATAATGTTGCTTAAGCTTCTGGTGATTCTTCTCAGCCCAAAGATTTTACTCCTTCTGTTTTGGAAGGTTTTATTTTATTTCATTGTCGTTCTATTAGAGTTCTCTTCGATACGGGCGCATCACATTCATTCGTGTCGAAGGAGCTTGTTGTTGTTATTCCTTTGGATGTTGTTAGTCTTTACGACCCTTTGAGGATTGTAAATCCTATTGGTGGATCCAGTACTCTTGGTTTGTTATGTGTTGGTGTTGAGATTATTCTATGTGCCTTGTCCTTTCATGCAAATCTGCATGTATGGATCATCTTGGTTTTGATATGATTTTGGGAATGGATTGGCTCGTCCGTTATGAAGTTCAAGTCCTATGTCCCGAACGAACTGTGTATCTCAAGCATCTCGATGCTAGCGAGCAGTTATCTATTATATTTCGAAGTATGGACCATCCTTCGAATGCTATCATTTCTTCCTTCGAATTGGAGGATTTCTTAGCTAATATTCCGTTTGTTTGTGATTTTTCTGATATCTTCGAGCCTAGTCAAGTTTGTCGCCGAATAGGGTAATTGAGTTCCGTATTGATCTTATCTCTGGTACTTATCCTGTCAGTTGTCCTCCCGTGAGGATGTCTGCTAAGGAAAATGAGGAACTCAAGCAACAATTATCCGAGTTGGAAGCCAAGCATTTTATTCGTTCTAGCTCTTCTCCTTGGGGCACCGCCGTTGTCTTCGTTAAGAAGCCAGATAGTACTCCTAGGCTTTGCATTGGTTATCGCAAGCTTAACGAGCCCACTATCAAAAATAGGTATCCATTACCTAAGATCGACGATATGTTCGATCATTTAAGTGGCGCTAAGCTTTTCTCCCAACTCAACCTTACCACCTGTTTTCATTTGGCTACGAGTTGCAGAAGCCGCATTCCGCGTTCGTTATGATTCTTATGAATGACTTATTATGTCGTTCAGTTGCCCAGCTTATTTCATCCATTTTGTGAATCGAGTATTTTACGAATATCTCGATGACTCCATTTGTGTATTTATTGATTTTGGATGAAAACAGCAATTTAAAATTTTGAAAATCTTTTTCATAAGATTTATTTACGAGTATAATTAGATTTTTGTTTATAATATAGAAGATGATTTTTTGATTGTATTGCCCATTGAGTGCTTTAAGAATTCTGGTTGATGCGCTTGATCAATGTTATCGATAGGAATCTCTTAAACGTTTTGATGAGATGATTTGACACAATAAATTGACCTAAATTTTTTTCTAGAAAATGATTTCATAAAGATAATTGTAATTTTGGAAGTTTTAGCTATTCAGGAAAGAAAATTATTTGAAAGAACTTAATATGAGGAAACAACGTTGGCTCGAATTTCTCGCTTCATATGATTACGATATTCAGTATACCCCTGGTAAGGGTAATCGAGTTGCTGATGCGCTTAGTCTCAAGCAGCAAGTTGTTGTTTCCATGATGCTAACGGAGTGGGATATGTTGGAAACTTCATCTCTTTGTGATATTAGAGACCGTCCTTCAGTTTCTGATTCTCCCGTGCTTTTATTTAGCATGGAAGCTCATCCTAGTTTGTTGGATCGTGTTGCCGATGCCCAGTAACAAGGTCCAGATCTTGCTTATCTTATCCAGAGTTGAAAATCGGAATGCCGAAGTGATGATCTAAAGGATTTCGATATTGATATTCATGGTTGTTTTCGAAAGAAGGGTAGGTTGATCGTGCCTAATGGTTCTAATCTTAGAAATGACATTCTTAAGGACTGTCATCATTCTAAGTATACTATCCATCCAGGTCGTAGTAAGATGTATGCTGATATGAAACGCTTATACTTTTAGGAAGGTATGAAGCGTGAAGTTGCAAGTTATGTGAGTCATTGCATGACTTGTCAACTTATTTAAACAGAACACCGGCGTCCTAGTGATCTTTTGCAGCCTCTTGAGATTCCATTATGGAAATGGGATCAAATTTCTTTGGACTTCATTGATGGTCTACCTCGTTCGAGGTCGGGCCATATTAATGTTTGGATGATTGTTGACCGATTGACCAAAACAACCCATTTTATTCCTATCAAGTCCAATCGGACTGCTTCTTGACTTTGATGGTAGTGGGGAAGACCACATATCTCTTGTTGAACTTTCGTATGATAACAGTTTCTAATCCAGTATCGGTATGGCTCCTTTCGAAGCTCTTTAGGGAAGACCGTGTCGATCACCATCATGTTGGTTGGAATCGGCGAAAGAGTTAGTTCTAGGCCCCAATTATATTCGTGAATCTTCTGAGAAGATTGATATTATTGGAAAGAGAATGAAAGAGGCTCAGAATAGGCAGAAATATTATGCCGATCATCGTAGGAAGCCTTTGGAATTTTCTGTTGGCGATCGCGTATTCATTCGTGTTTCTCCGATGAAGGATGTGGTGCGTTTTAGTAGCTCTGGGAAATTGGCTCCTCGTTACAGTGGACCGTTTTCTATTACGGAACGCATTAGCCCTGTTGCTTATCGTGTATCGCTACCTATTCAGTTTTCAGAAATTCATGACGTATTTCCTGTATCCCAGCTTTGTCGATGTCTTCGAGATCCGGATTCTATTATTGATCCTCATATGTTGCAAGATCTTGAGATTTCACCCGACTTGCCTAAGGTGCAAAATCTTAATCGTGTGCTAGCTTCGAAGGTTAAACGCCTTCAGAATAAAGAAGTCCCGCTTGTGAAAATTCAATGGTCCGAAAACCTCAAAGATTGCATTTGGGAAAACAGAGAATTCATCGAGCGTTCTTATCCGGGTTTTCTCTCCTCTTTGGGTGGAGGGTGAGCACTCTTATCCATCTTTTCTATTTTAATCTTCGTTGTGACGAATTACTTGTGTTAATGATTGCTTCTAGTATGAAAATTGCGGGGACGCAATTTTTATAAGGGGGCAGTATGTAACGACCGTGATTTTTGGACGCAATTTTTATAAGGGGGAGTCTGTAACGACCGTGATTTTTGAATTACTATCGTAATGAATATTTTAAAATTCTGTAACGGACGTGATTTTTAAATTAATGTCGGGGTAAATATTTTAAATAGGAATTTTTAAATTAAAATTTGAAAAAAAAAATGTTGCAAAATCAGTGTACAGTGAATGTTGTAAATGACTTATTTATAGCCTTCACGTACATATGAAGTGTGGTCCAGAAAAATCAGAGTTGTGATATATTTTCTTTGCATTCAGTGCAGACAAAGTGAAACATATTATAACCACTTGCTGTCACCACTAAAAGTTTTTGAAAACCAAACTTTTGAACACTTTTACAGCATATTTTGCTAGCTGTATGGCCATCATCATATGTTTGTAGGTCGTGTCCTGCAATTATACACGTTGCATCTTTAATGCATTTGTACCTAGGTTGCCAGTACATCTTCATACATTGACTTATACACCAAGTTGAAGAGGAAAAGTAGCCTGCATTTCTATTTTTCTCTTTTGGTAGCTTTGCAAACATCAATGGTTGTGTAAATGCTTAAATGGCTGTTCAGAATTTTTGTTCCAAAGCGTACCCTATTGCTAACTGATTTTAAAGCAAAATAGAAGTGATTTTTATACTCATATTTCTAATTTACGCATCACTTTATTTTGTGTGCAAATTATATTGGCTAGAAATTTGCTCTGTTTCATTACTTGCGTGTGTGAAAAATTTGTTTTACACGGTTTCTTTTCTATGTATGCACTGAGTTACATTACCCTGCCTTGCATTCTAATCGTACGTGGGTAAATCTTCAGTTGCCCAGACACTTTAAAATAGCTTTGCATCAATTCACGTTCTCAATGCTGAAAAATGCTTGCCCTGACACTTAAAAATGTGTGCGCAGGTCATCTTAAATTGCTATATTATAGTGCAAATGTCGGACGTGCACCAAAGTAAAAAGTATAGTCCAGTTAATTACTTTTTTCAAATGAATGAAGCACGAAGTCAACTTTTGCCAAGTCAAAGCTTTTCATGATGTGCACATGTCCCGGTATTTTATTCTATTAACGTGCATGTATATAAAAATTTGGTCCAGGCATCACCTATAATACGCGCGTTTCGGGGTTTTTTTTATCTTATCCATGCGTGTTTCGGTTACATGCATGAAAATGTGCTGCTTATTTTATTTTGATATTCACGTGTTTGCATGTTTTGCATAAAAATTGTTGTCCGGTCATTTATTTGGAAACAAGCTTTGTTCTTTTTCATGCGTGCACTGCATACTAAGTCCAGGCGCACATTTTTCATTTGTTGCTAAGCTGTGTTCTTGTGCAAACAATATTTCAACCTCATTAATACGTTAGTAGTATCTAAAAAAAAATATAATGCTTGTAAACACTGTTCGAAACAAGCTTTTGGTCCACGTGTTCTTTGTATTGTTTTTGTGTGCATGCAAAAATGCAGTTAGATTATTTGGACGTGTGCAACTATGTGGTAGTATACATGAAAGTGAGACACAAAACCAAGTTTTTGTGTGAAAAGTTAAGTCCATACCAATATTAATTCGTGCATGCATATATAAATTTTGGTGTATGCAAACTTACATTTGTATATTCAAAACTTACATACCTCATTGTTGCATTCACTAAATATATGGTCCAGGCTACCCATAATTCATGCGTACATGTTAACTTTGCCAGGTCTATTATTTGGTAAACTCATTATTGCGTGTAAGGGTAAGTCCCAGGTCATTTAGTCTTTGTATTTTTGGATGTGTCTACATGTTAACGTGCATTCATTTAAGTGTAACACAAAATATTTATAGTTGTGTGCAAAACAGAGTCCAATTCAAGGATGTTGGAGTTATTAAATATTTTTCATTTTTTCATTTTCGAGTGAAGTGTTTTATGAACATCGAGTAATGCAGTTTAATTATTAATTTATTTTGAACCAGTGTTTGGTTCTAAAACGTATTTTTGCACCGTTATTTTATAACGGGATTTTTACGCCGGTATTATAATTTTTGAAGCGTGTTGTTTTGGTGACATTTTTGACGAATAAAAATTACTGTTGTTTTAACTTCAGTAACCGTCAATTTTAAAGTGAATTTTCAAGCGGCTATCCCACAATGCTGATTTGATATCCGTTTTTACGGTGTTTTGTGAAGCGCAATTTCTTTGTCGAAATTGCTACAGATGTTGATGTTTTAATCACGTGTTTTTAAAAAATCGTTTTAAAATAAAATTATTTCCAAAAAGTTTACAGTTTGTGCTATCAAAAGAATGAGGAAGCGATTTAAACGATTCAGCAAAATTGAGGACTATGAACCCTTACTTTTACTGATTCGCTTAATTTCGGACTTGTCCGTTTGAGAAAGTAAAATGTCATTTATATAAAATACACAATTTTGCACTTTCAAGAAAGCGATGAAGAGATTTAAACGATTTAGCAAAGTGCGGATTATGGAACCAT
Organism: Allium cepa; assembly: GCA_030765085.1. Classification (NCBI taxonomy): domain Eukaryota; kingdom Viridiplantae; phylum Streptophyta; class Magnoliopsida; order Asparagales; family Amaryllidaceae; genus Allium; species Allium cepa. Next base: position 1,012,447,367 of record CM060928.1, read on the forward strand.
AGTTTTTCTATTCCGGTAAATTCTGGTCTCGTTAATTGAAATATTTGAGGTTTGATGAATTTGATGAATTTGTTGGACTTTCGAGCCATTTTGTTGGACCTTCGGGTCATTTGTTGGGCGCCAAAAATTACAGTACTTGGTAGGCTTCGGCCATTTGAGATGCACGTGCGGCGTAGCTAAAACTCGCCATCTGCTAGGATCGATCCACTTTTATGTTGATTTTCTAGTTATCTTATTTTGATTTCTAGATTTTGTGACTGCTGATTTGTCTAGTTATCTTAGTTGATTTCTAGATTTTTGGCATACTGCTGCTTTGAATTCAATTGTGAATTTGGAAGTTGATTTTGACGATGGTTAATGGGATTTCTTCCTTTAAACTATGTTGATTACTATGTTGTATAGTCTCACCCGAGACTATAATTTTGTGTATAGTCTCATCCGAGGTTATAACTTTGTGTATAGTCCCATCCGAGATTATAACTTTGTATATAGTCTCATCTGAGATTATAATTTTGTGTATAGTCTCATCCGAGATTATAAATTTGCGTATTGTTGTTTTGAATATAATTTGGGAATTTAAAAGCTGATTTTGATGGAATTTAAATTGAGATTTCTTCATTTAAACTGTGGTGATTATTTATGTTGAATAGTCACATTCGAGATTATTGATTTTGATGGAGTTTAATTTGAGATTTTTTTTTATTTGAACTATGTTGATTATTTATGTTGTATAATCTCATTCGAGATTATAATTATTTGCTTAAATGTTGTTTATCATACACTTATTTCTGAAGTTTAAATTAGACTGATCCGTTTATTATTTTCTTTTAAATAATACTCGGGTCAGACCGAGTTATTTCAGGATAATCGCAATCTCTGATTCAGTTGCTGCTTCAGCTTTTAGGGATTTCACATCATCTTTTGTCTAGACTTCGAGTTGTTACTTTTGGTGTTGACTATCGTCTCATGTATGTTGATGTCTTTGTATATATATATATTCGGTTCATGTGAACTATCGATTGTTGTAGCATGTATCCAGACTTATCTTCTACTATATATCTGATATTTCTGTTCTGATGTGATCATACTTATCAATGTTGTTGTTATTATGAGTTGTTCTGAATTTTTCTTTAGCCACCGTAGTTTCGTTTTAGATTTGGATTGAATTTATATCTTTGGGAGTTACACAACTCTTATCTATGTAATCAATACTCGTCTAAGGCATAACTTACGGATGGTCGCTTCTAACAAGCCTTATTCTTCGCAATAGCAGACTTTATTCCTTATAATAACTTTTTTTATTGTGAGCATAGAGTTGGGGCGTCACAGTTATTGTCAAGAAGGAGGAATAGATTTTGATGAAACCTTTGCTCCCTTGGCAAGATTAGATAGGATTCTACTTGCTTTCACAAATCATAATAATTTCAAATTATATCAAATGGATGTTAAAGTGCCTTTTTAAATGGATTTGTAAAAGAGGAAGTATATGTTGAACAACCAACACTTTTTGAAAACGAAAAATTACCGAATCATGTTTACAAACTTAAGTAAGCTCTATATGGTCTAAAACAAGCTCCTAGAGCATGCTATGATAGACTAAGATCTTACTTATTACAATCAAACTTTGAAATTGGTAAAGTAGATAATACACTTTTTATTAAAAGAAATAAAAAGGATATTCAACTAGTACAAGTTTATGCACATGATATCATTTTTGGGTCAACTAATTTTGAAATGAATAAAGAATTTTCTGAAATAATGACAAAAGAGTTTGAGATGAGTCATATGGGTGAATTAAACTTCTTTCTAGGATTGCAAATAAAATAATTAGATAATAGTATCTTTATTAGTCAAGAAAAATATGCTAAAGACCTAGTTAGTAAATTTGGTTTGACTACTACAAGTGGAAAACCCACTCCCATGGCAACCAATGAGTGCCTAAGTAAAAGAAGATCTCTCGAAAGATGTAGATCAAAAATTATATAGAGGAATGATTGGATCACTACTCTATCTCACTGCTAGTAGACCTGATATCATGCATAATGTTTATCTCTGTGCAAGATATCAATCCCAACGTAAAGAGACCCACTTAAAATCTGTAAAATGTATCATAAGATATGTTAAACACACCTTTGATTGTGGCTTATTTTATCCTAAAAATGATCCTTTTGAATTAATATCTTACTGTGATGCTGATTATGCTGGTTGTAAATCAGACCGAAAAAAGTACAAGTAGAACTTGTCACTTTTTGGGGCATTTCTCTGATTTCCTGGTTTAGTAAAAAGCAAAGCACAGTTTCTTTATCAACAACTGAAGTAGAATATATTTCTGCTGCTTTGGCTTGTTCTCAAGTAATATATATGCAACAAACTTTAAAAGTTTTTGGTTTAAATATCTCAAAATCACAAATTTATTGTGATAATACTAGTGCAATAAATTTATCCAAAAATACTACTCATCATGCTCGAACTAAACATATTGATATCATACATCATTTTCTCAGAGATAATATAAGTAAGGAAGTAATTACTCTCGATTATATCAATTTCGAGAACCAAATTGCTGATATCTTAACAAAACCTTTAAATGAATCTATATTTACTAAATTAAGCAGAGAATTAGGTATTTGTTCAATAACTAAAATATGGAATATAAATATCAAAGTGTAATTAAAACTTAAATTAAAATAAATCAAATAGCAAAAATATCAAGTACCAGGTCGACAACCGTCCCTTACCCCTGTCGACATGTAACGATTTTTTTTTACTTTTGAAATTTTCCCACCAAAATTCAAATAAATGGTTATATATTCTTCTTATTTCGAAATTTTGTTCATTCTTTTTGTCCTTTCTCCGATCTATCTTCTGAAAGCAATTAAACAATGGCCTCCTCTTCCAAATCAAACAAAAATTCAACCTTTTCGTTCCCTTCTCCTTCTACTAGACCATTTCAACAAATTACGCTTGCAAGAATGATGAAAATGGAGGATTCCTTGAAGGATGCACTGCAACTAACGAATGAAATTCAAGTAGTGCAATTCAGAATGGCCAAAGAACAAGAACGGCAATGCAAAATCCTTAGAAATTTGCAAAAGTATCTAATGGACGATCACATTAATCCGATCTTGATTGATGAAGAATCTTCAGGAGATCAAGTGCAAGAAGGCAGCGAGGAAGAAGAAGAAGAAGCCTTCATGGAAGAAGAGCACACTGAAGATGACGACAAAGTTGTTTGCGTTGGCAAAGTATGCTTTGACAAGGATGGAAATCTAGTCAAACAACGTGGAAATTTTTGTTTCCATTATCCAAATTGTTCGGTTCATAGATCTCCCATTTTCAAGGACACACATTGGTTTCTTTTCTCTCTTTCTTATTGTTGTATGATCTTACTTTCGTCTTCTACGCAAATGTAAATATAACAATATATAATTGATAAATAATTTGTGTTCTTATATTTGATTTCTCACATTATCACTATTATAAGTATTATCTTATATGGATTCTTAGTTAGGATAGTTAGTAATTAAGGACTAAGTTTTAGTTTTAGAATTAAGTGATGATTATTTATGATAACACTATCATTGTAATCACATGTCATATATTATTAGTTTTAGGAGAATTATATAGTTTGGAGTCAGTTTTTGTTGATGACAAAGGGGGAGAAGTATAAAATATGATAGTTAGGCATAGCTTAAGGGGGAGTTATTAGGTTTAGAAGGAGTTATTAGGATAGAAGTAATATTTTATAAACAAAGGCTGTCATCATCAAAAGGGGGGAGATTGTTAGTCCCTGAGAAGATGGTTTTGATGACAACAACCTTAGAATAAGATTATAAAATATAAATACTAACATTATAGTTTATATATATATATATATATGTATATGCAGGATTTAATCATGCATGTACAAAGAACGAAGATTGTACAGTATAGAGATTCAAGACTAACGATATCAAGGTTGAAGACTCATGAGTATCAAGATTATCAAGAGTTTAAGATTTCAATAATAAGTATGAATTTTGTTAAAACTCCAAGAAAAGCACTGGCATCTTAAAATCCAATTTATTCGTGGAATGGAATCCTCTTTGAGCTTGTTAAAGGGATGGAACCCTAAGTAGGATGGAACCTACGAAAAATCTAGTGGAACATTGTTTTGTATCCACTAACTTTTATTCAAATGTTTTCACAAAATTATATCTTGTTTTCAAAATGATTTCAAAACCTTTCTTTTAAATGAATCAAAAACATCTATCCTGATTTTAAAATACTTTTAGCCTCAAAATAATCTTTATCTTCAAATTCAAATTATCCTTGGTTTTAAACTATCTTTTAATAATAATATATTTAACTTTTAATATTTATACTTAGATTTAAATATAGAATTATAGTAAAAAAAATTTATATATATTATTCTCTACACCTATTTATGTATTTTAACTATAAAAATATATTTGTAAAGTTTAAAAATAGTTTTAATACAAGATGAAAGTTATTCTTAAAGAAAAAAATTATCAAAAATTACAAAGGCCTGTCGACTGCCCCAATCTACCCTTGTCGACAAGGTGGCAGTCGATTTCAAAATTTTGAATTTCAAAGGAAGTGTCTATTCATCATATCCTTTCACGAATGAACATGGCTGTTGTTCTACTATAAATAGGGGCAGTTTTAAACGAATTTATATTCACATTTTCTCTGATTTCACTTCTCTTCTTCTTCCACATTTCTTTATATACATTTTTACCATTACTCTGCCAAAATCACCATTGAATCTAAATAGATTATCTCTGGTTTGATTCTCTATCACTATCTCAACAAGATCTCAGTGCTATTTAGAGTTACAGGTTTTTTTGTAATTAATTGAGCGAGAAAAGGTGTGATTGTAGCCTGTGAAATCAATCAAGTGGGAAAATGTATGATTGTAGCCTGTGAAATCAATTGGGTGAACTTATTGTCCGTAAAATCAAGTATCTCTACCCAGAGGATTGTGAATCTGAAGTGGTGTACCTCGTGGCCTTGCAATCAAGGGTGTAATTGTAAAAATTGATTTTTAAAGGAAATTCGTACTTGTGTGCAGGATTGGATGTTGGGTAACTTCGAACCAGTATAAAATCCGGTGTGTTCTTTCCTTTATTGCTTTTACTTTATTTCTGCATCTGTGTTTTATTCTGTGATCATATCTGTGTATGAATTTTGCATACATTTGTGTTCAAATTAATATAAACTCGAAAAGATTTAGTTATTCCTTAAAACACTATTCACCCCCTCTAGTATTAATTCTAGGCTTAAGATCCGTAATCTGCATTTCTCACATTAATATCATATTATATTTACAACTCCAATTATATATATAATTTTATTCAAAATAAAACTTTTAAATCCAATTAATCATCCAATTATCAGATACCAAAAATTCGGGTTATCACAGTTGCACTAGGAAAACATAGGATGTAATGGGAAAAAAAAAGTTGCCAGAAGACATGCTCGAACTCAGTTCTCCAACCGAGAAGGAAAAAACAAACCACTAGACCAACTAATCTCATTAAAAAATTTGCCCGTTCAGACTATTTGTAAACATGGATATTGAAAATGTTTCCCTCCTCCGCCGTGTTGCTCCAGGCGGCCATCTTGGTTGCCTTGCCCTTGGGCCAGCCCTGTCATGGACTAACAATGTTACATCAATCCATCAAAACATTTACAGCCTACAATTATTACAGCCAACAGAACAACACAAACGTACAAACTGGATCATATATAACACCACACCCAACAATTCTTTAAGAACGATCCTAGTTGATTGAAATAATTAGATGTCCATACCTTACAACCTCATAAGAAGCATTTAGCCCAAAACTGTAAAAATTATCAGTACTTTTACCATGTTGCCCATTTTATGTATAACATAGTTTTAAATCTTCACGAAAATACAAATTTTTTACATTCCAGGCCTAAACTTTAAAATCACTTTTTATAGTATAGTATAGTAAATTTCATTAAAGTAAAAAATATAATGATAACTGGTGCTACTACAATTACAAAAAAAACGATTCGACTGCATTAGAAATTAAACGAACCAATTGGCACAATAAGAAACAAAAATTTTAAGAGCAAAAAGCGAATTTCAACTGTGAGCTCTAGGGCTGTTTCGGTTGAACCGTCAACCGCTTAACCGTACCAACCATTAATGCGGTTACCATCTATAATGGTAACGGCTGAAGAATTTGATAACAGTTGTTAAGCATATCAAATATAACTGATTGTTTTGCATGATATTTAACATTAAATTATAAAAATTAGTAATTTAAGTTAAAAGAATAGCTTGTACATTAATAATGTGTGCCTATGTGAACCAATAATATGTGCATGCGTATTGGTCGTTTTATATACGAATATATAAATTTGCAAAAACGGTTGGAATTGAATGAATTTATCATCAATAATACATAAATTGGAAATATATGTACAACATGCTTCAAAATTGAAAATATGACAGTTAACCATCCTATACGGTTATGGTAACAGTTATAAGAATATATAGCCATCAATAATGGTTAAGGTTACGGTTGGAAGTAATAATGATGGTTACTAAAACTATAACACCGCTAGTGAGCTAAATGATTATTTCACGTTCAGTATAAAATGATTATAGTAAAATATTTGATGTCTGAAAATCTACAGAATGAAAAAAAAATTGTAGTGCATTAATCAAGTAGAATAATTTTCATGTATGAACTTTTATGAGATATAGCAACTAAGATATAGGATGAGAACTTAATTGAGACTAATATCAAACAAGATTTACTCAAGGTTTTATAAATACGTGAACCTCCCAAAATTCATTCATGAATGGAAGCACTCAAATTCTTAAAAAACAATAAAAGACTACGTACTTAATCTACTACTTTAGAAAAAAGGGAATTGTTAAATGGACTCCATTTTTGAATAAACATGGCAAATTTTAGGAAGGCTCCACTCGGAAAAATTTGTTATGAGTACTCCACCAAATAAAATTATTTTCTATTATACCCCACTTGTGAAGCAAAATTTGTCAAAAATGAAACAAAACAACAATGGTTCACCAAAATCTCTTTTGGTAGAGTAAGATCGAAAATAAAGTCAAAATTCAGCAGCGGGTCACCAAAATGTTGAGGGTGGTTACGGTTTTTTTGTTAACGCTAAAAATTTTGGTACACGCCATGTCAATTTTTCAGAAAACGAAAAAGTGACCCTCTCCTTTGTCCGAAGTTGGAGCCTCTTTAACAATGCCCAGAAACAAATGTAAATATTTTATTTGTCTCACGTTGGGATTAGTCCATATTAGATATAAAAGAATTGTTCACCATTAATCATCAAAATTTAATTATAATATTTAAATGTAGTTGTATGTAATTATATATATTATTGATTTTTATGGTCTACGCATTTAAATACATCAATAGCAACTTTTTTTATCCTTTAGAGGTTCACTACAGAATTATTGATAATGTTTTATTATCATTATGAATCAAATGATTACCATTTTAATTTTAAATCGGTATGATGATGGAAAAATTACTCTTATAGTAAAACATAGATTACATTTTTTTTAAACATCTTCCATGGTAATTTACTAATTTATTTATATGTAGATATTCGTGTAATATGTTGTATTACAAACATTTGAAAACAAGCAAACGATTATGTTTATTTCAAAATTCAATTCAAATGATACTAATTACATTTTTTACTTTTCGTTGATGCTTCTGTTGAGTGACACATTGAAATATACGTTGAAGCACCGTAACTATTATTATAAAAAAATAGTGTTTGATTGTTTAGACTAATAATAATCAATTTATCATTATCAATGTAATGATCACCAGTTTCTCAACATACTAGAAAATCAGTAACAATAAGCAATTTGACTTATCAATAAAAATGACACTACAACAATTTTAAAAAATTGTTTCGTTAACTATTTTACAATGACCCTCTTAATTAACATAACTTTAATCAAATAATTTCAACCAAAATTGAGCCTATTATAGTAGTGATTGAACAAAACTATTTAAGGCAAACTATTGAATTACCCTAACAACTAATCGAGACCCTTTGAGTTCAAGAATCCTATGTGACTTGTTATGATTGGGATATATATGCTACTGAGATACTTAGGCATCAGTTTTAGAAGTTTTGATACAAGAGAAATTTACTTATATATCATTAGAAATAACATGCCCCAAAATGCATTAAAAATATTAAAAAAAAGAAAAGCATTAATTAAAAAGTTTGTAAGCCAAATTTTAGAATAAATTATGAAAATGAAAAGAGTTATTAAAAATGTTTGATAAAAGAAAATACTCGCTCGCTTGGTAACAGTTGGTAAAATCCATATAAAGATAATCATCTTTTCTAAAGACGCGCATATAATATTTTGTTATGAAACAGTAAATGTTAATTTTTTAAACTAAAAATATATACTTTATGTAATATGATTAGAAAAAATAGATGTTATGTAAGATGTTGCAGACTTGGAATTGTAAAAAAAAAAATAGTTTGAGTTTGGGTTGCGAGAAAATATATACACATTGAAAGGGAGAGATGAGTGTGTTGAGATATATTGAGTAATAAAACATATTAATATCAAAATTTAAAGAAAATGTAAAATATTTGAATCATTTGAATCTTGAAAACATGAGAGAAAAATTAAGTGAATAATATATACGTTAGGGGGATAAAAATAATCGAAATGAAGTATACTTATAAGGGTGCAATTGTGTCGATTTGAAGGGTTAAGGAATACGGTTATAATTACTCTCCGTTGGTTTTGGCTGATTTATAAAGATGGTTGGATATAGTATAACTTCAATCAAATACCTATTCTTTTGATTGTTATGTTCATAACTCACGTGTTTGAATAAAAATGCAATTTTCAATATCCAGTGTATGTAAATAAAATTGTAAATTTTGCAATTTTATTTAATGTATATCAAAGTACTAATAATTCTTGTCACCTTTATAGTTTAGGAGTATTTTACTGTACAAAGATAATTGGGGTTGCGACTGAACAAAAGCATCTGAGTCAGTGTAACTATTGAACCAACACCGTCGTTATGGAGACGATTTCTCTATCCTAAAATCACTCACTAAAATTTCATTATAATCAAAACAATTAATAAGGAATCGTTACTGTAAATTTGTAACTCAACATTAACAACACATCTAATCCATATGATAGTAGAAAAGCAGTCGACACATAGTATTAACAAATTATCAAAATTACTAAACCACTTACATGAAATTAATTTCCATGATGTCTCTGACGCCTCTCTATGAGATTGATGTAGCTTCTTAAATTCTTCATCCTCATTCTTCGCAGCCTCCGGAAGAGAAGACGAAATAGCATACGGAGACGCCACATCCGTGGGTTCCTCAGGCGAGATCGGCAATGGCATTTCATTATCGTCCATATGTGAACGTAGGCATGAGTACGCCAAATCAGCCATGACGTCTGGAGAGAGACGTAAACGATGAAATGAGAGAGAAGTTGATTTATTATTTTGAGAGTAATAAACTAAAATTTCAGGGGAGATGAATTTGGACAATGAGGCGGTTAGGGCTGTCAACGGATGCAAACGGATGCGGATATAGTTGTATCCGCATCCGCATTCGAAAATTTAAATCTGCATCCGTAACCCACGGATATCGGAGAATTAACATCTGCATCCGCATCCATAGATATTTTTCGGACAGCGAAAATATCCACATCCGAAAATAAAATCGGATATTTCAAAATTCGAAAATATCCAATATATCTGCATCCAAAATTGAATATCCGCATCCAAAATAATCTATTTCGCATGATATTACAACAATTCAAATAAACAAAAACAAACTAAGACAATAGATAATATTTTTTTTTTCAGTTCTCGTATGTTTTTTGGATCTGACGTGTTAGAAAATCAATTCTATGGTTTCGATGATAACAACTATACAATGGAAATCGAATATACATATATATATCTATATTTACAGATAGTTCATAAAGCAACATCACCAAAGAGACAAAAACAAGACTCAAAAGAAGTATCAAAAGGCTTCAAGTCGATAGAAGTGGAAGAGGGATGACACAAACACAGATAAAGCAACATGCACACATTCAGACGTCTGGGTATACTAGCCAGACGTCTGATTGATTCCTATGGTTTGAAACTCAGAAAGAACAGACGTCTGGTTAATAAACTCAGATGTCTGAAAAGCATCCGGATATAAAAAATATATGAAAGCCAGACATCTGAAATATTTTTCAAACGTCTGATTTTGGACTCAGCTGTGTAAATTAAAAGAACAAATGTCACATCCGAAAGGACACGTTCGCTTCTCTTCACTGCAACTCTTCATCACCATAAGAAGCGAACTTAGAGCACTTACTAGCAGTTGCAACTACACAAAGGATCTCTCCACCACTATAAATAGAATCAGGAATTCAAGAGAAGAACTCACCTTACTTACCTACGCTCTTAACTCTTATACTTCGATCTATACCTGATCTCTAGCAATCAAATACCTATACTTAACTCTTCCATATATTCAGAACTCTTCATTCAATATTGGAAGCATTTGTACTCAATAGTCAACATCCATGTTATAGAACACATTCTTGACAAAGAAAATCTACTATTGTAAACCTGTTCCTCCGGGTCAAGTGAGGGTTAGTTAAAAGGAAATCCCGAAGAGGAGCTTCGGGACTGGACGTAGGATGGGAGGTCTGAACCAGTATAAAATCCTGGTGTGATTATTTTAATTTACTTTGCTACTATCATCTATCAAGTTATATTATATAGTTAAATGGATATACTTGCATATATATCCTATACGATTCACTCATATAGACTTTCAATTCGTATCAGAGCAAGGTTTTGATCAAATAACAGTAACACGTTTTTGAATCACCTTAATATGGCAAGTATTTTTCAAGAAGGACAATCCACATCACGACCCCCACTCCTTAATGGATCTAATTATGCATATTGGTCGACACGTATGAGAATTTTTATGGAAGCTAATGGTCTTGAAATTTGGTCAGCCACACAAGATAAATATGAAGCACCTACTACTGCTATGAACACTTGGACCGATGCACAAAAGACCTTAGCATCAAATAATGCTAAAGTTATGAATGTTTTATTTTGCTCTTTAGACAAAAATGAATTTTCACGTGTCATGTTATGCACCACTGCATTTGATATTTGGCGTACCTTACAAATTACACACGAAGGTGCAACAAAGGTCAAACAAAATAAGATTTCAATTTTGCAAAACCAATTTTCTTCATTCAAAATGAAACAAAATGGAACTATTATTGACATGTATTCTAGATTCCAAACTATCCAACATGATCTTATGGCATTAGGAGTTAAATTTACTGATTTTGATTTAGTTTTTCGAATACTCAATGCTTTAACATCAGATTGGGAAAGGAAGGTTTTAGCTATTGAAAAAGCTAACGATCTTTCCACTCTCAAAGTTGAAGAGTTGATAGGAAATTTAATGTCCTATGAAGCTAATTTACAGGCACGAAAAGAACTAAATTCGGAGAAAAAGAATATAGCATTTCCAGCAACAAAAAATGATGACTCTGATTTAGATGAAGAAGAAATAGTCTTCATTGCCAAGAATTATAATAGATTCAAGAAATTTAGAAAGATGACCAAATTTCAAAAAGAAGGGAAGTCCAACACAATAAACTTATCTCAAATCAAGTGCTATGAATGTGATCAATACGATCATATGAAGAAGGATTTCCCTAAACTTAATAATGGCAAAAAGAATAACAAAATTCAAAAATTCAAGAAGAAGATGGCTTTCAAAGTAACTTGGGATGACTCGGACTCTTCATCCTCTGAAAGTGATAGCGATAGTGACGGAGAACAGGCTAATGTGTGTTTTATGGCACAAACTGAAGAGGTATGTCCTGAACTTAGTTATGATGAACTATTAGAACTTAGCATGGAATTAGATGATAAATTTTGACAAATAAAAAAATTTAACAAAGAATATATAGTCAAAATAAATAGACTATAACTTGAGGTCGGAATGTTGAAAGATGAAAAAATTATTCTGAAGAAGAACTTGAAATATCTCAAGAAAAAATCAAAAATAATATAGAAAGTGAGAATATTGCTATAGTAAAAGAAAATTTATTAAAAGAAAATGTTGAGTTTAAAAATAGTATTGAATTATTGAAAATTGAAAATATAGAATTAAAAGAAAAATTAGATAAAATTACTAAAAATGTGACAAAATTTAATAAAGGAAAACAAGATTTGGAAAATCTTATCAAAACTTCAAAACCATCAGGAAATATAAATGGAGTAGGATTTAAAAATTCTTTTAAACAAAAAAGGAATGATGCTAAAAATATTAGTTACATAAAAACTAGAAGTTAGTCTAAATTAAATATCAAAAATATGAAAATTTGGATTCCTAAAACAAATAATAATTTGATTAGACAAAAGCATATTAATAATTACTTAGAAGGAGTAGTCTATAACAAAAATTATATTTACAAAGGTACCAAACCATCTTGAGTATGGCTACCTTCCTCTAACAATTAGGACCCTAATAAAATATATGGGTACATATTAAAACATTTTTAATTTTGCAGGTACCCAAAATAAAAAATAAGGAGAAATGGATACTAGATAGCGGTTGCTCCAAACATATTACCAGAAATTCAAAAATGTTATCAAATATAACATACATTGATGGTGGAACGGTAACCTTTGGAGATAATTCAAAAGGATATGTCATAGCCATTGGAGAAGTCATCAACTCTGGTATATCTAACTCTCCTATTATTACAAATGTTTTATTAGTAGAAAATCTAAAACACAAATTACTAAGCATTAGTCAATTATGCGATAAAGATTTTCAAATAAATTTCGAAAAGGATAGATGTAATATTTTAGATAAAAACAAACAACTCATTTTTGAAGGATTTAGAAACAAAAATATTTATGTATTAAACATGAATATAAATAAAAATTCAAAACTTATGTTTAACCATCAAACATGATGATCCATGGTTATGGCATAAAGGATTTTGTCATATCAATTTTAAGAATATTAATAAGTTAGCAAAATATGAGTTGGTAAGAGGATTACCTAAAATGAATTATAAAGTAGAAAACTTATGTGACGATTGTCAAATTGGAAAACTAAAGAAAATATCGTTTAAATCTAAAAATAATATTTCTACAAAACAACCATTAGAATTATTACATTTAGATTTATTTGGTCCAACACAAATAAGGTCTATAAATCACAATAAATATGTATTCGTAATAGTCGATGATTTTTCGAGATATACATGGACTTTATTTTTAAAACACAAAAGTGATACATTTGGTATGTTTAAAATATTTGCTAAAAGAATTAAAACATAAATGAATTTGAAAATTAAAAGTATTAGAAGTTATCACGGAGGAGAATTCGAAAACGACCCTTTTACAAATTTTTGTAATAAGAAAGGAATAACTCATAATTTTTCGTTTCCTCGAACACCTTAACAAAATGGAATCGTAGAAAGAAAAAATCGTACATTACAAGAATGTGCACGAACATTACTAAATGGTAGCGGTTTACCAAAATTCTTTTGGGCTGAAGCTATTGCGACATCTTGCTATGTGTTAAATTGAGTAACCATACGCCCCATGACTAAACAAAATTGTTTTGAAATATTTTTTGGTAAAAAACCTAAAGTATCATACTTTATAAGTTTCGGTTCAAAATGTTTTATACTAAATACAAAAGATAACTTAGGAAAATTTGACCCAAAGGCCGATGAGGGTATTTTGGGATATTCGGATCGTAGAAAAGCATATAGAATCTTTAATAAACGAAATAATACTATTGAAGAAAGCCTACATGTCTCATTCGACGAAAATCCTTTTAACCGTCATACTAATGATGAAGAAGAAATTATTCCACTAATAAATTCAACAAATTCTATTAGTAAAGAAACAAATATGCAAAATAACACTTTGATTTCATCCCCTAGAATTCTTAAGAATCATCCAATAGATAATATTATTGGAGATCTTAATTCAAGAGTAACTAGAAATCAACTCAATCAAATAAGCCATATAGCGTTTGTGTCAAATTTCGCACCAAATAATTATAAAGAAGCCTCAAATGATAATTTTTGGATAATAGCTATGCAAGAAGAATTAAATCAGTTTGAACGTAATAATGTATGGGAATTAGTACCAAGGCCTGAAGATCAATCGGTAATAGGAACAAAATGGGTATTTAAAAACAAAGCAGGCGAGAATGGAAATATTGTGAGGAATAAAGCACGTTTAGTTGCTCAAGGTTACAATCAAGAAGAAGGTATAGATTATGATGAAACCTTTGCTCCAGTAGCAAGATTAGAGGCCATTCGTACGTTACTCGCCTTTGCAACTCATCATAATTTTAAACTATTTCTAATGGATGTCAAAAATGCTTTTTTGAATGGTTTTATTAAAGAAAATGTATACGTTGTACAACTACCATTGTTTGTTCATGAAAAATATCCCAATCATGTTTTTAAATTACAGAAAGCACTATATGGATTAAAACAACTCCTCGTTCATGGTATGACCATCTTAAAAATCACTTATACATCTAGTTTCATATAGGAAAAATAGATACAACTTTATTTATTAAAAGAGAAAATAACGATATTTTGGTTGTACAAATTTATGTGGATGATATCATCTTTGGTTCAACCAACGAAAATTTATGTAATCAATTTTCAAATATTATGAAAAATGAATTCTAAATGTCACACATGGGAGAATTAAATTTCTTCTTAGGTTTACAAATAGAACAACTCGAAAATGGATTTTTTATTCACTAAGAAAAATATTGTAATGATTTATTACGTCGATTTGAAATGGATAAAACATCGAGCAAACCAACACCAATGAGTACCACTGTTCACTTAGAAAAAGATGAAAATGGAAAAGATTTTGATGAAAAGTTATGTCGAAGCATGATTGGTTCTTTACTTTATTTAACGACCAGTCGACCTGATATTATGATGAGTGTAAGTCTTTGTGCTCGATTTCAAGAAAAACCAAAAGAATCTCATCTAAGAGCTGTTAAGCGCATTTTACGTTATCTATCAATACTATAGATTATGGTTTATTTTACCCTAAAAAATCATCGTTTGAACTTGTTTCATATAGCAATGCGGATTTCGGTGGATGTAGAACAGATCGCAAGAGTACTAGTGGAACGTGTCACTTTATCGGACAATCATTAGTTTCATAGTTTAGCAAAAAACAAAATTGTGTTTCCTTATCTACTTGCGAAGCCGAATACATCTCTGCAGCTCTAGCATGTGTACAAGTGATATACATGCAACAAACACTAACGGATTTCAGAAAAATTATCAAAAAATCTCCAATATACTGTGATAACACAAGTGCTATAAATTTATCAAAAAACCCTGTTAATCACTCACGAACCAAACATATAGATATACGACATCATTTTCTATGCGACAATGTTGAAAAAGGAACTATTTCTTTAGAATACATAAATACCGAAAATCAAGTAGCCGACATTTCTACAAAATCATTAAATGAACAAACTTTCATTAAACTCCGACGAAGTTTAGGTATTTGTTCACTTCATGATCTTCTTCCTTAAAAAATTAATAACTTCACTTAAAGACTAAGTTTAGTTACTATTTTATTACCACAAATTATACTTACTAATTTCTGAACCATTAAATTTTTAGACAAGTAGCTGTTTTATAAATAATGTTTTCAGCTTATATGTATACATAGTTACATAACAACTATATACAAACAATCAATTTTTTTAAAATAAAATATAACAAAGTCTTCTGGGAACTCCTATATATCCATCTCCATCTCAACATCATCAACAGATAGCTCGGTTGACACACCACAATGGCTTCCTACGCCTACACCAAAGCAAGAGCCAACAGATAGGTGGTCCTCGTATCATACGGGTTTTACTCCAGATAATAAGAAAACTAAAAGATCTCTGTTTATTTCTCCTAACACAAAGGAGAAAATTGATGAAATTCATCATTACCAAAAACAACAGATAGATCTTCAACGAGAGCTTTATTTCGAACAAAAAGTTACGGCTAAGCTTTCTAGAGCAAGTGGCGATGAAGTTTTGTTCGTCACGAAAGAAAGATGTTCATGAGCCGCTACCAAAACCTTGTAGTTCATTGGATCCATCTTCTTCATATCGTACTCCTTCAGATCCCTCACCAAGATGATATTCTGGCTCCCCACGGACCAACGAACGTGGAAATATATGGTCTCCACTTAGACCATGGAAGGATAACGAGTCAGGAAATCCAAAAACTCCGTTGCCGTCTAAATAAATAAATCGTATTATTATTGTATGTATCTATACTTATGTGTTATTATATTTTACAACAATAAAGATATTTGTTATCAACATTCGATAAATAAGTGAAACCATCAAACTTTAGGCTATTTTTAGCCAAACTGCAAATTTCAGACGTCTGTCTACATCCTCCAGACGTATGACACAATTAAAAATTTAGCAGTGTGCATATGTCAGACGTCTGATATATCCCCCAGAGGTCTGAACTTAAACTCTGCCTCCTAAAAATATAGTCCAGAAAATTTCAGACGTCTAAAACAGTGAACCAGACGTCTGATCAAGTTCTCTGTCCCACATACTTACAAAATCTATCTGAACCAGACGTCTGACATATAACACTAGACGTCTAATTAAACTTTCTAGATATTCAATTTTATACATTCTACCAAAACAGACATCTACTCCAAAGACCAGACGTCTGTTTGTATCTTCTATATAATTTTTAGGGCATCTGATTTCAAATCTAGACATTAGGAATTCAATCGACCATTTATATACACCCAGGTAACGTCATTTTTTTCCTATCTCAACATTATTCCGGTTTACGATTTGCTTATTGACGATTTTTTCTTCAAAATAAAAAAAAAACTAAATCAAAATGCCTCCTCGCACTAAGAATATCAAAGCTCCAAAATGCAAACAAGACCAGCCCACTTCATCATCAAACCCCCAGGTATGTTCCGACGTTCAAATCGAGAGATGGATGCATAAAGCACCACATTCCATCAAAAGGATTCAAGACATCAAAAAGAAAAAATTCCATATAGGTTTATTCTACAATCTTCTTAAATTCCCTATGTATGATCTAGATGAACTTTGTGAAAATGCTCGATTAGAAACCCTAATTTCTTTTACTCCTAATGATGTTCAAATAGACCAATTAGCTATATTTTTATTCTACGCTAATCTAGACAGTACTTCAGTATGGAATACTGAAGATGAGGACAACTGGCTATGGTCTAGTGTTTATGGTAATATGATTAGGTTAACTCCGGGGTTAATAGGTAGAACTTTGGGATGCTCTGACACCGGGAAGATTTATACAACATTCCAGATATGCGCTTCAAGCCACGGAATAGTATTACTCATCAAATTTGGGAGGACGAAATGCCAAAATTTGCTTCAAAATATTTACGTCCAAAAGCTCGACTCTTGACAAGAATGATAATAAATACAGTTGTTCCACATATGGGGAGTCACGAGCAAATAACAGAATTGGAGCACAAAGCTCTATATGCTCTCTTTAGTGGAACTCGGGTAAATTGGGCCAAATTTATCTTCGACGAGCTCAAACACTTTTGGACTCGATCACGCCCATCGATCATTTACCTTACCTATATTATGAGACTTCTTCGTGCACATAATGCTCCTTCCTACCTATCGACATTCGAAGGAATCTCGCCTAAATATGCTTCCACCAAATTCTTTTCTCTGATGCATCTACCTGAAATCCCTCCAAAATTTATGTCCTTCGAAGATTGGACGCACAATCGTCAATCTCGAAGAGTTGAGCCTCCTCCTCAACCATATATTGATCCATCCCAAGAGGAAGTACAACATTGCGAAATCACTCCTCCTCCTCCCGCACCATCTAATTATTCGGGATAGGATGAAATTATGGAGACTCGAACGGATACAATCCAAATGTACGTGTTCGAGATCTCACTCTTTGGACCAAAAAAATTTATCTCAAAATCAGAAAATTTTGGTTAAGCGAATTGACAATTTTGAAACTTCATTTTCTACACGGCTTGCCACAGTTGAAGAATCTCTTTCGATTGTTTTATCGGTTCTTAAAGAAGTATTACAACGGGTTCGTTGTCCGACACCAACCTTTGAGGATTGGACAATCCCTGTACCTTCCCCTCCCGCAAAACATTCAAAACTATCCGAGGATGAACCTCCAAAGGAAGCTTTAACATCTCCTTCAAAGGCTAGCACTTCTGAAAAGGAAGAACTAAAGGAAGATGAGCCAAATAAAGCTTCCCCAAAGGAAATCTAGAATTTGGGAATCGTAGTTTTTATAATTTTTGTAAAAATCTATGATTGTAATCACTTCATGTTATTAATGAATTTTTTTCTCTTTGACGATTGGCTTCACTGTTATAACTCTTTTTGATCATGCCAAAGGGGGAGAAATATAGGTAGAATCATAAAACATTAAGCACATATTCAAGGGGAGATTTATAATCTATATATAAGTACATTGAATAGTTGTCATCATCAAAAACGGGGAGATTGTTAGGAAATCAATTATAGGGTTTCGATGATAACAACTAAACAATGGAAATCGAATATACATATATATCTATATTTATAGGTAGTTGATAAAGTAACATCACCAAAGAGACAAAAATAAGACTCAAAAGAAGTATCAAAAGACTTCAAGTTGGTATAAGTGGAAGAGGGATGACACAGACATAGATAAAGCAACATGCACACATTCAGACGTCTGGGTACACTAGCCAGACGTCTGATTGATTCCTCTGGTTTGAAACACAGAACGAATCAGACGTTTGGTTAATAAACTCAAGCATCTGAAAAGCATCCAAATATAAAAAATATATGAATGCCAGACGTCTGGTTAATAAACACAGACGTCTGAAATACAAACAGATACAAAAAATATATGAAGACCAGACGTCTAAAATATTTTCCAAACGTCTGATTTTGGACTCGGCTGTGTAAATTCAAAGAATTCACTGCAATTCTTCATCACCATGAGAAGAAACCTTGGAGCACTTACTAACAGTCGCAACAGCACAAAGGATCTCTCCACCACTATAAATAGAATCAGGAATTCAAGAGAAGAACTCGCCTTACTTACTTACGCTCTTAACTCTTATACTCTGATCTATACCTGATCTCTAGCAATCAAATACCTATACTTAACTCTTTCATATATTCAGAACTCCTCAATCAATATTGGAAGCATTTGTACTCAATAGTCAACATCTGTGTTATAGAACACATTCTTGACAAAGAAACTCTGCTATTGTAAACCTGTTCCTCTGGGTCAAGTGAGGGTTAGTTAAAAGGAAATCCCAAAGAGGAGCTTCAGGACTGGACGTAGGACGGAAGGTCTGAACCAGTATAAAATCCTGGTGTGATTATTTTAATTTACTTTGCTACTATCATCTATCAAGTTATATTATGTAGTTAGTTGCATATACTTGCATATATATCTTATACGATCCACTCATGTAGACTTTCAGGACAGATGTTTTTCGGATACGGATATGCCTATATCCACATCCACATCCGATTTTCTTTTTGAATATTGGATATCCACATCCGCTTTTTGGATATCGGATAGTATCCATTTTTTCGGATATGGATCTGGATGGATTTCAGATTTTTCGGGTATCCATTGATAGACCTAGGGCGGTGGAAAAGGGGTTTTGGGAAATGGCTGCGTGAAAGAAAAGGAGAATGATAACGTGAAATTAATTGGACTGTAACGTCAATTTTGTAGTTTTAAAGGTTCCCTTGCGACAATTTTGATGAGTTGCGGCCTTCAGAGAAAATTGGATTAGAGCTTACAGGTTGGAGGTTGAATAGAACGTATTTTTCAATTTATTGATCGTATGTATAGTTTCATTTCATATCTGCAATAATCATTAATTATTAATTATCAATTGTTGATTATTAATTATTGCATATCGTTTATTAATTATCTATTAATAAATTTAATCAATAATGAACATATAAATATCTATTACAAATATCTACTTCAAATTCATATTACCGATAAAAAACATATGAACATCTACTGCAAATTCATACGAACAATAAAGAACATATGAATATTCAATACATCAATTTCGTCCTATAGCAACAAAAGTGTTTGTCATCCGTTCTCGAGTTGCAATAATCTGTGTTGAATTTGATGGACTTCACTATCATAATGTGTTACATTATTCACGCTAATTTTCCTCATAACTCGATGGAACTTCTACATTAATTTTTTTCATAATCGTGATCTGTACCATGGAATTTGCATAAAATATGAACACCATAAATTGTAACGACATACTGTGCCTATTTAGGAAAACTATACGTAGTACATTTCGTGAAATATTGATTTTTTTCTCCATTTCAAATACTATACATCGCTTCCACAGCCATGCGCAAACTATAATGATAAAAATTAATGATTTAATTGTATGATTTCATAACATTTTGGGTTTGTTGAAACTCTGTAACACGATAGCGTTCATTATGATTAGGTGATAGATACCAATTTCTAAGATTATACCTGAATCTACAAGGTAATACTTACCAAGTAGCGGGTGGGGAAAGTTTCAATTGTTGAAACTAGACCAGCATGTAGTGGGTTAAATTGATGATTTAAAAAAGATACCATTTTAGATCTTATTGGGTCTATGATGTCTAAGTTAATTTAGATCTAATCTAAATAAATTGAGAATAAAATCTTTATTTTATTTTATTGATTAAGGTAAAGATTTGTTTGTTTATATATATATATATGATATATATATATATATAATGTGTACATATGAGTTAAGTATAATATATGTACGTGCATATACAACGTATAATGTGTACATGGTTTAATATGATCGTATATAAGTGTTGATATTTACACCACAATGTATATGTTATCTCATTTGTATACATGTTTGTGTTAGAACCATATATATGATGTTTTCACGATAACAACCATACAACAATGCTAATCATATGTTTATTAAGTTATTTTAGGTCAAAATGATGATGGAAAAGGTGAAAAATAAATTGGCTAAAAATATGCGAAGCTGGGACACAAACCCAAGTGAGTTAAGAGATGAGCGCATGCTTTTACCATTGAACTAGGCAAGCTTTTGAAAATTATGCGTATTCGGTCGACTGAAATCTTTGCTCAGTCAACTGAATTAGTCTAAGTTGATTAACTTATAAAAAACAGCCGACTGAATTAAGCCTGAAGTTCTGGACCAAAATTGGCTACTTTCAGTCGACTGAGTTGGTACAAAAAGGGCAATTTTTTTGAATTGGTACTTTCATGCCTCTTCACTCTATAAGTTGCATCTCTTCACTCCTGCAGCCACTTCTCTTCATCAATGGCGAATTCAAAAGGTTGCACCCCTACATTGGCATCCTACAACAATTATATAATCCCATAACCATTCCTGAATCATTGACATTGAAACACAACTCTATGCATTGAATTCTAGGCCTCAAATTCTCAATTCCTAAGCAATACTCCAAATTCCACGAAATTCATGTGATTCGGAGATTTTGACTAGTGTGCTTCATCCCTACATCTCATATTCTAGTCGAATAAACTCCTTAGCCCCTACACCTCCACTCAGTATAGTTTGGTCTAGTTATAGAAGTTATTGCACATCACAATGATATTCTCTATATCGTGATATGTTGTGTCAGAAAGTAAAGTTTGTTACACTACTTGTAACTATTGTTGAAGTTATGTTTAGTTGTTCAGGCGGAGTCTGTAAACCCGTTCCTCCGGGTGAAATGGGGCATTGAGAGTAAAATTTCTAAGAGATGCTTAGGGATTGGACGAAGGAGAGGTGCTTCGAACCAGTATAAAATTGACTATGTGATCTACTTCAATATATCTGTTGCATTTACATTGTTTACAACTATTGGCCATCTTTGATCCGGTGCATAGAGACTAACAGATTATTGTCTAATACAATTTAAAATTAAGATAATTTAAAGTATACTTACATATATGTTGATGCTGGGCCAAAAAACAACGGGGTAAATGGGTAAATTTCAAAAAAATCATTTTATATATTATTAAGCCTATGAAGTCTAAATTTATTTAAATCTTATTTAAATTTATTTTAAACAAAATCAATATTTTATTTTAATTATAAAAAAGTTTTATATTAGTTTTATGTTTAATGTATCATAAAATATGCGTATCACATAACATAAATGGTGTACATGGTTTAACATGCATGTGTACAAATGCTAAGATTTGCTTTGGTTGTAAGGACAGCTGAAGCAAATAAAACTATTTTCTTTAGTTCATAAGGAACCGATACAAATAACACTATTTGCTTCGATGCATTTGATTCGGTTCCTTAGGAACCAATGCAAGTAACACTATTTTGTTCGGTTGTAAGGACAACCGAAGTAAATAACACTATTTGCTTCCTTGCATTTACTTCGGTTACAAACACAACCAAAGCAAATGAACCAAGGCAATAAACATACTTTGTACTAATGATTCATGTCGGTGCCTATCTATTTTGATATGTATCGAGTTGTTCTCCCTTGTCATTTCAGCACTTGTATATATAAATCGAATACTACTTCTTTTCCTTTCACATTTCCTATTGCCTTTACCTTTTCTATCGGATGCCGATTTCAAGCTTGCCAATCCCCAAAGTTCAATCTACTCGCCAACGATTTCTTTAAGCTACCATCGCCTTCTTCATGGCATCGCCACAACTAATTGTCCGATCCAACCACTGCAGTTCCCCTTAAAGGACTCATCCTTGAATTCTTTTACTCTTAAACCTAGAACTGAAAACGCCGAAATTGGTGCTCGGTTGTGGTGGTGGTGCCATGGTCGTACCACAGTAGCTGTAGAGTCATCAATGGCCATGTTGGCGATTGATTCTGGCCTAAGATCAACTAGGGTTCGATTGGTGAACTGCCAAACCTTGACTTTGGTAAGGCTCGGGTCAGACTAAGGCCTGAATTGAGATAGCTCGGAGCTTGCTTCATAGTGCAACATTCTATTACCTTAATTGTGAACTCCAAGCCATCTCAATGCATGCTTCGAGCTCTTTCTAAGATAACTCAAACTTACCACTGTTTGAAATCAACACGCTTCCAAATGCTTAAGAAATTTTCCATTGAATTTCAATTAATCACCAATCATTACCTAGAATTCTTATGAAACGGCTCCCTTCCAGGGAATGGTAGGTCGAATGCACTTCTAGTTTGAACAATTCCAACGCACAATGTTTCTTATTACCACTCTTCCTATATTCCTACAAGAGAATACTCCATGTCGCTCCAAACAGCAGTTCTATTATTGTTTATTCCTCGATAATGGGTGAGATTCAATGCATTGTTCCATCATGTGACATGGCTCATTTTCCAACATGAGCATACTATGTACACAGAATGACTAATTCATCGTGTAAGGGATGTATGATTCACATTGTATAGATTGACACTTCTAATTGCTTGGATTGACTTTTAGAATCTGATTGGTCAACACACACTGGTATCCATTAGATTATGAGTGCTGGTCACATGGGTTTACGTTTAAAATAGACTTCGAAATAAAATAAACATAACCGTGTTCAACATCGAGTTTCTTGTCTAGAATGACACGCCACTCTCCTAGATTTAACTTGGCCTTTGGTCATCGATGCCTCTTGAAGACGAGTCTACCATTGCTCAAACTTCAATCCCACGCCTACCAATCCTAGGCTTTCGATCACCGTTGAGTAACGACGAATGATAGTACTAGCAGAACCAATTCATGATTAGCCTCTTCCTTTAAATGAATAGATTGACTTAAGAGTTCTGAATGATCTACCGAAATCGATGCCGACGGTTCTACTACCAAACCACTTTGGATCACCTACTGGCAATAGGTATCCATATGTGATGACCCGGAGTTTTGGCAATAATTATTTGACAATATTTGTTCATAATAATTTGATTTGGCAATATAAATTTGATAATTTTCATTTATAAATACTCAATTTGGAAAAATTTATCTTTCAAATAAAAATGTATTATATGTATATACATTATAAATAAGAAGTCTTTGGGTTGAATTTAATAAAAAGACATGTTTCCAAATTTATATATATATATATATATATATATATATATGCATTGTGATTTGGAGATTTTTTTAAAATTCAATATAATACCTTTCAAAGGCTATTTGAAAGTGAATCATATATTTTCTATACACAAGTTAAATATTTATTAATTTTGAAAGTATAATAGTTTAAGATAAAAAGAGATTTAAGCAAAATATAGTATCTTCATATTTTTATTTATTAAAAGTGTTTAGCTTAAGTTTAAATAGAATTTAATAAAAGGTTACAATTATTCTTTCTTTGTAGATATCTCAGCAATTTGGTGTATATATATATATATAAATAATAATATAACATAACATATTAATATAAAGCTTGAGTAATTAATATAAAAATGAATCTAAACATTTGTAAACATTTAAATGTAGTTTATGACATTTGTATAGTGATTATAAAACTTGTGACATTTTTAAGCTTAGGATGTTTTGAATTAACAAGTGTCTTATATTGTTCTTTTATTTGAAAATTTAATTATATAGAAAAAAGAATGGAAGAAACCTAGTTTTCCATTTTTCAGTTTAAATATTCCTTTTCTAAATTCTTTCTTTCTTTTCTTCTTCTTAAAAAAATTAAAATTATTAAATTAGAAGAAAATCAAAAGTTGAATCAACAACAACTTAAGATTTCAACTCAATTTCAAATTAAGCACCAGTTTCAAATTCAAGATCAGATTCAGGAGCAGAATAAATTTCTAGTTTCAAAATTTCCCTTCTAGGCTTTCTCTGTTCTTAAGAATAGGTGAGTAATCATATTTGGTTTAAAAAAGCTTTTAATCTATTAAATCCTTGTTGCATGCAGAATACTTAAGTTTGAATAGGCAATAATGGTTTGCATGTTGGAACTAAATGATTTTATGTATATATGTATGTGGTTATCTCTGTATGCATGTCTGATATTCAAGTTTATGCTCTGTTCTTAAACTATTGGATGTCAATAACATTCAAAAAATTAAGTGTTTTGTCTTTGATCAGTTTTATGTTGAAACGTTTGAACAAAATTTGTTTAAAACAATGAGATTTAAAATTTTAAAATATATAGCAAGAATTGAAGGCTGTATGAACCTGGATGCTTATATTTCAGTAAAAACTTGATTTTATAAAAATTTCAACATGAATAATCAGTAGATTTAAGTTCATAATCTGATACATCTATGAGAAATAGGATTTTTAAAACAAAAATCGTGATTTTTAGTTTAGTATTTTTGGATAATTTTGAAGTTGAACGGGAAACGAATTTCGACCATTTTCCGGCGATCGACAAACTATTGGATGGTCAGATTTTTATCGCAGCTGATTTAATGTTTGGGGATGCCAAGAAAAATTGTGGGAGTTGCAATCGATCAATGTGGCCTCAAAAATTGACGAAACTATGGTTAAAAACCCGAAATGGTCGAGGTTGAAATTATGGTCGATGCGGTGTCTATGGGTTAACGAGTTTCACCTTGGCTCGAGAGATGGTAGCGTGGAGGCTAGCGAAGTGTGGACGGAGTTTAGGAAGCTCTGGTGGTCGGCGTCGATGGTTCGAGGGGGTTTTCTAGTGATGTTTGGTTTCAGGCTCGCTTGGAGATGCTCGATTTTGTTTTGGGCTTCTTGGCGATGGATAGAAGTTCGAAATCGACTGAATGGCTGATCGTCGACGTGTGGTGGGTGTCGTTAGTGGTCACGCAGTGTAGATGGGCTGTGCACATGCACGAAGACGTTCGTGTGTCAGAGGTTTGGGTTCGTGATTGACTCGAAGAGATACTCGAGTGGGAAGGTCATTTGGCTCGGGTTTGACCCGTGTTCGCGTGAGAGTATAACATAGCAGTTTTTTTTAAACTTAACTAAAAAATTAGGGGAAGATGAAGAAGAACTCGAAGGTGATATCAAGTAAGGATCGGGTTTGACCCGAAGCAGGAAATAGAAAGTTTTTAAACATGATTTGGAAATTTTTGAAAAGCAAAGTATTTTTAATTTAGATAAATTTAGTTAATTTTTTTCATATATTTAAGTGTTAGTTAAAAGATAAATGATTTTTAAATAATGTGATTAAGTAATCGATGATGTTATTTAAAGATTAAAGTGAAAGGCATTTAACTGTAATAAATTGATAATCAAGAATTAATTGATTAAGTAATTAAAGAGTAATTTATTTAATTAATTAAATGATAGTTACTTAATGAAAGTAATTGAAGGATTAATTTTTAAAGGATTAATTAATTTAATTTGTAATTAAGGGTTAAATTAATAATTAAAGGTTGATTAACTGAGGGTAATTAACCAATGGAATAATTGCTTGATGAAAATAATTGAAGCTAAATTACTTAAGGGAAGTAATTAAGGATTAATTACTTAGTGTAATTAATTAAAGGATTGATTAATTAAGGAAATTAATTAAGGGTTAGTTGATTAATGAGTGTGATTACTTAAGGGATAATTAATCAATGTAAGTGATTATAGGATAATTAATTTGAGAAATTAATTAAGGATAAATGTAATTAATGTGATTAGGCGAAGATTAATTAATTTGTGTTATCAACTAAAGGTTAATATCTTAAAGAGGGTGATTAAGAGATGATTAATTAATGGTTTGTAATTAAGTAATGTTAAGTAGGCAGAACTAAAAGTGATTAAAGAAATTAATTTAATTTATTTAAATTAATTGGAAGGGTGTGACTAATTAACCTTGCTTATGAATGATTAAATGATATCGAATGCCTTGGATGATTTGATACTTCTGATCTGAAATGTTTTGTGATATGATTGGATTAAATAGTGATAACGTGGGTTGTCTAATGAGATGAATTGCTGTGTAAAGTGATACCCTGTATTTAAAGTTTGAATTGTATTTCATTTAAATAATTTAGGTTAAGATGACTTGGGATTCGAAGTGTAACGACTCGTAAATTTTCAATAATTAAAATAGCTAATTTAAAAGATTTCGTGATTTAATGTTAGAAATTTTTTTGTAATTCGTTTGGAATAGTAATAACTGGAATGAATTGCAACAATAATTATCCAAGTAATGAAAAATGAATGCTACTTAGTGAATGTCTTTGAAATCAATAGTTGAATAGGATAATAAATGTTGAATCCATTGGGTAAAATAGAGTAATTGATTGATAAGTAAAATCTATTTAAATCAAATATTGAATATTGAATAGGTAAATTGTTTAAATTAAATATTTAAAACTTATTGAATAATTGAATAATTGTAAAATGAAAATAGTTGTAACGGCCCGAAATTTTCTAACCCGAAAATTCCAGATAGTTATGAAAAAGAAGAAAGAGATAGAAGAAGAAGAACAGAAACACAAAACATCTCACATTCGCAGCGGATAAAATATAATAATAAATAATAATAGTTTACAAAAGAATACTATATCTGTTGATTACATTTAATATACATCAGAGTTTCACATTATATACAGTCACTGAATATTGACAATTATCAAGTCTCAGAGTAACAATAACATAAATACAGCGGAAACCTCTCAACGATGATGCCATTCAGCTCGCATCCTGATCTCCAGAACGTACCTACCTGAAAATCTGTAATACTCGGTCTGACCCGAGCATTACACCAAAGTAACACTCGGGTCAGGCTGGAAACCAGCGTGAGTAAACCCATCTAACATGGAATACCAAAGAAATCAACTTATATAAAACCCGGGTAACTCCTTTCAATTCACAAGCCACAATTTTATTATAGCCACCACAATTTCCACACAACTATTTCCTAAGTACCAAACTTAGATAAAATAATCCAAATCACTTAAATCATTTCATTCCAATCTATTTATTCCCACATCAATTTGTGCTTAATCCAAAGTGGGTTCGGGTGTTTTCCTAATACCCGATCCCGGTCTCCTCGGATCTTATATTATCGTAATCCCAAATTATCCAAATGAAAACACAACATTTCATATCAGCGATATCAACTCATTCAAAGTATCACATACCATTCAATCATTCATAATCAAATTTGATCACTCCAAATTAATTCAATTTGATTCTAATTGAATGTTCAATCCTCCATCATTCAGATTTCTTTACTTGTTAATTAGTAAATTTCAAATCAAATAATCCAATCATCCCTTCAATATTCATCTTAATTAATCAACCTGGATTAATCATCCTTTAATTTCATTCATGCAACTATCGTTAATTAACTTCACCATATTACTTATCCTTAACCAAACGATAAGTAATCTTAATTACTTCATAAACAAATTAAATGTTTAATTACATTAATCCTTAATTACTTATATATTGACTTCTCATAAGTCACTCATCCTTGATTATCAATCTTAATTAATCAATCTTTAATTCCTTCATTGATTATATAATTTAACGATTTCCAATTATATTTCCATTGATCCTAATCTAAATTAATTACATTAATTAAATCCCAATATTTATCATTCTTGATTTATCTCAATCCTGAAATTAACTACCCATTTATTTACTTCGTTAAATAAATCAAATTTCTCCTTAATTGATCATCTTAATTAATTTTTTGATTAATTTTATTAATTTCATTAAGTAATTGCTTATCCCACCATCCATTGATTTTTCTGGATTAATTAAACTCAATGGGTTAACTTAAACTTTAATTAATTAATTAATTCGGATCTTTAATTTCTAATTTAATCACCCCACTCATTAATTGACTAAATTAATTTATTATCCATTCTAATCACCCTACTAAATTAATGAATCACAAATCATTAAATCTTTACTAACATTAAAATGGAAAACAATTCATTTTTTTTATGTTTAAACAACTTAAACCCCAATATTTCGAGTCAAATTTCAATTAACTCGAGAATCATCCAAAACCACAGACCGGATCATCAATTCACAATGCATATCAAATTAGTTCAACCATTCAACCAAATATTTAAATTTAACCTTTTAAATTTAAATAGAAATTCAACAGAGTGAGATTTACTCACCTTTGATTTTGCAATCCAAA
The DNA here is from genome assembly GCA_030765085.1 of Allium cepa. Classification (NCBI taxonomy): domain Eukaryota; kingdom Viridiplantae; phylum Streptophyta; class Magnoliopsida; order Asparagales; family Amaryllidaceae; genus Allium; species Allium cepa. Next base: position 1,012,476,586 of record CM060928.1, read on the forward strand.
CCATCCAGCTTATTATCTTCACGACTCAAACCTTGTATAAACATTGTATGGTTTTATTAATCAATTGACATACCCTAAAAATAAATTATCATTTTATACATTCGAATTTTCCTTTAAAAAAATCCTTTACTTAAAAATAGATTATAGATTTCAAAATTCTAGCTTTCATAAATTTTCAAACACTTTAAAATTTTCATACATAATTTCAAAGTCTTATATATATATATGTATATATTCAATAACCCAGATTCTAAAATCAAATTTAACTAATTACAGAACAACCTTACTGTTTGTCTACATATATTTTTACTGACTTCTAATTTCCAGAAAAGTAAAGCTCGTTTAAAGTTAACTAGTACGATTTTTTTATTATTAATATTCCTTTAACCTGTATAGGAAAACATTTAGTAAAAGAAAAACGATAATACCTCTCTACAGGCTTTGGAAACGCACAAACCCTAGCCGAACAACTGAAATCTTGAGGCACCACTTTGCCAATTCCCACGCCTTCAACATCGCCACAGAAATCGCCTCCTCCCGAACCCAAATCAATGCCCTAGTGCCGACCAAGCTCGCAATGCCTCCCAAGTTTAGAATCAATCGCCTTCGACCCACACTTGCTCGAACTCGAGCCTTCAGTCGCGGCCGCCTGTCGCTATTCACGCGAGCGACGACTCAAGTCAACATCGCAATACTGATACCCTAACACGCCCCCCTCGAACGATGCAACCGAGCTCGAGCTTGCGACCTGCGTCGCCACGTCCTTCGACTCTTCGGCCATTCATTCGAATTTTATTATTATTATTATATATAAATGAATCGATTAGGAAAAAGAAGGAAGGAGGGCTCGGTTTAATTTCTGTTCAAAGGAGAGAGAATGGGAATAAATTATTGATTTGGGGAAAAACTTCTTGAGTACGCTTTATAAAATAATATAATATTGAAAATATCACGTTGCAGAACGCGAAATTCCGAACCCCGAATCAAACATGCCGACAGACGTTTATAGGGTTTTACCCATATTCTGGACACAATGGAACATGTTTCGGAAGCTAATTTAATCATATGCGCGAGTTATAGAAGAAATCGATCGATATTAAATTAAATCAATCAAAATATATCTAAGCGTTTCGAGCTGCCAGGGTCAAATGACAACTCCGATTGTTACGAAAATTGAAATTCAATAGTAACTAACTATTACGGATCCAATGAAACTGGTTTCGTCAAATTCCGAGACTGTGCCTCGGAAGGCTATTTTTAAATTCAATTTAAACGATATATTATTAAAATTGAACAAATTACCTTTAAATTAAATTTCAACCATTCTATTACCTTCAGTATCCTCATTATAGATTTTATAAGCCTTCAAATTATTTGTAACAGGCTTAGAATCTCAGATTCAACAATTTACCCAATTTTAATTGTAAAATTCAATATTTAAGCTATACAATTCAATGAATTCATTATCAAGTATAAAATTAACTTTTAAATATTTAAAACCAATTAACAATTCAAATTTAAACTGCTAGAAATTCCGGGTCATCACATTCCTCCCCCCTTAAAAGAATTTCGTCTCCGAAATTACTAATTAGGAAGAATTGACCAATACCCGTTTATCTTTTCCATAATTCACAATTCAACATCCTACCAATCATCTTTTATTAAAGGCCCACTATCACCTTATCCAACTTTCCCAAAACCTTCTATAGTTTCAATCAATACTCTTCTGCTCAATCAATTAAGTTTCAATTTAAAACCAAATTTTGAATTATCAAAATTTTTCTAACTCTCTAAATTCCCGAAAATTTTTGCCAGCGTCTCCTTTGCGCGGCTAGCTCGGTACTACTACAAAAGGTCTCTACGGGCTCCCAAATACCAAAAGAAAACAAAAGCCAAGTGGCTACATCAAAAACCCAATCCAATTTCATCTAGAAATTTAAATACGTACCTTTTTGTCGGGCAATACAAATTATCTTTTGGAATCAAATCCAATTTCTTTTCCCTTTTTAATACCTGCATATCTTGTTTATCAATAATATCCAATCGTAACCCACCCCATCATTTATACATTTCCTCCCATATGCATCATACCGACTTCAATTCAAATTATCTTTCTCATTTCATATGAATTCAAATTAGTTTTATCTTTCAAGTATAACTGATTCATATTAGTTCATTTACTAATTTGTTTTAAAATTTCAATTTGAAATTGTTTTGTCGTTAACAAAAATTTTCCCAAAAATTTTCTAACTCCCAAAATTTTCAAATTTTTTTGGCAGAGTCTCCTTTGTACGGAGGAGCTTTTGCAATTTGACAAGAGATATAAATATATATACATCGACCCACACGGTCGGAAAAAGCAAAAACAGTTCATATTTCCTATTTTTATTGCGTAGGCGTGCCTTATTTAGCATTTTAAGCAAGCAGCTTATTTATTTTGCAATTAGCATACCCCAAATCTAGCCAAACGGCTTCCCTGTACCTGTACTTACTCAATTTAAATACGTAAGTGCCATATATAAAAATTTATTAACCTAACACTTACTTTCAATAGCTAAACACAAGAATTACATAAACAACAAGCATTACGAAAACAACAAACACCAAACGCTTAACATAAGCGATTTATATAATTTAAAGTTAATTCCAATTACTTCCAACCAATTCATATGTCGTTTCATTTGAGTTTTAATGGTTCACAATTCAATTTCTGACATTCCATTGATTTATAATCCAAACAAGCTCATATTCACTTCAAATGATTCAGAATCAATTTTATTTAATCTCTATGAACTCATAGTATTTTAATTACTTTTATTTACGCCAAACGACAATAATTGTTAGACTAAAACTATTTTAAATTAATTTCAACTCATTCTGCATTTAACTCGATTTCTTTTCTAAATTATTTACGAACCATTCATTGCATTTCATTTCATTTCCGCAATTGTTTCCTTCAAAACAATTTATTAAACTTAGCACATCCAATACTTATAAATTCATAACCATTTCCCAAATTAATTCAATCCAAGTTTTATTGGATGGGCTTTCACTCTTATCCGAAGCCAAGCTTCCATAAATTTCAAACTCAAGTGAATTTACTTAATTTATTCCAACATCAAACTTAAGTCTACTTCTTTTTGATTCTCATTTAATCAAATTTCATTAAATTCAGTTAGCCCATCCATTCAATTTTAATTTTTACTTCACTTCCTCCATTTATTAAAATAACATTCAAGCACATATGCCACCGAATTTAAGTTTAGTCTGATAATCCAATTCCAATTTCAACTTTGATTTAGTTTTTATTTAATCAGACTTCATCTATTTATTATTTAACTCAATAAACCCATTTAAAATTTTTTATTTACTTACTTTATTCGTTATCGGATTTGTTTTATTAATATAAGGCCATTCTCAATTTACTTCTGTTCATTTGGGTTTTATTTGTAACCAAACCATTTCCATTATTATTCAATTCCATATCATATGACAACACTTCTCTTATATCCAATTTACTTGCAAATTTCATTAAATATTATTCAAATCACACTTGGATTTTATTTGCAATTCAAACCATCACTTTTTCAATCTAACTCTATTTTATTTTTATTTTACAACATCTCTTCTAATTTATTTCATTATTAAATCCAACTCAAGTTCTATCTACAATTTGAATTCATTTCCAAACTCCATTATTAATTTACAATCAATTTATTTACCAAAGTTAAATTTTATTAACATACTCAATCTCACAATTATTTAACCAATTCGCTTATTTTCAATTTCTAAATAAATATTCGATTTTAATTACAAATCACTTCATTGAAATTCTAGTTTGGATTTCCTTTTTATTTTCCCAAAATTCCAACACCTTTATTTAAAAGTTTAGAAATGCTTTTAAATTCACAACATACTTAATAAAATAGCTCTTTATAGAAATACTTTTATAACTCGATGTCCCAACCAGTCTATCCTTGTTCTCACATAAATTCAGTCATACGTTGATCAGGCGTTGGACTGAAAATCTATAAGTACTTGGTAAACCCGTTTTCAACACCCAGTAAAACATTTGAAAAATAATTTTATTGAAAATATAGGAATCGGGTTTTTTTGAAAATAAAGGAAATATCTTTGGTGAGAATGCTATGGAAATCATCACCCCCATCCATGGTCGCAGTTAACCCAATGATTACGTTGCCGTCCCGACAAAATCCACAGATAACTGTAGGCCTCCACGCCCCATGATTACACCATAGAACCCACGACAGATCGCAGCTACAACTGGGGTTACGTAGCCATCACAGTAAAAACCCATATAACGGTAGGCATCAGCGCCATCGAATTTCGCTGCTAAAAATGAAACTTCTCCACTCCACTTGACCATAGATCGCAGTCTACCGATGTTGCGTTGCCTTCCTGGAAAAATCAAGTGTAGACCGTTGACACTCATCCTCCACACGATTTCGCTATGGTCCCCACAGTAGATTGCAGCGACATCGAGTTACAATGTCGTCACAGCATAACCCAAATGCCTCTGTAGGCATCAACGCCATCGACTTACGCTACCCAATAATCCTCAGGAACTAGTTTTGTCCGGACTCCTCACAGGATCAACTTTAGAACCCCCCGGGCTCAAGGCAGCACCACCCGGTGGCACTCCTGAGAAGTTCATTTCAAGGGAGCGCCTTTTTCCCCAGAGCAATCATCAAAACACTTTATACTATACATATAGTATCCTCAAATCATACACCTAGTATGATATCATACAAAGCTCCTTTACACAAAATCGATTATCTCAAAATCGATAATTCTTAAAATAGGCTTTCCAAAACTCAATATTGATTTTTTCCAAAAATCAAAAGCCTTTCCCAAAATCCTCATAAGATCCTTTATATATATTCAGATATATATAAATTTTTAAAACTTTGGATCCTTACTTTCTTGTATAAAACACCTTTTATACTCCAAACACTTTCAAAAACCATAGAAATATCCAATTTCCATCTTTATTCATTTCATATTTCTCAAAATATTCTTTCAGTTCAAAAGAACCATTTCACATTCCTTATTCACCTTTACATTAATCCCCATTTGGATTATTACTTCTATCCTTATCTCAGTTGGGTACTTTAATCAATAACAGTTTGAACTCCGACCAGTTTAGAAAAATAGCTTGAAAAAATTAAAAATAGGTAAGTAGTTGAAAAATAATTATTAGTTTGCAAAATAATTGTAAATTAGGAATTAATTTGTAACATAGTTGAAATATAGTAATAAATTTAGAAAACAGGTGAAAAATGGTTAAATAGTTCCAAAATAATTGTAAAACAAGTATCAAATAATTTGGCTTTAAGAAAGAAAGGTTGTATATATTTAATAGCTTAGAAAAAAAATAAGTTTATATTAAGACAATTTATATTGAAAATAGCCCAGAGTCAAAACTGTTCACTTCCCCAACAATTCAATTTAAATTTTCACTCCCATTTAAATTAACCCAATTCCAATTTAAATAATCTTCAATTTCCATTGAAATTGATTTAACTCCAATTCAAGTTGAATCAATCATGATTTCTTTTCCAATTCAAATTAAATTCTATTTGATCTTTAAACTTGTATAACTTTAATTATAATTTCAATTTTACAATTACTATTTAAAATCAATTACATTCACATTTTTCTTTTAACTCGGAATTATACATTTCATTTAGTCAATATATTTTTATTATTCCATAAACATTTAATCAAGGTTCCAGAGTTTAAACAAATTTCCAAAATTTCAATATCACCTTAGAATTCAACCATATCCAAAATTCTTTGGCAAATTCAATTATCCCTTTTTGAATTTCAAAACCAAACCCACTTCACAAACAATTCCAATTTAAAACAATTTGGTAGCAAAATTTCTCTTCTAGAAACTCGAAAACGAACATCGATGATGCTGCTGTCATCACCGACGTTATTTTCCAGTGACCGAAAGAGTTTAGTGCTTTTATCTCTCTAAAACACTTCCAATATGTTTGAAATAATGCTATTATTTCTTCAAAACCTTTGGAAACCACTTTCAACCCAAAGGAATTTTAGATTCTCCCAAAAATTCCAAATTCCCAATCCATCCAATTCATAATTAAACATTACTTTGGAATTTTCATCCTAGTTTATTTTCAAATATTCTCTCGAATTCTATTCCAAATTATAATCTCATTTATTTATGAGGTTTATTTCAATTTATAAATTACATTTACAATCGATATTTCAAATTCCTTTTTGATTTTAAACCAATTCCACTTTAATTACAATTCCAAAGTTATTCTAATTACTTTGGACTAATATCCATTCAATTGAATCCACTTCAATTTCAATCATTACAATTCTATCCAAATCTTCCATTTAAAATTTTGAACTTATACATCTTCAATCCCAAATTCAATTAATTCAAATCGGGTTCAATTTGAATGAATTCAATTCCAACTTCAAATTTAAATCATCTCGAATTATATAAATTCGAGTTAAATTCTCAAGGATTGGTTTAACCTTTTTAAACCAAATTGACTTTGTTTATTTAAAGTTTCAAACAATTCTAATTTCTGAGTTCTAATTCTAGAATTTCACTTTTAATTAATTTAGTTTTTATTTGGTTGTATTTCTGTTATCTCCTAATTTAATTCCAATTTAAGATTTCAATTTGATTGTATTATATTACTTCTTAATTTTAATTCCAATGATTTAACAACCAATCACCTAAATATTTATTAGAAGGAAATACTACTTTATATATCAAAAATATATTTTTATATAAAATCATTTAAAACCTTTATATAAGAAAATAACAAGTACGCGCTCATATATATACACTCAACTCATTCTAGAGTACTACAGACTCTATTAATTGAGTAATCCCCACCAGAGCCAAGGTTCTCGCTTAACCTTTCTGCTTTGATACCAAATGTAACGGCCCGAAATTTTCTAACCCGAAAATTCCAGGTAGTTATGAAAAAGAAGAAAGAGATAGAAGAAGAAGAACAGAAACACAAAACATCTCACATTCGCAGCGGATAAAATATAATAATAAATAATAATAGTTTACAAAAGAATACTATATCTATTGATTACATTTAATATACATCAGAGTTTCACATTATATACAGTCACTGAATATTGACAATTATCAAGTCTCAGAGTAACAATAACATAAATACAGCGGAAACCTCTCAACGATGATGCCATTCAGCTCGCATCCTGATCTCCAGAACGTACCTACCTGAAAATCTGTAATACTCGGTCTGACCCGAGCATTACACCAAAGTAACACCCGGGTCAGGCTGGAAACCAGCGTGAGTAAACCCATCTAACATGGAATACCAAAGAAATCAACTTATATAAAACCCGGGTAACTCCTTTCAATTCACAAGCCACAATTTTATTATAGCCACCACAATTTCCACACAACTATTTCCTAAGTACCAAAATTAGATAAAATAATCCAAATCACTTAAATCATTTCATTCCAATCTATTTATTCCCACATCAATTTGTGTTTAATCCAAAGTGAATTCGGGTGTTTTCCTAATACCCGATCCCGGTCACCTCGGATCTTATATTATCATAATCCCAAATTATCCAAATGAAAAACACAACATTTCATATCAGCGATATCAACTCATTCAAAGTATCACATACCATTCAATCATTCATAATCAAATTTGATCACTCCAAATTAATTCAATTTGATTCTAATTGAATGTTCAATCCTCCATCATTCAGATTTCTTTACTTGTTAATTAGTAAATTTCAAATCAAATAATCCAATCATCCCTTCAATATTCATCTTAATTAATCAACCTGGATTAATCATCCTTTAATTTCATTCATGCAACTATCGTTAATTAACTTCACCATATTACTTATCCTTAACCAAACGATAAGTAATCTTAATTACTTCATAAACAAATTAAATGTTTAATTACATTAATCCTTAATTACTTATATATTGACTTCTCATAAGTCACTCATCCTTGATTATCAATCTTAATTAATCAATCTTTAATTTCTTCATTGATCATATAATTTAACGATTTCCAATTATATTTCAATTGATCCTAATCTAAATTAATTACATTAATTAAATCCCAATATTTATCATTCTTGATTTATCTCAATCCTGAAATTAACTACCCATTTATTTACTTCATTAAATAAATCAAATTTCTCCTTAATTGATCATCTTAATTAATTTTTTGATTAATTTTATTAATTTCATTAAGTAATTGCTTATCCCACCATCCATTGATTTTTATGGATTAATTAAACTCAATGGGTTAACTTAAACTTTAATTAATTAATTAATTCGGATCTTTAATTTCTAATTTAATCACCCCACTCATTAATTGACTAAATTAATTTATTATCCATTCTAATCACCCTACTAAATTAATGAATCACAAATCATTAAATCTTTACTAACATTAAAATGGAAAACAATTCATTTTTTTTACGTTTAAACAACTTAAACCCCAATATTTCGAGTCAAATTTCAATTAACTCGAGAATCATCCAAAACCACAGACCGGATCATCAATTCACAGTGCATATCAAATTAGTTCAACCATTCAACCAAATATTTAAATTTAACCTTTTAAATTTAAGTAGAAATTCAACAGAGTGAGATTTACTCACCTTTGATTTTGCAATCCAAACCATCCAGCTTATTTTCTTCACGACTCAAACCTTGTATAAACATTGTATGGTTTTATTAATCAATTGACATACCCTAAAAATAAATTATCATTTTATACATTCGAATTTTCCTTTAAAAAAAACCCTTTACTTAAAAATAGATTATAGATTTCAAAATTCTAGCTTTCATAAATTTTCAAACACTTTAAAATTTTCATACATAATTTCAAAGTCTTATATATATATATGTATATATTCAATAACCCAGATTCTAAAATCAAATTTAACTAATTACAGAACAACCTTACTGTTTATCTACATATATTTTTACTGACTTCTAATTTCCAGAAAAGTAAAGCTCGTTTAAAGTTAACTAGTACGATTTTTTTTATTAATATTCCTTTAACCTGTATATGAAAACATTTAGTAAAAGAAAAACGATAATACCTCTCTACAGGCTTTGGAAACGCACAAACCCTAGCCGAACAACTGAAATCTTGAGGCACCACTTTGCCAATTCCCACGCCTTCAACGTCGCCACAGAAATCGCCTCCTCCCGAACCCAAATCAATGCCCTAGCGCCGACCAAGCTCGCAATGCCTCCCAGGTTTAGAATCAATCGCCTTCGACCTACACTTGCTCGAACTCGAGCCTTCAGTCGCGGCCGCCTGTCGCTATTCACGCGAGCGACGACTCAAGTCGACATCGCAATACTGATACCCTAACACGCCCCCCCTCGAACGATGCAACCGAGCTCGAGCTTGCGACCTGCGTCGCCACGTCCTTCGACTCTTCGGCCATTCATTCTGTCAGAACACGATTCTTCGTCTTCCGAAAATTCGACATCGACACTCACTTTATCGACTGCCGAGGAATCGAACGACGGAAAACCGAACACTGAGGGTTTTAAAAAAGAATTTAAGGAAAGAGAAAGGGAGAAAAAGGTAGAAGAAGATAGAAAATAGAACGGAAAGGAACATAGAAGATTTTTAAAATAGAAGAAAAAGAGAATAGAGAACATAGAGAAAACAACGGAACAACATCAGAATCTCACAATTCGCAGCGGAACAACATATAATAATAAATGAATAATCTTTAAATAAAGAACTATCAGTTATTACATTTTATACATTACATTACATCATATCATCAGAGTGTACAACATCAACAACAACAAACAATGCAGTGGAAAAAGAAATACTATATAAGTAATATGCCATGCCATCCAGCTTGCCTCCAGCAACTCCAGAATATCCAGAATATCCTGATAAACCTAACTCTTGACTGCCCGTGTGGAAATTGGTGGGCACCCAGAGTTTAGGAAGGAAAACAATAAACTCCAAGTCAGTCATGTGACTGGTGTGAGAACTCAAAACAGTTTATTTAACTTTGAAAATGAAATAGAGGAATATTTTTAAATTCAATTCGCAATGCTTTTAAAAATGAGACTACCATAAGGCCTCCCGCACACACACACAATGCAAACGCAGAATCGGAGGAGATTTCTCCTTATGATAGTCAAAGATGCTTGATACGCATTTAAAATAACATTGGATATTATTACTAGTGCATAGTGTAGAAGAAATTCATTTCAAAAATAAAATATAAATCTTAGCCAACATAGACATTTCGAACTATGCCTACTATAGCTACCATCCAAACAGTTTTGCGACACCATAAGTGAATGATAGGTTCTACAACTAAAACCGTACAAGTTTCGTATTGGGAATTGGATTTCCAACAAATGGTCAGGCCAAGGAACTTCCCATTGCCACATGAGAATGCCTCTGGAAAGACATCCCCGAGAACCAAACCGGAACTCTGCCAACACAAGGCCGGGTTACCCCTAACTGGGTAACTACTGACATGAGCACGCCATTCCCCGATCGTAAACGACCTTTCTCACGGGATCCCGAAAACCAACAACCACAAAGTAATAAATTCGTAGTAACCACATAGGTTAAATATCTGGGCTCCATACCATGATACCACCTCTATCCAGAAGGAAACGTACATACCCTAAAGGGTGCTACCCCTCATAACCTTGCCGCATCTTTCCTGTTTTGACCATTTCCGGGGTGTGAGGCTCGACGAAGTCACGTCCACAAAAACATACTTTATACAAAAGCCATGCTTTGGGTCAACAAATGATCAACACAATGATCACCAAGATAGATGATCAAATAAACGATCCTATCACAATAATCAACACAATGATCATTTCAGCAACACTCAGCATGTCACATTACCAAATTGGGAATATATCGCTGATAACTTCAACTATATAACCTCTGAGCTCGTACGTCTCAGAGAAGGGTGTTAAGCTAAAAGAATAAATTCTTCGCCACCAACAGAAATATATTTGAAAGAAATCGGCTTTATATCTCAACTTGTAATGTCAGACATACAATCCATACAAGTCTGTTCCGGGCTCGAACAAAACCGAAGGCACTTACAAAGAAGTCCTTGCAATCTGGATATTCACAATCCTGATCGGATTCACCATCACATATGGAGAACTCTATACCGGAGCAACTCGGTGCAGAGTAAATCGACAGGTCATCCTATCGCTCTCGTAAATACCGGGTCTTCAACACCGATCTTCAATGCAATTCACAACGACGTATCACATATTCGGAATGGGTTATACGACCCCATGATCTTTTCCCGGTTAACCCGAATAATGAGCGCTTATTCAAAAATAAGTGTAGCATTCACATTCAAACAAATCACATCAATTACCCATTCAAAGGGAAAATATTGATAGTCGGTTATTGAACTATCACTGGATATGCACACATCACCAGATTCCAAATAATTTTCCAAATTATTTATTTTCCAAAATATCTTCACTAGATATATAATTTCACACTTCAAAAATAAATCAACATTTATTTTTATTTTTAAATCAAATTCCACTTTCTTTTATAAATTCCTTAGTGAATTTATAATCCAAAATATCTATGAATATTCGATTTCAATTATTCATTTCAATATTCCTTTTCAATTTATCTTCAAAAAGATAAATTCTCAAAATACTCACTTTATATTGGAAAACATTTCCATACTTATTTATTCATAAGTAATTCACAAATTTTATTTATTTTCGACACTTAGAAAATATTCAATATACTTAAATCGAAATTAAGTATATATTTCATTCTTTAAGGAAATCATTCTCTTAAATATTTTTATTTGGGCCTAAACGAATGTTGCGTAAAACATCGTTACGACGTCCCAAAATCACTAGTATAGGGATTCGAAATTAAAATAGATATATAAATCCCAATACTATACAAAACATTTCCTTTCGGAAATCATTTACTATAACAACAGTGTTATAGTCCACCATTTCCTTTTATTTCTCGAAAACGTTTATTTCGACAATAAATGTTGAAATCTATGGTTTCGAATCTCAACACATTTTAAAACATCGTTAGATTGTTTTAATTCAATTTAAAATATCACATTCAAAACATTTTCTTTAACATATTATTCACTATTCAAAAACGTGAATATACTACGTTAACAATTTCATCAATTCCTATTCATTTTATTTCAAAGGATTATTCACAGTCAAAAATGTGAATATAACTCCATTAATAGGTTTCAACAATTTACTTATCAAAATAAGTCATTTGCGAATTTATAAAACAACGTTTATAAATTCCATTTCTATTTATTTATAAAAACTTCCTTTTTATAAATTCTTTTATTAACCTATTCCAGTTTATAACTCAATTATAAACTAAAAGTTCATATTATAAGTTAAATGCTTATAAAACGATTATTTTACAAAATCGTTCCTCTAAACTTCATAATTATAAATCTTATATCTTATAAGATTAAATCATTTATCCAAAATTCATTCTTTCAATAACTTTATAAATTTTATAAACCTACTGTTTATAAAATTCCATTTATAACTTCACTGTTTATAATCCTGTAAATTTCATTCATTTACTAAATTCATCTTCACTTTATTCAAACACTTATAAAAACTCGTTTTATAATGTCTATATTTCAATTTATAAATGTCCATTTATAAATCTCTTAATATAAATCAATTTATATTATTCTTTAAAAACATCTTTAAATTCCTTTATAATTTCCCATCCTCTTGATTTATAAAATAATCAAATTTTATAAATCCTATATTTAAACTCTTTATAATAAATTCCAAAATCTCAATTTAAACTATTTTAAAAAAATCATTAATCCATATTTCTCAAAAATCAGCTTTTAACTATATTTCACAAAAACCATAATTTTATAACTTTTAAAATTATAACGTTTATTTATTTAAAATGGATCAATTCTAAAATATAGTATATTCTCAAAAATCAACTTTATAATCATTTTAAAATCCCAAAATTTGGGTCCAATGATGCTACACATCAAATAGTCAATCACGACAACAACGATATCACATATCGTATATGATAATCAACGAATATCAAAATATCCATAATCAAATAAATACTGTTGAGGAATCCAGTTGGATCCCTCCAACCTGTTTTCCTGCATCCACAAACATTAGCACAATACCAATTTCGCTCCAGTACGAAATTATCGCGGTATATGTTCTTATTAAATATTATCCGCTTAATAACGGCGCAATAGGGTCTCATCCGCTAAAAAATACAGGAAATCAACAACTGCAATATATACATATGCCAATATATATATATATATTGATATTATTTATAATACCAATTTCACTGTTTATGAAATATTCGCGGTATATGTTTTTATTAAATAACATCCGCTTACTAACGGCGTATAATGTCTATTTAACAATCAATAGATAACAATCATCATTCAAACATGCATTCAAATATTTTAAATCTAACTATTTAAAATAAAATCGAAACTTATTCGATTGAGTGAGAAGTTCTCACCTTGATTTAAATTCCGTTTTAGCGATTTATTTCGAATAAAATTAAACGGACGTTTAATTTTACCCAAAATTCTCACTAACTCCAAACGACTCCAAACCAACTCCATCGCGTAGTGCTCGTCCATACGATTCCAACGCAACTGGTTTCGCGCGTTTTCGACCTCGTATGAAAAAGTTATGCATTTATGAAGTTTGTACACGATTTTTATATAACAATTATAACATAACTTTTATAATTAAAACCCTACAACAGTTTCTGGCCATTGGATCCAAGCCCCTTCTCATCATCACCGTGTGTTTCATCTTCCATCTCCCTCACATCCTCTACAGCAACAAGGCCGCACATAGAACCCATATCTCAAAGAACTAGGGTTTAATATTTCAACCTCATTTCTCGACGAAATCACATCAAACCACCGCCATCTCGAAGCCCTTCGCGAGAGCTACCTCCACCACCCATGGCTTGAAGCTCGGCCCTATGATTGGTCTTGAATTGCGTGTGCAGCCCATGACTGTCGGCCCCCACTTGCCCCCTCCACGTCGCTCCAAACACGATCATCACCGTATGGATTGAAAGCTCTCGTCGTGCTCTCCAACCTTCGTGTTAAACACTTTGGCTAAATCTTTGTAGATTGAGAGAGATTGAGGGATGAAGATCATGAATTTCTGGCCATTCAATAGTTAGGGCCGGCTGCACTTTGAATTAGGGTTTGGTTTTCTTTTTTTTCTTTTTTTTTATTTGTGAGGGTTGTGGTGCTATTTATAGAAATTATCAAAACACTATTCATCCCGGAAATTCCGAACTCCGATTTACGCGCCGAAACTGACGTTCCTAGGGTTTATCCCGCGTTCCGGACACAATGGAACAGGTTTCGAAAGCTAATTCGGACATCTGTGCGAGTTATGGCTGTAAACGCTCAATTTGAATTAAACCGATTTAAGCGATTTTCTAGGCGTTTTAATTCGTACCGGGCAAACGGTAAATCCAATTGACTTGAAATTTGAAACCTTACAATAATATCACATTACGGATCCGATGAAACTAGTTTCATCGAAATCCGAGACTTTTTGAAAAATGGCTATTTTCACTCGCCAAATTTAAATTAAAAACAATTCGATGCGTTTCGAGCTGCCACGATCAAACGATAGCTCCGATTGACACGAAAATTGAAATCCGGTAATAACTAACCATTACGAATCCAATGAAACTGGTTTCGTTCAATTCTGAGACTGTTCAAAAATTGACTATTTTCACTAGTCGATTTAAATATTAAAATATTCAATTTTCACAAATTAACTTTTAATTCGATTTTAAAAGTTCTAAAATATCATTCTAACTCCAACATGATAAAATAAAATTTTACAAATCATTTACAATCATATTTAACTCAATTTTTAATTATTTCCATAATTTAACATATTAAATTATCGATTTAATTATCCAATTAAATCCAATAATTCAAATAAAAATTTATTTGACTTATAAATTCACTTATTAATATTTAAAATAAATTAAATATTCATATTTTTAATTAATAAAAATTCTGGGTCGTTACACATTCGAATTTTTTTTATTATATATAAACGAATCGATTAGGAAAAAGAAGGAAGGAGGGCTCGTTTAATTTCTGTTCAAAGGAGAGAGAATGGAAATAAATTATTGATTTGGGGAAAAACTTCTTGAGTACGCTTTATAAAATAATATAATATTGAAAATATCACGTTGCAGAACGCGAAATTCCGAACCCCGAATCAAACATGCCGACAGACGTTTATAGGGTTTTACCCGTATTCTGGACACAATGGAACATGTTTCGGAAGCTAATTTAATCATATGCGCGAGTTATAGAAGAAAACGATCGATATTAAATTAAATCGATCAAAATAAATCTAAGCGTTTCGAGCTGCCAGGATCAAATGACAACTCCGATTGTTACGAAAATTGAAATCTGATAGTAACTAACTATTACGGATCCAATGAAACTGGTTTCGTCAAATTCCGAGACTGTGCCTCGGAAGGCTATTTTTAAATTCAATTTAAACGATATATTATTAAAATTGAACAAATAACCTTTAAATTAAATTTCAACCATTCTATTACCTTCAGTATCCTCATTATAGATTTTATAAGCCTTCGAATTATTTGAAACAGGCTTAGAATCTCAGATTCAACAATTTACCCAATTTCAATTGTTAAATTCAATATTTAAGCTATACAATTCAATGATTTCATTATCAAGTAAATATTTATATTTTAAATTCAAATTAAAATTAAAATTAACTTTTAAATATTTAAAACCAATTAACTATTCAAATTTAAACTGCTAGAAATTCCGGGTCATCAC
This sequence comes from Allium cepa, assembly GCA_030765085.1. Classification (NCBI taxonomy): domain Eukaryota; kingdom Viridiplantae; phylum Streptophyta; class Magnoliopsida; order Asparagales; family Amaryllidaceae; genus Allium; species Allium cepa. The sequence goes on from CM060928.1 coordinate 1,012,492,507, forward strand.
AATAGTGTTCTAAATTGTGAATTGGTTTTAAAAGTTGAATCTTATAGGTTCAATTTCAATATTTCAAAGGATAATGAATTATCGGTTAAGCGAAATTGTTTAAATTTAATATTTGGAATTTATTGAATAATTTAATAATGGAAATTGAATAACCGTATAATGGAAATGATTGTTCTATAATTTTAATTCGTTTCATAAGTTAAATTTTTAAGTTCGTTTTGAATATCTCAAAGGATAGTGATTCAAGAATAATAAAATTTGTTAAAATTTAATATTACAAATGTTTGAATAATTAAATTCCGAATTTGATATGATTAATTTGATATTGAAATTTAATATATGAAAATAGAGTGAATAATTGAAATTTGATTTAATATGATTCAAATTGGTTGCCGAAGTGAATGTAAGTTATATTGGGATTATAATAGAGTTAATAAGATTTTAAAATTGGAAATTATTGGATAATTGAATAATGGGTTTAGTATGATTAAAAATGGTTTGTAAAATTTTATTTTATCATATTAAGGTTAGAATGATGTTGTAGAACTTTTAAAATCGAATTAATAGTAAATTTGTGAAAATTGAATATTTTAATATTTAATTAACGAGTTAAAATACTCATTTTTCAAACAGTCTCGGATTTCGACGAAACCAGTTTCATCGGATCCGTAATATGATATTATTGTAAGATTTCAAATTTCGTCTCAATCGGATTTACCGATTGTTCGGGGCAAGCTAAAACGCACAGAAATTTGTTTAACCGATTTAATTTAAAATCGATCGTTTATTGCCATAACTCGCACAGGCGATCAAATTAGGACCTGAAACCTTTTCTATTTCCTCTGGAATAGGGATATAACATTATGAACGCCTAGCGGCATGCCCTGATAGGGGTTCGAGATTTCGAGTTGCGTAGATCGAGGTATTTTGAAATTTAAATAAATATTTTAATTAGTCAATCTCCGTTTTAGCTGCTATCCCATCTTTTCACTGTACCTTTGACCCATTCAAACACGCAAGAGCCTCTCCTTCCCTTTTTAATAACTGCACACACAAGCTTCAGGCAGGGAGAAAAACATAAATCCAACTTTAAAAATTTATTTCTTGCAAAATTTTCAATGAAAAAATCCCAAACCTCTTCCTAAAATCCTATTTTTGAATTCTCTTCGATTTGGTATGATCGTTGGAGGGTGCGGCTATGATTTGGGAAACGTCAGAGAGGACGAACGTGAGCAAAGTGATCTAGGGTTTGAAAAATCGAGGAATTTAGCGATCGATTCGCGGATTGGAGTGCGTATTTGAACTCGTCGTCGAAGACAGCATCTCGGAGCAAGTTTTGGTGGTGTGAGGCTTTGGTTTGGGACGCGCGACATTTCACGTCATGCGTGCAGCTGGGCACGAGTCGCGTTTTTCTAGGGGTGGCCGAGCTCGAAGTTGGTGGTGCGGGATGGTGGAGATTTCGGAGAGAAGTTGGATGGTATTGTCGGTTCGTTGAGTTATGTAGCCTAGCTCCGTATCACTGGGATTGATGCACGGCCATGGAGTTGTGCACAGGAAATGGCTACAGGCTTTGTTTGGGGAAGAAGATGGAGTTAGTGGGCTGGGCCTCATTTGCTTTGGGTATGAATTCATTTAATTATAAAGTGTTTTATAAAATTCAAATGTCGATAACTTATAAAATGTATAACTCTCACATATGAGGTCCGATTGAGAAGAGACTTTTTGCGTTGCGATCGTGATGACGAGAGCTTCGAAATGAAATTGGTTTGGACAAATTTGGAGACAGCTGAAATTTGGGCTAAAATTGGAAGTCGTCCGGTTTAGTTCCAAACCGGAACGTCTCGGCGACAACGGAAAAATCAAGGTGAGTGTTTTATAACGCTCACAACGTACTAAATATCTTTATGCTGGTTAATTTGACATTATGAAGTGTTATGATTTTATTTGTCATTGTTTGATAGAATTTAATTGTCATATAGATTGTCATTGAATTAACCGTTGAAATTAAATTGACAGTTAAATTGAAATTGAAATTGAATTGCGATTAAATTACCATACATTGATAACTATGAAATTTCCATGAATTGTACTGTCTATTGGATGATGTATTTCGATGGATGCTATTGGTTGATATTTAAATGTTTGGATGTTTATTGGCTTATATATATCCTGTTATACATGCATATGACACTGTGATTTGATTTAAGTGATATATATTCATCCCTGGCATTTAATTGAAATAAATAATTACTTGGCCATAGGATAGAAAATTATATACGGACACCGGATTGGCTAAATTAATAAATTTTAAAATCATCAATTTGGAATTTATTTAAATGTTTTGATTTAAAAGTTATAAATAGAAATCAATTTATAGAAATCGAATTTATCGAAAAATTGAGTTTGGAATGTTGAAATAAATTTTGGTTAAAAGAAATTGTTAAAAATTTAAAGTGGAGACTTTGGAATTTTAAATCGGGATATGATTGAATTTCGAAAATTGATTTGTTTAAAGATTTAACCTTAATTCGAGCTTTGAATATTACTAAGTAAAAGTAATGTAAAAATGATATTTTGAAATCGAGCTTGGAAGTGAATCATATTTGAAATTTGGATTTAACTTGAATATTGATGGATAATTTTGTTAAGTGTTATAAATGGATATTATTGACAAATCAAGCACCAAATCGATATAAAATTGAAATTGAATTAATTGTAGGTGAATGTAGAATTGAATAAATTTGAAGTCAAAGTCGACGTTGATTGAATCGAAATCGAAATTGAAACGGTAGAAGGAAAATTGAAATTGTTTTGAATTGGGAAGTTATAATTGAAATGGTTTGGTTTTGAAGCTGTTTATTTTATTTTCCAAAATACTTAGTTATATAAACCATTTCTGAATACTTAAACTATTTTAATCTATTTTAAATCTACTTAACCCGGTTTATATTATTTTAAACTAATTTATCTATTTTAAATCCATTTTAAGACTTTAAGTATTTTAACTACTTTAATTATTTAAACTACTTTTAAACTAATTAAAACTATTCTTCTAAAATTTCAAGCCAGTTAATAAGGTGAAATATTTATGTTTAAATCTTGAACTTAAATATGAATTTGGTTAAAGGAAGTTACAACTAAATTGAAATTCGAAATGATTTTGAAATAGAAATGAGATATTGAGACGAAAAAATGACTTTTGAAACGGAATCTTACATTTGAATAGATACGATGATATTTGAAATGGATTTGATTTTTTTGAAGCGAATATGATATTTTGATATCAATTATGAATCGATTTGAAATGTAAAAGAGCCAACGGTGTAATAATACGTAGTTATTAAAGAGACCGGGATCGGATATGGACATACTCTCTGTCGATACTGAAAACCACTTTAATAACTTGTATACGCGGAGTGTTGATCCAGAATGAAGTGGATGGTTTGGTGAACGCGTTGACTGAAGAAAGAGAACGATATTGGATGACCCCTGACATGACTAAAACAGGAGCCGCGCCGGGCCATTGAGGTTCGCCATCTCTAGCGGACACACTTCTTCGATACCATATCTATTACATTTGTGATTCGATTTGGGTGCACCCCTTGATTTGGGAGTGTTGTTTCGCGGTGTTGGGGTAGCTGCTGGCTATGCTCAATATCAGTCCGGATCACGCAACTACTAGTATCCTAGTTGGAATCGCCTCATGTACCTTGTCATACTGATTATCCTATTCGCGACCACTACGTTTTGTTTTGTGTTATACCTATGGGGTACCCTCTGATAACCACCAGTTTACGGTGGGGCTTACGGTGCTGTATAGACTATGGCATTATAAAAATGTGTTAAGGGGGATTATGGTAACGCCTTAACGCTATTTTGATACTTTATATTACTAATAGGCATTATCTACTTAGCGTACATTACTACATAGTAGATAGTTTAACGGATCCTTAAGAGATGGAAAATCCCGTAACATCTCTTAAGTTATTGCACGCACGTTGACACTGATATGAGATGTCAAACCCCGTAAACATCTCTAACGCCGTTACACACATATTTATTTACGATTGATTTAACTTTCATAAGGATATTTTAGTCCTGACTTGAGTGTTTTGTCTTTTCATTTCGCTCGGGTCAGTCCTGAGTTTTCAGATTTTGAAGATCTATTCTAGAGGATGAAGACGAAGATTTGGTACACTATTACTATTATTATCTGTGCATCATGCTGTCTGCTGCATTATTTTATTTGTTCTGTTGAATATGTATAACTCTGATAAATGTTGTATAAATAATGATCAAAGTATAGTAAACAACTTCATTAACTGTTTATTTGATTATTATATTTTATCGTTCCGCTGCAAGATTCTATGTTGTTTCCTTTCCTTTATTTCTCTTTCTTTTCTTTTCTTATTTACCCCAATAACCATCTGCCCTTTTGAATGGTTTGGAATCGGCATATGTATTTGATCGTCGGTTTAAACTGTCCAGAAAGGCTGATCGTTACAGTTGGTATCAGAGCTTTGGTTTAGCGATAACCTTAGCTTTGTGGGGTCTGACTCTTTATAAATAGGGTAGTAATACCCTATGATGAGTCGCTGAGTGAATATATATATGAGAGAGCGTATTTGTTAGTGATATAAAATGTTTTATATTGTGTCGGTTGATTTGTTGAGTGGCTTATGGATTCTGGTCAATACGAGTAATTAACGTCATTGATAGGGATCTCTAAACACTTAAACAGAACAATTCGACATAGTATTGTTTTGAAATTGGGTAAATGAAATAATTTTTCTCTAATTATATTTTGTATATAAAGAAAATTTTCAGAAATTATTGTGACTTATCTAGCTTACCTAGTTGTTAGGAATGAAAATATTGGTTATTATCATTAATTTGATATTGTAATTTAATAAATAAGGTGAACTAAAAAATGAACAATGATAAAACACTTGTGGAATGTTTTAAGAAAGAAAATCCTATAAGAATATTTATAAAGGTGACTTATAAATTAAAAACAGATTTAAATTGGAAAATATTGAATTTAAGACCCGGAGATTTTGAAAAATGGTTTTCGAAGCTTTGAAGGAATGTATAGAAATATTAGTTGGAAAATATTTATGGAAATATTTTGAAAGGATTTTTAAAAAAAAGAATGAATTCAGTACTCCTTTCTTATGTCGTTGGAAAATAATTTCGATGATGATTGCGCAGCATCATCGACGTTCATTTTCGAGTCTCAAAGTGGAGGAGACTTCTAAGAAGCTTTGCTTTTCTTCGAAATTATTTTGGGTAAATGGGTTTTGGTTTAAACTCCAAAGGTATGATTTGATAATTTAAAAGGATATAAGTATATATGTTTATTTCAAACGATTTGGAAAGAACCGGGCATTTAAAATTCTAAGTTTTGTTAATTAACAATTTTCAAATTATTTGAATGAAATGTGAATAACCAGAATTTATGAAATAAGAGGATTAAGATATCTAAGCTATAGTTTGGGAAAACTTTAAAGTTGAAAGGTAAAGAGGATTTAAACAAATTAAACTGTGAACATTCTAAATTAGTAAAATGAAATTCTATAAATTTGTATAGTACCAAATTTGCATTCTAATAACATATAATATGACTTGCCAAATATTAAGAAGTTAAAATGATGTTTTGGATATGAAATGAGATGATGTACAAATAGACAGAACCTGAAAATAATTGAAGTATACAAGTAAGGAAAACTCAAAAGAATTAGAATGTATATAAATGAAAATTTGGATGTGATAAAATGTTATATACTTAAATATAACATGAAATGATGAATGGATAAATGAAACAAGTAAGTGAACTTAAGAAAGAAGATAAATGGATCGTATTATATCTTTGTAAATTGGTTATAGAAAATAAATATAAAATTACAAAGGGATTGTAACCTTTAAGATAACTGTAAACTAAGAAAAGTCATTTATGAGAGGTTAGACTTTTATAGGATGATTAATAAACTAAAGTGCTGGTTAATAAAATGTTCCATAAATAAATTTGTTATTAACTAAAACTATGAAGTTAAAGTAAATGTAAACAAAGGAATTTCTTATAGCTAAGAATCAATTGGAAAATGAAATTGGATTTAATTAAATTATATAGAATGTTTAAAATGAACTCGAGTAAGCAAATTCTATGATATGATGTTTAAGAAAAAATAATGTTAAAGAACATGCTATGTAAAGAAATGAATATACTAACTGAATAATAGATTGTGAATAATTAATTGAAAAAAAAGAAGTAACTAAAATAATTTAGTATAGATAAATTGGATAGAAGTCCATTGGAAGGTAATACGTGAGTTTTGCGTATATTATTTTATTTGCATAACGATTTGATCCAAATTCGAACATAAAATTTCGAGATGATTTATATCGATCCAAGTTAGGATTTTTCACTCGATTTTCGACGGCGAACCCTAGATATGGATTTTTCAATTTGATTCTGGAATTCTCTATCATAGTATATGGCTATGCAAGGAGAGTAACAGTTTCCAATCGAGGAACCAAATCTGAGTCCGCACTAGAGAGTCGTGTGAACGATACTAGTTTGGAGGTGAAATTGTGTGATCGAATAAGCGATTAGATTGATATTGCTCACGGATGATATATGTACGGCTTACGGACTTAATTTAAGTTAATATTGGAAATTTAAGATGCTAAATATTAAATGATTCTTTTAAAATTATATAACGGGATATATATATGAAAGAGATAAACCAAATTGAATTTAAAATTAATAATTTGGTTATGTTGGGTATGATTTGGTTGTTATATGATTGTTAATTGATTGTATATAATTCATTAAGTGTTAATGAAATTGAAAGCTATAAATCATTGAAATCAAATTGAAAGTTAAATGAATTTAAATAGAATTTAATTTGATTCAAATTGGAAGTGAACTAATGTAAATATAAATTAGTGAATGTTAACTAATTGAATTGAGAATGAATGTTAGTAAAATCCAACGTTAATGAAAACTATGATTAAAATTGAAATCCAAGTCAATAAATACTAATGAGAAGTGAATTTATATTGATTGGTTATGGATTTGTTGGAAGATAGTTGGATGATAGTTGATTTGGTGGATGCATTGTTGTTTTGTTGCATTTGCTATGTTGGCACATGTAGTTGTTATGTTGCTATATTATGTATATTGATATTATTTTCATATATGCATGTTTCTCATGGTTTGTTGAGTGTTTAGTAGGTGCGGATTTCGCTTGCTTCACATTTGGAGCTCGCTTTCGTGCTATATTAGCCGTATATGCTCGTTAATAATATATAAGGTACATATCTCGGATTACATACCGTACTTTTACATTTTTTCCCTGCGGGATGCCTCATCACTTGATGAGATGTATATTGTGATATATATACTGTCATTTTTTTTCCGATCGAGCCGCGCAAAGGAGACTCTGCCGAAATTTTCCGTAAAATTCGGGTGTTAGAAATTTGTTCAAGTTTTAATTTTTTTTTTATAACTTGTTTTGATAACTAACTTTTAAAGTTAGAAAGCCGTTTGGAGTAACTTAGAGGAAGTGTAGTAATGACTTTATAAGTGGAATTTCATTGTTTTATAAGTTGGTAACTTTGAATAAAAATATATCTAATGTTAAATTCTATACTTAGTTCCTTTCCCCTTCTTTTCCCTTTTCGGGGACGAAAAGTTTTGAGTGGGGGAGAGTGTAACGACCCGTAAATTTTCGATAATTAAAATAGCTAATTTAAAAGATTTCGTGATTTAATGTTAGAAAAAAATTTGTAATTCGTTTGGAATAATAATAACTGGAATGAATTGCAACAATAATATCCAAGTAATGAAAAATGAATGCTACTTAGTGAATGCCTTTGAAATCAATAGTTGAATAGGATAATAAATGTTGAATCCATTGGGTAAAATAGAGTAATTGATTGATAAGTAAAATCTATTTAAATCAAATATTGAATATTGAACAGGTAAATTGTTTAAATTAAATATTTAAAACTTATTGAATAAATGAATAATTGTAAAATGAAAATAGTGTTCTAAATTGTGAATTGGTTTTAAAAGTTGAATCTTATAAGTTCAATTTCAATATTTCAAAGGGTAATGAATTATTGGTTAAGCGAAATTGTTTAAATTTAATATTTGGAATTTATTGAACAATTTAATAATGGGAATTGAATAATCGTATAATGGAAATGGTAGTTCTATAATTTTAATTCGTTTCATAAGTTAAATTTTTAAGTTCGTTTTGAATATCTCAAAGGATAGTGATTCAAGAATAATAAAATTTGTTAAAATTTAATATTACAAATGTTTGAATAATTAAATTCCGAATTTGATATGATTAATTTGATACTGAAATTTAATATATGCAAATAGAGTGAATAATTGAAATTTGATTTAATATGATTCAAATTGGTTGCCAAAGTGAATGTAAGTTATATTGAGATTATAATATAGTTAATAAGATTTTAAAATTGGAATTTATTGGATAATTGAATAACGGGTTTAGTATGATTAAAAATGATTTGTAAAATTTTAAATTATCATATTAAAGTTAGAATGATGTTGTAGAACTTTTAAAATTGAATTAAAAGTAAATTTGTGAAAATTGAATATTTTAATATTTAATTGACGAGTTAAAATACTCATTTTTCAAACAGTCTCGAATTTCGACGAAACCAGTTTCATCGGACCCGTAATATGATATTACTGTAAGAATTCAAATTTCGTGTCAATCGGATTTACCGATTGTCCGGGGCAAGCTAAAACGCACAGAAATTTGTTTAACCGATTTAATTTAAAATCGATCGTTTATTGCCATAACTCGCACAGGCGATCAAATTAGGACCTGAAACCTTTTCCATTGCGTCTGGAACAGGGGTATAACATTATGAACGCCTAGAGGCAATCCCTGATAGGGGTTCGAGATTTCGAGTTGCGTAGATCGAGGTATTTTGAAATTTAAATAAATATTTTAATTAGTCAATCTCCCTTTCAGCTGCTATCCCATCTTTTCACTATACCTTTGACCCATTCAAACACGCAAGAGCCTCTCCTTCCGTTTTTAATAACTGCACACGCAAGCTTCAGGCAGGGAGAAAACATAAATCCAACTTTAAAAATTTATTTCTTGCAAAATTTTCGATGAAAAAATCCTAAACCTCTTCCTAAAATCCTATTTTTGAACTCCCTTCGATTTGGTATGGTTGTTGGAGGGTGCGGCTATGATTTGGGAAACGTCAGAGAGGACGAACGTGAGCAAAGTGATCTAGGGTTAGAAAAATCGAGGGATTTAGCGATCGATTCGTGGATTGGAGTGCGTATTTGAACTCGTCGTCGAAGACAGCATCTCGGAGCAAGTTTTGGTGGTGTGCGGCTTTGGTTTGGGACGCGTGACATTTCGCGTCGTGTGTGCAGCTAGGCACGAGTCGCATTTTTCTAGGGGTGGCCGAGCTCGAAGTTGGTGGTGCGGGATGGTGGAGATTTCAGAGAGAAGTTGGTTGGTATTGTCGGTTCGTTGAGTTATGTAGCCTAGCTCTGTATCACTGGGATTGATGCATGGCCATGGAGTTGTGCACAGGAAATGGCTACAGGCTTTGTTTGGTGAAGAAGATGGAGTTAGTGGGCTGGGCCTCATTTTCTTTGGGTATGAATTCATTTAATTATAATATAAAGTGTTTTATAAAATTCAAATGTCGATAAGTTATAAAATGTATAACTCTCACATATGAGGTCCGATTGAGACGAGACTTTTTGCGTTGCGATCGTGATGACGAGAGCTTCGAAATGAAAATGGTTTGGACAAATTTGAAGACAGTTGAAATTTGGGATAAAATTGGAAGTTGTCCGGTTTAGTTCCAAACCGGAACGTCTCGGCGACAACGGAAAAATCAAGGTGAGTGTTTTATAACGCTCACAACATACTAAATATCTTTAAGCTAGTTAATTTGACATTATGAAGTGTTATGATTTTATTTGTAGTTGTTTGATAGAATTTAATTGTCATATAGATTGTCATTGAATTAACCGTTGAAATTAAATTGACAGTTAAATTGAAATTGAAATTGAATTGCGATTAAATTACCTGACATTGATAACTATGAAATTTCCATGAATTGTACTGTCTATTGGATGATGTATTTCGATGGATGCTATTGGTTGATATTTAAATGTTTGGATGTTTATTGGCTTATATATATCCTGTTATACATGCATATGACACTGTGATTTGATTTAAGTGATATATATTCATCCCTGACATTTAATTGAAATAAATAATTACTTGGCCATAGGATAGAAAATTATATACGGACACCGGATTGGCTAAATTAATAATTTTTAAAATCTTCGATTTGAAATTTATTTAAATGTTTTGATTTAAAAGTTATAAATAGAAATCAATTTATAGAAATTGAATTTATCGAAAAATTGAGTTTGGAATGTTGAAATAAATTTTGGTTAAAAGAAATTTTAAAAATTTAAAGTGGAGACATTGGAATTTTAAATCGGGATATGATTGAATTTCGAAAATTGATTTGTTTAAAGATTTAACCTTAATTCGAGCTTTGAATATTACTAAGTAAAAGTGATATAAAAATGATATTTTGAAATCGAGCTTGGAAGTGAATCATATTTGAAATTTGGATTTAAACTTGAATATTGATGGATAATTTTATTAAGTGTTATAAATGGATATTATTGAAAAATCAAGGACCAAATCGATATAAAATTGAAATTGAATTAATTGTAGGTGAATGTAGAATTGAATAAATTTGAAGTCAAAGTTGACGTTGATTGAATCGAAATCAAAATTGAATCGGTAGAAGGAAAATTGAAATTGTTTTGAATTGGGAAGTTATAATTGAAATGGTTTGGTTTTGAAGCTGTTTATTTTATTTTCCAAATTACTCAGTTATATTAACCATTTTTGAATACTTAAACTATTTTAATCTATTTTAAATCTACTTAACCCGGTTTAAATTATTTTAAACTAATTTATCTATTTTAAATCCATTTTAAGACTTTAAGTATTTTAACTACTTTAATTATTTAAACTACTTTTAAACTAATTAAAACTATTCTTGTAAAATTTCAAGCCGGTCAATAAGGTGAAATGTTTATGTTTAAATCTTGAACTTAAATACGAATTTGGTTAAAGGAAGTTGCAACCAAAATTGAAATTCGAAATGATTTTGAAATCGAAATGATTTTGAAATCGAAATGAGATATTGAGATGAAAAAATGATTTTTGAAACGGAATCTTACATTTGAATAGATACGATGATATTTGAAATGGATTTGAATTTTTTGAAGCGAATATGATATTTTGATATCAATTATGAATCGATTTGAAATGTAAAAGAGCCAACGGTGTAATAATACGTAGTTATTAAAGAGACCGGGATCGGATATGGACATACTCTCTGTCGATACCGAAAACCACTTTAATAACTTGTACACGCGGAGTGTTGATCCAGAATGAAGTGGATGGTTTGGTGAACGCGTTGACTGAAGAAAGAGAACGATATTGGATGACCCCTGACATGACTAAAACAGGAGCCGCGCCGAGCCATTGAGGTTCGCCATCTCTAGCGGACACACTTCTTCGATACCATATCTATTACATTTGTGATTCGATTTGGGTGCACCCTTTGATTTGGGAGTGTTGTTTCGCGGTGTTGGGGTAGCTGCTGGCTATGCTCAACATCAGTCCGGATCACGCAACTACTAGTATCCTAGTTGGTATCGCCTCATGTACCTTGTCATACTGATTATCCTATTCGCGACCACTACGTTTTGTTTTGTGTTATACCTATGGGGTACCCTCTGATAACCACCAGTTTACGGTGGGGCTTACGGTGCTGTATAGACTATGGCATTATAAAAATGTGTTAAGGGGGATTATGGTAACGCCTTAACGCTATTTTGATACTTTATATTACTGATAGGCATTATCTACTTAGCGTATATTACTACATAGTAGATAGTTTAACGGATCCTTAAGAGATGGAAAATCCCGTAACATCTCTTAAGTTATTGCACGCACGTTGACACTGGATATGAGATGTCAAACCCCGTAAACATCTCTAACGCCGTTACACACATATTTATTTACGATTGATTTAACTTTCATAAGGATATTTTAGTCCTGACTCGAGTGTTTTGTCTTTCCATTACGCTCGGGTCAGTCCTGAGTTTTCGGATCTTGAAGATCTATTCTGGAGGATGAAGACGAAGATTTGGTACACTATTACAATTATTATCTGTGCATCATGCTGTCTGCTGCATTATTTTATTTGTTCTGTTGAATATGTATAACTCTGATAAATGTTGTATAAATAATGATCAAAGTATAGTAAACAACTTCATGAACTATTTATTTGATTATTATATTTTATCGTTCCGCTGCAAGATTCTGTGTTGTTTCCTTTCCTTTATTTCTCTTTCTTTTCTTTTCTTATTTACCCCAATAACCATCTGCCCTTTTGAATGGTTTGGAATCGGCATGTGTATTTGATCGTCGGTTTAAACTATCCAAAAAGGCGGGTCGTTACACGAAGAGACCGGGGTCGCGTATCAGTAAATACCCAAAACCACTTCATTTTGAAATCTTCTATAACTCTTTATAGATTGATATGTGAAATCAATAGGCTGGAATGGGATAAGTTTAAATGACTGGACCATTTAAACTAAGTAAAGGTACTTAGGGATCGATTTGTGAAAATATGTGTTGACTATAACAAGTTGTGAACTTGTAGTGAAGTACGAGTTACCCGGATTTTAAAAAGTTGTATGCATTGGTATTTCTTGTTATGGGTTTACACACACAGGTTTTCAGCCTGACCCGGGTGTTACTTTGATGCAATGCTCGGGTCAGACCGAGTATTATAGTTTTTCAAGTAAGGATGTTCTAGAGCTCTGGTAGCAAGCTGGATGGCTGAAACATACAGAGTATTCTACTGTGAGATATTTTTTTATCTGGGACAAGTTGATTTTTAACTGTCCAGTGTTTGTGTAAATGTTGTAACTCTGATGTATTAATGTAAATTAACTGATACTGTTTTCCTTTGTATAACTGTTATTTTATTTGATATTATATTTTGATCCGCTGCGAATGTGAGATTTTGTGTTTCATTTTTGTTTCTTCTTCTATCTCTTTTCCTCTTTTCCTAACTATCTGGAATTTCGAGATCGAAAATTTCGGGTAGTCACATTTGGTATAGAGCTGAAGGTTAAGCGAGAATGTTGGCTCTGATGGGGATACTCATCAAGGATAGGGTCAATGGTACCGTAGAATGAGTTGAGTGTGTACATATATATACGAGAGCGTACTTGTAATTTTCTTATATAAAGATTTTAAATGGTTTTAGAAATGATATTTATATAAATTTATCTTTTGATATATAAAGAAATTAGTTTTTCCAATAAATAAAGAAATTGGTTGTTGATTATTGGAATTAAATAAAATAATGAGAATTTAGTGATACAACCAAATTGAAATTGAATGGAGATAAGTTGAAATGGATCCAAACTGAAACTAAAATCCTGAATTTGTAAATGTGTTTTCAAAATAAAATAATAATTGATTGGTTTCTATATATGATAATCTTGGTTATTATCATAAATGGTTGTTGTGTTTAATAATGAAATGTATGTAAGTGAGTAAGAAAAATGGAATGTTTTAGGGAAGTAAAACATTTAGGTGAGTATGGCTTATAAATTGGAATTATGGATGATCTAAAATTGTGAAGTTTTAAATCTAGGTCCAGAAATTTGAAAATTGTTTCAAAGTGATAAAGGAATAAAAAAATATCACTTGAATGAAAGAACTTGATTTAAACAGGAGTTGTTTGAAAATTTTAAAGGAAATTTTTTTGAATTTAAAACCAAAGGTGGTTTAAAATTTAAAAGCAACTTGGTGTGTAAAGGAAATAAATATGTATATTTGAAATAAACTCTAAGGTTGAGTTTTGAGTTTTCCTTGGAATGTGATATGGAAACCCAAAGTGATAAGTCTTTGAACTTATAAGTAAGAAAGAATATTGATAGAAATTTAAAATTTGAAATGGAGGATTCAAATTTGAGTAAGGTTAATGGGATTAAATTGAATTTAACTTGGAGGAAGTTAAATAAGTTTAAATGAACAACCTGATTTGGATATTTCATGATGAAATTGAGATTTAACCTAGGGAAGTTAAATGAGTTGATTTAGAAGGGAGATATATAAGATCTCAAACGGGTTTGAGTTCTTGGAATGGGTAATAGATGCTATTGGTAGATGTTTTATAATAATTTGGATGATATCATCTTGTTGTTATTAATAATCTTCAAACTATGAATTGGATTAATTGAAATGAATTTAGAAATGAATTGAGGAAATATATGTCCACTGTAGAAATTAAATGGAAATAGAACTTTAATCACGAAATTGAACTTGTGGAGATGAAATTACTTTGAAACTAAGATTTAAATGTTTAAAAGGAACTTGGAAATTTAAATTGTTAAGGATTGTTTTCAAAAATTGAAATTGAGTAATAAATTGAATTTCAATGATTAAATTGTTTAAAAAGGATTTGAATTGTTATTTGAACCTTGAAATAGGTTATGGAGAAGTGAAGGAAATTTAAACTAGAATTTTGAAATTTGGACTCAGAATTAAATTATTTAAAAACTTTAAATAAGGTTAATATGGTTTAAGAGGTTAAACCAAGATTTGAAAATTTAACTCAAATTTATATAATTCGAAATGATTTAAAGTGAAATTCAATTTGAATTAGTTCAAATTGAAATTTGGTTCGAATAATTTTGAATTGAGTTGAATAGTTTCAAATTCAAATGGAATTTGATTTGAATTTGGAAAGAATCGAGGTTAATTCAACTTGAATTGGGATTAATTCAAATTGGAGTTGAAATGAATTGAAATTGAAAATTGGTTCAGTTTGAAAATTATTTGAGTAAATTGAGATTGAAATCGAAGTGGAATAAAGTTAAATTTGGAGTGGGAATTGAAGTTATTTAAATTGATTTGAGATTGAATCAATGTTAAGAGGAAGTGGAAAATTAAAATTGAATTGATGAAGATTGGGTAGTGGAACAGTTTGGCTCTGAACTATTTTCAAACAAATTATTTTAATATAAGCTTTATTAAATCTATTTTTTTTCAAGCTATTTACTATATATAAGCTTTCATAAAGCCAAACTATTTTATACTTATTTTACAATTATTTTTGGAACTATATAACAATTTTTCAACTGTTTTATAAACTAATTACTGTTTTTCAACTTCTTTATAGCTAGTTAGTATTTTACAAATATTTTGCAATTATTTAAAATTTCTATAACTATTTCACTATTTTCCAACTATTTTACAATTACTTAACTATTTTACAGATATTTTACAAAATAATAATTATTTTTCAACTACTTATCTATTTTTAATACTTTCAAGCTATTTTTAAGTTGGTCAGAGTGCAAACTGTTTATGATTAATTACCAATTGAGATAAGAATTGAAGTGATAATCCAAATAAGGATTGGAGTAACTGTGAATAGAAATCGTAAAGGGAGGTGAATAGAAAAGAATATTGATTTAGCAAATAATCGGTGAAGATGAATATTGTAGGATGTACGTATATTATTCTATTCGCATAGTAATTTGATACAGATTCAAGCACAGAATTTCGAGATAGTATATCGATTCGAGTTGGAATTTTTCACTTGATTTTTGATGGCGAACCTGGATATGGGTTTTTGATTGGTTCTAGAAATTCTCTATCATAGTTACGACTATGCAAGGAGAATGACCAAGAAACCAGATCTGAGTCCGCACTAGAAAGTCGGGTGGACGATACTAGTTCAGAAGTGAAATTGTGTGATCAAGTGAGCGATCAGATTGATATTGCATACAGATGATATGTGTACCTCGTACGGGTTTGAATGAAATTGATATTGAAAATTTGTGGACAAGAACTGTAAAATGATTTTTGAAATGCATATTATATTTTGTGAAATATGTGATGAAATAAAATGGAAATTGGATATTTCGATGATAGAAATTTACTTTATGAAAGTAAATAATATGGTAAGTGACTTTATAGAGTAATCAAATTTGAATTTGATTTGGAATAAACAAAGTTATATATCTTTTTTATATAAGATAAATCTCCCCTTGTTGAATCTATTGCCGGAAAAAGGGTTTTCGAAAAGTAATTGAAGTATAAAAAGAGAATTTATACAAGTATGAAGTGATCCAAAGATTTTCAAAGTTATATATATATATATATATATATATATATATATGAAGAATCTTATGAGAATGATTTTGAGGAAAGGTTTTTGGAACCTATGGATTTGGAAAGGCTTTTGATTTTTGGGGAAAATCAATTTTGGAACTTTGGAAAGCATAGTTTGAGAATTATCAATTTTGGGATAATCGATTTTGAGAAAGGAGATTTATATGAGATTCATACTAGGTGTATGATTTGGAAGATACTATATGTGTATAGTATAAAATGTTTTGAAAGTGGCTCTGGAGAAAAAGGCGCTCCCTTGAAATGAACTTCTCAGGAGTACCATAGGTTGGTACTGCCTTGAGCCTCAAAAGGGGGAGGCTCTAAAGTGGATCCTCTGAGGAAGTCCAAACAAACTGAAGTTCCTAAGGATTATTGGCTAGCGAAAGTCGAGGGCGCTGATGCCTACATAGGCATTTAGGTTATGTTGTGACGATATAGTAACTCGATGTCACTGCGATCTACTGTGGACCATAGTGGAAATCGTATGGAGGTGAGTGTCAACGGCCTATGCTTGATTTTGCTGAGAAGGCGACGTAACATCGTTAGACTATGATCTATGGTCGAGTGTAGTAGAGAAGTTTCATTCTTTTAACAACGGAATTCGAGGGCACTGATGCCTACAGTTATATGGGTTTTTGTTCTGATAGCAACGTAACCCCAGATGTAGTTGCGATCTGTAGCGGGCTCCATGGCGTAATCGAGGGGCGTGGAGTGCCTATAGTTATCTATGGATTTTGTTGGGATGACAACGTTACCGTCGGGTTAAATACGACCATGGATGGTGGTGATGATTTCCAAAGCATTCTCACCAAAGATATTTCCTCTATTTTCAAAAACGTTTTCTATATGTTCAATAAAATTATTTTCCAAGTATTTTCACTGGGCGTTGAAAATGGGACTGCTAAGTACTTGTAGATTTTCAGTCCTATGCCTGATCAACGTATGACCGAATTTCTATAAGAACAAGGATGGACTGGTTGAGACATCGAGTTATAAAAAGTATTTTTATAAAACCATTTTTGTAATAATATGTAGATTTTAAAAGAGTTTTAATAATTCTTGATAAAAAAAGAATTTATAGTTTAAAAATGTTCAAAGAATAATTTATCTGATATATGTATTTTGATGAATTCTGGCTTCGTTCCTTTTCGGGGACGAAAAGATTCTATGGGGGGAGGAATGTGATGACCCGGAGTTTTGGCAATAATTAGTTGACAATCTTTATTCATCATAATTTGATTTGGCAATATTAATTTGATACTTTTCTTTTACAAATACTCAATTTGGCAGAATTTATCTTTTAAATAAAAATGCATTCTATATATATACATTGTAAATAAGAAGTCTTTGGGTTGAATTTAATAAAAAGATATGTTTCCAAATTTTAATTTATATATGTATGTATGTATGTATGTATGTATGTATGTTCGTATGTATGTATACATTGTGATTGGAGATTTTGTTTTAAAATTCAATATAATAAATTTCAAAGGCTATTTGAAAGTGAATCATATATTTTCTATTCACAAATAAATATTTATTAATTTTGAAAGTATAATAGTTTAAGACAAAAAGAGATTTAAACAGAAAAATATAGTATCTTCATATTTTTATTTATTAAAAGTGTTTAGCTTAAGTTTAAATTGAATTTAATAAAAGGTTAAAAATATTCTTTCTTTGTAGATATCTCATAGAAATTTTGTATATATATAAAAAAATTAATACAACATAACATATTAATATAAAGCTTGAGTAATTAATATAAAAATGAATCTAAACAATTGTAAACATTTAAATGTAGTTTATGACATTTTTATAGTTATTATAAAACTTGTGACATTTGTAAGCTTAGGTTGTTTCGAATTAACACGTGGCTTATGTCGTTCTTTTATTTAAAAATTTAATTGTATAGAAAAAAAGTAAGAAACCTGGTTTTCCATTTTTCAATTCAAATCTTCCTTTTCTAAATTCTTTCTTTTCTTCTTCTTAAAAATAAAATAAAATTATTAAATCAGAAGAAAATCAAAAGCTGAATCAACAAAAACTTAAGATTTCAACTCAATTTCAAATTAAGCACCAGTTTCAAATTCAAGACCAGATTCAGGAGCAGAATAAATTTCCAGTTTCAAAATATCCTTTCTAGGCTTTCTCTGTTCTTAAGAACAGGTGAGTAATCATATTTGGTTTAAAAACGCTTTTAATCTGTTAAATCCTTATTGCATGCAGAAAATTTAAGTTTGAATAGGCAATAATGGTCTACATGTTGGAATTATATGATTTTATGTATATATGTATGTTATCTCTGTGTGCATGTCTGAAATTCAAGTTTATACTCTGTTCTTTAACTATTGGATGTAAATAACATTCATAAAATTAAGTGTTTTGTCTTTGATCAGTTTTATGTTGAAATATTTGAACAAAATTTGTTTAAAACAATGAGATTTAAATTTTAAAATATATATAGCATGAATTGAAGGCTGTATCAACCTAGATGCTTATATTTTAGTAAAAACTTGATTTTATAAAAAAATTAACATGAATAATTAGTAGATTCAAGTTTATAATCTGATACATCTATGAGAAATAGGATTTTTAAAACAAAAATTTGGAGCAGTTTGAAGTTGAATGGGAAACGGATTTCGACCATTTTTCAGCGATCGACAAACTATTGGATGGTCGGATTTTTTTCGGAGCCGACTTGATGTTTGGGGATGTCAAGAAAAATAGTGGGAGTTGCAATCGATCAACATGGAATCGGAAATTGATGAAACTAGGGTTTAAAACCCAAAATTGTCGAGGTTGAAATTATGGTCGATGCGGTGTCTCTAGGTGATCGATTTTCACCTAGGCTCGAGAGATTGTAGCGTGGAGGCTAGCGAAGGTATGGACGGAGTTTGGGAAGCTCCGGTGGTCAGCGTCGATGGTTCGAGGGGGTTTTCTGGTGATGTCTGGTTTCAGGCTCGCCTGGAGATGCTCAATTTTGTTTTAGGCTTCATGGCGATGGATCGAAAGTCGGAATCGACTAAATGGATGATCGTCGACGTGTGGAGGGTGTCGGCAGTGGTCGTGGTGGCATGGATGGGCTATGCACGTGCACAACGACGTTCGTGTGTCAGAGGTTTGGGTTCGTGATCGACTTGAAGAGATACTCGAGTGGGAAGGTTGTTTGGCTCGGGTTTGAACTCGTGTTCGTGTGAGAGTGTAACATAGCAGTTTTTTTTAAAACTTAACTAAAAAAATTTAGGGGAAGATGAAGAAGAACTCGAAGGTGATCTCGAGTAAGGATCGGGTTTGATCCGAAGCAAGAAATAGAAAGTTTTTTAAACGTGTTTTGGAAAGTTTTGAAAAGCAAAGTATTTGCAATTTAGATAAATTTAGTTAATTTTTTTAATATATTTTAGTGTTAACTAAAAAGATAAATGATTTTTAAATAATTTGATTAAGTAATTTATGATGTTATTTAAAGGTTAAAGTGAAAGGTATTTAACTTTAATAAATTGATAATTAAGAATCAATTGATTAAGTAAATAAAGAGTAATTTATTTATTTAATTAATTAAATGATAATTACTTAATGAAATTAATTGAAGGATTAATTTGTGAAGGATTAATTTGTGAAGGATTAATTAATTTAATTTGTAATTAAGGGTTAAATTAATAATTATAGGTTGATTAACTGAGGGTAATTAACCAATGGAATAATTGCTTGATGAAAATAATTGAAGCTAAATTACTTAAGGGAAGTATTTAAGGGTTAATTACTTAGTGTAATTAACTAAAGGATTGATTAATTAAGGGAATTAATTAAGGGTTAGTTAATTAATGAGTGTGATTAATTAAGGGATAATTAATCAATGTAAGTGATTATAGGATAATTAATTTGAGAAATTAATTAAGGATAAATGTAATTAATGTGATTAGGCGAAGGTTAACTAATTTGTGTTATTAATTAAAGGCTAATTTCTTAAAGAGGGTGATTAAGGGATGATTAATTAATGGTTTGTAATTAATTAATGTTAAGTAGGCAAGATTAAAAGTGATTAAAGAAACTAATTTAATTTATTTAAATTAATTGGAAGGGTGTGACTAATTAACCTTCCTTATGAATGATTAAATGAAATTGAATGCCTTGGATGATTTGATACTTCTGATATGAAATGTTTTGTGATATGATTGTATTAAATAGTGATAATAAGGTTATCTAACGAGATGAATTGCTGTGTAAAGTGACACCCTGTATTTATAGTTTGAATTGTATTTCATTTAAAAAAACATGGGTTAAGATGACTTGGGATTCGAAGAGACCGAGGTCGGGTATCAGTAAATACCCGAAACCACTTCATTTTGAAATCTTATATAACTCTTTATAGATTGATATGTGAAGTCAGTAGGCTGGAATGAGATAAGTTTAAATCACTGGACCATTTAAAATAAGTAAAGGTACTTAGGGATCGATTTGTGAAAATATGTGTTGACTATAACAAGTTGTAAACTTGTAGTGAAGTACGAGTTACCCGGATTTTAAAAAGTTGTATGCATTGGTATTTCTTGTTAGATGGATTTACACATGCAGGTTTCTAGCCTGGCCCGGATGTTACTTTGATGTAATACTTAGGTCAAACCGACTATTACAGTTTTTCAGGTAAGGATGTTTTGGAGCTTAGGTGACAAGCTGGATGGCAGGAACGTATAGAGTATTCCCCTGTGAGATATTTGTTTATCTGGGACATGTTGATTTTTAACTGTCCAGTGTTTGTGTAAATGATGTAACTCTGATATATTAATGTAAATTACTGATACAGTTTTCCTTTGTTGTAACGACTTGAAATTTTCGAAGCCAAAATTCCAGATAGTTATGAAAAGAAGAAGAGATAGAAGAAAAAGAAGAACAGAAACATCAACAACTCACATTCGCAGCGGATAAAATATAATAATAAATAATAACAGTCTACAAAAATATTATATCTGTCGATTACATTTAAATATATCAGAGTTACACATATATTTAACTCTGGACATATACAAATCATCATGCCTCAGATTTACAATATTATACTACAGCGGAAATACTTCACACGTTCCTGCCATCCAGCTCGCCTCTTGAGCTCCAGAACGCAACTACCTAAAAATTTGTAATACTCGATCTGACCCGAGCATTACACCAAAGTAACACCCGGGTCAGGCTAGAAACCAGCGTGAGTAAACCCAATTAACATGGAATATCCAAGAAAATAACTAATATAAAACCCGAGGTAACTTGAATCAATTTTACAAGTTCACAATATGTTATGGCCACAACTTATTTCACACATAAGTTTCTAAGGACCAAAATTTAGACCTCATAGTCCGATTCACTTAAAACGTTTCACTCCAACCTATTAATCTCACATATTTTCGAAGTGCTTTCGGGTATTTCCCAATACCCGATCTCAGCCTCTTCAGGTCTCATGTCATCCTATCCCAATTTATCCAATTGAAATACACAACATTTCATATCAGAGATACCAACTCATTCAAAGCATCCAATACCATTCAATCACCCTAAGCAAAGCTTAATCACATACAAATCAATTTAATTGATGCTAATTGAATTTAAAACCTCAATCACTTAGATTCCTTTATTCAGTATTAATTGATTCCAAATCAATTAATTAGTCAACCCATCTTTATTCATCTTAATTAACCACCCTGTATTAATTATCTTTCAATTACATTTCAAGTAATTATCTTTAATTAGCTTCACGATATTAATTATCCTTAACCAAAGTCAATAAGCAATCTTAATTACTTACATTAATTCTTAATTTCTTAATTTCTTATATTAATTAATTCTTCATAAGTCACTTATTATGGATTAATCAATTTAAATTTATCTATCTTTAATTATATCATAAATTATAAATTAATGATTTCCAATAGTATTTTAATTAATTCTTTTCATCTAAATTAATTACATTAATTAAACCACAGTATTAATCATACTTGATTTATCTCCAACTGAAATTATCTACCCTTTTATTTACTTCATTGAATCAATTTATTCTCTTCAATAAATTATTTTAATTTATCTCTTGATTAATCACACAAGTAATTTTATTCGTTGCATCAAGTAATTACCTATTTAATAAATCTCTAATCGTTAAACCCTAATTGATTTTTTAACTGAACCATTTTCTTATTTATGGTTTAAGTTTAAAACCATTTAAAACCCAAATGCTTCGAGTTCAAACAACAAACAATTCGAGAACCAAGCAAAACCAAAGTCACAGATCATCAGTACACATTCAATCAATTTAATCATTCAACCTATTATTTAAACTTAACGATTTAAATCTAAAAAAAATCAACCAGAGTGAGATTTACTCACCTTTGATTTCGATTTGCAAATCCGATCCAATCTCGGCTTGGCTTCACAGTTTCGACCTTGTATAAACATCATGCATATGGCTTATTAATATTTAAATTGATCGAATAATTAATCACTTATTTAACTTAAATAACACTTTAGTTTTAAACTAATAATTTAGTTTTAAACAACTTTCCTTTTGAAAATAGGTATGTGTATATATGTATTTAGTTTTAAATCTTTTAGTTAACTAAAATAATTAAATAAATTTATTAAATAAATTAATCAACCCAAATACATATTTTTAAAATAAACTAGTAAGTTAAATATGTTTATACGTATATTTATTTTCTTTTGAAACTACATATATAATCTATATAGATTTTAAAAAGCTAATTTACATAAGCTTTCAAACATGTTAAAATTCCTATTTACCAAACTTTACCTATAATAATTTCTGTATATGCTTTTAAATTGAAATAGGTATGTGTATATATGTATTTATACTTGTATTCTATTTTCCCTTAACTGTATATACATATACAAATGTAAAAAATATATTTATATTTATATTTTCTTTTCCATAAATAACCCACAAGATTTTTCCTTTACTGTAAAATTTCTAATACATATATATTTATAAAATAAAGCAAATCTGAGTTCAAAATTCTTATATGCATATATACACATGTCATTCTCTGTTCCTAATTATATATATATATATATATATATATATTAGACTTAACTCAATAATAACATGTATACCTCACTGCAACCTGCGATTCAAGCCATCGACATTAAGACTCTGACAACGCACGCCTCGAACAACGTCAAGCTCATGAATTGCCCATCATCACAGCTCCAATCGGCCTGCGCCTTCCCACGCGAGTGACCTCGAACAACCCTAAATCGAAGAATCCTCGCCCAAGACCACGCGTATGCACGCGTTGACCTCACTTGCTCATGTCATCGCGACTGACTCGCGATGGATATCCAGTGCATCGCTGACGAACTCCCCTCCTGTAACGACCTGCAAATCCGTACCCCTTGAGTCAACACTAATCTACAACAATCAACTCAAGTTGCACAGAAATACGAACCATTTGGGTTTAAGAAGAAGAGGTAGAAGAAGAGAAAACAAAATCAACATCAGAATCTAACCATCACAGCGGAATAAAATATAATAGATAGTAAATAATCTTTACTCAAAATCAAATATAACTGTTTACACATATTACATCATCAGAGTACATCAGTCACAGCTCACAACAATAACATACAATGGATACACAACTCAACAGCGGAAAATATATAACAAGTACAACTATACGTATCGTCATCCAGCTCGTCTCCTGAGCTCCACATCATCATATCCTGTATCCTATAATACTCGGTCTGACCCGAGCATTATAGTTAAATAACACCCGAGTCAGTCTGGAATACCAGCGTGAGAAAATCACACTCAATTGATTATTAAAGTTTCAAAAATCCTTTGAAAACAAAAGCATCTCGTAAGACCACGCCACAAATAAACATGTCGGGTTTTTACCTTACGATAGCTAAAACAATTTTTATAGAAATCCTTTGATATTATAATAGTGTCTATAGAAAGTAAATAGAATCTAGCTGAAATGCTTGCATCTCACGTTTCAGCAATAGTTGGGCACAATCAAAACCGTACGGGCGCGTAGGGAAAATGGATTCCAACTAACGACTAGGCACTGGGGTACCACCTGTCACAGTACCTGGTCTAGATCAGCGTACCGAGGAGCCACCCTAAATCCCCTGCAACACAAGACCGGAACCATCCCTTACTGGACAGTCCCGAGCAAGATCACCACGCGGTTGGGATCAACAACCGCCCACTAAGCCGAAATAAAGGGACATCTAGACAGGGATGACCTCACCCTCCATTGGGGGCTACCCACGAAGCCTTGCTGCATATCCCCTGATTTTCAGCCATTCCCATTTGATGAGGCTTGAGGCTAAGCGTTACCATTATAGAACATATTCCTTAGAATGCCCATCGTCCTCCTGATGATGTTTCGCAAGCATTCATCCATACAAGTCCATCCCGGGTTCGAACGGAACCGAAGGCACTCTTCCTACTACATCCATTTTGGAAATATCCTCAGGATTAGTAGCGATTAGCCCTTGCACTTCACTGCTCCATCTTCGAATCTAAAATCGTTTTCACGAAACGTACAAACCGGATCGAATTGGTTTTCGAGAAATTAATCTCGATCCCGGTCTCTTCGAAACGATCAACGCATTGTCCAATATTGATAGTCGGTTATTTAACTATCAACTAGTATTCACACACAATCATCAAACAATTTCCCAAATTATTTATTACCTTCCAAATATCTTCACAAGATATATTTCTATTTTCAATCTTTTGAAAACAGTTTTCAAATCATTCTTTCCTTCCAGTATAAACCTTCGCAATATTTTCTATTTCCTCTGAAATTACCAAGCACAAAACTGAATTTTAAAAATAAATTAAAACACTTTACTTTGAAATATATACCTTCAAAACATTTAAATTAAAATTATTTCAATAATTTGTTAAAAAACACATATTGAATGAATATTTGAAAATAAGGTTACTTAATAAATATAAAACTAGATTTTTTTTTTAAAACATAATATTAAGATATTCTTTGAATAATTACTACTATAATAGATAAAGAGAAAATACTTACTTAAGAACTTAAATATTAGAAATAAGAAATTTTCCAACACTTGCTTCTAAACAACTTTTAAATCTTTATCTTATATTTAAAAATTTACTTTGAAAACGTACTTGGTTATCCAGGGAGAATGTTAACTTCAATCACTTGAATCAATTCCCCAAATTGATTTCCCATTTATTTCCTTTTAATTCGGAGTCTATTAATTCAGATTCCATTTCTTGATTATAATTTAAGAATACTTTAACTAAAAATTCCAATTATTTTTAGATTTCTCAATTACTTCTTTATTCTTTTAAATAAATTTAAACCTTGAATTTTAAAATAATTCTATATTTCTTTAATTGATATAACTTAAGTTTACAATTCATCAATTTCATTTTGTTAAAAATTACACTTCTCTTCATACTCGAAGTTATTTATTATTATTTTCATATTACTTCTATTTCTTTTCAATTCATTCTTAATTTATTCAAACTTTCTATAATTATTTCGCTTACAAATTTACTTCCTTTCAATTTCCTTCAACAATCCAATTCATATATTTTGGTAATTCATTATACCCGAAT
Source organism: Allium cepa (assembly GCA_030765085.1). Taxonomy (NCBI): domain Eukaryota; kingdom Viridiplantae; phylum Streptophyta; class Magnoliopsida; order Asparagales; family Amaryllidaceae; genus Allium; species Allium cepa. The sequence continues at coordinate 1,012,518,424 of CM060928.1, forward strand.
ATCCAATCAAACCATACATTCAATATTCCAATATAACTCATCATAGGATATCAAATAATTAAAACAGAGAATATTAAATAATTTAAATAAATGTGAGGGGTCCAGTTGGATCCCTCCAACCTGTTTCCCTGCATCCACAGATGTTAGCACAACATAATATCCATTCCAAAATATACCAGACTAAAGCACATCAATCAATTCAACCATTCAAGCAATTATTTAAATTTAATCATTTAAATTTAAATTATACTGAGTGAGATTAACTCACCTTTGCTTTAAACTTGGAGTCTAATTCCATTCACTTCCATTTCAGCTTATTTCTCGATTTTTAGACCTTGAAGAAATATTTATGTAATTTATTAATATTTGAGTAATTGAACAATTAATTTTCATTTAATTAACAAATCATTTAATTATACAATTTTCCTTAAACCATTTGGTAACTGAAATATTTAAATATGTTTAATAAACAGGTTAATCACTAAATCTACTGAAAAAAATAAATAAACTAGTAACTTTAAAATAGGTATGTGTATATTAATTTATTTTCCTGAAACTACATATACTTTTGAAACTTGAATTATATATATAGATCAAAACTGATTTCCTATAATTCCTTCAATCATTTAAAATTCATATCCAAAACTAGCTCTGCAATTAAAAATCTAGAGGGTAAAATTTCTTTACTGTAAAAACATAGTTTCTATGTATATACATAACCATATAAATTAAATAAAAAAAAATAAAAAAAATATACCTCACTGCACGTTCTCCCCTCCCCCAAAATCGAACCCTACCCTAACAAAATGCTAGCGCATCGACCACTTGGGCGACGAACGAGGCTCGTCCTCTCACTGTCGAATTCGCGACGGTGTCGCCTCAGCGCCACCCAATCCTCGCGACTTCGAGCAAACTCTACATCCAATTGAAACCCCAGCCTCGCGATGCCCTAACTCGAATACGCGAGTCCCCCACTCCCCCTTTTTTTGATAGCGCACTCGCGTATAACATGATTCAAGGCAGAAGGGAACACGAATTGGAGACGGGTTTGAAATTGTAGAGGAAACGAATGATTGAGGCCAACGGCCATATTTTTATTTTATTCTTTTTTTTTTGAATCGAATGGATTTCGATTTTGGAAACCGAAGGAAAGCATCAGCCCCATTTTTTTTTTCTTCTGAATAAACGAAGGCTCGAGTAAAAGGAAACGAGGGGAACGAAAGAACACGATTTGAACGTGAAGAGATGGGTGGCGTACACGAGAAGCTTGATTTATTAAATTAAATTTCATTGGATTATTATCACTTAAAGGTCCAACGCGTTTACAAATCGTACACTCACACACTAACTCCAGTCAATATGAAATTTGAAATCCGATAACAATTCAATATTACGGACTCAATGGAATTGGTTTCGTCGAATTCCGAGACTGTCCCTCGGAAGGCTATTTTTAAATTCAATTTAAACGATATAATTTCAAAACTCAACAAAACACTTCCAAATTTAATTTCAACACCTTTACTATCTTCAGTATTATCAATATAAATTTTACAAGCCTTCAAATTATTTTTAACAGGCTTAAAATTGAAGATTCAACATTTTATTCAATTTCAAATTATATAATTAAATATTTTAATTATCAAATAAATTGTGATATTCGCAATTCAAGTTAAAATTACTCTATTGAATATTCAAAATCTATTAAATATTTCGATTTTAAATACTTGAAAATTTTGGGTCGTCACATTCCTCCCCCCTTAAAAGAATTTCGTCCCCGAAATTACTAGTTAGGAAGAATGGTCCATTACCCGTTTACTTTACTTTTTTTTCAAAACCAAACAGTTTTTAACAATTTAATACCTCACCAACTATCTTCTTATAAAGGGCCCATTATTATTCTTATCAACTTCTCAACTCTCTCAGAGTTTTCAAATATTACCACTTGCTCAATCATACAAATCATAATTCAAAATGTTCTCAAAAATTTTCTAACACCCTAAATTTCCGAAAAATTTCGCCAGCGTCTCCTTTGCGCGGCTAGCTCGGTACAACTACAAAATGGCTCTACGGCCTCCCAAATCCAAAAAGATAACAAAAGCCAAGTGGCTCAATCCAAAATCCCAATCAAATTCACACCAATTTTAAATACATACCTTTTTGTTGAGCATTTCAAATTTATCTCTTGAAATCAAATCCAAATTTTCTTTTCCCTTTTATAATACCTGCATAACCTGCTTAGCACTAATATCCAATCACAACATCCCAAAACAATTCATCGACTTTTTCACAAAACGCCAATATCTATTTATCCAAATATTAACTTGGAATATATTTATATTATCAACTTCCAATTAATAACACAAGCATTTTATATGTTTCTTATATTTCTTTTCAACTTACCATCTTATTTTATATCTAATTCTATTCAAGTTGATTCCATCATTTACATATGAGTTCAATTCATCTTAAACTCTAAATATATAAATTTATTTGTCATTTATTACTAATTCATATCATTATTTTAATTAGTTTCATTCACTAACTTACTTCTATTTCCAGTTTAAAATTGTTTTGTCGTTAGCAAAATTTTCCAAAATTTCAAAAAAAATCTAACTCCCAAAATTTCTGAATTTTTTTGGCAGAGTCTACTTTGTACGGAGGAGCTTTTGCAATTTGACAAAAGAGATAAATATATATACATCGACCCACACGGTCGGAAAAACCAATAACAGTTCATATTTCCTATTTTTGTTGCGTAGGCGTACCTTATTTAGCATTTTAAGCAAGCGGCTTATTATTTTTAGCATATAGCACAATTCAATCCAGCCTCACGGCTTCCAGGTACCTGTACTTACTCAATTTAAACATGTAAGTGGCAAATATATGCAGTTTAACTATATTTCACTTATTTATAATAGTTAAAACATATGAATTCTAAAAGAAACTCATACCAAACATTTTTCTGTAAGCGATTTATGTAGTTTCCATGCTGATTCAACTGTTCCAATTTATTTATAACCATTTTCACTCAATTCGGATGGTTTTCGATTCATTCGTATACAATTCCATCAATTTGAATGGTTTAGAATTCAATTGCTTACTTTTATTTTATTCTTGAGCAAATTGAACTCATATTTAATTCAATTGCTTTCAAAATCAATTTATTTTACTTCTATAAACTCATAGAAATTTTAATTACTTCCATTTAGATCCAATGATATTTATTCTATGCAAATTTAACAAGATCTATGTGAACAACCAAATATTTATGTTTTATAACCAGTTTAAATGGATTTCAACTCGATCTATACTTAATCCTATTTCATTCTCAAATTTATTCATAATCTAAATATTCTCATTTCAATGTATATCAAATTTTGAATACATTCACTTGTATTTCATTTTATTACCAAACTAGTTCATCCAAAACTATTAACAGCTTAGGTTCATCTTCATTACTAATTAAATCCCCTCTTATCTTAATCCAGTCACAATCATTTATTTAGCTCGACACATTCCATTTAAATTTCCATTTACAATCCATTCATTTACATTTCATTCCATATCTGTTTATTCCAAACTATTTTATTTAGCTCGAAGACAATCCAAGCTATTTCATTCAGTAACCATTTCTCAACTTATTTAAACCACATTTCATTTCATACTTGTTTATTTCATCATTTATTTATTCAATATAATTAGTTTATCCATATTCAATTCATTTTAAATGTTTATTTCCTTAAATATTATTTACAACCCACCAAATTTTATTCCGATCCAAATTTATTTTTTTACTTGGTTTAAATTCCATCCAATATCTTTAAACTTGGTTTTTAAGTTGAATTCTATGGGGGGAGGAATGTGATGACCCGGAGTTTTGGCAATAATTATTTGACAATCTTTATTCATCATAATTTGATTTGGCAATATTAATTTGATACTTTTCTTTTACAAATACTCAATTTGGCAGAATTTATCTTTTAAATAAAAATGCATTCTATATATATACATTGTAAATAAGAAGTCTTTGGGTTGAATTTAATAAAAAGATATGTTTCCAAATTTTAATTTATATATGTATGTATGTATGTATGTATGTATGTTCGTATGTATGTATACATTGTGATTGGAGATTTTGTTTTAAAATTCAATATAATAAATTTCAAAGGCTATTTGAAAGTGAATCATATATTTTCTATTCACAAATAAATATTTATTAATTTTGAAAGTATAATAGTTTAAGACAAAAAGAGATTTAAACAGAAAAATATAGTATCTTCATATTTTTATTTATTAAAAGTGTTTAGCTTAAGTTTAAATTGAATTTAATAAAAGGTTAAAAATATTCTTTCTTTGTAGATATCTCATAGAAATTTTGTATATATATAAAAAAATTAATACAACATAACATATTAATATAAAGCTTGAGTAATTAATATAAAAATGAATCTAAACAATTGTAAACATTTAAATGTAGTTTATGACATTTTTATAGTTATTATAAAACTTGTGACATTTGTAAGCTTAGGTTGTTTCGAATTAACACGTGGCTTATGTCGTTCTTTTATTTAAAAATTTAATTGTATAGAAAAAAAGTAAGAAACCTGGTTTTCCATTTTTCAATTCAAATCTTCCTTTTCTAAATTCTTTCTTTTCTTCTTCTTAAAAATAAAATAAAATTATTAAATCAGAAGAAAATCAAAAGCTGAATCAACAAAAACTTAAGATTTCAACTCAATTTCAAATTAAGCACCAGTTTCAAATTCAAGACCAGATTCAGGAGCAGAATAAATTTCCAGTTTCAAAATATCCTTTCTAGGCTTTCTCTGTTCTTAAGAACAGGTGAGTAATCATATTTGGTTTAAAAACGCTTTTAATCTGTTAAATCCTTATTGCATGCAGAAAATTTAAGTTTGAATAGGCAATAATGGTCTACATGTTGGAATTATATGATTTTATGTATATATGTATGTTATCTCTGTGTGCATGTCTGAAATTCAAGTTTATACTCTGTTCTTTAACTATTGGATGTAAATAACATTCATAAAATTAAGTGTTTTGTCTTTGATCAGTTTTATGTTGAAATATTTGAACAAAATTTGTTTAAAACAATGAGATTTAAATTTTAAAATATATATAGCATGAATTGAAGGCTGTATCAACCTAGATGCTTATATTTTAGTAAAAACTTGATTTTATAAAAAAATTAACATGAATAATTAGTAGATTCAAGTTTATAATCTGATACATCTATGAGAAATAGGATTTTTAAAACAAAAATTTGGAGCAGTTTGAAGTTGAATGGGAAACGGATTTCGACCATTTTTCAGCGATCGACAAACTATTGGATGGTCGGATTTTTTTCGGAGCCGACTTGATGTTTGGGGATGTCAAGAAAAATAGTGGGAGTTGCAATCGATCAACGTGGAATCGGAAATTGATGAAACTAGGGTTTAAAACCCAAAATTGTCGAGGTTGAAATTATGGTCGATGCGGTGTCTCTAGGTGATCGATTTTCACCTAGGCTCGAGAGATTGTAGCGTGGAGGCTAGCGAAGGTATGGACGGAGTTTGGGAAGCTCCGGTGGTCAGCGTCGATGGTTCGAGGGGGTTTTCTGGTGATGTCTGGTTTCAGGCTCGCCTGGAGATGCTCAATTTTGTTTTAGGCTTCATGGCGATGGATCGAAAGTCGGAATCGACTAAATGGATGATCGTCGACGTGTGGAGGGTGTCGGCAGTGGTCGTGGTGGCATGGATGGGCTATGCACGTGCACAACGACGTTCGTGTGTCAGAGGTTTGGGTTCGTGATCGACTTGAAGAGATACTCGAGTGGGAAGGTTGTTTGGCTCGGGTTTGAACTCGTGTTCGTGTGAGAGTGTAACATAGCAGTTTTTTTTAAAACTTAACTAAAAAAATTTAGGGGAAGATGAAGAAGAACTCGAAGGTGATCTCGAGTAAGGATCGGGTTTGATCCGAAGCAAGAAATAGAAAGTTTTTTAAACGTGTTTTGGAAAGTTTTGAAAAGCAAAGTATTTGCAATTTAGATAAATTTAGTTAATTTTTTTAATATATTTTAGTGTTAACTAAAAAGATAAATGATTTTTAAATAATTTGATTAAGTAATTTATGATGTTATTTAAAGGTTAAAGTGAAAGGTATTTAACTTTAATAAATTGATAATTAAGAATCAATTGATTAAGTAAATAAAGAGTAATTTATTTATTTAATTAATTAAATGATAATTACTTAATGAAATTAATTGAAGGATTAATTTGTGAAGGATTAATTTGTGAAGGATTAATTAATTTAATTTGTAATTAAGGGTTAAATTAATAATTATAGGTTGATTAACTGAGGGTAATTAACCAATGGAATAATTGCTTGATGAAAATAATTGAAGCTAAATTACTTAAGGGAAGTATTTAAGGGTTAATTACTTAGTGTAATTAACTAAAGGATTGATTAATTAAGGGAATTAATTAAGGGTTAGTTAATTAATGAGTGTGATTAATTAAGGGATAATTAATCAATGTAAGTGATTATAGGATAATTAATTTGAGAAATTAATTAAGGATAAATGTAATTAATGTGATTAGGCGAAGGTTAACTAATTTGTGTTATTAATTAAAGGCTAATTTCTTAAAGAGGGTGATTAAGGGATGATTAATTAATGGTTTGTAATTAATTAATGTTAAGTAGGCAAGATTAAAAGTGATTAAAGAAACTAATTTAATTTATTTAAATTAATTGGAAGGGTGTGACTAATTAACCTTCCTTATGAATGATTAAATGAAATTGAATGCCTTGGATGATTTGATACTTCTGATATGAAATGTTTTGTGATATGATTGTATTAAATAGTGATAATAAGGTTATCTAACGAGATGAATTGCTGTGTAAAGTGACACCCTGTATTTATAGTTTGAATTGTATTTCATTTAAAAAAACATGGGTTAAGATGACTTGGGATTCGAAGAGACCGAGGTCGGGTATCAGTAAATACCCGAAACCACTTCATTTTGAAATCTTATATAACTCTTTATAGATTGATATGTGAAGTCAGTAGGCTGGAATGAGATAAGTTTAAATCACTGGACCATTTAAAATAAGTAAAGGTACTTAGGGATCGATTTGTGAAAATATGTGTTGACTATAACAAGTTGTAAACTTGTAGTGAAGTACGAGTTACCCGGATTTTAAAAAGTTGTATGCATTGGTATTTCTTGTTAGATGGATTTACACATGCAGGTTTCTAGCCTGGCCCGGATGTTACTTTGATGTAATACTTAGGTCAAACCGACTATTACAGTTTTTCAGGTAAGGATGTTTTGGAGCTTAGGTGACAAGCTGGATGGCAGGAACGTATAGAGTATTCCCCTGTGAGATATTTGTTTATCTGGGACATGTTGATTTTTAACTGTCCAGTGTTTGTGTAAATGATGTAACTCTGATATATTAATGTAAATTACTGATACAGTTTTCCTTTGTTGTAACGACTTGAAATTTTCGAAGCCAAAATTCCAGATAGTTATGAAAAGAAGAAGAGATAGAAGAAAAAGAAGAACAGAAACATCAACAACTCACATTCGCAGCGGATAAAATATAATAATAAATAATAACAGTCTACAAAAATATTATATCTGTCGATTACATTTAAATATATCAGAGTTACACATATATTTAACTCTGGACATATACAAATCATCATGCCTCAGATTTACAATATTATACTACAGCGGAAATACTTCACACGTTCCTGCCATCCAGCTTGCCTCTTGAGCTCCAGAACGCAACTACCTAAAAATTTGTAATACTCGATCTGACCCGAGCATTACACCAAAGTAACACCCGGGTCAGGCTAGAAACCAGCGTGAGTAAACCCAATTAACATGGAATATCCAAGAAAATAACTAATATAAAACCCGAGGTAACTTGAATCAATTTTACAAGTTCACAATATGTTATGGCCACAACTTATTTCACACATAAGTTTCTAAGGACCAAAATTTAGACCTCATAGTCCGATTCACTTAAAACGTTTCACTCCAACCTATTAATCTCACATATTTTCGAAGTGCTTTCGGGTATTTCCCAATACCCGATCTCAGCCTCTTCAGGTCTCATGTCATCCTATCCCAATTTATCCAATTGAAATACACAACATTTCATATCAGAGATACCAACTCATTCAAAGCATCCAATACCATTCAATCACCCTAAGCAAAGCTTAATCACATACAAATCAATTTAATTGATGCTAATTGAATTTAAAACCTCAATCACTTAGATTCCTTTATTCAGTATTAATTGATTCCAAATCAATTAATTAGTCAACCCATCTTTATTCATCTTAATTAACCACCCTGTATTAATTATCTTTCAATTACATTTCAAGTAATTATCTTTAATTAGCTTCACGATATTAATTATCCTTAACCAAAGTCAATAAGCAATCTTAATTACTTACATTAATTCTTAATTTCTTAATTTCTTATATTAATTAATTCTTCATAAGTCACTTATTATGGATTAATCAATTTAAATTTATCTATCTTTAATTATATCATAAATTATAAATTAATGATTTCCAATAGTATTTTAATTAATTCTTTTCATCTAAATTAATTACATTAATTAAACCACAGTATTAATCATACTTGATTTATCTCCAACTGAAATTATCTACCCTTTTATTTACTTCATTGAATCAATTTATTCTCTTCAATAAATTATTTTAATTTATCTCTTGATTAATCACACAAGTAATTTTATTCGTTGCATCAAGTAATTACCTATTTAATAAATCTCTAATCGTTAAACCCTAATTGATTTTTTAACTGAACCATTTTCTTATTTATGGTTTAAGTTTAAAACCATTTAAAACCCAAATGCTTCGAGTTCAAACAACAAACAATTCGAGAACCAAGCAAAACCAAAGTCACAGATCATCAGTACACATTCAATCAATTTAATCATTCAACCTATTATTTAAACTTAACGATTTAAATCTAAAAAAAATCAACCAGAGTGAGATTTACTCACCTTTGATTTCGATTTGCAAATCCGATCCAATCTCGGCTTGGCTTCACAGTTTCGACCTTGTATAAACATCATGCATATGGCTTATTAATATTTAAATTGATCGAATAATTAATCACTTATTTAACTTAAATAACACTTTAGTTTTAAACTAATAATTTAGTTTTAAACAACTTTCCTTTTGAAAATAGGTATGTGTATATATGTATTTAGTTTTAAATCTTTTAGTTAACTAAAATAATTAAATAAATTTATTAAATAAATTAATCAACCCAAATACATATTTTTAAAATAAACTAGTAAGTTAAATATGTTTATACGTATATTTATTTTCTTTTGAAACTACATATATAATCTATATAGATTTTAAAAAGCTAATTTACATAAGCTTTCAAACATGTTAAAATTCCTATTTACCAAACTTTACCTATAATAATTTCTGTATATGCTTTTAAATTGAAATAGGTATGTGTATATATGTATTTATACTTGTATTCTATTTTCCCTTAACTGTATATACATATACAAATGTACAAAATATATTTATATTTATATTTTCTTTTCCATAAATAACCCACAAGATTTTTCCTTTACTGTAAAATTTCTAATACATATATATTTATAAAATAAAGCAAATCTGAGTTCAAAATTCTTATATGCATATATACACATGTCATTCTCTGTTCCTAATTATATATATATATATATATATATTAGACTTAACTCAATAATAACATGTATACCTCACTGCAACCTGCGATTCAAGCCATCGACATTAAGACTCTGACAACGCACGCCTCGAACAACGTCAAGCTCATGAATTGCCCATCATCACAGCTCCAATCGGCCTGCGCCTTCCCACGCGAGTGACCTCGAACAACCCTAAATCGAAGAATCCTCGCCCAAGACCACGCGTATGCACGCGTTGACCTCACTTGCTCATGTCATCGCGACTGACTCGCGATGGATATCCAGTGCATCGCTGACGAACTCCCCTCCTGTAACGACCTGCAAATCCGTACCCCTTGAGTCAACACTAATCTACAACAATCAACTCAAGTTGCACAGAAATACGAACCATTTGGGTTTAAGAAGAAGAGGTAGAAGAAGAGAAAACAAAATCAACATCAGAATCTAACCATCACAGCGGAATAAAATATAATAGATAGTAAATAATCTTTACTCAAAATCAAATATAACTGTTTACACATATTACATCATCAGAGTACATCAGTCACAGCTCACAACAATAACATACAATGGATACACAACAACTCAACAGCGGAAAATATATAACAAGTACAACTATACGTATCGTCATCCAGCTCGTCTCCTGAGCTCCACATCATCATATCCTGTATCCTATAATACTCGGTCTGACCCGAGCATTATAGTTAAATAACACCCGAGTCAGTCTGGAATACCAGCGTGAGAAAATCACACTCAATTGATTATTAAAGTTTCAAAAATCCTTTGAAAACAAAAGCATCTCGTAAGACCACGCCACAAATAAACATGTCGGGTTTTTACCTTACAATAGCTAAAACAATTTTTATAGAAATCCTTTGATATTATAATAGTGTCTATAGAAAGTAAATAGAATCTAGCTGAAATGCTTGCATCTCACGTTTCAGCAATAGTTGGGCACAATCAAAACCGTACGGGCGCGTAGGGAAAATGGATTCCAACTAACGACTAGGCACTGGGGTACCACCTGTCACAGTACCTGGTCTAGATCAGCGTACCGAGGAGCCACCCTAAATCCCCTGCAACACAAGACCGGAACCATCCCTTACTGGACAGTCCCGAGCAAGATCACCACGCGGTTGGGATCAACAACCGCCCACTAAGCCGAAATAAAGGGACATCTAGACAGGGATGACCTCACCCTCCATTGGGGGCTACCCACGAAGCCTTGCTGCATATCCCCTGATTTTCAGCCATTCCCATTTGATGAGGCTTGAGGCTAAGCGTTACCATTATAGAACATATTCCTTAGAATGCCCATCGTCCTCCTGATGATGTTTCGCAAGCATTCATCCATACAAGTCCATCCCGGGTTCGAACGGAACCGAAGGCACTCTTCCTACTACATCCATTTTGGAAATATCCTCAGGATTAGTAGCGATTAGCCCTTGCACTTCACTGCTCCATCTTCGAATCTAAAATCGTTTTCACGAAACGTACAAACCGGATCGAATTGGTTTTCGAGAAATTAATCTCGATCCCGGTCTCTTTGAAACGATCAACGCATTGTCCAATATTGATAGTCGGTTATTTAACTATCAACTAGTATTCACACACAATCATCAAACAATTTCCCAAATTATTTATTACCTTCCAAATATCTTCACAAGATATATTTCTATTTTCAATCTTTTGAAAACAGTTTTCAAATCATTCTTTCCTTCCAGTATAAACCTTCGCAATATTTTCTATTTCCTCTGAAATTACCAAGCACAAAACTGAATTTTAAAAATAAATTAAAACACTTTACTTTGAAATATATACCTTCAAAACATTTAAATTAAAATTATTTCAATAATTTGTTAAAAAACACATATTGAATGAATATTTGAAAATAAGGTTACTTAATAAATATAAAACTAGATTTTTTTTTTAAAACATAATATTAAGATATTCTTTGAATAATTACTACTATAATAGATAAAGAGAAAATACTTACTTAAGAACTTAAATATTAGAAATAAGAAATTTTCCAACACTTGCTTCTAAACAACTTTTAAATCTTTATCTTATATTTAAAAATTTACTTTGAAAACGTACTTGGTTATCCAGGGAGAATGTTAACTTCAATCACTTGAATCAATTCCCCAAATTGATTTCCCATTTATTTCCTTTTAATTCGGAATCTATTAATTCAGATTCCATTTCTTGATTATAATTTAAGAATACTTTAACTAAAAATTCCAATTATTTTTAGATTTCTCAATTACTTCTTTATTCTTTTAAATAAATTTAAACCTTGAATTTTAAAATAATTCTATATTTCTTTAATTGATATAACTTAAGTTTACAATTCATCAATTTCATTTTGTTAAAAATTACACTTCTCTTCATACTCGAAGTTATTTATTATTATTTTCATATTACTTCTATTTCTTTTCAATTCATTCTTAATTTATTCAAACTTTCTATAATTATTTCGCTTACAAATTTACTTCCTTTCAATTTCCTTCAACAATCCAATTCATATATTTTGGTAATTCATTATACCCGAATATCCAATCAAACCATACATTCAATATTCCAATTTAACTCATCATAGGATATCAAATAATTAAAACAGAGAATATTAAATAATTTAAATAAATGTGAGGGGTCCAGTTGGATCCCTCCAACCTGTTTCCCTGCATCCACAGATGTTAGCACAACATAATATCCATTCCAAAATATACCAGACTAAAGCACATCAATCAATTCAACCATTCAAGCAATTATTTAAATTTAATCATTTAAATTTAAATTATACTGAGTGAGATTAACTCACCTTTGCTTTAAACTTGGAGTCTAATTCCATTCACTTCCATTTCAGCTTATTTCTCGATTTTTAGACCTTGAAGAAATATTTATGTAATTTATTAATATTTGAGTAATTGAACAATTAATTTTCATTTAATTAACAAATCATTTAATTATACAATTTTCCTTAAACCATTTGGTAACTGAAATATTTAAATATGTTTAATAAACAGGTTAATCACTAAATCTACTGAAAAAAATAAATAAACTAGTAACTTTAAAATAGGTATGTGTATATTAATTTATTTTCCTGAAACTACATATACTTTTGAAACTTGAATTATATATATAGATCAAAACTGATTTCCTATAATTCCTTCAATCATTTAAAATTCATATCCAAAACTAGCTCTGCAATTAAAAATCTAGAGGGTAAAATTTCTTTACTGTAAAAACATAGTTTCTATGTATATACATAACCATATAAATTAAATAAAATAAAATAAAAAAAATATACCTCACTGCACGTTCTCCCCTCCCCCAAAATCGAACCCTACCCTAACAAAATGCTAGCGCATCGACCACTTGGGCGACGAACGAGGCTCGTCCTCTCACTGTCGAATTCGCGACGGTGTCGCCTCAGCGCCACCCAATCCTCGCGACTTCGAGCAAACTCTACATCCAATTGAAACCCCAGCCTCGCGATGCCCTAACTCGAATACGCGAGTCCCCCACTCCCCCTTTTTTTGATAGCGCACTCGCGTATAACATGATTCAAGGCAGAAGGGAACACGAATTGGAGACGGGTTTGAAATTGTAGAGGAAACGAATGATTGAGGCCAGCGGCCATATTTTTATTTTATTCTTTTTTTTTTGAATCGAATGGATTTCGATTTTGGAAACCGAAGGAAAGCATCAGCCCCATTTTTTTTTCTTCTGAATAAACGAAGGCTCGAGTAAAAGGAAACGAGAGGAACGAAAGAACACGATTTGAACGTGAAGAGATGGGTGGCGTACACGAGAAGCTTGATTTATTAAATTAAATTTCATTGGATTATTATCACTTAAAGGTCCAGCGCGTTTACAAATCGTACACTCACACACTAACTCCAGTCAATATGAAATTTGAAATCCGATAACAATTCAATATTACGGACTCAATGGAATTGGTTTCGTCGAATTCCGAGACTGTCCCTCGGAAGGCTATTTTTAAATTCAATTTAAACGATATAATTTCAAAACTCAACAAAACACTTCCAAATTTAATTTCAACACCTTTACTATCTTCAGTATTATCAATATAAATTTTACAAGCCTTCAAATTATTTTTAACAGGCTTAAAATTGAAGATTCAACATTTTATTCAATTTCAAATTATATAATTAAATATTTTAATTATCAAATAAATTGTGATATTCGCAATTCAAGTTAAAATTACTCTATTGAATATTCAAAATCTATTAAATATTTCGATTTTAAATACTTGAAAATTTTGGGTCGTCACATTCCTCCCCCCTTAAAAGAATTTCGTCCCCGAAATTACTAGTTAGGAAGAATGGTCCATTACCCGTTTACTTTACTTTTTTTTCAAAACCAAACAGTTTTTAACAATTTAATACCTCACCAACTATCTTCTTATAAAGGGCCCATTATTATTCTTATCAACTTCTCAACTCTCTCAGAGTTTTCAAATATTACCACTTGCTCAATCATACAAATCATAATTCAAAATGTTCTCAAAAATTTTCTAACACCCTAAATTTCCGAAAAATTTCGCCAGCGTCTCCTTTGCGCGGCTAGCTCGGTACAACTACAAAATGGCTCTACGGCCTCCCAAATCCAAAAAGATAACAAAAGCCAAGTGGCTCAATCCAAAATCCCAATCAAATTCACACCAATTTTAAATACATACCTTTTTGTTGAGCATTTCAAATTTATCTCTTGAAATCAAATCCAAATTTTCTTTTCCCTTTTATAATACCTGCATAACCTGCTTAGCACTAATATCCAATCACAACATCCCAAAACAATTCATCGACTTTTTCACAAAACGCCAATATCTATTTATCCAAATATTAACTTGGAATATATTTATATTATCAACTTCCAATTAATAACACAAGCATTTTATATGTTTCTTATATTTCTTTTCAACTTACCATCTTATTTTATATCTAATTCTATTCAAGTTGATTCCATCATTTACATATGAGTTCAATTCATCTTAAACTCTAAATATATAAATTTATTTGTCATTTATTACTAATTCATATCATTATTTTAATTAGTTTCATTCACTAACTTACTTCTATTTCCAGTTTAAAATTGTTTTGTCGTTAGCAAAATTTTCCAAAATTTCAAAAAAATTCTAACTCCCAAAATTTCTGAATTTTTTTGGCAGAGTCTACTTTGTACGGAGGAGCTTTTGCAATTTGACAAAAGAGATAAATATATATACATCGACCCACACGGTCGGAAAAACCAATAACAGTTCATATTTCCTATTTTTGTTGCGTAGGCGTACCTTATTTAGCATTTTAAGCAAGCGGCTTATTATTTTTAGCATATAGCACAATTCAATCCAGCCTCACGGCTTCCAGGTACCTGTACTTACTCAATTTAAACATGTAAGTGGCAAATATATGCAGTTTAACTATATTTCACTTATTTATAATAGTTAAAACATATGAATTCTAAAAGAAACTCATACCAAACATTTTTCTGTAAGCGATTTATGTAGTTTCCATGCTGATTCAACTGTTCCAATTTATTTATAACCATTTTCACTCAATTCGGATGGTTTTCGATTCATTCGTATACAATTCCATCAATTTGAATGGTTTAGAATTCAATTGCTTACTTTTATTTTATTCTTGAGCAAATTGAACTCATATTTAATTCAATTGCTTTCAAAATCAATTTATTTTACTTCTATAAACTCATAGAAATTTTAATTACTTCCATTTAGATCCAATGATATTTATTCTATGCAAATTTAACAAGATCTATGTGAACAACCAAATATTTATGTTTTATAACCAGTTTAAATGGATTTCAACTCGATCTATACTTAATCCTATTTCATTCTCAAATTTATTCATAATCTAAATATTCTCATTTCAATGTATATCAAATTTTGAATACATTCACTTGTATTTCATTTTATTACCAAACTAGTTCATCCAAAACTATTAACAGCTTAGGTTCATCTTCATTACTAATTAAATCCCCTCTTATCTTAATCCAGTCACAATCATTTATTTAGCTCGACACATTCCATTTAAATTTCCATTTACAATCCATTCATTTACATTTCATTCCATATCTGTTTATTCCAAACTATTTTATTTAGCTCGAAGACAATCCAAGCTATTTCATTCAGTAACCATTTCTCAACTTATTTAAACCACATTTCATTTCATACTTGTTTATTTCATCATTTATTTATTCAATATAATTAGTTTATCCATATTCAATTCATTTTAAATGTTTATTTCCTTAAATATTATTTACAACCCACCAAATTTTATTCCGATCCAAATTTATTTTTTTACTTGGTTTAAATTCCATCCAATATCTTTAAACTTGGTTTTTAAGTTGAATTCAATTCAACTTTCCTTCATTCATTTAGCTTAAGTCCATTAACCTCAATTTATTCAAATTTTGCACTTAAACTCATTTCCATTTTACAAGTAAATTTTCTCTTTTCAATTTAACTTGATTTTATTCTAATCCAATCCCATTTTAAATCTGCAAATTTCATTAGATTGGTTATTATAAAATTTAACTTTCCAGATTCAACTCATTCCATTTATTACCTGGCTGTTTTCCAGGTTATCTTCACTTATTTGGATTTTATTTGCACATTCAAACCATTGCTATTTTAATCCATTTACTTTTTTTTTGATACATTCCCAATTATATTTAATTTGTTAACACTTCAAGTTAAATTTTAAATTTATATCTCAAGTTTTGAATCCACTATTCATTTTCAAATTACCATTCACTTTTAAATTACCATCCAATTTTATTAACTTACATTGCAATTCCATTCACAAATCAATTAATTAATTTCAAGGCCATGTTTAATTATATTTATTTTCTTCATCGACAATGTAAGTCAAATTTAATTATAATTTGAGTTTTTATTTTCAAACCTCATCATAAACTCACGATTCAATTTCATTAACTAATTTATTAACAATTTAGTTCTCTCCTTTCCACAGCATAATACTTGATTTTATTTCCAAATATCACTTCATTTGATCTTCTTAAGTTCAATGTTTTATAATTCAAGTTTGGATTTCCTTTTCATTTTTCAATTCATCAAAATATTAAGTTTGGGCTTTGTGTTCCATTTTCAATTTAATAAGTCACAACTTATCGTTTTATACAATTCTATTTCATCATAAACTTGAATATATTCATCATTTATTTTTAACTCAAGCCTATTATATTCCATGCATTTTTAATTCTTTTATATGCTATTCTGATTTATTTAACTCAATCTAACTCTTGCCCAATTTATTTCTTATCCAACTTATTTTCCAGTTATCCAGGCAAGAATTTAATTCCATTCATTAATTAAATTGAATTCTTATTCCAATTCAATTTTACTTTAACTCGGATTTATTTAACTCAATTCGATTTCAACTTAATTCGAATACAACTGGATATTATTTTAGCTTATTCAATTAATTTCAATCCAGTCAAATTTTTATTTCCAAATCCAAGTTAATTTCATTTTAAACTTTTCTTTTAAATTTAAATTCCAACATTCAAAGCTTATTTATCCTTCCTGATTTAAAAGAACATCCTAACTTATAAGCTTATAACCCATCTTATCAGGATTTTTAAAATACCAGCTTTTGGTTTCAAAACATTTTGAAATCTCCAACATCTCAAATCACACTTCTCAAAATTTAAACCAACCCTGGTTTTATTCCCAGCAAATTTCCTTAGAAATTTTCAAAAACAACTAGCTTTTCTGAACAAAGCAGTTTTTGGCAGCAATCCGTCACTTAGAAATTCGAAAATGAATACTGATGATGCGGCCGTCATCATCAGAATTATTTTCCAATAATCTAAGTGATTTCAATGCTATATCACCTTCAAAATCCCTTTAAAACAATTTTCTTTCAGAAATATCCCAAAAACAACAATGCTACAATTTATCTTCAAAATACTTCCAAAATCTCCGGGGTTTTTTTTTTAAATTTTCCAATCCTGCTTGAATAAATCTTTACTAAAATTCATTTGCACAGCTTATGCTCATACAAATTCTCATGTGATTATATTTCAATCTATAATTTACATCCATAATTCATATTTATAAATTTTATTTATAATTAATTTATTCCCTTAAACTTGGGTTATATTTACAATTTCTAGTTAAATTTTCACTTAACAATGATAATACTTAAATATTATTCATCCTAACAACCATATATTAGCTAAAATAGTTTACAAAACTTTTATTTATATCAAAATACATTTTGGGTAAAATTATTTCATTCATCCACATTTAAAACAATACCGTGTCGATTGTTCTATTCAAGTGTTTAGAAACCCTTTCGATACAGTTGTCCAGACTGTGCCGACGAAGGTTCATATGCCACTCAATAAACCGATCAACACAATATTAAAATAATTTATATTCACTAACAAATACGCGCTCATATTTATTAATACGCTCAAACTCATTCTAGAGTACCATAGACTCTATTTTATGAGTAATTCCCACCAGAGCCAAGGTTATCACCAACCTAAGCTCTGATACCAAATGTAACGACCCGCAAATCCGTACCCCTTGAGTCAACACTAGTCTACAACAATCAACTCAAGTTGCACAGAAATACGAACCATTTGGGTTTAAGAAGAAGAGGTAGAAGAAGAGAAAACAAAATCAACATCAGAATCTAACCATCGCAGCGGAATAAAATATAATAGGTAGTAAATAATCTTTACTCAAAATCAAATATAACTGTTTACACATATTACATCATCAGAGTACATCAGTCACAGCTCACAACAATAACATACAATGGATACACAACAACTCAACAGCGGAAAATATATAACAAGTACGACTATACGTATCGTCATCCAGCTCATCTCCTGAGCTCCACAGCATCATATCATGTATCCTATAATACTCGGTCTGACCCGAGCATTATAGTTAAATAACACCCGAGTCAGTCTGGAATACCAGCGTGAGAAAATCACACTCAATTGATTATTAAAGTTTCAAAAATCCTTTGAAAACAAAAGCATCTCGTAAGACCACGCCACAAATAAACATGTCGGGTTTTTACCTTACGATAGCTAAAACAATTTTTATAGAAATCCTCTGATATTATAATAGTGTCTATAGAAAGTAAATAGAATCTAGTTGAAATGCTTGCATCTCACGTTTCAGCAATAGTTGGGCACAATCAAAACCGTACGGGCGCGTAGGGAAAATAGATTCCAACTAATGGCTAGGCACTGGGGTACCACCTGTCACAGTACCTGGTCTAGATCAGCGTACCGAGGAGCCACCATAACTCCCCTACAACACAAGACCGGAACCATCCATTACTGGACAGTCCCGAGCAAGATCACCCCGCGGTTGGGATCAGTAACCACCCACTAAGCCGAAATAAAGGGACATCTAGACAGGGATGACCTCACCCTCCAGTGGGGGCTACCCACGAAGCCTTGCTGCATATCCCCTGATTTTCAGCCATTCCCATTTGATGAGGCTTGAGGCCAAGCGTTACCATTATAGAACATATTCCTTAGAATGTCCATCGTCCTCCTGACGATGTTTCGCAAGCATTCATCCATACAAGTCCATCCCGGGTTCGAACGGAACCGAAGGCACTATTCCTACTACATCCATTTTGGAAATATCCTCAGGATTAGTAGCGATTAGCCCTTGCACTTCACTGCTCCATCTTCGAATCCAAAATCGTTTTCACGAAACGTACAAACCGGATCGAAGTGGTTTTCGAGAAATTAATCTCGATCCCGGTCTCTTCGAAACGATCAACACATTGTCCAATATTGATAGTCGGTTATTTAACTATCAACTAGTATTCACACACAATCATCAAACAATTTCCCAAATTATTTATTACCTTCCAAATATCTTCACAAGATATATTTCTATTTTCAATCTTTTGAAAACTGTTTTCAAATCATTCTTTCCTTCCAGTATAAACCTTCGCAATATTTTCTATTTCCTCTGAAATTACCAAGCACAAAACTGAATTTTAAAAATAAATTAAAACACTTTACTTTGAAATATATACCTTCAAAACATTTAAATTAAAATTATTTCAATAATTTGTTAAAAACACATATTGAATGAATATTTGAAAATAAGGTTACTTAATAAATATAAAACTAGATTTATATTTTTTTTTAAAAACATAATATTAAGATATTCTTTGAATAATTACTACTATAATAGATAAAGAGAAAATACTTACTTAAGAACTTAAATATTAGAAATAAGAAATTTTCCAACACTTGCTTCTAAACAACTTTTAAATCTTTATCTTATATTTAGAAATTTACTTTGAAAACGTACCTGGTTATCCAGGGAGAATGTCAACTTCAATCACTTGAATCAATTCCCAAATTGATTTCCCATTTATTTCCTTTTTATTCAGAATCTATTAATTCAGATTCCATTTCTTGATTATAATTTAAGAATACTTTAACTAAAAATTCCAATTTTTTTTAGATTTCTCAATTACTTCTTTATTCTTTTAAATAAATTTAAACCTTGAATTTTAAAATAATTCTTTATTTCTTTAATTGATATAACTTAAGTTTACAATTTATCAATTTCATTTTGTTAAAAATTACACTTCTCTTCATACTCGAAGTTATTTATTATTATTTTCATATTACTTCTATTTCTTTTCAATTCATTTTTAATTTATTCAAACTTTCTATAATTATTTCGCTTACAAATTTACTTCCTTTCAATTTCCTTCAACAATCCAGTTCACATATTTTGGTAATTCATGATACCCGAATATCCAATCAAACCATACATTCAATATTCCAATATAACTCATCATAGGATATCAAATAATCAAAATAGAGAATATTAAATAATTTAAATAAATGTGAGGGGTCCAGTTGGATCCCTCCAACCTGTTTCCCAGCATCCACAGATGTTAGCACAACATAATATCCATTCCAAAATATACCATACTAAAGCACATCAATCAATTCAACCATTCAAGCAATTATTTAAATTTAATCATTTAAATTTAAATTATACTGAGTAAGATTAACTCACCTTTGCTTTAAACTTGGAGTCTAATTCCATTCACTTCCATTTTAGCTTATTTCTCGATTTTTAGACCTTGAAGAAATATTTATGTAATTTATTAATATTTGAGTAATTGAACAATTAATTTTCATTTAATTAACAAATCATTTAATTATACAATTTTCCCTTAAACCATTTGGTAACTGAAATATTTAAATATGTTTAATAAACAGGTTAATCACTAAATCTACTGAAAAAAATAAATAAACTAGTAATTTTAAAATAGGTATGTGTATATTAATTTATTTTCCTGAAACTACATATACTTTTGAAACTTGAATTATATATATAGATCAAAACTAATTTCCTATAATTCCTTCAATCATTTAAAATTCATATCCAAAACTAGCTCTGCAATTAAAAATCTAGAGGGTAAAATTTTTTTACTGTAAAAACATAGTTTATATGTATATACATAACCATATAGATTAAATAAAATAAAATAAAAAATATATACCTCACTGCACGTTCTCCCCTCCACCAAAATCGAACCTACCCTAACAAAATGCTACCGCATCGACCACTTGGGCGACGAACGAGGCTCGTCCTCTCACTGTCGAATTCGCGACGCTGTCGCCTCTGCGCCACCCAATCCTCGCGACTTCGAGCAAACTCTACATCCAACTGAAACCCCAGCCTCGCGATGCCATAACTCGAATACGCGAGTCCCCCACTCCCCGTTCTTTTGATAGCGCACTCGCGTATAACACGATTCAAGGCAGAATCGAACACGAATTGGAGACGGGTTTGAAATTGTAGAGGAAACGAATGATTGAGGCCAGCGGCCATATTTTTATTTTATTCTTTTTTTTTTGAATCAAATGGATTTCGATTTTGGAAACCGAAGGAAAGCATTGGCCCTATTTATTTTTCTTCTGAAAAACGAAGGCTCGAGTAAAAGGAAACGAGGGGAACGAAAGAACATGATTTGAACGTGAAGAGATGGGTGGCGTACACGAGAAGCTTGATTTATTAAATTAAATTTCATTGGATTATTATCACTTAAAGGTCCAACGCATTTATAAATCGTACACTCACACACTAACTCCAGTCAATATGAAATTTGAAATCCGATAACAATTCAATATTACGGACTCAATGGAACTGGTTTCGTCGAATTCCGAGACTGTCCCTCGGAAGGCTATTTTTAAATTCAATTTAAACGATATAATTTCAAAACTCAACAAAACACTTCCAAATTTAATTTCAACACCTTTACTATCTTCAGTATTATCAATATAAATTTTACAAGCCTTCAAATTATTTTTAACAGGCTTAAAATTGAAGATTCAACATTTTATTCAATTTCAAAATTATATAATTAAATATTTTAATTATCAAATAAATTGTGATATTCGCAATTCAAGTTAAAATTACTCTATTGAATATTCAAAATCTATTAAATATTTCGATTTTAAATACTTGAAAATTCCGGGTCGTCACACCTCCATCGATCGAAATTCCTTCCGGTCACGAGATTCGATCCCTTGCATTCGATTTGGGTTCGAACACTTCCTTCTTCTTCTTCTTCTTTTTCTTCGATTCCTTGTGATTTTGAATCTGAGGGCTGCGGCCATTTTAATATTTTTATTTTTTTTCTTAAATCGAATTTGATTTTTTTTTTTTGCTTTCGAATAAAGAGAGGGGAATGGGATAAGATATAGGTTGGGGAAGCTTCTTGGGAACGATTGTGGGAACATATCTTTGCTAACTTATTTTAATTAATTATATTATAAATTTCAAAACGTCCCGTTATTCACTAATTAAAATTGTGAACTCCTCTTAAGGAATGCCGCAAGGCGATTATAAGGTTTTACCCGCGTTCCGAGCACAATGGAACTTGCTTCGGAAGCGAATTCAATCATATGCGCGAGTTACAGAAGAAAGCGATCAATTTTAAATTAAATCGATTAAAATAGCTCTAAGCGTTTTGAACTGCCAGGGTCACACAACAACTCCGATTGCTACGAAAATTGAAATCCGATAATAACTAACTATTACGGATCCAATGGAACTGCTTTCGTCAAATTCCGAGACTATGCCTTGGAAGGCTATTTTTAAATATCGATTTAAACGATATATTATTAAAATTGAACAAATCACCTTTAAATTAAATTTCTGTTATTCTGTTACCTTTTAGTATCATCGTTAAAAAATTATAAGCTTTCAATTTATTTTAAACATGCTTAAAAATTTCAGGTTCAACAATTTACCCAATTTCAATTCAGAAATTTTAAATACATACCTTTTTGTCGGGCAATTCAAATTTTTCTTCTGATATCAAATCCAATTTCCTTTTCCCTTAATCCCTGCATATCTTACTTAACAATAATATCCAATCGTAACATTTCCAATCATTTTATACATTTCCTCACATATGTTCCATACCTACTTCGATTCAAATTATCCTTTTCATTTCATATGAATTCCATTTATCTTCACTTCTGAGTATTAAATTTTATCTTTCATTTATAACTAATTCATATTATTATTTTAAATTAGTTTCATTCACTAATTTATTTTGGTTTCAAATTTGAAATCGTTTAATTGCTTAACAAAAAATTTTCTCACAAATTTTCAAAAATTTTCTAACTCCCAAAATTTTCGAATTTTTTTTAGCAGAGTCTCCTTTGTACGGAGGAGCTTTTGCAATTTGACAAGAGATATAAATATATATACATCAACCCATATGGTCGAAAAAAGCAAAAACAGTTCATATTTCCTATTTTTATTGCGTAGGCGTACCTTATTTAGCATTTTAAGCAAGCAGCTTATTAATTTAAGCAATTAGCGCAATCCAAACCAGCAAAACGACCTTCAGGTACCTGTACTTACTCAATTTAAATATGTAAGTGCCATATATAGAGAATTTACTAGCATTCCACTTACTTTCAATAGCTAAACATATACATTTCATAAACAACAAGCACCAAACGTTTTCCATAAGTGATTTATATAATTTTTAAAGCTAATACAATTGTTTTAAACCAATTCATAAGCCATTTTATTCAATTTTAATGGTTTGCAACTCAATTTCTTACATTCCATAGATTTTTAATCCAAACAAGCTCATTTTCACTTCAACTAATTCGAAAACCAATTTATTTAATCTCTATCAACTCACAGGAATTTAATTACTTTTGTTTACGCCAAACGACAATTATTGTTATGTAATTTCGACGATATTTGCTTAATAAAGTATCTATTTTAGTTTATAACTACTTCAAATTAATTTCAACTCATAACTTGAGCTCACATCATTTGCAAATAAATTTTCTTTTCACCTTAACTTGATTTTATTTCATTCAGATCTCATTTCAATCTACAAATTCATTTGATTAGTCATTATAAATTAAATTCCCAAATTTAATTCATTCACGACTCATTTAACTAATTACAAGGCCATTTTCAATTTATTTTACAATATGGGTTTTGTTTGCAATTCAACCATTTCTATTATAATTCACCTTCATTTCATTAAACAACACTTCCATTGTATCTAATTTACTTGCAAATTTCGTTAAATATTATTCAAATCACACATGAATTTTATTCATTATTTAAAACCATCACTATTTGATCCAATTCTTTTTTTTATTTCTATTTTTATAGCATCTCCACTTACTCAATTCATTATCAAATCCAAGTCGAATTCTATTTACAATGCGAAGTCATTTTCAAACTCCATTATTAATTTACAATCCATCTATTTACCCAAGTTAAATTTTATTAATATATTTTATCAAATAATTTATTTAACCAATTAGCTCTCTTCCAATTTCTAAATCAATATTCGATTTTAATTACAAAATCACTTCATTAAAATTCCAGTTTGGATTTCCTTTTATTTTTCCAAAATTCCAACACTTTTATTTAAAGAAATGCTTTTAAATTCACATCATACTAATAAAATAGCTCTTTATAAAATATTTTTTTATAACTCGATGTCTCGACGAGTCCATCCTTGTTCTCATAGAAATTCGGTCATACGTTGATCAAGCGTAAGACTGAAAATCTACAAGTGCTTGGCATACCTGTTTCAACATCCAGTGAAAATACCTTTGAAAATAATTTTATTGAAAATATTGAAAGCATTTTGAAATATAGGAAATATCTTTGGCGAGAATGCTCTGGAAATCATCACTCCCATCCATGGTCGCAGTTACATCCAGGGTTACGTTGCCATCGCAGCAAAAGTCCATGTAACTGCAGGCTCTCCGCGGCCTCTCGATTATGCCATGGAACCCACAACAGATCACAGTTACATTCCAGGGTTATGTTGCCATCACAACAAAAGTCCATGTAACTGCAGGCTCTCTATGGCCTCTGATTTTAACTGTCGAAATGAACTTCTCCACTCCTACATAGGTCGCAGTCTACCGATATAAAATCAAACGCAGATTGTTGGCTCTCAGCGGCACACACGACTTTCGCTATGTGATACCATAGGTCGCAGTCTACCGATATAAAATCAAACGCAGACTGTTGGCTCTCAGCGACACACACGACTTTCCCTATGGTATACACTACTCATAATCCCCAGGAACTAGTTTTGTCCGGACTCCTCACAGGATCAACTTTAGAACCCCCTTGGGGCTCAAGGTAGCACCACCCGGTGGCACTCCTGAGAAGTTCATTTCAAGGAAGCGCCTTTCTCCCCAGAGCCATCATCAAAACACTTTATACTATACACATATAGTATCTTTCAAATCATACACCTAGTATGATCTCATACAAAGCTTCTTTACACAAAATCGATTATCCCAAAATCGATAGTTCTCAAACTAGGCTTTCCAAATTTTAATATTGATTTTACCCAAAAATCAAAAGTCTTTCCAAATCCAAAGATTCCTAAAATCCTTTTTCAAGATCCTCATAAGATCCTTTATATATATATATTCAGATATATATAATCTTTAAAAACTTTGGATCTTTCAAACTTGTATAAAACTCCTTTTATACTTCAAACACCTTCAAAAATCCTTTTTCTTCCGGCAATAGATTTAACAAATGGAGTTTCATCTTACATATAACAAAGATATATAACTTTGTTTATTCAAAATCAAATATTCAAATTTTATTACTCCTTCCAATATCACTTTCGCTCAAACCCGTACGATATACACATATCATCCGTATGCTATACCCATCTGATCGCTCACTCGATCGCACAATTTCACTTCCGAACTAGTATCGTCCACTCGACTTCCTAGTGCGGACACAAATCTGGTTTCTTGATTAGAAACCGTCATTCTCCTTGCATAGCCATAACTATGATAGAGAATATCCAGAACCAATCAACAATCCATATCCAGGTTCGCCGTCGAAAATCCATTGAAAAATCCCACTCGGATCAATAAACTATCTCGAAATTCTGTGTTCGAATCTGGATCAAATCACTATGCGAATAGAATAATATACGTACATCCTACGTATTTATTTCCATAGATTATCAGCCAAATCAATTTCCTTTCTATTCACATTTCCTTAAATTCCCCTTCACTTATTTACAATTGCCTTAATTCTCATTGAATTATCACTTCAATTCTTATCTCAGTTGGGTATCTAAATTAATAACAGTTGAACTCCGACCAGTTTATATTTAGAAAATAGCTTGAAAATTTTAAAAGTAGATAAGTAGTTGAAAAATAATTATTAGTTTGCCAAAATAGCTATAAAATAGTTAACTAATTGTAGAATAGTTGAAAATAGTTAAATAGTTTCAATTTTTTTTAAATAATTGCCAAATAGTTGTAAAATAGAAATTAGTTTGTGAAAAAATTGAAAAATAGTAATTATTTTAGAAAACAGTTGAAAAATGATTAAATAGCTCCAAAAATAATTGTAAAACAAGTATAAGATAATTTAGCTTTAAGAAAGAAAGGTTATATATATTTAATAGCTTAGAAAAAAAAAGTTTATATTAAAACAATTTATATTGAAAATAGTCAAGAGTCAACTATTCACTTCCCCAACAATTCAACTTAAATTTCCACTTCCATTTAATTGACCCAATTCTAACTTGAATAACTTCAATTTCTATTGAAATTTATTTAAACCCAATTCAAGTTGAATCACCCTTGATACCCTTCCCAATTTAAATCAAATTCCATTTGATTTTAATCCTGTTTAACTTTAACTATAATTTCATATCATTCCAATCGATTTGAATTTAACCCATTTCAAATTTGAATTATTTCAACATAATCCAATTCAATTTCCCATTTAAATTCTTAAACTTATACATTTTCAATCACCAATTCAATTAATTCAAACCAAATTTTGAACTAATTAAATTTCAATCTTGAATTTAAACTACCTCGAATTATATAAATTCGAGTTAAATTCTCAAAGGTTGGTTTAACTTTTTAAACCAAATTAACTTTTATTCAAAGTTTATAATCAATTTAATTTCAGAGTCCAATTCTCAAAATTCCATTTTAAATTATCTTTACTTATGTATTTCAAGGTTCAACTAAGAATTCAACACGATTTTATTTTAAAATTTTAATTTATTACTTAATTTTTCTTCCAGTTTGAAGCCATTTCTTAAACAATTTTAATTTACAAACTTACTTATTCAAATTTCCAGTTTAAAGTGATTCCATATCCTTAATTCCAAATTAAAGTTAGATTTCCCCTTTTATCTCAATAATGGATATATCGCCACACTTCATTTCTCATTCATTTAAACAAATCCAATTCGTAATTTAAGGATTTTTAATAACAATAGGATGATATTATCCAATTTATTTTAAAACGTCCATCCATTACCAATTTCCAGATCTCAAACCCATTTTGAGATCACACAATCTACCAATTCAAATTAACCATTTAACTTTCCAAGTTAAATTCCAATTTCATCTTAAAATCTCCAATTCAAGTTGTTCATTCAAACTTATTTAACTTCTCCCATGTTAAATTCAATTTACTTAATCCAAACAACCTCATTCAATCCTTAAACTTCAAATAATAATCTTCCCACTTAAAAACTTATCACTTGGGTATCACATCCCATTCCAAATTTCAAACTCAACATTTAGAGTTTATTTAAACTATTTTTGATTTATGTATATTCCTTATTCAACAAATTATTTCCTTTACACACGAGGTCATCCTTAAATTTTTAAACCACTTTTGGTTTTTAATTCAAATCAAATTTTCAAACAACCCATTGTTTGCAACAAGTCCCAGTTATCCAAATAATACTTATTTATTATTTTTCATTACTCTGAAACAAATTTTCAAATTCTAGGAACAGATTTAGAATTTCATTTTCAAGTCATTTAAATTTTAATTTGGTTGTATTTCCGTTTTTACTTAATTTAATTCCAATTCAAGTCTTCAATTTGGTCACATTATATTACTTCTTAATTTTAATTTCAATAATTTAACAACCAATCACTTTAATATTTATTAGAATGAAATATTTCTTTATATATCAAAATATACTTTTATATAAAAACATTTAAATCCTTTATATAAGAAAATAACAAGTACGCGCTCATATATATACACTCAACCCATTCTAGAGTACTTCAGACTCTATTTAATGAGTAATCTCCACCAGAGCCAAGGTTCTCGCTTAACCTTTCAGCTCTGATACCAAATGTAACGACCCGAAATTTTCGAAGCCAAAAATTCCATATAGTTATGAAAAGAAGAAGAGATAGAAGAAAAAGAAGAACAGAAACATCAACAACTCACATTCGCAGCGGATAAAATATAATAATAAATAATAACAGTCTACAAAAATATTATATCTGTCGATTACATTTAAATACATCAGAGTTACACATATATTCAACACTGGACATATACAAATCATCATGCCTCAGATTTACAATATTATACTACAGCGGAAATACTTCACACGTTCCTGCCATCCAGCTCGCCTCCTGAGCTCCAGAACGTATCTACCTAAAAATTTGTAATGCTCGGTCTGACCCGGGCATTACACCAAAGTAACACCCGGGTCAGGCTGGAAACCAGCGTGAGTAAACCCAATTATCATGGAATATCCAAGCAAATAACTAATATAAAACCCGGGCTAACTTGAATCAATTTTACAAGTTCACAATATGTTATGGTCACAACTTATTTCACACGTAAGTTTCTAAGGACCAAAATTTAGACCTCATAGTCCGATTCACTTAAAACATTTCACTCCAACTTGTTAATCTCACATATCAATTTATAAGAATTTGAAGTGGTTTCGGGTATTTTCCAATACCCGATCTCGGCCTCTTCGGGTCTCATGTCATCCTATCCCAAGTTATCCAAATGAAATACACAACATTTCATATCAGAGATACCAACTCATTCAAAGCATCCAATACCATTCAGTCACCCCTAAGCAAAGCTTAATCACATACAAATCAATTCAATTGATGCTAATTGAATTTCAAACCTCAATCACTTAGATTCCTTCATTCAGTATTACTTGATTCCAAATCAATTAATTAGTCAACCCATCTTTATTCATCTTAATTAACCACCCTGTATTAATTATCTTTCAATTACATTTCAAGTAATTATCTTTAATTAGTTTCGTGATATTAATTATCCTTAACCAAAGTCAATAAGCAATCTTAATTACTTACATTAATTCTTAATTTCTTAATTTCTTATATTAATTAATTCTTCATAAGTCACTTATTATGGATTAATCAATTTAAATTTCTCTATCTTTAATTATATCATAAATTATAAATTAATGATTTCCGTTAGTATTTTAATTAATTCTTTTCATCTAAATTAATTACATTAATTAAACCACGGTATTAATCATACTTGATTTATCTCCAACTAAAATTATCTACCCTTTTATTTACTTCATTGAATCAATTTATTCTCTTTAATAAATTATTTTAATTTATCTCTTGATTAATCACACAAGTAATTTTATTCGTTGCATCAAGTAATTACCTATTTAATAAATCTCCAATCATTAAACCCTTATTGATTTTTTAACTGAACCATTTTCTTATTTATGGTTTAAGTTTAAAACCATTTAAAACCCAAATGCTTCAAGTTCAAACAATAAACAATTCGAGAACCAAGCAAAACCAAAGTCACAGATCATCAGTACACATTCAATCAATTTAATCATTCAACCTATTATTTAAACTTAACGATTTAAATCTAAAAAAAATCAACCAGAGTGAGATTTACTCACCTTTGATTTCCATTTGCAAATCCGATCCGATCTCGGCTTGGCTTCACAGTTTCGACCTTGTATAAACATCATGCATATGGCTTATTAATATTTGAATTGATCGAATAATTAATCACTTATTTAACTTAAATAACACTTTGGTTTTAAACTAATAATTTAGTTTTAAACAACTTTCCTTTTAAAAATAGGTATGTGTATATATGTATTTAGTTTTAAATCTTTTATTTAACTAAAATAATTAAATAAATTTATTAAATAAATTAATCAACCCAAATACATATTTTTAAAATAAACTAGTAAGTTAAAAATGTTTATACGTATATTTATTTTCTTTTGAAACTATATATATAATCTATACAGATTTTAAAAATCTACTTTACATATGCTTTCAAACATGTTAAAATTCCTATTTACCAAACTTTACCTATATTAATTTCTGTATATACTTTTAAACTGAAATAGGTATGTGTATATACATATTAACACTTGTATTCTATTTTTCCTTAACTGTATATACATATACAAATGTACAAAATATACTTATATTTATATTTTCTTTTCCATAAATAACCCACAAGATTTTTCCTTTACTGTAAAATTTCTAATACATATATTTATAAAATAAAGCAAATCTAAGTTCAAAATTCTTATATGCATGTATACAAATGTCATTCTCTATTCCTAATTATATATATATATATATATATATATATATTAGACTTAACTCAAAAATAATATGTATACCTCACTGCAACCTGTGATTCAAGCCA
Source organism: Allium cepa (assembly GCA_030765085.1). Taxonomy (NCBI): domain Eukaryota; kingdom Viridiplantae; phylum Streptophyta; class Magnoliopsida; order Asparagales; family Amaryllidaceae; genus Allium; species Allium cepa. The sequence continues at coordinate 1,012,549,226 of CM060928.1, forward strand.
TCGCCATTAAGACTTTGACAACGCACGCCTCAAACAACGTCAAGCTCATGAATCTCCCATCATCACAGCTCCAATCGGCCTTCACCTTCCCATGTAAGCGACCTCTAACAACCCTAAATCGACGTGTCCTTGGCCAAGACTACGCGTACACACGCGTTGACCTCACTTGCTCACGCCATCGCGACTGACTCGCGATGGATCTCCAGTGCATCGCCGACGAACTCCCCTCTATCAATCGAAATTCCTTCCGGTCACGAGATTCGATCCCTTGCATTCGATTTGGGTTCGAATGCTTCCTTCTTCTTTTTTTTTGATTCCTCGTGATTTTGAATCTGAGGGCTGCGGCCATTTTAATTTTTTTCTTAAATCGAGTTCGATTTTTTTTTGCTTCCGAATAAAGAGAGGGGAACGAGATAAGATATAGGTTGGGGAAGCTTCTTGAGAACGATTGTGGGAAAATATCTTTGCTAATTTATTTTAATTAATTATATTATAAAACTTCAAAACGTCCCGTTAATCACCAATTAAAATTGTGAACTCCTCTTAAGGAATGCCGCTTGGCGATTATAAGGTTTGATAGAATTAAATGAACAACTTGACCAATTAGTTAAAACCTATCAAAGTAGGATCCCTAAGTGTGATAAGTGTCCAACATTTGATGAAGAAATTAAAAAATTAGAAATTAAAATGACATCGCTTGAAATGAAATTCTGATTTTAAAAGAGAATGAAAGTACCAAAAGAGAGAATTCTATTAAAAAGTGCACTCAATTGTTGAATGAAAATGAATCTCTCAAAACACAAGTCCAACATTTGTCAACGACTTTAGATAAATTTTCCAAAAGTGAACAATCATTGAATATGCTATTAGGAAAGCAAGCTGTTAATACGATTAGATAAGGACTTGGATATAATAAATCGAAAATTGTTGAATGCAATATTAATCAAGTTAATTCTATGTGCACAATTTGTAGAAATATGGACACAATCACAATAATTGTTGGTATAGACCCAAACATGTGAAAACTATGCCGATTTGCGTTCCAAAAGGCACAAATATAAAATCTCTCAAAGTAAAACAAATTTGGGTGCCGAAAGGAACAATTATAAATAGTTTTGGGTCTCCACAAAATTATTTTTCTAAATATTCCGCCACTAACAACCGTGGACCTATTAAAACAAATAGGTCACATAAATTTTTTCCCGTGTAGGTGTGGTGGCAGGCTAAGGAACAACAACAATGTTCTCTGGATTTTTGGTTGTTCCGAGAACACAACGAGCAACAAAGCAAAGTTCCTTAGCCTAGTATAAAGGTGACAGAATCACAATGGGCAACCACGAAAAATATCGTAAAGGTAAAACAGGTAAAGGAATATTTATTTAAATGATATGTTAAATGTGATAATCTGCACCATATTCTAAATTAAATCAGCCAATAATGAAGATGATGAAATAATGATGATTTTGATTCTGGCTTATTCAAAGGTGTTGGCCAATTATATTCTTATGCCAAAAAACATTATAATAATCTCTAGATTCTTTGAATTACTTCATATATGTCATTTTGGATTAAAAATAGTGTTTTGATGGATAATAGTACATTTGGTTATAATTCGGCTAACCCTATATTCATGGTTTTTGATTATTAACACGGCTTTATTTCAAATTCAAGAGAATGTCATTTAAATTGCTATTAAAATTGAGTTTGAAATTTTTGGTGCACACTTCATGGTTTGGTCAATCAAATTCAATTAATGATGATTTTGAGTGAAAAAGAAATTCAGATGCAGATTACACTGGTAATCTAGTTGATAGAAAAATTACTAGTTGAACATGATTTTTGATACATTTAGTAACTGCATCGTTTTTCAAAGAAAATATCTGCATATTTTTCATTTCAAATAATTTTCAAATAGCTGAAAATTTTCTTATAAAACCCCCTCGAGAAAATCATTTTTGACCATATTTTCAGATTAGTCATTTCGAAAAATTAATTTCATAATTATTTTTGAATTTGATTTTAAATGATTATTTTAACTAATCTGACTCCCTGATGATTATCGAAAAGAAAAATAGTGATTGAAAAAGTGATGAGTGTTAATATTGATCATATATTTTGACTCGAGACGGTATAATTAGTAAATTTCTTTAGAAATTTAAACAAGAGTTATAAAAAATTTTGCTGGTAAAAAATTCCACGACCATCTCTATATCTATCATATTTCTAACGACCATCACTCATCGAAATTCTATATAGTTTGTCAATATGTGGTACTTTAAATAGGAATCGTTCATTTTTCATTTTTATATTTTTTTAAAAAAAATAAAAAAAATAAAAAAAAAATACCAAAGTATTCACTATCATTTAAAAGTCCTCACGGTTATGCATGGGTGAATTACTTGGAATTTGTTATGTGCTTCCATGCTCATTTAAAAGTCCTCACGGTTATGCATGTATGGAACGCATATCAAAAGTTGATTTTTAAATAAACAAGTTGATTCTAATCCCATTTAAAAGTCCTCACGGTTATGCGTGGTTAGAAGATACTTGAATTCATTCTTTTTTAAAATAAAATTGGAATACTACTAATCTCATTTAAAAGTCCTAACGGTTATGCATGGTTAGTAGATATTCAAATTCCTGATATAAATATACCACAAATAGACACAACTGTATGGTTTTATATGATGACATAATTCCCATCATTCTAAAAGTGGAATATGCGCCTAACAAAATATTTACGATTTTTGTTTGATTTTTTATTGAAATTTAATATTTATATTCAATTGAGTTTTATGTTGAATTAATATCGATCACTTTATCTCTATTTTCTCTAACACTATTATTCTTTTGCTGATAACAAAAGGGGGAGAGAAAAGTTAAGATTTTGTCAAATAAAATCAAGCAAAGGTCAAATAATTTTCTATTTGCATCTAGGCTCATTTGCATATTTTTATTAGTATGCATATATGTAGGGGGAGTATTGTGTAGAGAGGAAGCATTTAAATAGGGGGAGCAATTAGAGCATATCAATGATCAAATACATTTAATATATTCAAAATCTTAAATATATGTTTGTTATCATCAAAAAGGGGAGATTGTTGAATATGCGCTTATATGATTTTTGTTTGATGATAATAAACATATATACATTCATTTAAATGTATTTGTTATTATACTATTTTATTTTCACAGATTAAATAAATATTTGTTGAATAAAATAAATAACACGGAATTTGAATTCAAACGAATATTTTATTCAAACAAATATTTATTACAATTTTGAATAGTGCAAATTCAAGCTCTCACTATACACGATACAACTTTGATACAAATTCAATCACAATACAATTTCTGATTACATTACAATTCAATTTACATAAATTCCTCACTACATATCACTCACACTCGTAGTTTATCTTCAACTTCATTCCAGTTAGAATCCAGCATCTGAGCAATCTGCAAAAATATTCACTAACGTGGTAAAATTGAAAAAGAAATATTTTTGCAATATAAAATAAAATATGTTTTTGAAAATATTGTTTGCCTCGGTTATTTGGGTTGTTCGACATCATTTACATTTCAATTCATCACACACGAACAATGTGACATGCACAGTGCATCACTGTACATGTCACAAGGCCGTGCATACCGATATACACTTGAAAATGTTACAGAGACAGGTGAGCACAAGGTCAAACCCAAATAAAAAGACGGGTTCAACTCAGGTGCAACATAAATAAAATCTCGACTTCAGCACAAGGTCAAACCCGAGTTGTGAAACTGGATTCAACACAGGTGCACTCAAAAATGTGCAAGTTTGGAAAAACGGTCTCGACAACTAGAACAAGAAGGCACCAAACAATCAAACTGATACATGCAACTTGACCATCAAGATTCAGTGCACAAGACAACAAGTTCAGCTACTCAATGCAACATGGACTGCAACAAACAAATGAATGCAACAAGCATGAATCAAGTTCAGTGTGGCAATGTACCCATGTCCAGACTCAATGCAACATTCAATACAGTTTAATATGAAGTACAAAACAAGTGCATCATAAACCACAGTCTCAAGTTCAAATAACAAACAAGTGATACCATTAGAATGAACATCAGCAGACAACAAGATAGTGAAACAACTCGACTACAATAATTCAAGCATTGACTTCAGTGATGCAGTTAACAATTACTAAAAGCAACAGTGACAATGAAGTGAATGCAACTATAGGAACTCGACAGAGATAGGATGGTCAGTCACCATAATAATGAAAATGTCGAGCTCAATGCACCTAAGTGACACAGTGAACAAAGACCAACTCTAGAATGCATCAGAGTGCAAATGAAACATGTGCAGACAAATAAACAGAGGCAACAAAAGTCAGGGAACAGGGCAACATCAATGAATTTATAAACATCAACTACAAGACCAAGTGTACAAACTAAAGACTGCAAGAATTATGGAATTCGAAGTGATATAACAACAAATACCATAGTATCAAGTTCATGGCAGATGCAACAACAAATCAATAATGATGCAGTGAAGCATGTACAATGGAAAACAGCAAATACAAACTGCAACAACACAAATTCAAACTGCTGAATTCCAAGAAAGGAAATTACAACACCAAGTATACATGTGACAATGCTCAATGCACAGTGAAAACAAATGCATCAAGTAAAGGACACAGCAGTGAAAAATCAAGTGCATAAAGATTGCATCAAGATGAAATCATACATATATGCAGAGTCAAGGCAACATGAAGTATGCAAGCTCGACTAACAGGTTCAACCTCTTCATCAAGAAACAACCAGACAATTATACACAGTGAAGTAATATCAATTTCAATGAATTGAATGAACAAAACTCAACTGTATAAAAAGTGTTTCAGTAATGCACAAAGACAGAGCAACATCAATAGGCCGAAGTCAATGTCAGAATTCAACGCAAGAAAAGAATTGAAATAGTCAAAAATATAATAGGAAAGTAGCCGCCGTAAAGATCAAGGAAGGATCGAATGATCTCAAGTTAAAGCCGTAATAGTAAAGTAAAGGAAATATTCGAGTTGAATTCGTCAGTAAAATCCCAAACGTTCAAACAGTATCAAGTGGCAGAGAAAATATTTTGACGAATTCAAATAAGTAATATACGACGTAAATTTAGAAGGTCGAATCCTATAAATAGGAATCAACATCATTGGCAATATTGATCGATCGAGTTAAAGCATTAAAACCCCAATCGTCATCATCGGCAATTTAAAAAACATCAGAGTTCAAACAAGCATCAAACCAGAAAACAAAAGGAGAATAGTACATACCGAAATCACATACGAACTCGATTCAAATTGAAGAGCCGAGAGCTAATCAGAGAAACGAGCTAATCAGAGAAACAAGCAATCAAAAGCGGCGACTACAATTTGAAAGCCCTAATTTAAGAGCACGGGATCGAAGAGAACGAAGCCCTAATTTCACAAAGAGGAACGAACGAGAGAAAGTCGCCACTAACCAAAAATAAAGAAGATGGGCCGAATAATAAAACAAAAGGGGCCGGCTTATTTCTCTCTTATATTATATAAGGGCCTTTTATTTTTAAATTAGGGATACTTTAATTTTAAATTGTTTTTAATTTGTTTTTTCTTTTTTAAACCGTTTAATTTTCTAGTCGTGTGACTAGGGGACAAGCTACGTGGCATAGCTTGAGAATTCGCAACTCAGTGGCTGAGTTGTGGCAGGGTTTTGAGCGTAGAGTTAGATTTAGTCGATAGCGGGTGTCGTGAGTTTATGTGTGTAAGCGAGGGACTATCTAATTTCTAGTAGAAACCTTGGAGGCAACACGTAGGCAGGGTTTTGCTGAAGCTGGGTAAATTCTGTGTCGTTCTATTTCTGCATTTATTATTCTGCTATTATCTGTGCTGCTATTGTTCTGTGATCTGTGTTGAAATTATTTTATAAGCTTCCGCAATTAATTTTTATAATTTATACCATCACCCTATTCACCACCCTCCCCTCTAGGGTGAAATCGATCCTACAAGGTTTTACCCGCGTTCCGAGCACAATGGAACGTGCTTCGGAAGCGAATTCAATCATATGCGCGAGTTACAGAAGAAAGCGATAAATTTTAAATTAAATCAATTAAAATAGGTCTAAGCGTTTTGAACTGGCAGGGTCACACAACAACTCCGATTGCTACGAAAATTGAAATTCGATAATAACTAACTATTACGGATCCAATGAAACTGGTTTCATCAAATTCCGAGACTGTGCCTTGGAAGGCTATTTTTAAATATCGATTTAAACGATATATTATTAAAATTGAACAAATCACCTTTAAATTAAATTTCTATTATTCTGTTACCTTCAGTATCATCGTTAAAAAATTTATAAGCCTTCAAATTATTTTAAACAGACTTAAAAATTTCAGGTTCAACAATTTACCCAATTTCAATTATTAAATTCAATATTTAAACTATATAATTCAATGATTTAATTTTCAAGTAAATATTGATATATGGAATTCAAGTTAAAATTAACTTTTAAATATTTTTAAAAATCAATTAACTATTCAAATTTAAATTATTAAAATTTCAGGGTCGTCACATTTGTACAACTGTTATTTTATTTGATATTATATTTTGATCCGCTGCGAATGTGAGATTCTGTGTTTCATTTATTTTTCTTCTTCTATCTCTTTTCTTCTTTTCCTAACTATCTGGATTTTTCGGGATAGAAAATTTCTGGTCGTCACACCCGGATAGTGATGTTCCACTTCCAACACAAGGCCAATGGGCGCACAACCCTCCATTGGGCTATACGACCTGCAAGAAATATATATTCTCTGGTGGCATTATATTGCCTTTCAGTCCATTCCTCCGCACTTTCTTTCAGGAGCTCGGGCTTGCTCCTACTCAAGTCTATCCTAACAGACATGCTTTGCTAAGTTCTTTGTATATTCTATTCATGAATCAATTTCAGAGAGTTCCAACCTTTAGAGAGCTAACACATGTCCCCTTCTTCAAGCAACAAAGAGAGTCTCCTTATATGATCATCGAAGCATGGTGCTGGTGCAAGTCATCCAAGAACTCTATAAAAAATATTTTTATTTCACGTACGGCTTCAACAAGCTTTGGCTTCCCTGAAGTAAGATCCTTTCTTATTTGTTCTTCTCCATGTTTGGACTTTCACTGTCTAAGTATTTAACCAGTTATCTCCTTTCTTCATAGATATATCTACTCGAGACGAGAGCATAGAACATTCCAAAACCCTCCAAATCCTCAACAGTATCCATGTTCGATATTGCTCTACCACCTCTCTTCCGATGAATGATAATCTTTGTCAATGCAACCTTCCATGTCTTGATTGCTTTGTCTTTCCTACCGAGACTCCGCCAAGTAGATCCAGGATGCCAACTAGGTTTCTTCCCCCATTTGTAGTTCCAGCTAGTTCCAGCGATGACATCAATGGGGAATTGAAAGGCCATCTAGCATTGCTAAAATTGATGAGTTTACGATTAGATCATCAAAAATATGTGTTGTTGGAAAGTATAAGTAGAAGGGAAAGTTGAAATGGAAATGATCCATGATGAGGTAGGAAGAAGGGAAGAAGAAAGAAAAGGGAGAGAAGAAGAATAAGTAGATGAAGAAAATAGTGACGCCAAATACTCCAATCAAGGAGGAGACGAGTCGTATGGAGAGACATCTCGTAAATGCATTGAACTTCCTGCCTTGCCATGCCCAAAATGAATAATTATCAAGACTTATTAATAAAATGCAAAGCAAAGCATGGCTCCAATAGCCGAGGTGAACCCTTCGACTAGTTCTTCAGATGATATTTTTAGCTCCATGAGTGACTTTGACATTCTGATTGCTGATCTTCTTAAGGATTGCTCTCCTAGCTTCAACTTCCCCTCCAAGGGCATCCTTGCCGAAGGAGGCAAGACTCCATCCTTACTTCCTTCAAAACATAGTTTATAGAGTACTTAGTGGGATATTAGCACTCTATATACTTCTAGGATCACAAACACATTCCTTGCATTCGTTCATGTTCCAGTGTTCCAAAAATGATATGCTCCATTCTTTCATTTCAAGTACAACGGGCAGATACCGATTTAGCTATTTTCATCCTGGCATTTTTGATGAAGGAAACGTACTCCTGAGCCATATGCACCTTGTTCTAGCTCTTACTAGGATCAAGAAACAAAATCAAAAGAGCCTAAATGAAAGAATGCAAGGCAAAAAGTGACCGTTGGGCAGAATAAGATAGGAAAGAGATAAAGGCAAAGGAGAGATAATCCTACGACCATAGAAAGAGATACAAAGATTCATGAGACCACCATGTTTACTATTCTGGCATTCCTCTACCTCAATTTCAACTATGGCTTCCTCCATGACAGCGAATTCTAGCATCACTCTCTATGACCACCACCGTTCCTTCTCCCCCTCAATTCAAAAATGTTTCCATTCATTCAACTCCTCCTCCAGCCCCGTCAAGCCGAGTGCAAGCTTCTTCTTTGAACTTTGCTTGACTGGGGTCATGTTTGATTGTGACCTCAAAAACATTCCTAAGGAAGAGGCGAACCATTGGGTTGGAGCGATCAAAGTGCTTATTGACCAGATATATCAATGGAAGAAACTTTGCTTTTCCCTTTTCCAACGTCAATCGAATCATTCAAATGAAAATCCACTCATTTGAATTTGAGGAGAAAAACCTATGATAGATTCATAGAAAGATACAAGACGGATTTGAAGAAGGATGAAAAACAAAGAGATGCGGCCCTGGAATCTAAGTAGAAGAGCAAATACCTGGCTGCAAAAATGACAAAGGCTCACAAATAGGCCAAGATCGTGATGAAAATGTTATAAAACTATTCATAAGGGAAATACCGCTTACAAAATGCAGCAAAGATTTAAAAGCTCCATAATGAAAATGAAAGCCTTGAATCTGAATTGCTCCTAGTGAAGAAATAGAGGCTATAGACTCGGGTTAACTACACTACTGCAATGCATGATTTAAACGAGCTAAACGAACAAGGGCTAAAGAAAAAGAAGAATTAAACTCCACTCTTCGATAGTTCTTCGCCAACGTCATCCAATATAAGAGCTTGAAGTAGTTGGGGAGTACATATGCATTACTCCGGTCGATGCCTGGATGAGATATTGCGTCACGTGGGAGTGTTCATGAAGGCCTCATGGAAGATGAATTGAAGGCCAAATATTTTGACACTGATCTTATCTTGGAACTTGAAGATGGAAACGTGATTCTAGAAATAGAGAACGTCGCTGCTATTAAAGCTGCAATTAAAGTTCCTACGGGTCTAGTGCATCGAGCCATACAAAATCTTCATCTCCAAAAGTCCAAGAGCTTACACGGAAGATTCCATCATCTGAGGTGGCTCGATCTGAAGACACACAAATCGTTCCAGCTTCTGCAACTACTCCTCCCGTTGAACCTTATATTCCTATTTCCAGCTTCTGCAATTGGAGGAGGTAAGATTATCATATCTCCCACCAAAGATACTCCTTCGTTAAAGGCATGTCTCTTGTTTCATTAGTGTTCCAGATCCTTCACTTCTCACCCAAGACCGTGACTAACCTCCACTTCTCCGTTTTTGAACTTATAGGTCACCCGTCACTTCCTTCTCCTCCACTCACAATTAATCAAAGTCTATACCTTTATGCAATTACCTTTGAGCCTACCTTTATAACTATGGGGCTATGCATTCAAGCCTTCTCGAAGGCTCCTCTCCCAGTTTTGATGCGGAAAAAATTACAGCTCTAAAGGGATTGGATGACGCTTCCCGGTCCCTAAGCGAAGACAATACTAACACTGGCGCCTCGGGTCCGACTAGTTTCCTCTCAATGAAAAAGAGGCAGAAGATTGACATTTCAAAAATCAAAATAAAGATAGACTCTAGCCTTGAAAAACTTATGGGTACTGAAGAGCTGAAGCCTTCTCTAAGAGTTTTTCCACCATCGTCAATGCTCTACCACCAGCGCCACCACAAAGACTTCTGAGCCCTCTATTGACCATCTGGAAGATCTACCACCATTATCATTGAAGGAGAAATCATTCCATCCGAAGGCAACACACCAAACGGTAATAATAGGAAAAAGTGTCCTCGTGATGGTTCGAGTAGCAGGCAGCAAAAAGAGGAAGAATCACAAGAAGTAGCCTCCTTAATTAGGCTCTAGCGATGATGAGATAGTTTCCTTTTGGGCTGTAGTTTTGCATTTTATGTTATGCATAGATCATGCTTATGTAGCCCACACTCATTGTACATAAAGCTTAAATCTAATGAAAGCTTATTTTCCATTTCAATCTATGTTCCATTTACATTTTTGCACTTTATTTATTGTCCCTGCTATATACAATTGCATGCATATATAATATAGTTACTTACACTACAATTTTATCCATATTACACATGCATGTACATGTGCACTGCTTTTTCTTACTTTAACTCTATACATATAAGTAAAATTCCTGTAACTGTTTTCGTAATATCCCGTTGTTCAATTTTGTTTTATCGTCACCAAAATGCTTCCGTTTGGCTAAACAAAACTATTACTTAACCAATTTTTGCAGTTATTCTTGCTTATCCTTGGTCGAGTTTCCTTTGACCATTAACAAGTTATAAATAGATCAAATTCCATGTCATTTCCTTACTCTAGGAAACAATGGTTTGGATGTTCATACCCCGACGTTCTCGATCACATTAATAACTGGGTGTGATCGATATTATCCATTGATTTCCACCACTCAACCTCCGCCTAGTGTGTTTCACTAGGCCATGAGTGAAAGCATGCTTTGGTAACTCTATTATATGCCAAGTCTTGTCTCCAAGACTTAGCGTTCTAGATGCCAGCATCTAGGCATCATTTATTGACCTGGCCGGCCTTCAAACATTGGTTGTAGGTTAATAGCATGGGGAAAAAAATCTGATTTCCACTAGTTCGATTATACTCTCCTAAATATGATCCTAGATTGGAGGAGTTAGACAATATTGGTTTCTAAGTTTCGGCTCTTAACCTCATCTGTCTCTAAGTGTTGATTGAATCATCAGCCATCCTTGCTTATCCTCGACGAGAATGTCCTATTGGGTCGAAAGCTCGGTCGTTAAAATCCTAGCCGTATACCGATTCTTATATCCAAGAACTGGTGCTTTAGATGCCTATCTCCATGCATCTGCCCTAAGTCTCATCTATCTTCGGGTGTTGACCAGGAGTATCCATTGACCCACATGCTCATCAAATTTCCATCTGCACACTAGTTTCCATCTTTGAAGACTGTGCTTTTGCTACCTGACCTAGATATTCCTTACCGACCTTGTCTATTTCCATGCAATATTCAATGCCAGGGATGTAACGACCTGCCTTTTTGGACGGTTTAAATCAAAGTTAAACCACACATGTCAGACTCAAATCATTAAAAGGGGAAGACTGTTATGGGGAAAACAAGAAAAATTAGAGAAAGAAAGAAAACAAATACAGAATCTCGCAACGGAATGACAAAATATAATAATCAAATAAACAGTTCATAAAGCTGTTTACAAATAACATTAATTATACTTTTATAATATAGAATGAGAGTTACATAAAACAAGAATAAATAATAAATAAATGCAGCGGAACAACATGATGCAGTGGAATAAATATAATACGTAATACTAGTACAAAATCTTCGTCCTCATCCTCCTGAAAGCAGTCTTCGATAAACTGAAAAGTTCAAACTGACCCGAGCGTAATGAAAAGAAAAAACACTTGAATCAAAACGAAAAGATCTTATGTAAGTTAAATCAATATTAAATAAATATGAGTGTAGCGGCGTCAGAGATGTTTACGGGGGTTGACATCTCCTATCCAATGTCAAATGTGAGTGTAATAACTTAAGAGATGTTCAGGATTCACATCTCCTAAGGATCCGTTAAACTATCTACATACATAGTACAATATGCTACTATAATAGTGTCTACAGTAAAGTAAAGTACTAAAATAGCATTAAGGCATTACCTATATCCCCCTTAACATATTTTTATATATTCTCATAGTTTATACACTACCGTAATTCCTCCGTAAACTGGAGGGCTATCAAAGGGCACTCCATAGGTATGGTTCAAACCGAACTCATAGAAGGCACGATAAGGCATGTGAATAAGGCACTCGAGGCAATGCTAGCATAGTATATCAATTGCGGGTCCGGAGAGGTGGTAACACATAGCAGCTACTACTGCCCACCTCGAAACACACTCCCATAATCAAAATTAAGAGGTGGCCACCAAATCATCACAAATTCATAATATCGTATCGAAGAAGCATGTCCGTTAGGACGAATGACTCAGTTCGCCCGACATGGCTCCTGTTTTAGTCACATCTAAGCTGACTCATGGGGGTCAGGGTCACATAAATACCTCATACGGAATCGTTCGCCAAACCTTCCTACTTCATTTCTGGAATCTCTACCACATGCACAGTTGTTAAAGTTGTTTTCGGTATTGGCTGAGATATGACATTATCTGATCTTGGTCTCTTTAACAACCAAACGCTTATTTCACACTGAATTCAAAATTTAAAGAACTAAAAGTCATTTAATTTAACTAATATGGTGTCCGTATATAATTTTCTTCCCTATGGTCAAGTGATAAAGATATTTATCATTTCAATCCATAATTTAAAATTTTACGGTTATATATCATTTCAAACCATAATTCCGGGTTAAATAAAAATCCATAAAATCACCCGAGTCTATCATTTCAACCCATAATGATTTTTCCTAACCTATAGATCGTTCGGGTATGTATCATTTCAACCCATAGGGAACTTGCAGTGTCATAGCAATAAAAAAATACAATAATAGTCATCCAATAACAACAATCAAACACCCATCACAGTCACCATCCAAATCAACCAATAAACATCCATAGATAACTGATTATCATTAACAGGTATTAATTGACAATTAAATTCAATATTAAATTAAACAAGGATTAATTGCAATAAAAGTCAATTTAATTAGGATGACAATTTAAACATATCAAACATCAATCAATTAATTTCTAATCATATCATAAATTTAGTTTAACTAACATAAGATAATTTAATAGTTGTGAGTGGGTCAAAACACTTATCTTTGATTTCAAATCAATTTAAAACCCAAATAAAGGCCCAAAATTCAATAGTCCTAATTCATCCAAACCAGTGTCAAAATGTCCAGAATTTTGTTACGATCCCAATGAAACAAATGGCTCCCAAATGCGAGGTCGTATGAAAAAGTTATTAACATTAGAAGTTTGAAATTCAAATTTTAAATAAAAATATTATAGTAAGTAATAGCTTGCCACGTTAGCGTTGATATGTCAAAACCCTAACACCCGTCTCAAGCACGAATACTGGAACGCGGTGACAACTGCCACCCTATTCTTGTAAACGCTGGCCATTCCATCAAGCTATGACACAATCAGACCTCGCCTTCACCTCCGCCGCATCAATCCTCCCTAACCCTGGTCGTGCACCTCACGTCGACACCATTAATCACCTCGCACCATCACCACCAAAACAAGACAATTATGGAAAAACCATTGACCTATGGGATGACGAATGGTACCCCTAAGACCCGCACAACACACTCTTCCCAACGCCGCCTCTCGATCGTTGATCGGGCGAAGATCCACCATTGGATCGAAACCCTAACAAATGAATGATCGAAACTAAATCACTGATTCAGGACAAACGGTGATTCGATTGCAAACGAATTGCGTCAGTGGATTACGCTTGTCGAGAACTTCGAAATAGTATATAATACGATAGGGTTTGAAGGAATTTGAAATTTTGAAATTGATTTGAAATTGGATTTATATTTGGGAATTTAGGCTTTCGGCCATTAAGAAAAAAGAAGCAGAGCGATGGAATTTTATATACAAGAATAAGAAATAGAAGGATTCCAAGGGTTAATAAAACAATATATACTAACGAAGCCCGTTAATAATGAATAACATATCAAACTAGTTCGAATTGACAATAACGACCTATAAAACCCGTTTCGCTTCTAAAACGAAAGTGGGTCATCCCAGATATCAAAATAGATGTTTTCGATAATTTTATATTCAATGGAATGGGTTTCAAGTCCTAAATCCATCGTATAAAGAAGTCAGCTAAAAATCTACTTATTTCAAATTGATTTCAATTGATTGAATTTAATTAAACCGATTTCTACGTTTCGAGCCCGTATGATCAAACGACAAGTTCGATCAGTATGAGACTTGAAACCATACAATAATTCATCATTATGGATCCGATGAAACTGGTTTCGTCAAAATCCGGGACAGTGGCCAAAATGGTTATTTTCACGTTAATAAAATAAATTAAAGTAAATTAATTAAATCACCTTTTTAATTTCATTTTTTATAATTAACAAATTTTATCATTTTTGATTACTTAGACATTGACAGTAATTGAAAACAAATTCTCGTGTCAACTCAATGTCAATTATTCTACTAGTTACAATGTATAGTTCTAACTGAAATAAATACAGTGATTATTACTTTAAATTCCAATAAATCCATTTATTCGCCTATCCATTTTATTATTCAATCAAGTGGCATCACATTGCTATAATTAACATTTGTTTATATCTTATTACACTAATATTTTACCATTGCCATCTTAGTTTTCACGACCATAGTATTTAATTACATTTAATTGCAATGAATCCATTTATTAAATTTTAAATTCCAATAAATTGATCAAACTTGATTTCAATTCTTTTTATTCAACCAATCGTCATACTATGAATAAAATTTACATTGGGTTCCATCTTATTGAATTAATATTCTACAATTATCTATTTAATCTATATTAACTGCACTAATTAAATGAATTAATTGCAATTGATTTTCAATTTAATTTAACAGACTAAATAAATAGGTAACATATAATAATTGTCTCCATTAACTTTTAATCATATCTTATAAGTTTATTATCCACAACAAGTGTTATAATTACTACCGTAACACTAATTTTATTCAATTACAATTTATTACATATTATTTTGTTAATTAATCAACATTTAAATTTCAATTACTCTTTTAATCCAATTATCAATTAATACACACATTAGAACAATTAATTTACAAATCTATAACCAATTATAACTTTTTAATCATTTCAATTAATTGGAATTACATTTAAAGCAGTTATCAGTTACCTTAAATTAATACTATTACATTTCATTCCAATCATATTCTTATTATTAAATCACAAATTTTTATTTCTTCCTACATTAAATCACAAAATTTTATTAATTTGACTATTTTTAGTTATCGAAAATTATGGGTCGTTACAAGGGAACATGGTTGAATTATCCAATTGACCCTTATAATTATACTCCTTTGTTCAGATTGGACTAAAAGAGTCAATGCTTTGCTTCAGGTTCCTGATTACACTGTTAATCACATAACATTAGGTTTTGCTTATAAGAACATGGTTCCATTGGTTGAAGAAGCTAACTTTATTTATAAACAAAACAAATAGGGTAAGTCCTGCCTTATTACATTGTCCTAAGAATCCTTTAATAGCTTATTTAAAGAAGAAAAATTACATAGAACCAAGCAAAATAACGTCGTAACAAGTCACCTTTTCATGCTCGTGGAATCGATTACATCAACATTTGCCAGGTTGAAAGTTCCATTCCCAAGCTTTGGTTTAATCGCATAATGTCCTTCCCAATTCGGACCAAGTTCCCCGTACCTAAAAGAACTTGTTTTAAAATGAGATCCCCTACCTCAAAGGTGTTGTTCTGGATCTTGGTGTTGAAACGTCATGCTATTCTTTTCTGGTGAGCAACTACCCTTAATTCTGCCTCTTCTTAATTTTTATCAATCAAATCGAGGGATTCAAGCAAGTGTTCCTTGTTGCCCTTGGGTTTATAGTGCCATTTTCAATGAGAATGGACTTTCGGTTCAATCAAATTATAACCTCTAATCCATAAACCAAAACTAGTAGTGTATATAAAGTCGCAGACTTGTGGGTCGTCCTATAAGCCAATAATTCTAGTGGAAGCCCATCGACCAAGTTGCTTTTAGCTTTAGTTGACTATTTTTTCAATATGACTTGATGATTTTATTCTTCGCCTATACTTGTCCATTCGCCTTTGGGTGTGCTAGCATCAAAAAGCTTTTCTCAATCTTGTACCGCTTGCAGATATCCTTAAAACTCGGTACTTTCAAACTAAGTTATATCATCCATTATAATTTTCCGAGGTACTCCAAACCTATAGATGATGTTCCTTATCCAAATTTGATCACTTTTTCGTTATGATCACGACTTATGGTTTTGGTTTATCCCACTTTGTAAAGTAATCCACAGCAATAACAACATATTTAGCTCCTCCTTTCGACCTCGGTAGCACACCGATTATATCAATTCCATAAATTGTAATTAGTCAAGGGCTAACCATTTTTGTAAACTCTATAGATGGGGTGCTTAGAATATCTGCGAACCTTTGGCATTGCTCATATTTTTTTCGTGTATTTAACAGCATTATAATTTACTGTTGGCCAGAGTTATTCATAGAGAAGTACTTCTTCGCTAATATCTTCTCCCTTGTGATCACCATAACTACCCTCACGGACATCCATGAGGATTTTCCTAGCCTCTTCCATGGTTATACACTGGTGCATAAGGGCTGAGAATCCTCTTCTCTAAAGCACTCCTTGCATTACGAACCGCGGCATTTAACGAAGAAGTTTCTATTGCTCATTGTTTCCTCTTAGGAGATCTCCCTCAAGAAAATAGTCCTTAGTTGGATTCACATATGACTCCTTCTCCGCCTCGACCTCCAAAATCCATTAACATCTATCTAGTTGATACTTATAGCCGATAAAACCTCAACTAGAGCTAATCCTGATAGTTGTGAATCTTTAGTAATAAATAAATAAATTGGCTAATGAATCGTCCTTTGAATTCTTCTTTTTATGATGAGCGAAATCGTTTAATGTTCTATATCATCCAACAGTTCCGATGCCTTTGTCGGGTATGGGGCAAATCTTGCACCCTTAGCCTGGAATTCATTCTTCGCTTGGCAAAATACCAACTAAGAATCACCGAATATATGTAGCATCCTTACTCTCAGTTCCTTCACTATCGTGACTCCGAATATTAACGCTTCATATTCTGCCTCGTTGTTCGTCGTGTGGAATTCCTACTTCAATGCATAACAAATTGATCGTCCTTCCAGTGTCACGAGCGGTACTCCTACCTTAGAACTACGCTCATTGGAAGCTCCATCAACAAATAGTGTCCATTAAGAATGTGTGACTGTATCATCTTCTTCTTTACCATCTCATATAGTAAATTTAGCGATGAAATCCGCCAATGCCCATCCATGCAGTAAGTTTAATATTCCATTTCAATAAGTGATGTCATACTGGCCCATCCGCCAATTTTATGTAATGTCATACTGGCTTAGTTTAATATTCCATTTCAATAACCTTCCCGAAGTCTCAGGTTAGTGTAATACCTGCTTTAAAGGTTGATCGTTGGTACCTTAATCAGATGAGCTTGAAAATACAATCACAACTTCCTCAATGCAATCAGCATACAGTAAGTGAATTTCTCCAACTTTGGGTAATTCTGTACAACTTCGGTCAATCACTTGCTAATATGTTAAACTTAATTTTGAATCCTTGCCTCCTCACGTACCAACGTTGCGCTTAGTTCATGAGCAGACACTGCCAAATAGATGAACAAATCCTCTTCGTCCCATGGTATGGATAGAACCTGTGGCATTTCCATGTGCTTCAGTAATTCATGGAAGGAATCTTGACATTCCTTCATCCATTTAAAATTCTAATTTCTCCTTTTAAAGGCATCAAAATACGATGTACACTTATTTGTGGCCTTTGAGATAAACTGACACAACGTGGAAACCTTTCCATTTAATCTTTGCCACTCTTTCTTTTTGGTTGAGGCAGTTACATTCTTTAAGGTGTTAACCTGCTCTGGATTAGCCTTAATGCCCCTTAAATTCATGATAAACCAAAAAATTTCCTCTATGCAACTCCAAATGGACATTTCAATGGATTCAACTCCATGTCATACTTCTATAGCATTTCAAACATCTCTAAAAGGTCATCCGTATGGTTCCTTGAAAGCCATGACTTCATGAGTATATACTCTGCATACACCTCCATCGTCCATCATATCTGATCCTTGAACAACGGATTCACCAATTTATGGTATGTAGCTTTTGTGTTCTTTTGGCTGAAAGAAATAAGTTGGTAATAGTATAATCCCAAATCCATTATAAAGCTTGTGTGGTTTTGATCCAGAATGTGATTTGACATTTGTTTATAACTAGAATACGCATCAATGAACGAGAGTAAATCATGTCTTATGGTCCCATCTACCAACCGGTCGTTCTTAGGCGAAGGGAAGTTATCCTTCGAGCATGCTTTATTCGATTCGAATAACCAATACATGCCCGCTGCTTTTTATTTACTTTTTTGACCAAAAAGGTCTGATACCCATTCAGGGTACAAAGTATCATGAACAAAGCCATTCGCTTTAATCATATTTACTTCCTCTTTCAACACAACAGATTGCTCAGGACCCATATTATGCATCTCTGCTGGGTATTTTGGGTTTACATTCAATGCATGGCACACTGTCTCCGACTATGTCTCGCACATATCTGAATGTTTCTATGCAAATACATCCAAATTTGCTTGTAGAAAATTAACCAATTCCTTCTTCGAATGCATACTAAGTTAAGGTTCGATCTTAAGAGCCCAAGTAGGATCGTTCATGTCGATCAGAACATTGATCGCCAATTTCGCTGGTGTTGCCCGTACTTCCCCTAACATCTTCCTAGGACACATAGACTTATCGAACCTACTATAGTCCTAAGCCAGGGCTTGTGTTTTATTGCTATGCTTTCGAGTTTAATGTAAAGAGCTTTCTCTATATTTTTGCATTTCTCTCGTCACTTTTCCTCTTTTAGCTCAGCGACATAACATCCCCGACTAGCGCTCTGGTCTCCTCTAATCGATCCAACCCTAATTTTCATGGTGAACTTCATCATCAAACACCAGATGCTAGCTCTATCCTGAAATCAGTAAGACTAGATCAGCCCAAAGAGGCGTTGTACATCGAATACTCATCAACTATTATATATTTCACCTCCATCTCCTAATTACATGGACAAATCAATTGTCCCGACAGGCTGCTTTGCCTTGCTGGCAAATTGTTGAACCTTGGATTTACAGCGCATAACATTCTTTATACTTATCCTCATTTGATCAAACAACCTCTTAAAAAATATTCACCTAACTTCCACAATCCACCAAAACCCGATGTACCATAGCCGGGCCAATAATAGACGTAACCACCATGGGATCGAAAGTTGGCACTTCTACCCCGTCAAAACCCTATTTTGAAATACAATTTCATTAATCATCATCCTTTACTGCTTAGTCGAAACTCCATCTTCGATGGCAAAGTAGCTTATCCATGGTACATGCCTTAACAAAATTGCATATTGTTCTATTTCATTCCAGCTTTTCTTTGTTGGATCCAATTATAATATTAATAACTCTCCTTCCATTAGTATGCCTAGGACCCTTTCCATTAGGTCCAGGTTGGCTTCCTTTGGTATTCGGCCCTTAGGGTCTAGAATTTTGTTCCTCGTCCAACGACTCTCTTACATACTGTTGTAATTTCTTCTTTCTTATAAAATTCTTAATAACATCTCTTAAATGTCCACATTAGTTCATATTATGCCATTTTGAGTTTCATAGAACTGACTGAAATTTCCTAAGTGCCTCTCTTCTTTGGCCATCTCTATCCTAGATGGCTTTTTACATTTTTTGTGCCTTACGTTGCCAAGTATACTTTTTAGGTGTGTCATGCAGAGGCATCTTCTCATTTGGCCTCATATTCCTTAGGTGCTTTTTGGCTTTATTCTACCTGCCGCCGGCACTATGGTTTCTCTTCCTTTGGTTGCTAGAATTACCAACATTCACAACCACGTTACCAAAGCTCTCTCCGATCTATTTAATCGGCACATTACTCTATATCACTGTAACAACTAGATTTTTGAGGCAGGTAATAATAAATATCTTTTAATTTAAAATAAATTTTTGAAATGTAAAATAAATAATTTAATTTGTTTTAGGATATCATAATTTTATTAATTATAAGGTAATTTGTAATGGAATTAAATAGTTTTTAGGATTAGCATGTGTTTAAGAATTGAGAAATAAATTAATTTGAAATTGTATAGTATTGGATTTAAAATGAGAATGATAAATGTTTGAATTTATATGAGTTAAAAATATGGGAAAATAAACTTTAGAGATTTTATTGTGACGAGTAAACAATTGAGTACTGTAAATATAAATAAAAAATTTATTTGGAATTTTATAGTAATTGGTTTTATATATAGGCAAAAAAGAGAATACATTTATATAGTTGTTTATTTATATTCACTAAGACCCAAGTTCAAGCAAATCCACCCAACAATTCAAACTCTAAAATCGTGTTTACCAAATCATTCTTCCCACATAATTCGATTTCCATATGATTCATTTTCTTTTATAAATACACCTTTATTAGTTTGTTTGAAAACGGTGGAGAAGAATTCAAAATTTTAACCACTTTCTACTTCCTTAAAATTAGATTAAAAATTAGATTAATTATTATTAATCCTCTAATTCAAATAGGTGATATATGGCATTAAAGTATTCTTGTACAGGAAAAGGAATGAAATTTGATTTACTGGTTTTGTTCTTTCAAGCAACAATAACTTCTCCTCTTAGAAAATAAATTCTCTCAATCCACAAAGAAGTAAACGATGTCGTCTGCTACGTTAGATTCGTTTAGTGATGTAGAATTTTTAGTGTAAATTTGGGGTTGTGCGGTGATGGTCGAATTCGCATGTGCCGGTAAAGGGTTAGACATCACTGAGGTTTTAGATAATATTAGGTTAAGGCTGTTCTAGTGCTTCGTGGTCGAGAGGAGCTTCATCGATGCAGCTTTGGAAGGGTATGATCATAACTGAAGTCGTGACATTCATTATTGCCTGTAGCAAAATCCGAGAAGATGTGATTCGCTTGGGTGGTCCTGGAAAGTCGGCGTTGGTGTGGACGAGTCGGGTTGGTGAAGAGCAAGCTATTGGAAAAGATGGAATCTGTTTCCATGGTCTTAGGCTCTGTATCATGATATGGCCATGCATGATAATGATGCTCTATGCACATTTATAAATTATAGAATAAGAAGAAGATGAGTAAGAATAGAGAAGATGAGTAAAAACTGGCAAGTAAATTCTCTCTCCCATGTTATTTCCATGAACATAATTAATATCTTGTCAAACTCATTTACTTTACATATGCATATTTTCTTCTTTTTCTAACTATAATGCCAATGCAAAGCAATCCTTTTATTTGTAGGATAAAAGGATATACGTCTTAAGCTTAGTTATAATCTGTACCTTATGGTAAATCCTACGCTAGAATTACAAAGTTACATGGAGTTTCCTAAGTTACTTAACAATAATGGTTTTTCGGAAAACTTGATGTTGCATGTTATCTATTGATTTGATCCACTAAAGAAAGAAACTGAAGATGGATTTGCATTGTCTGGAAAAAAAATTCATAAATGCCAACAAATTTTAGTGCTATCTTTAGTGGATTCTATTGGTTAGCTTTGTAAACTTTTATAATGTGTTCGCCCTTGGCTTTTTCGTCACTCTGTTTGCTTATTTAGCACTATAAGCATGCTACCGGTTTAATATCTAATTGTAATTAATGATTAGAAATTATTTAGTGATACAGGTTTATTTAGTAATACAAGCATGAATTTATAATAAATGATCTAATATTGATATGCTTCAGGTTTCAAGTATCTTTTACATGTGATTTGTCAAAATCATTTTAGGGCATTCAGTTTAAAATCTATTTATATTTGTGCATTTCTGCTACACTTTTTTTTTTCAAGGGAGAAAGATAATATAAAATCAGAAAACGAAGCCGCCAACAGGCCTGGCAGGTGACCGATCGGAAACCAAAACAAACAGCAACAAGACTCTAAAAAAAAGACGACAAAACCCGCTAAAACAAAAGCGGCAAGCTCTTCTACTTTCTCTGAGTGAGCTCCGGCAACACCACCGCCCAACGTACCTTGATATCAAGCTCCGGCAAGGCCACCGCCTGATATCAATGTACAGAGAAACTAGGAAAACCCGAGAGCCAGACCTCCCACAAAAACCGATCAATCACCATACCCAACCTCAGAAAGATAAAGCTGACCATCCGGGCTACCAAAGCCTGCGCGACTAGGAACATAGTAAGTGAAAAAAGGAATTAAAAGGCCAGAATTTACCTGGTGAACCATGGCAACGCCTGAAAAGGGGGGAAAGTCCAACCGGCTGGTGTACCTGTACTATCGGGTACCTGAAACAAAAGAAACAAAGCCAAGACCAAAACAGCTAAAAGGAAAACCAACAGAGGGACGGGATGACACAACCAAGGATAAAGGAAGAAGAACACCCAATCTGAGGGAACGAAGGACAGGAAGGAAGCGAACAGAATATGGAAGAGATGGCTGAGGCTGAGAGAGAAAACGATTCCCTACCCAACTCCAGCCCTAGAGCTGGAGGGGGTCGTGGAGATGGAGAAAGAGGCTAAAAGAGGCTCAACCCGAGATCCAGCGGGTCGACGGAAGGGCCTGGCACGGAAAGCACAATAAACATCGTGCCTTACTCGCCGAATGATGGAAAACGGATCCATAACACGCAAAAACAATTTCTGCTACACTATATAACACACAAAAACAATTTTATTATTTATTAATTCTACTTATACTTAGTGTTAGTTACTTATCTCTGCATAGGAATTTATTATTATTTATGTGAAGTACATTATGGTTTAGTTTAGTTAATTATTTATTCAACTTTAATACACACAGATATATATATATATATATATATATATTTATTTATATATGTCACTATAATCCATTTTTATTGGATTTGTTTTTGCTAAATGGGAGTAAAGAATGTGAAGAATTCTTATTAAATATGCATTTAATAATTATTAGTTATACAAGCATGAAATTGTAATTAATGATATGATATTAATATGCTTCAGGTTTCAAGTATCATTTACATGTGATTTGTCAAATCATTTTAGGGCGTTCAGTTTAAAATCTATTTATATTTATGTGTTCCTGCTACACTATATTGCACACGAAAACAATGACTTTACTATTTATTAATTCTATTTCTACTTAGCATTAGTTACTTATCCCTACATATAAATTTATTATTATTTATGTGAAGCACATCATGTTTTAGTTTAGCTAATTGTTTAACTCTAATACATAAACACACAAACATACATACGTTCACACACATTCATATACATACACGCACATACATATCATTACAATTCATTTTTCTCGGATTTATTTTTATTAAATGAGAGTATAGAATGTGAAGAATTAATATTAAATATGAAATTATTAATTATTAATTATTATTTAGTATTTATTATGTAATATAAAATTATATATAATGAATGATTTAAGTATTAACTATTGATTTTATACATATTAGATTAATTTATTTTTATATTATTATTAAGAATTCTTTTCTTGTTTACTGAATAATAATAATTATATAACTGATCCAATGTTGATATTGATACAGTTAATGATTTTAAGATGTAATAGTGAAGATATACTTTTATTTGATTTGTGAGGTTTTGTTTCTATAGGATGAGAAATTTGAATAAATAGATTAGTGATACAGTCTGGTATAAGACTTTTGGTGACACTTTCTGGTTATTCATTAGACATATCATATAGAAATGTCTAGTGTGGATTGAGTTTAGTTTATGAGCATTGAATAATTATCCGAGTAACACGCGGTGGTATGAGATGCTGTTATGTTGTTCATTTGATTATTCTTTGTAAGTAAATGTCACTCAAACGAGGATTATTCATGTATGTGATGATACTCGTTAAGGTGAGTATATTATATTAATGTGGTGACTATGGGTATAGTCATGTATCGGCATGGGATTAGAGCTCTAGTATATTACTGTCATGAGATGACTTATACGAAGCCATGTGTTGGCTTATGACTAGAGCTGTATGCAAATTGGATGTGACTATTATATGTCATCCACTTGTTCTCCAGCTCCCTTTATGGTTCGGGAATGAACCAGATTGGGCAGTATCCACCCTAGCGACCTTATTGTTAGGTCGCACCCTAGATCCGCTCTGTTATTAGATATTTTGGATGAGCATCACAAAATTGGTAGTTGGTAGGGTAGTGATAAAACCCTTATGTCTCATAGGCTAGCAGTATGTTACCAATAGGGACAAAGCAGGGACGTGACCGAGGCTATGCGTAGATCAGCCACTGATGGATAAGGTCGCGATGTCTATCGAGATAATTAAAGACTATAGGGATCAACGGTGCTCTACGGTAGGCGAGTAGTCTTGGGTCCCTTGGGCATGCTGTGTGTTACCAGTCTCCCTTTCTAGTTCAGGGTTGTGATTGTGTTGTGGATTGGCATATATTATTCACTATCCCATGAGGTCTCTATAATAGAACCGGGATGAGTCTAAAGTGTAATTAGTCCCCGGTATTTCCATACTATTAGACGATTTGATATTTTGAGATAGCTTGGATTATTGATTGTAACATGGATTGTGTTGGATTATCTTTATGGTTTGTATATTATTAGATTATATTTGAATGAGTTAACAGGTTATCTACCATTATCTACCGATTGTAGTTTTACTGATATTATATTTAAGCATAGAAATGTGCTAGCCCTATTCACTTATTGATTTCATTTTATATTGTGAGGTTGAACTATATGGATGATTCACCCATTGGATATAGTCCTCTTGATTTCGATCGATGTGTTTCTGTATGGGTGATAACATCTTTTGATATTAGTGTTGAATTGGTTTCATATGAGAATTGAGATATTTGGATGATGTAATGTCATGATGATTGTTTATGACATATATATAAATATACATATTTTATGCATATGTATACATTATTCTATATAGCCCAAAGCTTGTATGTTGAAATGAAGAAGTGCACTCCTTAAATCGAATTCCATTGCCGAAGTTTCTAGCTTCTGTATTTCCTTACCACCGACGGTCGAATCGAAGTAATTTGACATGATTTTGTACTTTGATTTTTGGGTATGTTAGAAGCCATGGCTAGCCTCCCTTTTTGCTATTTTAGAAGTGCAAAAATTCATTTGCTTAAGTGAGCAAGAGGTGGCTTATATAAAGGAAAAATAATAAAGCAAAAAGTGGATCTAGATCCTCTTTGTTCTCTTATCCATTCTCCCATTTAATTATCATTTAAAAGCGACTTGCCATATCAATATATGGCTGGCCTCACTATGGCCATCTATAGGCAGCTATCAAAGCCTCCTTCTACGGCACAAAAAAAATATTCAATGCCCAAACAATATTTGTTGCATTTAAATCTAATTTAAACGCGTATTGGTATCACATATCGATTAGTGTTTATATAACTATTATATGCATACTATCTAATGTCATTCAATACACATCAAATAAATTTTTTATAATTAATATTTCATAAATAATATTTAATCCAATTAATTCATAAAAATTATAAATTAATTAAATCGGGTGGTAGAAAAGTCAACATTCAGTTGTGTGACTCTTAGGGCTAAATCTGATCAGCAATTAATACAGAACAATTTGGGTATTAACGTTCACACATAACTTAGCTGTTGGTGTGACATTTTGGATAAATTTATTACTTATTGGTTTCACTAAAATCCAATTTTACTTTGTTAAGCATTACCCGGCAGTGATAATTATTTATGCCAATTCTATTCGTCAAAACTATAGTACTTTGGACTTTTGGAATTTGGTAATGATCAAAATTCTAATATCATCCATATTCAACTTTATAGTCCAAACATAAAGTCCATAGTTCAATAATAATAATTATTATTAACCAAAATTTCTTTGGCCAAATACTTTGATTTTGAGTTGACTTTAGTTGACCATGATATTAATCTCAGATAACCAAGTAAATGAATCTTCTCTTGAATAGTGTTTCACTTCAATGCTTCCACTCAACCCAATTACAGTCTTTCGATGGGCGTTATGCCATAATTTAATTATAATCAAAGCAGAGCTTCAACTATTAAGATCAATAATATTCTCAAATCAAGAGAACTATGTACTTTTGTCACATCGATATTTTTTTTGACCTTAGTTATGTTAACCAACATAAAACAATCGAGTGAGTAATTCCATGGTCATCCAACTTATATCAATACGTAACCCTTTAGTGCCCCAAGCAGTCATGAGTGATGCATTTCCTTGCATTTGGAGAGCGCTGTATACTCTAGTCCTAACAAATGTATCGATATCCAGTCTCGATATATCTTGACTATGAATATTTAAAACCATATGTTTATTTTATTTTGATAAATCACTCATGGTTATAACGCATTGTAACACTATCATAAAATATAACATTTATGGATTTTCTATTAGATACACTTTTTATTAAATTAATTAATATATAACAAATTATATCAAGTATATAATGGAAAGAAAACTCCTTTTATTTCAATCTCGACTGATCATCGAGTTAGATATATGTAACATATTACATAATTGGACCTAGGGTGTGTAACTAACTTTGTTCATCTCCTTCTCACATTTGGGGCTAATTATGGAATCTCAATCTCATCCCTTCGATCAGTTCGATGAGAACTACTCAAGTTAGTCCTTCGTGAGCTCTGCTATACTTTTTAATTATCTTCTCTGTCAATCAACTCTCTTCGATGTTGATAAACCACCTCGGTCATGTAGAACTATTCATAGTATGTTTCTCGACTTCTTGTGAGCTCTTATTATTATATTTTATCATATAACAATGGTGTCGTATTCTCAATACTTGGAATCATCCCTGGCTCAATTATAAATTTATGCATTTATATTTATACCTTGCTTTTATCCTAACACTATTTCGAGCGATGTACTTAGCCACTTGAATCAACGATAATGATTCATTTGGAACATTTCCCATCTAAATCTTCTTAATTAAGATTTTTTGAACATGAATTTAATATCATACTCAATATCACTCATGAAATTTGAGTTCGTACACTCCTTCATAAGGAGTTCGTTGTTTCTATAAATAATTCTTTAGTATTTCGTAAATGCTCAAAAATACTCTAAATTATCATTTAGTGATCTTAATTTGGATTAGAATTTACTTCATGCATGAATACATAAGCAAAATATGATATTGTAGACAATACATCATATATGATAATTTCAATTATCAACACATAAGGAATTCAACTTACATGTTCCATATTAAATATTTTAAAAATGTGTCTTTTCATATTACTTGAGACATTCCCAACATCCTTTATACTTATTATAAAAGATATCATGTGCAAGTCCAATGCCGAGCATTAAATAACTAAACTAGAGCTGATTTTAACAGAAGTATATTGATAATAATCTGTAGTATGTTGTTCATTTATAGTTTTAGAAATATGTATATACTTTTAACATTTATTTTATATGGACACATGCTTCCTCTGCATTTTGATAAAAATTCAAATTATTTGATATTTCTATCAAAAAACTTGTTTGACTTTGATACTTGTCGAATGATATCTGCATAC
Source organism: Allium cepa (assembly GCA_030765085.1). Taxonomy (NCBI): domain Eukaryota; kingdom Viridiplantae; phylum Streptophyta; class Magnoliopsida; order Asparagales; family Amaryllidaceae; genus Allium; species Allium cepa. Next base: position 1,012,576,932 of record CM060928.1, read on the forward strand.
GCGTTCTTGGATCATATTCGAAAACTAACAAACTCAATATCGCTTCCACTGACTTTGAGATATTTTGATTGTTATGTGCAAACAATCTATTCAAATCATTATTTAGATTTTTCTATTTCAACACACTTGTATCGAAACACAAATTCATACCAAGCAGTAACATTTTGAGTAAATCTGAATTAACTTAAGCAAGTTGAATGATGAATCTATTACACCGACTTCAATAATTGAAACTTATGGTTTTATTCTCATCAATGTTTCTCATTTAATTCCAATGGCATTAGCCTTGCACTTGAAAAGACAATCACGACTGATGGATTATATCCCTTCGGGTATAACTAGTAAAATCATATTTTGGTAATTTACTTGTAATCCTTTCCGGATTAGTGCATCATACTATATCATAGAGTCAATCATCTTAATGGTTAAATTAACAGCAGAGGATTATCTATTATTGACGTTGATAAGGAACTCATAGTTTCTCTTCAACGTACAAGAATTCTTATTAGACATTCTAACATGTTGTGTTCATTTAGGTTTGGTTTATTTCATTTCATCCCTTATAATCATTCTTATTTTTGTATCGTATCTATATCCATTTTCTCAAAGAAATTCTTTTACTATGAAGTTGGTATTACTTGAAACAACGGTTGTTTCTCAATGCAATAGAATGGGTATTCATAAACACTTTATGAATTGTCTTATATATATAAATGATTTGGTTTTAATTTATGATGCTTATGCTCAAAAGGTAAGTTTCTCATCCAATGACGATCATACCCAAAATTTCATTAGGGCGATTCATATAGATCCCTCGTGTACAATTAGTACATGTAGTCTTCGACACACACAATCTACCAGCTCCTTGGCATTGAATATGTTGGGATTTCTTATAAACCCTTATCTTATATGATTTTGTAAGCTATTCTTTAAATGAAATTAATTTTAACCATGTACATTACTCTTAAATACACGATCTTACAGAAAGAAGTTAAATCAACTTCACTCATCATTAATCATACTTTGTTAAAAAAATTCGATTACTCCTTATTGACACATCATTATGTATCATAGGGAGGAATGACCATTAAGATTTAACCTTTATTCATTCTTAGGCACGTTTGAAACCCTTTTTAATATACTCACCTATTTCGCCAAATCAAATCCATAAATTTTCTATTATATGTTGTTTTATTTATTTCTGTTTTATATTCCATAAACTGATGATTAACACACCACATGTGTATCATATACACATGTTCATGTTTGTGATAATTCATTGAATACAACATAGTAAGTGGAACCATTTGGGTAGATTTTCGATTACATATATCTGTATGTATCAATATACATAGTTCATTAACTCTTATGATGCTCCCATTGAATGGGTGCTTTGTCCTTATTTGTTTGAAATGTAATTTACGGTACCATATGATTCATTATCATTTAATAAAAAATTATTTCTCAAAAATATAGCTTAGTCCATAATTCCAAAATAATTGCAAATAAATTTATTTACTTCTATATTTTCCAATACATCGCAAATACCTGTACTACAGTTTTATTCTATAAGGAATATTTGTAATATTCATATGCAAATAAAACCATATCTATTATTTAATAAATAATATTTGGTACGTTTTACAAAAACTATTTTGTAACATGATGCGATCAATTAGTGTTAAATGAAATGCTCCCATTATTCCAGCCAATACTATAATAGCATATGAAATATGAAGCACCATCTAACTGCTTAATATATGCTATTTATTTCATTTACTGTAACTGATTTACAGTTGAGAAATTTCTGATCAAGTATTTTAAATATAAAGAAATATATATTGTATATTTATTATATGAAAATACTTTTCGAAACAGAATCATATTTCTCATTCCAATGGTAAGTATCTATTATTATTTAACAGTTCTCTTTTTCGATTTCTTTATGATGCAGAAATGATTGCTCTCTCTGTTCGCTCCAATTATGTCATAAGTTTCCTTCACTCTAATACATTCGATTTCCTTCCTAAACAGTCGAACCGTTCAAAAGAAATCCTTATTAGAATATTATAACGATAACTCTTTACAAAAGCGTATTTGGTCATCCTTTAGCTTTAAGGATATCAAATAAATTTCACTTTCCATAGACAAGTCAAACTGATATTTCAATGATCGAATTCTTAGATCTATCTTATAGTCTTTAGTCCAGTGTTACTTTAAGAAAACAAGATCATCGTATTGAATACATGATCTCACACTACAGTTTACTTGTTTATTTCGATGAACTAATTACGTCAAGGTTTGTACATTACAAATTATGACCGTTTACCATATAACATCTATATGTGATCGGATCAAATATCCATATTCTTATATTGCTTTTAGAGTTCAAAACTCAAAGAAGACAATACATAGTCTCGGGCAAGTAAACTCATAAGTGGCCATGTTACGGACGTATGTAGTGGCTGTATAAAAGGTGCTTGCATGGATCAATATGCAAAAATTTATTGGCAAGTATATTTTATATTTCCATTTATCAATATTTGTAATACCTTGAAAATTTGTGTATAACTGAAATAATGATTAAAATTAATAATAAATAAATTTTTATTTTAATTCGAGGGTACTTTAGTAGAATTTAGTAGAAGGAAACAAATGTTAAATTTTAATAGATGATTGATTTTACTGACGGAGGTCATACTATTGCGTAGCTCTCGTTTTTCTAGTCAAGATGGAATACACATTTGCTCGAATCGAACGTTGTATGAGTGAGATATCGAAGTTTTATTCAAGTGGGCTGGATGTGTGTTGGAAAAGCGGGCTAGGCTGGGCTGAGTTAGGCTTGGTTCGAAATTTTGAGTTCAAATGAGATACCATTTCAAATTTTTCCCTCCTAAAGCCTATTTTAAAATATGTACATTTAGTTTCTCATTTCCTGAAAATCAATGAATCGTCCTTCTCCATCCTATAATCATCCAAACACAAAAACCGCATTTCCTGACTGTGATGACCCACAAATCCGTACCATTTGAATCGACAATAAACCACACATATCCGACCTAAAAAGCATAGACTGACGGAAAGTCATGAGAAAGAAAAGAAGAGAGAAGAAGAGAAGAGAAGAAAGAGAGAAGATAGAATAGTGGAATAACATATAATATCATATCAATGATCTTTACAAAACAGAAACTGTATATATACATACATTAATCAGAGTTCAACAATCAATCACTAGTTATCAGCCTGAACAGTTATAATAACCTGTCCTTATAGTTACCAATAACATACAACAATTAAGTATCGGACAACCAAAATAGATACGTGTATATGAAAATGAAGATCTCCGGCTCTCCTTCTATAGCTCCAAAAACACCAAATCTGAACTTGTAAATATACTCGGTCTGACCCGATCATTGAAAGAGAAGAACGTCCAGATCAGTCTGGTAAACAAGCATGAGAAACACACTCAACTGAATTTATTACATTACCAAAAAAATTCCTTTATCCAAACAAAAGTATCTCATAAGACACGCCCACACATAAACACGGACATGTTCTTACCTTACGGTAACTAAAACATTTCATATCAAATCATCTTATATTATAATAGTGCCTAGTATACAAATAATATCAATCATAGCCGAAATTGTCACATTGATTTAATTTTAGCATATAGCCAGTTTGGGTAATACAATCAAAATGGCAGGCATGTAGTGTAGTTTGGATTTCCATGCAAATGACCAGGTGAAGGGTATACCTTCCGGCAGTACATCTCTAGAGGAATGTACCAAGAAACCATCACAAAGTTCATCTACCAACACAAGACTAGCCTACCTCTATAACTATATAGTACCGAATATGTAATCCTCCGGTCGTTACCGACCTTTATCCGAGGGCCCTCTAGCATACAAACCACAATAATTTACATCTCGAATGTCATAGCGAGAAGAAATATATCTAGAAGAGGATGATCATATCCTAATCAGGAGCGACCCACTTAGCCTTGCCGCATCTAACCTTATTTCGGTCATTTTCGGTTGATGAGGCCAGAGGTAACGATTACCTTTCACAAATCACATATCACATATCACATCACTTCGAACCACACGGCCATTTCCGTTGACTATTAATTGCCTTCCACAAAAATACAACCCTTAAGCTTGTATGTCTCAAGTAGGGTGTTAAGCTAAGAGTAGTTGCCTTCTTCGCCACCACTGATGTACATTTGTAAAAACCAATGTACGTAATCTTTAGAAATGCAATATCAGACAAAAGTCTATACAAATTGTCCGGGAACAGGACAAACCGAAGGTACGTTCCTACCACATCTTGTTGGGAAATCCCTAGGATAAATAGCGAATAGTCCTTGCATTGGATATTTCATAATGAAGAGACTACTACTACTATATGTACATTGGGATTTTAACCCCAAATGATCAACAAGCAGGCCCCTCTACGAAAATCCTCAATTCAATATCATCAATAACCAACCTGCACAATCGTCGCATAAATGTTGGTCCGAAGTGGTTTTTGGATGAATCGATCCCGGTCTCTTCGCCCAACAACGCAAAATTGCTTCTCAACCTCACACGTAAACTAAGTCTCATAGGCTTATCACATCTCCAACTTTCAACTTGCTATCATTCGGCCAAGAAGGAAGCTCGATAGATTTGAGTACTATTCCACACTATACGAATCAACATCCTCAACACAAATGATAATCAAGCCTACACAGAAGGCTACGTACTAAGTGTATGACTAAATAGTTCCCACATCAAGTCGAGGAACTAAAATGGCCAAATTTGATAGTCGATTATTTTACTATCAAAGCAACAAATAAATATCTAGCTAGCACCAATCACTAGGCCCTTTTAATTGATCTTTTATTAATTAAATCACTTGTCAAATATTAACTTCAAATTATCTTTAAAAAGATATATTCCCAAAACCATTTCAATATTGGAAAACATTTCCATATACTTATTTAATAATAAGTAATTCACAATTCTCTTTATTTTCAACACTTAGAAAATATTGCATATACTTAAATCATGATTAGGTATATATTTATTCTTTAAGGAAACATTCTCTTAAACATATCTATTTAGACCAAAATGAATGTTGCGTAAAACATCGTTAAGACAACCCAAAACTATTAGTATAGGGATTCGAAAATTAGATAAATATATAAATCCCATATACTATATAAAACATTTCCTTTTGAAAATCATTTTAATAACTTACTTACTAATAAGATACATTTATAACTTCATTTTAATATTTACAAAACTCTTTTATAATTCCATCAATTTTATAAATCTTATGTAACCATTTATAATAAATCAAAAATCTCAATTTAAACTATTTTATCAAATAGTTAACTCGTTATTTCAAAAATCATATTTTTAATTATATTTCACAAAAATCATAATTTTTATAACATAAAAATTATAACTTTTATTTATTTAAAACAAATTCATTTCCTTTAACAATTCAAAAATTAACAAAACAACTATTTTCAAAATCACTTGAAAATCTTTTTAATTTGAAATCATCACTTTAACCTTTTTAAAATTCCAAAAATAGGCCTAATGCTGCAACAGCACTAAATACATCAATCACTGCATCCAAACATCATATATCATATGATAACAGTATACATATCAATATCTGTGGATAAACCAATACTTATGAGGAATCCAGTTGGATCCCTCCAACCTATCACCTGCAACAAATATACTTATTAGAAAATATGTACAATGTCCGCTTCGAGGCAGACGCGCGTACAAAAGGGCCATCCGCTCATACACGGGAGGTATAGGGTCTCATTTGCTCTAATAGGTAGGAATATATCCAAATAGCAATCAATATATATAATATACCATATATCATCCAAAAAATCATCAATCATTATAAAATAAATTTATTCTCACTTATATAAAAATATTAGTGAGTCAGAAAGAATGAGTTGTACTCACATTGATTCCAATAGCAGTTACAGTGTTTTATTCCGAATAAAATTAAATAGACGTTTAATTTTACCTAAAGTTTTCACTAGTTCCTGTCAATTACAAACTAACTCTAAAATGTAATTCTCATCAATACGGACCAAATGCAACTTGTTTCGTCAAAAACGGACCTCGTATGAAGAAATTACGACATTTAAAATTTACACGAATTAAAATAGTATAATTTACAAAGTTTAATTTTATTTTTAAACCTACACAATCGTGGCGCTCGTTTTTTCTCATCAGATCTTGGCTCTTATCGTTCAAGTCATACATGACTTAACCCATAGAATGGGACAAAAAATTGATGGTCGTGCCTCTATAAGACAATAGGAGCACGATCGAACACCTCCACGTGAACCGCCGAAGCTTGCTCGATTACCCAGCCAAGACCGATCCCCCACCTCACCTCCAATCACGTGAAATCAAACATAAATCGGCAGCAAAATACGGCCCTCCTAACGATGTCATGGCGCTCCATTCTCAATCATAGTCGTTGATCTCGTAGTACTCGACAAGTTTGACCTTTTTTGTGGTTGGAAGTTTCTTGTTATAGCGCGTCGGTTGGAAGATAATGGAGGAGGAAGATCAGAGATCTCTGGCCATTGAAATAGAAGGTGACAGCTAGCCTTAGTTCGGTTAGGGTTTTGTGAAAAAAATAAAATAATGATGCCTTTTACAGAAAATTTTCGCACACTATTCATCCGAAAATTTTCCAAACTCTAAATGAAGCATGCCGCCTAGAGTTCATAATGTTTTACCCCTATTCCGAACACAATGGAATATATATCGAGGCTCATTCGATCGTATTTAGAAGATAGGTTTTCGAATCGAATTATTTAAATATAAAATTACTTAAACAAATTTCTATGCGTTTCAGCTTGCCACGGACAAACCGTAAATCCAATTGACACGAAATTTGAAATTCTATAATAATATAACATTACGATTCCAATGAAACTAGTTTCATCGAAATCCGAGTCTACTTGAAAAATGACTATTTTTACACGTTAATTAAATATTAAAATATTCAATTTCTATATATTCACTTTTAAATTAAATTTTAAAAGTTCTCTAACATCACTCTATTTCAAATAGAATTTAATTCAATTTTATAGTTCAATTTCATTCATATTAAATTCAAATTCCAATTATTTCTACAATTTCAAATTCTAAATTAACAATTTAATAATCCAATTAAATTCTTATATTTGAAATATAAGTTATTCGGCTTCTAAAATTAACTTATGAATATTAAAAATCAATTAAATATACGAATTTCAAATGACTAAATTCTGGGTCGTTACACTGACGGAAATTTACATGACAAAGTGCATTGGATTTGTAATAGGATTCTCTATTAACTGGAGTAAGAGTTGTATTAATTGGAGTAAGAGTCGTAGGTGATTACGAAGATTTGCATTTCTAGAATTTCGAGAAGGTGGGCGAATTAGTGCTCTTTTGGCTTGATTTGGTGGGTATGGCCTGTCCGATCCTTATGTAATGCTATAATATTGTTGTAAGATGTTTTATGACTAACTTATTACTCGTTTAAACCGACTTACATAAATCCTTTTTTTTCCTTTTGGAAGCCAAAACCAGTTTATTTTGGCTTTCAAAAAGCCAAAAAGTGACTTATTAAGTCGATCCAAACGAGATGTTAGGCTTGAATTATGAAGTAAAAATCTATATAAATGATAGTATCTAACCTTGAGAAATAAAAGTATGTATTCTATTTATAATATTGATAATGATAATATTATTTCGAAATGGGATACGAGTAAGAAATATACTTCTAATTCCTTTTATAGATTTATTAAATTTTCAAGTGTACTAACAGCTCTTTTAAATTTATTTGGAAATCTAATACTCCTCCTAAATCTAAAATTCACATCTGGTTAATTATATATGGAAAACTTAACACTGTAGAAACTTTAAAAGAGAAAAAATATTCAAAATGATAATAAATGTTATTTTGTAATCTATTTTTTGAAGATATTAAACATATATACTATGATTGCATGGATACTTATTTCATCTATATAGTACTCTTAAAATTTTTAACTTTAATGTAGTAACTAAAATTTCAAATAGTGAATTTTATTGGAATACTTTTAGATTTAGGTTCAAAAAGGATATTAAACACTTTATTCATTATTATTTGTTTGTATGTTTGATTTGAAAGAAATCAAAGAATTTTTAATAATAATAATAATAGTCACTTTAATAATAGTCACTTTGAAGGTTATCGAGGAGATTCCGTAATGAGTTTGACGGAATAGTACTTTCAGGTTCGAGATGGAGATTTAGAGTGCAAGGGCTATGGTCGTTGACTCTAAGGGTGACTCCAAAATGAGTGCAACAAGATAGTGCCTTCGGTTTCATTCGAACCCGGAACAAACTTGTATGGATTGAATGCTTTCAGAACATCGTCAGGTGGACGATGAGCATTCTAAGATTGATGTGTCCTGTAAAGGTAATCGTAGCCTCAAGCCTCATCATCCGAGAATGGCTAAAACAGTGGAGGTTCAGCAAGGCTTCGTGCGTAGCTCCCACTAGAGAGCAAGATTTACCCCTGTCTAGAGGTCCCTTTATATTTCGGTTGTGTGGCGGTTGGCGACGGCCAATTTGCGGGGTGGTCTTGTTCGGAACTGTTCAATAAGGAATGGTTCCGGCTTTATGTTGCAGGGGAGCGGGCGTATTCCTCGGTACAGTGATCTAGGCCATGTACTGTGACGGGCGGTACCCCAGTAGCCCTGCCATTGATGGAATCCATAATCCAATAAGTGCCTATACGGTTTTGATTGTGCATAACTATGTCGAACGTGAGATGTAAGCATTCCAGCTATTTCTGTATTTTATTTTGAAAACCCTAGACACTATTATAATATTACTGGATTTCCTATCAAATGTTTTGGTTAGCGTAAGGTAAAAACTTTTCCATGTTTATGTGTGGGAAGTCTTACGTGATACCTTTTGTTTTCAAAGGATTTTCTAAAAGTTAAACAACTTTAAACCCGTTTACTCACACCAGACCCATGTCTGACCCAAGTGTTTATTTTCTGTTTTATTAAACTCTTGGGTACTCATATTACGTATGAGTAGTCAAGTGTTTCAGGATTTCTTTGACAAGTTCTGGAGGAGATAATGGAGCAGGAGGCTTCAGCGTGTAGATATATATAGTGGTTCCATTGTGTTTTGAGTTGTATCTGTTTTTTCTGATGTACTTGAATTGTAATTGCTAGACAAGTGTTTATAACTGTCTAGTTTGTGTTGTATTAGCTATATAACTCTGATGTATATGATACGATGCAAAGATTTATGTGATATATTATAATTTATTCGGTCCCGCTGTGAGATTCCGATGTTGTATGTTTCTTTCCTTTCTTTTCTCTTTTCTATCCCTTTCTTTCTTCTTAATGATGCGTCTTTCTATGGAATGAAAGGCGGGTCGTTACAACTTGATGGAGGTTAATTATTTAATAACAATTAAAGGATAATGAATTAATTAAAGGTTATTAATTACTGATTAAAAGTGAATTAATTAATGATTAAAGATTAATTAATTAATTATTAAAAGTGAATTACTTAATGATTAAAGATTAATTAATTTATAATTAAAGGTAAATTAATTAATGTAATTGAAGATTAATTAATTAACTTAAGGTTAATTTATTTGTGTGATTAATTAAGGGATAATCAATTAATTAAGGTTAATTAATTAAGATGGATAATTGAGGATGATTAATTAAATTCATTAGTTAATATCAAATGGTTTAATTAATGTTAATTAAGCAGGATCATAAGAGATTAATTTATTTAATTTAATTTAAATTGATTATAGATTATGTGATTGATATCCCCTTGCTTATGGTTGATTGGATTATATCGAATGCCTTGAACTGCATGATATCTGTGATATGTGATATTCTATGATGTGAATTGTTTTGGATTCAGCTATGAACTGTGATTTATTTATCTGTGATAAATTTACTTGTATATCTATGAATGAAAGGTAAGCGTTACAGGATTATACCGCTTATCGATATTGTTGTGCTTGAATTGATGATGGTTGTGAAATTTTATTGTTGCCTATGAAACCAGTGGACTACACCACACACACACAAAAATATGGATTTCATAGGAAATTGGTTAAATCACTGGTATTTTGAATTTAATACTATTTTATTCAAATGGTTTTAAAGGTTGAATTTTGAATCCAAATTGGTTTGGAAGTGATATTGGGTTTAATATGAAAACTTTTGAGAAGGAAGTTTTGTAAATTTGAATTTTTTTTGGAAATTATGGTTTGAAAGGGTTATACAAGTTATACAATATATATATGGATTTTAAACCATTTTTGAAGTATATTAAATGGAATTATTTTGGGAGTTTGAATTTAACTCAAATAGAACTTGCCGAGGATACGACAGTTCGCTGAATTTCCGACTATACTTTAAAAGATTTTAACTTGAGAAAATTTAAGGATTTTCCCAAAATGAAAAACCTTTGTTTTCAAACGATAATAGCTTGTACAAAGGAAAGAATTTCTAGTTTGTTGAAAGGATTTCAAATTTGAAATTGAAATAGTTTTGCAAGCGATGAATGAATCTTTGTTAAAGATTGGCGAACTTTGTTTTCAAATTGAAGAGGAACTTAAAGGTGTATCTTTTGTTTAAAAGATTTGTCTAAAAACCATTCGAAAGGAAAATTTTTGAGGGGATAAAAGTTGTGACTTAACTAAGATCCCAATAATATCCATATGCTTTTTAAAATAAGCACTCACTATACGGGTTAGCCGGAAGAGGACTTTATGTCATCAAATCCATTCCGAATTAATGATACGACGAATTGGATAGCATTTGAAGACGGTGGTAGAAGACCGGGTATTTTCGAGAACGAGAGGATTACCTGTCGAATGTCTCTACACTGAGTTGCTCTGGTATAGAGATATCTATATGCGATGGGGAGTCCGATAGAGATTGTGGATACCTGGATTTGCAAGGGCTTCTTTTGAAGTGCCTTCGATTCCATTCGAACCTGGAACTGACTTGTATGGACGTATGTCTGACATTACACTTTGAGATGTAAAGCTGGTCTCTATCGAATACATTTCTGTTTGGTGGCGAAGAATTTATTCTTTTAGCTTAACACCCTTCTCTGAGACTTACGAGCTCAGAGGTTATATAGTTGATATTTACTAGTGATATATTCCCAATTTGGTAATGTGGCATGCTAAGTATTATCATTTGTTGATCGAAGCATGGCTTTTGTGAAAAGCGTTGCTTTGTGGACGAGACTTCGTCGAACCTCACATCCCGAAAATGGTCGAAACAGGAAGGATGCGGCAAGGTTATGAGTAGCGCATCTTAGGGTATGTGCATTTCCTTCTGGATAAAAAGTGATATCATGGTATGGAGCCCAAATATTTAACTTATGTGGTTGTTGGAATTTGTTGGTGAGGCCTGGATAAAGGTCGATGATGACCGAGGGATGACATACTCGTGTTCGTAGTTACCTAATTACAGAGGTAACCCGAACTTGTGTTGGCAGAGATCCGGTTAGTTCTTGGGGCGTCCCTCCAGTGGCGTACCCATTCGGAAAGGAAGTTCCTTAGCCTTGGCCATCTGTCGGAAATCCAATCACCCAATACGAGCTTTGTACGATTTTAGTTGTAGTACCTTCCATCTAATATGGTAGTTATACGCATACTATAATAGTACGTATGCTGGCTAAGATTAATATTATATTTTCGAAATATTTTCTGCACTATGCATTAATAATAATATCAAAAGGATTTTCACGTATCAAGCATGTTTGACTATCATAAGGAGAAATCTCCCTCAAGTGTGCGATTGCAATGTGTGTGTGCCAAGAGGCCTTTTGGTAGTTTCATTTTCCAAAAAGCATAGCGGATTTCTATTTATTTCTTTATGTTTGTTTTTGTTCAAACAACTATTTTTGTTTGCTCACACCAGTCCCATGACTGACCTGGAGTTTATTGTTCCCTTTCTAAACTCTGGGTGTCCACAATTTTCCACACAGGCAGCCTAGAGTCAGGTTATCAAATAGTCAGCTAGTAGATGTAGCTTTTGGAAATCTTTGGAGTCTTTGGTTTGGCGATCGCATTGTGCAAAACCGAGTTTGCTTAACTTCAGCATGATGGTGGTTCTCGCTTTTGGTTTGGAGCTTTGGCATTGGAGGTGCAATTTATTGGATTTCTTTCTCTCTTGAAGATCATGTTGGAGATTTCATTCCGCTGTTATATTTTGGCTCTGACATTGATATTTCATTTGTATCATTGTTGTATCAAATGTTGCATATCAATAAAATTATTCAATTTGTTTCATCTAATGTTGTTCTAAGCTCCGACGAACAAGACTCAACGTTTGAATCTACGGCCTTCAAATACGAGTGAGGTATTGGATGTCGATTTTCGAAGGTCGAGTCAAGGTCGTTGCATTAATATAGCATTTTTAACTGATACTATTCATGCCTGAGATCTGACGAACTCCAATCGAGATGTGCTTACTGATGTTTCTAGCCAAATACCCCTATTCTAAACTCAATGGAACTAATTTCGAGAGCTAATCCTATCTTATACAAGAGTTAGGTTTTTAAATTATATAATAATACTTTAAATTTCTAAAATTAATCATTACACGTTTTGAGCTCGCTCGATCACATAGTACGTCAGATCGTCAAAACTCGTCGGCGTATAATAATTTATTACTCTGGTTCCAATGATACTTGTTTCATCAAAATCTGAGATAGTGCCCCGGAATGATAATTTTACACATTTTAAATATATATTTTTTATTTTCGATCCAAAATCGATATTTATTCTTGCAATTAAATTTACAAATTCAATTCACCAATATTATTTAATAATTAAAAGGAATTAATTAAAATCAATAAATCTATTTAACTAATATTTGATTAACAAGTCCTAATACTCATGTAATGCATATATATGAATATTAGTTATCAAATTCTAAAATCCAATTATTTAAATATTAAAAATTAGTTAAATATTAAAAATTTAATGTCCAAAATTCTCGATTGCTACAAATGCGGACTTCGGTTAGGTTCCTTGATTAGAAAGCTCTGTTCTAATTAAATAGCGATATACTCTGACAGAAAACTTTACGATCATATCAAGAATCTATATAAAGCGTTCACCATCAGGAATCGAGTGAAAATTCCTTATTCGAATCGGTGCAAATCACCTGGAAACCATGTACTTGAATTTTGGATCAAGGACAGTCACAGGAATAGAATGATCTATGTACAACTCACTATTAATTCTATTGGTTTCTTAACTATATCAATTTTTTTTATCTCCTTCATGTATACAAATATTATATCATTCAATACTAAAATTATTTATGAACCATTTCATAAAAAGATTACCTCAAGTTTATAGACTATGATTATAAAACATTTCATTAAAACTTACTTCACTTCTTACTTGTGTAAATTCTATTATATCCCAAGTGTATATACAAAACATAGAATTTTGCTTACTTAACAAGTATGTTAAATAATTTCAAACTTGTTTTAACTTACTAACTTCTCAATTCAAGAGTTACAATAACTCAACTATTATATTTTATCAAAACACTTAGCTTCATGTTCTATAATGGTCGTATCTCATCATCTCCATCAAGGTTTAACATTCTTGCCTATTTGTTTGCTACAGCATATACAACATTCGTACATTTCCATAGTCATGTTATACCCTAATACACACTTCAAGTATTCAAACACCATTCCAAAATTGCATATAATATGCCCATAGACCACCACTATCATTGATCTATGCATCCAAATAGTAGCCAACCAATACCAAAGAAGTCATCAAATAGGCATTATAGGGCACTATGTAGTTAAAGGCCCACAAAATCTCTACAATAGCGCATAGCGCTCTTCGATCGCTATGCTTTTACAATGTAGCACTATTGAACAGTAGATCCGCTTTAAACCCGCTATATTCCGCTACACCTGCTAAATCAAGGCTTTTTAGCATCCGTTTTAGCAACATTAATATGAAAAGGTTGGTTTGACTAGTTCTCTTTTGAAATTAATCAAAATGTTGAGGTCTAATTTTAATGCACAAGTGCCCAATATAAATTACAAATCAATTGTAGTCATCAAATCTAGATTGCATAAATTATCATATTCTTTAGTTTTGTTATATAAGATTAGATTAGACAATAACTACACAAACGATGCAAGGAAGGGAATAAATTAGCTTAAATATTTGATTTTGATCTAATGAAGCTTTTTGCACTTTCACTATTTTCCTCTTTATCCCCATTTTTTAGGCACCTCCACCACTCCAGAACCGCGAAGTGTTTTTACTGCATAAAAAGGGTATTATGAAAAGGTCCAAGTCATCGCATGTCAATTTGATCAAACAAGTTCCCAATATTGCAAATATGGACGTCAACCTATGGACCGGTGTGCACCACCAATGCACCGATTTACGTCTCAAAAACATGATTTCTCTTTAATTTTTCACATTTTAGTTTCTAGATTTTGATTATTTGATTTATTCTTTGGTTCTAATGATCCTATGTCATGTACATACATTATCCATTTGGTTCCTGGGATCCTAGCATGTTCATATCATCATATTATAGTTTCTATAAGATTTTGGTTCGAATCAGTGCCGAATTTTGAGTTTTATAAAAAAAAAATTTTGAGAAAAATGTGTGATTCTCTAGAAATAGAGGAGAGCGCGCACACACACACACATATATATATATAACACAAAGCAAGGAGCTGCCAACATGCCTAGTAGGTAGCTAGTCTAAGTACATGTATCAAAGGATAAATACTCTGGTATCCCTAGAATGAGCTCCGGCAAGGCCATCGCTCATTACACCCCAATATCGAGCCCCGACATGGCCACCGCCCGATATTAGGGTGTTAGGAGTACCTGAAAAACTAAAGAATAACACAACCCCAATGATAACCATCTAATAAGGAAGTTCCATTATACTGATTCGGAAGGAATGAGGATGTAAGTAAACTAAGGTGGAACCGCTAATAATCCAGTAATGAAAACACCGCTCTAAAGACTCAGCAAAAATGGAAGTAGCTATAGCTAAAGAGTGAATCCCCCTAAAAATATACCTCCATGATGAAGCTGAAGATGTACTGAGAAGTGTCCCTCGCTAAAATCTGCAATCCTGCAATCCACAACCCTATATACCTACAAAGAGAACCTAACACCCTATCTAGCACATACCCGTATCTAAAGCGTGACTAAGAAAATAGTTAGAATGATACGCATATATGTATAAATGAGATAGGAGTAAAAATACAAAAGTAAGGCTAATAAGACAAAATAGTGCATAGAGAGAAGAAAAACTAAAAACAAATAAAAGAACTAATAAATAAATGCAAATAGTCTCCATAATCTAAAGAACTAAAAGATCAATGAACTAATATAGGCAATGACTAATACAGTAATTGAAATACATCTAAAAATATTCTTATGGACCATTAATCAAAAGTAAATTATGACACATGGTGAAATCATATTTAAGTTTGAAAAATATTAATACTACAATTATTAATGTTAAAATTATTATTATTGTGCTTAAATTGATTAATATTATTATTAACCTTATTAGTATAATCTTTAAATAGGTTACTTTTAGCTAATTTATATAGAGATCCAATTAAAAAAAATGAGGAATTTATAAAAATCAATTTATTAAAGTGACTATTATTATTATTATTAAAAATTCTTTGATTTCTTTCAAATCAAATATACAAACAAATAATAATGAATAAAGTGTTTAATATCCTTTTTGAACCTAAATCCAAAAGTATTCCAATAAAATTCACTATTTGAAATTTTAGTTACTACATTAAAGTTAAAAATTTTAAGAGTGCTATATAGAATGAAATAAGTATCATTTTCAACATGATGTGCTTTGAATCGAGGCAGGTTGGGATTGCTATGTAGATCTTAACCCACACTTTGAATGGTTGTCATTCTTTCTTCGGACTATTTTGATGAAGTGTGGTGTCTTTGACTATTCATTGCAATGCTTCACTTGGCCCATGCCTGTTGACATCTTGCGTTATAAAAACTGGAGTGTACTCTTGTTTTTCATCACTCTAAATTTAGAACCTTTAGTAGACTTCCGTCTTGGACTCCATAGGTTTGAATTCGTTGCTTTCGGTTGTTTATGCATGCACATATATGTTGATTAACCATCAGGCTTCATGTAGGAATATATGAATATACATGTATATGGCATATAAATGTATGTATATGTGAGTATATATATACATATAAATATATATATATATACACACACACATACATATGGGATTCGGTATCGATCCTTGTGCAAGGGTCAGTACCAATCCCAGAATTTGGAATTTTAGGCTACTTGTAGCTCAAATTTCTGGCTCGGGGTCATATATAACAACCCGATCCTTGGCTCTCTTTCACTTTCCATCTATTTTTACTTTTGAGATTTTGGGCTTTGGGTCGACATTAAAAAACTTCTTACCCTGAATCGAAGCGTTCAACTCCAATGCCTGCCCCCAACACCGCCAACGACCACCTAGATCATTAGCTTTTAACGTCGCTAATCCTTACATAATTGATTTGAGTTTTCATGTAAATTTTCACATAATCTGTGATCCACTCTTCTAAGTAGGTGGATGTGTTATGAGTTGACTTGCCGAAAGCTTGCATCATCCATGCATTGGAAGAGATGGAAGAAAAATATGGTGAAATTTCACTTGTAAGGCTAAGGGACGGTGTCGATCTGGCCCTTGCACTCTAAATCTCCTCGATAACCTTCAAGTTCAACTAGTCAGATTTATTAAGATACAGTTTGGTCAAAATATTAGATAACACTTTCCACCTAAAGTACAACTTATTTTCAACATGATGTGCTTTGAATCGAGGCAGGTTGGGATTGCTATGTAGATCTTAACCCACACTTTGAATGGTTGTCATTCTTTCTTCGGACTATTTTGATGAAGTGTGGTGTCTTTGACTATTCATTGCAATGCTTCACTTGGCCCATGCCTGTTGACATCTTGCGTTATAAAAACTGGAGTGTACTCTTGTTTTTCATCACTCTAAATTTAGAACCTTTAGTAGACTTCCGTCTTGGACTCCATAGGTTTGAATTCGTTGCTTTCGGTTGTTTATGCATGTACATATATGTTGATTAACCATCAGGCTTCATGTAGGAATATATGAATATACCTGTATATGGCATATAAATGTATGTATATGTGAGTATATATATATACATATAAATATATATATACACACACACACACACACATATGGGATTCGGTATCGATCCTTGTGCAAGGGTCAGTACCAACCCCAGAATTTGGAATTTCAGGCTACTTGTAGCTTAAATTTCTGGCTCGGGGTCATATATATCAACCCGATCCTTGGCTCTCTTTCACTTTCCATCTATTTTTACTATTGAGATTTTGGGCTTTGGGTCGACATTAAAAAACTTCTTACCCTGAATCGAAGCGTTCAACTCCAATGCCTGCCCCCAACACTGCCATCGACCACCTAGATCATTAGCTTTTAACGTCGCTAATCCTTACATGATTGATTTGAGTTTTCATGTAAATTTTCACATAATCTGTGATCCACTCTTCTAAGTAGGTGGATGTGTTATGAGTTGACTTGCCGAAAGCTTGCATCATCCATGCATTGGAAGAGATGGAAGAAAAAGATGGTGAAATTTCACTTGTAAGGCTAAGGGAAGGTGTCGATCTGGCCCTTGATGAAATTTTTTATTTAGTAACTTAGGAAACCTTCAAGAAAAAATTGAAGTTTTTATCAAGTGAAATCTTTCAAGTTCCATTATGGTGTTTCTAAGTACGGTCGATGATGGGAAGTCTATTAGGTTGGTTAGTGATGAGGTCACTTCAGATAACAAGATGGCTTTCAAATGAACCATTGCATGGCATAAGATGCTAACAACGTACACTCACAAATGAATATATCGCACGACACTACACAATACTATAAGTTGCATCATACCTCACTGGGTTTTTACTTTGGCGCATGGGACATTGCCTCTAATACTTCTGATATCACATGTGTGACATTACGGAATTTTGATCCTATTTTTATAATAAGTTTTTGATCAAATTTAATTAAAATACAAGATTTTTAATTCATAAATAAAAAAGATTTTGGATATTATTAGTTGTATATGTATTATAAAGGAATATAACTTCAAAATATAAAGTAGTCTCTTTTAACAATATTCAAAAATTAAATCTGTTTTATTCAATTAAATTAAAAGTTATGTATGAATGACATTTAATATCAAATGTATAAATGTAGTTAATAATAACAAGTATAATAATACAATTCTTTTCATATTAAATATAAATATAAAATACATTAATGCAAATATAGGTTATAAATCAAATATTGGAAAAATTAACTTTGAATAAAAATAAGATTAAGTAGTGTTTCTAAACAACAGCTTTTGAAATTAAAATAAAATAAGCTTATAAATATTTAACATAAGTATAACATAATAATATGTTAACATCAGCAATAAAGACAAATTAACCTGCAAACATTATTTATATGTTAATATAAGTATGAAGACAAAATGAAACATTTTAGTACAGACCAGACCTGCAAGTATCTTTGCAAAGTAAACAAGTTTGTCTGCAAAACATTAAAAAGTGTAAACCTATATGAATACATATTGGTACAAAAGAAAACTGCAAATACCTTTATATGTATTGTTAGTGTCAGCAAATACTAATTAGTGCATACAAAAACAATTGTACAAAATGTTTGTGTCAGCAAACATTATGATATGTTAACATATATGTTAACACAAACATTTAATAGCCCACCTTTATATCTGGAAACATAATCTTCCAGCCGAAATTTGTTGATTCATCTCAGGTTTTTGTACAAGTTAAAATTGTGTCAGCAAACATTAATATAATAAAGCAAGATATTTTATCAAGTTAAAGCTTGTTCAAGAAGGCAGCTTGTTCAAGTTATATATATGTATTCATCATTTCTTATTTCATTTAGTTCAGTCATTAACTTATAAAAACAAACCTGAGAAGAGGCAAAAGTATAAACAAAACTTTATATTTTCAAGTTCACATAAAAGTCTGGGAGCAAGAAAGTTACAGGAACTCAAACTTCAATTGCAGGTTGCTTCATCATCCAACTAGCCTCTGTTTTCAAAAGTTTTGGTGAGTAAACATATTTTTAAATCTAACTTTAAGAAGCATTGTTATGATTTAAGTTCTAGAATTCTTGTTAAATACTGTATGTTCTTATAGTTGTTCTTCCAGGTTTCAATTTCAATTTTTTTTTGTTGAGGCAAAGTAAAACAGAGAATATATCATGCTTCTTATATTTAAAATCATTTCCTATAAGTAGTAACTAAACTAAATAAATTTTTGTTTATGCTAAAGATCAAGGTTTGCGAAAAAAATGATTGAGAATAGGGTTTGTGGGTCTGTATTTTGGGGTTCGGTTAACTGATGCTTGCGTCGCCATGGCACAACCGAGTGCCATGAGACTTGGGAAGGTGCTCGAGTGTGGTGTCGGCAAGATTTGGGCGAAGCCACATCGTCTCTGGCAGTCGCGATAGTGAGGACGAGGGGTTTTTGCCAATTGTGCTCGTGTCACAGTTCGGCTTCACAGTCATATTTTGATTTCGTGAGTTTCGAGATGAGCTAGGTGGTGATTTCGAGTGAGTGGAAGCTTTGGGATTTGTCGGTGGGGTCGAGGTGCGATGGCGCGGTGGCGGACCGCCGTGCGCGTGCACGGCGGCGGAGAAGTTCGCTTCAGGGTCGACTCGAGGAAAATCTCGAGTTTGATCGTTCTTTACTTCGGGTTAGTTTCTGGGTCGAGTTTGTATAGGCGCGTGTGTTATTTAGTTTTAACAGTTTTTAAAACTTAAGCTCTAAAAAAAGCCAGAAGAAGATGAAACAGGGAGAAGAGAAGAGAGGCAGGGAGTGACGCGAGAAAGTTGCTGGGTTATCTCGAGTTCAACCCGATATGTCGCGTTGTTTACTTCGGGTTTCTAATTCCTTGAATTTTAATAATCTTGTGTAATCTTATTTGTAATTAAGAATTTTATTAATCATTGGAAGTTAATAATTTAACAAATCGTAGTTAATAGATTAAATAACTAATTAATGATTAAAAGGTTAAGTTAATTAATAATTAATAACTAAATAAACAATTAGTAATAATTAATTGTGTAATTGAGTTTTATAAATCAATAATTAAGATTATTGATTAATAATTAATTAATTAAGAGAATGATTAATAAGTAATTAATAATTTGAAATAAGTTAATTAATTACTAATTAATTAAGCAAGAGTAAAATATAGTTTACTCTTAAGCATGCAATTAAGTTTAAAATAAATCAAATTAAATGTTGATATGAATCGATGATTCTATTTGATTGACTCTGATATTTATTTATATCCCGTGATGTTCTGTGATATTCTGGATATATCTGTGTTGATTGTATATGATTTATCTGATGTTATTCATCTGTGTTGAATTGCTATTCAATTGTTGAATTTAAACTGTTTAAGTTAATTAGACAACTTGACCTTTAAAATGGCGTTTGGATTTCGATGAGACCGGGATCGGGTATCCAATTGATATTCCGAAAACCACATCGATCCAAATTAAACGTCGTGTAATATCAAGTGAAGATCGAGATGGTGTTTTCAGAATGCAAGGGTTATCGTCGTTAACTCTGAGGGTGATTCCAAAACGAGTGTATCGAGATAATGCCTTCGGTTTCGTTCGAACCCGGAACGAACTTGTAATGATTGAATGCTTTCAGCACATCGTCAGGCGGACGATGAGCATTCTAAGAGATGTGTTCTCTAAAGGTAATCGCAGCCTCAAGCCTCATCAACCGGGAATGGCTAAAACAGGGGAGGTGTAGCAAGATTAGGTGGGTCATGCCCAAGCAGGACAAGATTTTCCCCTGTCTAGATGTCCCTTTTTAGTCGGCTGTGTGGGCGGTTAGATGTACACCAACTGTGGGGTTATCTTGTTCGGGATTGTTCAGTAAGGAATGGTTCCGGCCTTGTGTTGCAGGGGAGTTAGGGTGGCTCCTCGGTACGGTGATCTAGGCCACGTACTGTGACGGGCGGTACCTCAGTAGCCCTGCCATTGTATGGGATCCAATGTCCAATAAGCGCCGTACGTTTTGATTGTGCCCAACTACGTTGGAATGTGAGATGTAAGCATTTCAGCTATTTCTGTATTAACTTGAAAACCCTAGACACTATTATAATATCACTGAATTTCCTATAAAATATTTTTGGTTAGCGTAACGTAAAAACTTACCCGTATTTATGTGTGGGAAGTCTTACGTGATACCTTTATTTTAAATGATTTTCAAAGTTAAACAACTTTAACCTGTTTACTCATACCAGACCCATGTCTGACCTGGAGTTTATATTTTGTTTTTCATAAACTCTTGGGTACTCAAATTTTTACGAGTAGCCAAGTGATAGGTATTTAGAGTATAGAGTTTTTATGAGGAGTTGGAGCAGAAGACCAGCCGTATGTAGCTATCTATAGTCCCGCTGTGTCAGTTAGTCTATGATATTTGAGATGTGTGTTCTGACAGGTATGTATGTGATAGTCATGTTGTATGATATTGTATAACTCTGATGTATATATAACTATGTAATAGTTATGTTGATGTATTATATTTTGTTCCATTCCGCTGTGAGATTCTGATGTTGTTATTCTTTCTTTCTATTCTTTTCTATTTCTATCCCTTTCTTTCTTAATGATGAAACGTCTTTCTGGGTTGAGAAAGGCGGGTCGTCACAACATGTATGTTGAGTTTTATAAACTATGAATCATAATCATTTTGAATACCTCTATACAACGGTTCTAGGTCCTTCAACCTCTAGATACATCAAATCTGATACGGTATCTAGCTCAACTACAACTCCTATTATGGGACATACTCCTACACCACCTAGATCTCAACCATCAAGTCGAACAACCTTTCCAAGAGATTCCTCCTGAGCCAATAGAAGGTCTGAAAGTGGAGAGTGGGATAGTCCCGATGATGAGGTTATATTTGATCACACTCTGGATTCTACTACCTCGAAAATAAACGAAGGATCCTTTAGAAGAATTTGAGAAAAACATGGCATCTCATTCCAGAATGTGCTGGTTTCCGTGTGCCATTAGTGGAAACACTATCCTCTAGCCGGGTACATAACATGCAACCGATAAATGTTCCTGGCGATGTGTGTCTCGACATTTAACCAATTCATCTGTCGAGTTTTATAATTCATCAAGCAGGCTCGAACCCATCACATCCCAATAGTTATGCCTTCATACATAGCGCATACATCATCTTTACTTGACGCCTGAATTGCTCCCAAGTGATGAAGAGATCTGATAATTTTATAACTTCAAACTTCGAAATGGAAATCGTTCTCTCAAATACTTGGAACATTCCAAAGGTTGTAGGATAGTGATTGGAACTTGGAATAAATTGAGCTATTTTAAGGACAAGTTCTTCTTTGTTCGTTGCTTGCTTGGATTCGAGCAGAGGTAGCTATCCGAACGCGGGTCTCAATTTGATTCCTTTTCCTTCGAGCGCGTATCCTAATTTATTGGCTTAAGCTATTTTTGTTCTCTCAGATGTGCTAAGAAGACCTAGTAGTGTGGCCTTAACGGGTAACCTTAGAACTCTCCTTTAAGGTCCAACTAGAGAAAGAGAGGTAAGATCGCTTCTCACTAATGAAAATCTACCGAATTACAACTTACTAGAGGAGGGTCATAATATTGGTTACATATCTATGCCAGTGATAGTGATGAGGATAACTCTTTGTCTAGAAAATAAGGGTAAAAATCCAAAAGTGCCCCTGGTCCAACGTCCTATAGATAGAACTAAAGAAGTGCACGAGCACATTGAGGAAGGCGAGGGTGGAGAAGCACATGATGATGTTGATATGGGTCGTGAGTCTTCTAATGACGATGGCGATGATGACTAGGGTTTTCGCTTGCAGCAGCGCCCTAAGATAAGGATCATCCCAATGAGGACTCCGACACAACCTCTGTTGGCTATTGTGGTAGTAGAGATACATGTCCTGTCTCTGTAAGACCTCTACACTAATTTCAAGTCGATTCCAGATGAGTTTGGCTTTTTTGGTCTAGGAAACAAGAGCCTTGGGGATATCAACTCTTCAATCCATTTACAAGTTTACTTGCCAACTACTAGCGCAAGGGAGATCACCTATCAGCAAAATTCAGACCCACGGACTGTTGAAAGGACACTAGGAAAAACACACACGCTGCACTTTTCTTACTTCCTACCATGATTTATCCTACCAGGATTAACTTATCTTCATTTGACTTGCAGGCTCGGTGGAGGAAAGATTCATGTTTGATTCCCTCCAGCATCCAATGGGTAAGCATAAGAAGCGGAGCTCTCACACACACTCTTATGGCACTGGCCATGACTCAAACGCCAATATACAATCATGCTGAAAGGGTTGAGATAGGTGGTATCAGTCTCACGATTTATCCTTAAAGCGTAGATTTAGGTCTAGGTCTCCTCTGCCTAAAATCTTGGATAGGTGCTCCAACCGACCTGATGACATTCCATCCATGGATGTTTCCCATGCCCTTGTTTTGGCTTCCTACTTTATAAAGCAAATGGTGACGTCGAATTCCTTCTAGTATATGAGCAGTCATCCCAACTTATCCCCACTAACTCTTCTCACCGTAGGGAAATAAGGGACATTTCCAACCTTTTATTGCTAGAATAGAGAAAGAATTCACTTCAAACCCTCGTATGGATGAAGTCAAGTTTATCCCTAACATAAAGGGTATCGCTTAACATGTCCATGGTCAAACCATGGCTTACATCAATTATGCTTATGAGAAATACTTTAAATGGAAGAGATTGGTTGAGATGATTTACAACTTTACTGAAATCAAAAAAGTTGAGGTCATGGAAATGAGGCTTAAGGTAGAGCAGGAGAAGGAAACTATAGCCTATCTCAATGAGGAGGTCGTAGGGAATAAAAAATGTTATTGAAAGAAACTGAGAAAGTTGTAGACCTTACTAAGTTAGCCAAGTAGGAGAGGTTGAGCCAGAAACACAAATTAAGACTACCCATCATAGGAACCGCACTATGTTGCTGGAGAATGAGTGTCCAACCAAAGAATTAGATGAGCTAAAGAAAAAATTTTATAAAAGGGAGAAAGAAAATGATGACACTCTCATGGAGAATCACAACTACTATGAAGAGTTGGTGGATGCTGGCCAAGCCAGTGATAAGGAAAAATCTCGGGACAAGGATGTAGAGAATAAAATTGAATCCATAGAGAAGTGGATTAAAGAGAAATTCAAGCAAATAACAGTCAATTACAATGCCAACGTAATCAAATTCTGAAATCTGGAATGGTTCAACAGTGATTATCCTAAGGTTTTGGCCTTGGCTTAGATCGGGCTATTGGAGATTAAAATGACCAAGTTAAAAGCTTCAGGTCTGCTCCTTTAGACGTCACCATAATTCTTACTTTCGGGATTCCGACTATCTCCATCTCTCCATCAAATCCACAATACAATCTGGTGAACCCCCCATGCAAAAGACAATCATTTTGTCCCCTATCTTGGAGAGGAATTCTGACGGCGTATCAGTTCACACTGAGTCTAAATCTAATAGAGGTATCTAACTGATCTTACCCATATTCGAGAAGCCTCACATGACACCGTATGGTATTTCTAATCTCTCAATTTATATTTCTCAAATTTAAGGTCAACTTATCATCGCTCTTCTGCCTAAGGGAGATCCGCAATTGGGTCAACAAGCTTCGAGTACCGAGTGTGTTATTGTGTCTGCTTCTCACAGTATTCCAACCAGCGTGGCCTCTAGATTTAGAGCACAAATGATTCATGCCTTAGAGGAGGAGATGGCTGGTGATCTCTTAGGAGCTCAAGCTAAGGAGGATGTTCTCATAATTGGGTCTTCTGAACCATCTTCAGGGTATAATGCAGTATTTGATTAAGACTTAAGTCATTTTTTCCAAAGAGATTACGAAAGAGCGAGTTGAATTTATTCCTCCTCCTTTATTTATTGCTTTACTTGACTAGACTAGTTTTGCTCCCGTCATACTTTCCACTCTTGGAGGAACTTAGAGCATCCTTGTTGGATCATCGCAAACCACCCTTCCGAAGGGTTGTGGAAGCAAAGGGAGGAGCAAAAAGAAGCCAGAAGAGCATGGTGCACACCCCTCCGAAGAGGGAGCCAGGGAGAAGAAAAGGAACAAACCTAAGCATTAGACACGACTGTTTCCTCGCTTCCATTATATACCTGTAGGATTTACTTTTGTTTAGGCCCTCTTTATGTGGGTTCATCCCCTTTTTTTATCTTGGATGTTGTGTTAATAAAACGTGTTTTCTTTTCAAGCTCTGTGTTGACATGCTTGAGTTATGAGAAGTAATTAGTATTATTGTTCATACATCCGCGAACCATTTCTCTGATGTCACTTGACCAATTTACTGGTCTTCTGGTTTGACTTTAACCGAGCTCCATCTTAATTGCAATAGTGATTTGCATTACGCTAATTCGTGTGAGAAATGCGGATTACTGATCTTAAGGCTAAGATTAACACTAGAGGGAGGGTGAATAGTGCTTTAGAGAATTGTTAAATCTTTTTGAGTTTTTGTTAATTTAAACACAAATGTATGCAATATTCAGGCACATATATGATCATAGAATCAAACACAAATGCTAATATAAAGTAAAAGCTGTAAAGGAAAGAACACATCGGATTTTATACTGGTTCGGAGTTACCCTACATGCAATCCCACAACATAAGTACGAATTTCCTTTCAAAAGCAATTGTACAATTACACCCTCGATTTCAAGGCTACGAGGTACACCCTCCATAATCACAATCCTTTGGGTAGAGATACTTGATTTTCCGGGCTACAAGCTCACCCACTTGATTTTACGGGCAACAAGCTCACCCAATTGATTTCCCAAGCCTACAATCACACCTTATCTCGCTTGATTGATTTTCAAGGCTACAATCACACCTTTTCTCGCTAAGTTGATTACAAAAAGCCTATAACTCTAAATAGCACTGAGGATCTTGTTGAGAGAGTGATAGAGAATCAAATTACGAACGATCAAGTTCAATTCAATGTTGATTTCGGCAGAGTAATGGTAAGAATATGTATTAATAGAAGTGGAAGAAGAAGAGGAGTGAAAAAGCAAAAAGTCTGATGTTAAATTCGTTGAAACCGACCCCTATTTATAGAAGAACAACAGCCATGTCCATTCGTGAAGAGATGTGGCGAATAGACACTTCTTTTGAAATTTAAATTCTAAACTCAACTGACACCATGTCGACATGGTCACCATGAGTATGTCGACATCCCAAAGCATTTTTTGATAATTTGATTTTCTTTGAAAGTAACATTTATCTTATATTAAAACTATTTTAAACCTTATAAATATACTTGAATATAGTTAAAATTCATAAGTAAATATAGAGAATAATATATATAGAATTTAACTATAATTTTATATTTAAATCTAAGTATAAATGTTTAAAAATTAAATATATTATATTAAAAGATAGTTTAAAATCAGGAGTATTTTGTCTTTGAAATTAAAGATGATTTTGAGGCTAAAATTGTTTAAAATCAGGATAGAGGTTTTTAATGTTTTTTTTAAAAGGAAGGTTTTAAAATCATTTTGAAAACAAGATATAATTTTGAAAAATCATTTTGAATAAAATGTTAGCGGATACAAAAAATGTTCCACTAGATTTTTCGTAGGTTCCATCCTACTTAGGGTTCCATCCCTTTAACAGGCTCAAAGTGGATTCCATTCCACGAATAAACTGGATTTTAAGATGCCAGTGCTTTTCTATGAGTTTTAACTAAATTTCTAACTAAATAATAAATTACTTGAATTCTTGAACTCTTGATAATCTTGATACTCATGTGTCTTCAATCTTGATATCTTGAATCTCTATATTGTACAGTTTTCATTCTTAGTACATGCATGGTTAAATCTTGCATATATATATATATATATATATATCTAAACTTATAATGTTAGTATTTATATTTTATAATCTATTCTAAGGTTGTTGTCATCAAAACCATCATCTCACAGACTAACAATCTCCCCCTTTTTGATGATGACAACCTTTGTTTATAAAATATTACTTCAATCCTAATAACTCCACCTAAAACTAATAATTCCCCCTTAATCTATGCCTAATTACCCTATTTTATACTTCTCCCCCTTTGTCATCAACAAAAAAACAAACTCCCCCTCACTCTTGGACTGGAGTACCTGCATTAATAAACTATACAATGGAATATATAATAGATAGATTAAGAATTAAGTATCCTTATGAACATGATAATTAATCAAGGATTATATACGTTTCAATGTATATATATACATGTTTTATGTAGCAACATCAAACCAATCAACCCACACCGAGTATCAATCCAAACCATGTCAAATTAATTCAAACAAACAATTCAAACAAAGAAAACAAATAAAATCAAAAGTTACGTGGAACTTCCACCCATCCTTCTTCTCCAAAGATTGGGTCTGCCTTAATAGCATCCCAATTTTCATTGTCATTGGTGAGAGAGATCGGAGGATGTGCTTCGTTATCATCCTTGTGTAGGGAGGAAATCATCCATCGTATTGCATCGAAGTGCCTTTCTTGCTCCTTGATCATCTGCATTTGACTCAATTCTAAGTGTCGCTGGTTACGAAGAATGAACGAGAGAATACTCTTAAATGAATTAAGAGTCTTCAATATTTTCGGATAAATTGTGAATTGGACTAGCCATAGTTGAATTTGTGAAAGAAATGAAGAATTAGAAGATAGGAAATAATTTTCAGTGAAGGATTCTAGAAAAAATAGGTATATATAGGTGTAGAAATTCGTTTGAAATGAATAGACATATGGTTGTTATTCAAATTTCAAATTCAAAATGAATTGTCATTTCTGACCAGTACATGTCGACATGGTCATGGGGGTATGTCGACATGGGTTAGTGAAAAAAATATGACTAATTAGATTTTGTGAATAATTGTGTGTGTATGTGTGTGTGTGTGTATATATATATATATATTTATAAAATATACTAACATTTATACTGGAGATATGATAAACTAGATAACAGAAAGGAAATTTCATTTCATTGCATAATAAGATGATACAATGATTAAACATATGAAACTACATGAACTTTCGAATTAAAACAAGCTAAAACACATACAACAAGATACGAAAAGATAAAACTAGTTAGAGGATGTTGATGAAGAAAGTCCAAGTTTCTTGCTGACTTTGGAAATGAACTTGTTCATCTTGGATGAAATTTTGACCAACTTCTTACTAACAGATCGTTTAAGAATCTGTTGATTCTCAACAATTGTCTTTTGGTTTTTGAGAAGGGTTTTGGTGGATGGATTAGGAGGATAGTCGATGCTCTCCAAAGAGGTTTCACCTTCTTCTTCTTCAATTTCCATTTCATCCCCTTCTTCTTCTTCCCCTTCCTCTTCTTCCATTTTCCCATGAGCCAAACACTCTTCCTTTTCGGCAAGGGTCTCATAAGGGTGAAAAACAAATGGAATTTTCATAAGCGTAATGTTGGAATGATTGAAAACATTTCTAGAAACAAATTCTTCGCCTTTGAAATCCACTCCAAAATAGTTAAAATTCCGAGTGAGATAAATTCCATGATACAAAGTATTCTCACCCATTTCAAGATTTTTAGGATGGAGTTCATCCAAAATAACATGCGCCCAGTTTATGTCATAATTTCCAAAAATAGCAAAAAGTGCTTTGCAAACTTTTGAAGTAGGATTGTTAAAATTCCCCGATCTTGTGGTCAAAGTATGTTGCAAAACAAGATTGACAATTCTTGCCTTTGGTTGAAAATTTCGATTTTTGAATTCAAAATTATCATTCCCTTCAAAAATGTGATGAAGTGTCTCACGATCATTTTCATCAATTTTAAAATTAGAAAGATCCATTCCCGTACACTTGCAATTGAGAATGGTACCCAAAGATCACAATTCAAAACAATTCTAGTGCCTTTGACACTACTACAAATTTCATCGTCATTTCCTTTATAAAAACCACGGTTTAAATTAGCATAGAAAATTTGACAAGATTTGGATAGCAAACAAAATCATTTTGAGAAGCATCAATAAGACTAAGAACTCCATTGTTTGCAAAAATAGAATCAAGTTCATAAGAAGAGAAATCCTGAAAAATAGCAAACTTTGCGGGATGGACTTTGGCATAATTAGCATAATTGATGTATGCTTTTACTGCCTCCGAATCATTGAATAGTTGCTCTTTTATTTTTCTGAAAATTCTCATGGTGGAGGGGTTGCTTGAAGAAGCCATTATAGTAGAGAGTAGAGAGCTTGAAGTTATGAAGAGAGAGTTTGAATTTGAAAATGAGAGTGAAAAGTTATGATAAAAGATAGTGAATAAATAGATTCTCAAAGGACATATTCTCTGGTCAAAAGGTAATTTTTCAGAGAATTGAATGAAGTGAAAAGATGGAGGGAAATTCAAACATTTAAATTCAAATTTTGAAATTCAAATTCTGGTACCCATGTCGACATCGTGCTAGGGACCATGTCGACATGTGCCAGTGAATTTTCATGAATTATTTTTCCTAAGTTTTCCAATAAATATATATACACTTCATTATTTTATAATCTCTATATACATATATGGAATATTATTAGAGTTATAGTATATTCCATAATATATCAAAAATAATAAAAATAATAAAAATAATAATAAAATAATAATAGAAATAATAGTAAAAAAATTTAAAGTTCAAATAACACACCAATTCAAAATCAATCAATCAAGCAATCAAACATCTAATTCTAAGCAAGCAATTTCAATCAATTATATTGTAAATGTGTACCTTTCTCTGAGTCCATTTCTCTGAATTCGTCGGAGTCGTGAACTGCTGTGAAACACAAATTCGAATTATTTGTCTCCTGGTCATCATCACTTGAGGACGAGTCCAAGTCATCTAGAGTAGCAGTAAATGCACGCTTCCGTTTCTTTGCTGGATCGTTGTTCATAGGAGGATTTTGCCTATCTGGACACGGACAGTCTCTTTTGATGTGACCTGGTTCATCACAGTTGAAACATTTGACATTGTTTGGCACTATATTTTGATTTCTAGAGTTCTTATAGTTGTTTCTCTTGAGATTATTCAACTTTCTGTATTTTAGGAATTTCCTAAAATTTCTAGTCATCAAGGCTATCTCTTCATCATTATCGCTGTTTGAAATCTGATCCATCAGTCAATGCATTGAATGCCATTGATTTCTTTTCAGATGTTTTTCTTTCTCTTCTCCCGATCATTTTAACTTCATATGACATTAGATTTCCAATTAATTCTTCTATCTTTAAAGTACTGATGTCATTTGCCTCTTCGATAACAAGTGTCTTTTGATCCCATTCTGGAGTAAGAGAATTCAAAATCTTTCTCACTTGATCTTCTTCAGAAAATTCCTTTCCCAAAGATATTAGAGAATGCACAATATCCTAAAATCTATTATACATATCTGAAATAGACTCATTAGGATTCATTTTAAGTAATTGAAACTGATTTGTAAGCATGGAAATTTTGGTATGTTTAACTTTGCTTGTTCCTTCGTGAGTAACTTGCAAAGTTTTCCAGATTTCATATGCAGACTAACAAACTGACACTCTATTGAATTCATTTCTATCTAGTGAACAAAACAAAATATTCATTGCCTTAGAATTATTTTGTGCAACAGTCTTTTGCTCAGCAGTCCACTGTGCAAAATCAGTTGTAGGTTCCGAATATTCAGTTTGTGTAATATTCGAAGTGTCTAATCCTATAGATTGTAAATATATTTTCATCCTACATGCCCAATATGCATAGTTACTGTCATCAAAAAGTGGTGGTCTGACAGTAGACAGACCTTCTACAAATAAACTAGTGACAAGAATACTAGTGTTAGTAACAATACCAGTGTTGGTAGCCATTTTGAAAACTTTTCAAAAATCAGATTATGAAACTTTTAAAACTTTGCTCTGATACCAATTGTGAGAAATGCGGATTACGGATCTTAAGGCTAGGATTAACACCAGAGGGGGGGTGAATAGTGTTTTAGAGAATTGTTAAATCTTTTTGAGTTTTTGTTAATTTAAACACAAATGTATGCAATATTCAGACACAGATATGATCACAGAATCAAACACAAATGCAAATATAAAGTAAAAGCGGTAAAGGAAAGAACACATCAGATTTTATATTAGTTCGGAATTACCCTACATCCAGTCCCGCAACATAAGTAAGGATTTCTTTTCAAAAGCAATTGTACAATTACACCCTCGATTTCAAGGCTACGAGGTACACCCTCCAGAATCACAATCCTCTAGGTAGAGATTCTTGATTTTCCAAGCAACAAGCTCA
Source organism: Allium cepa (assembly GCA_030765085.1). Lineage (NCBI taxonomy): Eukaryota > Viridiplantae > Streptophyta > Magnoliopsida > Asparagales > Amaryllidaceae > Allium > Allium cepa. Next base: position 1,012,608,473 of record CM060928.1, read on the forward strand.
CCCACTTGATTTTACGGGCAACAAGCTAACCCAATGATTTTCCAAGGCTACAATCGCACCTTATCTCGCTTGATTGATTTTCAAGGCTATAATCACACCTTTTCTCGCTAAGTTGATTACAAAAAGCCTATAACTCTGAATAGCGCTGAGGATCTTGTTGAGAGAGTGATAGAGAATCGAACTACGAATAATCGAGTTTGATTCAATGTTGATTTCGGCAGAGTAATGGTAAGAACATGTATTAAGAAAAGTGGAAGAAGAAGAGGAGTGAAAAACCAGAAAATATGGTGTTAAATTTGTCGAAACCGACCCCTATTTATAGAAGAACAACAGCCATGTCCATTCGTGAAGAGATGTGACGAATATACACTTCTTTTGAAATTTAAATTTTAAACTCAACTGACACCATGTCGACATGGTCACCATGAGCATGTCGACATCCCAAAGCATTTTTTGATAATTTGATTTTCTTTGAAAATAACCTTTATCTTATATTAAAACTATTTTAAATCTTATAAATATACTTGAATGTAGTTAAAATTCATAAGTAAATATAAAGAATAATATATATAGAATTTAATTATACTTTTATATTTAAATCTAAGTATAAATATTTAAAAATTAAATATATTATATCAAAAGATAGTTTAAAATCAGGAGTATTTTGACTTTAAAATTAAAGATGATTTTGAGGCTAAAATTGTTTAAAATTAGGATAGAGATTTTTTATGTTTTTTAAAAGGAAGGTTTTGAAATCATTTTGAAAACATGATATAATTTTGAAAAATCATTTTGAATAAAAATTTAGCAGATACAAAACAATGTTCCATTAGATTTTTCGTTGGTTCCATCCTACTTAGGGTTCCATCCCTTTAACAGGCTTGAAGTGGATTCCATTCCACGAATAAATTGGATTTTAAGATGCCAGTGCTTTTGAGTTTTAACAAAATTTCTAATTAAATAATAAATTACTTGAATTCTTGAACTTTTGATAATCTTGATACCCATGAGTCTTCAATCTTGATATCCTGAATATCTATATTGTACAGTCTTCATTCTTGGTACCTGCATGGTTAAATCCTGCACACAAATATATATATATATATATATAAACTTATAATGTTAGTACTTATATTTTATAATCTATTCTAAGGTTGTTTTCATCACAACCATCATCTCACAGACTAACAATTCGATCATCAGGACCCTAACGGCTCGAATCCCACTTTGGGCACCCTTCTTCTATCATGTTTCGATTTTATGGTCCGATCGAATTTTGATCACCTAAAACGATGGTCTGAACATCCCTCTTTGTAATGTTTGTCCACAAGCATGCCTAACTCTGGGCATTAATTTGAGTTGGTCACTTGGAACAACAATTTAGATATGCCTTATTAAGATATTTGTTTCCAAACATGCCAGACTCTGGGCACTAATTGGAATTGACCACGTAGATTGGTGATAATCCATATTCAGGATGTTTGTCTTTGACCATGCCTGACTGGGCAACAATCGAGGTTTGAATGAGATCTCGCCTAACTCTAGATGATGATCTTTGGCCTAACCTACCTTCGGGCTAGCTATCGATGTATTTGTGCAAGGCCTTGCCTGACATCAAGCATTGGCCTTTCATTTTGCCATCCTTTGAGCAAGGTGTTGGGGCTTTTCCAATCTCTATGCATGAGCTTCTGGGGTGAACTGTCTTATTCAACCCATGAATATTTATACTCATATCCCCAAGTCAAAATAACGAAGTTAATAGGAATCTATCTCCGTATAGCAAGGATGGTTTTACATCAAGGGTCCGATGATGGACCATAGAAGTTCAGTTAGCATCTTTCTCTAGATACCTGCATGCTTGTATTATACATATGCAGATTCATTCATATTTACCATAATTCATAGTTTATGGTTATATGGAGATAGAATCGTAGAATTGGGAAGTCATTTCTTTTTATATTTACAGGAAATGATAAAAAACTTATTATTACGTCATACTTGACTAAATTTACAAAGTCAGATGTTAAGTGAAATAACATTGCAAGTGTTTGCCATTCCATGCCCCTAGAATTGAAATACAATATACGATTGCCAGCTTGAATGTTCTATCTCCAAGTTTATGTTAGACTGTATGCAAATCTTCCTAGATTAGGCCCATTATTATGGGGCCTGAGAAGATTCACTTAAAAATGATGCCTCCAACTTTAAATGTCTGACCCCTGACCTTGGTGTTGTGATATCGAGTGACCCGCTTCCATTGTGCGACTGCTCTCGACTTAGCTTCATCATGCTTCTCATCGATCATATTGATAGACTCCTATTAGATTTCCTTGTTTCTTCGGGGGTTGTAATGAGTTAATCAATGAGAAGGTACTTCAAGTTCAACTGGAATCTCCTCAATTCCCTTGGCCAAGGAAAATGGAGAGTGGTCGCTCGCAGGCTTGTGGGTCGTGTTGTAGGCCCAAAGTGCCAATGACAATTCATCAACCTACTAGCCCTTAGCATTCTCTCATCATTTCTTTAGAATGAAATTGATTAGTTTATAGCTTCTACCAATCCATTCACTTGTGGATGTGTTTCTACTGCAAATCTCTTTTCATGGTGATGTCTGTGTAGAAGTCATTTAACTCGACACTATCAAATTTGGGTATGTTATCAGAAATGATCGTTCATGGAAACCCAAAGCGATAGATGATTTTTTAACTATGAAGTTGATCACCTTCTTGGTAGTGATCATTGCTAATGGCTCTGCTTTAGCCTACTTCATTAAATAGTCGACAATAATGATGGCATACTTCACACTACTCTTGGACATGGATCGCACACCATTGATATTAATCCCCTAAACTGCAAACGGCCAAGGATAGACCATATGCATAACCTCTGTCGGTGATGCTCTAGGAATTTTGGCGAACCTCTGGCCTTTTTTTACACCTTCTGATGTAATCAGTTGCATCTCGGTTAATGATCAGGTAGAAGTATCTATAGTGAAGAATCTTGTTCGCGAAGTTCTGCCTTTAGGGTGTTCACCACAAGCCCTTTTATGTACTTCGACTATGACTCGCTTGGCTTCATCATTGGGAACGCATCAAAGCAAGGGGACTGTGAATCATTTCCTATATAATACTCCTTCTTACATGCTGATTGAGGCTTTGCAAAGGAGCTACCACCACTTATTCTTCCTATCAGGATGGATTTCCCACCGTAAATAATTCTTGGTTGGAGTCGTCCATGACTCCTTCTCGCGTTTAGCCTCCAAGATCCAATCGACATTCATCTGCCAATTCTCGGAGTTAATAGTACTTCCATTAGGAACACGCCCATGAGATGCACATCTCCTGAGCTAGCCAACTTGGCCAGTGAATCAGCCTTCTCATTCTCCTCTCTAGGAATATGCATTATCACATAATACTCCAAGGGTTCTATTCAGATAAGGAGCTAGCCTTGCTCCTTTCGCCTGAAACTCTCTTCTCTACTGGCACACCACCAATTGGGACTCGCTAAAGATGTGTAAAGTTTTAACTCCTAAATGTTTCATAATCTTAAGTCCCACGATCAAAGCTTCATATTCTACTTCGTTGTTTATCGTAGGAAAACCAAGTTTCATGGTGCAACAGATCAAACGCTCCTCGAGGCTAATCAACACAACACCTGCCCCAGAACAATGCTCATTAGATGCTACATCAATATACATCTTTCACCCAGCATTACACGCTCCACTACTCTCTGGAGTATAATCTCAAGTAGTGTACTCGGCTATGAAATCTGCTAACGCTTGGGCTTGGATTGCTCTTTGAGGACGATATGTGATATCATATTGTCTCCGCTAAATGTTTCATTTCAAAAGCCTTCCAAAAGTCTAAGGTTGCTGCAAGACCTATCTTAAAGGCTGGTCAGCCAATATTTTGATTGGATGAGCTTGGAAGTATGAACGAAGTTTCCTCTAAGCGATTAATGGTCAATATGCCAGCATTTCTAGATTTAGGTAACTCCACTCTGTGCATATCAACTATTTTCTAATGTAGTAGATGGGTCATTTGACTAGGGACTCCTCATGCATAAGTACAACGCTAAAAGCATGCACCGACACTGTAAGGTTAACAAACAAGTCCTTATCGTTCAGCAGCTTTGACAGGATGTGAGGTCTCTCCAAGTGATCTACCATAACCTGAAAAGCATCTTTTCACTCCTACGTCCAAGCGAAGTTCCCTTTTCCTTTCTTGAGAACATCGAAGAGTGGTATGGATTTGTTTCTGGCTCTTGAAATAAAATGGCTCAAAGCGAAAACTTTAGCATTCAGACTCTGAACTTCTTTTAGACTTTGGGGCTTTGATATTCCTTAACGCCGTTATATTCTCTAGTCTAGCTTCTATTCTTCTTGTATTCACTACGTAAACTTAGAATTTTCTTGATGCAACTCCAAATGAACATTTCAAAGGATTGAACTTTATCCCATATTTTCGAAGTACACTAAATATGTCTGTAAATCCTCTACATGATTAGCAGATCGTCGCGACTTTACCAGTAAATTATCAACATATACTTCCATCGAATGTCCATTTTGCTCCTTGAATATAGAATTGACCAGTCTCTGGTACGTTGATCCTACATTCTTCAGACTGAAAGGCATGACAAGATAACAATACAGTCCCAGGTCAGTTATGAAGCTAGTTTGCTCTTGGTCTGGGATATGCATTGGTATGTGGTTGTAGCCAGAATAAGCATCCATGCATGATAGCAGTTCATGTCCAGTGGTCGAATCTACCAGCTGATCAATTTTTAGGAGTGGAAAGCGGTCCTTCGAGCCTGCTTTATTCAGATTAGAACAGTCCATGTATGTTCTCCACTTCTTATTGGAATTTTTTTACTAAGACTAGATTAGATACCCACTCCAATTATAGAGCATCACAAATGAAGCTATTGACTTTCAGCTTATCCATCTTCACTTTCAACGCAGCGGATCACTCCAAACCTATGATGTAGCGTTTTCGCTTTACAGGAACACATTATGGTCCACATACAATGTGTGGCACACAATCTCCAGCGATATTCCGTACATGTTGGAATGCATGCAAGCAAACACATCCAGTTTTGTCTGGAGAAAACTGTTAACTCTTTCATCATCCTCATGCTAAGTTGAGATCTGATCTTCAAGTTTCGTGTAGGATCGTCCTAATTGACTGGGAAATTGATCGTCAACTTCATGGGTGCCTCCATTGCATCCTCTGTCTCATTCTTCCTATCCATATCCATATAGAACAAGTTATGCTACCCGAGCCAGGGCATATGAGGTGGTTGCTATGCATCCAGTGACTGGATGTAGAGAGTCTTCACCATAGCTTTTCCTTTCTCATGTCGCTTCACCACTTTCAGCTCCACGATGTAGCACTCACGTTTGTGTCCGTGGTCTCCCTAGACAATAATACTCCATTGCCAGTAGGAAAGTTCATCATCAAGGACCATGGGCAACTGGGTGCTCAGAAACTTGCTAGGGTTGGCCGACCCATAAAGGCATTATAAGCAGAGAAAATATCCAACACGACAAAGGTCACAACCCGAACTCTTTTGCCGTCACCTTCTTCTAATACCGTCAGTATGTGTATGCATCCAGTAGGTTTTATCATTGTACCATTCAATTCCTAGATATAAGATTTACACGGTTTCAGATCCTTGCCATCCAGCGACATCTAATCATAAGCCTTCGAGAATAGAATTTGATTGTACTGCCATAGTCGACTAATACCTTCCTCATAGTCGTTGCCCCAATCATGGCTGATATCACCAAAGGATCCAATGTCAGGGCTACAACCCCATCAACATCCATATTCCTTAAAATAATATTTTCAATCAATGTCAGGGTAGATATCACCAAAGTTGCTTTACGGAAGCTCCGTCTTCGATGGAAAAGCTACTCTTACTCATCGCATGCTTCAAAGCACTTGGGTATCTTTTCCTATCACTTTAGCTCTTCTCAGTTGGATGTGGTCCTCTATAGAAATTGAATTGATGATCAATATTTTTTCACGCCACTTGGGTTCGTCCTCGCCAGGCTCGGCTTGCCTTCATTAGAATGATGGTCCTTGGGGATTAGAACTTCCTTGCCATTATCCTAAAGGACTATGAAAAAATGCTATAATTTTTTTTCTTTGTTAGATCATAGACCACATAAGTTTCATGAAATCTACAGTACTTTACATTTTTCCTTTCCTTCTCAATCGACTTCCTCAGAGCTGGCTTCTTCTACTATTCTGTACCTTAGGTAGTAAGGTATATGTTTTCAATTGTGTTGTTTAGCTGGGTATAACTATCATGTTTGGGAACCTAGGACGTCTCCTGGAATCAGACTTTCTGGCTCCCAGATTATTCCTTCCCTAATCACCGCTCTTGTCTTTGAATTCACATCAATATTCCTAAAATTCCCTCCATACTATTTCACTTCAACATTGCTCAAAATCACCTCGCCTCACTATCTAGTACCGACTTTCCTGACAGTAGCACTTGCCTCTTCCAAATGCATGAACTGATTCGCCTTTCTATAAAGCACATACATCGTTAGCGAGGGTTATGTATTTATCCATCTCCCAAAATCAATATCAAGATGAACCCCCCTTATCAAAGCCATCGAAGCAATATCTTCTAGTGCATTAATAACTTCCATCACAACCATATGGAATCTTCTCATGAAGCCTTTCAACCGCTCTCCCGCTTCTTGGAAGAGGTTTGACGATGACATTACTTCCTTGGGATCAATTGCATGTAAATGGAATTGCTCAACAAATTTTTATGCTAATTGATAAAAAGACAAAATTGATCTCGATGGAAGGCTGGTGAACCTCATCTACAATGCCTTCAAGGGAAATTGGGAAACAACGACATCTGAAAGCATCGGTCACTCTAGCAGAATATATATGCCATTCATGCTTCATTAAATGTCTCCTTAGATCCATCCTTCCAATATACAACAACATCATTGGCATAAAAAACTTTCTTGAGTACGCTTCACGTAGTATCTGCTCAATGAATTGATTTCAACTAGAACAGGAGCCTCATTCATCGTTACTCCAATGTTGGTTCCTTACCATTTTAATCAACTACTTTGGCTCGACAGGATACACCAAACGATGGTAATCGTGGTCCGCCCCAAGTGTTTGGCCTGACAAATGCTCTCAACTAGGTTCGTGATACCTGGGTTCTCCTGACTTTAGGAGAACCATTCATCTAGTAGCTCCACTAGTTTGGTTTCTACGCGGCAGGTTTACAACAGCCGCCCGATCAATAGAATTATAGCCATCAATGGCATGACCAGACGTACCTCAAACATCGTCATTCGCAACATCAACTTGCTAACACAAAACACCAAAAAGGATGATTTGGTATCAATCCTCACATAGGGTTTGGTACCTATGCCCGCATTTTGTCCATGACCTTTTTCCAGCCTCTGCCTTGAAGTGCCAGTCTCCTACCCGACCATCTTTTACTTTCTTTCCCTCTACATTTGGCCTAATGATGAGGATCTATAATACTCCAAAATGAAAGATGTCAACTCAATCTTTCTTCTTCTACGGCCACAAGCAAAATCATTTAGTAAAGCAATGCTCTTTTGCACCTATTGCTTCATCTTATTGCGGCTCTCCTACAACTTATCCTCCATCCATTTTAATCATACGGTCCATCTCAACCCTCTTTATTAACTTCGATTGAACGTCAGCATTAGCTGGTTGTGCAACCTTTTCCACATGCTAAGAGTCAATATTCACAACACCATCAGCCGCTCTAGAAGCAGTGGATCAGTCTCTTCATGGGGCATAGTTTAAACTGGCTTGAAATAATCCTATGATAGATTTTATTAGAATTTGGGTAGTCATAGATTGCAATAATAAGACTAACGGATCTCGGATCTACTTCACGGATTTGAGCTATACAAAAGTAGAAAATAGATCTTAATAGACTATGACCACCATCAGACTAAGATCACCATCCTCAGTGAAAGCACTAAAACGTTTATATCAAAAAATTGCACAAACATTTAGAGAATTTAAGTAGAAAACAGGTGAATAAAGTAGATAAAAATGAGAAATAACCAGACAAGCAAACTTTATAGTGATTCGGCTAATCATTACCTATATCCACTTAACTTTGCTGCCAGTTTAATTGCTATTTACAAGAGGTGTTCTTATGGATCGGCGATGATCCCCGAGTTTACATGAGCAATATGTAAATCCATAAAACAACTAAAAAGATCCTCCAAAACATCACCATATCCCTTTATATATAGCAGAAATTCGTCGAAATTGTGTCCATGATGTTAATACCCATGTTCCCCACGTCTAGGAAGAGAAATGCTTGGAAGATCATGGTCATGTCAATTATTTTCAAGGATCTGTACCGATCTATAAGATAACATTATGGATCTTCCTCGCGGTCTTAAGTAGGCACGATTTGCTTTTTGCTACATGTTTTCCCTCTTAATTGCTTTGTTAGAAGCTTATTCCTAGGTGAAATACTTGGTTTAGTTGTGGAATGGTTTTCTATGCAAATGTTACAAGATGCTTGATGGAAATTATCTACGAACTATCCAAGAAGCTTGAAGAGGGGCCTTGAGTATCATGACTTGTGATTTATTGGGTGATGGATGGTTTAGATAAAATTTCAAGGATCGGTACCAATCCTAGATTAAGGATTGATACTAATCCTTATTTTATTTGTTAAACGGACTTTGGATAGTTGTTAGTTGGTTTATTGGACTTCTTTTGGAAGCTGATGACTATGTTATTAACTTGTAATTTTGGTTGTACTTGGTGTTTGGGTTTGGTAGTCATCATTCTGGGTACTCTGCCTTCATAACCTTCATGTTCAACTAGTTAGATTTGTCCAAATGTGTCCTGGCCAAAAGGTTGGATAATAAAACTATAAACCAAAATTGCGAAAATGAGAAGCAAAAAGGTCGCTATGGATGCACTTTGAAAATGGCTTATATTCGGCGATTTTCAAAGTTAAATTTAAGAGATATCCTAAGGGCTTATTTTCATTTTTTATAAGTGCTGCAAGTGTAATTATTATTGAAAAAAATATGAAAGTTTAAATCATTCATAACTTGTGAAACAAAGTTGCAAAATGTTATAGCGAGAAGAAAGTCGCTATATGAGCACTTTGATATGTCCTATTTCTGAGAATTTTTGTAATATAAGTAATATAAATGTTCTTATTACTGAATAAAAACTAGAGTTTAAAGGTTTTGGAACTGGTCAAAAAAAATGACTAAATTTGAAATAAAAATGTCGCTAAACGAACATTTTAGTAAATACGTTGTATTTGGGAATTTTTTAATTGGAAATTATTCTAAATGGTTTCTTTCCATGGTTTTATATAACCTAAATGTAGTACTTACTATAAAAATTTCAAGTCTTAAATCAGTTGTTTAAGTGGCTAAAACTAGTTGCAAAGTTCATGCATTTCTACATTGTTCTTTAACAGTGATTTTTAACAACATTTTTAAATGTTGTAGTAAGTTTCTTATGGTTTTAATTGTCTAAAAATGATATTCAAATTTGGTATTTTTCCAAATTCTTATAGTAATGATTACTAATATATTATGCAGTATTCTAAAGTTCGTATGAAGTTCAAATATATTTTTAATAATTACTTATGAATTTTTAAAGTAACAACGTTTTAAAATATAAACATGTTTTTATTTTATTTCATCTATTATAAATTAGTTATTTCCAATTAATATTTAACATATTTAAACCTATTTACAAGTATTTTTAAAGTACTATATATATATATATGTTTTGAAAAAGGCAATTAGCTATGCTTAACACTAAAAGCCAATGAAGTAGACTTGCCTATTTATAAGTGTTAAGATTGATGTTCTAATAGAGACAGAAGAAATAGTGATGTAAACTACTGGCTTCCCTCTTATAAACAAATACCTATATTTGATGTGCTTATACGGCGCCAAAAACTTGTTAATCGACGGAATTTCTATCGAATTAGAAAACCGTCGAAAAATTTTAAATTAAAAATTAATACCGCAAGCGCACGTTGTACGAATGTAGCACGTGGCGAATACGGGTCGATCCATAAGGAATTGATGATTTTAACAATTCTATTCAATCAAATTATACCAAAGTCGAGTGAAAGTTAAACTAGAGAATTATAAAATTAGCTACTAACTCAAAGAAAAGAGATGCAAATATAAGAGTTAAATGACAATTTAGAGAATAAATCTACTCTCTAGATTATGTAGTTCAACACATGAAATCATGATCTCTCTTTTATGGTCATTAGTGCTTTAATTGATGTGCTTATCATAAGTATGACATATTTGTGCTATTGATTAGCCAACATAAGCCATCAAACTATAACACATCCCTTAAAGCACTTACTAACTTTCATGAAACTTGACAAATAAAATGAAAATGAAATCTATTTTAAGTATGACCTATTAACTATTGATTAGAAATATAGACCATCAAATTTTAATTTCAACTCACTTTCTTTTGCCATAATCATATTTTGATGAAGATGCAATTGGTGTTAGTGATTGTTTAAGCATAGCATATTTGGTGTCAACAATATGTGCTATCAAATTCAAAGCTAAACAAGATCATTAAACCACTTCAATCATTCTCATTAAGCACAAAAAGAGAGCATGAATCAACTAAAAAAAACTTGTTAATTAATGGAAAATCTATGGAATTAGAAAACCATCGAAAAATTTAGAAATAAAAATAACCGCAAGCGCACGGTGTACGAGAGTGTAGCACATGGCGAATACGGGTCGATCCACAGGGAATTGATGATCTTAAAATTATATTCAATTAAATTATACCGAAGTCGAGAGTGAATAGCTAAAAATGTAAGAAACTAACAAAAACTAGCAAAAGAAAAATAGACAAAAATATGAGAGTTAAATGATAATTTAGAGATAAATCCACTCTTTAGAACATATAATTCAACAATTAATGAAATTATGATCTCTTTTTTGGTCATAAGTGAGTGTAAATGATGTGTTTGTCATAAGTATGGCTCATTTGTGCTATTAATTAGCTCAACATAAGCCATCAAACTATAACACAACCTTTAAACCACTTACTAATCTTATGAAAATGACAACAAAGTTGCAAATAAATCTATTTTAAGTATGGCCTATTAACTATTAATTAAAAATATAGACCATCAAATTTGAACTTCAAATCGCTTTCTTATGCCATAATCATATTTTGATGAAGAGGCATTTGTGTTAGTGATTGTTTAAGCATAGCCTATTTGGTGTCAACAATATAGGCTATCAAATTGAAAACAAAAACAACAAATTTGACCACTTTAAGCATTGTCATTAAGCACAAAAGGAGAGCTATAATTATCAAAATGTTGAAGCTATATGATTAGAGGCTTCATTACCCCTAAATTGAAGGGATTAGCCTCTCATATTTGTTATCAAAACAATAAATATAACTTGCAACATGAGATAAAAAGAAAAGAAAAAAGAAAGCAAGATAAAGAAAAACTATTCTACTTGCATGAAAAATAAATCTACACTACAACATGAAAGTAAATAAGCATGAAAAGGAAAATAACGTGTATTGAAGTTGCATAAAAGAAATTACATAAAAAGAAATGGCTAAGTAGCCATGAAAAGAAAGAAGAGAGCTTGGTTTTATTTTGAGCTTAAAACTAACTAAAGAGAGACTAAGTAAGAGGCTATATGAAACATATGGGTATTTATACATCTATGAAACCCTAATTCATATTTTGGAGAATGCCCTTGAAGTAGTGTGCCCACCAAATAATCATCAGCATGTCATAATCCCCCACTTAAATGTGCATCAAGCTTTAATAGCCTTTAGCATGTGCATTAGCTCCTAATTGAAAATCAAGGTAAGTGGGTAGGTGGGGTCCTCCATGTTCATGAGTTTGAATTATTTTCATCTCCATTTGCTTTGTTTTCTTTTGTGCATGCATATCTTCATGAAGTCATTTGTATTTGAATATAAATTCCTACACAACAACATAGAAATTTTCAATTAAATTTTAGAAAATTAATCTATGCATAAAAATGACCATTTTTCCCTTGGATGAAGATGAATATGTGACAATTTTAAAATAATTTGAATTTGGTTTACACAAGTTAAAATATACAATATGATCGTTATTTAAATTAATTAGAATAAATACTGTGGTAAAAATATGCACATTTATGTGCATATCAAATACCCCTACACTTATCCTTTTATTCATCCTCGAATAAAGGAAAACTAAGATAAATCCATATTCGTAGGGAGCACGATTGCATTGAGCATATGCAACAAGCCGTTAAACCTCTGGGTGTCCCCAGTAGGATGAGTGTTGTCTCATGAGGGTTTTCAGCGGATACTACCCACAAAATCCAAATGCAGGATGAAAATATTTACAAAATGCAAGAATTATTTACAAAGAGATGAATACGAGTTTTTGAAAATACTTACAAATGAAGGACTTACTTTTAAATCAACACAAATAAGTTAAATATAGGCTTCGGTCATTATCTCATTCACTCGTCAAAGTTTCCAATAAAGACAAAGTTATCATAACAAATATACTATAGTTTAGCTCGTTATTTTGTTTGATAACAAAGTGTAATTATGAAAAGGATTCTTAGTTGATTATCAAAGTTCATCAAAGTGGTATTTCATTTCTTTTCAATAACAAATCTGATCAATTAAGTAAAAATTGTGCTAGGAATTCAATTGCTTGCTCTCTCATTATTTGTAAGAAAAATTACACATCTAGCTCAGGTAAACTGAGGCTAGATATACCACCCATGCACTGCCTTTCGGGCTTATGTGAGGGGAGTACAAAGCATGGCGAGTACACACACTTTCGTGCATACACCTATCGACCGTTTGTGGTTTTTGTTAACTCTGTTTTTTTTATATATGTGTTCCATACATGCATAACCGTAAGGACTTTTGAATGAGTATAAAAGCACATAATCGAAGATTCCAAGTAATTCACCCATGCATAACTGTGAGGACTTTTAAATGAGAGTGAATACTTAGATGTTATTATTTTTTATTTTTTTATTTTTTTATTTTTTAAGAGAGAGACTTTTGCCAAATCATCTTAGCACCATTTAACTTAGAAGACAAAGAAAATGTTATATCCTTTACTTTAAATCAACCACTTTTTAAAACCAAGATTTTCAATTAGGATGTGCTTCATAATTAACACGTATGAATCTTCCTATATACTAGTTAAACCATTATTATTTGTAATCAAACTTCATTTTTAGTTTTGTTAAGACAAATAAATTTTCAAAAATTTCAATTTAATATACCAAAACTATATATTTATCCTATAAAGTTTCTTTAGAAATAAATCAAAAGAAAATATGTTTTTGGGTTTTTTTTTGTTTTTTTGAGTTTTTAAAAGAAAAGAAAAAATAAAAAATGAAGATGAGCCTCCCCCCCACACTTGATTTTGACTGTGTCCATAGTCAACCCAAGTGGAAGGAGAAAAAATAAAATAAAAATCCTGTATTTACATGAAGGATTATTATTTACAAGAGATGAGAAAGCATACAGTCAAAAAGTAAATGAAACGGTCTTCTGAAGACCAATTCATTTGTCTCGTCAAATATGCGAGACACAGCTTAAGCACGAAAAACCAAATAGTAAAAGATTTTGAAGTTGATTGTCGATTTAGAAAAACAAATTTTGTTTTATTAAAAATTGAACGAGTTGTTTTGTTTTCAATGATTTTTGGGGTTGATAAAACAATTGATTGAAATTCACATTTATTTTCACCAAATTGAAATTCAAGTTTGTCATTGAAAACTTCTTCCAAACTATCGATTTCAAAGTCAAAATGGTGATTGAAAATTTCCCCATCAGAATTTAGTGACTCATTTTCGAAAAGTCCATAAAACACGTGTTTGTTCAATTCATCTTCCTTCATTGAATTATCAACAACTTCATCGCATGTATCCATTTCAAAATCCAAAGTTGTTATATTCAAATTTTTAGAAAAAGGAAGATCGAAATTTAAATCGAGTTTCTCACCCTCAAAAGAATTGAAATCTAACTCAATTAACGTCTTTTCAACAACTTCATTAAGATCATCATTTTCAGTTTCAAAAGTTGTTGTTTGGAAATCAACAATTTGGGTAAAAGATGGATTATCACTTGACTCGTCACACGTTGAAATTTGATTTTGTTTCTCACGAAAATTTTCCAATGTTCAACAAATTCGTGTGATCATCGTAAATTTCATTCATTTGCTCAATAAAGCCAAATTTGTAATTACTAACTTAAAAATTTTCGATTTAGACTTGTTGAGAACAAGAATTGTCAATTTTGATAAACGGTAGATTATTATTGATTCTTCGCAAGTTAAGTTTTGATTATGATTTTCACGAAAAGTTTTGTATTTTTCAAGTAATAAATCCCTATTATCTTTTTTTGTTTGGTTAACAAAATCAAATTCATGATTATTAATTTGAAAATTTTCATTTTGAATTTGTTGATAACCAAAGTTTTCAATCGTATCGTTATTGAAACTATTCCCATTGCCAAAATTATTTGCAAATTGGTTCACATTTCGTCTTGATTTTGAAATTCATTTTGAAGCTCGAAATTGAATTGACATGGGTTATACTCGAAATCATTGGAATTTTGAAGTAAATTCAAATTTTGAAATCCTTGACTCGAGTTATTGCACAAATATGAATTACAAAAATCATTTATCATTTGATTTTGTAGTGTAGAGATTTCAAGCAGAGATGAAATGCTATTTTCGAGATTCGAGGGTTGGTCATCGTCTTGAAAACTTTGTTGTTCAAAATCGAATTGTTTAAAGAATGGTTGTCGTTAAAATATCCATACGAATTCGGAGTAAAATCATATTGATTATATTGATTTTCACAACAATTATAAAATTCAAGTGAATATTGAAATTCAGACATTTTCAAAAATGTTTTTGGTTTTTATATAAAGGAAAATATTTATAAATAGAATTTATTTTTCAAAATGGAAAATTGATTTTTGTTTTTTTTTTGATTTTTCATTATTTTTTTTGAAAAGATTTTTTTTTTTTTTTGGATTTTGGATTTTTGTTTCCTAAAAAACTAATTAATTTTTTTTGGATTTTTGGAATTTTGATTTGAAAATTTTCGAAGGAAAAAAAATTTAGTTAAGAAATATTTACAATTTTTTTTAGTTTTGGATTTTGAATTTTTTTGGTTTTTGTTTTGCTTTTATAAATATGAATGAACTAATGCAACTAAATAAATGCAAGGGTCTAATTACAAATTATTTATCCTAAGTTAACCCAAAATTGCATAATTACACTTTGTCTTAGATAAACAAGATAGTTCTCAGCCAGGTAACGGACAGGATTTATTGGTGCACCATGAATCACCGTAGCAATGCGGCCAAAGATTTAAGTACCTTCAGAGAAACAATTCAGCATAATATTTACAAATCACCATAATATTTATAACTGATTATTGCTCTGCCGTAGCCTAGACACCAAGAAATTAAATTGTTCAAAGAGGACAAATTGTCAATATACAATTAAGTATTATTGATTTCTAACCATTTTTATTAATCAAAATCTAGGATGAAATGCAAAACAAAAATTAAACGTGAATCTAACGACGCAACTACGAATGGAATTCTTGTTTTTTGATTTTTTTGAAATTTTTTATGCAAATGCAAGCAAACAACAATACAAGATAAATAAAAACAATAAAGAAAGCAAGCAGTTTTTTTTGGCCAAGCAAAGCGAAGCAATTATTTTTTATAAGCGTTCTTCTCCTTTTGCTTTCTGCTTTGGCAACTTGAAATTAAAATAGGGTATATGCAAGTTTTTATTTTTTTTATTTTTTTATCAGGAAGAAATCAAATCAAAACAAGACAAACAAGTGAACACAAAACAAATTGAAAATAAAACAATTGAAACTTGGTTTTTTTTCTTTTTTTTAAACAAATTAATTTACTAAACAAAACAAAACAAAAATGAAAACAACAAAACTCACTACCCAAGAGACCAAAAAGAATTTATAATCAACCCTCCTTTTTTTAAAGCTAAAATAAATGAAAATTTAAATTCCTTTTTTTTGGATGGGAGGCCCACAAAACAGATTCAAATTACATTGCCTTCCCTGTTCTCTCTTCAAAAGTAAAACTCGAAGATCAAAATAGCCGAACTATAAGAAAAGAAAAATAAAGCACACAAACTAAATTACCCAAACCACAAAACATAAAACCAATTGAAAATATATCACAAATTTCTCGTTCGATCCCAAAACAATTCAAAATCCCCAAAACACAAAATTTATTTCGATAAGATTTGGGTTTTCGTTAGTTGGTCGAGGGTGTTGCGGAAGCTGTCGAATTGGACGAGGCTGTTTGAATTGAGATTTAGGGAGTTCGATTCGATTTTGGGTTATGGCTGCGGTTTCGATGCTTGATTGAGGCGAGGTTGGAGGATTAAGCGTCGCGGTTGCAAGAGTCCAAGTCGTGAGTTTGTTTGCAAGGGTGAAGGCGATGGTGGAGAAGATGGTCGTGAAGGAGGGAATTGCTGACTTGATGAAGTTTGTTTACGGTGTTGTATATCTGTGGTTGCGCTGGTATGATGTCAAAGGTCAGGCAAGAGACAGGGCAAGGCAGTGTAGCAGTCAGGCGTAGTAATGGAAAATGAAAAGTGGTGAAGTTATGTTGTAGTAGGAGGAGGCAGAGGGTTGAATGTATGCATGGTAGTGTGATAGTGGTAAGGAAGTTCAAAAGTGATGGTGATGCAGTTTTGTTTGGAGTGATTTGGTATGTAAGAGGAGGTGGGGGTGTTGAAATGTAATGGCACAGTTGTGAGGTGGTATCAAACTAGATGAAGTTGTACCCAGGGAACTTGTACATGGTGATGTTGCCTTGGTGCAAGGAAGTGGGTGGCTGTTATGCATTGTTATCTGCAGTGGAGGGGGTGTAATGGCTGTAGCAGATATGCATAGAGGAAGTGTCAGGTAGTGGCAAATTTATGTAGATGAATGTTGATCAGGGGAGGTGGTTATGTGTTTTCTGCTGGTGGATGAATGACTGTGAAGAATGTCGTACAGCTGGAATTTTATGGTGTGGCTAGAATGAATGAGGAGGATGTTGGGTGAACTGCTGCAGTGTTTGGGAGGATGGTTTGACACAGTGGCAGGGAAAGAAAACAGAGAATATGCAAAAAAGAAATGCAAACAGAAACAATTAACAGTGAAACACAAATGCAAACAACTAGCAAGATAAACAAAAACTGAAGCACAATAATATCCAACAAAAGGAAAGAAATGCACACAAATGAATTTTTAAACTAAAAACGGAAAATTAAAATGTGAAATGCAATGACTTTTTTTCTAAGAAATAGCAATGCAAAATGGAATGAAACAGACATGCACAAATGAACAAGACACACAAAAACAAACAAATAAACAAAACAAGCTATGAATTTTTTCTCTTTTTTTTTAAAAAACGCAACCTAACACACACAACAAACACACAATAAAAGAAAATAAAAATAATTTGAAGAATAGAAAATAAAAATCAAAATAACTCGCAGGCAACGGCGCTAAAAACTTGTTAATCGACGGAAAATCTATGGAATTAGAAAATCGTTGAAAAATTTAGAAATAAAAATAACCGCAAACGCACGGTGTACGAGTGTAGCACGTGGCGAATACGGATTGATCCGTAGGGGATTGATGATTTTAAAATTCTGTTCAATCAAATTATACCAAAGTCGAGAGTGAAAGCTAGAAATGTAAGAAACTAACAAAAACTAGCAAAAGAAAAATATATAAAAATATGAGAATTAAATGATAATTTAGAGATAAATCCACTCTCTAGATCATATAATTCAACAATTAATGAAATTATGATCTCTTTTATGGTCATAAGTGAGTTTAAATGATGTGTTTATCATAAATATGGCTCATTTGTGCTATTAGTTGGCTCAATATAGGCCATCAAACTATAACACAACCTTTAAACCACTTACTAATCTTATGAAAATGACAACAAAGTTGGAAATGAAATCTATTTTAAGTATGTCCTATTAACTATTAATTAGAAATATAGACCATCGAATTTGAATTTCAAATCACTTTCTTATGCCATAATCATATTTTGATGAAGAGGCATCTGTGTTAGTGATTGTTTGAGCATATCCTAATCTGTGTCAACAATATAGGCTATCAAATTCAAAACAACAACAACAAATTAGACCACTTCAAGCATTGTCATTAAGCATAAGAAGAGAGCTATAATTATCAAAATGTTGAAGCTACATGATTAGAGGCTTCATTATCCTAAATTGAAGGATAAATCAACACTACAACATGAAAGTAAATAAGCATGAAAAGGAAAAGGACATGTATTGAAGTTGCATAAAAGAAATTACATAAAGAGAAATGACTAAGTAGCCATGAAAAGAAAGAAGAGATCTTGGTTTTATTTTGAGCCTAAAACTGACTAAAGAGAGACTAAGTAAGAGGCTACATGAAACATATGGGTATTTATACATGCATGAAACTCTAATTCATATTTTTGAAGAATGCCTAAAATGCCCTTGAGGTAATGTGGCCACCAAGTAATCATTAGCATGTCATAATCCCCCACTAAAATGTGCATGAAGCTTTGATTGCCTTTAGCATGTGCATTAGCTCCTAATTGAAAATCAAGGTAAGTGCGTAGGTGGGGTCCTCCATGTTCATGAGTTTGAATTATTTTCATCTCCATTTGCTTTGTTTTCTTTTGTGCACGAATATATTCATGAAGTCATTTGTATTTGAATATAAATTCCTACACAACAACATAGAAATTTTCAATTAAATTTTAAAAAATTAATATATGCCTAAAAATGACCATTTTACCCTTGGATGAATATAAATATGTGACAATTTTAAAATAATTTGAATTTGGTTTACACAAGTTAAAATACCCAATATAATCATTTATTTAAATTAATTAGAATAAATATGGTGGTAAAAATATGCATATTTATGTGCACATCAATTGTATATATATGTTTTGAAAAGACAATTAGCTATGCTTAACGTTAAAAGCCAATGAAGTAGACTTTCCTACTTATAAGAGTTAAGATTGATGTTCTAGTAGAGACAGAAGAAATAGTGATGTAAACTACTGGCTTCCCTCTTGACCGAGGAATACTTAAGTCGAAAAGGTCAAAAACGTGTTAATCATGTTGATTTCTTACTCGTTTATGAAAGTCATTACTACTAAACTTAACATTAAAAGCCGACGAGGTTGACCTATCTATCTATGAGAGTCAAGAATGAAGTGTCTAAGCAAAGCTTTGATATGAAACTTGTACTCTGACTTATGTAGCTTCACTTTTGAAAGAGGGATTGTATAAGTTGGAATGTGAAAATTGAGTTGATTATACAAACCGTGATTTCCATAAAAGATGATTTCTAGAACTGGGTATGTTAACCCACCTTTTGCGAAGACAATAGACAGGCAGATTTAACCCAAGAGACTACATGATTATCAAGGATAGTAGCCTAGATCGATGATTGAAAGGTCCATAAATCAATTGTAAGCAATGATATGAAGCGACGATCAACCGAGACTAAGATATAGAATCTCAAGAATATTCTAAGTACGGATTAGTACCTCCCCTAAAAAGGGGATCGGTGCCTATCCCTTCCCCTATGAGGATCGATACATATCCTCAATTTTTGTCCCAAATTAGGTGAGATCGGTATAAAGTGATAAGGAAGGCCCCATGAGGATACATTTCAAATCTCAAGTTTTTTGGAATTTATATACTCAAATTATTGGCAAATTACTTTATCTAAGAAAAGGATTGGTATAAAAGGGATCGTACAGAAGGGATCGACATATTTCAACCAAACAAGTGAAACTCAGTGGAAAACAATAAATATCTCAAAACAATAAGTAGAATTCATATAAAATTTTATAAGCAAGATGTAAGGACGCTAGGGAGCGTACCCTAGAGATCTCAGCTCATAAGGACGAAGGAGGAGGGATCGACCGTCTTCCCTTAATAGGTATTGGCTAAAAATAGAGGACAACTCATATTGAAGCAAAGATCGATCGATAACTCGAGTTATACTAATCTAATTGTCATGAAACTTGGATTCTAAACATAATATAATATGATGAAACTCCTTTAAGGATTGCACATCATTTGGAGTAGTTTGGAGGGATCGGCCGTATCCCTATTCAAGATTGATTTAGTTGGATTCGCTGCAATGATCTGTCGATATCTCAACATCTATCCATCCAATTGACATGAAACTTGGAGTATGAGCTTACTACAACATATGGAACACCCTATTAGGATGGTACATTAAATAGGATACTTTGGAGGGATTGGCCCCATCTCTCTAAAGGGATCGGCTGAAATCAGAATATATGCAATGTCACTTCATGGAAAATGCTATATCCCATAAACCATAAGTCAGAATGGCATGAGATTTGGAGGGCAGGTAGCTAACATCATAGGAAAACTTCTAGAGAGATTGCACCCTATTTGGACACAAAAATATGGATCTGTATTGATCACTATTTTGGTCCCAATGGCCTGAAAATTCTTAGGTGACCTCGACATGGTCTGAAGGTTCTTCTGTCAAAATTTCAGCCGATCCTTACCTGTCTTCTCATATAAATATAGCAGGTATGGCTTCAGAGCAAGGATCTTGTTTTTGCTTCTCTATATCTTTTACCTAGGCTACACTCTACCAACTTTATTCTTGGATTTCGGGTTGTAACTATAAATAAATTACAGTAAAATAAAAAGGATTATTTTGTAGTGGACTGAGGCTAGAGTTAGTTGAACCACTATAAATCCTGTCTCTTTTTACTTACTTTCAATTTTAATATTTTTGTTTGTCATATTATATTCCCTAAATTAGATGTTATCTGAGATATGTGTCTGGATATTGGTGCTGTCATACGACTAAGTGTTGGCGGCCAATTTTGACGCCAACTGGGTATTTGACTTGTTAAAGACCACATTAATCATATATTAACTTAAATCTTCAAAAGAATGTTTTTAAAGATAATATAAGTATGGTAACGTTTTGGATTTGTTATGATGATGTGTTAATAATATTCACCTTTAAACCTTTCTGGTTTTACTTATGAATGTAAATAAATCTTTAAAAGAATGTTTTAAAGATAAGCACAAGTGAAATGGTTTTGAGTTTGTAGTGACAATGTTTAACCAATATTTGTCTTAAACCTTTTCAATGGGTTTATTACTTAGATCCTTAAAATAGATATTTTAAAGGAAATTATAGGTATGGAATCTTTTGAAAAAAAACATAAAAAGTAAAGGCTTAAAATATGAAATCATGTTAATGATTTATGAATGTACTTGTAACATTGAGAAAATATATGAATACTTTTCAAAGTACTGAAGGAGTATAAATGAATAGTAGGGATTGACAAATGAAGTTTTATTAGATGCATGATGTTTTACTAATAAAAGAGGTTTTAATGAATTAAAGACTAACAAAAAAAGGATTAGAAGTCGCTTATGTGACCTAATAATGATTTGTGTGACTCAATCATACTTTATCTATTTACTTGTTTATGGAAAGTATTTAGTCACATACTTAGCATGAAAAATTTGAAAACGTGATAAGTATACGAGACTTAGTTTCCATATGCGAGTTATTGTTGAATATGACCAAATTCGTCAATTCAATCTTAAAGTGACCGGGATCGATAAGTGTTTTACTTATCGAAAGCCACTTCAAGACAGAAATACATGTTCTATCACTTAGAAGCGCATTTGTCTAAAATGTTGGAATCCATGTATGGTCTCGAAATCTGTTCGATATGTGGGAATCCTTTTAGGAATTCATGTTCTGTTCAAGTGATGAAGACTTATGTTGGAGATACTGAATATAACGTCGACATTGGAAATGGTAGAAAATGGAGTAGGCGAATAGCTGGGGGTTTTGCTAATCGCGATAGGATATTATCACTCTATATATAGAGTATGCTTATTGATTTTGCACACGGGAGGTGATATATTTGGGATAACATGTTTTAGACATAAACATGCTATGTTTATCTTATGGTATATTCTGTCAAGAGATTTGTGTCATTCGAAGGTTGTTTTTGACCCTTGTGCAGGAGATTGGATTTTGGATTGACCGACGGGATCTCCATGGAAAATCCATTATGCAAATGTTCCTTAGAAGTTTTGATTGTACCCTCAATATGTTATGGTATGATCAATGTAAGCATCACAACTACTTTCTAATTTTATTCTTCATCTTGGACATTATATATTATATCACCTCATGTACTTATTAAATGAGTGGTTCTTTTAAGGGATAACAATTACGGCATTCCATGCCGTCTCAAAAGTACTATATATGTCAGCCACATATTTCTTAAGTTTCTCGTGCCAAACTTATGTCTGCTATGTGGTTGCTGTTTAA
The DNA here is from genome assembly GCA_030765085.1 of Allium cepa. Classification (NCBI taxonomy): domain Eukaryota; kingdom Viridiplantae; phylum Streptophyta; class Magnoliopsida; order Asparagales; family Amaryllidaceae; genus Allium; species Allium cepa. The sequence goes on from CM060928.1 coordinate 1,012,630,935, forward strand.
ATTCCTCATATGCTTTTTTGAGTAGTTTGAGAAAGATAAGTTTTCTTTGAAGTTCATTGGAGCTCGATGAGACGAGTGGGATGTTTTACCTACCATAGTATTCTTATTTCTGTTGCATTACAATATTATACATATCAGCATTTGTGAGGATGAGTTGTTATAACTGACCAGGCTTATGATAGTATTTAGAATTATAACTTTGAAAAATAGTGTATCTTAGAGTGACAGTTTTGTATTGTGTTTTGATATTATATATTATCGTTCCATTGTAAGATTCTAACATTATGTTCCTAGTTTCTTATTATGTTTATTTTTCTTTTTACTTTACCCTAACAATCTATCTTTCTAGACTTGGGTTCTTAGCACGTGAATATCGAGGATGTATTTATGTTAACACTGGATGGTCGAAAAGGTAGGTCATTACAAATGGAGTTAATATCGTAGTGGGTACCAGTGCCCGAGTGCATGTCCTAAGATTCCTATCATAAACTTTCCCATTTAATTTTGCATGTATAACCAAGCAACTACTCGGACTAGTAACACAATCACCTCCATCAAATCAGTTGTTGTAACTGAAGTTGTGATTGCCATTCCACCGCTAAATTTGGATTTTTCAATACTCTACAAAGATTTTTCCAATTTAGGCGGAAAGCCATAATTTTAACGGAATCATATGAAAAAACTATGACATTTCTAACTAAATGTGAAAAGATATTTGGCTTATTAGGATTAAGCGACACGCCTAAGAGGTAGTTGGCAGTTTAGCACTTATATAAAATGGAAGCTAATTGGTGGGAGATTGTCAACCAAGACAAAGGGAATGTCGTTACTTGGTAAGTTTTCAAAAGGAAGTCCTATGAGAAATGTGAATTACGGATCTTAAGGCTAAGATTAACACTAGAAGGGGGTGAATAATGTTAATAAAGAATTACTAAATCTTTTTAACTTATGTTAATTTAGACACAAAAGTATGTAATATACAGACACAGATATGATCACAGAAACAATCACAGATGCAGAAATAAAATAAAAGCAGTAAAGGAAAAAACACACCGGATTTTATACTGGTTCGGATTTACCCTACATCCAGTCCCGCAACACAAGTACGGATTTTCTTTCAAAAGCAATTGTACAATTACACCCTCGGTTTCAAGGCTACGAGGTACACCCTCCAGAATTTCGATCCTCTTGGTAGAGATACTTGATTTCCAAGCCATAAGTTTACCCAATTAATTTACCAAGGCTACAATCACACCTTTTCCCTTTTGATTGATTTCCAAGGCTACAATCACACCTTTTCTCGCTTAATAGATTACAAAGAAGTCTATAACTCTGAATAGCACTGAGAATCTTGTAGAGATAGTGATAGAGAATCAAACTAGAAGTAATCGAGTATTATTCAATATTGATTTCGGCAGAGTAATGATAAGAATATGTATTAAGAAATGAGGAAGAAGAAGAGGAGTGAAAACCAGAAAATTATGATTAAAATTCGTTGAAACTGGCCCCTATTTATAGAAGAACAACAGCCATGACCATTCATGAAGAGTTATGGCGAATAGACACTTCTTTTGAAATTTGAATTTTTGAATCAAACTGTCACCATGTCAACATGGTCATGCTAGGCATGTCGACGTCCCAAAGTATATTTTGGTGGTTTTGATTTTCTTTGAAAATAACCATTATCTTATATAAAAGCTATTTTAATCTTTATAAATATACTTGACTATAGTTAAAATTCATAAAATATAAAGAATAATATATATAGATTTTAACTATAATTTTATATTTAAATCTAAGTATAAATATTTAAAAGTTAAATATATTATTTAAAAAGATAGTTTAAAATCAGGAGTAATTTGACTTTGAAAATAAAGATGTTTTTGAGGCTAAAATTATTTAAAATCAGGATCGAGGGTTTTGAATCTTTTAAACGAAAAGTTTTGAAAACATTTTGAAAACAGGATATAATTTTGAAAAATCATTTTGAATAAAAGTTAGCGGATACAAAACAATGTTCCACTAGATTTGTCGTAGGTTCCATCCTACTTAGGGTTCTATCCCTTTAACGGGCTCGAAGTGGATTCCATTCCACGAATAAATTGGATTTTAAGATGCCAGTGCTTTTCTACGAGTTTTAACAAAAATTCCTAATAATAATAAAAAATACTTATCCTTGAAATCTTGAACTCTTGATAGTCTCGATACTCATGAGTCTTCTATCTTGATATTTTATCTTGATATCTTGAATCTCTATACTGTACAGTCTTCATTCTTAGTACATGCATGGTTAAATCCTGCATATATATATATATATATATATATATATATATATATATATCTAAATTTATAATGTTAGTATTTATATTTTATAATCTATTCTATGGTTGTTGTCATCAAAAACCATCATCTCACGGACTAACAATCTCCCCCTTTTTGATGATGACAACCTTTGTTTATAAAATATTATTTCTATCCTAATAACTCCCCCTAAAACTAACAAATCCCCCTTAATCTATACCTAACTATCCTATTTTATATTTCTCCCCCTTTGCCATCAGCAAAAACTTTATCTAAACTAGATAACTCCAAACTATATAACTCCCCCTAAAACTATTACTCTATGACATGTGATTATTATGATAGTGTTATCATAAATAATCAACACTTAAGTCTAATACTAAAACATAGCCCTAAACTATTAACTATCCTAACTGAGAATTCACAATAATAAAAAAACATATAAGAACACAAGTTATTTATTACGTATATGGTTGTATTTATATTTACGTTTGGAAAACATAAAAACATAAACAACAACGGAAGGAAAGAGAAGAAACTAATGTGTGTTTCTGAACGTAGGAGATCTATGAATCGAACAGTTTGGATAGTGGAAGCAGAAATTTCAACGTTGTTCGACAAGATTCCCATTTTTGTCGAAACACACTTCTCCAAAACACACAACTTGGTCATCATCCTCCTCGTGTGCTTCTTCTATGGGTTCTTCTTCTTCTTTGTCGCTAGCCTCTTGTTCTTGATTGAGTGAAGAGTCTTCATCGATCAAGATTGGGTTGGCCTGGTTGTTCATTAGGAATTTTTGCAAATTCCTAAGAATCTTGCCTTGCCTTTCCTGTTCCTTTGCCATACGAAGTTGAGTTACTTGAATTTTAGTTAACATCTGAAGTACATCAAACATAGACTCCACTATTTTCGTTACACGAGCAAGAGTAGTGCATTGGAATGGACCAGAAGTAGGAGAGGGAAATGAAAAAGTTGATTTTATGTTTGATTTTGAGGATGAAGCCATGATTTTATTAATTTCAGAAGAGAGAATGAAGAGAAAACAAAGAGAATGACTGAAAAGTCAAAATTGAGAAGAATATATAACTAAATTTTTGAATTTTGGTGGGAAAATTTTTTAAAAAATAAAAAACGTTATATGTCGACATGTATACTTAGGGGATGTCAACATGGTCTTTTTAAAATTTAACTCTTCGATTTATTTTGATACAAATTGTTAATTATACTTGTTATTTATATTTTATATTTCAGTTATAGAACAAATTCCTAATTCTTTTCTTCATTTAGTAAATATTGATTCATTTAAAGGTTTTGTTAAGATATCAGCAATTTGATTTCCAGAATTGATATAATCGAGAGTAACTACTTCCTTGCTTATATTATCTCTGAGAAAATGATATCCGATATCAATATGTTTAGTTCGAGCATGTTGAGTAGTATTTTTGGATAAATTTATTGCACCCGTATTGTCACAATAAATTGGAGATTTTGAGAAATTTGAACAAAAATCTTTTAAGGTTTGTTGCATATATATTACTTGAGAACAAGCCAAAGCAACAGAAATATACTCTGATTCAGTTGTTGATAAAGAAACTGTGTTTTGATTTTTACTAAGCCAAGAATCAGAGAATGCCCCAAAAAGTGACAAGTCCCACTTGTACTTTTTCGGTCTGATTTACAACCAGCATAGTCAGCATCACAGTAAGATATTAAGTCAAAAGAATCATTTTTGGGGTAGAATAAACCATAATCAGACGTGTGTTTAACATATCTTATGATTCGTTTCACGGCTTCTAAGTGAGTCTCTTTAGGTTGGGATTGATATCTGGCACAGAGACAGACACTATGCATGATATCAGGTCTACTAGCAGTAATATAGAGTAATGAGCCAATCAATCCTCTATATAATTTTTGATCTACATCTTTCAAGAGATCTTCTTTACAAAGGTACTCATTGGTTGCCATGGGAGTGAATTTTCCACTCGCAATGGTCAAACCAAATTTACTAATTAGGTCTTTAGCGTATTTTTCTTAACTAATAAAGATACCATTATCTAATTGTTTTATTTGTAATCCTAAAAAGAAATTTAATTCACCCATATGACTCATCTCAAATTCTTTTTTCATTATTTCAGAAAATTCTTTATTGATTTCAAAATTAGTTGAACCAAAAATGATATCATCTACGTAAACTTGTACTGGTTAAATATCATTTTTATTTCTTTTAATAGAAAGAGTATTATCTACTTTACCAATTTCAAAATTAAATTGCAATAAATAAGATCTTAGTCTATCGTACCAGGCTCTAGGTCTTGTTTTAGACCATATGGTGCTTTTTTAAATTTGTAAACATGATTTGGTAATTTATCATTTTCAAAAAGTGGTAGTTGTTCGACATATACTTCTTCTTTTACAAATCCATTTAGAAAGGCGCTTTTAACATCTATTTGAAATAATTTGAAATTATTATGATTTGCAAAAGCAAATAGAATTCTAATGGCTTCTAATCTTGCTACGGGAGCAAAGGTTTCATCAAAATCTATTCCTTCTTCTTGACAATAACCTTGAGCGACTAAACGAGCTTTATTCTATCTACCTCTCCTTGTTCATTCATTTTATTTTTATAAACCCATTTAATTCCAATTATAGTTTTATTTTCTGGTCTGGAAACAAGTTCTCAAACGTCATTTCTAGTAAATTGATTTAATTCTTCTTGCATAGCCAAAATCCATGAATCATCAGTTGATACTTCTATTGGATTTTTGGGTTCAATGGTTGATATAAAAGCTACATTACTCATTTGACTTAGTTGATTTCTAGTTTTAACAACAGATTGCATATCTCCCATTATATTTTCTACAGGGTGATCTTTTAAAAGTTTTGTCCTTTTATTAGGATGATCGTTTCATTATTAGTTTCAATAGGTTCTTCACTTTGAGTGATTATATCCTCTTCATCATTTGTATCTTCAAAAAATTTGAAATTTTCATCAAATGAAACATGCATTGTTTCTTCAATGGTATTAGTTTTTAAATTAAACACTTTATATGCTTACTTCTATTGTAATATCCGATAAAGATACCTTTGTCGGATTTAGGATCAAATTTATCTAAATTATCTTTTGTATTTAAAATAAAGCATTTACTTCCAAAAAATTTGAAATAAGATACCTTAGGTTTCTTTGAATAAAGAAGCTCATAAGATGTCTTATCAGTTAGAGGTCTAATTAAAGTTCTATTCAAAATATAACAGGCGGTGGCAACTGCTTCTGCCCAAAAATTCTTTGGTAAATTACTATCTGTAAGCATAGTTCTCGCACACTCTTAAATCGTCCTATTTTTATATTCTACTACTCCGTTTTGTTGTGGAGTTCTCGGAAATGAAAAATTGTGAGTTATTCCTTTTTTATTGTAGAGTTCCTCAAACCTTTCATTTTCAAATTCACTACCGTGATCACTTCGAATAGTTATAATTTTTAGAGAAAATTGATTTTGAATTCTTTTTGAGAATGTCTTAAAACATTCAAAAGTGTCACTTTTATGTTTCAAAAATATTGTCCATGTAAATCTAGAATAATCATCTACAATTACAAAGACATATCTACTATGATTTATTGATAAAATTTTGAGATGGACCAAATAAATCAAGATGAAATAATTCAAGAGGTTATGAAGTTGAAATCATATCTTTTAACTTAAAAGAATTTTCTCTAAGTTTTCCTAATTGACAAGCATCACATAAACTATATACTTTAAAATTCATTTTAGGAAGACCTCTTACTAGATCATGTTTTGACAGCCTAGATAGGAGTTTGAAATTCAAATGCCCAAATCTCTTGTGCCAAATCCAAGGGTCACTTGTATTTTCCAACAAACACAGGTTATCATTTGAAACTTTCATACTAAGAATATATAAATTCTTTTTCCTGACTCCCTCAAATATAATGGTTGAATTATTATCTTCAATGTGACATTTATCTTTTTCAAATTTAATTTTATAACCTTTATCACATAGTTGACTTATACATAGCAGATTATGTTTCAGATTCTTAAGTAGCAAAACGTTAGTAATGGTAGGAGTTTCAGAATTACTGACTTTGCCGATACCAATCACATATCCTTTTGAATTGTCTCCAAAGTTAACCAATCCTCCGTCTTTGTATATTATATCATTCAGTACATCTGGATTGCCAGTCATGTGTCTAGAATATCCACTATCAAGTATCCATTTGTTCTTTCTGATCTGCACAATTTGTCCATTGTGGATTGATTCCTCAATACCCATAAAGCATGATTCCTTCACATCAAACAATTTCGGTAGACAAATTGAATTTGAATATTGATTATATGCAGACTTATGAAACGATGATGATTTGAATACTTCTAAATTAGTATTAACGAATATGGCCATTTTAAAAACTTTTCAAAAATCAGATTATGAAACTTTGAAAATCGTGCTCTGATACCAATTGTGAGAAATGCGGATTAGAGATCTTAAGGCTAAGATTAACAATAGAGGGGGGGTGAATAGTGTTAACAAAGAATTACTAAATCTTTTTAACTTATGTTAATTTAGACACAAAAGTATGTAATATACAAACACAGATATGATCACAGAAACAATCACAGATGCAGAAATAAAATAGAAGCAGTAAAGGAAAGAACACACCGGTTTTATACGGGTTCAGAGTTACCCTACACCAGTCCCGCAACACAAGTACGGATTTCCTTTCAAAAGCAATTGTACAATTACACCCTCGGTTTTAAGGCTACGAGTACACCCTCCAGAATTTCGATCCTCTAGGTAGAGATACTTGATTTCCGGGCCACAAGTTTACCCAATTGATTTACCAAGGCTACAATCACACCTTTTCACTTTTGATTGATTTCCAAGGCTACAATCAAACCTTTTCTCGCTTAATAGATTACAAAGAAGTCTGTAACTATGAATAGCATTGAGAATCTTGTAGAGATAGTGATAGAGAATCAAACTAGAAGTAATCGAGTATGATTCAATATTGATTTCGGCAGAGTAATAATAAGAATATGTATTAAGAAATGAGGAAGAAGAAGAGGAGTGAAAACCAGAAAATTATGATTAAAAATTCGTTGAAACCGACCCCTATTTATAGAAGAACAACAGCCATGACCATTCATGAAGAGTTATGGCGAATAGACACTTCTTTTGAAATTTGAATTTTTGAATCAAACTGTCACCATGTCGACATGGTCATGCTAGGCATGTCGACATCACAAAGGATTTTTTGGTGTTATTGATTTTCTTTGAAAATAACCTTCATCTTATATAAAAACTATTTTAAACTTTATAAATATACTTGACTGTGGTTAAAATTCATAAGTAAATATAAAGAATAATATATACAGATTTTAACTATAATTTTATATTTAAATCTAAGTATAAATATTTAAAAGTTAAATATATTATTTAAAAAGATAGTTTAAAATCAAGAGTAATTTGACTTTGAAAATAAAGATGTTTTTAAGGCTAAAATTACTTAAAATCAGGATCGAGGGTTTTGAATCTTTTAAACGGAAAGTTTTGAAAACATTTTGAAAACAGGATATAGTTTTGAAAAATCATTTTGAATAAAAGTTAGCAGATACAAAATAATGTTCCACTAGATTTTTTGTAGGTTCCATCCTACTTAGGGTTCCATCCCTTTAACGGGCTCGAAGTGGATTCCATTCCACGAATAAATTAGATTTTAAGATGCCAGTGCTTTTCTATGAGTTTTAACAAAAATTCCTAATAATAATAAAAAAATACTTATCCTTGAAATCTTGAACTCTTGATAGTCTCGATACTCATGAGTCTTCTATCTTGATATTTTATCTTGATATCTTGAATCTCGATACTGTACAGTCTTCATTCTTAGTACCTGCATGGTTAAATCCTGCATATACATACATACATACATACATACATACATACATACATACATACATACATACATATATATATCTAAACTTATAATGTTAGTATTTATATTTTATAATTTATTCTAAGGTTATTGTCATCAAAACCATCATCTCACGGACTAACAAGTCCATGAATAAATTCTTCTCTAAGGCCGAGAAGAGAATCTTGTTGGTGGAGTCTATTCAATTTAACTGAGGAGACGTGACTATAAAGGAGTATGTGAACAAATTTAGTGAGTTGGTAGAGTTTGGATTTGAATTGATCAATACCCAAGAGAAGAAAGTTAATAAATTTGCTAAGTGGTTAAATTCCTCATAGAAGGATTTAGCTTTGAATATAATACCACTGGGAGCAACTTTTAAGAAATTGGTTGATAACGCCTTGTTGAATGCTAAGGACATAAATTTGAACAAGAAGCAAGCATCGAGACGAGATCAGAACATGCACAAGAATGACGAAATGCAAGTTTAGGCAGTATAAGAAGAAGTTATCGTATGTTGGAGGTGTAATAAGATAGGGCGCATGGCCAAGGTTAGCCTTCAAAAGGGAACATGGTGTCACCAGCATGGAAAGATTGGACAATTGATAAAGGATTATAGATCAAAACCATCAGGACAGCAAGGACAAACAAGACGGTAGGAATGGTTAAAGAGGATCAAGTGCTATTATTTGACATTATTAGAGGGATCGCACAACATTACAGAAGGAGGGTCAGACTATCGAGGCTTATGCATTGGGTGTTGTACCACTGCCAAGCGCCAACATTGCACCAACGGCCCATGAGAAAGGGAAGTCAGTTATGGAAGCATGGAAGGTGTGTTATTAATATTTGATTTACCTAAGAGAGTTTATATGATACTGGTGCATTGCATTCATTCATAGCTAATGAATTAGTAGAAAGGTTAGGAATAATCCTGATATTGTGCAAAGTCGTTATTATGTTGAATCATGTTGAGGGATCGACGCATTTATCTACTATTTTCCATGATCTTAAGTTGGTTGTAAATAGTGTGGAGTTAAATTATGATACGTATGTCTTTAGCTTTGGTAGGTACAAAACTAATCTTAGGAATGGATTAGTCGACTCATTATGGAGTAATTTTAGATTGTGATAGGAGGATTGTTCATTTGAGTTGTTATGAGAAACGTGATTTGATAGTTCTATGTGAGGCAAACATTTCCATGATGAAGTCATATTTTTATTCTTAGACCTATCACATGATGATTTAGCATCTATTTTCATAGTTAACGATTTTACAGACGTATTTACTGAGATTTTTGGACTTCCTCCCCATAGAGAAATTAAGTTTAGGATTGACCTTAAGATAGATGCCTATGGTGATGCGTTAAAATCATATGGTTCCAAAAGAAAGGAGAGAATTGGATAAACATGGTTTAGAGTTATTGCAGAAAGGACTAATTAGGCAAAGTATTTCGGAGTAGGGAGCGCCTATCATTTTCACGACTAAGGAAGACGGTTCCCTAAGACTTTTCGTCGATTATCAAGAATTGAATATGCTGATGAAGAAAAACAGTTATAAATTGTCTCGCATTGATGATCTCTTTAATCTACTTATTATGGAAAAGGTTTTCTTGTAGCTAGAGCTTGCTATAGGATTTTATCTATTGAGAGTTGCAGAGGACAACATTCTAAAGATAGTTTCGTACTCCGGATGGATAATTTGAGTGGGTTGTGATTCCATTTGGGCTGATAATGCCATGGCTTATTTCATTGATGTAATGAGTAGGGTCTTTCAGAAGTAGTCGAATAAAGTTATCATCGTATTTGTTGATGATATCCTAGTATTTTCTAGGGACGAGAAGGAGAATAAGTTGCATTTGAGAGAAGTACTGGATGTACTAAGATGGGATCAATTGAAGGCTAAATTTTCAAAATGCCATTTTTAGAGGATTGAGGTCTGATTTCTAAAACATGTTAGATTAGCAATAGACCCAATAAAAGTGGAATGATTCGAAGAATGCTTTAGTAGTACGACGTTTCTTGGATTTGCTGATTTCCATTGAAAATTTAAGAAGGATTTTGCAAAGATATCTATACTATTAATGTGGCTTACAAAGAAGAATTTGGTTTATGTTTGGAGTGCGGAGTATGAAGAAGTGTTTGTCAAATTGAAAGAAATGTTGATGGGCGTAACAATTTTGGTTCTCCCGGATGGTACCAAACCATTTACTGTTAAACACTGATACATACGACACTAGTCTTGGTGCTACCTTGGTATATGAAGGTAGGATTGTAGCATATGCGAGTCAGTAGTTGAAGACACATGAGAAGAATTCCTCTATACGTGATTTGGAATTAGATGCGATTGCATTTGCATTGAAGTCATAGAGACACTATTTACTTAGATGTAGATTTGAACGGTACATGTACCATTAGTCGTTGAAGTATTTATTTATGCAGGACTTGAACTTGAGACACCGAAGATGGATGGAATTCTTAGAATCTTATGATTTTGGTTTTTCTTATACACTTGGAAAGGTAACATTGTTGCTGAAGTAGTTAATATCGATATCGGGTACGTATCGGTCAAGTATCGATATAAGATATTTTAAAATATTATTAATATCAAATAATATCAGTAAAATAACAAACATGTGTTGAACACATTATAAACGGTACTATACTATGTTATAATGTTATATTGACGTTAAGTAATCAAATATTTGGATAATTCATTCTTAATTACCCTTAAAGAGTGATTACATGTAGTTGATAGATTACAATCCATCTATTGAGATATTAATTTAATACAAATCATAATACATGCTCATAAAAAATAAGAAATTTCTATAACATACATCTTCATTATTTTCTTTGTTTTTATACTATATTTATTGTTTCTTTAGTTATCTAATCATCTATATTAGTTTCCCAAATTTACTACATTTATAATTTCATCCTTTTTGTTTTCAATTAATTTATTGAACAAGAAATGTTGATTTGATACAAATTACTACTTTAGCTCATTTATGTCAATACATCAAAATATAAATTTATCGCTCTTTAATTTTTAGTTTCAGGTGCATGATTATAATTATTAAAATGAATTTTCAGAAGCTAACTTACCATTTAGAAATGGCAAACAAAAAATAACTAAAAAAAGAAGTAGCTCTTTCATGATCTTGTCTTTAGTGGTTAGACAAAATAAGACATACAAAATAATATAATAACTAGACCTTTCTTTATGGTAGTACTAATGAAAAAACCTAAAACTATATGGTTAAAACCAAAAAATTAGTGCAATGGGTTTCTAGTACGGTTTATAAATTATCGTTCATCTTGTATGAAAAACAATATTGAGAATGTGAAGATATTTATTTGTAAACACATTTTCTCAACTAATATAATAATGAATGATTTTCTTAAAAATATAGGGTATTTTATGGTGAATATTGTAGCAATATATCAGCAAGTGTCGGGCGATATATAGGCAATGAAATTTAATGTGATATTTTTTTAAAATATCAGCTTAGGAGCAATATTAGATATGGCAGTGTATAACAGTGATATTATCCAATGTTAACTACATAAGTCTCGGTATATGCGCTAAGTAGGAAGCATGCAATGTTGAGTGTTATAATGTTAGAGATGAAGTAGCTTGAGTATATTTTTGGATTTTCGACCACCGATGAATATTACAACAGATTATTAACAAACTTAGAGGTTAGTCCTACAAGAGTGGATAGGACTGGTATGAATCAAATAAGGATATGGAGTTGGTAGAGAATATAGATCAGCTTGAGAAAGGTTAGAAGTTGAGTCATTTTGAGGATATGCAAAAGATGGGAAATGATACTTGCGGCAGGATAGAAAGTTGTGTGTTCCAAAGTTGAAGGAGCTAACGATGAAGTGTTAGAGGAGTGTCATAATTCTAGGGCGACCATTCATCCTTGCGGTGATAAAATGTATAGGTATATAAAGATAGTTTATTATTGGCCAGAGATGAAGAGAGATATAGCGAGGTATGTGGCGAGATGTCACACTTGTCAAAGAGTTAAGACGGAGCAAAGAAAACCGAGTGGATTACCGATGCCTTTAGAAATTCCACAGTGGAAGTGGGAAAGTGTTTCTATAGATATTATAGATAGGTTGCCAAGGAGTAGAAGGGTTAATAAGAGTATTTGGGTAGTGGTGAATTGATGGAAAGAAATGAACACATTTCATTCCTATAAAGAGTACAAGGACAACAACATCTTTAGCTACATTATATATTAAGTGGTGAGATTGCATGGTATACTGGTGAATACTATGAAAGATCAAGACCCATTTTTCACAAGTGAGTTCTGAGGGAGTTCATAGGATAGCTTGGGTATGGAATTGAGATTGAGTATGGACTATAAGATGACTACCATGCACCATCGACATCCAATGTACCAGTATAGTGCACTGTAGCGGTGCACGGATGATGTGGGGCAATCATCTATAAATTGTAGAGTAAACAAACAACATAGAACCTGTCATATACCTTACAGCGCATCGATAAATTATAATAGCAAACATCTTAGATATAAAACAAGCGAGACAGTAAATAACTAGATGAATCACAACATAAGAGTATATGGATCCATATAGGTAGCATAAGCGATAGAGTTATACATCAAACAATGCCTCATAAAACTGTCTCTAAGTGGTAAGGCACTAGCAAGCTCTATAGTGTTGTGCAGTGGAATAACAAATGAGTACATATAATGATACGAGAAAAGCCTCCTGCTCGCCACCCGTCCAGTTCCACGTGCTTATCAGACCTGATATCCCCAATCTAAAAGCGTATCCAAAGTAATATGAAGAAAATCATAAAACTCCAGGTTGGACAACAATCTGGTGTAGCGATAGAAATCCCAAATACTATAAAGGCGATAAACTAGGACAAAAGATGTGGAAAATCATACATGGCATGTCCCCACATCCACAGATTTAGCACATATAAAGAATATATGCTACTCTATGGTAGTCATCATAGGTGTACTGTGTTTTAAGGTACTAAGTGTGTCTAGATATTGACATCAATAATATCTACATCATGTGACATCCCTAGGGTGATAGAAACAATCAAACAAACATAGCATCCATATTTCATCCTCACATTCACTCACTCAGTGCATTGGATATATGACACTCATGTGACCATCCTCATAGAGCAAGGAGCACTCAACTTCCCAATTTCTAGATACTCGAATCCATGCCGCTCAATAGGTCAGGATACTAGAACGCTCTTCCTAACCCATCCATGGCTAGAGATCGCCCATTCTGGCCAAAGCGGGTCCCCTAACATTACCCTTGCTTTATAAGTACACATCGAAACCTACAAATATGAAAGACCACTTTGCACATGTCATCCATAGCAGAGCTCATTCTGGAATTGTCTTTCCAACTCCCGTCTGAAGTCATTGCAGTTGGGAACTACTCCAAACAACCATTGTTAGTCATAGAGTGTCATCGTATGTCCCATAGCCCACCTCCGACGTCTCTTAAATCCAACTCAGTGTCGCCTACTCTACCTCTCAAATTATAGTTATCCATCATCAAAGCCATCATTTTCCATCACGAAACCCCAATAATCAATTCATGAGTGGTTGTCGTCGAAAATCTTCGAAACGACCATCGAAAAGCTCACTTCAGGGTTGACCCAAAGTCATACCCAAAGTATTCACCCATTTGACTCGAAGCAGACTCGGAAAATTCTAGCATGTGCATTTGACTCGAAGCAAACTATGAAAATTATAACCCGAAGTTTGACTTGGGTAAACAAAGATTTTCTCCAAGCGAACATAGGGATTAGTACCGATTCCTGACTTACTTTATTTTTCTTCTCCTAAAATTTCCCCAAGCCAGACCTGGGTTTTTGCCAAGTAACCCAAAGCAATCAACCCTGAACCATACTCCCAAGGTTCTCATTGTTCCATCAATATCTTGAGCATATGGACTTCAACGGACTTGAAATTTGAAATGTAGCTTTATAGGACTTTACATGTCACCTCATATCAATCTCACCCAGTTTGGGACAAAAATTAGGGATATGTATTGATCCCTCTCTACGGATTCCACTACAATGTCACCACCGAACCCTATTTAAATTCTTATATCTTGATTATACGAACTCCTAACAACCAAAAACATGACGAGCTACCTTACGAGGTCTTTCTTGTTACCCCTTAGGGGTCACACCTTCATTGGGTCAAAGATGAGTGATAGGTACTGTTACCCGGCACGTTGGCCCGGCTACAAGGCAATAGTTGCAGATACTGTGATCAGAAAACTTGAGTCAGATAGGGCTGGAAGTGCCCGATGTGAATTCAACGGCTTGTATATATGGTTCGGTAGTAGATCCTCAATCTGCGTGGTTCGAACTAAGTAGTTCAGTCAGGATACTCAAGGAAGAGTGGCTCGCCAGTTCCTGGGTCGGCGTCGGAGAGTTTGTTCCAGGTGGGTCGTCTATAATGGTTCAATCTTGGTGGATCGGCCAAGGTGCATGAGACGGAAGTGTCGACTATAATGGTTTGGCCTTGGCGGATCGGCCAAGATTCATGAAGTGGAAGTGGTTCGGCTATGGTGGTTCAGCCTTGGCAGTTTGGTCAAGGTGAATGAAGAAGAAGTGGTTCGGCCATAGTTATTGAGTCCGGGAAATACGACTGGCATCCTTTCACTTCGGCCCAAACCATCACTTACCTCGAGTCGCTCACGAGAAAACCCGAGCTCGACCAAAGTGGATCGACGACCACCGTTCGACATTGGAGACTAGGCATATCTGGGTCGGTGCACCTTGAAGAGGTTGATAATTTGTTCGGTTTACAATAGAGTGATGCACTCAACATTTCTATACATCGAGTCATACAACCGCTTGCCCCGAGTTCGTTGATGATCTGCTTCGAGTTAGCAACGAGACAATCTCAAGGTCGGCATAAGCGGATCGGTTGACATGGTTTGGTGTAACTCATTCAGTACACTTAACCTCCAACCTTGGTCTTGAGCTACCTTTGTCTTGAGCCTGCATAGGGAGTCCAGCCTATCTTCATCTACAAATAAAGAGGCAGGGGTACACTTGAAGGGACCTTTTTTTAGGAACTCCAAGGACACTTTACCATTTTTTGCATTCGTCTCTTTTTTATTAAAACTTTTATTCAAGTTGTTTGTTTACAGATTGTATCTGTACTCAAGTAATTGTAAAAGCAATAAAGATCGTACTCATAGTGGACGTAGGCAGTTACGCCGAACCACTATAAATCTGGTGTTTCCTTTTCTACCGTTCTATTTGCATTCGATTGCATTTTTTCTTTGTTTTAATTTATTTTCTTCATTAATCTCTCTACACAACTCTATTCAAGGGTATTAGCGACCAATTTTGATGCTAACATTTTGGTGCTTTCACTGAGAAGGTGCATTCTCAAGCTGCTAGGATCTACTTGGTCGCAACTGGATTGAAGAAACCCCCCGAAGGAGATCCAAGTTTATTCTCAAAAATTCATATACTCTTCTCAAATTTCTGAGGATAACTCTAAAATGGGAAGACCACGTACCAGATCAGCCCCCCACAATGCGAATGTCAACGAGACCGCCAGCATCCAGCAAGTGCGACCCACCAGTCAACAACCTAATTCAGGTGCAGGGACTACCACCATCCTAAAACAATCGGAAGTTGTCACCAGGGCAGCGTTCAACGAGATGATGAGAGAACTTTTGGAAAGCAGGAGACAGCTTAATAAGCAAATTCAAACTAACATCAATCTCATGACCCAGATTGCTTAGCAACGACAGCAGAATGCTGGCGGAAGCCCCACTTCCTACTCGTTGTCTGACAGCTCCACTTCATCAGACGAACATGACAGGCATAAACATCGTAGGATTGAAACGGCACATATAGGTGCAGTAGAACAATCCAACAGAAATGGTCCAGGCTCCCTACCTAGAATCGTGGCCCCTCACCTACTCCTGGGAAATCGCATGCAAACTAGAGTGGGAAACTTAAGATCTGGAGTACAGGTGGAAGCTGGTCCACCACCACGTTAGGGTCTTAGTGAAGCAGGTCCCAAGGATGTGCATTTGGGAGATCATTTACTGAGGAGGCATCAGTTGGAACGATCATGCAGGATGGATTCCAACTTACCACCTCTCATCCAAACCCCGGACTTATCAACTATGGTCAGACAACCGATGAGGGAAAATCAGGGCTTATCCAACGATGATTAGGGTGTATCTAGGAGCCATACTCCATTCACAGATATCATCATGCAGGCTGAGTATCCCAGGAAGTTCAGTATGCCCACTATTCCGGCCTATGAAAGGAAGACTGATCCCCGACGGCATGTAATGAGATACGAGTGGATGATGGATTCGGCTAGAGAAAATGACGCAGCTAAATGCATATGTTTCCCTATTACTTTATTCGGAATTGCTACAATGTGGTTCACTAGAATTTCCCTGCGATCGATCTTCAGGTTAGATGAGTTAGCGGAGAAATTTGTAGAGTAGTTTACGATCTATGCCACTCGCCCGAAGGACGTGATGTCTTTATCCTGTGTGATCTATGCTCTAGGGGAGTCGTTAAAGGATTATTTGTAAAGATTTCACATTGCTGCCACCGAAGTTAGTAATCCAAATGACCATACCATTCTTATGGCCGTAATGCGAGGAGTAGATCCGGATTCGGAGTTTGGTGATTGGCTGGCAGGAAAACCGCCGACTACCCTGGAACGTTTTTACTCAAAGGCGAACCAATTCATGAGAAGAGAAGAGGCCAGGTGGACCAAGAGAAGTACTACGCCAGGGCCTGGCAAGGAAATGATACAAAGCAACATTGTGGTAAAGAAATCTGGCGATAACTTTGGTAAGGTCCAGGTCAATGTTCAAATTAATCGATAGCAATCTAAAGGATCTGGATGAGGACTAAGTCCCCGGAGTGCGGACTAGAGTATAAATGATTCAAAAAATCTCTAAGTCCTTAGAGCTTGGGCTAGAGTACTCTAAGTCCCTGGAGTGCGGACTAGAGTATAAACGATTCAAAAAATGTCTAAGTCCTCGGAGCGTAGACTAGAGTATTCTAAGTCCCCGAAGTGTGGACAAGAGTATAAACAATTCAAACAATCTCTAAGTCCCTGGATCGCGGACTAGAGTACTCTATGTCCCTGGAGTGTGAACTAGAGTATAAACGATTCAAAATATCTCTAAGTCCCCGGAACATGGACCAGAGTACTCTAAGTCCTCGGAGTGTGGACTAGAGTATAAACGATTCAAAAAAAAAATCTCTAAGTCCCCGGAGCATGGACTAGAGTATTCTAAGTCCCCAAAGTGCGAACTAGATTATAAACGGTTCAAAAAAACTCTAAATCGCCGAAGCATGGACTAGAGTACTCTAAGTCCTTGAAGTGCGGACTAGAGTATAAATGATTCAAAAAATCTCTAAGTCCCTAAAACGTGGACGAGAGTACTCTAGTCCCCGGAGTGTAGACTAGAGTATAAACGATTCAAAAAATCTTTAAGTCCTCGGAGTGCGGACTAGAGTACTCTAAGTCCCCGAAGTGCAGGCTAGAGTATAAATGATTCAAAAAATCTCTAAGTCCTTGAAGCGTGGACTAGAGTACTCTAAGTCCATGGAGTGCGGACTAGAGTATAAACGATTCAAAAAATCTCTATGTCCCTAAAGCACGAACTAGAGTACTCTAAGTCCCCGAGCGAGAACTAGAGTTTAGACGATTCAAAAAATCTCTAAGTCCCTGGAGCATGGACTAGAGTACTCTAAGTCCTCGGAGAACGGACTAGAGTATAAACAATTCAAAAAATGTCTAAGTCCCCGGAGCACGGACTAGATTACTCTAAGTCCCCAGAGTGCGGACTAGAGTATAAACGATTCAAAAAATCTCTAAGTCCCCGGAGCATGGACTAGAGTACTTTAAGTCCCCGGAGTGTGGACTAGAGTATAAACTATTCATAAAATATCTAAACCCCCAGAGCATGGACTAGAGTACTCTAAGTCCTCGGAGTGTGGGCTAGAGTATAAACGACTCAAAAAATCTCTATGTCCTTGAAGCGTGGACTAGAGTACTCTTATTCCTCGGAGTGCGGACTAGAGTATAAATGATCCAAAAAAACTATAAGTCCCCGGAGCATAGACTAGAGTACTCTAAGTCCCCAGAGTGTGGACTAGATTATAAACGATTCAAAAAATCTCTAAGTCCCCGGAGCATGGACTAGAGTACTCTAAGTCCCAAGAGTGTGGCCTAGAGTATAAATGATTCAAAGAATCTCCAAGTCCTCAGAGTGCGGACTAGAGTACTCCAAGTCCCCGGAGTGCGGACTAGAGTATAAACTATTCAAAAAATCTCTAAGTCCTCGGAGCATGGACTAGAGCACTCAAAGTCCTTGGAGCTCAGACTAGAGTATAAATTATTCAAAAATCTCCAGGTCATATGGAAGCGAACTGGAGCTTACGTAATCCACTAGATTCTGTATTTCAATTACAAGTTGGGTGGTAAGCTAAACAATGAGAATCTATGAATACAAAAGAAACAAAATTTTACTTACTAATCAAAAGTTAAGTTCCATTACAACTTCTCCAAATTCGGCCCAAGCCTATTCGCAACGACTATAAAAAAGAAATAGAAATGACTACATGATGTGGGTTTGTTCCGGCCGAATGAGGTATGACCAGATGATAGCTACCTCTTCAACTTTTTCTCCTTCTTCGATTTTTTCAAAGTCTCCTCACCTGAACGTTTTCTGTTGGACGCCTTGCTTCCTAGTGAGGTGGTATCCGAGGGAGGAAGAGGAACCTACAAAGGAGTGGTCCCACCGGGGAGAATGACCTTTAGGGGACTATTTAGAGGATCATCAAGTTTCACCACCTAAGGATCAACCTTAATTTTTGCTTTCTTTTTCCCCTCTTCCATGATTTGCTCCTCCATGCTTAGTTTCGAAGTATATACGGAGGCCCTCGTGATTTCAACCTCATCATTTTCATCTACAAGCGAGGTATTCTCGAGTTTGTCCTCATCGAGCGCCCTAATCACTTGAGCGTCAGGTCCAGGAGTATCCGCGGTGTGAAATGCCTATGTTATTTTCTCTTCCCTCTCCATGGCGACATCTCTCCTTGGAGTTGGTTCAGGATCAAAATGGCCTACACCAAGTCATAAAAAACAAAAGTTGGAATACATCTGTTATGCACCAAAAACGATGGTTTTTTGGACTCTAGAAGGAAAAACTACGTTCCGGCTTTCAGTTGGCTCTCAACTATTTTGGGAGTCTCACCCTTCGGAATAGGGGATATAATGCGAACATTAAGCCCAGGCTTCTTCGGGTCATAACCAACATGTTACTCGGAAGGATCAAGTGACGAGCCATCGACCGATAGAATGGAAGGAGGAACCGGAGGTTCAATTTCGGACGGGCCAACAATGTTGTCTTTACTTTTTGATGAGGAGGAGTCTCTTCCGAAGAGGGCCTTCGCCCCGGCTAAGTTGGAAGGCTCATTCCCTCGAAGAACTTCCTTCACAAGAGATTCTTCATCAACCTCTTCGGTGCCTAGCTCAAGTCTTTTATTCTTTATTAAAGTATCTCATGCCTCGGCCAATGATTCGAGGTAACCCTTGCCTACAAAAGATAGATCACGATACATGAGAACTTGAGCATTATACTCGGTAATGAGTGGATAAAATATGCACTAAATTTCTTCAGTTTCAGCAGCTGCCTCGAGGCGAGAGTTGACTTCTAAGAGCGCCATTCTCCAACCCTCCTCGTGAGCGGCCTCCTTTAGCGCTTCAGCTTTAGAAAGTTCCTCATCAAGCTTCGTCTTTAGAAGGCGTGTTGTGACAATTTCATCGCAATATCATTGTGACTCTTCCTGTGCGGCCGTTTTCTCTTCTTTCGCTTTAAGGAGCAGCTCCTCCAGTTC
Source organism: Allium cepa (assembly GCA_030765085.1). Lineage (NCBI taxonomy): Eukaryota > Viridiplantae > Streptophyta > Magnoliopsida > Asparagales > Amaryllidaceae > Allium > Allium cepa. The sequence continues at coordinate 1,012,651,079 of CM060928.1, forward strand.
TTTAACTCGTCGAGCGAGGATATCCTTTTCTTTTTGGATGCAGTCTTTTTCTAAGGCTAGAGAACCACTATGTTGGACTACCTCATCAATTTTCTTTTTGTGAATGGCCTCCAAACGACTAACTGCCTCTCCTTGGCATTTTTCTGGGCGGCCTCGAGTTGAGATTTGTTCAAGGATAGCTCTTTATCCTGGTCTTTGATGATATCTTTGTCATGAATGGCTTCAAGTTTCAAGCGATCAATTTCGTGTTGACATTCCATAGAAACCTCTAAAACTTTCTCACCAAATGAACGAACGCATCATGTTGAACATAGACATCATTATTGCAGGCGATGGCACTTTGTTTGACATGCCCTGGAATAGGATGAATCGTAGGAAGAAATTCCAATCCCTCGAACTATATCTTCGAAAATGTGGCCTTAAGCTCAGCTAATTTTTCAGCTGTCGACAGATCGTGTGCGGAGGTCGGGGGTGTCTGCCTAGCCGGAGTCATAAACTTTTTATGAGGCTCATGAGAATGCTTGGTGCTGGACGAGCCAGAGTGTTGGTCATAGAGAGCTTCAAATTGAGATCCCTTCTGAGAAGATTTCTCCCTACTGTGCTCTGACTGAGGGGGAGGATCATTGGGATATGAAGAATGGCTATAAGTTATTTTTGGGAAGACGATGAATCTCTACGATGGTAGTCTGTATCATCGCCGTCATCCCTGTCTTGACGTCTACCTACTCCCGAATCCCGACTGGAGTGGTAGAAGATAGAGGATCTGCGGGGACGGTCAATGCCATGTGTATGCCCCATATTACATGCATAGAGACCAAGTGAGGACAAGTTAGTAGGAATCGTATGATGGCTAAAATTTAAGTGTAGGGTGAAGTGTAAGTGTTTTTGTGTGTCCTAGTGTTTCCCCCGATGGACTAGTTTCTTTTGCTTTGCTTATTGGGGTTTTCTCTCCTTGATGACGAGCCTGATCGCCTTCATCGCCTCTCACGGGCAAATTAAGTCCCATGGCCTCTAGGTCATTGAAGCCGTAATTTAGCAAGTCATCAGGGATGGTCAGGTCTGATAGACCTTTTAGTGAACCCTCTAAATTTTAGGGAGATGACTCTTTCTTAACTGGACTAATTGTAACTTTTGAAGTCTTGCCCACAGTTTTCTTTTTAAGCTTATAGGCTAGGGTCTTTTTCCTCTTTGAAGGGGGAGGTGGTTCATCGATGTCGGGTGCGTCAGTTACTTGTGTTAAGTCGGAACTTATATTCTCTTTGGTCGCTTCTAGCACCTCAGTCTCTTTAATTTCACCTTCCTCGGTTGTATCGGGAGCCCCTCCTACTAGGGGAACCGAAGATCCAGCCTACTTATTTCCTTTTTCTACAGTAGATCTGGTTGTAGTGGCGCCAATTGGAGGGACAATCCGATGCCCCCTCACCAGTAAACCCAACTTCAAAAGCGATTCGTTGGAAATAACAGATTTGATTACCCGATCTCCTACGGGAATGGCTCAAATGACCTCGATGGCCTTAGAATACCTAGTGCCTTTAGGAAATGGGCGGATACCTATAAAAGTCCAAGGAAGTTTAGAAAGGTGCACTTCGAGTCTTAGGCAAATATTAGTCTAAAAATGAAACTTACTCCCCTCCAGCCGTCTTCTCGCGAAACCAGGGGGCAGCATACGTAAAACCACTCTTGCTCATACTGAGAAAATTTACTCCACATCCCCGTTAGGATTTGACATTTGGAATGCGGCTTGAGAAATATGAAGGATGAACTGTCAGACTATCTTTTGAAGCGGTAAATATAACAGATATCCTCGGGAGTAGAGAGTCTAAATAAGATGCTTAGAAGGAGGACACAGTTGCATAAATAAACGCATGACTATTAGGGTGTAGCTATGCCAAGGCAATCCCGATGTACCGCAATACTTCACGGAGAACTGAATTGAAAGGTGGCACGCTTCTGACCCAGCACATAAATTTGTTGCACGCTGCATACCCGGTTGGGGGCAGGTGAGGTCGATCACGTCCTGATGGAACCAGAACGTCATCAAAGGGGATTCCATGAATTGAGCACAACCGACGAAGAGCGGCTTTGTCGATTTTTGAAGCTTGTGAATCAATAGGATTATCCAGAATAACAGCTCCATCTATAACATCAGTAGCTGGGCCAATAACTACAACAGATGGGTCCGGAATATCCTATGTGGAGATTGTCAGTGGATTCGAAGTTCCTACCACCTCCTGCCGAGAACTTGGCTTAGGCTTATCAGAGACTGTAGCGGAGCTTGATTTTTTAGACATCTCCAAATAACAACGAATGTGAATAGATGCATGTTTAAACTATACTCGAAAGACAATAGATATTAGATATAACGAATACATCCCCCGTGTTGTGTGTGAACTAGTGCGACAACTCAAACGTGAGTGTAGAAAAAACTAAAGTTTTAAACATAAGTGTGCTGTGATAGAACTTTAAATTGTTGTCTTCAGAGACCGTCATCGCTGACCGTCTCCTGCAGTTTATCATATGGTTGGCTTTAGTAGTCTTAGGGTCGAACATTGGCATCATAGAGTGTGAAGGCTGTTGTTCGCATTTGTCGAGTTAAGTTTGCGTTTAAGATCATTCAAGTTATGAGGAAGTTAGTTGAAATTGGGTCCTTGGGACTGTATGCCTTATTGTTTGTCATTATCTAATATGCTATGATCAGTTGTGGAAGTAAGTTACCCAAATGTGTATTATGTTCGAGTTAAAAAAAATTATCACCAACGCCGACCCACTCACTTGCTACCTCTCCCTAATTACCGAACAACCTCACTCGGACTTCTACTGATCCACATCACTTCGTTAGATGCTGAGCCATACTCACTATACTCCTCTCTTCACCTTCCTCAATGCATACCGAGCGACCCTCATTTCTAAATATGTATTGACCGACCCACTCTACTGCTAGGATCCTACCGACCCAGGCCTCCCTAGACGACCGACCGACCGACTTCCACTCAAAATACCGACCCAACCTTGTAACCTCCTCTACCGATTGGCTACTATTAGAATATGCCAACCTGACTCTCCCTTAAGGGTCAGCAAATAAAGGATACCAACCCGATTCTTTACTCTTCAAGCAACAACCCCCTCTCTCTCACCAAACAATAAACTCTCCTCTTGTACACGTCACCGATCTCCCTTCCTAGAAACGCCTATGCTAGCTCCACTTGATTCAGTGCCGAATCGTGTCAGACACTCCATTATCCTAATCTATACATTCACTCCCACTATCTCTCTCCTCTCTTCCTCACCAAGAAGTGTCGAGTATGTGTATGACTCAGATCTAGGGCGAGTTCGGGGAGGCATAGCCTAAGAGTTCAAAGAAAAATGTGGATCCTTACTTATGAAAAAATTTGGGGTTAGGGCGCATGATTTATAGTGCTCGAAGTCAAATATGATGGCGAAAATCATGTGGGAAGATAGTTAGAAGTAGGGTGGTAGCAGTTTGGTGGAGAGAAGATTTTTTGATTTTGAATAGAATCGAAGAGAGAAAATAATAAAGTGAAGGTGGGAAGAAGAAGGTAAAGGCGTGAGCTTTTATACGGAGACGAGAATGTGAATCGGCATTATCTTAATGACCCAATCACCATGTTTCACGGGGTCGGCAAGTCGACATGTCGACCTCGCCCAGATAAGCTGACCGAGTGGACCGGCCTTCGTATGCCGATCCCTTCCTTGTTTTAAATAATAATAATAAATAAAATAATGAATAAATAAAGATGATATTAAAATAAAATGAGTATATTTATATGCATGGAATGATAATCAAAGATGATAGTGCAATGGAAAGTTGGATTTCACCTGATAGGTGGAAAAGCATGGGTTTGAGAAACCCGGTGTGGTTCGACCATCAAAAGGTTGTATATACTCAGCTTTTGAAAAGTTAAAACAGGATTTCAAGAATCTCCCAGAGGCTGAATTGATACTTTCAGATGACACGAAGCTTCATAGAAGGCCAGTGAAATAGCAACAGTCTATTTTCATTTTGAATGAGCTAGCTTGTAAAAGTAGGAATTACTCGTTGGTTCAAAGCGCGTCATGTTGATTCACATGACGCACATTGGGGGGCAGATGTTACCAAGCATGTTAGCCCGTCTACAAGGCAATAGTTGCAGAGACTGTGATAAGAAAACTTGAGTCATGACAAGGCTGGAAGTGCCCGATGTGAATTTAACGGCTTGTATATGTGGTTCGGTGCTAGATGATCGGCCTGCGTTGTTCGAACTGAGCAGTTCGTTCAGGATACTCAAGGAAGAGTGGCTCAGCACTATGTGGGTCCGTCTCGGAGAGTTTATTTCAGGTGGTTCGGCTATAATGGTTTGGCCTTGGCAGATCGACAAAGGTGCATGAGATGGAGGTAGATCGGCTATAACCGTTCGGCCTTGGTGGATCGGCCAAGGTGCATGAAGTGAAAGTGGTTCGGCCTTGGAAGTTCAGTCAAGGTGAATGAAGAAGAAGCGGTTCGGCCATAGTTATTGAGTCAAGGAAATACGACTGGCATCCTTCCATTTTGGCTCAAACCATCACTTACCTCGAGTCACTTACGAGAAAACTTGAGCTCGACCAAAGTGGGTCAACGACCACCATTCGACATTGGAGACTCGGCATATCTAGGTCGATGCACCTTGAAGAGGTTGACAATTCGTTCAGTTTACAATAGAGTGATGCACAAAACATTTCTATACTTCGAGTCATACTACCACTTGCCTCGATTTCCTTGAGGATCTGCTTTGAGTTAGCAACAAGACAATCTCTGGGTTGGCATAAGTGGATCGGTAGATGTAGTTCGACGTAACTCATTCGGTCCACTTAACCTCCAACTATGGGCTGAGCTACCTTGGTCTTATGCCTGCATAGGGAGTCCAGCCTATCTTCATCTATAAATAGAGAGGTAGGGGTACAGTTGAAGGGACCTTTTTTCGAGAACTCTAAGGACACTCTATCATTTTTTGCATTCATCTCTTTTCCATTAAAATTTGTATTCAAGTTATTTGTTTATGGATTGTATCCGTACTCAATTAATTGGAAAAGTAATAAAGATCATACTCAAAGTGGACGTAGGAAGTTATGCCGAACCACTATAAATATGTTGTTTCCTTTTCAACTGTTCTTTTTGCATTCGATTGTGTTATTTCTCTGTTTTAATTTATTTTCTTCATTAATCTCTCTATAAAACTCTATTCAAGGGTGTTAGTGACCAATTTTGATGCTAACATGTACCGATCCCCTGACAACATACAAGATTTTTCATATGGCTGTCGTCACCATTTGATCAGCATTTTCACCCATTCAAACATGATTCAAGCAAGCAAATAACATGCATAATACAAGGAAAAAAAATGATCGAAGCAATACAAGTTAAGGTCTAGATCTAAGTGAAATGGCCAAACATCCATAAGAACTATTTAGGATTCATAAAAATACACTTTCACAAATTTGATCCAAATTAATTAAAAATCACATAAATGATTTAAAATGGTGTAAAAACATTTATAATGTTTTTTAATATTTTTTATAAAGTCTTTTATAGCATAATGCACCAAAATTAGTAAGTGAGAAGACTATCATTCACCTTAATCCAAAGTAAGATCCAACATCTCCAAATGAAAAGTAAAAGCATGGACTCAAAGGCTCTCTTAATGGAAAATCTCTAATCCCAAATGTAAATCTCATTAATCTTCTTTTACTGCGTTTCGAAGGCATTGAAGTAGCTTTCTAAGAGGTTGATTGATGCTGCAAGTGCTTGATGCTCTTGTAAATATTAAGTAAAATATGGGATTTTAAAGGGTTCAAAAGGATAGCAAAGCTACCTTTTCGACTCAGTTGATCCTTTCAAAGAAATTAGGTTCCCATGCATAAAAGAGTTTGAATGTGTTAAGAATGTCTATCGAAGGTGTCAAATAACAAGCTTCCACATATATATAGGATTCTTTGAAACGGTTGGAGAAGATTCTACAAAAATAACCCTTCCAAAAGGAAAGACTAGCCTTTCGAAATGGTTGAATCCTTCCACAAGTATTAGGGAGGTCTCACACCTAACTCGTATTTCCTCTGCAAACATCAAAGGATGAGCTTTCACACTAGCGAAGAGATGCTTTTGAAAGCTACCTTTTGCAACTATCATTTGACCACCAAGAAGCTTCCTGCGTTGTAAATAACCTTTTGAACGGGTCCTTTCATCACCATTAACCTATTCCAACCCATCTAAATACCCTGCTTCACTCATTTGAGCAGCAACTTATCATAATAGTGCTAGACCTTAACATCAATGGAGAGGTTTCGAAGGAGATGAAGAAGTTAAAAATGCTTCCGCTTACATTCAAACGGCACGAAGATGTACCATAACTCATTCTCCACTAATGAAAGCATACCTTTCAATGATGTCGAAAGGCTCTAGAAGTACCCGAAAGAAATATTGGAAAACAACGGATCAATATTTTCCATTAGCATGCTTTCGACAAAGATGGGAGAACGAAAGCAAAAGGATGGGTTTGAAAGGTGGAAAAGAAATATTTCGACAACTTCGAAAGGATGGGCCAGAAGGGTCTAACCTGCATTTATAAATACAACCATAGGAGTCCAAGTTCGGGATGATTTTTTAGATTATTGAATATCCTTCTCACTTCTTAGCAAAACCAAATTCTTGTAAACTTAGATCAATTTGGGGAAAATTATCTTGCTTGTAATCTAATTTTGAGAAATAAAAATGAATAGATGCATGGATCTAATATCAAGTTTGAATATGAAAAAGATCATTTTGGTCATGCCTATCAAATGACCAACTGCACATGATACTCACTTATCTTCCTAAGCCTTATTTGGCATATGCAATGCTATGGAGTTTACTTGGATATTTTGATTTTGAAGCATATTATCATCACATCTAAAGCCCATATAATACTAAATTTGCATGATGATGATGATAATCCTATATTGTCAAGTCAATTGGACTTGCATCATGTATCTAATATAAGATCCATAACAAATTGAATCTTCTTCTGATTTGTTATATATGTTGTGTTTCGAGTCCCTACGAAGGTATAAAGACCCTCTCGACTCATTTGAAAAGGGGTTTCAAAGGGATTCACTATGTGATCATTTAAAGTCATATCCCTTGAGAGGATTCCTTCGAAAGATGCTTGAATACTCCGAAACTTATAATTCCTTTTGAAGGAGCCTTCTCCATGACAGTAGAATCTATGCCTTCGAAAAGGTTCCCCTTTAAAGGTATAAAAGACCCTTTCGACTCACTTAAAAGGGGTTCTAAGGTGTGTTTCCTTCTTAAACTTTTCTTTCAAGTGTTAACTAGATTTCTTATCAACATTTTTTGCGCTAGGAGGGCTTGAACCTATAACCTTATGGTTTCCTTATAGACTGATTAAGAACGTTTGACTTGTTGTAGGAAAATGAAATCGAAAAGACTTGGTCGAATGGATAAGAAGGCAATACACACAATAGTTTTGGAAGAAAATATGACTCCAACTTTAAACTTGGAAGGGGTAGTGCCAGGACAACCATCAACTCCAACACAACCAGATGATAATGCGGTTAAGATAAGGCATTTAGAACAATAACCACTAGAAATGAAAAAGCTCTTGAAAGTAACCCTATATCAGAAATCTTCCAAAACTGTTAAACCAGTGACCGGAGACGAGGTGGTCTCCACAAGGATAAACTTGAAAGCTCATATGTACGAAGGAAAGAGCAAGGTCGACTAAACATCGTCAAAGAAGAAAGAACGTCATGCAACTAAAGTCGATCATCAAGGTAGAATTCAAGATAAATCATTGAGCAATCTAGAAGCTCAGATTCAAATGAATACAACCCAAATTGAAAAAGCTATCATGACTTTGGAGCTTATTTGAAAGATGTAGCAGAGATGGCTGTTAAAGACATGCTAATTTCTAAAGGGAAAAGAACTCTAGAAGAACTAGTGAATGACAATGAATAAGTAGCTCCGTTAACTGATTAAATCGTGTCATTAGTAATTCCACCTCATGTCAAGATTTCAACCATGAAATATCATGGCACTATCGATCCTGATAACCACTTGATGGCTTTTGACAGCCGAATGGATCTATATGATGCTTTTGGGGTAGTGCAGGCTTCTCAGTAACCCTTCAAGGAGCTGCCTTAAAATTGTACCGTCAGCATCAAGAGAAAGGCTATTTACTCATGAAAACAGCTTTCCTATTAATTCTCTACTCAATTCTGCATATGTAAAAATCCCATAGTTAATTATACTATTTTAGCAAACATCAAATAAAGGAAGGGAGAATACTGCGTGAATACCTCAAAAGATTCAATACAGAGGCAATGAAGGCCAAAGACATGAACGATAAGGATAAGCTGATTATAGTGCATTCGGGAAAGAAAGAAAATACACTGATTTGGAAAGAGCTCTTTGTTCATGGAAGTAACAGCCCGTTTTTCCATACCCTTTGAATCGACAATAAACCACACATGTCTAACTCTAATTGCATGAAAATACGGATCATTAAGGGTAGAAAGAAAATAAAGATGGAACATGAACTCACACAAATGGAATAACATATATTATTTCAATAATAATCTTTACAGCGGAAAATTTTAAAATACAATACCATAGTCTAACCTAGATTCAGCCTGGACAGTTATAAACTCCTGTCCTTACAAATGTTGAAATCAACAAAACAAATGCAATTGATGTAGCAAATAATAGAATACGTCCATACAATGATGAAGATCTCCAACTCTCCTCTGGAAACCCCTACCGCCTTTAACTAAACCTGAAACTACTCAGATCTGACCCGAGTATTAAAAATACCCGGATCAGGCCTTAAAAACTAGCATGAAATACTCGAAATTTAAATGCATAGATCATGGCGATGTTATCAAAATCTTTGAAAAGAAGGGTATCTCATAAGACCATGCCCACACATAAACATGAACGGGTTTTTACCTTATGATAACCAAGACACTTTTACACCAAAATTCACTTGATATTATTTTTAATGAAATTCTTTTGGAATCACTTTTCAAATAAACTTATTCAAATAAGGTATCAAGACTAAGTCTAAGGTAATATATCCGGACCGAGTCAACGGAGTATACTGAACAGAATACATGATCCATAAAGAGGTAGCCGAAATGTTTGCAAGTCATTATAGCCAATTTGGGAATACAATCAAAACCGTAAATCTCGTATTGGGATTGGATTTCCAACATGATAGGGAACTAGAGGCCTCTTCTCCGATCCACGCATAAAAACCATAGTCCTCGCAGTGCCTTAATTGCCTTTCTCAAGCTAGTTACTTAGAACTGTACTTACTATACTACCACTGATAATAGGTAGTTCCCTGTTTTTCTCAAGCTAACCACTTTATCAAAATGGGGCAATAAATGCCTTAAGGGACGTTTTCCACCAAAGGGCCCAATGTATTGGACACCACCATACATACTCACTTATTTCGAACTTGTGTTTGTCAGACCACACAGTATACTATAACATCTTCCCGGATGTGAGGCCAGTGAGGCTATGCTCAATTTCTCCAAAGCCACGCTTTTCATGCAAAACCACGCTTTGATCATAATAGGTTCCACTTTGAATGCCACACTCATATTCCTTTGATCACTATTTGACTCCCACAAGCATACAACCTCTGAGCTCATATGCCTCAGAGAAGGGTGCTAGGCTAAGAGAAGTTGCCTTCTCTACCACCAAGGAGATGTACATTTCTAAAGTCAAACGTTGTGTCTTAGAAATGCAATGTCAGATATTCGTCCATAAAAGTTCGTTCTGGGATTGAACGAAACCGAAGGCACTCTCCTACTATCACTAGTAGCGAGTAGTCCTTGCAATCTGAAAAATCTCACCAACAAGGAGACCACTGCTATAAATAATTCTATAATGAGAGCGACCTAAAGCATGTCAACAAGAAGTTGAAGATCCTCGGTCTTCAATAATCATCATCTTCAACATGTCTTCAGTTTCTAAAATATACACTGATTCGAAGTGGTTTTCAGATAGGGATCGCCCAAATTCGACCCCGGTTCCTTTGAATACGTAACTTTATTTTTTGAACTAACATCAATCCAGCAATCCTCTAGTGCGAACTTTGATCAGGCTTCTAGATCAGAACCTTTGCTTTCCTTGCATAGTTCTCAACTATGATAGAAAACTAAAGTACCTAACCACGAACCCTCGTCAATGTTGATAAATCCTTCTTCGAACCAGTATAAACACCTCAAAGTCTGAACTCGAATCTTAGATCAAAATTTATGCGATGAAATGATCTATATAGAATATATGTATTTATTAACTTTCAAAAACTTTTCATCAACTTTTATCTTAAGTTTAAACATTTTATAAAGGTGCTTTTTTATATAATCCCCTTAATTATTTATTTCCAAACATTTTTATTAAAGGAAAATATTCTAAAGAAACCATTTTTCACTCAAAAGATAATTTATCTTTATGAAAAAGATTTCCCATAATCTTTTAAGTCGGTGTATTTCCTTTAACACTAATATTATTTATGAATCATTTCATATAACTATTACTTAAGTTTATTACATCATATAATTTATGTAAATCAATCACATTTTAATGACTTAAGTCCAAATCCTTGATTAATGTTGGAATTCATTAATAAAACATTTTCTATGCTATAATTACCTTTTTGAGGAGTCATTATTTTACTTAGTTGTTCAGGACTTAAATCTACATTTGTATGATATACCTTTACATTCTAAGAGTATTTATAAATCCCAAATTTCAAATTGGTTTTAATTAAATCCGTCTGCCTAACAAATTTAAACTTTGTTCTAATTTTCTCAAATTCATAAGTTATAAAACTTATTTCTTATTTAATACTATTATTAATTTTCTAGCTTTGAAGAAAACAAAATTTGAAACCACCCACATTTAAATCCTCAAACTCCTAAATCTTTTTTTTATTTTCTTTATAAATTAGATTTATAAATTATTTTTAATCTTATTTCATTTACTCAAAGTATTTCACAATCTTTTACCCAAAAGTTTTCATAAATTTCTTAGCTCTTAGTTAGGTATGATTCAAAAAATTTCGACTGTCCATAATCGTCGAGGATCCCGCTTTATCTTATCAATTTGCGATTCCAAATTTATCTTTGATTTAAGCACTTTTATAAATATTAATAATTAATGATTCATATTATTTCTTTAACTTAAGAAAATTATATAGATCGAGTAACTCCAAAACGATCCAAGGAACTGGGTACTACCATTAGTATCATATATCCTCTTAACAAGAAGAGTAATACTTAAGAAAAGTGCTTACCATCCGAACACATCTCTTGCCCATTTTTAGTTTATTTTTGAGCCAATCGAACTAGTTATCACAAAATTCCTCTTTTTATTTGAAATGATACCATTTACAAAATCCTTTAGAGATTACTTTATAAAACCTGTTTTATTAATTCATTTTATCTTATATAAAATAACTTCATTTAAATTACCATAATTCTTTTACTCGAATTTAAATTCTCATTCCTTTTATATTTATCTTTTTACACAATCATTTTTTATTATTCAAATACTTTTTTTATCTTATATATTCATTCCTTAAAAAAATCTTATTATTAAATACCTTATAGTCAAATCGTGAAACTTAATTTACAAGGTATTTATACTTAAACTTTTCAATCAAACAATTGATCAATTTATGATAGTAACTTAAGATTATCATTTCTTAATTTATTATTTTACAATAAATATTAAAGATCTGAATTACCTTATCAGATTTCTTACTTATCAATTATCTTTACGAAACATCTTACAGTCAAACTATGAAATTCCAATCACAAGATGTTCATATTTAAATTTCATTAATCGTGATTTCTAACTATACAACTTTTCAAAATATATACTTTATATTCAAAATATAATCCTGGGTAAAATTATTTAATTTACCAATTTTTTAAAATAAGTGTGTCGGTTCGCCTTGTTTAAATGTTTGGGAACCCTCGTCAATAACGATGATCAGGCGCATCAATCAGAATCTATAAGTCACTCAAAAGATAAATCAACACAAAAAATTTTATTAGTCACTAACAAATACACACGCGTATATGTTACACTCAAATTCATTCTAGGGTGTTACTAACCCTATCTCTAATGAGTCACCAATCCTGGGGTATTACTAACCCTATCTCTGATGAGTCTTTACCTCAAAAAGCCAAGGTACTAGCTTAACCTTCAGCTTTGATACCAAATGTAACGGCCCATTTTTCCATACCCTTTGAAATGACAATAAACCGCACATGTCTAACTCAAATTGCACGAAAAAAAGGGATCATTAAGGGTAAAAAGAAAAAAGACAAAATAGAATCTCACATCAATGGAATAACATATATTATTTCAATAATAATCTTTACAGTGGAAATTTTAAAATATAATATCAGAGTCTAACCTAGATTCAGCTTGGACAGGTATAAACTCTTGTCCTTACAAATGTTTAAAACAACAAAACAAATACAATAGATGTAGCGGGTAATAGAATACGTCCATACGATGATTAAGATCTCCAGCTGTCGTGTAGAAACTCCAACCGTCTTTAACTAAACCTGAAACTACTCGGATTTGACCTAAGTATTAGAAATACCCAGATCAGGCTTGATAAACCAGCGTGAAATACTCGAAATTTTAAATGAATAGATCATGACGATGTTATCAAAATCATTAAAAAGAAGGGTATCTCATAAGACCATGCCCAAACATAAACATGGACGAGTTTTTACCTTATGGTAACCAAAACACTTTTATACCAAAATTCACTTGATATTATTTTTAATGACATTCTTTTGGAAACACTTTTCAAATAAGGTATCAATACTCGAATTAAGTCTAAGGTATTATATCCGGACTGGGTCAACGGAATATATTGTACCAAAAAGGGGTAGCTGAAATGTTTTCAAGTCATTACAGTTATTTTGGAAATACAATCAAAACCATAAATCTCATATTGGGATTGGATTTCCAACATGATAGGGAACTAGTTGCCTTTTTTCCAATCCACGCATAACGGACATAATTCCTGCGGTGCCTTAATCGCCTTTCTCAAGCTAGTCAATTAGAACTGTACTTGCTATACTACCATTGATAACCGATAGTTCCATGCTTTTCTCAAGCTAACCACTTTATCAAAATGGGGCAATAAATGCCTTGAGGGATGTTTTTCCCTCAAAGGGCCCAACGTATTGGACACCACCATACCTACTTATTTTGAATTTGTGTCTGTCAGACCACATAGTATCCCTTATCATCTTCCGGGATGTGAGACTAGTGAAGCTACGCTCAATTTCTTCAAAGCCACGCTTTTCATACAAAACCAAGCTTTGGTCATTATAGGCTCCACTTTGAACGCCACACTGTCATTCCTTTGATCGCTATTTGACACCCACAAGCAACAACCTCTGAGCTCATATGTCTTAGAGGAGGGTTTTAAGCTAAGAGAAGTTGCCTTCTCCGCCACCAAGCATACGTTCATTTGTAAAAGCCAAACGTTGTGTCTCAAAAATGCAATGTCAGACATTTGTCCATACAAGTTTTTTTTGAGACTGAAGGAAACCAAAGGCACTCTCCTACAACCACTAGTAGCGAGTAGTCATTGTAATCCGAAAAATCTCCACAACGAGGAGACCGCTACTATAAATAATTCTATAATGGGAGCAACCTAGAGCATATCAACAAGCAGTGCTCTTGCTATGAAGATCCTCGGTCTTCAATAATCATCATCTTCAACATGTCTTCACTTTTGAACGTAGACATTGGTTAGAAGTGGTTTTCGGATAGGGATCGTCCAAATCCGATCCCGGTTCCTTCTAAGCCAATTATCGATTTAACAGTTAGGTTCATATGTGGATATCAATCTTCAATCAATTACTTCATCCTTTATTTAAATCAAATATATTTCACGGATATATTCTTTTCAAGTTATTCCATTTTATTTTCAAATGTATATGGAATCATTAAGCCTCATTTATTAAATCATTTGATTTATTAAACCTCTTTAGATCCTGGAATAATTCCAATTATTTTCTCTTTTACTTAGGAAAACCTTTCCAAATCATTCATTAAATTTTAATCACATGTTTCTTATATTCAAGTTATAACTTTTAGCATAGGGAAAATATCCCGAATCATTAATAAATCTTAATCAAATATTTCGTATGTTCAAGTTATAACTTTTAGCTTAGAGAAAATATTCCCAAATCATTCACTAAATCTTAATCAAAGGTTTCTTTCTTAACTTCAAAACATATTCTTGCAAATTGAATATTTTCATAACAAAGCACTATTGCCGCCTTAATTATGGTAAATTTCACCTCCAAGGACAAGTGGCAAGTAATCCTACATTATGAAGGTCTTTTCTTTTATCTTGGAAAAATATTAAATATGATCTTTTAGAGCATCTGGGCTTTTCTTTCGATCTGTTCCACCTCTCGTCTAAAAGATAAAGCAAAGTCCAGGTAAGTTCAAGGCACTAGTTGCTCCATTTCTAACCTTAGTTACACACCTTTTACCGTTTAGCTCTCACGGACGGGACAAATGTACTAGTCGTTTCCGCATACTCAGTTTGTTATTACATTCAATATTCTTCATTTTTTGTATAAATGGTATAAACAATTCCTTTTAATCATTTATTCAAACTATTATTAAAACTTCCAAATAATTTTTAAATTCCTAATTTATTCTTTTCAAATTATTCAAAAAATATTTAGGAAATAATTGTTAGGTTTAAAAATACATTTCAAAAGTTATTTAAAACTGCTGCGAAAAACGTTGCGAAAAGTGTTGCAAATAGTGTTTTAAAGTTATATTCTTCAAAATGACTTTCATATCATTTAGAAATCCATCTTTTCATCCTAAATCTCTTTTAAAATATTTTAAAATATTTTTTAAATTTATTTCATATTATTAAAACATTTAAAATATCAATTTTAAGCTCTGGTCACTTTACTGCAAAAGCGTGATTTTTCTGGAAAATTGTTTTGGATATATTTAAAATATACAATATGAAATCTTGATTTTTTTTTCTAAACATATTTTAGTGTTTATAAAACATTTCTAAGTCATTTTAAAACTATTTCCAAATGTTTAAGCATTCCTTATACACCATTTCATTTTCAAAAGGAAAGTGATTTCCTTTGTGCTTGTTGACATGTATTAACGTGACTTGGTAAACCAATTTAACAATCATATAAAACAATCAATACTTAATGATCAAAGCATATATAAGCATCCATAGCAATCGTAACACACAATTAAAAATGTATATATATATAAATATTGATGTTAAATGCAGTTTCTCAGCATAAACAAAAGCGATAAACTTCCTACCAACATTCTAATCAACCAACACTTCACTAACTACTTCCTACTCCATTGAACACTAGCAATAAAATACCCTCTCCCTTCCAATAGCATGGTCGAGGCTTGGGATGGAGGTTGGCCAAAAGGATAGAGAAGAAGCGGTAGAGCTTTGAACTTGAATTCCCAAGATTTAGATTCGAAGAATAGGTTATCTTATATCTAATTTTAGACCCTCTAAATCTCAAAATTAAAAAAGTTTTTAACCTGAAATGTTTATGAAAATTATATTTTCTTAAGTTTTAAAGAACAATCATTTGAATCCAAGTTGTTTTGTGGGAGATGTGATAGAATGAAGAAGAGATATTGTCGGATTGACAAAATGAAGCCCGAAAAACGTACTTCAAAGAATTGAGGATAAGGTATAGCACACCTCAAAACTAGTAAAAGTGGTCAACATAAAAGTTGTAGCAACTGGAATTTCATATGATTTGAAAAAAATGAATTTTGTATTTTGGTTCAGGTTTGAAGAATTTATAGTCGAGAGAAGAAGAGGTAAAATATGGAGAAAAGATGAGTTTGATTTGAAGATAATGAACAGTGATTTCTTTTAAATATTTTGTAAATATCTTGACACTATTTCTTTTTAATTTTTCCATAGCTTGGAAGCCATTAAAGAGGAATGGAAGCAGGTGAAGACGCTTGAGAAAAAAAGAAGAATAAATGTGAATGAAAGTGAAGAAGGAGGTGGGTATTTGTAGAAAAAGAAGCGGTAATTTACCAGAATAACCACTTACCAAATTACCAAACCAACATTACTTCAACCTAAAGAAACCTCCACTTTTTCAACACTTAACATCACCCTTTCACTTCTTACTTTATGTCTCACTTAAAGATTATGTAAAGAAAAGTAGTTAATTTGTTGGATTTTGATGTGATTTGGATTTGATGTTTACTTTTGACTTTTCTTAAACTTACTTTTCTTAATGACATTCTAGAATTTCCTAATCTTATTTAGTAAAAGTGAAATTGATTAGTGAATTAGTTAATACTTACACTATTTGAATAAATGTTTCTATATAAGAAAATAAATGTGCGATAGCGTTGTGACAACTTTTAATCGATAAAACGTTGATTTTCGACAAAGTGTTTTACGGTAACATTTTGACGTTTTAGTTGGACTATTCATTTATGTAAACCAAATTTAAAAATAAATTTATTTAATTTTATTTATAAATATAAACACTTATAAATAAATTAAAATAATTTATTAACTATTGAAACTTACTTTTCTAAAATCAACATTTTGTCACTATTGTCGACATAGGCAAATGTTACTATATTTGTGTATACTTCTCCTTCAAAATTCGATCTAATATTGTTTGAATTATATAACCTTACTTATTTTATATTTAAAATCAATTTAAATAGTATATTTTAAAGTGGTAAAATTCTAGGTCGTTGCAGTGGTTGTAAATATTTACATGGCTTTCACTTCCTAGCTGACAAATTAATTCATATGGATGAATTATACTATGCCAAGAAGAAAGCTAACCCTAGAAGGAGAGTGGAAGACTTGGTTCTGACCAAGGATACAAAAGGCCGAGGTGGGAGGATTTCAATACTAATTCAATCACTTTGAACAAGCTATTGTCTTATATCTATGCCACAACAAAAGAAAATTTTAACTTCCCAACTTGATCAAGGCTAAAAACAACCCTGAGCAAAGAAAGGGGGTGATTATTATGCTTACCATAAAGCGAATAGTCGTAAAACCAATGAGTGTCAAGTGCTTGCTGGAATTATTCAAAGCTAATTCATGAAGGACCCCTAAAATAATTCATCCAGAACCAATAGAAAGCACCCACGACCAACGATGGACCGCGAAAGTTTCCTAATAATGTTGTGAATAACTTTAAAGATGAAGATCCATTAAACTTGAGTCCACCATTGAATAGGATTGATGTGATTCATAGGGGACCACGTCCAGCAGGAATTAGCGAAGGAGCCTAAAACAACTATATCAATGAATCTAGGGGAAGAGTATTTTCTATCTAGGAAGAGACCCTACTTAAAAATCCACGGCTTATATACAGATTTCGAATCTTGTCATCACTCCACAAGGGCTCGAAAGGGAAATTTATCATGCCCATAATGACCTCCTTATAATCACTGCTCAAATCGGGCTTTCTATAGTGTCTAAGACTCTGCTTAACACTGAAAGCACAGTCAACGTCATCTTCAAGCATGCCTTTAATCAAATGGGCATTCCTGAAGATAAGCTAGAGCCTTGTCTTGAACCTATTTTTGGGTTCAGTAATAAAGGGTCAACTTCGGTAGGGCAGGTAAAGCAGCTAGTACAAATGGGAGTATGGCCATGCTGTAGAATTATTGAAACTCTTTTTATGATCATTAACTAGACATCATATTACAATGCATTCTTTGGTTGCCCTACGGTGGATGCATTTGTCTCATCGAAGTATCTGATTGTGAAATTCCTAAGTAAAAGAGGTTGGGGTACCATTCAGAAAGAACAAGTTAGCTCCCGTGAAATTTATTTTGTCACTCTTGATCAATATAAAAGGGAGTACTATTCTTATTATTACTCCTCTACTATTTTTCATCCTTTAGATGATGGATTTTTACATCCAACATTTGAAGCAAAAAAAGGATTTGATAAAATAAATGTGTGTTTCGAAGGTACATCTCATCTGGGAGCAAGAGGAAGAGGACTGATGCCAACCCTATGGAAGAAATCGAGATCATTAAAGATTTAGATTGTCGAGGGGAAATGAGAAGATAAAGCCTATAGAGGATCTCGAGGAGATATGTATAGATTTAGTTGATTCAGCCAAGATTTTTAGAGTGGGAAAGAAATTGAAGGACAACTTGAAAGCGAAATTAATTCAATTTCTTAAAGCTAACAAGGATGTATTTGCATGGAATCATTCGGATATGATCGGGATTGATTCATTAGTTATGCGCCATCCATTAAATATTGATCCAAATGCGAACACCCGTTCGACAAAAGAAGAGGCAAATTGATAAGGTTCGATCTGACGCCTTGAAGAAGAGGTTAAAAGGGTGCTTGAAAATGGATTTATCAATAAGTTTTTTATCCAAAATGGCTAGCAAATCAAGTGTTGGTAAAAAATGCAAATGGTAAATTGAGAAAATGTGTCAAATGCATTGATTGAATAAAGCATGCTCGAAGGACTGTTATCCATTACCCAGAATAGATCGGTTAATTGATTCAACTAGCGGTCATAAGCTATTGTTCCTCGTGGATACTTATTCAAGGTATAGCCAAATACCCATGTTCAAACCACGCGAAGTGCATACAAGCTTCATTACCGACTGGGGAAATTTTTGTTATAAAGTAATGCCTTTTGGGATTTAGAATGTGGGAGCTACTTATCAGAAATTGGTCAAAAGAATTTTCAAGGAACAGAATGGACGAAACATGGAAGTTTATATAGATGACATGCTAGTAAAGTCTCGTGAAGCTGAGAATCACCTTAAGGACCATAAAGAAATGTTTGAAGTATTACGAAGGTAACAAATGAGACTGAATCCTTAGGTATGTTCTTTTGGAGTTCATTCCAAAAAATTCTTAGGTTACATTATTAGCGGACAAGTAATCAAAGCTAGTCCCTGCAAGATCCAAGCTATCGAAGACATGGCAGAGCCCAAAACCAGCAAAGACGTAATGAGTTTGAATGGAAGAATTATAGCTTTAAGTAGATTAACCTCCAAGGTAACCGATAAATGCATCCCCTTCTTCGATGTGGTTAAGCAAAGAAAGAATTTTGAGTGGGGAGAAGATTGTAAGAAAGCCTTCCAAGAATTAACCACCTCGAGGATGGAGAAAGCCTATATTTGTATATGGTAGTTTCAGAACACACGGTTACTTATTAGAGAGGAGAATGAAGCTCAATTTCCCATTTATTATGTAAGCGGATGGTTGAAGGATGCTAAGGTTCGATGGTTGAAGGATGCCAAGGTTCGATATCCAGTCATAGAAAAGTTAGCTTACTATTTGATATTAACAGCACGAAAACTCAGAGCGTACTTTCAAGCACATCCAATAAGAGTATTGATGTAACGACCCAAAATTTGTCCACCTCCAAATATAACATTTAAACTGATTTTAAATATAAAATATATAATACTTTATGATTCAAATAATATTAGATAGGATTTGAAAATTGAAATATACATAAAAATCGGAACATTTGCTTATATCGAAAAAAGTGACAAAATGCTGATTTCAGAAAAGTAAGTTTTAATGGTTAAATAAATTATTTTAATTGATTTATAAGTGTTTATATTTTTAAATAACATTATATAATTTTTTTTAAATAGATTACATAAATAAATAGTTTAATTAAAACGTCAAAATGTGGCCGTAAAATATTTTGTCAAAAACTGTCGATTTAATGTTGTCGCAACGTTGTTGCTCTTTATTTTCTTATATATGAACATATATTTAAATAATATAAGTATTAATTAATTCACTAATCAAGTTTACTTTTACTAATCATACTTAGAAATTCTAGAATATATCTAACAAAAAGTAAGCATAAAAATACAAAAAAAAAGTTATAGAAGTCAAAAAGTAAACATCATAATCAAGGCAAAAATAATTATTATAGTCTTTACTTAACACTTAAGTGAAAATAACATAAATTAATGATTTGAAATGTCATGTTAATTGTTGAAAAAAATAAGGTTGCTTAAAAATTAAATAAGGTTATTTTGGTAATTTGGTAAAGGGATATTTTGGTAACTTACCACTTTATTTTTTCTATAAACACTAACCATTTCTTTGACTTTCTTTCATACCATTTCCTCCTTCTTCTTCCTCCTTTAAGATTTTTTTAATGGCTTCTTTTTATCTCTTTTCCTTACTAATTTTTCTTAAAATCTTATCAAAATAACTCCAAACACCACCAAACTTTGCCAAGATCTTAGAATACCATTAAAATATGATTTAGCATCTAAGAAGTAAAGGAATGATGGAGGAAGAGGTGGATCTCATCAAGGCTGAACCATATGAAAAAAGGAAGAAGTTCAGGAACTCTAGAGGAAGAGAAAGAGAAGGAAGTTTCGTCGATTTCATTTCAAGAAGCTAAGAGCAAATTTAAGGTTCTATGGAAGCTCCGCTGAATTTTCTAGAGTTTGGAAGAAGAGGTTGATAGCACAAAGCAAAAGGAATGGAGCATTAGTAGAATGTTGGTAGGAAGTTGATCGATTTGGTTAAAGGTGAGTACTCAATTTACTTATATTTAGAAAATAATTATATGAGTATTTAAATTATAAATTAAATGCTTGGATGATTACTTGGTTGATTATATGGACGTTAATATGGTTCATAACTTGGTTGTGATAAATTATGAGAAATCATAATAAAAATGATTAAGAAATTAATCGATAATAATGAATGAAAAATAAATCCATGTGGATGTGTATATGGAGTTTATTAGCCTTTTAATGGTTTTGAAATATAAAAAGGTTGAAAACGAATATTATAATAATATAATATTTTGAAATGATTTGAAAGTGAAAACATGATTTAATATGGAAATATATTGGTTAAATGTTTGAAAATGATTTATAAATGTTTTAGAAAATATGAAAGTATTTTGGTGAAGTTTGAAAGGTGAATGAAAATTTAGTCAAAAACCAGTGCATCATGCAATGGTAGTTCGCGATTTCGTGCTATAAAAGTAAAATGAGTGTATAGAATGGAATTTAGCTTGGAATTCTTTGAGATAAAAATTTTCCAAACAATTATATGTTTAGTTTTCAGAAAAAGAAAGAAAATTGAAATTTCAATAAGTAGATTTTGAAATATGAGCAAAACAAGTTTTGGGAAAATTCTGATTTTGTAGTTCGGAATCCAAAAATGGATTTCTTTGAAAATGATGTTTTTATATTGTTTAAAAATATGGGATAAATCTTATTAATCTTTTAAAGTGTGTTAAAAGTGATTTGAGTTATAAAAGTGAATTTCCAAATAATAAAAAGTCGATTTGATAACTTTTGAAATATGAGTAAAACAAGCACTTTCTGCAGCACTTTTCCACAACACTTTTTTATAACTTTCGAAATATAGTTTTAAATTTAACAATTCTTTTTCAAATCTTTTATAAATGTTTTAAATGATTAATAAAGTATTTTAAAGGTAATTTGAAGGATTTATGTAATGAAAAGGTTAATGTCAATTAAATAACTTGACCGTCTTATAGGTGTTAGAGAGATAGCGTCTAGGTTTGAGTTTGAAAAACCAATTTCCCGCTCTCCCTGACTATCCAGACTGTCCCGACGGATGGGATAGTAAATTTGGTTTACTCACATCAAAATTCCCCAAAATACAAAGCTATAATTTTCCAAATTTAAATAGCCTGGTTTGCATAGAAATGATTTGGAAATGTTTTCCTAAAAGGTGAAATGATTTGGAAATGTTTTCCTAAATAAAAGGAGAAAAGATTTGGAAACGTTTTCCTAAATAAAAAGTGAAATAATGTTGAGACGTTTTCCTTAGTAGATGAGAAAAAAATTTGAAATTATTTCAAGATTTAAGAAACGTTTAAATAAACCAAATGATTTGATAAATAAGGCTTAATGATTCCATATACGGCTAAAAGGATAAAGGAATAATTGAATGAATATATCACTATGAGATATTTATGAATGAATAAAAGATGAATTAAATTGAATGATGATTGAAAGTCACATACGAAAATAACATTTTTTTAATCGATGATTGGTGCTAAGGTACCAGGTCGGATTTGGTAACTCCTATCCAAAAACCAGTTCAAAGCTATATATATGTTCGGAAGTGAAGACATTTTGAGGATGATGATTATTGAAGACCGACGATCTTCATAGCGAACGGACTGCTTATTGACATTCTCTGGGTCGCTCCCAATATAGAGACATTTATTATAGCAATGGTCCTATCATGTTTTGAAATCTATGGATTGTAAGGACTACTCGCCACTAATGGTTGTAGGAGAAGTGCCTTCAATTTTGTTCAGTCCCAGAATGAACTTATATGGATGAATTACTGACATTTCATTTCTACGATCATAATGTTAACTTTCACAAACATACATCTAATTGGTGGCATAAAAGGAAACTTCTCTTAGCTTAACTCCCTTCTCTGAGATGTACAAGCTCATAGGTTGTATATTCGTGGAAGTCAGATGTGATTGAAGGAATGACAATGTGGAATTCTAAGTGGAATGTGCTTTGTTGAAGAATAAAGCATGGCTGTGATGAACCACATTTCGAAAGGTTTAAATCGACAATAATCCACACATATCCGACTTAAACAATACAAAACATAGATAATCAACGGGGTTAAATAAGAAAAATAAGAAAAGAAGAAAAAAAAAACACAAAACTCATAATGGAACGATAAAATATAATAATCACTTAACAGTTCATAAAGCTCTTTACTATACATTTGACTAAAATCTATACACATTTATCAGAGTTATATATATACATCAGGGATAAATAATCAATACAGCAGAATACCATGATGCATGGGATAATAATAATAGTAATATACCAAAACTTCGTCTTCGTTTTTCAGAGGATAGTCTTCAATACGCTGAAAAAATCAGGACTGAACCATGCGTAATGAAAATACAAAACACTCGAGTCAGGACTAAAATACTCTTATGTTAGGCAAATCAATATCACGAAATATGGATGCAACAAATTAAGTGATGTTACGGGTTTTTCCATCTCCTGAGGATCCGTCAAACTATCTATATATAATAGTATACGCTACAATAGGTAATGTCTATAAGTAAAATAAATATCAAAATAGCATTAAGGCTTTATATCGATCCACCTAAATACATTTTTACAATTCTAAACCAAAGTCGTAATGGGCTTGTATAGGAATAAATATGACAAGGCACGTGAGGCGATGCCCAAGGTAGGATTCTACCAGTTTACCCTTTCTAGCTGGTCGTAAACCATCTGTGGCCGACCGCGACAATCAATACGAAAAAAAGGTGCACCCATCGAGTCAAAAACCACAATAGTAATATGAGTTATCAACGTCGCTAGAGGTAGCTAACCTCGTTGGCCAGACATAGGCTCCTGTTTTAGTCATTTTAATTGTGACATAAGTGTCAAGGCTATCCATCATCGTTCTCTTAGGTCATTCTAGTAAATGTTGCCAATTCAACCACTACATGAAAGAGACGTTGCAGTATGATCGTATGGAATAGGAATGTGTAGATTAGCAGAATATCACCAATAAATAAAAGTGACGCCAGAGATTTATACTGGTTCGGACCACTGTCCTACGTCCAGTCCCTAAGCTCCTCTTAGGAATTTCACTAACAAAAACAACCCTCACTTTACCCGGAGGAATATGTTCACAACTGCCCGAACAGCCGAACGGGATTTCTTGCCTCGGCTGTTGAAGAGGACTTTCACAACACAAAGAGTTTGTTGACTACTTGTGTTCTTAATAACATGGATATGTCAAATCAATGTACACCCTTCCTATAATCTTTCCTTGATGATAATAGTGTAGTTCGTGAAAGAATATGGAAGATTTGAGAAGATTTGTAATCCTTGAAATATGGAAATAGAGTGCTTTTGTGAATCTGAATGTTATAGATAAGATAGAAAGAATTAGAGTAAGATTAGTTGAAAAAAAAAAATTGATTAAGCCTCTATTTGTAGTATAAAAATAGTTGCAATTATTCACGAAGAGATTTGATGATTAGATGTGAATTAAGAGTTGTGTCTCTTTGCTGAATAGTTGCATCTATTCGTTTTCAGAAGTCTGAAATAAAATTTCAGAAGTCTGTTTATAATCAAATATATATACAACAAGGAAATAGGCAAATTCGGGCTATATTCAGACGTCTGAAAAATTTAGAACAGACGTCTAAATATTTTTTGGTTAAATACATATTTTTGTTTCGACAGATAGACGTCTAAATTAGAAATTTCAGACGTGTGTCTCCTGTGCCTTGTGCATGTCTTAAAAACGTGCATATGTGTGTGTATCACCAAGGAAGATTTTAACAATATCTAAACCAATACATACAGACTCAATATAATCTTCAACTAAGCCCTTGAAATTTGACTGTTGTCGAGTTTCTTCCTATAAAACAAAGTTAATCAATACTAATATATACATGTATAGTTGTCATAATCAAAACGCTATAAAGAGATCCAACATTCTCCCCCTTTTTGGTAATGACAACTATATATGTAACTCCCCCTGTCGATATGCACATATTTTCTCCCCCTTCGTCATTGACAAAAAGGAGATAAATAGGTTAAGATAAATATGCACTATAACATACATAACATAAGAACAAGCAGAAAATATTTACACACATATGAGTTCACCACCAAAGCAGACACATAGTAGAGTTTTGTGCCAAATAAAGCAGAGTACCAAAAAATATGCCAAATAAAAGTCATACCAAGATTACCAACTTTCCGTGGCCGACAAGCTATGTCCAATACTTGCATCACCTCCTTTAGATCCATCATGTCCAGAGCTTGAGTCTGGGACTTCTTCATCGTTAGAACTCGAAGGCCATTGAAATGGAGCCGGATCATGAGCTTGAGAAGACTGAGGTCCAATGCATGAGACTTTATCCTAAATTTTGTTAAGAAAGTCTCTTAAAGAATCAAACTTTTTATTGGTCTTATGCTCAAAATTCTTCAAATCTTTGTGAATTTTTTATTATTTGCGAGAGAGTATAGCCAATGCTTGCTTAGGGGGGAAGATCGAGAGAAACAATTTGAATATCTTCTTTCTCTTCTTCTTCTTGGACAAAATGACGACGACGAGAAGATGAGTCCGCTATTAGAGTTTCTGGTTGCGATGCGATATGTACTTGCCAAGCTTGAAAGGACATATGTTCTAATGTTGATGGATTCGGGTCATTATCCTTAAGATTTAATGTTTTTGGTCCAATCTCTTTGATACTCAAGGTGGTAGTGTCGGGTATATCAATTTGACACTCAAGAAGAATGCGTGTAATATAAGCACCATAATGAATTGTCTTATACTTCCGCTTATACGTAATATCCACCCATTCGTCAAGTATTATCTTAGCCCAATTTACTTGCTTATTAGAATAAATAGCACATAAAGCTTGAAAATCCCGTTTGTACACTTTTTCATAACTTCCTTTCCTTGGTTGAATTGTTCGGACTAAGATGCGATTTAGAAGATGTGCTTGTGGACGTAGATGAGTGGAGGTAAGATTTTTCAAGTTAACTAAATTGTCAGACAAATACTTATGAGAAACTTCATCAAGTTCTTCCATGTTAACTTCTATAGTGTCAATATCTTGACCTTGACACGCGCAACGCAAAATTTGCCCTAGACGTTGAATCGGAAGTAGAATACGCTTACCGCAAACCATAGACCATACGCAATCAGTTGTATTTCTTAGTGTATGATGATCCAAATTCAAATTAGCCAAGAAAAGTTGGACAAGCAAAGGGTAAATTTTTCCATTTTTCATATCAAAATCTACCAAAGACTCAAAATTGAAGTGCCTAGCATATTGTTGAAGACGATATTTGTGAAAAGCATCAAATTTTACAAAAGCCCCTTCAAAGAATTTAGAATTTTTCATACTTTATACCTTTCCTTTGCAATGTCATTCCATAGCCATCTTTGGATTTGATCTTCGGATGGAAGCCCGGATTATTGTTGTCTTGTACGTTTTGGTCTATTTGCCATTGATTTTGGTTGGGTGGAAGTGTTGATTTTTGAATTTTAAGAAATAATGGAGGTTAGGGTTTTTTTGTGTGGTAAAAAGGGGAAAGTGAAAAATGAGTGGAGGAGATGTAGTGGTGGGTTAAAAAGAGAGGATGTGCCTTTTTTAAAAACCGAGTCGGCAAAAGTTAGACGTCTGAAAATTAAAAACAGACGTCTGTTTTTGAAAAAATTTCAACCCGCGTGGAAATAGTTCATTTTTGCCCTTTTTCAAACATCTTTTTATGGGAACCAGATGTCTGAATTTTCTTTAAAATTTTGTCTGCCTCATTATTCAGACGTCTGTTTTTATTGGAAACAGAAGTCTGTTTCTTGGAATTTTTCAGTGATTTGTTTTATACTTTGCAAATATTATTTTTATTAATATATATATATATATATATGTTAATACATTTATTATAAAAAATAAGCAGTATTACAAATAGTACAACATTAATTCTTTGGTGACGATGTCTTCTTTGGTGTTAATTCTCTGCATCCCTCATTAGCCAGATAGTTCTTGTCCCATGAATTTGGGCTATATTGAGGTCTTTGTGGCGAGACCCAAGGATTTATCGGATCGTTTGATGTACGATATGAGAAAGATGGATTAAACGGATTAACCGGTCGAGGTAAGGGTTCACTCACATCCTTTTTCTTCGAGCTGCAAAATTTTGAACCAATTTGTTGAAGAAAGCTTAAGCGTTTAGCCATTACTTTCTGTTGAAAATACAGCTCACGTTGAAGGTCTATTTGATGCCGTTGATAGTGATGAATTTCATCGATCTTTTTCTTCGTATCTGGAGAGATAAATAGCGCACGTTTGGCCTTCATGGAATCCGGTGTATACCCAGTTCGATAATTTTCCCATTTATAAACAGGCTCGTGTTTTTTGTTGGCGTAGGAAGATGCGGTAATGCAGCTGAGTTATCGGTTGAGAAAGTTATGTTAATGGATGAGTATGATTTGTTGGAGGACATTTTTCTACAGAGTTTGAACTTTTTGTTTTGAAAAAGAATTTGTTGTATTTTGTTTTGGTTTTTAACATGTGTGTGTGTGTATATATATATATGGGCTGAGAGTTTTAAGGAAAGTGTGGTGTAGAATCAATAGGAGTTTAGAGCCAGAAATTGAATTACCAGTTAATAATTGACTTTTAAATGTATGGTCTTTGAAGGATGTTTTAGTTTATGTAATATTATGTAGCTAGTTCAAGTGTATAGCTTAAATGGTTAAGTTATTAGACCCATAGTCAAGTGACCTAAATTCAAGTTTGACCTTTGTCGTGATGATAATTTTGATTTTAAAATTTGTAATTTATTTTTATATTCTTCATTTAAAAAATAATTTAAATATCTTTTACTGACATTAAACCTAATTCTCGGCGTAGTTTAACAAATGAATTTTCTAAAAGTGGTTTGGTAAATATATCAGCTATTTAATTTTCGGTAGAAATATGTTCTAAGTTGATAATATCTTTTTCCATATTGTCTCGTAAGAAATGATGACGAATATCAATATGTTTTGTACCTGAGTGATTTATAGGATTTTTCGACAGATTTATTGCGCTTGTATTGTCGCAGTAAATTATTGATTTTGATAAATTTATTCCAAAATTCTCTGAGTGTTTGTTATATATAAATGACCTGAGCACAAGCTAAAACTACAGATATATATTCTGCTTCACACGTTGAGAGTGGTACATAGTTCTGTTTCTTACTAAATGAAGAAACAAGTGATTTTCCAACGAAATGGCACGTACCACTAGTACTTTTTCTATCCATTCGAGATCCCTCGAAATCAGCATCGCTGAAAGATGCTAATTCAAATGGACATTCTTTCGAATAGAAAAGATCGAAATCCTTAGTATTATTAAGATATCGTAGAATTAGTTTCACTGCTCTTAAATGTGATTCTTTAGGATCTGCATGGAATCTAGCGCATAAACATACACTCATCATAATGTCCGGTCGACTTGCAGTTAAATAAAGTAGCGACCCTATCATACTTCTGTATAACTTTTGGTCAACATTTTTACCATTGTCATCTCGATCGAGATGAGATGCATTACTCATAGGGGTAGGTTTTCCAGAAGTGTTTTCCATTCCAAATCGTTTAATTAAATTATTACAATATTTTTCTTGATTTATAAAGATACCATTGGATAATTGTTTAATTTGAAGTCTGAAAAAATATGATAGTTCTCCCATATGTGACATTTCGAATTCTTTAGTCATTATATTTGAAAATTCTTCACATAATTTTTCATTAATTAAACCAAATATTACGTCATTTACATATATTTTTATAATTAAAATATCTTTATTAGTATTTTTAATAAACAAAGTTTGATCAGCTTTTCCGACTCGAAATCCTGAGTTAATTAAATAATTTTTAAGTCCGTCATACCAAGCACGAGGTGCTTGTTTTAGACCATATAAAGCTTTCTTGAGTTTATATACATAATCTGGACATTTTTCACGAATAAATAATGGCGGTTGTTCAACATATACATTTTCCTTAATAAATCCATTTAAGAAAGAACTTTTAACATCTATTTGATAAAGTTTAAAATTATGAAAACAAGCGTAAGCTAATAGAATATGTACTGCTTCTAGTCTTGCAACAGGAGCAAATGTTTTTTCGTAATTGATTCCTTCTTCTTGATTATAGCCTTGTGCTACTAATCTTGCTTTATTTCTAGTAATATTTCCTAATTTGTCTGCTTTATTTTTATAGACCTATTTAGTTCCAATAACTGATTGGTCGTCAGCATGATGAACTAACTCCCAAACATTATTTCGTTCGAATTGATTTAACTCTTCTTGCATGGCAGTAATCCAGTATTCATCTGTTGAAGATTCTTTTGGATTTTTAGGCTCAATAGTTGAAAGAAAAGCAACATGACCCATTTGGTTTAGTTGACTTCTTGTTTTAACTTGCGAATCAATCTCTCCAATTATATTTTGTGTAGGATGATCTCGTAGGACTCTAGGATGAGATCTAATTTGATTGTTATTGTTTTGATTAATATTTTCATTATTTTCAAAACTTATATTTTCTGTGTTGGATATAATTTATTCATCATCTTTGATGATTATATTTTTATTAAAGTTTTCATCAAAAGATACATGTAAAGTTTCTTCTATTACATTTGTTCGTTTATTAAAAACACGATATGCATTACTTCGTTCTGAGTAACCTACAAAAATTCCATGGTCTGCTTTTGGATCAAATTTTCCAAGTTGGTCTTTTGTGTTAAGAATAAAACATTTTGACCCAAAGATTTTAAAATAAGAAATATTAGGTTTTCTTTCATTAAAAAGTTCATATGAAGTGTTTTTATTTAAAGGACATATGGAAATACGATTTAATACATAGCACGTAGTTGCTGTAGCTTCTGCCCAAAAATGCTTTGGTAATGTACTTCCATTTAATAACGCTCTTGCGTACTATTGTAGAGCTCTATTTTTCCTTTCTACAACTCTATTTTGTTGTGGAGTTCTAGGAAATGAAAAATTATGATTTATTCCTTTCTTTTTACAAAATAATTCAAATGATTCATTTTCGAATTCGCCTCTATGATCACTCCTTATGTTTTTGACTTTTAAATTCTTAATATTTTGAATTCTTTTAACAAATTTTTTGAAATAATCAAACGTATCACTTTTGTTTTTCATAAATACCGTCCATGTATATCTTGAGAAGTCATCAACTATTACAAAAACATATCGATTATGATTAATGGATTGAACCTGTGTTGGTCCGAATAAATCCATATGTAATAATTCTAATGGTTGCAAAGTTGAAATGACTTTCGTAGATCTAAAAGATGATTTAGTTAATTTTCCTAATTGACAATTATCGCAAAGATTATTTATTTTAAAATTTACTTTTGGTAAGCCTTTGACTAATTCATTTTTTGAAAGTTTTTGGATAAATTTAAAATTAATATAATAAAATCTTTTGTGTCGTAGCCAAGGATCATTATCTTAGACCATTAAACACATATCTTTATTATTATTAATTTTCATGTCTAAAACATAAATATTTCTTTCTCTCTTTCTTTCAAAAATAAGATTTGGATTTTGATCAAAAATACAACATTTATTTTCGGAAAAAGTTATTTTAAAACCTTTGTCGCATAGTTGACTTATGCGTAATAAATTATGTTTTAAGTTTTTAACTAAAGAAACATTTGTAAAGAGGGGTAAATTTGATATACCATAGTTGCACACATCTCCTTTGCCAATGACAAAACCTTTTGAGTTATCTCCGAAGGTAACAGAACCACCATCAAAGTATGAAATATTTGTAAGCATTTCTTTATCTCCGGTCAAGTGTTTTGAGCAACCACTATCTAAAATCCTTTTTCTTTTCTTGAGTGGGACATGCAAAAAATATTAATAAATATATTGGTACCCACCTTTTAATAGGGTCCTAAGAGTTAGATCTTAGGAAACCAAACCCAAGTGGGTTCAGTATCCCTTTTATAAAGATAACTACTACTTTTGTGAATTGTTTCTATAAAGGATTTTATATATTTGTTCCGAATTAAATTATTGTTTGTTTTCGGAACCCATATTTTGATTCGTTTTTCTTTTTAGTGTATCTTGGTATGTTATTTTTCAACACTATATTATGTTTTGAATTATTTTCCTTCTTAAAATTAGCATTTTTCTTTGGAGGAATTTTTGATTTCTTTTTAAAACCTAGTCCACTTTTATTTGAAGAGGATTGAGAATTTTCGATAATTCTAGATAAATTTTCTCTTCTCTTATTAAAATTAGAAACATTTTTAGTAATCTTATCTAATTTAGTTTGTAGACTAGTATTTTCTAATTCAACTTGTTTTATTTTATTTTTTAAATTGTGATTTTCAGAAATAATTTCATCATTCTTTGCCTTTTGAGTTTCAATTTCTTGGTCAAAAGTAAAAGTTGACTATCTGAGTTTGAGAGAGATTCTTGAACCTTTTCAAGTTCTTCTTCCAATATTTTTTTCTCGTCTTTTAACATCTCTTTCAAATTTATAGTGTTTAAAAATTCAGTGTTTACTTCTATTAAATCATCATAAGGTAAATTACTAACCTCAGATTCTTGAGCCATGAAGCACACATTTACTTCTTCATTGTTGCTATCACTATCACTATCTGATGAATCTGAATCTGAATCGTCCCATGTGACAGAAAAAGCCTTCTTTTTAAATTTGTCTTTCTTATTCTTGTTTTTGAAGCTTTTCTGATTCTCCTTCTTTAGCTCCGGATAGTCTTTTATCATATGACCTTTCTTGTGACAATTAAAACATTCTAAGTTTGAGGATGAAAGTTTATTTAAGGAATTCTTTTTGAAGCTACTCTTTCTGAATTTTAGAAATTTCTTTAAAAGAAATTGCAATAAATGCTAGATTCTCATCTTATGATTCTGATTCTTCTTTTTCCGCATGAAAAGCTACATTCTTTTTTTCTTGTGCCTGGTCCTTTTTGGATTGAAAATTTACTTCATAAGACATAAGGTTACCTATTAGTTCTTCAGGTTTCATTGTTGATAAATCGTTGGCTTCCTCAATGGCTAAACCTTCCTCTCCCATTCGTCGGTAAAGGGTTTAGTACCTTTAATATAATATCAAAGTCACTATATTTTTCTCTTAACCCTATTAAGGCATGAAGTATGTCTTGAAATCTTGAGTACGTGTCGTTGATGGTTTCATTTTGTCTCATTTTAAAATTTTGGAACTGGTTTTTGAGCATTGAGATTTTTGTTTGTACCCTCATGAATTGTTTTGAGTATTTCCCATATCTGATATGCAGTAGAACAGATACTAACTCGATTAAATTCATTTCTATCCAAAGCATAGAATAACATATTCATAGCTTTGGCATTTGCACTTGCTTCATTTTTCTGAGCTGTTTTCCATGCAGAGTAATTAGTTGTAGGTGCTATGAATTCTATTTGAGTTGCATTCCAAGCATCAAAACAGGTTGCTTGCAAATGTATCCTCATTCTTGTTGCCCAATAATTGTAATGTAAACCATTGAGTAATGGTGGTCTTTGAGTAGATTGTCCTTCGGCAAATGTAGAGACAGTGGTTGTGCTGGTACTTGCGTTACTTTCCATATTATCAAAATATCAAATAACGGTGTTACGGTTATTGGATGTCCTAGCTCCCATACTAATTGAAAGAGACGTTGCAGCGGGATCGTATGGAATAGAAATGTGTAGATTAGCATAATATCACCAATAAATAAAAGTGACACCAGAGATTTATACTGGTTCGGACCATTGTCCTACGTCCAGTCCCTAAGCTCCTCTTAGGGATTTCACTACAACCCCCACTTTACCCGGAGTAATAGGTTCACAACTACCTCAATAGCCGAACGGGATTTCTTGCCTCGACTGCTGAAGAGGACTTTCACAATACAAAAAGTTTGTTGACCGCTTGTGTTCTTAGTAACACGGATATGTCAAATCAATGTACACCCTTCCTATAATCTTTCCTTGATGATAATAGTGTAGTTCGTGAAAGAATATGGAAGATTTGAGAAGATTTGTAATCTTTGACATATGAAAATAGAGTGCTTTTGTGAATTTGAATGCTATAGATAAGATAGAAAGAATGAGAGTAAGATTAGTTGAAAAACATATTTGATTAAGCCTCTATTTGTAGTATACAAATAGTTGCAATTATTCACGAAGAGATTCGATGATTAGATGTGAATTAAGAGTTGTGTCTCTTTGTTGAATAGTTGCATCTATTCGTTTTCAGAAGTCTGAAATAAAATATCATAAGTCTGTTTATAATCAAATATATGTACAGCAAGGAAATAGGCAAATTCGGGCTATATTCAGACGTCTGAAAAATTCAGAATAGACGTTTGAATATTATGCTGAATATATATATTTTTGTTTCAGTAGACAGACGTCTGAATTCGAAATTTCAGATGTCTGTATGCTGTGCCTTGTGCATGTCTTAAAAACGTGCATATGTGTGTATCAAGGAAGATTTTAACAATATCTAAACCAATACATACAGACTCGATATAATCTTCAACTAAGCCCTTGAATTTGACTGTTGTAGAGTTTCTTCGTGCAAAACAAAGTTAATCGATACTAATATATACATGTATAGTTGTCATAATCAAAACGTTATAAAGCGAGATCCAACACTACATTCTGGATATCATCCACCACATACATAGTTGTCAAAGTGGTTCCAATATTGGAAGAGAGTATACCAATATGAGGCCCTAGTCTCTTTAATAACCAAACATCGTTTTGCACAACGGTTGATTCTTTTACATTTCGAAAATAGTTCACACTTGATATCAAAATATCATATTCACCTCAAAATCAAATCCATTTCAAGATTTACAATATTCACTCCAAAACCATATTTTGTTTCAGATGTTAATTCAACTCAATATATCGATTTCACTTCAAAACTGGATTCGAATTACAGTTTTGGTTATAATTCACTTTAACCCAATTCGCATTTAAATCCAAGATTTAAATATAAACGTTCGACCTTTTTATCCAGTTTGAATTTTTAGAAAATGGTTTAAATAGTTTTTAAAAAATAGTTAAATTGTTAAAATAGTTTAATAGAAAATTGTTGAGTATAAATAATTTTTTATATAGTAAAATAATCTGGAAAATCAAAATAATTTGCATATTTAAAAAACTTAGATTTTAAATCATTTATACTAAAAATATTCATTTAAAAACAGTTTCCAAGTCAAACTGGTTCACTTTTCAAATTTCCAATTCAAATCAATTTCAATTTCCATTTTGATTTAATCGATTCAATTCCGATTTCGGGTCGAATTTTACTTGAATCCAAATTTATTTCAATTCCTATTCCAAATTTAAACCATTTCGATTTATATCAATTTCGAGTTCGATTTCCAAAATATCGATCCAAAATACTTAAATCAAATTTTCCTTCAATATCCAATTTAAAATCCAAATTTTCAAATATTCAAATCTGAGCTCAATTTCGAAATATCGTTTTGTATCACCTTTCTTAACAATATTCAAAGTTCGAATAAAAGTCAAATCTTTTAAAACAAATAAATTTCTAAAATTTACATCAAATTTCGATTATAACTTTAAAAATCTCAACTTCGATTACTTAAACAAATTCATTTACCAAATTTAGATTTCAACATCCTGTGTTCCAATTCGAAATTATTTCAATTTTCGTAAATTCTAAAGGAAAAAAATTCTTAAAACCAAAATCATTTAAATAATTTTAAATCAAAATTTTAAAATTATTTTATTTAACCAATCCAATGTCCGCATATAATTCTCTATCCTAAGGCCAACTGAATCAATTATTTTAATTTAATTACAGGGATGGATATATATCATTTCAATCCAAAAGAAATGGCATAGGTATATATCATTTCAACATATTCCTTAATTTATTCGAATATAATTCATCCTTTACAGTTTTATACATTGTAAACAACATACAGAGTGATAACAGGATATGCTAACATAAATACACATCCAAAAATCCAAAATATTAATCAAATTTCATCCATCCTCATCCATCATCTAAACAGTCAATAATAACAACAATCAACCAATTACCGATAACTTAGGGATTTTACTAGCAGTTAAATCCTAATTCAATTTTAACTATCAATCTAAATTCTATCAATTTATTCAGATGTCAATTAAATGTCAAATTAAATGTATCCAACAACCATCAATAAATTCAAATTACTTCACAATATAAATTTTACTAACATAAAAATATAATAGTCAAACGTGAGCGTAAAACACTCACATTTTCATTTGAATCTGAAAATATTTTTAGCTCAAACTAATTCTAACTTGATTTAGTGCCATAAACGACGTCGATACAAATTCACAGCATCTTGTTTTCCCCGAATTGAACCTCGTATGGAGAAGTTACGTGATAATTAATATAATGATAAAAATTACAAACATACTTAACAATTTAACTACGAAATTAAAATTTAATAATTTTCGTTACCTACTTTTCCTTGCCCAGATTCACGCAAGAAGCCACCAACATCTCCTTCCTCCATCGCACGTAGGCTGACCCAACCAAAACCCTAGAATGACAAACATTGATCGATGAACTCCTCCGCTCCTACCGCACGCGAGCACCCTGACTCCGCCCATAAGCATCGACTATCCCACCACCTCGATTCCTCTGGAGCCGCTGCCTCAACACGTGCGGAAGCGCACTTCCTCCACGTGATCGTCGCCAGCGACCGGACATCCCCCGACCGCTGTCCTACGCCCTACGCTTCACTCCCCAACACCGCCACCCTTTTTATTGTCGCAGTCGCCAGATCCAAGACTCAAACCCCCCAGTATACAAAACCCTAAGTGGTCATGCTGCCTCCGATCAAACTGGCCTTCGCACGCTACTCGACGTCATGACCATCCTATCAGATTTTTTATACAAGATTGATTCCCCTCTTTTTTAATTAATGTCGTTTTTTTTATTTTGTATGGGAGCCTACGATTAGAAGAAAAGGGAAGAAAGAGGATATACGGGTTGAAAAGGGGAAAACATGGGTTTGAACGAATTTTTTCTTATATTATATTATAATAATTTTAAAATATCAAATTCGATCAACCCGGGAAGTCATGAACTCCAAAAGAAACATGCCATCTGGCTTTTTTAACGATTTACCCTCACGCCGAATACAATGGAACTAATTTCGAAAGTCAATTCAATCCTATGCAGAAGATAGCTTTTCAAGTGCAATTATTAAATTAAATTTTAAAATTAAATTCAACACATTTCAAGCTCACACGGCCAAACAACAAGTCTGATCGCTACGAAATATGCAATCCTACAATAATTCACTATTACGGATCCGATAAAACTGGTTTTCGCGAAATTCAAGACAGTGGCCAAAATGGCTATAAATAAAATATATAATTCCAACTTTTATTTATCCACTTAAAAGTCAAATTTTTAGATGTTAACAACCTTCATTCATATTTAAATAAAATTATGATCTATATCGATACCATTTTCATTCACAAAAATTAAAGATTCAATTGTATATAAAATTCCAATATTAAATTTAAACAATTTAATTACTCGACACGTCAATACTAATAATTCATTAAATTTTAGTTTTAACCATTTTTATTCAATAGTTATATTAAATCCTAAAATTTAAAACAGTTAAAAAATACGATGCGCTACATACTCCCTCACTCAAAACTTTTCATCCTTGAAAAAGGTGCTAAGTACGGAATTTAACATACAATATTTTTTTTCAAAATAGTCAACCTATAAAACATAAGCATCTAATTTGCAAAACTATTACTACGCTTCTACTACGCCATTCCGCTATCGATTTACGAAAAATATAACTTATATATAAAAAAGTCATAAAATTTTTAGAATCTCAAAAATTTTCTAACTTCTTGATTTACGGAAAATTTCAATAGAGTCTCCTTTGCATGACTCGATCAAAAAAATTTATAATATCAATAAACATCATAAATATACCAAATAGATATCAAATATACATCTTATCCAATGATGAGGCATCCCGAAGGGAAAAAAATATAAAATCACAGTATGTAATCCGAGATACTTACCTTATTATAATAATACGAGCGAGTTCACTTGTACAAAACAAGCAAAAGCATGTAAAAACCCGCATATATGTCCAGACGTTCTTCGTATGTACCAATCTTAACTCAAATTTACAATATTAGTTGCATATAAAGATATAGAAGCATGTATAAGTCTAATATAACCATGTAACATGAATTTTGAATCAAAAAAATAAATAGAAGCACAAATAATTCATAACAATTGTTTGCAACAAAAGAAACCATCCAACCATCAGTATCCATCCTATTAATTCATAACCATGTGAATTTACATGATTCAATGTCAATTTTTCTTTTATACCCATCATTTCTTATTAACATTCATTTTTTTCTTCCATTATTTCATTTCAATAATTCATGTAATTAATTATACTTAAGTAATCTAATGCCATACCACATTTTCATATATTTTAAATTGATTCACATTCACTAATTAATACTCATTTCGTTAATCATACAATGGATTTATATTCAATTCATTCATTATTAATTGATTCACATTCAACTAATTTGGTTTCAATCCATTTTTCTTTCAATCCATTTTTCTTTCAATCAATTTTTATTGTATTCACATTTGATTTATTACAATTCAAAATACTTACATTCAATCGATTTGTTCCAATTATTTACATTTGTTTCATCCATAATTAATTTGGTTTACATTCCATCGATTTCTTTTTGCTTATCCAAATGCTTAACCACATTCATAATTTGTTTTCCTTTCAATTTGTTCAAATTTATTTCACTTACATTTGATTCATTGAATTTAATTTGTTAAATTCCAACCGTTTCACTTTAATTTAACAATGTTTCATACAAATTCATTTATGGACTATCTTACAAAATTTATTCCATCTAACCTTGTAAAGTTAAATTTATTTCCACTTAGTATATTCTTTTTTTTATGCTAATACATCACTTATGAATTATCTAAATTAATTATAAATATTTTATACAACACAATCGCGTTTATTATAATAACTTCATATCTTAAGTTATTATTAACTCATCGATTTACTTCATTTATTCAAATTCATATTATTAATTTACTGATGTAAATTTTATCTTATAACTCAATTCATATTAATAAATATATATTTTCTTCCACGATCAATTCATTTAAACTCACTTAAGTTAACTTCATTTTATAATTAACTCCAATAATTTATCCAGTATTATATTAGTTAACATTCAATTTTTATTTAAATTGCTCCACATTGCAATTAAATTTTTTTTAGCTTGATATTCTCAAATCTATAAATTTATTCAAACTAGTTCGCTTACATTTCATATTATTACACTCTCTTCTAAATGTTTTCTTCTTATCATTCACATTCACCCAAATATAAATTTTGTTTTAAGCTTAACATTCTCAAATCTATAACTTATACCAATTAATTTCTTAAAATTTCATTTCGTTTTTTTCATCTACTTCATTTCAAATGCAATTCATTTTTATTTAAGCTTCAAGAGTTAAACAATATTTTATTTACTTCATTTCACTAACTTAAATAATTTAACATTTCTTGAGTGAATTATTTTATTTCATTTTTCGAATTCAAATTCTTTTATCTGCTTAATTAAAATGTTTAACCATTTTATATTTTATTTTTTACTTTCCTTTTCAAATCTACAAGTTATAACTTTTTTTGCTAAAATTTATAGGTTACAATTGCTTCTTATATACTATTTTCAATTATAAGTTCAAAACTATTTTCATATGTTTATTAAATCATACTTAGAATATTTCTCACAATCAAAACTTGTTTCAATCGAAAATAAATTTCTTTTGGTAGAAATTCTCGCTCAAAAACTCAAAAATGAATAATGGCTATGCTGCAATCAACCCTAGAATTATTTCCCAACAACCAAATGAGTTCAATGCTTTTATTTGTTTCAAAAATCCTTTCAAAATATATTTCTAATTAAAACTCTTCCAAATAAAATTAATATTAATTTTGAAGTCTTCGAAAACAATTTTGAAACCAAAAGGATTTTAAATTCTAAAGTTCTCAATTTTTAAAATCATTTCTATATATAAGCTATATTATAAATATATTTATATAAATTTCCTTAACTTATTATCAAAATATTACATTAATTTACAGCTTGCTTATTTTAACTAATTCTTTTTGCAATTATATTTCGATTCAGTTTAATTATCGATGCTTCATTAATTTAAATTCATTAAGAATTCAATTTATTTTTAATTCAACCAATAATGATGGTAACTAAATATTATCATCGCCTATCAAGAATTTCATTGAAAATTATCATTTTTTATATATATAAAATATAATTTAGGTAAATTATTTCATTTGCCCCATTTTAAAATGATATTATGTCAACTTGCCTCGTTTATGTGTTTAGAAACCCCTATCGATAACAAGGCATCCCACGTATCGACCAGAATTCATAAACAACTCAAAGGATAAGTAAACACAATATAAAACAAATTATAACACTAACAAGTATGCTCTCTCTCTCACACACACACACTTAAACTGTCCCATTCTTGTGTACTGCTACCCTATCTCTAATGAGTCAAACGCCACAAAGCCAATGTTATCGCTAAACCTTCGCTTTGGTACCAACTGCGACGAACCACAATACGGAAGGTTTAAATCGACAACAATCCACACATGTCCGACTTAAACGATCCAAAACGTAGATAATTAATGGGGTTAAATAAGAAAAGAAGAAAAAAACACAGAGTTTCATGGTGGAACGATAAAATATAATAATCACATATCAGTTCATGAAGATGTTTACTATACATTTGATTAAAATCTATACACATTTATCAGAGTTATATATATACATCAGGGATAAATAATGAATATAGAAGAATAGCATGATACATGGGATAACAATAATAGTAATATACCAAAACTTCGTCTTCAGCCTTTAGAGAATTGTCTTCAATATGATGAAAAACTCAAGACTGACCCAAGCGTAATAAAAAGACAAAACACTCGAGTCAGGACTAAAATACTCTTATGTTAGACAAATCAATATCACAAAA
The DNA here is from genome assembly GCA_030765085.1 of Allium cepa. Lineage (NCBI taxonomy): Eukaryota > Viridiplantae > Streptophyta > Magnoliopsida > Asparagales > Amaryllidaceae > Allium > Allium cepa. The sequence goes on from CM060928.1 coordinate 1,012,690,855, forward strand.
TATGAGTGCAATAACTTAAGAGATGTTACGGGTTTTTCCATCTCCTAAGGATCCGTTAAACTATCTATATAAAATAGTATACGCTACAATAGGTAATGTGTATTAGTAAAATAAATATCAAAATAGCATTATGACTTTACATTGATCCACCATAATACATTTTTATAGTTCTAAACAGAAGTCGTAATGGGCTCGTATAGGGACAAATATGACAATGCACGTAAGGCAATGCCCAAGGTAGGATTCTACCAGTTTAACCTTTCTGGCCGGTCGTAACCCATCCGTGGCTGGCCGCGACAATTAATCCAAACAAAAGGTGCACCCATCGAGTCAAAAACCACAATAGTAATACGAGTGATCAACGTCGCTAGAGCTAACTAACCTCATTGGCCACACATAGGCTCTTGTTTTAGTTATTTTAATTATGATACAAGTGTCAAGGCTATCCATCATCATTCTCTTACTTCATTCCAATAAATGTCGCCAATTTAACCACTACATTCTGGATATAATCCACTGTGTACATAGTTGTCAAAGTGGTTTCAATATTGATTGAGAGTATACCAATAAGAGGCCCCCGTCTCTTTAGCAACCAAACACCGTTTTGCACACAGATTGATTCTTTTACATTTTGAAAATAGTTTGTACTTGATATCAAAATATCATATTCACTTCAAAATCAAATCCATTTTGAGATTTACTATATTCGCCTCAAAACCTTATTTTTACTTCCAATGTTAAGTCAACTCAATATAACGATTTCACTTCAATACTTGATCCAATTACACTTTGGTTACAATTCACTTTAACCCAATTTGCATTTAAATCCAAGAATTAAATATAATCATTCTACCTTTTTAACCAGTTTGAATTTTTAAATAGTTTTTAAAAAAATGATTAAATGGTTAAATTAGTTTAATAGAAGATTGTTTGAGTATTAATAATGGTTTAAGTAGTAAAATAGTTTGGAAAATCAAAATAATTTGAATATTTAAAGAATATAGATTTTAAATCATTTATACTAAAAATATTCATTTAAAAATAATTTCAAAATCAAACCGGTTCACTTTTCAAATTTTCAATTCAAATCATTTCTAATTTCCATTTCGATTTAATCGATTCAATTCCGATTTCAAGTCGAATTTTACTCGATTCCAAATTTATTTCAACTCCAATTCCAAATTTGAACTGTTTCAATTTATGTAAGTTCCATGTTCGATTTTCAAAATATTGATCCAAAATACTTAAATCAAATTTTCCTTCAATATCCAATTCAAAATCCTAATCTTTAAATATGATTCAAATCCGAGCTCAATTTCGAAATATCGTTTTATATCACCTTTCTTAGCAATATTCAAAGTTCGAATAAAAGTCAAATCTTTTAAAACAAATAAATTTCTAAAAATAACATCATATTTCGATAATAACTTTAAAATTTCAACTTCGATTACTTAAACAATTTCGTTTACCAAATTTAAATTTCAGCCCAATTCAAAACTAATTCGATTTCCATAAATTCAGAAAAGAAAATTTGAAACCAAAATCATTTAGATAATTTCAAATCCAAATTTTAAAATCATTTAATTTAATCTATCTGGTGTCCGTGTATAATTCTCTATCTGAAGGCCAACTGAATCTATTATTTCAATTTAATTCCAATGATGGATAAATATCATTTCAATCCAAAATAAATGCCATATGTATATACCATTTCAACCTATTTCTTAATTTATTTGAATATAATTCAGTTTACAGTTTTATACACTGTAACAACATACATGGTGATAAGAGGATATATTAACATAAATACACATCCAAACATCCAAAATATCAATCAAATTTCATCCATCATCATCCATCATTCAAATAGTCAATAGTCACAACAATCAACCAATTACCAATAATTTGGGGATTTTACTAGCAGCTAAATCCTAATTCAATTTTAACTATCAATCTAAATCTATCCACTTATTCAGATGTCAATTAAATGTCAAATTAAATTTATTCAACAACCACCAATAAATTCAAATTACTCCATGATATAAATTTTACTAACATAAAAATATAATACTCAAACGTGAGCGTAAAACACTCTTCTTTTCATTTGAATCTAAAAATATTTTCGGCTGAAACTAATTCCAACTTGATTCGACGCCATAAATAACGTCGATACGAATTCATAGCAACTCGTTTTCCCCGAATTGAACTTCTTACGAAGAAGTTATGTGGTAATTAATATGACGATAAAAATAACAAACATACTTAACAATTTGATTATGAAATTAAAATTTAATAATTGTCGTTACCTACTCTTCCTCATCCAGATTCATGCGAGGACCCACCAGCATCTCCTTCCTCCATCGTGTGTAGACCGACCCAACCAAAACCCTAGAATGGCAAACACCAATCGATGAACTCTTCCACTCCTACCGCATGCGAGCGTCGCGACTCCGCCTGTAGCCATCAACCATCGCATCACCTCGATTCCACTGGCGCCGCTACCTCAACACGTGCGGGCACGCACTTCCTCCACGCGATCGACGCCGGCGACCAGGCATCCCCCGCCCTTCGTGCCCCTGCTCCACGCCTCACTCCCCAATGCCAACACCCTTTTTATTGACACAGTCGCCAGATCCAAGACTTGAACCCCCTAGCATACAAAACCCTAAGTGGTTGTGCTGCCTTCGATCAAACGTGGCCTTCACGCGCTACTCGACGTCGCGACCATCCTATTAGATTTTTTATACGAGATTGATTCCCCTCTTTCTTTTTATTAATGTCGTTCGTTTTTTTCATACGGGAGCTTGCGATTAGAAGAAAGGCGGAGGAAGAGGATATACGGGCTGAAAAGGAGGAAAACGTGGGTTTGAATGAATTTTTTATTATATTATATTATAATAATTTGAAATATCTAATTCGATCGACCCGCAAAGTCATGAACTTCAAAAGAAATATGTCGCCTGGCGTTATAATGTTTTACAGTCATTCCGAACACAATAGAACTAGTTTCGAAAGCCAATTCGACCATATGCAAAAGATAGCTTTTCAAGTCGAAGTAATTAAATTTTAAAATTAAATTCTACGCATTTCAAGCTCGCATGGTCAAATGACAAGCATGATAGCTACGAAACTTGCAATCCTATAATAATTCACTGTTACGGATCTGATATAACTGGTTTTATTGAAATTCGAGACAGTGGCCAAAATTACTGTGAATAAAATATATAATTTCCAATTTTTTTGTCTAATAAAAGTCAAATTTTTAGATGTTAACAACCTTCATTCATACTTAAAATAAAATTTTGACCAATTTTCGATACCATTTTCATTCACAAAAATTGAAGATTTAATTATATATAAAGTTCCAGTATTATATTTAAACAATTTTATTATCCGATAAATCAATACTAATAATTTATTAAAATTTATTTTTAACCATTTTTATTCAATAGTTATATCAAATCCTAAAATTTAAAACAAATAAAAATACGGTTCGTTATAGTGGTTTTGTGAAAAGCAAAGCGTGGCTTTGTTAAAATGAGTGTAGCCTCATGTGCCTTGCATCTCAGAAGTGATACGGGAACTATGTTACATATTTCAGGCTTAGTATGACGAGGGTGGGGTGGCATATGATCCTTGAAGGTAACTGACGACATTTGGTCTAGTTCACCAAGGTGTCTAGATGGGACCCTTATTATATAGTATAGTGGCATGTGATTCCTTACATGAGAAGCCACCGGAAATCAAGAAGTGTTGTAATATAAGGAAAAGTGGTGTGTGAGTCCTTGCACGAAAAACCAATGGGTTCCGTTGCTGTGCGCGGTTATCAAGGTTTCCTATCATGTTGGAAAATCCAATTTTAATATGAGCTTTATTGCTTTGATTGTAGTCCCAAAATATCTGTAATGACTTGCAAACATTTCAGCTACCCCTCATCTGTTATATTTCGTTGACCCATTCCGAATATATTCCTTTAGACTTAGTCCGGGTATTGATACCTTATTTGAATAATGGAATGACCCTAATTCTTAAGCAAAATTTTTTTTTTTAACATACTTAACTAAGACTACCTAGGGTCATCCTTACCTATTCTCATATTATCCAGGATCTTTCTCAATATAAAAATATTGTTTTAAATCTAAATCATTCCTAACATACATATATGAAGATATCTATGTTATATCCTACTAGAATCAGAGCATAATAATAATATGGAAGTAGAAATCTTTTTAAATCTATTAAAATGTGATAATTCCCTGATAAAAGATTTATTTTCACATTCTGATTATTGACCATAGAATCCACTGTAAACATGTACTTTGGTCTGTTATTCTAATTAAGGAATGATTAAGTAATAATCCGGTGGAAGAAAGCTTTTTAATATGGATGTTTGTGTTAAAATCTGCATAGTTTCAAACTCAAGCTAAAAGAAAGTGGATCATAAGTGAACACAAGCAACATCTAGGCGTAATGGAAACGCGCCTAACCTACACATGAGAGGTCACGAGTTCGAGTGCTATGCTAGTCAGTTCAAACTCAATTTTTGTTTTCTTTTCTTTTTTTTTTCCTGCATGGTTTTAAAATCTGATACCTACCTATATCTACACATATACACTTAAATTTTGCCTATAATCTAACATACAAAGCAATATTTCTTGCTTTATTATTTTCAAAACCCATTCCTACTACTTTTCTAGGAATTTATATTTATATTGTTGCCCAAATATCAACATGTACACAGATATACATGTACATGTCTATGTTTCTGCTCATTTTCCAGAAAACTGGGTTCAAATGGTTCCTTGCTCCATTTATTTGAAGTGTGCATTTGGCCTGACCTGTGGTCTAACTATTTGGTTAAAGAAACCATTCTTTTACTTGCATTTGGACATATATCAGTATCAAGACTTGAAAATATAACAGTTATAACTCTTTCTGGATTTTCCCAATATAATTTCCTATATATCTATCTTTTGAAAAGATTCAGGATTAACTAAAACCATCATAAAGTGATTATACTTATAAAATCCAGTTTTTCCTCTAAATCAAAAACAACTTTAGCAAATAGATTTTCAATTCAGTTTAACTTCAATATCCTTAATACATACCAAACCAGAAACCAGAAACAACATAACACATATTTCTTGCAAGTTCTTCCTACTTAATACATCACTAGATTCATTTAAAATAACTGAATAAATCCAAACTTTCAAGGTTATTACATAACAACCTAAACAGAACTATCAAACTTCCCAGATTACATGCAAATATTTCATTCTAAGTTCTTATCTAACTCTAGTTTAGCATGCTTATCCAATCATTCTCATTAGCCATAGCAACTTCCTATTTAGAACTAGCATTCCCTGAAAAAGCATTAAGGGCTGCCCCATTTTAAATGAGACACCCCAGTTGCCATAAGCAAACAAGGGTCAGATACAAGATCTGGTATGAGCATCATCAAAAATTCCATGATATTAAGTAATTAAGTGAGACCTAAACATTTTGTATAGATTGGCAGAGCTTCTTTGATCAATCTATCTGACTTATTTATGATACCTTATGCAATTATGATCAGTATTCAAAACTAATTTTTGTACACACATTCAACTACGCAAACTTATATTTTAAATAGAAATGCTCAAGAACTATCATAGCTCCAGTCCAACCAATCAAGGAATACACTAGTTCCTACTTTATCAATCTGAGATTGCATTTACCAAATTTCTTCCTAGCCTCATCTGCCATAAGGAATCACGGGGACACATTGCAATAAAATAATTCACAATATTGCACAAAGATCTCAGGGCATAAACAAACCATGTGCCAACTTGCATACTTTAAATACAACAAGCATTCCAGCAGTTCTCTTGGCTCACAATCCTTTGTTTATTTACTAAGTGTTCATGTTTGATCCTATCATGAGATAGCTAGGTGACTGAATCACAGTGTACATGAAACATTATATAGAGCTCACAAGCATAATTCCAGAACAAGCTAACTTTCATATCCAGGGAATTCATATCTACAATTATTCTGGTTTAAAAGAAAATACAAGAATATTTGTAACTGGGAATAAAGACTAGGCATGTGGGTTATTATTGTTTCACAAGCAACCATGTTTGAACTAAATTCAAGATCTAGCTTAAACAAGATTTCTGGCCCATGGTTTTCTATTTGATCAAGGGTTCAGCACTTTAGGAATTTCCATTGCAACCTTGAATCTTTCATTTGAGCCTCAGCACTTACACAAGTGTAATGCAACTCATATACATATGTTTGTCATGCCATAACTAAACCAGCTACAAGCATTCTCTATTTACTGTTATATTTTCATACTATAACATTTCTGGGTATAAACAATCAGAGCATAATACTCAACTATCAAAACTAAAAGCATTTAGAAACACCCATTAAAGCATCCATTAAAACCATAGTAATAAAATCCAAAATATGCAGAAAAATTAGCATAAGCTAGGCTGCCTCATAACAGGACTTAATGCCATGGATTAGTGAGATTACTCACAGAAAAATGCTTCTCCTGCTTAAATCAGAAAGGAAACCTTTTAAAACTTGCTTTTCTGCTTGCAAATATTTTCCTCTTTGTTTTCTTAAATGTTTTGGGTAGCAAATGATTCTTTTCTGGTTTATACTTGGATTTATAAGAGAAGTTTTCTAGGGTTTATCATTGTAAAATCCCATTCCTACCCTGGCCAAGACTCATGCATTTTGCATTTCAGATTTGTTCATTTTCACTTTTGATACCCCGGCCACATGTGGTGCTTACTTTCCCTTATTTTTCTTTACCTTTTCAAAATATATCATGTTCTTACCAAGTCATGAAAATTGTGTGACATTGTCACTTGTTTATTTTCTAGAAATCCTCCTTTCTATTTCTGCCTAAAGCAATTATTCTGCTTGCAATTTGTCTTTTGCTATTTTAGTATTACAATTTTTACTTGCTTATTTCTTTTTAACATTTTCTATTCTTACAGAAATGTACATTTGCATACATATCCTATCTAGGCTTATTTAACTCTTCCTTAATTTCAGAAAGATATGCACCTATATGTGCATACAGGCTTTTAAATCCTTGTAACATTTTCTTTTCTAGGTTTAAATAAAATATGTTTACTGATTCAAAACAAAACTTACTTTTCTTATTTTCTTGGATGATTCATATAATTCCAGAGATCAAATATCCATATCACAAAATTATGTTTGTAATACTTTTTAATTCTTGTTTTGATTTCAGTGGATTTGGAGTTCTTTCTTGTGCCATATCAGTGTGCACACACACTTGAACACTTTTTTTTTCATGTATTCTTATACAAATGAATTCATATATTTTCAAAATTCAACCAAATAAGATTCTATGAATTTCTGGGGCATTACAATCACCCCACCTTTTTAGGAATTGTGTCCTCACAATTTTCTCATTCATTTTTTTTTTAATATTTCTAGATTCTCATAAAATCTATCAGACATTGCATAAGCAAACAATTCAGTCAAAACAACCATACATATTAAACTTTTAGGAATTTAGTTTTTACCTTCCACTACAAAAAGCTTAGGGTAATCCATCTTTATTTTATCCTCCAATTCCCATGTACAGTCCTTAGGGTCTAGGCTCCATTGAACCTTTACCAATTTTAAAGTTTTGTTCCTCAACTTCTTTTCCTCTTTAGCCAAAATCCCCACGGGTTCTTTCTCATAGACCAAATCAGAATTTATTTGAACCTGAGTGGGTTTCTCTAGAATCTCTTCTTTATCATGTACCCATCTTCTAAGTTGTGATACATGGAATACATTGTGCATTGCACTCATCTCTTCAGGCAGCTCTAGCCTATATGCTAATGAACCTATTCTTTCCAAAATCTTGTAAGGTCCAACATATCTTGGGGTAAGTTTTCCTTGCTTGCCAAATCTTAACACCTTCTTCATAGGTGAAACTTTGATGAAAACATAATCACCAACTTCATATTCTACCTGCTTTCTCTTTTTATCTGCAAACTTCTTTTGCCTATCTTGAGCTGCTGCCATTCTTCTCCTCACCAGTTCAATTTTCTCTGTGGTCTCTTTTACATACTCAGGCCCTAAGACAGCCTTTTCTCCTGCTTCAACCCAACATATTGGTGACAAACATGGTTTTCCATACAAGGCTTCAAATGGTGCCATGCCTATGGTGCTTTGATAACTATTGTTATATGTAAATTCAGCCAAATGGAGGTGATCTTCCCAATTACCTCCAAAGTCTAATGTACATGCCCTCAATAAATCCTCCAAAACCTTATTTATCACTTCAGTTTGACCATCTGATTGGGGGTGGTATGCTGTACTCAAGCATAATTCACTTCCTATGGCTTTTTGAAAGCTCTTCCAAAATCTGGAGGTAAAGATTGTGTCCCTATCACTCACTATAGTTTTAGGGATTCCATGCAACCTTACTACTTCTCTCATGAATATCTGAGCTAGTTTAGGGGCATTTCTTTCTGCCTTTACTGGTATAAAATGTGCCACTTTGGTCAATCTATCAACTACTACCCAAATGCTTGTATTTCCTCTCTTTGATCTAGGCAGACCATCTATGAAATCCATAGATATATCTTCCCACTTCCACTGTGGTATACTTAGAGGTTGTAATAGGCCCGAGGGTCTTTGGGTTTCTGCTTTGACTTGTTGGCAAGTCATACACTTTGCAACATGTTTGGCCACATCAGTTTTCATCCCTGTCCACCAATAATCCCTCTTCAAGTTTTGGTACATCTTGGTGCTACCTGGGTGTATAGAATATTTGCTTCTATGATATTTATTAAGTATCTCTTCCTTCAATCCTATATTCTTTGGAACACATATCTTACCTTTATTCCTTAAGTAACCATTCTTATCAATGTGGTAGTTTGCTACTTCTTCTCCTTTTTCTATTAGAGTTTTCTTTTCTAACAAATCTGGATCTTCCTCTTGCATTTTTCCCACTTTCAAAATTAAATCTGATTGCAAAGTTATCAAACTTAATTTTCCCTTTTTCCCTTCTTCAATCATCTCCATGTTTACCTCATTGTCTTCCTCAATTTCCAAATCAGTAAGTAGAGATAAATTTTTAAACTCTTCTATCATTAACATGGCTACTTTTGCGTGCTGCCTGCTCAAAGCATCTGCAACCTTATTAGCTTTTCCTGGAGTATAAAGTATGTCTAAATCATATGCTGCTAAAAATTCAACCCATCTATGTTGCCTCATATTCAGATCTTTTTGTGAAAAAAGATATTTCAATGCCTTATGGTCAGTGTATAAAATGAACTTTGCACCTAGAAGATAATGTCTCCAGAGCTTTAGTGCATATACCACTGCTGCCAATTCAAGATCATGGGTTGCATACTTTGATTCATGCGGCTTCAGTTGCCTTGATGCATAGGCTATAACTTGGTCTTGCTGCATCAATACAGCTCCTAGCCCAGAGCCACTTGCATCAGTATAAACAATCAAATCCTCATTTCCTTCTGGTACTCTCAACACTGGTGCATTGACTAAAGCCTCCTTGATTTTACTAAAGGCTTGTTCACATTTCTCAGTCCATCTAAAGGGTTGGTTCTTTCTAGTTAGGTTGGTAAGAGGTGATGACATCTTAGAAAAATCTTTTATAAATCTTCTATAATACCCTGCCATTCCCATAAATGACCTAACTTCTCCCACTGTGCTTGGCCTTTTCCATGCTTGGATAGCCACAATTTTATTGGGGTTCACTGAAATGCCTTTGGCAGATACAACATGCCCAAGGAAATGCACCTCTTCTTTCCAAAATGCACACTTAGAAAATTTGGCTTTTAAATCTTTTTCTCTTAATCTTGACAAAACAAGGTGTAAGTGATTTTCATGTTCCTCTACTGTTTTAGAATAAATCAAAATATCATCAATAAAAATCAATACAAACTTGTCTAAATAATCCCTGAATATCCTATTCATTAAGTCTACAAAATATGATGGGGCATTTGTCAACCCAAATGGCATGACAAGAAACTCATATAAACCATACCTAGTGTTAAAGGCTGTATACTTAACACTTGAGTCTTCAACCTTCATCTGATGGAATCCAGATGCCAAGTCTAACCTAGAAAATATTTTTGCTCCACTAAGTTGGTCAAAAAGATCATCAATTCTAGGTAAGGGGTACTTGTTCTTGATAGTGACTTTGTTTAACTCCCTGTAATCTATGCACATTCTTAAAGTACCATCATGTTTCTTTACAAATACTACTGGAGCACCCCAGCAAGAGTTACTTGGTCTTATAAATCCTTTGCTTTCTAACTCTTCTAGCTGTTTCTTTAATTCCTTCAACTCATTTGGCCCCATCCTAGTGGGTTTCTTAATAATTGGACTTGCTCCTGGTATCAGACTAATCTGAAATTCCACTGGTCTGTGGTGTGGAACCCCCTCAACTTCTCCAAACACATCTATGTATTTGTTAATTATGGGGATTTCTTCAATAGAAGGCTCACTGGAATCCTTATTTAAGTCGATCAAGTGATATAATTTTCTTTCTTTGGCTGTTTCACACAAAATTGTGATTCTTTGACCTCTAGAATTTTGTAATGATATGGTGGATGAGTCTAAATTAATTATGGCTTTGTATTGCCTTAACCAGTCTACACCCAATATAACACCTATATTTGGGTAATTTAAAACATATAAATTGGAAATAAAAACATTTCCTCCTATGTTTAATCCCACATCCACACAAATCATGTTTAAAACACTAGAACTTCCCAATGGGCTTTGCACTAACAAAGGAGTTTCAACCAATATGCAATTTAATTTAAGCAATGCAACTAATTCATGAGAAATCATAGAATGTGTTGCCCCTGTATCATACACTACTGATATAGGTAAGGTACAAATAAATAAGGTACCTTCTACTTGACCATGATTTTCTGCAATAGTCTCTACTGTGGATTTGCCTTTGCTCTCCAAACTTGCTAGCTTCCCTTGCTGTTTATACTCAGGGCAGTTTCTCTTGATATGTCCCTCCTTTCCACATAGATAGCATTTGAAAGCTCCTCCCTTCAATTCTGGGCACCTTGGTTTGATATGTCCTTCTTTTCCACAATAATTACATGTTATTTTCCTCTTTGTATCAGTGGTCTTAGTATCATTAGTTTTCTTACTTTCTGTCTCCTCCTTCTTTTTTTCATAGGGGTGATATCTTCCCTTATTCTTCTTATTGTTGTTATTCTTAAAACTCCTATACTTCTCCCTTTCCTTGTCATGTTGCTCAAATTTTAAGGCCAGATCAATGACTTGATCAAAAGTTTTATCTACATATGGCAACATGGCCCTACTAAGCCCTGGATTTAAACCCTTAATATACCTATCATTCTTTGATGCCTCATCAGCCACAAGCATAGCTCCATACTTAGACAAGCCTTCAAACCTATGAGTATATTCAGTCACATTAAAAGTTCCCTGCCTAAGTCTGATGAATTCTTCAAGCAGTAGAGTTTTGGCTGATGCTGGAACAAATCTAGCTTCCAACATATCCTTGAATTGATTCCAAGTGATTTCATTCTCAATCCTCCCAGCTATGACTACCTCCCACCAACTTAAAGCCACACCTTTCAGTTGTCTTGAGGCCACTTGCCTCTTCCTTTGATCATCCAACTGCATGTCATTGAAAATTCTATCCAGTGTTCTCAACCATGCTTGAATTTCCATCACATTTTCAGTCCCTTCAAAGCTCTTGCCTCCTAAATTGGTATAAGTCTTTAATAGTTTGGAAAGTTCCTCATGTGGATTCTCAAGTCTCTGCCCTACTCCATCCCTTAAAGCCCTCATAAAGTCTCGCATATCAAGCATTTGTGGTGTACTTGATCCTGCATTGTGTTGAGATCCTCTTCCTACCATAATTGGACAACTACAGTATGGGTAGATAAGGTTAGTTTATCATGAGAGTATATATATATCTATATATTTTAACTTTCTATCTATATTATTATTTTACTCAAACAGTACATACATATGATTATAGTACTTCAATCAATCAATACAATCATTCTTAGCTATGTATAAATTTAACATAGCTCTGATACCAAAATGGAATGACCCTAATTCTTAAGCAAAATTTTTTTTTTAACATACTTAACTAAGACTACCTAGGGTCATCCTTACCTATTCTCATATTATCCAGGATCTTTCTCAATATAAAAATATTGTTTTAAATCTAAATCATTCCTAACATACATATATGAAGATATCTATGTTATATCCTACTAGAATCAGAGCATAATAATAATATGGAAGTAGAAATCTTTTTAAATCTATTAAAATGTGATAATTCCCTGATAAAAGATTTATTTTCACATTCTGATTATTGACCATAGAATCCACTGTAAACATGTACTTTGGTCTGTTATTCTAATTAAGGAATGATTAAGTAATAATCCGGTGGAAGAAAGCTTTTTAATATGGATGTTTGTGTTAAAATCTGCATAGTTTCAAACTCAAGCTAAAAGAAAGTGGATCATAAGTGAACACAAGCAACATCTAGGCGTAATGGAAACGCGCCTAACCTACACATGAGAGGTCACGAGTTCGAGTGCTATGCTAGTCAGTTCAAACTCAATTTTTGTTTTCTTTTCTTTTTTTTTCCTGCATGGTTTTAAAATCTGATACCTACCTATATCTACACATATACACTTAAATTTTGCCTATAATCTAACATACAAAGCAATATTTCTTGCTTTATTATTTTCAAAACCCATTCCTACTACTTTTCTAGGAATTTATATTTATATTGTTGCCCAAATATCAACATGTACACAGATATACATGTACATGTCTATGTTTCTGCTCATTTTCCAGAAAACTGGGTTCAAATGGTTCCTTGCTCCATTTATTTGAAGTGTGCATTTGGCCTGACATGTGGTCTAACTATTTGGTTAAAGAAACCATTCTTTTACTTGCATTTGGACATATATCAGTATCAAGACTTGAAAATATAACAGTTATAACTCTTTCTGGATTTTCCCAATATAATTTCCTATATATCTATCTTTTGAAAAGATTCAGGATTAACTAAAACCATCATAAAGTGATTATACTTATAAAATCCAGTTTTTCCTCTAAATCAAAAACAACTTTAGCAAATAGATTTTCAATTCAGTTTAACTTCAATATCCTTAATACATACCAAACCAGAAACCAGAAACAACATAACACATATTTCTTGCAAGTTCTTCCTACTTAATACATCACTAGATTCATTTAAAATAACTGAATAAATCCAAACTTTCAAGGTTATTACATAACAACCTAAACAGAACTATCAAACTTCCCAGATTACATGCAAATATTTCATTCTAAGTTCTTATCTAACTCTAGTTTAGCATGCTTATCCAATCATTCTCATTAGCCATAGCAACTTCCTATTTAGAACCAGCATTCCCTGAAAAAGCATTAAGGGCTGCCCCATTTTAAATGAGACACCCCAGTTGCCATAAGCAAACAAGGGTCAGATACAAGATCTGGTATGAGCATCATCAAAAATTCCATGATATTAAGTAATTAAGTGAGACCTAAACATTTTGTATAGATTGGCAGAGCTTCTTTGATCAATCTATCTGACTTATTTATGATACCTTGTGCAATTATGATCAGTATTCAAAACTAATTTTTGTACACACATTCAACTACGCAAACTTATATTTTAAATAGAAATGCTCAAGAACTATCATAGCTCCAGTCCAACCAATCAAGGAATACACTAGTTCCTACTTTATCAATCTGAGATTGCATTTACCAAATTTCTTCCTAGCCTCATCTGCCATAAGGAATCACGGGGACACATTGCAATAAAATAATTCACAATATTGCACAAAGATCTCAGGGCATAAACAAACCATGTGCCAACTTGCATACTTTAAATACAACAAGCATTCCAGCAGTTCTCTTGGCTCACAATCCTTTGTTTATTTACTAAGTGTTCATGTTTGATCCTATCATGAGATAGCTAGGTGACTGAATCACAGTGTACATGAAACATTATATAGAGCTCACAAGCATAATTCCAGAACAAGCTAACTTTCATATCCAGGGAATTCATATCTACAATTATTCTGGTTTAAAAGAAAATACAAGAATATTTGTAACTGGGAATAAAGACTAGGCATGTGGGTTATTATTGTTTCACAAGCAACCATGTTTGAACTAAATTCAAGATCTAGCTTAAACAAGATTTCTGGCCCATGGTTTTCTATTTGATCAAGGGTTCAGCACTTTAGGAATTTCCATTGCAACCTTGAATCTTTCATTTGAGCCTCAGCACTTACACAAGTGTAATGCAACTCATATACATATGTTTGTCATGCCATAACTAAACCAGCTACAAGCATTCTCTATTTACTGTTATATTTTCATACTATAACATTTCTGGGTATAAACAATCAGAGCATAATACTCAACTATCAAAACTAAAAGCATTTAGAAACACCCATTAAAGCATCCATTAAAACCATAGTAATAAAATCCAAAATATGCAGAAAAATTAGCATAAGCTAGGCTGCCTCATAACAGGACTTAATGCCATGGATTAGTGAGATTACTCACAGAAAAATGCTTCTCCTGCTTAAATCAGAAAGGAAACCTTTTAAAACTTGCTTTTCTGCTTGCAAATATTTTCCTCTTTGTTTTCTTAAATGTTTTGGGTAGCAAATGATTCTTTTCTGGTTTATACTTGGATTTATAAGAGAAGTTTTCTAGGGTTTATCATTGTAAAATCCCATTCCTACCCTGGCCAAGACTCATGCATTTTGCATTTCAGATTTGTTCATTTTCACTTTTGATACCCCGGCCACATGTGGTGCTTACTTTCCCTTATTTTTCTTTACCTTTTCAAAATATATCATGTTCTTACCAAGTCATGAAAATTGTGTGACATTGTCACTTGTTTATTTTCTAGAAATCCTCCTTTCTATTTCTGCCTAAAGCAATTATTCTGCTTGCAATTTGTCTTTTGCTATTTTAGTATTACAATTTTTACTTGCTTATTTCTTTTTAACATTTTCTATTCTTACAGAAATGTACATTTGCATACATATCCTATCTAGGCTTATTTAACTCTTCCTTAATTTCAGAAAGATATGCACCTATATGTGCATACAGGCTTTTAAATCCTTGTAACATTTTCTTTTCTGGGTTTAAATAAAATATGTTTACTGATTCAAAACAAAACTTACTTTTCTTATTTTCTTGGATGATTCATATAATTCCAGAGATCAAATATCCATATCACAAAATTATGTTTGTAATACTTTTTAATTCTTGTTTTGATTTCAGTGGATTTGGAGTTCTTTCTTGTGCCATATCAGTGTGCACACACACTTGAACACTTTTTTTTTCATGTATTCTTATACAAATGAATTCATATATTTTCAAAATTCAACCAAATAAGATTCTATGAATTTCTGGGGCATTACAAATAAGTTTATTTGAAAGATGTTTTCCAAAAGAATGTCATTAAAGGTAATATCAAATTGTTTTGGTTATCACAAGGTAAAAACCCGTCCGTTTTTATGTATGAGCATGGTCTTATGAGATATCCCTCTTTTCAAAGGTTTTAAACTGGCATCAATTTATAAATCGAGTATCTCACGTTGGTTTATCAAGCCTGATCCAGGTATTTTAAATACTCGGGTCAGATCCGAGTAGTTTCAGGTTTAGTTGAAGACGATTGGAGTTTTCAAAGGAGAGCTGAAGATCTTCATCTACGTATGGACGTATTATATTCTTCACTGCATATACTACATTTGTTTAGTTCGGTTGTCCACATATGTATGGACGGAAATTTATAACATCCAAGCTAAATCCAGGTTAGACTCTGATATTGTATTCAAAACCTTCTGTTGTAAAGATTACATATTAAAATAATATATTTTATTCCATTCGTGTGAGATTTTGTTCTATCTTCGTTTTTCTTTTTACCCTCTATGATTCGCTTTTTCGTTCAATTTGAGTTGGATATGTATGGTTCATTGTCAACTTAAAAGGTACATAAAAACCAGCAATGACATTTGGCATTAGAGCTTAGGTTGAGCGAAAACCTGGGGTTTGTTGGGGTACATCTCATTATAAATAGGGCAACTCACTAGAGATAGGGTTAGTAACACCCTAGAATGAGTTTTGAGTGTATTACATATATGAGCATGTATTTGTTATTTGATATAAAAATGTTTTGTGTTGATTTATTTGTTGAGTGGTTCATAGATTCTGGTTGATGCGCCTGATCACCATAATCGATAGGGATTTCTAAACACTTAAATAAGACAAACTGACACATTGTTTAAAAAGGACTATATTTTAAGTATAAAGGAATGTCTTTCTAAAATTTATTTAACATATCTTTCAAGTAATACAGTTATTATTTTAAGTATAAAGGAATATCTTTCTAAAATTTATTTAACATATCTTTCAAGTAATATAGTTATTTGATTAAGAAAATGATAATACTCAGTTATTACCATTGATTGATTTGTTGTTTAATTTAAAAGTTTAAGTACGAACACCTTCTGATTTCACAATTCGACTATGCGGTATTCAATAAATGTTTATTAAAGGAATTTATTTAGGATAAATAAATCTTATGAATACGTTTTATGTATGTAGTTTTATGAACTGGATTTATAAAACATGCTTTATAAAGAGATTTTGGAGAATTTAAATTCAATATTTTCGAAAGAAATTTCAAATGATTTTTGGAAAAGGAATAATAATAGTATTATTTATAAAAAGGATTTTGAAAACGAGAAAAAAATAGTCTTATGATTAATTGATTCAAGTGGCTGGAAAGTAAATAAAAATGGACAGGAGATGTGTTCGGATGATAAACGCTTCTCTTAAGTGTTCTCCTTGTTGTTAAGGAAATATGCGTTGTAGTATCCAGTTTCTTTGGTATCATTTTTGAGTTACTCAATCAATATAATCTTTTAAAGTTAAAAATAATAATGTGAATCACTTGTTTGACAAATTAATGGCTGTCAATTTTTATCAAAGTGTATTAACTTGATTGATAAGCATGGGTATGCTTTGATCTTTAAAATAAGTATTTAAAGTTAATAATTAATCATTTGGATTTGTAGTAAATGATATTTAGCAAGATTTGTTTTAAACCCTTGAATGACACTTTGAAAGAAATATTATGAGTATATTTAGATCTATAATAATAATAGGATTTTAAGATAATAATAAGTATTAGAGTCTTTTATAAAAAGATGGAAAATAATAATTATCATGTTATAGAAAGAGAAGTTAATTTTAATAATGTTCTGTTGGTAGTTGTTTTAATTTCTTTGATTATATTTTAAAGTAAATAAAACTATTAAGTAAATTTTTAACATACTTAAAACATTGAGTAAGTTTATAAATACCTTTTAAGTATTAAAACTGGCAAGTACAGAGAATATATATATATATACATAAAAGAAGTTTAAGACAATCCATCAATTTAATGAATTATATTGAAAATAAGTTTTTCAATAACCATTAAGATATGTTTAGAAATGTATTATAGTAAAAAATAGAAATTTATCTTTTGAAAAGAAATTTTTTTCTTTTAAGTTGACGTATTTTGGAAATAAAAATGTAAAATGGTTATGTATAAAGAAGTATCTTTATGAAAGTTCGAATAAAGGATGTAACTTTTATGAAATATTTTCATAAATTTTTTTGAGAAGGATAATAAATACATATGAAGTATATGAATTATTTTGTCGCATGATTTAATCTAAGATTCGAGTGTAGAACTTCGATGTGCTTGACACTTATCCGAAAGAGGATTTATCACTCGATTCTTGACGACGAACATTGATGAGGACTTGTGGTTGAATGCTTGAATTTTGTCATGACTGGAATTTCGACCTTTGAAAATCGACATCCATACTTCACTCGTATTCGAATGCCGCAGATTCAAATGTTGAAGTTCGATTCGCGCCGGAGCTTATAACACATTATGTACAACAACACAGTGGAAGAAAAATAATAATTTATTGATACACAATATCGATACAATAATGATACAAATGAGATATTAATACTATCAGAGATGCAAGACAACAGCAGAAAGGAAACACCAGTGGCGGAATAATATCACCAACTTGATCTTCCAAAGAATAGAAAGAAGATAGAATCCAAAACTGCATTCCAAATTAATGTTCCAAAGATCTCCAAGATGTCATAAGCTCGAACCATCATCACATTGTATTAAGAAAGGTCAGTAACCGTTGAAGTGAAACAAATGCTATTGCCAAATCCAAAGGCTGGATGCTATTGAATCTACACTTACTATTTGATTATCTGAAAAACCCAACTCTAGGCTGCCCATGTGGAAAATTGTGGGCACCCAGAGTTTAGGAAGGGACCAATAAACTCCAGGTCAGTCATGGGACTGGTGTGAGCAAACGAAAACAGTTTATCTTTATCAAAAGAAAAATAAAAGAATTTAAAAGAAATCTGCAATGCTTTTTTGAAAATGAAACTACCATAAAGCCTCCCGGCACACACACAATGCATTGCACACTTAGAGGAGATTTCTTCTTATGATAGTCAAACATGCTTGATACGCAAAATCCTTTTTGATATTATTATTAGTGCATAGTGCAGAAATATTTCGAAAGTGTAATATTAATCCTAGCCAGCATAGATACCATTATATTATTTCTGCTAGAGCTACCACCAGAGGTGACAGGTTATACAACTAAAACCGTACAGGGCGTGTATTGTTTGATTGTATTTCCAACAAATGGTCAGGCTAAGGAACTTCCTGGGCCACATGGGTACGCCTCTGGAGGATGCCCCGAGAACCTAACCGGATCTCTACCAACACAAGGCCGGGTTACCTCTGTAACTAGGTAACTACTACACGAGTATGCCAACCCCCCTCCCCCGGTCGTAACCGACCTTTATCCGAGGCGTCTCTCAACCAACAGTAACAAAGCAATATATTTGCAGCAACCACATAAGTAAAGTACCTGGGCTCCATACCATAATACCACTTCTATCCAGAAGGGAATGGACATAGCCTCAAGGGGCGCTACCCCCAAATAACCTTGCCGCATCTTTCCTGTTTCGACCATTCCAGGTTGTGAGGTCTGACGAGGTCGCGTCCACAAAGCTACGCTTTACAATTGATTAACACATGATCAGCAACACTTCGTATGCCACATTACCAAATTGGGAATGTATCAATAGTAACCATCAACTACATAACCTCTGAGCTCATATGTCTCAAAGAAGGGTGTTGAGCTAACAGAATAAATTCTCCGCCACCAAATAGAAATGTATTTGATAGAAACCAGCTTTACATCTTAAAGTATAATATCAGACATACATCCACACAAGTCTGTTCCGGGTTCGAACAGAACCGAAGGCACTTCAAAGAAGCCCTTGCAATCTAGGTATTCACAATCCCGGTCGGAATCCCCATCACATATGGAGATCTCTATACCGTAGCTACTCAGTGCAGAGTCATTCGACGGGTAATCCATCCATTCTCGAAAATACTATGTTGTCATCAATGGTCTTCAAATGCTATCCATTTTGTCGTATCATTATTCGAAATGGGTTATATGACATAAAGTCCTCTTCCGGCTACACCAAATGATGAGCGCTTAATTTAAAAAGCATATGGATAAAGTGGGATCCTAGTTAAGTCACAAATTTAAGCCAAAAACCTTTCTTTTGAATGGTTTAAACAAATTCCCAATTTCAATCTTTTAAACAAAAAGATTCACTTCACAAAATTCACCAATCTTTCATAAAGATTCATTCATAGTTTCCAAAACTATTTACAATTCAAATCTTTTATATAGAAGATACACCTTTAAGATCCTCTTCAATTTGAAAAGTTCACCAATCTTTAACAAAGATTCATTCATAGCTTTCAAAACAATTTTATTTCAAATTTGAAACATTTTCAACAAAAACTAGAAATCTTTCCTTTATTCGAAAGCCACTATCATTTAAAACAAATTCTTTTCATTTCGAAAAAATCCGATCAAATATACAGAAGTTATAGCCTTTAAAAGTATATACCAGAAAATCAATGAACTACCGTATCATCGGCAGGTTCTAATTTGAATTAAATTCAAATTCCTAATCAATTTATTTAAAATAGTTTTAAATACATACATACATATATATATATATATATATATATATGTATGTATAAACCTTTCAAACCATGATTTCCAAAATTATTTCTCAAACTAAATTTTAATTTCAAAACTTCCCTTTCAAAAGCTTTCCATATCCAATTCCATTTCCAAAACCATTTGGATTCAAAATTCAACTTTTAAACAAAATATATGTGACAACCGATTTCCCATGAAATCCATATTTGTGTGTGTGGGGTAGTCCAAGGTTTTACACAATAGTGTAACATCATCAATCATCACAATCCTAACACGGCAATATCGATAAGCGGTATAATCCTATAACGCTTATCTTCATTCACAGATTCACAGATAAATAATACAAATTTATCACAGATAAATTTATTACATTCATCGCAGCTCAAAATCAAAATGATTCATATTACAAAGTATCACACATCGGGGACATCAAACAATTCAAAGCATTCCATGCAGTTCAAACATCCATAAGTAAGGTTAGTTAATCATCTGATTAATTAAAACCGAATTTATCACTAATCCAGGTTAATTAACATTAATTAATTATAAATTATTTTAATTAATTAACCTTTTAAACATTAATTTATCGACCTTAATTAATTTATAAAACAACTTTTAATCACTAAATAATTAACCTCTAATTATTTAATTATTCTTTAATTAATTAATTGCATTAATTACATCAATTAATTAACCCTTAATCAATTGTCATTTAATTAATCATATTTAATTAATAAGTGATTATCCCTAATCACTTATATTAATAAGTCACAAATTAATTTTAACCACTTGATTAATCAACTTTGATCATTAATTATTTATCCTTAATTACTTTCATTAAGTAATTATTCTCAAGTAATTAATTACCTTTCAATTACTTAACATTAATCAAACTTAGTTAATTAATTATCCTTTAATGTAATTACACAAAAAAATCATCCCTTAATTACATTATGTAATAATCTATTATTAATTACATAAATAAATTAATCATCTTGATTAATTATCTTTTATTCAATCACATGGACAACTTTGTCTTTAATTAACCTTTAAATTTCAAGTAATTAATTAATTAATACTTAATTTATTTCATTAATAAATTATATTAAGTAATTGTCCTTAATTGCTTTTATTAATCACATTAACAAATTTTACCTTACATAAATTAACTAGTCACATACATAAGTTAATTCTTGATTGATTGATTAATCATCTCCATCAATTGTCCTTTAATTAATTAAGTCATTAATCCTTTAAAACTTATTTGGAAATCTTTCCAAATACATTTACCTTAAAAACTTTATTTATTTTAAATTTTTAACTTTGAAACCTGGTTTTAAAACTTCTTTACGATTTGAAACTTGATTTATTTTCCTTTGGAAACTTATTTAGTTTAATATACTTTGAAACTTTGTTTAAAATAAAAATTTATTTTGTAAAAAAATTGTTGTATTTTAAAACCTAAAATATTTTTTCCTTTTAAATTTGAAATTTGGTAACAAATTAAACAAGCCCGAGCTCAACCAATTGTTTTACCCGAGCCAAATTTTGTTTAACCCGAGACAATACCCGTGAAACTCACGATCATCATATTACTTCGAGGCAACCCTACTTCGATCTCGAGTTGGAACCCGAGCATTTCCTTTCTTCCTTAAATTTCAACATCATCAGACATTGACAATATCCCGTGCACGTGTACTAACACTCCGACGAACTCCAGTCAACCTCGCCGGCGCTAGGATGTCGCCTTCGATCTCCTTTCATGATTCCGACCGCCAAAACTTCACATCGATTACAAACTCAAAATCAAACACTATCGAGCCTGCTGAAACAAAACAGTTCGACCAAAACCTGCTCGCACTTCCAATCTCCGACCATCGGAGATCACTACATTCCACCTGGACCTACGTCGTATGGTCATCTTCCATTTCCCTCGCCCTAGCCCAACTCGACGCCGCTATGGTGCCGAAATCACCTTGGATTCGACTTCGTCCAAATAGCGACCTAAAACCCTACATCAAAACCCTACATCATCGAAGATCGGCCACCACAATCACCAAAAAATTCTTCACTCATTTTTCCTATGGTCTACGACACTCCAGCCACTTCCAAGTCTAAATTTGACAAACATCACTTCGCCAATCGTTAGTTACTGACGAAAATACCAAAAACATTCATCTCACAAATACCCAATAATCCCAACTCTAAAAATCGTGAAGTGTATACCAAAATTCATCAATTTCAAATACGAATCAGCCCCTATGATCTAAACTTGATATAGAGATAATTGATTTCTGATCCATTTAAAATTCATCACCGTAATTCTTTTATTTCAAAATATTTGCTAATTATTTTTACTCGAAATTATTTTTAAAATGACTTTATATTGTCACAAGCAATATCTCTTCGGAAATCATGACTGGAATTGATTTAAATAAGAAGATATGAAATTTTTTCTCGAATTTGTAGACCTTTTATACCCAACAGAGCCATATATATGCATATACAGGCATGTACATCATTCATATATATATATATATACACACACACACATACACACACACACACACATACACATACATCTAGACATATTTTACTTCCATACTTCCAAAAAAAAATCACATGCAGATCAAGATTTTAGCCAGATTTAAAACTTAAAAATGTAGCTTGCTCACCTAGTTTAGTTTTGAAAGCAGATGAACAGAGAACTTTGAACTATTCTACTCAGTTGAACCTGAAGCTTGATTTCCAGGTTGATTTCTTTAATTTGTTTGATGCTCTGATCTATGCATTGAATCAGATTTTATTTTGAATCTGATCTATTTGGTTGTTGAATTGTTGAGTAGAAATGATCTTGAATCTGAATATTTAGCTTCTCTTGCTTTTATTCTTCTTTCCAGGTTGAACTTGTAAAGAATTTGTTAAACTATTGATCTCAAATGATCTTTGTTTTTCTTTTTGAACTGGTTTGTATTAGACTTTTGAAATTGTAGTTTGCTTTCAGATTTTGATTCTTATTCGGATTGCCTAAAGCTTTAAACTCAGGTTTTCAGATTTTGTATTCTCTGATTTTTGTCTAGTTTTAAACTTTGCCTTTAATTTTGTTTTATTTTCTTGTGAGTTCTTAGTTTAAAAGAGTTTGAACTGAATTATGTGGCCAGGTTTCTCTTTTCATTTTTTTACATATAAAATTAATTTAAAAGAAAATAAAATTCCACTTGTAAATACAAACTAACACATGTTAATTTTTTTATGTGCATGGCTTGCAAATGTTTAGACATAATCAATTTGTGTTTTAAACCCTTTCTTTAATTTATTTATAAATTATGTTTAAAACCCCTTTATGTTATTAATTTTGTGAATCATGTTTTTATAATGTGTTTTATGTTTTTCTTACATGTATATATATTCTTATATATACACACAAAATTTAGTTCAAGCAATTTAAAAAGAAAGAATATTAAATACAAATGTCATAACAATTTTTTTAAATTAATATGTATTATTTTTACAAATGTTTATATCTTTAACTATGTTTATGAAAAAAAAAGTGTTTTAAACTTTTATATATAAATTTATATCATATTTTCAATTTTGACAATTACTTTTCCTTTTATAAATATTTATATAATCTTAAAGAAAATAATTTTTAAAATATAGTTATACTTTGATAAATAAACGTACATATGTATATTTTAAAAATATAGAATTTAACTTAATTAGCTTTTGAAAATTATTTATACCAAATTCAGAATATAACTTTCAACATATATATACATATGTATATAAGAATTTCAAGACAATTTTTTATATTAGTATTTAATTATAGAATTTCCAAATCCAATATATTATTCAAAACATTTATTTTTAAATTTCAAATTCAAAAATTAATATATGATCGATTTGTGTTTATAAACAAACAAATATCTTTTTATATTTTATTTCATTCACAATCTACTTATTTTCCAAAAAAATTCAAATTAATTCACAATTTAATTCACTAAATTAAATTAATTACCAATTTATATTTGATTTAAAAATAGGAATGTTACAGATTCCCCCTTAAGAAAATTTTGCCCCCGAAATTTGCTAGACAGGGAGACAACAAAGAACGGATGGAGAAATATTTTACCAGATCAAACTGAATATCCATTCTGCATTTGGCCTACCAAATTAGAATAACAATAAATATGAGAACAAACTCATTCAACATGTTATGAAATATTTGGGTCATCTGATCTACGAGAAATGCACGGGTATTGGTTAGTCTGAAGGAATAACTAACCGTTCGTAGAATATATCTGGACCCAAAGAATGGACACAATCCAATTCAGTTTCATATTTTGTTAACCAATTATTTCAATTAAAATTTCAATTTCATTAAAGTTTAAAAACGATAGAATCTGATGAAGAGAATACAAAATAGAAACTTATCTACATCGATTCGCAGGGCCACTACCACACCAAAGCTTCTTCTGGGGGCTGCCATAAAGCCATCATCAAAGAATTGAAATTGGATGATGAACAAAGGAGATTGACAGAGAAATTGTTTCCGCTGTTGTTGCAGAGTATTGACCATTTGTAGTGGTACTCCCCTGTCGCCTATCTCGTCCTCTTCTTGTGCTCATACTCACTATCCGTGGATAGTAAGAAAATTTACTGAGGCGTATAGACGGATATCTTAGGGATATAATCATTCTTGGGTTTTGTAATCCTATCTCTAATGAGCCAGCTAATGTGTTATACTCCTGAGTTAAAGTTTTTACTCAACCTTCAACTCTTATATCAAAATATCACAACCCGTATTTCGACCTTCAAAAATCGACATCCATACTTCACTCGTATTCGAATGCTGTAGATTCAAATGTTGAAATTCAATTTGCGCCAAAGCTTATGAAACATTAAGTACAACAACATAGTGGAAGAAAAAGAGTAATTTATTGATATACTATATCGATGCGATACAAATGAGATATCAATACTATCAGAGATACAAGACAACAACGGAAAGAAAACACCAGCAGCGGAACAATATCACCAACTTGATCTTGCAAAGAATAGAAAGAAGATAGAATCCAAAACTGCATTCCAATTTAATGTTCCAAAGATCTCCAAGATGTCATAAGCTCGAAACATCATCACGTAGTATTAAGCAAGGTCAGCAACCACTGAAGTGAAATAAATGCTATCGCCAAATCCAAAGGCTAGATGCTATCGAATCTACACCTACTATTTGATTATCTGAAATACCCAACTCTAGACTGTCCGTGTGGAAAATTGTGGGCACCCAGAGTTTAGGATGGGAACAATAAACTCCAGGTCAGTCATGGGACCGGTGTAAGCAAATGAAAAAAGTTTATCTTTATCAAAAGCAAAACAAAAGAATTTAAAAGAAATCCGTAATGCTTTTTTGAAAATGAAACTACCATAAGGCCTCCCGGCACACACACAATGCAATTACACACTTAGGGGAGATTTCTCCTTATGATAGTCAAACATGCTTGATATGAAAAATCCTTTTTGATATTATTATTAGTGCATAGTGCATAGTGCAGAAACATTTTGAAAGTATAACATTAATCTTAGCCAGCATATGTACCATTATATTATGCCTGCTATAGCAACCACCCGAGGAGGCAGGTTACACAACTAAAACCGTATAGGGCGCGTATTGTTTGATTGGATTTCCAACAAATAGTCAAGCTAAGAAACTTCCTGGGCCACATGGTTACGCCTCTGGAGGGACGTCCCGAGAACCTAACCAGGTCTCTACCAACACAAGGCCGGGTTACTTCTATAATTAGGTAACTACTACACGAGTATGCCACCCCCTGGTCGTAACCGACCTTTATTCAAGGCGCCTCTCAACAAACAACCACAAAGCAATAGATTTGCAGCAACCACATAAGTTAAGTATCTGGGCTCCATACCATAATACCACTTCTATCTAGAAAGAAATGGACATACCCTCAAGGTTCTAGCCCCAAATAACCTTGCCGCATCTTTCCAGTTTCGACCATTCCGGGTTGTGAGGTTCGATGAGGTCGCGTCCACAAAGCTATGCTTTACACAAAAGCCATACTTCGATCAACACATGATCAGCATCACTTCATATGTCACATTACCAAATTGGGAATGTATCACTAGTAATTATCAACTATAAAACCTCTGAGCTCGTATGTCTCAAGAAGGGTGTTAAGCTAAGAGAATAAACTCATCGCCATCAAACAAAATGTATTTGATAGAAACCAGCTTTACATCTCAAAGTGTAACGTAAGACATACATCTATACAAGTCTATTTCGGATTCGAACAAAACCGAAGGCACTTCAAAGAAGCCCTTGCAATTCGGGTATTCACAATCCTGATCGAACTCCCCATCACATATGGAGATCTCTATACCGTAGCTACTCAGTGTAGAGTCATTCGAGGGGTAATCCTTTCGTTCTCGAAAATACCCGCTCTTCACTGCCGATCTTCAAATGTTATCCATTTCGTCATATCATTATTCGAAATGGGTTATATGACACAAAGTCCTCTCCCGGCTAAATCGAATAATGAGCGCTTAATTTAAAAAGCATATGGATAAAGTGGGATCCTTGTTAAGTCACAGCTTTAAGCCCAAAACCTTTCTTTTGAATGGTTTAAACAAATTCCCACTTTCAATCTTTTAAACAAAAAGATTCATTTCACGAAGTTCACCAATCTTTCATAAAGATTCATTCATGATTTCTAAAACTATTTACAATTCAAATCCTTTATACAAAAGATACACCTTTAAGATCCTCTTTAATTTGACAAGTTCACCAATCTTTAATAAAGATTCATTCATAGCTTTCAAAACAATTTTATTTCAAATTTGAAACCCTTTCAACAAAAACTGGAAATCTTCCCTTTATTTGAAAGCCACCAGCATTTGAAAACAAATACATTTTGTTTCAGAAAAGTCCGATCAAATATACAGAAGTTTATAGCCTTTAAAAGTTAAAACCAGAAAATCAACGAACTGCCATATCATCGACAGGTTCTAATTTGAATTAAATTCAAATTCCCAATCAATTTATTTAAAATAGTTTTAAATATATATATATAGTATAAACCTTTCAAACCATGATCTCTAAAATTATTTCAAATAATAGTTTCAAACTAAATTTTAATTTCAAAACTTCCTTTTCAAAAGCTTTCCATTTCCAATTCCATTTCCAAAACCATTTGGATTCAAAATTCAACTTTTAAACAAAATATCTGTGACTTAACCGATTTCCCGTGAAATCCATATTTATGTGTGTGTGGTGTGGTCCAGGGGTTTTACACAATAGTGCAACATCATCAATCATCACAATCCAAACACAGCAATAGCGATAAGCGGTATAATCCTGTAACGCTTATTTTCATTCACAAATTCATAGATAAATAATACAAACTTATCACAGACAAATAAATTACATTCATCGTAGCTCAAATCAAAATGATTCATATCACAAAGTATCACACATCGGGGACATCAAACAATTCATAGCATTCCATGCAATTCAAACATCCATAAGTAAGGTTAATTAATCATCTGATTAATTGAAACCAGATTAATCACTACTCTAGGTTAATTAACATTAATTATTATAAATTATTTTAATTAACTAACCTTTTACACATTAATTAATCAACCTTAATCAACTAATAAAACAACCTTTAATCATTAAATAATTAACCTCTAATTATTTAATTATTCTTTAATTAATTACATCAATTAATTAACCCTTTATTAATTGTCATTTAATTAATCATCTTTAATTAATAAGTGATTGTCTCTCTTCTTGATTAATCAACTTTGATCATTGATTATTTATCCTTAATTGCTTTCATTAAGTAATTATTCTCAAGTAATTAATTACCTTTCAATTACTTATCATTAATCAAACTTAATTAATTATCCTTTAATGTAATTACACAAAATAATCATCCCTTAATTACATTAAGTAATAATCTTTTATTAATTACATAAATAAATTAATCACCTTGATTGATTATCTTTTAACTAATCACATGGACAAATTCGTCTTTAATTAATCTTTAAATTTCAAGTAATAAATTAATAAATCCTTAATTTATTTCATTAACAAATTAACCCTTTATATTAAGTAATTGTCCTTAATTACTTTTATTAGTCACATTAACAAATTTTACCTTACATAAATTAACTAACCACATACATAAGTTAATTCTTAATCGACTAATTAATCATCTCCATCAATTGTCCTTTAATTAATTAAGTCATTAATCCTTTAAAATTTATTTGGAAATCTTGCTAAATACATTTACATTCTTTATTTATTTTTAACTTTTAACTTTGAAACCTGGTTTTAAAACTTGTTTACAATTTGAAACTTGATTTATTTTCCTTTGGAAACTTATTTAGTTTAAATATACTATGAAACTTTGTTTAAAATAAGAATTTGCTTTGTAAAAAAACTATTGTATTTTAAACCAAAAACATGTTTTTCCTTTTAAATTTGAAATCTAGTAAAAAATTAAATAAGCCCAAGCTCAACCTATTGTTTTAGCCAAGCCAAGTCTTGTTTAACCCGAGACAATACCCAAAAAACTCGCGATCATCACATTACTTCGAGGCAAACCTACTTCGATCTCGAGATGAACCCAAGCATTTCCTTTCTTCCTCAAATTTCAACATCACCGGACATTGATGATATTTCGTGCACGTGTACTAACACTCCGACAAACTCCATTCGACCTCGTCGATGCCAACATGTCGCCTTCGATCTCCTTTCATGATTCCGACCGCCAAAACTTCACATCGATTATAAACTCGAAATCGAACACCATTCACAGATATATATACATGCATCCAGACATATTTTACGTCTATACTTCCAAAAAAATCACTTGCAGATCAAGATTTAAGCCAGATTTAAAACTAAAAGGTGTAGTTTGCTCACCTGCTTTTGTTTTGAAAGCAAATGAACAGAGAACTGGAATTTTGTTTGAACTATTCTACAGAGTTGAACCTGAAGCTTGATTTCCAGGTTGATTTCTTTAATTTGTTTGATGCTCTGATCTATGCATTGAATCAAGTTTGATTTTGAATCTGATCAATTTGGTTGTTGAATTGTTGAGTAGAAATGATCTTGAATCTGAATATTCAGCTGCTCTTGCTTTTGTTCTTGTTTCTAGGTTGAACTTGTAAAGAATTATTAAATTATTGATCTGAGATGATCTTTGTTTTGCTTTCTGAACTGGTTTGTATCAGACTTTTGAAATTGTAGTTTGCTTTCAGATTTTGGTTCTTGTTTAGATTGCGTGAAGCTTTAAACTCAGGTTTTCAGATTTTATATTCTCTGATTTTCGTCTGGTTTTAAACTTTTCCTTTGATTTTGTTTTATTTTCTTTTGAGTTCTTAGTTTTGAAAGAGTTTGAACTGAATTATGTGGCCAAGTTTCTCTTTTCATTTTTTACTTATAAATTTACTTTAAAAGAAAATAAAATGCCACTTGTAAATACAAACTAACACATGTTAATTTTTTATGTGCATAGCTTACAAATGTTTAGATATAATTAATTTGTGTTTTAAACCCTTTTTTTAGTTTATTTATAAATTATGTTTAAAACCCCTTTATGTTATTAATTTTGTGAATCATGTTTTTATAATATGTTCTATGTTTTTCTTAAATGTATATATATTCTTATATATACACACACAAATTTAGTTCAAGCAATTTAAAAAGAAAGAATATTAAAGACAAATGCCATAACAAAGTTTTTAAATTAATATGAATTATGTTTACAAATGTTTATATCTTTAACTATGTTTATGAAAGAAAAGTGTTTTAAACTTCTATATATATATTTATATCCCATTTTCAATTTTAATAATTACTTTTCCTTTTATAAATATTTATATAATATTAAAGAAAATGATTTTTAAAATCTAATTATAGTTTGATTAGTAAACATACATATATATTTTTTAAAAATATAGAATTTAACTTAATTAGCTTTTGAAAATTATTTATACCAAAATCAAAATATAACTTTCAAAATATACATATATATATGTATATAAGAATTTCAAGACAAAAGTTTTTATTGTTTTTTACTTATAGAATTTCCAAATCCAATATATTATTCAAAACATTTATTTTTAAATTTCAAATTCAAAAATTAATATACGATCAATTTGTGTTTATAAACAAACAAATATCTTTTTATATTTTATCCCATTCCCAATCTACTTATTTTCCAAAAAAAATAAAATTAATTCACAACTTAATTCCATAAATTTAATTAATTACCAATATATATTTGATTTAAAAACAGGAATGTTCCAAGTTTTCTATCGTAGTTGAGAGCAATGCAAGGAGAACTAAAGTTCTGATCAAAAAGCCTGATCAGAGTCCGCACTAAAGAATCGGGGGATCAATACTAGTTCGGAAGAAAGTGGTGGATTTGAATAGTAGATCGAATCAGATATTGTGTATGGATAATCTGTGTACATCATATACATGTAGGTTTAAAAATGAATATTTTGGGTAAACCTTTGGGTTGTTGTTTGGATAATTTCGGGAGCGAAATTCTTTTAAGGGAAAGTATGTAACGACCCAGAATTTGACCACTTCCAAATTTAACATTTTAAGTGATTTTAAATATAAAATATATAAGATTTTATGATTCAAATAATATTAGATAGGATTTGAAAATAGAAATATACATAAAAATCGGAACATTTGCTTATATCGACAAAAGTGACAAAATGCTGATTTCAAAAAAGTAAGTTTTAATGGTTAAATAAATTATTTTAATTAATTTATAAATGTTTATATTTTTAAATAGCATTATACAAATTTATTTTTAAATTTGGATTACACAAATAAATAGTTCAACTAAAGTTGCATTTTGACCGTGAAACATTTTGTCGAAAATCAACGTTTTGTCGATTTAAAGTTGTCGCAACGTTGCTGCTCCTTTATTTTCTTATATACGAACATATATTCAAATAATACGAGTATTAATTAATTCACTAATAAAGTTTACTTCTACTAAAATTACTTTGAAAATCTAGAAAATAGTTAACAAAAAGTAAGCATAAAAAGACAAAAAAAACTTACAAAGTCAAAATGTAAACATCACAATCAAGACAAACATAATTATTATATTCTTTACTTAATACTTAAGTGAAATGTCATGAAGTAATGATTTAAAATGTAATGTTAAGTGTTGAAAAAAATAAGGTTGCTTAAAAAGTAAGGTTATTTCGGTAATTTGGTAAAGAGATATTTCGGTAACTTACCACTTCCTTTTTCTCTATAAATACCAACAATTCATTCACTTTCTTTCACACCATTTCCACCTACTTCCTCCTTCTTTAATCTCTCTTTAATGGCTTCTTCTTCTCTCTTTTCCGTGCTAACGTTTCTTAAAATCATATCAAATCAACTCCAAACACCATCAAACTTTGCCAAAGACGTTAGAATACCGTTAAAACATGGTTTAGCATCTAAGAAGTAAAGATGATGAAGGAAGAGGTGGAACATGTCAAGCCAAACCATATGAGAAAAGGAAGCAAGTTCGGGAATTCTAGAGCAAGAGAAAGAGAAGGAAGTGCCGCTGATTTCATTTTAAGAAGCTAAAAGCAAATTTAAGGTTCTGCGGAAGCTCTGCCAAATTTTCTGGAGTTTGAAAGAAGTAGTTGATAGCGTAAAGCAAAAGGAATGGAGTAAAATTTGATTTCTTGAAGTTTAAGTGAAGTGTCGTTAGTAAGAATGTTGGTAGGAAGTTGACCGATTTCGTTAAATGTGAGTACTCAATTTACTTACATTTAGAAAATAATTATTTGAATGTTTAAATTACGAAATGCATATGCTTGGATGATTACTTAGATGATTATATGGATATTGATATGGTTGACAAATTGGTTGTGATAAATTAAGGGAAATCATAATAAAAATGGTTTTCAAAAACAGGCGCATCGCGTAACGGCAATTCGCGTTTTCGCGCTATAAAAGTCAAATGAGTGTATAGAATGGAATTTAGCTCAGAATTCTTCAAGATAAGAATTTTCCAAACTACTATAGACATAGTTTTCAAAAAACGAAATAAAATCAAGATTTCAATAAGTAGATTTTGAAATATGAGTAAAACAAGTTTTAAAAAAATCCTAATTTAGTAGTTTGGACAAACTAGATTTATTTGAAAATGATGTTTTTATATTGTTTAAAAATGTGGAATAAATCTTATAAATATTTTAAAGTGTTATAAAAGTGATTTGAGTTATAAAAATGAATTTCCAAATAATAAAAAGTCGATTTGATCAATATAACTAAAAAGCACTTTCTGCAGCACTTTCCTATAGCACTTTTTTATAGCTTTCGAAATTTAGTTTTGAACTTAACGATTATTTTCCAAATCTTTTATAAAAAATTTAAATGATTAATAAAGTATTTTAAAGGTAAATTTGAAGGATTTATGAAATGATTAAAGGTTTAATGATTTAGGGTCGATCAAATAACTTAACCGCCGTATGGGTGTTAAAGAGATGGTGCATAGGCTTGAGTTTGAAAAGCCAGTTTCCTGCTCTCCCTGGCTATCCAGACTGGCCCAACAGTGGGATGGTAAATTTGGTTTGCTCGGATCAAAATTTCTCAAAGTATAAAGATATAATTTTCCAAATTTAAATAATTTGGTTTTTATAGAAATGATTTGGAAATGTTTTCCTAAATAAAAGGTGAAATGATTTGGAAACGTTTTCCTAAATGGTGAAATGATTTGAAAATATTTTCCTAAATAAAAGGTGAAATGATTTGGAAATGTTTCTCAAAATAAAAGGTGAAATGATTTGGAAATGTTTTCCTAAATATAAGGTAAAGTAATGTTAAAATGTTTTCCTAAGTAGAAGAGAAAATAATTTAGAATTATTCCAAGATTTAAGAAAGGTTTAAATAAACCAAATGATTTGATAAATGAGGCTTAAAGATTCCATATACGGTTGAGAAGATAAAGGAATAATTTAATGAATATATCTCTACGAGATATTTATGAATGAATAAAAGATGAATTAAATTACATGATGATTGATAGTCACCTATGAACTTAACAATTTTTAATCGATGACTAGCGCGAAGAAACCAGGGCCGGATTTGTGTAACTCCTATCCGAAAACCACATCGAACCAATATATACGTTCGGAAGTGAAGACATGTTGAAAATGATGATTATTAAAGACAGACGATCTTCATAGCAAAGGACTACTTGTTGACATTCTCTGTATTGCTCCCAATATAAAGACAATTATTATAGCAATGTTCCTCTCATGTTTTGAAATCATCGAATTACAAGGATTGCTCGTTACTAATGATAGTAGGAGGAGTGCCTTCGGTATCATTCAGTCTCAGAATGAACTTATATGGATGAATGTTTGACATTGCCTTTCTACGATCACAAAGCTGACTTTACAAACGTAATCTGCTTGGTGGCGAAGAAGGCAACTTCTCTTTGCTTAACTCCCTTCTTTGAGATGTACGAGCTCAGAGGTTGTACGTTCGTGGAAGTCAGTAGTGATCGAAGGTGTAGCGACCCGACTTTCCACTCCCAGAAAATCGCATCACTAATTAAGAAAGAAAGGGATAGAAGATGAAAAGAAAGAGAAGAAAAAGAAACAACACATCAGAATCTCACAGCTGAACGATTTAAATATAATATAGAACATATACATAGTATCATATACATCAGAGTATACAACTAAACATCTCAATTTAGACAGTTATAACATTTCTGTCTAATACAATACAAGACATCATCACAGAATAACATACAGCGGAAACTCTAACCATATATCTACACGCTGAAGCCTCCTGCTCCATAGCTCCTCCAGATTTCGTCAAGAGATAACCTGAATCACTTGACTACTCATATATAATATGAGTACCCAAGAGTTTAATAAAACAGAAAATAAACACTCGGGTCAGACAGGGGTCTGGTGTGAGTAAACGGTTTAAGATTGCTTAACTTTAGAAAATCCTTTGGAAACAAAAGGTATCACGTAAGACTTCCCACACATAAACATGGAAAAGTTTTTATCTTACGCTAACCAAAACATTTGATAGGAAATCCAGTGATATTATAATAGTGTCTAGGGTTTTCAAGTAAATAAGAAAATAGCCGAAATTGTTACATCTATTAAATTCCAGCTACTAGCCACAAAAGTGGGTAATACAAACAAAACCATAGGGTCTCGTAGGGAAAATGGGTTTCCATCAATGGCAGGGCTACTGGGGTACCGCCCGTCACAGTACGTGGCCTAGATCACCGTACCGAGGATTACTCCCTTCATCCCCTGCAACACAAGACCGGGATCATTCCTTACTGAACAGTCCCGAACAAGACCACCCCGCAGTTGGCTGCAGACCAACTGCCCACACAGCCGAAATATAAAAGGAATTTCTAGACAGGGATGTATCTTGCTCTCCAGTGGGAGCGACCCACGAAGCCTTGCTGCACCTTCCCTGTTTTAGCCATTCCCGGTTGATGAGGCTTGAGGCTGCGATTACCTTTATAGGACCAATTATATTAGAATGCTCATCGTCCGCCTGACGATGTTCTGAAAGCATTCAATCCATACAAGTTCGTTCCGGGTTCGAACGAAACCGAAGGCATTATCTCGTTGCACTCATTTTGGAATCACCCTCAGAGTCAACGACCATAGCCCTTGCACTCTGAATCACCATCTCGAATCTATAAGCACTATTCCGCCAAACTCATTACGGAATCACCCACAGAGTTATACTGACGTATAGCCCTTACACCTCGAGTCTTCACTTGCTCCACTTGGATTAACGACTTAACGTTTAATTGGAAACGGTGTGGTTTTCAGATATCCAAATATGGAAACCCGATCCCGGTCTCACCGAAACCAAACGCCATTTTAATGTCTAAGTTGTACTTAAGGGATTTAAACAATAGATATTTCAGAAAATATCACTTAACATAAATGGATGTATTCATATTACACAGATAGACAATCATCTATTATCACATGCATCCATACATATCCCAAAGCAGCATATATATCATAATCAGATATAGCATATTCACATCATCACCCATCAACCAATGTCAACAACCAATATCATTTACTCTTCCAATGATATATCATCCAATCATTAATCATTCATAAACAAGTTTGATTTCAAACTTGATTAATTTAATTAATCCTTAAATTAAATACTTGGATTATCTTCAATCCATTTTACTATTCATTAATTAATTACAAATTAATTAATTAACTATCATCACTTAACTATCCATTTCAATTATTCCCCGATTAATTATCACTTAATTACTTTAAGTAATTCTTACTTAATTATCATATTAATTAATCACCCTGATTAATTACTTCCAAATTATACTAAGTAATTACCTCTTAGTTACTTCTAAATTAATCAACCTTGATTAACTATTCTTTAATTACTCTGATAATTATTCCATAATTATCTTTTAATCATACCTGATTAATCACTTTTAATTAATCACACTGATTAATTGCTCTTAATTAACCATACTTAATTAATTACTTTTAATTAATCACCTTTGATTAATTACTTTAATTACATTTAGTAATTAAAACTAAATTATAAATTAATTTTCTTAAATTATTAATTAATAATTAATTAATCATTCTCATTAATTAATGATTACTTCATTAATTATAATCTTAATTAATTACTTAACAAGTAATTAATCATATAATAATTGCTCTTAATCCTTTTATTAATTAATCATTAATCAAATAATTTAAACCTTTAACCAATTATTAATTAATTCTTTAATTAATTCTTTAATTAATAACTAAAGTGATTAACTCTTAATCATATTTACTTAATTTTTAATAAAGTAATTAACTTTTACTTAATTACCTCTAGTACTTAACCACTTAATTTCTTTAATTACCTCCCAAGTAATTATATTAGATTAACCCTTAAGTGATTATCTTAATTAATCACTAATTAATTATTTAATTATTTATTTAACTTAATCATTTTAAATTTAATTAAATGATTCCTTAACTTCTTATATTATAAATATTCTAGATTAAGAAAACCCTTATCTTAATTAACAAATTTATATTAACCAATAACTTTTAAATGGTTAATAATTTAATTATCTTAATTATCTTTACAAATTTAATTATCTTTAATTAAATCAAATTCAAAATAACTAAAGATAATCTTTATTACAATTGATTATCAAATTCTAAATCATTAAACTTTATTTAAATAAAATATAATATTTAGAAATCAATTATACTTTAAACATATTTTAAATTGAACTTTAAAATTTCTAAACCTCTTCCAAAGTTATTTAATAGCAATTAATATAACTTATTTCTAAAATCCACTTATTTTATTTATTTATTTCCATAATTTAATATGTATAAACTTGTCTAACACATTAACTTAAAACAAGTTAGTTTTACATATAAACCTATTTAACTTTGGTTAAAACTCTAATGATTAACAAGATCATATTATCCTTTGTTTAAAATCTTTAAAAACTTTACTGTTAAATTTTTCTTTTAAACTTTTAAAACCCTCTGAACCCAAACAAAACCTACTCAACATACTCGAGCAAACCCCCAAAAACTCACGCGTACGACCCCAAGTCAACACACGATAACTCCGTGCTTCCACCTTCCTTCCTGCTTCGAGAAAACTCAGCAAATTCCCGAAGGAAAACTCGAGCATCCACCTTCGTTCTCCCCTAAAAAAAATTGCAGTGGCACGAAATCGTGCACATGAACGTGCACACCGCCGATGGATGACAGCGGACCTCTCTCCGGCCTCCAATAAGTCGCTCACGACCCCTACAATGAATCGCGCAACATAGAAATCCAATTACACTTCGAAAATCAAGAATTGACCTTCAACCCAAACTGCCAGAACCACCCCTCATCCAGTAATCGACCGTCACCGATGATTCACCATCCGAGACACCACGCCAACCTTCCCCACGCTTCGACACAACCTTTAGAACCTTCGGCAACAAACTCGATCGCCTCCGGTCATGCCTTGCCGCCACGAAAACTCGATGAACCATGACGTCAAAAACAAGGAATAAAACCCTACTCGAACGAATAACGACCACCCCAAATATTAATAAATCACCGATGTAATTTCTGTTGATCTTCATTCCCCCAACAACCTTCACGCTCAACCGCGCCGACAAATTCGTCGCCATCCGCCTCAATTTGGTCGAAATGTCCAAAACAGAAAATCAAGGAATTCACACAGATTATTCAACTAAAAATCGTGATACTAACATTAAAAATCATGATTTGGTATTATGAAATCAATTATGTAATTCAAACTCAAAAATAATTCGATTAATTTCTGACCCATATTAATATTTTACTGTAAATTTCTAAATTTAAACTAAATACCCATTATAAAAACCTATATCTATTTTCATAAGGAAGATTGCATGATTCTAAAAACTATTGTTTACAATCCATAGGCCAATTCAAATTAAAAATTTAGTTATTGAATTTTATTATGAATTTGAAACTGTGTTATAAACTCAGTGACAAATTTTTTTTTTATACTATACAGACATTCAATCTACAAATTCAAGCATGCATCGAATTTAAATCAATATTCCTTATAACATCATGATATCATCATACTACTAAGTTGCAATCAAGATTGAACTGTTTTTTTTAAAGATTCAATTTACTCACCTTGTTATTTGCAGAAGGTAAAAATTGGTTCCAGGCTTGAAGCTTCACTGCATTTCTTTTTCAGGATCTAAGATTTCTTTGCCTGTTGATTTTTATTTTCTTGCTGTAAATCCTTAATTACATGTTGATTTAATCTCTGAGTTGTTTGATTATACTTGCTTGCCTCTGTTTTTAATTTGCTTTTCATCCTCTTGCTTCATATTGAAAATCCAGGTTTTACAATATCTTCTTCTTGTTTTTTTTTCTGTGATCTTTGGTTTTGATTTGCATTTGTATTCATTTTGTTGAGAAAAAAGAAAGAATTTACTGAAAATAAAACTCCTCTTTTCCTTTGCAATTTAATTTTAAATTTAATTAAAAGAATTTGACATTTGTCCCTTGGATGCTTTAATTTTCTTACACCTATGCAATTTAATTTACACTTGTCTTCAACACATACTAAATGTTAACAAGTGTTTAATGTTAAACTGATATTTACAAAAGTATTTTCCTAATGTCTTATTAATGTTTTAAAAAAATGTTACTTTCTTATTTAAAATTTATTTAAGCTATACGATGTATTTATGTAATATTTAGATAATTATAAAATGTTTTTATCTTATAAAAATAAACTTTAGACTTTAATAAATATTTCAAAAGAAAATTCATATGAACATTTATTGACAATAACTTATATCTTGGTTCAATTCTATATAACACGTGTTTATAAATTTGAGAAATTAAATTTAACTCCTTATATAAAAAATTTAAAACAAATTTATCTTATTAAAAACAAAAGCTAAACTATATGTTTATAAAATAAGAAATTAACTTTATTATTTAAATTTAAATTTCAAATATCATTTCAAAGACATTAAATCAAATTATCATCTCAAATTTCAAAACTAAATATATTCAAGCTTGAAAACTCTTGTTAAATTCAAATTAATAATATCCCTATTTAAAACATATATATACAAATATATATACACATTTCAAAAAGAAAAACATTTTAATACTAAATTTGTTAATTTCCATATTAAATTTTAAAACAAATATCAAATCACAATATATATATATACATTTATATATATATATATATATATTACAATTTGAATACAAGGTTTTATTACATTAAAAACTTCTTATTTACCAAAATAAATACTTCCAAATCAAATTATTATAAACTTCAAAAGAATTTAATCTTGCCTATTTATATTGTTAAGAAAAATATTAATAGATATTAACAAATTATTATCATTAATCTTTAAAATAAATTTTATCTAGTCAATTTACAATGTAAAATGATCAAATCAATTTAATTATTATCAAAGATTATTAAATTGATATTGCTCAAAATTCCGGGTCGTCACATTCCTCCCCCCTGAAAGAATTTCGTCCCCGAAATTTAAAAGCAAAGATAATTTAATAACCTAGTTAAAGAATTTAAATTTCAAACAGCAATCACACAATCAATCATAGCAACTCATTCAAACAAACTATTTTATCTATCCAGAAAAATTCTGAATAGAACTTACTAATATTATCAAGAGTTTCCAGATACCTATGCTGGAGTACTCGCTCTACAGAAACTTAACTAACTACACTATTAAAACCAAGAACTCCCTCATCTGATTCTTCAAATCTAAACAAGATATCATACTAACCCAAAACCAGCTCAACTACCAAATCCTTCTTAACTACTGATTCTATCACTCAAAGAATCATACATATATTCCTCAGAGATATGTGAAATACAATGAATTCCAGCTATCCGAACTAGAAATTCAATCTTGTAAGTCAAAATCTAATCTCCAGAGAACACAGGAAAACTCAAAATACCTTTAAAGCTAACTTTCCAGTTTTACCCATTCTTATATCTCCTTTGATTGGATAAAACCAAATCAATATCCAATTTCTAACTGCACATTCCAAATCTCCTCGATTCTTAACTGCATAACCCTTCAGATGCTCTGAGTCACCTTCAATATTCCTGATCAGCCTAACCCTTGCTGATTGCTTCAAGAAACAACAGCACCAACTCAAACCAAATCTCCAGATCTTACTCAACAAAATGGCTTTCCAAAATAATAATTTGTTGAAATCCAAAATACGATTCTGCATTACAAGCATCAATGGACTTCAAACCTACCTCTCTTATCTGGAATAACCAAACAGTTGTACTTGACAACCTTGCCTACCAAATCCAGAAAATTCCTTCATACTTAGATTTCCTGTAGAAATCTCTCACTGCAACATCCGGTTACTCCCAAACCAGAATAACTCCCAACTCGCTTCCGCTGCACAACTCTGACCTAGAGAAGATAAGAATGCTATCGAAGAACACAAGCAAAATCTTTCTCCATACACTGCTCATCCATCTCATAAAATTCTTAGTGACCATTCCACTTGGTCAAAACATCTCAACAGAATCTTAACTTAGAATAAGATGGTCAATCCCTCTCCAAAGAATCTTGAGCTGCCTCAACAAACTCTTCTCACTCTAAGAGTCATCCCTTTATATGGTTGAACCATCAAAATTTCTCTTGGAAATCCAAGTCGATCAGAAATCTCAATCTCCAATTCAGGTCAACTTCTAATTCCTCAAAACATCTGGAAAATCTCTGACTACTACCATAGCTTTCACCTCCACTTGAGATGCCTCAATCTCAAACCAAAAATACTCAAAGATTCCCAAACTAATCGCAAGTCACTTTTGCGATCCCACTCAGTTCTGATTCCAAAGAACTATCTTCCCAACTAAAACAACTTTCCTAATCAAGATAAATCTTTCCAGAATGGCTCACCTATTAGAAAACTGATAGATCACTTCCAACAGATATCCCGCTCTGCTGAGCCTCCCTAAGAAAAGAATAAGCCTTCACCATCTGCCTGGTCTGCTGATAGTAGAATCCCCAAATATTACTGAATCATCGAAGAAACAGATCCATGCTGCTGCTTCCAAACTTCACTTTAATGCTACTGCTAAGCCACAAGATCTTTCTTAATCAAAAGCTCCTTGAAACTCAAAACTATCATCCAATTCTGCCAAAAGTCCTTGAGACGAGTAGACATCTTCTCAAGAAACTCGGCTCCAAAACCAAACACCAACCACCTATCTTCTCATAAAGAAAACAAATGAGACCATGTCTGAAATGAGGTAACTCATCGACCTTAGTCTCAAACTTCAATAAAGACAAGACACCCTTACTTGAGATTCAGAGAATCTCTAAACATTCGAATCTTCACTGCAGCAGACATCAATGCTCTTCCAACACCATCTAAATCTGGCTCCAAAAGAAACATCCTCAGAACCATCTATGGATACTGCATCCCACCACACAGCTATTCCTTCCTGAAACTATCAAGATACCACCACTTGCTTCTATTTAGCTGACAACTCAACTCTTAGAAATCCCGCTCACTTAAGAGCAAATCAAACTCACACTTCAAAAATATATTCCAATTCTTGAAAATACTTCCTTAGGACCCAAGTAATCCTTTCTACAATCCACAAAACTTATTCGAGACGGTATTAGGTCTACAATCTCGATAAACACCTCCAACCACAACATATAAACCTCTTCCATTAGTGGTAGTCGTGTTCCACACACTCCTACCTTATCTATCTTTATAACCTATGTTGGAAAATCCGAACATATAACCCAACAGATTAGATATTTATATATATATATATATATATATATATATATTACAAGTACGCTCTCTCAAGATAGACACCATTCCAGAGCCTAGGTATTCACTCAACCTAATGCTCTGATACCAACTGTAGCGACCCGACTTTCCACTCCCGGAAAATCGCA
Organism: Allium cepa; assembly: GCA_030765085.1. NCBI lineage: Eukaryota > Viridiplantae > Streptophyta > Magnoliopsida > Asparagales > Amaryllidaceae > Allium > Allium cepa. Next base: position 1,012,732,571 of record CM060928.1, read on the forward strand.
TCACTAATTAAGAAAGAAAGGGATAGAAGATGAAAAGAAAGAGAAGAAAAAGAAACAACACATCAGAATCTCACAGCGGAACGATTTAAATATAACATAGAACATATACATAGTATCATATACATCAGAGTATACAACTAAACATCTCAATTTAGTCAGTTATAAAATTTCTGTCTAATACAATACAAGACATCATCACAGAATAACATACAGCGGAAACTCTAACCATATATCTACACGCTGAGCCTCCTGCTCCATAGCTCCTCCAGATTTCGTCAAGAGATAACCTGAATCACTTGACTACTCATATATAATATGAGTACCCAAGAGTTTAATAAAACAGAAAATAAACACTGGGGTCAGACAGGGGTCTGGTGTGAGTAAACGGTTTAAGATTGCTTAACTTTATAAAATCCTTTGGAAACAAAAGGTATCACGTAAGACTTCCTACACATAAACATGGAAAAGTTTTTATCTTACGCTAACCAGAACATTTGATAGGAAATCCAGTGATATTATAATAGTGTCTAGGGTTTTCAAGTAAATAAGAAAATAGCCGAAATTGTTACATCTATTAAATTCCAGCTACTAGCCACAAAAGTGGGTAATACAAACAAAACCGTAGGGTCCCGTAGGGAAAATGAGTTTCCATCAATGGCAGGGCTACTGGGGTACCGCTCGTCACAGTACGTGGCCTAGATCACCGTACCGAGGATTACTCCCTTCATCCCCTGCAACACAAGACCGGGACCATTCCTTACTGAACAGTCCCGAACAAGACCACCCCGTAGTTGGCTGCAGACCAACTGCCCACACAGCCGAAATATAAAAGGAATTTCTAGACAGGGATGTATCTTGCTCTCCAGTGGGAGCGACCCACGAAGCCTTGCTGCACCTCCCCTGTTTTAGCCATTCCCGGTTGATGAGGCTTAAGGCTGCGATTACCTTTATAGGACTAATTATCTTAGAATGCTCATCGTCCGCCTGACGATGTTCTGAAAGCATTCAATCCATACAAGTTCGTTCCGGGTTCGAACAAAACCGAAGGCACTATCTCGTTGCACTCATTTTGGAATCACCCTCAGAGTCAACGACCATAGCCCTTGCACTCTGAATCACCATCTCGAATCTATAAGCACTATTCCGCCAAACTCATTACGGAATCACCCACAGAGTTATACTGACGTATAGCCCTTACACCTCGAGTCTTCACTTGCTCCACTTGGATTAACGACTTAACATTTAATTGGAAACGGTGTGGTTTTCGGATATCCAAATATGGAAACCCGATCCCGGTCTCACCGAAACCAAACGCCATTTTAATGTCCAAGTTGTACTTAAGGGATTTAAACAATAGATATTTCAGAAAATATCACTTAACATAAATGGATGTATTCATATTACACAGATAGACAATCATCTATTATCACATGCATCCATACATATCCCAAAGCAGCATATATGTCATAATCAGATATAGCATATTCACATCATCACCCATCAATCAATGTCAACAACCAATATCATTTACTCTTCCAATGATATATCATCCAATCATTAATCATTCATAAACAAGTTTGATTTCAAACTTGATTAATTTAATTAATCCTTAAATTAAATACTTGGATTATCTTCAATCCATTTTACTATTCATTAATTAATTACAAATTAATTAATTAACTATCATCACTTAACTATCCATTTCAATTAATCTTCCCCGATTAATTATCACTTAATTACTTTAAGTAATTCTTACTTAATTATCATATTAATTAATCACCCTGATTAATTACTTCCAAATTATACTAAGTAATTACCTCTTAGTTACTTCTAAATTAATCAACCTTGATTAACTATTCTTTAATTACTCTGATAATTATTCCATAATTATCTTTTAACCATACCTGATTAATCTCTTTTAATTAATCACACTGATTAATTGCTCTTAATTAACCATACTTAATTAATTACTTTTAATTAATCACCTTTGATTAATTACTTTAATTACATTTAGTAATTAAAACTAAATTATAAATTAATTTTCTTAAATTATTAATTAATAATTAATTAATCATTCTCATTAATTAATGATTACTTCATTAATTATAATCTTAATTAATTACTTAACAAGTAATTAATCATATAATAATTGCTCTTAATCCTTTTATTAATTAATCATTAATCAAATAATTTAAACCTTTAACGAATTATTAATTAATTCTTTAATTAATTCTTTAATTAATAACTAAAGTGATTAACTCTTAATCATATTTACTTAATTTTTAATAAAGTAATTAACTTTTACTTAATTACCTCTAGTACTAAACCACTTAATTTCTTTAATTACCTCCCAAGTAATTATATTAGATTAACCCTTAAGTGATTATCTTAATTAATCACTAATTAATTATTTAATTAATTATTTAACTTAATCATTTTAAATTTAATCAAATGATTCCTTAACTTCTTATATTATAAATATTCTTGATTAAGAAAACCCTTATCTTAATTAACACATTTATATTAACCAATAACTTTTAAATGGTTAATAATTTAATTATCTTAATTATCTTTACAAATTTAATTATCTTTAATTAAATCAAATTCAAAATAACTAAAGATAATCTTTATTACAATTGATTATCAAATTCTAAATCATTAAACTTTATTTAAATAAAATATAATATTTAGAAATCAATTATAATTTAAACATATTTTAAATTGAACTTTAAAATTTCTAAACCTCTTCCAAAGTTATTTAATAGCAATTAATATAACTTATTTCTAAAATCCACTTATTTTATTTATTTATTTCCATAATTTAATATGTATAAACTTGTCTAACACATTAACTTAAAACAAGTTAGTTTTACATATAAACCTATTTAACTTTGGTTAAAACTCTAATGATTAACAAGATCATATTATCCTTTATTTAAAATCTTTAAAAACTTTACTGTTAAATTTTTCTTTTAAACTTTTAAACCCCTCTGAACCCAAACAAAACATACTCAACATACTCGAGCAAACCCCCAGAAACTCACGCGTACGACCACAAGTCAACACACGATAACTCCGTGCTTCCACCTTCCTTCCTGCTTCGAGAAAACTCAGCAAATTCCCGAAGGAAAACTCGAGCATCCACCTTCATTCTCCCCTAAACAAAAATGCAGTGGCATGAAATCGTGCACATGAACGTGCACACCGCCGATGGACGACGGCGGTCCTCTCTCCGGCCTCCACCAAGTCGCTCATGACCCCTACAATGAATCGCGCAACACAGAAATCCAATTACACTTCGAAAATCAAGAATTGACCTTCAACCCAAACTGCCAGAACCACCCCTCATCCAATAATCGACCGTCCGATGATTCACCATCCGAGACACCACGCCAACCTTCCCCACGCTTCGACACAACCTTTAGAACCTTCGGCAACAAACTCGATCGCCTCCGGTCATGCCTTGCCGCCGCGAAAACTCGATGAACCATGACGTCAAAAACAAGGAATGAAACCCTACTCGAACGAATAACGACCACCCCAAACATTAATAAATCACCGATGTAATTTTATGATGATCTTCATTACCCCAACAACCTTCACGCTCAACCGCGCCGACAAATTCGCCGCCGTCCGCCTCAATTTGGTCGAAATGTCCAAAACAGAAAATCAAGGAATTCACGCAGATTATTCAACTAAAAATCGTGATACTAACATTAAAAATCATGATTTGGTATTATGAAATCAATTATGTAATTCAAACTCAAAAATAATTCGATTAATTTTTGACCCATATTAATATTTTACTGTAAATTTCTAAATTTAAACTAAATACCCATTATAAAAACCTATATCTATTTTCAGAAGGAAGATTGCATGATTCTAAAAACTATTGTTTACAATCCATAGGCCAATTCAAATTAAAAATTTAGTTATTGAATTTCATTATGAATTTGAAACTGTGTTATAAACTCAGTGACAAATTTTTTTTTTATACTATACAGACATTCAATCTACAAATTCAAGCATGCATCGAATTTAAATCAATATTCCTTATAACATCATGATATCATCATACTACTAAGTTGCAATCAAGATTGAACTGTTTTTTTTAAAGATTCAATTTACTCACCTTGTTATTTGCAGAAGGTAAAAATTGGTTCTAGGCTTGAAGCTTCACTGCATTTCTTTTTCAGGTTCTAAGATTTCTTTGCCTGTTGATTTTTATTTTCTTGCTGTAAATCCTTAATTACATGTTGATTTAATCTATGAGTTGTTTGATTATACTTGCTTGCCTCTGTTTTTAATTTGCTTTTCATCCTCTTGCTTCATATTGAAAATCCAGGTTTTACAGTATCTTCTTCTTGTTTTTTTTTCTGTGATCTTTGGTTTTGATTCGCATTTGTATTCATTTTGTTGATAAAAAAGAAAGAATTTACTGAAAATAAAACTCCTCTTTTCCTTTGCAATTTAATTTTAAATTTAATTAAAAGAATTTGACATTTGTCCCTTGGATGCTTTAATTTTCTTACACCTATGCAATTTAATTTACACTTGTCTTCAACACATACTAAAATGTTAACAAGTGTTTAATGTTAAATTGATATTTACAAAAGTATTTTCCTAATGTCTTATTAATGTTTTAAAAAAATGTTACTTTCTTATTTAAAATTTATTTAAGCTATACGATGTATTTATGTAATATTTAGATAATTATAAAATGTTTTTATCTTATAAAAATAAACTTTAGACTTTAATAAATATTTCAAAAACAAATTAATATGAACATTTATTGACAATAACTTATATCGTGGTTCAATTCTATATAACATGTGTTTATAAATTTGAGAAATTAAATTAAATCCTTATATAAAAAAAATTAAAACAAATTTATCTTATTAAAAACAAAAGCTAAACTATATGTTTATAAAATAAGAAATTAACTTTATTATTTAAATTTAAATTTCAAATATCATTCCAAAGACATTAAATCAAATTATCATCTCAAATTTCAAAACTAAATATATTCAAGCTTGAAAACTCTTGTTAAATTCAAATTAATAATATCCCTATTTAAAACATATATATACAAATATATATACATATTTCAAATAGAAAAACATTTTAATACTAAATTTGTTAATTTCCATATTAAATTTTAAAACAAATATCAAATCACAATATATATACATTTATATATATATTACAATTTGAATACAAGGTTTTATTACATTAAAAACTTCTTATTTACCAAAATAAATACTTCCAAATCAAATTATTATAAACTTCAAAAGAATTTAATCTTGCCTATTTATATTGTTAAGAAAAATATTAATAGATATTAACAAATTATTATCATTAATCTTTAAAATAAATTTTATCTAGTCAATTACAATGTAAAATGATCAAATCAATTTAATTATTATCAAAGATTATTAAATTGATATTGCTTAAAATTCCGGGTCGTCACAGAAGGAATGGTAATTGGCATTCTAAGTGGGATGTGCTTTGTGGAAGAATAAAGTGTGGCTTCATGAAAAGCAAAGCATGGCTTTGTTAAAATAACCATACCCTTATGAGCCTCACATCTTGAAAATGATACAGGAACTATGTTACATATTTCAGGTTTAGTATGACGAGGGTGGCATATGATCCTTGAAGGAGACTGGCGGCGTATGATCTAAGCCACCAAGGTGTCCAGATGGGACCCTTATTGGAATGTATAGTGGCCTGTGAGTCTTTGCATGAGAAGGCATCGGATATCAAGAATTGTGGCAATATGAGGAATAGTGGTGTGTGAGTTCTTGCAGGAAAACCATCGGTTTCTGGTTGCTATGCATGGTTATCAAGGTTACTTATCATGTTGGAAAATCGAACTTCAATACGAGCTTTACGGTTTTGGTTGTAGGCTCAAAACAAAATAGCTATAATAACTTGCAAACATTTCAGCTACCCCTTTTGGTATCAAATATTCTGTTTGGTATATTCCGTTGACCCGGTCCAGATATTGATACCTTATTTTAATAAGTTTATTTGAAAGATGTTTTCCAAAAGAATGTCACTAAAGATAATATCAAATTATTTTGGTAATAAGTGTTTTGGTTATCATAAGGTAAAAACCCATCCGTTTATGTATAAGCGTGGTCTTATGAGATACTCTTCTTTTCAAAGGTTTTAAACTGACATCAGTTTATAAATTGAGTATCTCACGCTGGTTTATCAAGCCTGACTCGAGTATTTTAAATACTCAGGTCAGATCCGAGTAGTTTCAGATTTAGTTGAAGACGCTTGGAGTTTCCGGAGGCAAGCTGAAGATCTTCGTCTACGTGTGGACGTATTCTATTATCCATTGCATTTACTACATTTGTTTGGTTTGGTTGTCAGCATTTATAAGGACAGGAATTTATAACTGTCTAGATTGAATCCATGTTCGAATTTGATATTGTATTCAAAATCTTTCGCTCTAAATATTATATATTGAAATAATATATTTCATTCCATTCGTGTGAGATTTTGTACTATCTTTGTTTTTTCTATATACCCTTTATGACCTGCTTTTTCGTTCAATTTGAGTTGGACATATATGGTTTATTTTCAACTTAAAGGGTATAGAAAAACGGGCCATCACAATTGACTAATTTTCCACTCAAACAAATTTTCAGTAAACCTGAGACTTCATGGAGGCTAGTAAAATAGAGAATTGAACTTAGCCAATATGACACTGAATTTTAGCCATGGACAAAAATTAAAAGGAAGGCGTTATCAAACTCTATCAATGAATGTACAAACTTCGTTAACGAATAGTAAGAGAAAGAGAGAGATTGAAAACCCATATGACAACTATTTGTGGACGGGGAATAAAAAAAGCAGGGAGCCGGAGCAGGGTACGTCATAATCACACCCGATGGGCATCACTTACACTATGCAATAAAGCTAGGGCTTGCTACAACAAATAATGTAGCTAAACATGAATCGATGGTGGTAGGATTAACTCTGGCCTTGCAAGTTAAAATCCCATGGATTCAAATTCTTAGTGACTCTCAACTAATGGGGAATCAGATAAAGCAGATATATCAGATAAAGTTATAGCCCTATATCTTAAGAAGGTGTTAAAAGTGCTTGCCTTATTTAAAGATTTTTCTACACACTAAGTCCCAAGGTAAGATAACTCTCAAATGGATTCGTTAGCGTAATTTGCTAGCTCAAGAGGAGCTCTAGAAACCCGTTTGTACCAGTAAGGTATCAAGAAAATTCTAGCAACGAAGTGGAAATGCCCAAATCAGGGAAGGAACTATTAGTTTTAACTAGTTCCCAAGCCATGATGCAAGAAGGAGAAGAAAGATAAATTAGTGAAGGAATTCCATATGAGGAGCACAATTATCCAAAGGTAGATAATCATTATAGTAACACTTGGATGGCACCTATTGTAGAATATCTTACTAATTGGATATCACCATTTGACAAGATGGAAGCTAGGATAATCAGACGACAGACCTTGAACTTCACAATGATAGATGGAATTCTTTATACAAAGGATATGCCCTTCCTTACTTAAGATGTGTGAGTTCAAAGGATGGGATGAAATTATTGGGGGAAGCGCATGAAGGATTTTGCGGAGACCATTCCAGTGGGATAAAATTGGATAACAAAATAATGAGACAAGGTTTCTATTGGCCTCAAAAGGCATGTCAAGCTATAGAGTATGTAAAAAAAGGGAAAGATGCTAGAAATACTCGAAGATTCCCCATTTACTTCCAAGCCAATTAACTCCAATCTCTAGTTTGTAGCCCTTCGATGTATGGGGAATCGATTTGATCGGACCATTGTCGATTTCCAAAGAAGGAGCAAAATATGCTATACTGGCCATTGATTACTTTACTAAGTGGGTAGAAGAGCAACCACTCCCTAAAATCACTTTTGGGAAAGTGCTTAGATTCATTATTAAAAACATCATTACTAGACTCAGGGTCCTTTAAAAGATTATGTCTGACAATGGAACACAATCTGAAAGTGAAGAGTTTTCTCAATTTTTATATAAGAACAAGACTACCGAAATCTTTTCTTTTATGGCACATCCAAAGGCTAATGGAGCCTTTGAGGCAACAAATAAGACTCTTAAGACTATCCTAACAATAATAATTAAATAAAGCTAAAGGAAATTGGGTAGAAGAATTGTCACTTATACTCTGGGCCTATCATACATCCACTAGAACTATAAGGGGACATACCCCTTACTCTCTAACATACGGCTGTGAAACAGTATTACAAGTTGAAATTGAGGTACCCACATATCGAAGAATCGCATATGCACAATCCAAACCAAGAATTAAATAAAGAGTCATTGGATTTAATACATGAGCTAAGAGATGAAGCAGATATTCCAACTGTTGAATATCAAAGGAGAATCTCAAAATACTACAATTTTAAAGTAAAGAAAATATCATTTTAAGAGGGAGATTTTATTCTCTAAATGGGGATGGTAAATGCAAGAAATCAAGGGGAGGGACCGCAAGGACCAAACTGAGAAGATCCCTTACTTATGCGCAAAGTAATTCCTCTTGGAGTTATAATGATTCTACTTTTTTAGTAATATTATTTAGAATTTTTAATTAGATAAATTAAATGAATAATGTAGATAGTTAAGGGATTGAGATTTGTAAATTAAGGGGGGTTGTGCCTTAATAAATATAAGCAAAAGAGAATTAAAATTAAGTAAAAGGAGTAAGATAAGGGAAATGTAGGAATAGATTATGTTCTTATACCTAAAACCTTCTTAGCTTCATTCCTTATTTCATTTTCAACAATCGCAAACAAAACCAAAACCTTTAAAGAGTTCTGCCTGTCACCGTTAAGAAATTCAAAAGGAAGAAAAGCTAAGATTCAAGTAGGAAGTTAAGTAAATCAATCAAAGGAAAAATCTCAATCTTTATAACATCAATTTAAGATGAATAATGACCATATATCTCATTTTTGTTGATTTTAGTTTCTAATTAGATCCGAATTAATTTTGTAAATAATATGTCATGATATGATTGTTGAAATGGATATATATATATATATACTTGTTAATGATTTATGTTGCATCACATAGATTTTATGATAAGTTTAGTTTTGAAAAAACTATTAAATGACATCCAATGACTTGTGTTTTTGATACATGATCAAAAAGATTATTTTAGAAGCGTGTTTCAAGGTTCATAATTTTATAAGCAATTGTGAATTTTTTACGAATTTTCTCTGAAATAAAATAGCTAATATTGGGTTTAAATTGATTACAGCAATTATAAATTGATTTAGGGTCTGAAATAAACATACTAAAAGTGAATTATGGCAATTTTTGGGAACTTTCCTGAGTATTTCATTGTGATTATAAAATTATTTAAATTAAAGGACTTAAATGTTTTATTTATTTATCAAGGAAAAAGGCTTGTTTATTAAATGTTTTAATTCGATAATTTCTTAATTCGGCAGCACTTCTAGAAAAAAAATTGATAAAGAAGTGGTAACCAATTGCATTTTGACAAATAAGGCAAGCTATTTGAAAAGAAGTTACTTTAGAAGGGTAATAATTAGTTTTTCTTAAATAAGTGCTTCACCACTTCCATTTGAGGCTTTCGAAACCACACCTCCGCTAGGAACCTATTCGAAACCAATGCATATGGTATCAACCAATTGATACGTAGTGAATTAGAGAAAGACAGAAGGTTTGGCGTTGAAACATGCTTTCGAAGAGGTAGAAGCTAATCTATTAACTTTGAATTATTTTCATTTATAAATGATGCTTTCGAAAGAGTTACAGTTAATTTTCGACTTAATCCACTTGCCTTTGTTTATACAAAAGAGTTTTGCGAATGAGTCGTGCATTTATGTTATAAAAGAAACTTTTGAAAGGATAAAACCCATGCTGTCGCATTCAAGCCTTTCGAATCAATACTTTCAAAAGGGTTCTTTTACCTTTATACTCTGAAGCCTTCTTCTCAATGCTTTCGAAAGGGTTGTTTAATTGTTTTCAAAATGGTTTCATAGGCATGGTTTCAAAATGGTTGGTTTTGAAACCATCCTCTTTCTTTTACTTGGGATATACGATTCCGAAAGTAATGTTTTCGCATTTTTTTAGTTATGACCCTTGGTTATATTAATAGCTAAACCCAAAAAGGTTTCGAAAGGAATGATTTCAAAAGGTTTCGAAGCAATGTTTCCACATACTTTTACTTGAACCAAATCCTTTTGGAAGTTATGTTTTAAGTGAGGAATTTCAATACTTTCGAAAGGTATATAATGTGGGTTTCGAGGAAGAGATCCTCAATGTTTTCGAAAGGTTTATTTGAGTATTGAATGGAGGGTTTCCAATGCTTTCGAAAGGAAAGTTTAAATGGTTCTAGAGAAAGATGTCTAAGGCTTTAGTAAACCATCCGAAATGGTGGTTTTCAATGGTTTTGAAAGGTATGTTATAAGGTCTTAAACAATGGTTTTGAATTTTTTACCTTGGCTTCATGGCCAAAAATCTTTTAAGTTAAAAAGGTTTTTAACTGAGTTTGAAGGAATAGATAATCTCATTGATAAGATTTCATCAACATTGCTTTATGTAAAGCATATATATCATTCCCAGAGTATCTTAAGTAAGTTAAAGTATATAATTTCCTTGTTTTGTAAAGGTGTCATTTCAGGGGTAAATTGTGATGACCCAGAATTTTGAACATTCGAAATTGAAATATTTAATTGATTTTTAAATATTTGAAAGTTATTTTAACTTGAATTTCAAATATAACTATGAATTTGGCAACTAAATTTTGAATTCAATTTATTGAAATTGGGTAAAAATTTGAATCCTCGGTTTTAAGCCGGTTAAAAATATTACAAAGGATTAGAAAATTTATATTGAGAATACTGATGTTAATGGAAGCTTTAGAATTTAATTTGGAAATGATTTGTTCGGTTTTAAAATTATATCATCTAAATCGATATTTAAAAATAGCCTTCTGGGGCACATTCTCGGAATTCGACAAAACCAATTTCATTAGATCTGTAATATTGTATTATTACCGGATTTCAATTTTCGCAGCGTTTGGAGTGACTGTTTGGCCATACGATAAGAAAACGCGCTGAAATTTATATCGAAGTTTAATTTAATAGCTGGGTCCAAAAAAGCTATCTTCTCCATACGATTGAATTTGGCCTCAGAACCTTTTCCATTGCATTCGGAATGGGTGCATAACATTATAAACGCCTGGTAGCATGCCTCGATTGGAGATCGAGATCTTGTGTTGCAAAAATTGAGACGATTTAAATTTAAATTTAAATAATATTTGTATATGTTGACTAGTCAAACATCAGCTTTTTTTGTACCATTACATCATTCCAACACCTGCACGAAGGAAACAACATTCTCTCCATTTGTCAAGCGCACGTGGAAATTTTAAAACATGTAGTTGTTATATAAAAAATAAATAAAAATAAAGATAATGATTGTTTAACAAATCACGGCCTTTGTTCATTTTCTTTTATCTTGAGGTTGTTCGAAAAATTAATGGTCGTAGACCTTGGATTTTATAAAAAATAAAAAATAAATAGCGCAGAGATAATAAATCGATCGAAATCAAATCGATTGAAACCTGTTGCCTTCCTCTTCTTCATGTCGAACTGAAAAAAGAATGCGCTCAATTCGCGATTCACACAAACGACGGACATAGTCGCGACATTGTAGGGCTACGTAAGGAACCGCAATAATTTCTGAGCATCGCTGCAATAGGAAGAGAGTGGCGGCTAGAAGCTCGCGTCACAATCGGGGAAGTCGCGCGTTTCGAGGCGCGTACCTGGCAGTGAAATGGAGGGAAGGGACGAAGTCGAGTCGCGTCGTTTGGGGGTTCGAGTCGATCGTGTGGACGGCGCTCTAATGACGAGACTAGGGCTTTATCGATGTCGTGATCCTGGGTTCATTCGATTTTGTCAATGTGGTATCGATTTGCTGTTTTTATTTATTTATTTTCATTATTTTTATATATGTATGTATGTATATAAGCCCTAGGTAAAATTCTATTATTGCTTCTAGAAAAGTAAAGAAAGTTATATATATCTCTATATTTCACTTTACAGTAAATATATATATATATATATATATATATATATATATATATATATATGAGATTTTGAAAAGAAAAAAAACTGTGATAATTTTTATGAACAGAAGTAAAAAAAATATTTTAAAATCAGAAATGTATTTTTTTCCTAATATATATGTATATATAGTTAAAAGAGAAAAGAATATCCATGTTTTAAATTTTCCAGTTTAATTTTAAAATAATGTATTACGGAGATTAATTTGTTTAATAAACTGATTTAATTTATTTATGATACAAAAAGAGATTTTAGAACCAAACTTTATTTTTACAAATATATATAGGGAAGAAAAAAATATAATGCTGAAATTGATTTTTTTTACGGCATGGTATATTAAACTATTTATTTTCAGATTTTGGATTTTTACTTACATGGTAAAGAAAAAAATAATAACATATATATATATACGCATACCTATTTTAATTTGAATAAGTATAGATGAAAATATATATATAAGATATTTAAAAATAAAAGGAATTGTAAATGTTTAAGTAGTTTATATAAAATCAAAATTGTTAGTTAATTAAATTTATTAAAAGAAAATGGGTTTAAAAATTTAGTTATTAGTTTAAATCAAACAAATCTATTAAATGGAAATTTATTATTCGATTTGTTTCGAATATTAATCAACTGTATAAAATTATCTAACAAGGTCTAATATTGTGAAGAAGGTAAGTCGGGATTGGAAACGGATTGCAAATAAAGAGGTGAGATCTTCTCTAATTGGAATTCCTAATTTAAATTTTAAATAGTTAAATTTAAAATTGTTGATTGTGTGCTTGGATGACAAATTATTATCAGTTGTGTTGGATTAGACCCCATGCGCCGCATAATAGAGAATGATATTATATTAAACTCATATACCGCGATATTCCACCTCGAAGTGGAATTGGTATTTAATTGTTGTGCTAACATCCGTGGATGCTGGGAAATAGGTAGGAGGGATCCAATTGGATTCCTCAAATATTTGAATTTGTTTTAATATTTGCGTTGATTATTTATAATCTGTGTGTGATTATATTTGTGACTGAAATCGTTGAAGGCTACAGTTAGGCGAATATATTTTTGGTATTGTTTGATACCGAAAATAAATAAAATTAGATTTTTGAAATTCAAGTAAAAAGTTTATTGTAAAAATTATTTTTGAGAATTGGATAAATTTAAAAGAAGGAATTTTAAAAGGTTAAAGTTTTATTTTTGAATCCTATTTAATAAATTCCAAAAATATGGGAAAGGATTTTAATTAATGGATTTCAAGTAATATTATTCAAAAGTTGAAGAATTTATTTAAGAATTCGGATTTTAAATTGTTTGGAAGAGATAAAGAGGTGTATTTAAAAAAACTCGAAATTTGATTTGGTGTTAAAAGAAATAAATCTTTGGGAAATCAATATGAAAATTGATTTGGTGTTTAAAATAAAATTTGAAATCAATTTGGAAATTGATTTGGTGTTTGTAAATGATTTTTGAAATCAATTTGACAATCGTATATTCGTGGATATTTGGAAATTTAAATTCACAATGAGAATTTAAAAAGGAAAGGGAAATTCGTTTTAAAAATAAATATTAATTTATTTTTAAAGTGTGGAAAGAAATTTGCGAATTTGGAATATAAATTGAGATAAATCAAGAAGAATTTATTTATTGATTTAAATGGTCCATTTTGAAATGGAAAGTGTATTTTCCCTGGAAAGCCGAGTATATTTTCAGTGTAGCTTTTAACATATAAATTAAAAGTTCTAGAAATTGGTTTTAAAGTATAATTGTTCGAGAAATTTTTTCGAAATTTTTTTTAAATCTTTAAAGTAAAGATTTATATAGTTAATTATAGAAGTGATCATTTAAAGATTTAAATTGGTAGAAAATGGATATTCTAATAATTACACTTTATCTAATAATTTTATTTTTAAATTAGTTTGGGCTTGAATTTTTATATGAGATATTAGTATAATATTTTCATAACTAATGTTTTAAATAAAGTGTTTTAAAATAGTTTTTATTCTGAATGTTTCCAAGTACATATTTTTGGATAAGTGTTTTAAATTATTTTGAAGTATTCGAACTCGGCAAATTTTTGGTAGAAATAAATACTATTTGGAAATTTATTCCACGTGAGGAAAGTGATTTGAAATTTGTTTTCAAATGATTGAAATGTGAAAAGTGATTTGAAATTTGTTTTCAAATGGTTGAAGTGTGAAAATATATCTTGCGAAGATATGTTGAAAATAAATAATTGGGAAAGTTACTTAAATCTGGTGATTGTTGTGAATGTTGATTGATAGTTAAATAACCGACTATCAGTATTGACCTTTAAATGGCATTTGAATTTCGATGCGACAGGGAGTCGGATTCTAGATGGTTATCCGAAACCCACATCGAGTCTTGATGATGGTTCTTTTTGATTGAAATATCCATGTGTTTTTAAATTAAGCGCTCACTATTTGGTTTAGCCGGGAGAGGACTTTCTTTCATATAACCCATTCTAAATAGTGATACGACGAAATGGATAGAATTTGAAGACAATGGTGAAGACCGAGTGTTTTCGAGAATGATAGGATAACATGTCGTATGACCCTGCACTGAGTTGCTTCGGTATAGAGATCTCCATATGTGATGGGGAGTCCGATTAGGATTGTGGTTGCCTAGATTGCAAGGGCTTCTTTGGAAGTGCCTTCGGTTCTGTTCGAACCCGGAACGGACTTGTATGCTTGTATGTCTGATATTACACTTTGAGATATAAAGCTGATTTCTATCAAATACATTTCTATTGGAAGCGGAGAATTCATTCTCTTAGCTTAACAATCCTTCTCTAAGACGTACGAGCTCAGAGGTTATGTAATTGATGGTTATTAGTAATATACTCCAATTTTGGTAGTGTGTCATGCTGAGTGATGCTGATCATTTGTTTATCAAAGCATGGCTTTTGTGAAAAGCGTAGCTTTGTGGACGAGACATCGTCGAAACTCCCAAGCCGGTAATGGTTGAAACAAGAATGTTGTGGAAAGGTTATTAGGGGTCGCGCTCCTAGGGTATGTCCATTTTCTTCTGGATAATAGGTGGTATCATGGTATGGTGCCCGGATATATAACTGTATGGTTGTTGTTATTTGTTGGTGAATCCCGGGATAAAGGTCGGTAACGACTGGGGATGGCATACTTGTAGGTGTTACTTCCAGGCAGGGACAACCCGGCCTTGTATTGGCAGAGAGCTGGTTAAGTTCTTAGAGGCGTTCCTCCAGAGGCATTCCATTCAGTGTAGGAAGTTCCTTTGCCTGACCATTGACGGAAATCCAATCATCCAATACGCGTCTTGTACGGTTTTAGTTGTATAACCTGCCATTTACTTATGGTGGTCACCACTGTTTAGATGGTAGCTATAGTAGGCATACAGTAATGGTTGAATGCTGGATAAGATTAATATTATACTTTTGTAATGTTTTCCACACAATGCAATAATGATAATATTAAAAAATATTGCGTATCAAGCATGTTTGACTATCATAAGGAGAAATCTCCTCCAATTCTGCTTTTTCATTGTTTGTGTGGCGGGAGGCCTTATGGTAGTTTCATTTTCCAAAAGCATAGCCGATTTTTTTATTTTCTTTGTGAAAATAACTGCTTTTAAGATCTCACACCAGTCTCATGACTGACCTGGAGTTTATTGTTCCCTTTCTAAACTCTGGCTGTCCATAATTTTCCACATGGGCAGCCTAGAGTCAGGTTATCAGTTTTTCTAGAGTGAAGTCAGAAAAGATATGTTGTGGAGATCTGGAGGCAAGCTGGATGGCGAGACATATCATCATACTATGTATTATCCACTGCGTTGGGATCGCATTTGCTGCAGTTCAGTTTGAATATGGATTAGTTGTCGTAAATGTCGAGTGTTGTATTTTGTTGTTATAAAACTCAAATGATGTATTGTAATAACTGATATAGTTTTTTGTTTTAAAGATTATTCATTTATCTATTATATATTGTTGTTATGCTGTGAAATGTGAGATTCCATTGTTGTTTCTGTTTCTTCTTCTATCTTCTTCTTCTTCTGTAACCCTAACGGTTTGATTTTCCGGCATTAAACTGTGTGGCATTTGATACAGTGGACCTATTGATGTCGGCTTTCGGGGGTCGAAAAATTGGATCGTTACATTATAATATTAGAGCAATTGGTTAAACGACAACCTTGGTTCTGGTGGAGAAATTACTCATTAGAGATAGAGTCAGTAGTACTCTAGAATGATTTTGAGTGTAATAATAGAGATGAGCTCATATTTGTTAATGAATATAAAATTGTTTTGTATTGTGCTGACTTATCGATTGAGTGTTTATATATTCTGGTCAATATGTGGGACGCCATTTTATCGACAGGGGTTTCTAAATTTTTAAACAAGATAAACCGACACGGTATTGTTTTAAAACAGGGTAAATGAAATAAATTTTACCTAAATTATTTTTCTATATAAAAGGAATAATCTTTGTAAATTATTATAGTATATGGTTGCTTGGTTGTTAGGAAGTGATAATATGAAATTATTATCATTGATTATTGAATAGGAAATTGAAATCATAATCAAAACTTAAGAAATAAAATCCATATACAAATAGGTTTTGTAAATGTAAATGTGATTTATAATTTGAAATAGAATTCTATAGAAATATTCAAAAGAATTTGAAAGGATTTGAAAATTTTGGAATTTTGGTGAAAAGTTTTAATCCCTTTGATTTGAAAAAGATTTTCAAGGGTTTTGGAAAAATGTTTTTGAAGGGATAAAAGCACTAAATTCTTTTCGGTCGCTGAAAAATAATTCCGATGATGATCGCGACATCATCGGTGTTCATTTTTGGGTTTCTAGGAGAGGAATTGCTGCCAAATTATTTTGGATGGGAGTTGTTTACAAAACTGGGTTTGGTTCTTGAAATTCAAAAGATAATTTGAATTGATTTCGAAATGATTTTTCAAAGGATGGAAAGACTCTGGAATCTGATAAAAATAGTTGTGGAATAAAAATTTATTAAGGTGGAAAATAAAATTGTGAGTAAATAAATTTACAATTGTAGGTAAATGGAAGGGAAATTGAATGTTGAAATTCATTTCGAATTTGTAAGTGAATAGAACCAAAATTGGAATTGAATTTGATTTGTGATAAACAAAGCGAAGTATTGAAATAAAATTAGCAAGTGAAACTATTTGAAGGAATGACAAATTTAAATATGGTCTAAAATGAATTGAATTCAATAATTATATATGAAAGGTAAATTGAATTCATATGAAAAATCCAGTTTAAATAATATAAAATACCAAAGTGGTGAATTGGATATTAATATAAGAAGTATATAAAATATTTATATTAAACTTAAGGAATAAATGATGAAATTCTTAAGTAAAATTTAAAGTTGAGAAAATATTCTAAATTGATAAGCGAATGAAATTCTTAAGTAAAATTTAAATTTCAATATGAAATTTGATGATTTTCTTGTCTAGGCAGTTGGCTTTTCATTTTCTTTTTTAAATCTGGAGGCCCGTTGTGCCATTTCATAGTCGTACCGAATAAGCTGTGCAAAAGAGACGATGGCGAAATTTTTCGAAAATTTAGGGAGCTAGAAAAATTTTGAGAAAATTTGGAAAATTTGAATTTAAATTTAAATTTTTATTGTTAAGAAAACATTGTTGTTCGAAAACTATGGAAGATTTTGGAAAGTTAATTGAAGTAATAATGGGTCTTTAATCAAAAAGATTTGTTTTTGGCAAATTGATAAAATTGTTTGGTTTGGGAGAAAAGATAAACGAGTTGAGGATCATTCTTCTTAACAAGAAATTTTGGGACGAAATTCTTTTAAGGGGGAAGAAAGTGACAACCTAGAATTTTTAATATTCGAAATTGAAATATTTAGCTGATTTTTAAATATTTGAAAGTTATTTTAACTTTAATTTCAAATATAACTATGAATTTGGCAATTAAATTATTGAATTTAGTTTATTGAAATTGGGTAAAAATTTGAATCCTCGGTTTTAAGCCGGTTAAAAATATTTCAAAGGCTTAGAAAATTTGTATTGCGAATACTGGAGATAATGGATGCTTCAGAATTTAATTTGGAAATGATTTGTTCAGTTTTGAAATTATATCCTTTAAATCGATATTTAAAAATAACCTTCTGGGGCACAGCCTCGGAATTCGACGAAACCACTTTCATTGGATCCGTAATATTGTATTATATCGGATTTCAATTTTCGTAGTGTTTGGAGTGATCGTTTGGCCGTACGATAAGCAAACACGCTGAAATTTATATCGAGGTTAAATTTAATAGCTGGGTCCAAAAAAGCTATCTTCTCCATACGAATTTGGCCTTGGAACCTTTTTCATCGCATTCGAATGAGCGTATAACATTATAAACGCCTGGCGGCATGCCTCGATTGGAGATCGAGATCTTGTGTTGCGTAAATCGAGACATTTCAATTTAAATTTAAATAATATTTATATATGTTGACTAGTCAAACATCGGCTTTCTTTTGTACCATTACATCATTCCAACACCTGTACGAAGGAAACGACATTCTCTCCATTTGTCAAGCGCACGTAGAAATTTTAAAACACGTAGTTGTTATATAAAAAATAAATAAAGATAATGATAATGATTGTTTAATAAATCACGGCCTTTGTTCATTTTCTATTTTCTTGAGGCTGTTCGAAAAATTAATGGCCGTAGCCCTTAGATTTTATAAAAAAAATAGCACAGAGATAATAAATCGATCGAAATCAAATCGATCGAAACCTGCTGCCATCCTCTTCTCCATGTCGAACCGAAAAAAAATGCGATCGATTCGCGATTCACACAAACGAGGGACGTAGTCGCGATGTTGTTGGGCTACGCGAAGAATCGCGATAATTTCTGAGCATCGCTGCGATAGGAAGAGAGTGGCGGTTGGAAGCTCGCGTCACAATCGGGGAAGTCGCACGTTTCAAGGCGCCTACCTTGCAGTGAAATCGAGGGAAGGGCCGAAGTCGAGTCGCATTGTTTGGGGGTTCGAGTCGGCCGTGTGGACGACGCTCTGGTGACAAGGCTAGGGCTTTGTCGATGTCGTGAACCTTGGTTCGTTCGATTTTGTCAGTAAGGTGTTAATTTGCTGTTTTTTTTTTTCATTATTTATATATATGTGTATGTATATATGTATGTATATAAGCTGTAGGTAAAATTCTGTTATTGCTTCCAGAAAAGAAAAGAAAATATATATATAGCTATATATTTGACTTTACAATAAATAAATATATCTATATGAGATTTTGAATAGAAAAAAAAATTACTGCGATAATTTTTATAAACAGAAGTAAAAAAAAAATATTTCAAAATCAGAATTGTATTTTTTTCAAATATATATGTATATAGTTAAAAGAGAAAAGAATATCCATGTTTTAAATTTACCAGTTTAATTTTAAAATAATGTATTACGAAGATTGATTTGTTTAATAAACTGATTTAATTTATTTATGGTACAAAAAGGGATTTTAGAACCAAACTTTATTTTTACAAATATATATATATATATATATATACACACACACATAGGGAGGAAAAAAATATAATGTTGAAATTGATTTTTTTTACAGCATGGTATATTAAACTATTTATTTTTAGATTTTGAATTTTCACTTACACGGTAAAGAAAAAAAATAACATATATATACACACACGCATACCTATTTTAATTTGAATATGTATATATGAAATATATATATATATATATATGTAGATAAGATTTTGGAAAATAAATAGGAATTGTAATTGTTTAAGTAGTTTATGTAAAATCAAAATTATTAGTTAATTAAATTTATTAAAAGAAAATGGGTTTAAAAAATATAATTATTAGTTTCAATCAAATAAATCTATTAAATAGAAATTTATTATTCGATTTTTTACGAATATTAATCAACTATATAAAATTGTCTATACAAGGTCTAATACTGTGAAGAAGACAACTCGGGATTGGAAACGGATTGCGAATAAAAAGGTGAGATCTTCTCACTCAATTGGAATTCCCAGTTCAAATTTAAAATAGTTAAATTTATAATTGTTGATTGTGTGCTTGGATGATAAATTATTATCAGTTGTGTTGGATTAGACCCCATGCGCCGCATAATAGCGGATGATATTATATTAAACCCTTATACCGCGATATTCCATCTCGAAGTGGAATTGGTGTTATATATGTATTTGGAGTGATTGATTTCCCACATTATATAGCGGATGAGATCTTATGCGTCATATAATAGCGGATGATATTATATTAATCCCATATACCGCGATATTCCACCTCGAAGTGGAATTGGTATTTAATTGTTGTGCTAACACATGTGGATGTAAGGAAACAGGTTGGAGGGATCCAACTGGATTCCTCAAATATATGAATTTGTGTTAATATTGTGTGTTGATTATTTATATTCTGTGTGTGATTATATTTGTAATTGAAATCGTTGAAGGCTATAGTTAGCTGAATATATTTTTGGTATCGTGGGACATTGGAAATAAATAAAAATGGATTTTTGAAATTCAAGTTGAAAGTTTATAGTAAAATTTAGTTTTTTGAATTGGATAAATTTAAAAAAAGGAATTTTAAAAGGATAAAGTTTATTTTTGAATCCTATTTAATAAATTCCAAAAATATGGGAAAGGATTTTAATTAATGGATTTCAAGTAATATTATTCAAAAGTTGAAGAATTTATTTTAGAATATGAATTTAAAATAGTTTGGAAGAGATAAAGGGATGTATCTTAAAAAAATAAATTCGAAAATTGATTTGGTGTTAAAAAGGCTAATCTTTGGAAAATCAATATGAAAATTGATTTGGTGTTTAAAATAAAATTTGAAATCAATTTCGAAATTGATTTGGTGTTTGTAAATGATTTTTGAAATCAATTTGAAAATCGTATATTAGTGGATATTTGGAAATTTAAATTCACAATGAGAATTTAAAAAGGGAAAGGAAATATTTTTTTAAAAATAAATATTGATTTATTTTTAAAGTGTAGAAAGAAATTTGCGGATTTGGAATATAAATTAGGATAGATCAAGAAGAATTTATTTATTGATTTAAATGGTCCATTTTGAAATGGAAAGCATATTTCCCTGGAAAGCCGAGTATATTTTCAATGTTGCTTTTAAAATATAAATTAAAAGTTCTAGAAATTGGTTTTAAAGTATAATTATTGGAGTGATTATTTTCGAAAATTGTTTTTAAATCTTTAAAGTAAGGATTTATTTAGTTAATTATAGAAGTGATCATTTAAAGATTTAAATTGGTAGAAAATGGATATTTTAATAATTACACTTTATCTAATAATTTTATTTTTACATTAGTTTGGACTTGAATTTTTATATGAGATATTAGTATAATATTTTCATAACTAATGTTTTAAATAAAGTGTTCTAAAATAGTTTTTATTCTGAATGTTTCCAAGTATATATTTTTGGGTAAGTGTGTTAAATTATTTTGAAGTATTCGAACTTGGCAAATTTTCAGTGGAAATAAATAATGTTTAAAAATTTATTCCACGTGAGGAAAGTTATTTGAAATTTGCTTTCAAAGGATTGAAATGTGAAAAGTGATTTGAAATTTGTTTTCAAATGGTCGAAGTGTGAAAATATATCTTGCGAAGATATTTTGAAAATAAATAATTCGAAAAGTTATTTAAATCTGGTGATTGTTGTGAATGTTGATTGATAGTTAAATAACCGACTATCAATATTGGCCTTTAAATGGCATTTGAATTTCGATGCGATAGGGAGTCGGATTCTAAATGGTTATCTGAAACCCGCATCGAATCTTGATGACGATTCTTTGTGATTGAAATATCCACATGTTTTTAAATTAAGCGGTCACTATTCGTTTTAGCCGGGAGAGGACTTGGTGTCATATAACCCATTTCGAATAGTGATACGACGAAGTGGATAGAATATGAAGATGGTGATGAAGACCGGGTGTTTTCGAGAACGAGAGGATAACTGTCGAATGACTCTGCACTGAGTTGCTTTGGTATAGAGATCTCCATATGTGATAAGGAGTCCGATCGGGATTGTGGATGCTCGGATTGCAATGGCTTCTTTGGAAGTGCCTTCGGTTCCGTTCGAACCCGGAACGGACTTGTATGGTTGTATGTCTGACATTACACTTTAAGACATAAAGCTGGTTTCTATCAAATACATTTCTGCTGGTAGCGAAGAATTTATTCTCTTAGCTTAACACCCTTCTCTGGGACGTACGAGCTCAGAGGTTATGTAGTTGATGGTCATTAGTGATATGCTTCAATTTTTGTAGTGTGGCATGCTGAGTGCTGCTGATCATTTGTTGATGGAAGCATGGCTTTTGTGAAAAGCGTAGCTTTATGGACGAAACTTCGTCGAACCTCACAACCCGGTAATGGTTGAAACAGGAATGTTGCGGAAAGGTTTTTAGGGGTCGCGCCCCTAGGGTATGTCCATTTTCTTTCGGATAAGAGGTGGTATCATGGTATGGAGCCCAGATATTTAACTGTGTGGTTGTTGTTATTTGTTGGTGAATCCCGGGATAAAGGTCAGTAATGACCGGGGATGGCATACTTGTAGGAGTTACTTCCGGGCAGGGGTAACCTAGCTATGTGTTGGCAGGAAGCTGTTAAGTTTTTGGGGGCGTCCCTCCAGAGGCATTCCATTCGGTGTAGGAAGTTCCTTTGCCTGACCATTGTTGGAAATCCAATCATCCAATACGCTCCTTGTGTGGTTTTAGTTGTATAACCTGCCATTTACTTATGGTGGCCATCACTGTTTAGATGGTAACTATAGTAGGCACACAATAATGGTTGTATGCTGGCTAAGATTAATATTATACTTTCGAAATGCTTTCCACGCTATGCATTAATGATAATATTAAAAAGATTTTGCATATCAAGCATGTTTGACTATCATAAGGAGAAATCTCCTTCAATTCTGTGTTTGCATTGTGTTTGTGGCGGGAGGCCTTATTGTAGTTTCATTTTCCAAAAGCATAGCGGTTCTTTGTGAAAATAACTGTTTTTAAGATCTCACACCAGTCCCATGACTAACCTGGAGTTTATTGTTCCCTTTCTAAACTCTAGATGCCCATAATTTTCCACTGGGCAGCCTAGAGTCAGGTTATCAGTTGTTCTGGAGCGAAGTAAGAAGAGATATGCTATGGAGATCTGGAGGCAAGCTGGATGGCTAGACGCATCGTTATACTATGTATTGTCTGTATCGTTGGGATCGCATTTGCTGCAATTCAGTTTGAATATGGATTAGTTGTCGTAAATTCCTAGTGTTGTATTATGTTGTTATAAAACTCTGATGATGTATAGTAATAACTGATATAGTTCTTTGTTTTAAATATTATTCATTTATCTATTATATATTGTTGTTCCACTGCGATGTGAGATTATGTTGTTTTTGTGTCTTCTTCTATCTTCTTCTTCTTCTTCAACCCTAATGGTTCGTTTTTCTGGCATTCAATTGTGCGGCATTTGATACAGTGGACGTATTGATGTCAACTTTCAGGCGTTGAAAAATTGGGTCGTTGCATTATGGTATCAAAGCAATTGGTTAAGCGATAACATTGGCTCTGGTGGGGAAATTACTTATTAGAGATAGAGTCAGTAGTGCTGTAACGACCCAGAATTTATGTCATTTGAAATTCATATATTTAATTAACTTTAAATATTAACAAATAAAATTTGTAAGTCGTATAAATTATATTTCGAATATCTAGATTTAATTGGATAATTAAATCGATAATTTAATATTTGAAATTACAGAAATAATTGGAAATTGGGTTTAAAGTGATTAAAAATGATTTATAAAGTTGTATCGAATCATATTGGAGTTAGAATGACATTACAGAACTTTAAAATTGAATTTAAAAGTTAATTTGTAGAAATTGAATATTTTAATATTTAATTGACGAGTAAAAATAGTCATTTTTTAAACAGTCTCGGATTTCGACGAAACCAGTTTCATTGGAACCGTAATATAATATTATTGTAAGATTTCAAATTTCGTGTCAATCGGGTTTACGGTTTGCCCGGGGCAAGCTAGAACGCACTGAAATCGGTTTAAGTGAATTTTTAAATTTAAATAGTCGATTTGAAAACCTATCTTCCAAATATGATCGAATTGGCTCCCGATATATTCCATTGCATTCGGAATAGGGGTAAAACATTATAAACGCCAGGCGGCACGCTTCGTTTGGAGTTCGAAAAAATTTCGGGTGAATAGTGCACGAATATTTTTTATATAACGACCTCAATATTCATTATTTTCACTCAACCCTAGTTTCTAACCCTAGCCGCCAGTTTCCCTATCCATGGCCGAAAATTTCAATTCTTTCTCTTCTATTTTCTTCCAATCCGTTAATCTGTTCATAAAACGTTCAACTGCAAAATCGTAGAGGGCGGCGAGGTCTTGAAGATCAACGGTGGTGATCGATTTATTTTGTGCGGATCATCGGAAAATCATGCTCGAACGGCCATAAGTCACGCATGTTTTCCAACAAAGGGGAGGGGCCGAGCTTCACTATACTCAGGCCGAAGGTGGAGTCGACGATGCTCTTCGTTGTGGAGTTGCTCGATCGCCTTCAAATGGCCTATGTTGGTCACGAAAATTCAAGAGCTAATGGCGACCTATGGGTTCTCGGTCGAGCAAGGAACTGGAAGAGGAAGAAAGAAAAACACGGCCTTAATTCAGGGGCTTGAAATTGAATGGTCCAGAAAATAGAAGGTTTAAAAATAATAAAAAGAAAATGGAATTTATTTATATATTAAATCGTTTAAACTTTGTAACGTCGTATCTTTTTGATACGAGGTCGAAAATTGATGAAACGAATTGCGTCGGGTTCGTATTGACGAGCACTACGTGATGGAGCTAGTTTGGAGTCGTTTGGAGATAGTTTGAATTTTAAGTAAAATTTAAACGCGCATTTATTATTCGAAATAGAACGCTGCAACTGTATTGGAAGCAAGGTGAGAACTTCTCACTCAATCGAATTGTGTTTCGATTTAAATTTTAAATAATTAGATTTAAAATTGCTTGATTGTGTTGATTATATGCTTGGATGATAAATTATTATCTACTGTTTTGAAATAGACCCTATACGTCGTATATTAAGCGGAGGTTATTATATTAAACACATATACCGCGATATTCCACCTTGTTGTGGAATTAGTATTAAATATGTACTTGGAGTTGATTTCCCGCATTATATAGCGGATGAGACCCTATTGCGCCGTATAATAGCGGATAATATTTTATATAAACCCATGTACCGCGATATTCCGTCTTGAAACGGGATTGGTATTGTGCTAACATCTGTGGATGCAGGGAAACAGGTTGGAGGGATCCAACTGGATTCCTCAACGGTATTGATTTATTTACAGATATTTGCGATATATTTCGTTATCATATTAATATATGATGTTTGGACGCCATGGTTGATGTATCGGTGCTGTTGCAACATTGGGCCTATTTTTGGAGTTTTAAAAATGTTAAAGTAACGATTTCGAATTTAAAAGGATTTTCAAGTGATTTTTGAGAGTATACATTTTATTGAATTTTGGAATTGATTCATTTTAAATAAATAAACGTTATAATTTTTATGTTACAAAAATTATTATTTTTGTGAAATATAACCGAAATGTGATTTTTGAAATAAGTAGTTGATTATTTTGTAAAATGGTTTAAATTGGGATTTTTGAATTATTATAAACGGTTTATATAAAAGATTTATAAAATTGATATTTTATAAATTAAAATATTGGAAGTATAAAATGAATTTTTATAAGAGTTAAAATGAAGTATAAATGGATTTCATAAGTGAATGAAATTTATAGATTTATAAATTGTGAAGTTATAAAATGAATAGATTTTGTAAAATAAAAGATTTATAAGTAATTAACTTATAAATTGGATTTTGGCATTTAAATGAGATATAAATAGAATTTGTTAATTAAGGGAGTTTATAAGTTGAAGTTTTTATAAAATATATATATGTATGTGAATTTATAAACGTTATTTTATAAATCCGAAACCAATTGAATTTGATAAGTAAATATTAAAGCTTATTAAAGGATATATATCCACGATTTTGGACAGTGGATAATCTTTTAAATTAAATATGTAGAAGTGTTGAATTTGGTAAACGATATATATCCACGATTTTGGACAGTGGATAATCCTTTAAATTAAATATGTAGAAGTGTGGAATTTGGTAAATGATTTATATTCATGATTTTGGACAGTAAATAATATATTAAAGAAATGTTTTAGGAAGTGATCTTTTAAATAGAATTAAAACGATTTGAAGTTGTTTTAAAATGTGTTAAGGATTGAAACCATAGATTTCAACATTCATTGTTGAAATAGACGTTTATGAGAAATAAGGAAAAGATGGACTATAACACTGTTGTTATAGTAAATGATTTTCGAAAGGAAAAGTTTTTTTTGTATAGTATTGGGGTTTATATATCTATCGTATTTTCGAATCCCTATACTAGTGATTTTGGGTTGTCGTAACGATGTTTTACACAACATTTGTTTTTGACTCATATAAATGTGTTTAAGAGAATGTTTTCCTTAAAGAATAAATTATATACTTAATTGTGATTTAAGTATATTGAATATTTTCCAAATATTGAAAATAAATAGAATTGTGAATTACTTATTATTAAATAAGTGTGGAAATGTTTTCCAATATGAAGTGAAATGTTTGGAGATTATATCTTTTAAAGATAAATTGAAAGTGAATATTTGAAATCGATTTGAAAATCGTATATCAGTGGATATTTGGAAATTTAAATTCACCATGGAATTTATAAAGGAAAGGGAAATTTGTTTAAAAATAAACATTGATTTATTTTTGAAGTGTGGAAATAAATTTACGGATTTGGAACTTAAAGTAAATCGGTAAGGATTTATTTAGTTGGTTTAAATGTACCATTTTGAAATGAAAGTGTATTCTCCCTGGAAAGCCGAGTATATTTCCAAAGTAGCTTTTAAAGTATAAATTAAAAAGTTCTAAAGTAGTTTTAAAATAATATTTTGGAGAAAACATTTTCTTAAGTTATTTTGAAATCCTTTAAGTAAAGACTTATTGAATTGATTTAAAGAAATGATTATTTCTAAGATTTAATCAATAATTGGTTTTGAAAATAGTTATTTAAAATAGTTATACTCTATCTACTAATTTTATTTCGAAAATTAGTTTGGACTTAAGTTATATGTAATATTGGTATAATATTTTTATAACTAATATTTTAAGTAAGGTGTTTAAAGAAAAATAGTTTTATTTCAAAGTGTTTTCCCTATATATTTTGGATAAGTGTTATAAATTATTTAAAGTATTTGAACTCAGCAGATTTCCAATGAAAATGAATAAATATTTGGAAGCGTTTCTGCGTAAGGAAAATGATTTGAAATTTGTTTTCAAAAGTTGTAAAGGTGAAAAGTGATTTGAAATTTATTTCAAATGGTTGAAGTGTGGAAAAATATATCTTGTAAAGATATTTTTGGAAAATAAATAATTGGGAAATTATTTAGAATCTGGTGATGTTGTGCATATCTATTGATAGTTAAATAACCGACTATCAATATTTACCTTTAAATGGGTATTTGTTGTGATTTGCTTGAATTTGAATGCTACACTTATTTTAAAATTAAGCGTCTGTTATTCGGTTTAGCTGGGAGAAGACCTTTGGGTCATGAATCCCATTCCGAATAGTGATACGTCGTAATGGTTAGCATTTGAATACCGGTGATGAAGACCGGATATTTTCGAAAATGGAAGGATTACCGCTGAATGTCTCTGCATCGGCTAATCTTCGATAGAGATTTTACCATCCTTTGTGATGGGAAGTCCGGTCGTGATTAGTGCATATCCGGATTGCAAGGGCTTCTTTAGAAGTGCCTTCGGTTCCGTTCGATCCTGGAACGGACTTGTATGGATGTGTGGCTGACGTTACAATTTGAGATGTAAAGCTGGTTTCTATCAAATACATTTCTGTTGGTGGCGGAGAATTTATTCTTTTAGCTTAACACCCTTCTCTGAGATGTACGAGCTCAGAGGTTATGTAGTTGATGGTTACTAGTGATACATTACCAATTTGGTAATGTGGCATACGAAGTGCTGCTGATCATTTATTGATCAAAGCATAGCTTTTGTGAAAAGCGTAGCTTTGTGGACGAGACTTCGTCGGACCTCACACCCCGGTAATGGTCAAAACAGGAAAGATGCATCAAGGTTATAAGGAGTAGCGCCCCTTAGGGTATGTGCATTTCCTTCTGGATAGAAATGGTATCATGCTACGGAGCCCAGATACTAAACTTATGTGGAAGTCGCAAATATATATATGACTTTGCGATTGTTGTTGGTTGAGGATCCTCGGATAAAGGTTGTTTACAACCAAGGGATGGCATACTCGTGTCAGTAGTTACCTACTTTTGCAGATGTAACCCGACCTTGTGTTGACAGAGATCCGGTTAGGTTCGCGGGGCGTCTCTCCAGAGGCGTACCCATGTGGCAATAGGAAGTTCCTTGGCCTGACCACTTGTCGGAAAATCCAAAGAAACAATACGAGCCCTGTACAATTTTAATTGTATAACCTGCCATTTACTTATGGTGGCGCCCCACTGTTTAGATGGTGGCTATAGTAGGCATACGATAATGGTCGTATGTTGGCTAAGATTTATATTATACTTTCGAAATGTTTTCCTACACTTTGCACTTATAGTAATAATATCAAAGAAATTTGCATATAAAGCATGTTTGACTATCATAAGGAGAAATCTCCTCCGATTCTGCGTTTGCATTGTGTGTGTGTGCGGGAGGCCTTATGGCAGTTACATTTTCTAAAAGCATTGCGGATATATTTTAAAATATTTCTTTGTTTGTTTTAAAGATATAACTATTCTAAGTTCTCACACCAGTCCCATGACTGACCCGGAGTTCATTGTTCCTTCCTAAACTCTGGGCGCCCACCAATTTCCACACGGACAGTCTAGAGTCAGGTTTTCAGGTTATTCTGGAATTCAGGAGTTGTTGTAGAGATCTGGAGGCAAGCAGGATGGCATGGTGTATCAACTAGTATATAGTATTTCTTTTCCGCTGTTTGTTGTTGTAAATTCTAAAAATGTAATGTAATTTGATGTAATGTAATAACTGATACAGTTCTTTTGATTTAAAGATTATTCATTTATCTATTATATGTTGTTCCGCTGCGAATTGTGAGATTCTGATATTGTTTCTATTTTCTTCTTCTTTCTTTCTTTCTTCTTCTACCTCTTCTTCTTTAACCCTAGCGGTTGGGTTTTCCGGCCTTCGATTGCTCGGCAGTTGATACAGTGGACGTATTAATGTTGATTTTCGGAAGTCGAAAATTCAGTTCGTTACAAGTGCTCTAGAATGAGTTTGAGTGTAATAATAGAGATGAGCGCGTATTTGTTAGTGAATATAAAATTATTTTGTATTGTGTTGAATTATCGGTTGAGTGTTTATAAATTTTGGTAGATATGTGGGACGCCATTTTATCGATAGGGGTTTCTAAACTCTTAAACAAGATAAACCGACATAGTATTATTTTAAAATAGGATAAATGAAATAAATTTTACCAAATTATTTTCTTATATAAAAGGAATAATCTTTGTAAATTATTATAGTATATGGTTGCTTGGCTGTTAGGAAGTGATAATATTAGATTATTATCATTGGTTATTGAATAGGAAATTGAAATCATAATCAAAAGTTAAGAAATAAAATCCATATACAAATGGGGTTCGTAAATGTAAGTTTGATTTATAATTTGAAATAGAATTCCAGAGAAATATTTAAAAGAATTTGAAAGGATTTGAAAATTTTGGAATTTTGGTGAAAGTTCTAATCCCTTTGATTTGAAAATGATTTTCAAGGGTTTTCGAAAAATATTTTTGAAGGGATAAAAGCACTAAACTCTTTTCGGTAGCTGGAAAATAATTCCGATGATGATCTCGACATCATCGGTGTTCATTTTTGGGTTTCCAAGAGAGGAATTGCTGCCAAATTATTTTAAATGGGAGTCGTTTACAAAACTGGGTCTGGTTGTGGAAATTCAAAAGATAATTTGAATTGATTTCAAAATGATTTTTGAAAGGATGGAAAGACTATGGAATCTGATAAAAATAGTTATGGAATAAAAATTTATTAAGGTGGAAAATAAAATTGTGAATAAATAAATTTACAATTGTAGGTAAATGAAAAGGAAATTGAATGCTGAAATTCATTTTGAATTTGTAAGTAAATAGAACCGGAATTGGAAGTGAATTTGATTTGTGATAAACAAAGAGAAGTATTGAAATAAAATTAGTAAGTGAAACTAATTGAAGGAATGACAAATTTAAATATGGTTTAAAATGAATTGAATTCAATAATTATAAATGAAAGGTAAGTTGAATTCATATGAATTTGAAATCCAGTTTAAATAAAAGTATAGATAAAACCAAAGTGGTGAATTGGATATTAATATAAGAAGTATATAGAATATTTACGTTAAACTTAAGAAATAAATGATGAAATTTTTAAGTAAAATTTGGAGTTGAGAAAATATTCTAAATTGATAAGCAAATGAAGAATAAACTGGGAATCGTGAAATGGTAATTGTGAATAAGGGAATGAAAATCAATGTGAATAAAAGAAAAAAAATTGATAAAATTAATAATCAATTGGAATAAATACATGGATACGTATATTATTTTATTCGCATGACGATTTGATCCAAAATTCGAGCATAGAATTTCGAGATAGTTATATCGATCTGAGCTGGGTTTTTTTCACTCAATTTTCGACAACCAACCTGGATATGGATATTTGGTTGATTCTGAAAATTCTCTATCATAGTTTACGGCTATGCAAGGAGAATGACGGTTTCTGATCAAGAAACCAGATCTGAGTCCGCACTAGGAAGTCGGGTAGTTGATACTAGTTCGGAAGTGAAATTGTGTGATCGAGTGAGTGATTGGATTTGATAATTGCGTGCAAATGATATAAGTACATCGTACGGATTTGAATGAAATAATTATTCCAACT
Organism: Allium cepa; assembly: GCA_030765085.1. Taxonomy (NCBI): domain Eukaryota; kingdom Viridiplantae; phylum Streptophyta; class Magnoliopsida; order Asparagales; family Amaryllidaceae; genus Allium; species Allium cepa. Next base: position 1,012,763,772 of record CM060928.1, read on the forward strand.
TTTGAAAAGAAATGTGCAAAATAATAAGTAGGATATACAGCTATGTTAAAGTAAAATGGAATTGGATTTTTGATTTTGAAGATAATTTAATTGCTCGAAAAAGGTGTGTATTTAAATTTCAGTACGAAATTTGATGACTTTCTTGTCTAGCCGCTTGGCTTTTCATTTTCTTTTTGAAAGCTGGGGGCCAATTGTGGAATTTTGTAGTCGTACCAAGATAGCTGCGCAAAGGAGACGCTAATGAAATTTTTCAAAAATTTAGGGAGTTAGAAAATTTTTGAGAAAATTTGAATTTAAATTGGTATTGTTAGGAAAACAATGTTGTTTGAAAACTATGGAAGATTTTGGAAAGTTAATTGAACTAATAATGGGTCTTTAATTAAAAAGATTTGCTTTGGCAAATTGATAAAATTGTTTGGTTTGGGAGAAAAGATAAACGAGTTGAGGATTATTCTTCTTAACTAGAAATTTCAGGACGAAAAAGAATGCGACGACCCAGAATTTTGAACATTCGAAATTTGAATATTTAATTGATTTTTAAATCTTTGGAAGTTATTTTAACTTGAATTTCAAATATAATTATGAATTTGGCAATTAAATTATCTAATTTAATTTATTTAAATTGGGTAAAAATTTGAATCCTCGGTTTTAAGCCTGCTAAAAATATTTCAAAGTCTTAGAATTTTTTTATGGAGAACACTGAAGACAATGGAAGCTTCAGAATTTAATTTGGAAATGATTTGTTCAGTTTTGAAATTATATCGTTTAAATCAATATTTAAAAATAGCCTTTCGGGGCACAGTCTCGAAATTCAACGAAACCAATTTCATTGGAACCATAATATTGTATTATTATCGGATTTCAATTTTCATACTGTTTGGAGTGATCATTTGGTTGTACAATAAGCAAATGCACTGAAATTTATATCGAAGTTTAATTTAACAACTGGTCCAAAAAAGCTATCTTCTCCACACGATCGAATTTGGCCTCGGAACCTTTTCCATTGCATTCGGAATGGGTGTATAACATTATAAACGCCTGGCGGCATGCCTCGATTGGAGATCGAGATCTTGTGTTGCAAAAATCGAGACGATTTCAATTTAAATTTAAATAATATTTATATATGTTGACTAGTCAAACATCAGCTTTCTTTTGTACCATTACATCATTCCAACACCTGTATGAAGGAAACGACGTTCTCTCATTTGTCAAGCGCACGTAGATATTTTAAAACATGCAATTGTTATATAAAAAAATAAATAAAAATAAAGATAATGACTGTTTAAAAATCATAGCCTTTGTTCATTTTCTTTTTTCTTGAGGCTGTTCGAAAAATTAATGGCCGTAGCCCTCGGATTTTATAAAAAAATAGCGCAGAGATAATAAATCGATCGAAACTTGTTGCCTTCCTCTTCTACATGTCGAATCGAAAAAAATGCGATCGATTCGCGATTCACACAAACGAGGGACGTAGTTGCGACGTTGTAGGGCTACGCAAGGAACCGCAATAATTTTTGAGCATCGCTATGATAGGAAGAGAGTGGCGGTTGGAAGCTCGCGTCACAATCGGGTAAGTCACGCGTTTCGAGGTGCCTACCTGGCAGCGAAATCGAGGGAAGGGCCAAAGTCGAGTCGCGTCGTTTGAGGGTTCGAGTAGGTCATGTGGACGACGCTGTGGTGACGACGCTAGGGCTTTGTCAATGTCGTGAACCTGGGTTCATTCGATTTTGTCAGTAAGGTACCGATTTGCTGTTTTTATTTATTTATTTTCATTATTTGTGTGTATATATATATATGTATGTATGTATGTATGTAAGCTACATGTAAAATTCTGTTATTGCTTCCAAAAAAGAAAATATATATATATAGCTCTATATTTGACTTTACAGTAAATAAATAAATATATATATATATATATATATGAGATTTTGAAAAGAAAAAAATTACTATGATAATTTTTATAAACAGAAGTAAAAAAAATATTTTAAGATCAGAATTGTATTTTTTTCCAAATATATATATATAGTTAAAAGAGAAAAGAATATCCATGTTTTAAATTTACCAGTTTAATTTTAAAATAACGTATAACGAAGATTAATTTGTTTAATAAACTGATTTAATTTATTTATGATACAAAAAGGCATTTTAGAACCAAACTTTTTTTTGAATATATATATATATATATATATATATATATATGGGGAAGAAAAAAATATAATGTTGAAATTGATTTTTTTACAGCATGGTATATTAAACTATTTATTTTCAGATTTTGAATTTTTTACTTACACAGTAAAGAAAAAATAATAACATATATATATACACATGCCCATTTTAATTTGAATATGTATAGATGAAATATATATATATATATATATATATATATATATATATATATATACACATATGTAGATAAGATTTTGGAAAATAAATAGGAATTGTAAATGTTTAAGTAGTTTATATAAAATCAAAATTGTTGGTTAATTAAATTAATTAAATGAAAATGGGTTTAAAAATTTAATTATTAGTTTAAATCAAATAAATCTATTAAATGGAAATTTATTATTCGATTGTTTTCGAATATTAATCAGCTGTATAAAATTGTCTATAGAAGGTCTAATACTTTGAAGAAGACAAGTCAGGATTGGAAACATATTGCAAATAAAAAGGTGAGATCTTATCACTCAATTGGAATCCCAGTTTAAATTTTAAATAGTTAATTTAAAATTGTTGATTGTGTGCATGGATGATAAATTATTATCAGTTATGTTGGATTAGACCCTATACGCCGCATAATAGCGGATGATATTATATAAAACCCATACACCACGATATTCCACCATGAAGTGGAATTTGTATTATATATGAATTTGGAGTGATTGATTTCCCACATTACATAGCGGATGAGACCCTATGCGCCGCATAATAGCAGATGATATTATATTAATCCCATATACCGCGATATTCCACCTCGAAGTGGAACTGGTATTTAATTTTTGTGCTAACATCTGTGGATGCAGGAAAACAGGTTGGAAGGATCCAACTGGATTCCTCAAATATTTGAATTTGTTTCAATATTGTGTGTTGATTATTTATAATCTGTGTGTGATTATATTTGTTATTGAAATCGTTGAAGGCTATAGTTTAGCCAGATATATTTTTGGTATCGTAGGATACCATAAATAAATAAAATTGGTTTTTTGAAATTCAAGTTGAAAGTTCATAGTAAAATTTATTTTTAAGAATTGGATAAATTTAAAAGAAGGAATTTAAAAGGACAAGTTTTATTTTTGAATCCTATTTAATAAATTCCAAAAATATGGGAAAGGATTTTAATTAATGGATTTCAAGTAATATTATTCAAAAGTTGAAGAATTTATTTTAAAATACGGATTTTAAATAGTTTGGAAGAAATAAAGGGATGTATTTTTAAAAAAATAAATTCGAAAATTGATTTAGTGTTAAAAAAACAAATCTTTGGGAAATAAATATGAAAATTGATTTGGTATTTAAAATAAAATTTGAAATCAATTTGGAAATTGATTTGGTGTTTGTAAATGATTTTTGGAATCAATTTGAAAATCGTATATTAGTGGATATTTGGAAATTTAAATTCACAATGGGAATTTAAAAGGAAAGGGAAATTTGTTTTAAAAATAAATATTGATTTATTTTTAAAGTGTGGAAAGAAATTTGCGAATTTGGAATATAAATTGAGATAAATCAAGAAGAATTTATTTATTGATTTAAATGGTCCATTTTGAAATGAAAAGTGTATTTTCCCTAGAAAGCCGAGTATATTTTCAATGTAGCTTTTAAAATATAAATAAAAAGTTCTAGAAATTGGTTTTAAAGTATAATTGTTGGAGAAATTATTTTCGAAAATTGTTTTTAAATCTTTAAAGTAAGGATTTATTTAGTTAATTATAGAAGTGATCATTTAAGGATTTAAATTGGTAGAAAATGGATATTTTAATAATTACACTTTATCTAATAATTTTATTTTTAAATTAGTTTGGACTTGAATATTTATATGAGATATTAGTATAATATTTTCATAACTAATGTTTTAAATAAAGTGTTTTTAAAATAGTTTTTGTTCTGAATGTTTCCAACTATATATTTTTGGATAAGTGTTTTAAATTATTTTGAAGTATTCGAACTCGACAAATTGTCGTTGGAAATAAATAATATTTGGAAATTTATTCCATGTGAGGAAAGTGATTTGAAATTTGTTTTCAAAGGATTGAAATGTGAAAAGTGATTTGAAATTTGTTTTCAAAGGATTGAAACGTGAAAAGTGATTTGAAATTTGTTTTCAAATGGTTAAAGTGTGAAAATATATCTTGCGAAGATATTTCAAAAATAAATAATTGGGAAAGTTATATAAATCTGGTGATTATTGTGAATGTTGATTGATAGTTAAGTAACCGACTATCAATATTGGTCATTAAATGGCATTTGAATTTCGATGCGATAGGGAGTCGGACTCTAGATGGTTATCCGAAACCCACATCGAATCTTGATGATGAATCTTTATGATTGAAATATCCACGTGTTTTTAAATTAAGCGCTCACTATTCGGTTTAGCCGGGAGTGGAATTTGTGTCATATAACCTATTCTGAATAGTGATACGACAAAATGGATAGAATTTGATGATGGTGGTGAAGAACGGGTGCTTTCGAGAACGATAGGATAACCTGTCGAATGACTCTGCACTGAGCTGCTTCAGCATAGAGATCTATATATGTGATGGGGATTCCGATCGAGATTGTGGATGTCCGGATTGCAAGGACTTCTTTGGAAGTGCCTTCGGATCCGTTCGAACCCGGAACGGACTTGTATGGTTGTATGTCTGACATTACACTTTGAGACATAAAGCTGATTTCTATCAAATACATTTATGTTGGCTGCGGAGAATTAATTCTCTTAGCTTAACATTCTTCTCTGAGACGTACGAGCTCAAAGGTTATGTAGTTGATGGTTATTAGTGATATACTCCCAATTTGGTAGTGTGGCATGCTGAGTGCTATTGATCACTTGTTGATCGAATCATGGCTTTTGTGAAAAGCGTAGCTTTGTGGACGAGACTTCGTCGAACCTCACAACCCGGTAATGGTCAAAATAGGAATGTTATAGCAAGGTTATTAGGGGCCGCGCCCCTAAGTTATGTCATTTTCTTCTGGATAAGAGGTGGTATCATGGTATGGAGCATAGATATTTAACTATGCGGTTGTTGCTATTTGTGGTGAACCTAGGGATAAAGGTCGGTAACGACCGGGGATGGCATGCTTGTAGGTGTTACTTCCGGGTAGGGGTAACCCGACCTTGTGTTGGCAGAGAGCTGGTTAAGTTCTTAAGGGCATCCCTCCAGAGGCGTTCCATTCGGTGCAGGAAGTTCCTTTGTCTGACTATTGTTGGAAATCCAATCATCCAATACATGCCTTGTACCATTTTAGTTATATAACCTGCCATTTACTTATGGTGGTCACAACTGTTTAGATGGTAGCTATAGTAGGCATACAATAATGGTTGTACGCTGGCTAAGATTAATATTATACTTTTGAAATGCTTTCCACACCATGCACTAATGATAATATTAAAAAGATTTTGCGTATCAAGCATGTTTGACTTTCATAAGGAGAAATCTCCTCCAATTCTGCTTTTGCATTGTGTGTGTGGCGGGAGACCTTATGGTAGTTTTATTTTCCAAAAGCATAGTGAATTTCTTTTTATTTTCTTTGTTAAAATAACTGTTTTTACGATCTCACACCTGTCCCATGACTGACCTGGAGTTTATTTTTCCCTTTTCTAAATTCTGGGTGCCCATAATTTTCCACACGGGCAGCCTAGAGTCAGGTTATCAGTTGTCCTGGAGCGAAGTCAGAAAAGATATGCTGTGGCGATCTGGAGGCAAGCTGGATGGCGAGACGTATCGTTATACTATGTATTATCTGCTGCGTTGGGATCACATTTGCTGCAGTTCAGTTTGAATATGGATTAGTTGTTGTAAATGCCTAGTGTTGTATTGTGTTGTTATAAAACTCTAATGATGTATTGTAATAACTAATATAGTTCTTTGTTTTAAAGATTATTCATTTATCTATAATATATTATTCCACTACGAAATGTGAGATTTTGTTGTTGTTTCTGTTTCTTCTTCTATCTTCTTCTTCTTCAACCCTAACGGTTCGGTTTTCCGACATTCAACTGTGCGACAATTGATACAGTGGAAGTATTGATGTCGACTTTCGGACGTCAAAAAATTAGATCGTTACATAAATCAACTGTAATGGCTATTTACAAGGAAATAAAATTTCGATAGAGTAGTTAACCCTAAGACAGGAATTGAAACAGGGATAAGGTAGTTAACCCTAAGTTCATGACTCAGATATTAGAATACCAAATGGGACTGATGTGGGGTTGCATCCTATACTTTGGCTATTAGCCCCTAGCTAAAATAAGTCCAATATTCTAGTGTGCATGACATGTCACAGGTGGGACTAAATTGAGGTTACACACAAAAGGGAATATACATAGTAAACATAGGTTAGTGGTGAGCCTGTATAACCATTAGCTTCAGTTGATCCTTAAAAAAGTGAGCTAAAGGCAGTCTACCGAGTATTGTGTCTAACAGAAGTTAGAATATCGAGTACATCTAGTAGGCCCAAGTCAACCAATGGTTAATAGTTAGCCAGATAAAAATATATTATGGACAAATAGTTCATTGATTTCCTGATTTTATGCATACATGTATTTGCTTTATTTTTTATAATCAGTTTGATTACAGGATTTGTTTTTCAAAAGATATGCTTTAAAAGGGATATTAGTGAGGGAAACCCGTTCTACTAAGCGGCATGGTCTCACTTAATATCAGTAAATCAATATGTAATAATATTATTCACACCAGGCTTTATTTCTGATTTGAAGTTTATGTTTTTCCCTTAAACTCTCGGGTGCTCAAAATTTAATTTGAGTAGATTAAGAGTTAAGGTTTTTCAGGTTTAATAGGTTGGACGAATAAGCTTCCAAAGACATGTAGGAGGCAGACTCAGTTATGTAGGAATTATTTAGTTTTATTTCAAATTTAATGTACTTTTGATGGATGTGCCTATTTGGTACTCTGATCATCCAAAGAGGCATCTTCATATGTCACTCTTGGCATAATTTCTGATAATTATATTTGATCAAAACTTAGGATTCGTTTGGGATTATGTGACTGAATATGAAATAATGATTTGAAATGTAATCAGAGAAGTTATTTTGAAATCTGTGATGATTTTATTTCATATTCATGTGCTTCTAATATTATGGTTACCATTGACATTACCGTTTTTGCCATCAAAAGTTAATATTATAGATGACTGCAGCATCTACAGCGATTAGCTTCGGGCCTCAAAGTAAGGGATATTACAACTTAGTATTAGAGCATAGGTTTATGAAGACTTAAAAGAAATTTTACACTTAAAATGATTATGAAAACATAATCCTAAGGAATTAGAGAAAAGATTGGGGTATGGGATAACGTTGTAGTAATGTACTTGTATTTGTTATATATATTAGTATACGCTTTATCTCTATTCTCCACCTTTCTAAAGCTATTCTGTTATATCTTACAAAGGCTCGAATGTAGATTTTAAGGACATAAGATATGGATGCTAGGGGTGGAAGAGTTAACATTGGTGGAGTAAGCACCACAACCAATGGGAATGTCAGACTATACAATAAGAGGAATTCAAGTTAGGCACAAGCTGCAATATGGGTGCTAGAGTGCCGCAAGTTGATATAGAAGCTATGTATCAGTTCTTCATTAATATAATATAGGATGGAATTGCTGCGGGTGTAGTAGGAGGAAATGTAGAAGGAGGAAATCAAGGAGTGCTAGTGGTCAGTAACTTGTAGTACCAAGCAGATATTACGCAAGACTTGGAGGGAAACCGTTTATTGGGACTGAGGATGCAATAGAAGTGTAGGATTGGTTACTTCATTGCAAGATGGTCTTTGTTGATTTTAGGCTGAATGATGAGCGAAATAGGAGACTTCCTTCTAGACAGCTGCAAGGAGCGGCATTGTACTGGAGGAACGGTATTATTATGAGAGTTAATGAGGAGACCATGACTAGGGCTAAAGTTAGAAGGAGGTTTGAGGAAAGATTAATGTCAGAGATTGCTAAGTCAACTCTTCTCTAGAAGTTTATGGAGTTGGAACAGGGAGACATGAGGTGCTTCAGTATGCAACCATATTTGAGGAGCCATCGAGGTACAGATATGCTACGACTGATACATTTATCAAAATGAATGAGAAGTTCGTCTGCAGACTGAAACCTGAACTAGCTAAAGCGACTATGTCGTATATCAGGGATCTGTGTGATGTAGTTGTTGAGATGGCTTGAGTTAGGAGGAGATGCTTGCTTTTCATGGGGGTAACGATGCCAAGGAAACTCAAAGTGGGCAGAACTAGAAAAGGAAGTTTTTCCATTAGAAGGGTGCTCAAAAGGGAGAAGCTACCAAGAAGAAGAAGGCTAGTTTAGTTTGCTTTAAGTACCATAAGAAGAGATAGTATCCTCACAAGTGTTGAACAGGCAAAGGGAAGAAAGCTGCTGATAAGAATGAAGTAAGGTACTTCAACTATGATCAGATTGGACATTATAAGATCCAGTGTAAAGAGCCAACTAAGGATGGAAAATGCAAGATGTTTGTACTGGAACCAGCTACCTCAAGACCAACAGCTAAGGAGAAAGGAACAACTATGTTGGGAGATACGCTTTTGATTCATGGTGTATCAGTTAGAGTTCTATTTGATATTGGTGCATCGCATTCTTTTATAACTCATTTTTTAGAGATAAGCTTAACCTAGAATCCTCGTATCTAATTACTTCATTGAGGGTTACAAATCCGATAGGAGGGTATGTGATTCTTGGGATGAGATGTGACCACTTAGAGTTTGGGTTGTTAGGTCATATAGTTGCTTGCAATTTGCATGTATTTGATTTAGTAAAGTTGGAAATATTTGGGCATGGATTGGTTAAGTAAATATGATGTTAGGATATTTTTCCATAATAGGAAAATATCACTTACACACCCTAGTTGTAGTGATCGGATTACATACTTCATAGAAAACCCTAGTTTTGCGGTAAATTCTTTATCGGGTGTTATAGAGGAAGAAGACGAATTAAAGAAAGTATTCATTGTTAGAAATTTTGCAGACGTCTTTGAACCCGTAGTAAGACTACCATCGAAATGAGTGAGTTTTGGATAGAATTAGTACTAGGAGCAGAATCGGTAAGTAGACCGCCAAGTAGAATGACACCTACCGAGATGAAGGAGCTAAAGGTGAAATTGATGGATTTGGAAAGTAAGAACTTTATCAAACCAAGTAGTTCATATTGGGGAGAAGTCATAGTGTTTATAAAGAAACCAAAAGGATCGCTAATATTGTGTATCAATTTTCATAATGAGAAGAAAATAATGAACCAATATCCGTTACCTAGAATTGACGATTTGTTCGACCAGTTGAGTGGAGCCAAAGTATTTTTCTAGTTGAATTTGGGAACATGATTTCATCATATTAGAGTGGTTGAAGATAGTAGTCCTTTGATGGTGTCTAGACCAAGATATGGACTGTACGAATGGTTAGTAATGCTATTCGGGCTAACTAGTGCGCCAGCATTTTTCGTAGACCTGATTAACATGATTTTTCGATAACATCTAGATAGATTCATGTTAGTGTTCATAGATGACATTTTGATATACTCTAAAGATGAAGTGGAGCATGAAGTTCATCTTAGGGTGATGCTTGAGACGTTGAGGCAGAATCAACTGAAAGCGAAATTTTCGATTGTCATTTTTGGAAAAAGGAAGTGAAGTTTCTTTGTCATGTAGTCTAAGAGAAAGAGTTGTCCATAGATCCATCTAAGGTTGAGGTAGTGAATAATTAGAAGAGGCCCGAGACAACGATTGAGATAAAAAGTTTTCTTGGATTAGCTGGTTATTATCGGAGATTCATTAAGGATTTTTCATGGATAGTGGCATCGATGACTAAGCTAACTCGAAAAGATGTGAAGTTTGTCTGACTTATAAGTGTGAGGAGGCATCTTTGAAATTGAAACACTTATTTACTAATGCATCTTGTTAGTTGTTCCAGAAGGGAATTAGTACTTAGTGGTGTACATGGATGCATGTGGAACGAGGTTAGGAGCTGTGTTAATGCAAAGAGGCAAAGTGATTTCCTACGCTTCACGACAGTTTAGACCGCATGAAGTTGAATATCCAAATCATGATTGGAATCAGCGGCAGTAGTTTTCACATTGTAGGTGTGCAGACATTACCTTTTGGGAGAGAGGTTCATGTTATATACGGATTATAAGTCATTGAGGTATTTATTCTCTTAGACTGAGTTGAACATGAGACAACAGAGGTGGTTAGAATTTTTAGTTGCTTATGACTTTGGTGTTGAGTACTAACCGGGGAAATGCAATAATGTTGAAGATGCACTTAGCAGGAAACATCATATAGTAGTATTGACAATGATAGTTGAGTGGAAGATTTGAAAGCATTGACTACATGCAAAATAATCAGTGGAGATCTGAAGCTATTTCTAGTAAGGAAATTGTTGTGTTGTCACGCTGAGAAGTTTGACTGGTGATGATTGAAAGGATTTCTTCTAAGCATGGGGAGGATCCATTGTTAGCAAAACGGGTCTAAAAAATAAGAACTAAAACATAGGGAAATGACTTAAAAGATTTTAGTCTTGATCGGAATGAGTTGTTAAGGAAGAAGAAATGACCGTGTGTTCTGAATGTGGGAAACATTAGGAAGAAAGTTCTTAGAGAAATTCATCATTCAAAGTTCACCATTCATCTATAAGGAACTAAGATTTATCAGTACATGAAAAGAAGTATCTTTCGGGAAGGTATGAAGAGAGATGTATGCTTATGGGTGAAGCAGTGTTTGAATATCAACCAGAAAAAGCTGAACATCAAAAACCAAGTGGGTAACTTCAGCCTTTAAATGTTCCAGTTTGGAAATGGGATTCTATCTCAATGATTTTATAAGCGGGCAAGTCGAGGAAATAAAAGTATATGAGTCATATTCGACAGGTTGACCAAGAGTGCCCATTTCATTCCAGTAAAATCAACCAGAACGGCACCTATTATGGCTAAATTATTCATGAGAATATAATTAGACTGCATGGAATTCCTAGTAGTATAATAAGTGACAGAGTTTCCTTATTCACTAGCGAGTTCTGGAAAAGTCTACAAGAGACTTTGGGTATCAAACTTAATAAAAGTACCGCTTACCTTCCACGAATAGATGGACAAACGAAAAGAGTTAACAAAATCTTAGAGGATTTGTTAAGAGCTTGTGTGCTAGACTTTGGAGGATTATGGGAGGACCACCTACAATTAGGCAAGTTTTCATACAACAACAGTTATTAGACTAGTATAAGGATGGCACTGTTTGAGGCTTTGTATGAAGGCCTTGCAAATATTATGTTTGTTGGTTAGAGACCAGGAATAGGTTAGTTCTTAGTCCGGATTTGGTTAGAGAAGCTGCAAAAAAGATTAAGTTAATTTGAGCTAGAATGAAGAAAGCTTAATTTAGCAAAAGAGTTATGCTAATAGAAGATGGAAAGACATAGAGTTCTCAGTCGGAGATCATATGTTCATCAAGATATGTATTTGAGATCCAGAAACCACTACATCACCGACAGTGATAGATGATTTAGTAATGGAATCGGATATGACTATAGTTCGAAAACCGATTTGTATAGTCACAAAGGATGAGAAGAGACCAAGAACAAGACAGTCATATTAGTCAAAGTTCAGTGGAGTAACAACGAGAGAGACTATATTTGGGAAACTAAGAGCAGTATTAGAGATACTTATCATGACTTACTTCATAGTATGTTTTACCTTTACGTTTGATTGTTATGAGTACCTTATTGAAATTTCGAGGACAAACTTCTTAAAGAGGGGAGTCTGCAATGACCCTTATTTTGATTAACATTATTTAGGACATTTAATTAGATAAATTAAATGAAACAATGTAGATAGTTAAGGAATTGAGGTTTGTAAATGTAACAACTCTGATTTTGTGATTACCTGGAAAACCAAATAATAATTTTAACTTGGTAATAAAACATTAAATTTGGGGAGATATATGTTTGTTAAACTTGTTTATTTTGAATAAACAAAGTGGAGAAAATTGACAAATAATCATTTATGCTATTTAGTTGAATTAAGGACCAATTATCGTAATTTCTTTCAAATAAGAGAAATAAAAAAATTGATTCCCAAAATATAGTTTTGGAATATGTATACATTAAAAGAAATAAAGTTTCAAGCCTATATTACATTAGTTTTTGTATTAAAACAACAACAAAGGATTTTAATCTGGAAAAGAGCAATAATTTCATTAATTATTGCTAAATGATGCGATTTGTTATTTTAAAGACTTGTTTAAACTAAATTGTTTTAGTTTTATGAAGTAAACATGTGAAATATTATCTAAAATGATTTATAAAGTGTGTAACCATTTTATAATCCATTTTGTGCTAATATAGTCAAAGAGATGGATTTTAGTGGTTTTACGGGTTAATTATGTTATTTTATTTTAATAAAATATACTAGTGAGCGTAAAAAGATGATTATTTATAGTATTAATTTTTATATTTTGTTTTAAATATATATTTCATATTGAAACAATCTTTTTTTTTGTTGTTTAATGATTTTGTATTGTTTAAACATGCAAAATCTTGTAATAACAGGCCAAATAATATAAAACTTATACTAATTGGTGTAATTAGATCTAAATAGGCTGCTTAAGTTTATTGGGTAGGGTTGAGATAGATCCAAGTCCATTTACCCATGAGATAGATAAGAAATAAACGTACTTATTCATTCAGTACATACATTTCTTCTTCCATCTCTTTTCTCCTCAACCTGAAATCCTTCTTCTTCCTTCCTCTCCAATCTCCAAGCCAAACCTTAAACCTAAATCAAAATTAAAAGAAAATTTAATGATACTTGTGAAATTCTAACAGGTAATCACTCCAATACCCATAAATGTTTCATCTTGGATCTGAAAGCAAAATCTATACTTGCTGTAAGTTTATTATTGGGTTTGCATGTCCACCTTTCTTCCTATTTCCAGGCTCTTGAAGCTTTTTGCGGAGTAAAAGCTTCTAATTTGCTGTAATTTTCATGTATCTTCATTGTAGGGTAAGTATTAACTCACACTTCTAACTCAAACAAGCGTTGAATGTTGATAATTTATTGTTTTCTTTTTTTTTTGAATTTTTTTCTGAGATTGAACCTGAAACGAATTTGGTCGTATCTTTTGTGTTACTTACCAAAATTAGATAACTTTTGATGTTCTTGGAATATTAGACTTTTTACTATAAATTTAATGTTTTTAGTATTATAAAATTTTGAAGTTAAATTAGTCTAAACTGCACTTCTTTTTTGTTATCCCAAGAGTAAAAGGACAACGACAATAAATATAGATCTGATAATTGTTTTGCACGTACTTTTTGATCTGTATGTCTCTTTTTCTGAATTCAAGCTATGACAATTCTCTTCAACTTTTATGTTTTGAGTTTTTTAAGATTTTATGTTTTAAAGGGTATAATCTCTTTAAGCCGCAGCCCTGTCAATTTTTTTTAATTATTCAGAGTTTTGTAACTTTATGTCCTAATAATGAAATTTCCATAACTTTTGATTTGTAAGTACGAATTATGTGACTCACTTTCGAAGTTCGAGCTAAGGCAATCCTCTTCAACTTTTATGTTTTGATTTTTATCACATTTTGTGTTTTAAAGGGTCAATTAGCTCTTTAAGCCGCAGCCATGTCTATTATTTTAGTTATTCAGAGTTTTGTAACTTTATATCCTGATAATGAAATTGACATAACTTTTGGTCCGTAGGTCCGAATTAAGTGACTCTTTTTTTGACTTTGAGCTAAGGCAATTTTCTTCAGCTTTGGTTTTGAATTTTATCAGATTTATTCTTTAAAGGGTCTAATTGGCTCTTTAAGCGGTGGCCCTGTCGATTTTCAAAGTTTTGTAATTTTATGTACTAATAATGTAATAGCCATAACTTTTCATCCGTAATTCTGAATTTGGTGATTCTTTTTCTGGTTTTGAGCTAAGGCAATCTTCTCCAATTTTTATCATATTTTGGACTTTAAGGGGTCAAAATGGCTAAATAATCCAAAGTCATGAGTTCTATTGCTAAGTTTTGTGCAGTTTTAATTGTTGTTTCGTGACCATTTCTTTATAAATTAAAAAGCTAATTATTGCTAACATTTTAAGCTATGAATTTATGGTTTTTCAAAAGCATTTTTTATGAACGATCTGAATTGAATATCCCTTGAATTTGATGTTTTGGTGCACGTGATTTGGAAACAATTGCTTAAGGAAATTTTCGATTAAAAGTTAGTTTTGAAATAATAATTTTTCTAATTCAAATTCTATTATTAATAATATTCTTCCAAAGCATATATTATGTATTTATAAATATGTGTATTACTCAATAATAAAGAAATTTTGAGAGAAAATACTTTATGTAATGTTTCAAAAAGTCGTTTTAGAACAGTTTTCTTAAAGTAAAATATTTTCTTAAAATCACACATTTTTGCACTCTTTGACTGAACGAGAAAGAGATCTAAATGATTTTGATAAAACATGTGGTATGGGACATATGTGTTTACTTTTTCAGTTAATTTCGGACTTGTTCAATTGAAGTTACACGAGAGTGAAATTAGTTATCTTATAGTAAATGGTTAAGTGAGAACATTGGTATGTGACACACTGTTGTCACTGATTCAGTCACTACTTGGAAGTTAGTGACACTTTATGTTGGGCCTTCAGGCATGTTGATATTGCCATTACTAGGCTTTCGGGCCATTTATTGGGATTTCCGCCATTTGTTGGGCTTTCAGACCATTGTTGGGCTTTTGGGTCATTTATTGGGCACCAAATTTGTTGCTAGTACTTGGCAGCCTTCGACCAATTTATTTTTGATGCAGTGCGGTGTAGCTTAGAATTGCCATTTGTTGGGTTCCACTTTTTGTTGTTTTCTATACTTCTTTATTATTGATTTCTAGAATTTGATGAGTTTTAAATGTTTTCACCTTTATGTTGGATGTTGAATATATACATAGCCTTAGTGCTAATTTGAGATGTAATTTGGTGATTACATTTTTGTTGTTTTGAACTTCTTAGAAAGTTTGATATATTAGGATTTTTGTGGTAATTTTGATGAATGTGACTCTTGTGAACTATTTTGATATTGTGAATATGAAGTCTCAACTCAAGGAAGGCTATTTAACACTCCCTTGTATATCCCTTCAAATACCATGCACTAATCATCTTGTTTAAGTTAGACTGACCCGTTTCATTATTTTATATAATACTCGGGTCAGACCGAATAGTTTCAGGTTAATTGATTGCAGTATGTATCTCTCCTTGCACCACCTCAGCTTATGGGTTTAGCTTCCGTTGTTTAGCAGATTTCTATGTCGATATTTTTGTTACTAGTTTGGAAATCTTTACGTATACTCTTTTGTTAGACTATGTTTTGTATATGCGATTCACAAGAACCACTGACTTATGCAACACATGTTGTACTTCCGCTATCTGTATATGCATGTATATGTTATGTGATCTGTGAACGGTTATATTATCATGTATTATTCTGAGTTGATCTTCAGCCACCATAATTTTGTGCTAAGCCTGAATTGATTACGTTGATTCCCCAAAAGAAATTTTTTAACTCAAACCACCTATTTGACGCATTTGATACTCACTTAAGAAAAAATTCACAAATGGTCGCTCCTAAGAAGCCCTGTTCTTTGCACTAGCAGACAATATTGCACGGTAATACTCTTTGTTAGTGTGGGTCTATGGGTGGGGCATCACAGTAAATTGATAGGGGCGTCGTGCCTTAATAAATATAAGCAAAAGAGAATTAAAATTAAATAAATAAAAGGAATATGATAAGGGCAAAAGGAATAGATTATGTTCTTATATCCAGACCCTAAACCCTTCTTACCTTCATTCCTTATTCATTTTCAACAGTTACAAAATAAACAAATAGCCCTAAAGAGTTCGGCCAGCCACCATTAGGAGATTTAAGAGGAAAAAAAAGCTAAGATTCAAGTAGGAAGCTTAAGCAAATCAATCAAAGGACAAATCTCAACCTTCTTAACACCAAGCTAAGGTAAATAATGATCTTACATCTCTTTTTTTTTATTTTGGTTTCTAATCAGTTTTGAATTAATTTTGCAAATAATATGCCATAATATGATTTTAAAACGGATATATATGCTTGTTGATGATTTGTGTTGCTACATATAGATTTTATGATAAGTTTAGTTTTGAAAGACCTATTAAATTACATCCAAACGACTTGCGTTTTTGATATATGGTCAAAAACATAATTTTATTAGCAGGTTTCAAGTTTCAAAATTTTCGAAGCAATTGTAGATTTTTTTATGAATTTTCTATGAAAGAAAACAATTAATATTGGTTTAAATTGGTTATGACAATTATATATTGATTTTGGGTCTAAAATTTAAATATGTTAGATAACATATTAAAAGTGAATAATGGTGATTTTTGAGAATTTTCCTAAGTATTTTATTATGGTTATAAAATTATTTAAGTTAAAGAACTTAAATGTTTTATTTGTTTATCAAGGAAAATGGCTACTTTGTTAAATGTTTTAACTTGATAATTTTTGAATTCGGCGGCACTTTTAGAAAAGGATTTTTGAGAAAGAAGTGGTAACCAATTGCATTTTGACAAGTAAGGTAAATTAGTTGAAAAGAAATTACTTTAGAAAGCTAAAAATCAATTTAGCTTAAATTTTCTGCTTCGCCGCTTCCATCCGGTGCTTTCGACACCACACCTTCGCTAGGAACCTATTTAAAACCAATGGATATGGTATCAACCAATTGATACATGGTGAATTGGAGAAAGATAGAAGGTTCAGCTTCGAAACCATTCTTTCAAAGGGTTATAGCTACTATTATTAACTTTGAACTGTTTAAATTTATAAATGATGCTTTCCAAAAAGTTGGAGTTAGATTTTGACTTAATCCATTTGCCTTTGTTAATGTAAAAGAGCTTTCAAATGAGTAGCTATCTTTATGTTATAAAAGAAGCTTTCGAAGAATAAAACCCATGCTGCCGAATTCAAACCTTTCGAATCAATGCTTTTGAAAGGCTACTTTCGCCTTTATACTCTGAAGCCGCCTTCTCAATGCTTTCAAAAGGGTTGTTAAACTACTTTCAAAATGGTTTCAGTAGTAATGGTTTCAAAAGGGTTGGTTTCAATACCATCCACTTTCTTTTGTTTGGGATATATGATTTCAGAAGTAATGCTTTCGCCTTTGTTCTATTATGATCCTTAGTTAAATTAATAGTTAAACCCATAAAGGTTTCGAAAGGAATGATTTTGAATTGTTTTGAAGCAATGTTTCCACATACTTTTACTTGAACCAAATGTTTCGAAAGGTACGTTTTAAGTAAGGAATTTCAATGCTTTCGAAAGGTATATAATATGGGTTTCGATGAGGAGATCCCCAATGTTTTTGAAAGGATTATTTTGAGTATCGAATGGAGGGTTTTCAATGCTTTCGAAAGGCATGTATAATGGTTCTAAAGGAGGATGTCTAAGGTTTTAGTAAAGCTTTCGAAAGGGTTATTTTCAATGGTTTCGAAAGGTATGTTTTAAGGTGTTAAACAATGGTTTCGAAGGTTTTACCTTGGCTTCATGGTGAAAAATCTTTTAAATTAAAAGGGTTTTTAACTTACATTGAAGGGATACATAATCCTATTGATAATGTTTCATCAACATTGTTTTATGTAAAGTATATATGTTAATAAGAAATCTTTTCAACATCCTCGATGCTTTATATAAGATTATTTTGTATGGGCAGATCCTTGTGGTTGAGAGGACTCATATCTTTGAGAGCATATCTTTCGAATAGAATTACTAGGTCGAAAGGATTTGAGGTAACAACTCTAGCCTTCGACTAAGATGACCTGATCGAAATATTGACAAATGGCCAAACCTTTCGACCTTGTCGAAAGGTTGAGGTAGTTGTTTTAGTCTTTATTAACTTGGGTAGAAGATTAACTAACTCATTAACCATGTCAAAGGGTTAAGGTTATTAATTAACTCATCAACCATGTCGAAGGGTTAAGGTTCCACTCCAACCTTCCGACTTGGTTGGAATAATAGAAGAAAACTAAACCTTTCGACCTTGTCATAAGGTTTAGGAAGCCACTCCAACCTTTTGACTAGGTTGTCATAACCATAATTGTCTCTTGAAGCTATTCACTTTCAAATAGCTTTCAACGTCATCACTTTATCAGTTTCATTTCCCCTGGAGATTGAAAGCAGTTAATCGTCAATATCTTTCACCTCCTTTTGATCACATTAAAAGGTGATATTCAAGACCTTTCAACCTTGTCGAAAGGAGACATTTACTCTATTTTATATTTCTTTATAGCTTTCAACCTCTTGGGTTGATGTTCCTCTTATGAAATCCCTTTGAAGGGCATGCTCCATTCAAACATGTTTAGATAAAAATAAGAGTTGATATAATATGTTACGGAAACCATATCAGGGATTTGACATCGTGTATTTATTGAGTCATTAGTCGTATTCCCCTATATGTGGTCGAATCCATGGATGGATTTAATATACAGAGAAATAAAAACTTATAGAAATATCCCATGATGGTTCTATAACTTTTACTCAGAATGAATGAAGAAGATAAGAAATAAATCATATATGATCGGCTGTTAATGTTGAATTAACACCTGTTCATGACCATCTCCAAATTCAAAGTTGATCGCATGCCATAATCCTTTTATTTTCCCATGATGAATTTTGATACAAAGTTCAAGAAATAAATCCCCAATTTGATTGCTACATTAGGGTTACAAACGTAGTAAGTAGGAGCAGAAGTTGTTGAATGTGAGCAGAATGGGAAGAAAATCGGATCCCCAAAAATAGGCCCATTGGGTCTTATTTATAGATGCAAATGGCCCCCCTTTTGACTTCATGCTTTCGATTGGGTCAAAAGGTCACCCTTTTATATGCAGTTGTAAACCTTTCGTATGTCATTATGGACCTTTGAACATCGTCGAAGGGTCTGCTCTTCCTTATGCCTTCATGAACCTTTCATCTTTGTCGAAGGGTTTTCTTTCTCCATGCCATTGTGAACTCTTTGACCTTGTTGGAAGATTTCTCTTTCACTTGATTGTTGTGAACCCTTCGACCTTGTCGAAAGGTTGCTCTTCACTTGATTGTTGACTTATGAATGTTGCCTTCTTCATAAACTTTTCGACATTGTCAAATGGTATTTAGTATGTGTTCCAACTAGTTCGAAAGACTTATTATTCTTTCAAAAAGGTCATTATAGAGTTGCTTGCCCTTGCTTTTATTTCTCCACCCTCTTCGAAAGGTAAGAACTTTTTGGATGTTGAGAGTTGGAACTCTTCATCCCCTCTGAAAGGTCGAAGATTGCTATAAACTATTGATTGCATCCCTTCGATTTCTTCGAAAGGTTTGATCTGATCTCATTTTCTTAGTCTTTGTTTAATGATGAATGGTTGTGGAACTATTCTTCTATCCCAGCCGGATGGTGCTTGGTGGTTCTGTACCTAGCTGCTTCGTTGTGCCTTAAATAATTCTTTCCCTTATGCTTGCGGAAGCCTTACTTCGAAGTTCTTATGTTCTTTTCTTTACTAGCATTGAGCAATCCTTTTAACACCGTTGGAAGGCGACTTTACCTGCTGCTCTTTATTCATGCGGAAGTCTTCTAAAGGGCCTTCTTTATTCTCATTCATATTTTATGGTTAATAATATATATCATGGCCTAAGTATTTTGAGAAAGGCAAAGTATATAATTTCCTTGTTTTGTAAAGGTATGATTTCAGGGGTAAATTATTTGTAAAGGCTATTTACAAGGAAATGAAATTTTGATAGGGTATTTAATCCCAAGATAGGAAATGAAAATAGACAGGGTAGTTAATCCTAGGTTTATGACTCGGATATAAGAAGACCAGCTGGGACTATTATAGGGTCGTGCCTTATACTTTAGCTATTAGCCCCTAACTAAAATAAGCCCAAAATTCCAATGTGTAAGGCTTGTCACAAGTGGGACTAAATTGAGGTTACATATAAAAGGGAATATACAAAGTAAAGATAGGTTATTGGTAAACCCGTAAAACCATTACGTTCAATTGATCCTAGAAAAAGAAAGTTAAGCGCAATCAGCCCAATATTGTGTCTAACAGAAGTTATATTATTTAGTATGTCTGGTAGGCCCGATTCAGCCAATGGTTAATAGTTAGTTAGATAAAACTATAATATGGATTGACAGTCCATTGATTTCCTGATTTTTATGCATACATGTATTTCCTTTAATTGTTATAATTAGTTTGATTACAGGATTTAATTTGCAAAAGATATGCTTTTAAAAGGGATATTAGTGAGGGGAAACCCATTCCGCTAAGCGGCATGGTATCACTTAATATAAGTAAATAGAGATGTAATATTATTATTCACACCAGAATTTAAGTCTAACTTGAAGCTTATGTTTTCCTCTTAAACTCTCGGGTTCTTAAAATTTAATTTGAGTATATTGGGAGTTATGGTTTTTCAAGTTTGGTATGTTGGATGAATAAGCTTCCAAAGACATACAGGAGGCAAAGTTAGTTATGTAGGAACTATTTAGTTTTATTTCCGCTGTGATGTATTTATGACAGACATGTCTATTTAGAACTCTGATCGTCCAAGGTGACATTTTCATATGTCGCTCTTAGCGTAATTTGTAATAATTATTTTGATCAAAACCTAGGATGCATTAGGATTATGTAAATGAATATGAAATATTGATTTGAAATGTAATCAAAAAAGTTGTTTTGAAATCAATGGTGATTTTATTTCATATTTATGTGCTTCTGATATTATGGATTCCATTAACATTACCATATTTTGTCATTGGAAGTTAATACCATAGATGACTGCAGCATCTGTAGCGCTTAGCTTCAAGCCTTAAAGTAAAGGATGTTACAATTTGGTATCAGAGCTTAGGTTTATGAAAACTTAAAAGAAATTCTAAACTTAAAATGATTTTGAAAAAATAATCCTACGAAATTAGAGATTGGGGATGGGATAATGTTGTGGTAACATACTTGTATTTGCTATGTATATAAGTATACACGTTATCTATATTCTCCATCTTTCTTAGGCTATTCTTCTGTATCTTACAAAGGCTCGAATGCATATTTTAAGGACATAAGAAATGGATGCTAGGGGAAGAAGAGATAACATTAGTGGTGGAAGCATCGGACAACAATGGATTGAGATGTCCAACATTGAGAAGTGGCACACCAAACAATAACAGCATACAAAGCCTAAAAGGTGGCACATATCGAGAGCCAATAGAGACAACTCAAAGCAAAAAATTCTAACAATTGAATCCCAAAAGGTGGTGCAGGATAAGAAGCTCATTTAAGCATTTACAGCCGTTGGATTATTTCCAAAGGATGATTTCTGAGCTTCACTAATTAATGCCCAGATCTGGGTTTCAGGTCTTACACTATTAATTTCTTTCAATTTAATACCCGAATTTGGGTTTCGGGCCTTTTGCTATTAATTTTTAGATTCCACTCATTAATGTCTGGATCTGAGTTCTGGAACTATTGTTATTAAGACCTCTATTATGGACTTCTAGTCCTCTGTTAACTTCTGGTTCAATCTTACTAATACCTAAACCAGAGTCACTAGTCTTCTTCTACTAACTTTCAAACAACACTTGTCTATACCCAAATCTGGGTTTCAAAACTACTATTATTTCTTGACAAAGATTTCTAAACTTTTATTATTTATCCCCAAATGAGGATTCCCCGTTCTCTATGACTAACTTTCATATAATAATTTCTGGACTTTTATTACCAGATAATTGTTACTAACAGAAGAAAGATTCTAAACTTCAATTATTAATCCAGATCTAAATTAGATGCCTGGTCTTCTATTGATATAACATGGGTTTAATTTTTGCGACTTCTTTCGTTATTACCATATTTGGATGTTGAGACGTCTATTATTATTGCCAGACAAGAATTTTTGATCTTCAATCATTCCCAATTGTAGATTTCTTATCACTCATTAACTCAAGATGACGGTATAATAATTTTCATTATTTCCAGATTTAGAATTCAGGAATTCTTTTATTAGAAATGCTAATATTATTTTCAACGATATTATGAACAAACCACTAAACATATTCTTACAAAAAAATTGAACTAACAATAAAGAATGTTACCTACTTTGTACTTCGTAGAGAAATAAAGTCATTAAAGATGGAATAGTGCAAAAGGAAAGTTATTAGACTTTTGTCTTAAAGAACAAAAGCTTCTTTCATATAAGGGGTCAAAATAAGGGTTTCTCCATGATTCAAAAGTAGTGTTGAAAGAAGGCCCATGACAGTGTTGAAGAAGGTACACAAAAATTGAAAAGAAAGGTTTCTCCATGATATAAAAGTAGTATTTCAAAGGCATTGAAGTAGCTTTCGAAGAGGTTAGATTGATGCCGCAAACACCTAAATCTCTTACAAGTATTAATTGAAATAAGTGCTTTCGAAGGAGTTAAAAGGGGGGCAAAGCTTCCCTTTCGACTCGGTTGATCCTTTTGAAGCAGTTGGGTTCCCATGCATAAAGGAGTTTTGAATCTATTAAGAATATCTTTCGAAGGTGTCAAATAACAAGTTTCCACATATATATTGGATCCTTGGAAATGGTTGGAGAAGATTTTACTAAAATGACCCTTTCAAAAGCAAAGACTAACCTTTCGAAATGGTTGAATTCTTTCACGGTATTAGGGAGGTCTTGCACGTACTCATTGCCTCTACAGACATCAAAGGATGAGTTTTCACACTAACCAAGGAGATGCTTTTGAAAGCCTCCTTTCGTAACTATCATTTAACCACCAAGAAGCTTCCTTCATCATAAATAACTTTTCGAACAGGTCCTTTTGTCACCATTAAAACCATTCAAACCCATCTAAATACCCTGCTTCACTCGTTTAAAAGGCAACTTATCATGATAGTACCAGATCTTAACATCAAGGGAGTGGTTTCGAAGCAGAAGAAGAAGTTAAAAATACTTCGGCTTACATTCAAACAACACTAAGATGTACCATGACTCATTCACCGCTAATGAAGGTATACCTTTCGACGACGTCAAAAGGCACTAGAAGTACCCGAAAGCAATATTGGTAAACAATAGATCAATATTTTTCGTTAGCACGCTTTTGACTAAGACATAAGAATGAAGGCAAAAGGATGGGTTCGAAAGGTGGAAAAGAGACATTTCAACAACAACGAAAGAATGGAGGCAGAAGGGTCCAACCTGCATCTATAAATGCAACCCTAGGGGTCTACGTTTGGGATAGTTTTTTAGATTCTTGAATTTCCTTCTCACTTCTTTGCAAAACCAAATTCTTGTAACCCAAGACCAATTTGGGTAAAATTATCTTACTTGTAATCCAATTTTGAGAAATAAAAATGAGAGGATACATGGATCTAATATCGATTTTGAATATGAGGAAGATTATTTTGGTCATTAGCTTGTCTAATGACCATTTTCACATGATACTCAATTATCTTCCCAACCCTTATTTGGCATATGCAATTATATAGAGTTTACTTGGATATTTTGATTTCAAAGCCTATTATCATCACATCTAAAGTCCATATAATACTAAATTGACATGATGATGATAATCCAATTTGTCAAGTCAATCAGGCTTGCATCATTTTTCCAAGATAAGATTCCATAGAAAAATGAATCTACTTCTGATTTATTACGATATTGTGTTCCGAGTCCCTTCGAAGTTATAAAGACCCACTCGACTCATTTGAAAAGGGGTTTTAAAAGGATCCACTATGTGATCATTAAATTCATACTCTTTAAGAGGACTCCTTTGAAAGGTGTTTGAATACTTTGAAACATATAATTCCTTTCGAAGGAACCTACTCCATGACAATAGAATCTATGCCTTCGAAAGGGTTTCCCTTTAAAGGTATGAAGACCCTTTCGACTCACTTGAAAGGGGTTTTGAAGGGATTGTTTCCTTCTTAAAATTTTCTTTGAGGTGTTGACTAGATTTCTTGTCAACAACATAACTTAGTAATTGGCGACATCTTATGTTAGTTACAAATGAGCTTCTAGAGATAGGACTAGATGTTGTTAAGCTACATGGAGGGCCAATCAAGTCATTGTATATCCATGTGTCATGCTAAGGGTTTTATATATGAATGGAGTTATGGATGTTATGTGTGTAGTTTATCATATACTTGATGATTGTTCAAAATATTAAAGTCTATTCATGTTAGTGTATGTGATGTAGGAGAAGAATGCGTTAGTGGATGATTTTTTATCTTTACATTTCTATCATGTGATGTATGTATATCAAGTATATACATGATTCGTTAAATAAATTACTCACACTAGAAAAATATGTGATGTTGTTTGTGTTTCCTTTTTTTATAACTTATGGGCATTTTTCACAAAAAGGTTAATAGCTAGGAATGGGCATGATTATGCATAAAACTATGTGGATGATGAATTAAAGGCTTAAGATTTTTCTTCTATTTGGAGTTATTATTATTAGATCTTGTGCATTGCTATATTGTACTTAGCACCTATCTAAGGGAGCCATCTACGATAGTTATTTATGTTTTCATTATATTAAGAGATATTAATTCAAATTTACCTTTCCATATATAGTCGTATGAATCGATGTAATTTGATATTATGCATTTTACTTATGAGCATTTCATTTGACCACACTACCAACTAGTCTGTTTTGTGTCTAAATATATAAATTATATATTGTTTATTCGTCATGAGATACTATTAACACCAAAATGAGGCACAAAAACCCAATACAAGTTTTAAATAGAAATAAATGAAGAATATAAAATCAAAAGAGAGATTATAACAAAGAAATAGCAGCAAATTGAAATAATAATGTGCACACAATCATTTATAGTGGTTCGACATTATTTGCCTACGTCCACTATGAACAAATTTCTTTATTAGTCACTTTATAAAATGAGTACAATGGGAATTGGATGAAGATCTTTAGTTACAAAAGAATATAAAGCAACTAGCATCATGAAAAATCCCAAAAATGAACAACCGAGCTTGTACTTATAGATGAAGATGGCTAAATATCTCCCTGAAAATTCGGCAGAAGAACCTCCAAAACCATATGGACCCACAAAAGGGATCATATGGGCCAATTCCTAAAGAAAAGGGATCGGCACCAATCCATACGTTAATGGAATTTTGGGATGCGATCCGCATGGTAGTTCCCTTACGCTAAAATACGCACAGCCTCCAAATTTCATGCCAATTGGATCAGTAGAACTTGTGTTATGCTTGATCTTCGCTGCAACATGGAATGGTTGTTGATTCCTATCGATGGCTACCAAAGAAAGAGTGCTGATACCTCTACATTTAACTTTTAAAGGTGTGATCCCTAGGGTAGACTCCATAGGGTCCCTATATCTTGTTCATAAAATTTCATACGCATTGAACTTGTAGATCTTGAGATATTGATTATTTTCTATTGGAATGCTCTTTACTCCCTAAAACATACTGATCCCTATTATGGAAGTTAATTTATGTCGATCCCTCCTATATGTTGAACCATATTTCATACTTTACACGTTGTGCCTTGCATATCTATCAATTCCATTCAACCTCGACTTTGTATTATCATTTATACTTGACTTTAGGCCCACGATCATCACTCTGGACTCATCGGCCTTGATAACAGTCAAATCTAACTTGTTCAATCAGTTTAATATAGCCGGTTAAAATGCCAAATAACACTTGCCTCCCAAAGTACATCTCATGATGAATATGACGTGCTCCGAATCAAAGCATATTAGAATTGTCATCCATTCCATTTTGAAATAGTCACTATCCCTCCGTCGAATTATTTTCCCAAAGCATTGTATCTCTTTTTGATGGTCATGATGTTTGGTCAATTTTCGATAGTACAAATCCATGGTTATGCTCCATCAGTGTATATATATATATATATATATATAAGTCCCGTTCCATGAGATTAGTAAGCTTTGGTTATATACTCCAGCCTTGAACTTGAAGAATCCAGATTTGGTTTCAATTTCTATCGATTTCAAAAATTGAACTTTTAGGCCATACGTATGCACGTTCAGATACACATTCTTTTCGTTGGATCCCGGATGTGTTCATATGCTCATGAGTTGTCGCTAACTTTCATTAAGTCAAATTTAATTTCATTGCATTTCGTACATATGTGCTTTGAATAGTTTACATGCCTATGTTTATTTGCGTACATGCTCATAGTCGATCCCTCTTCTTTTCTTCTTTCTCTCTTTTAAAAAAAAGAGTTTGTAGGGAGCCGCATTTTTTTAGTTTTTCCCTCTATCTTCCTTTTTTATACACATGATCATAGGGATCGGTATCGTTTTAACTGATCCCTCTCCCTTCGCTTTGAGTCAAAATCATGGCTCGATCCACTCGTCCTCACATATAAACTAGCATTCCTATTTTTCATCCTTATTTCATTTCCTAACATCTCTCAAAATACCGAACCTTCTTCGTTCCTCTATTAAAACCAACCCACCTTTCCTTATTCTACCCTTAAATTTGAAACGAAATCTTTCTGCAATACAACTTGCCCTTACAAACCAACTTCCGCTTACCTTCTATCTTGATTATCTCCAAGCCATTTGCCAACACCTCTAACATATATCACATGTAGGTGGGTTTTCTAGTTTCTAGCTTTTGATTTTATGATGAGATGATGGATTCCGTGTCATCGATAATCAGGATGGAGCTTGACGTGCTGATGAAATGATGGCTAAAGTTGCTTGGAGGAGATGAGATTTAGGATACGAAAGGGTACAGCAAAGCAGAAAATGAGGAGGAAGAAAGGAGTTCATGGCATATGGTTCGATCAAGTAAGTCGAAGGATAACATGTTAGGTAGAGGAGGGATCGGTTGAAATTTGGTGTAAGGTGTGAGTATACCGATCGATAAATAGTTGACTAAAGGGATCGATTATCTAGTTCAGTGTGAAAGATCAGCAGTGGGAGTTTGGTGGAAGTTGAAAATAGTGAAATAGAGGGATCGATGGAATCGGTTAGTGTAATGGGATCAACATTTTTGCTAAAGGAAAGGGCCGACGTCTTTCATATGGAGAGAGGGATCGGTTCTACTGCTCTGGGATAAGGATTGACATATAGGGATCGTCTAATTCTAGTATTCAAATTGAACTTCAAAACAATCCACAACCAATTGTTTAAACAATCAAAACCAATCCCATCTCAATGAACTTGAATATATGACAATGTTGAACAACATAACTTGCATATCCATTAGGAACTCGAAATTGAATGACCAAATCCATGAGACTTAGAACACGAACTAAAACTCAACATATGGATTTAGTAATAGGTTTCACACTTTGACATGCCGATGGTCTACCCCAAAGCTTACACAATATATCAATCTTTTCACCGGTTGAGACGGTCAGTGATGATGGTCACTCTGGTTGGAATTTAAAGTCACATCATTTAACTTTGCTTTTTATTTTAAGTTGCTTATCTTTACAATACATGACAATGCACCACACTAGATTACAATTAACATGGGGATATAGATGAACTTTTCTAATCTCGATTATCTAATGAGTATGGTTGACATGGACTTCGAACATTCAGAGTGTCTAGCCGCAATGTCTTCGGATCAGCCTCGCAATATAGTAATCCCGAAGCTGAGTCGAGGTCCGCATCTATACCTAGTAGGCTTTCCCCCGATCGTCAAGCTGAACAACAGAAAGTTCTTGGCCCATCGGCCGGGCCAACCTTTTCTCTAACGTTCCCATCCTCTCGACGAAAGATATAAGTCCCACCCCCAATGCTGTAGAAGGCGCTATATTCTTAGACAAATCGATAAATTCCCAAGCCTCCAGAATTAATGAGGCCACTCTTCGTAGATTATGTTCTAGACATGGCATTCCATTCGAAGATGTTTTGGTTCCTTCGATAAACAATAGGGCTCACTTTCCTCTAGAGGGGTATACCACTTGTAATAAATTAATGTGTTAGGATGGATGCGCTTCGCCTTTCAGCTTTTTTATCTAGGAGATTCTAAAATACCTCGGGATATCTCCTACTTAACTACTCCCGAATAGATATGCCTTTCTACATGGCACTTTCTTACTATTCATGAGTATTCTATTCCGCTCGCGAACACTTGAGAACATAAGGTTTATTTACAACTTCAAATGACATACAAGGAGCCTTTCCAATATATTCCTTGAGCCTTCGCTTAATTGTCAAATCTTAACTGGTGCTTGGAATAAACTCAGATTGTTTAAACATGAATGGTTTCATGTCTGATGTGCCCTAGCTTTGCAAGGCGACGGTTAGAAGGATTTAAGTGTCGTCCTGGCTCATTATCAAATAATTTAACACAAGTCATATCCTGAATCAACTAACATTCTGAAAATCTATAGGTGTCCGTCCACTTCCAGAGGGCAATAGTTTTACATGGGCGATCTATGCAATTCGTGCCACTCTGTCAAAGGCAGGGACATCAGACTTCTTGTAACCGACGAATGGTTATCTCTGTTCAGGTTGCTGGAGGAAGATGCAGCAATGGGTTTCCAAAAAACATTGTGCTACCAGGATATGTTATAGAACAAGAAGTTGATATCAATAACCCTATCGTGCACCCAACCGAGGGGACTCAGGATGAAGCCGAAGACAGTGAGATTAGGCGTGGCGTGACCATCAAGCCTGGCAATGTTGATGTGGGTCCAGGAAACACACCTATGGTCGAACCGTCACAAGGCGCACAATCTCACACGTCGGCTAAGAGAAAAAAAGAAGCTTGCATATAAGCTCTCTAGGAGGAAATCTACAAAAGATCCTGAGTTTATTATCACTTCTGTCGACGAAGAATTATCCTCCAAACATTAAGAAAGCTCGATGAAAGGGTTTTTAAATTTTCAAATACCTAATGACGTCATGACTTATGGCTTCCCCAACATCAGCACTGGGAGGCTCAATTCTCCCATCAGAAGTGATGGCGGCATGCTTCCCATTGACAAAGGAGAGAAAACTCTTATGAGCAAGGTTGCAGCAACTAGTCTGTAGGGGGAAGGGACGCTAGGACACTCACAATTACATGCAGTTCACCACACGATCTCCATCTACCTTTTGTATAATGGTTACTTATACATTTTTGTTTATTTTTTGCAGGTGCGAAGTCTTAATCTCAAGCTTTCGATCGCTTCAGGGGCTGCTTGATGCAATTCAAATGCAAATGTGATTTAGAATCGGTTAGGCGTAGAGAGAGGATGACGACCGAGGAAGAAATTATCGTTTAAGGGAATCTTCATCTTTCAAGCATAAGTCTCAATTTAGATCGTCCCATCAGGAAGTTCGACTTAAACTTCCTGTGCATAGTGGCGATCAAACCTTTTTCCATGGTCTTTATGTTTCCATACCGTCTGAATAGTTATTCGATTCCCCCAGCTCCAAGCAGTCCCGTGACCGGAGGTCAAGCACACGTCCAATTGTCGCTTCTGATCCATCTTTGTTGACTGTGGCTCCTAAAGCTTCTAGAGCAGCATAATTTCCCAAACTTAAGTCAACTTTCAAAAGGTTTACTTTGAAGGGCTTAAGTTCCTCCCATCCATTTGTACAATCCCAGGGAATGCTTAGGAAATTTCTCTCGCATGTGTCAATGATGTTTTTGTTCAACTAAAATCATTCTAGCACTTGGCAGAGAAGATCTCTGAGGTGTCTATCGAGAGACAACATGAAATTGATGGTCTTAAGCTAGAGGCGATACATGATAAAGATATAATTAAAAAACCAAGACATTAAGATCTCAGATTTAACGATGAAGATGACTGAGGAAAAAAAGTGCTAAGAAAGCATATGAAGCAGTGAGACGTCTGGAGGCTGCCCACACAAAGGAACTTGAAGCCTCCCTCAACCACAACTGTGCGCATTGAGGAGAATGAAGAATTTCTTAAGAGGGAGAGCGAATAGAAAATTAAAGCTCAAGAGGAATCACAAAGATATTACAAAAAGGCCGTTGAAGCTTGGGCTTTGAAGATTAAGCTTGATGAGAAACTTGCTTAAATTGAAGTCCTTAAATAAGAGGCGAGGGAAGCAAGCCGCAATGAGATGAAAGAACAGATTGAGGCCTAGGTAGAGGATGCCAAGGAAGTCGGTCGAAATGAAATTAAAGACATTTTCAATCCCTTGGCAGTTGAGAGGTTGAAGGCTAGATTGGTGGCCAAAGGATATACGTGAAACAGATGCTATCAAATATTTTACATTTTCTATGATCGTCTCTATTTTAGGTGGATGATTTCCAAGTGGACTCCTCATTCATTAGATAGAGAAGATCACCAAGATTTCGTGATCTGCTGCCGAACCTGTTCCAATTCCAACAGCTCGGCCTCAGATCGTTGTCCTAATCAACCGACTTTATCGAGAAATATTACTTTTTTAGGACAAGAAGTTGATAGCAAGATCTCAAATCAACTTGTTGGTCTCATGGTATATCTCATGCTAGTTCACATTCAAGCTGAGATATATAATGATGCTCCACTTCTCTCCATCTCTATGAATATCTATTTGGTGGGTTACTCCACAAATGATTTGAGAATTAGCCGTAAAAAAGATTCAAGACGAAACAAACAAAAGAGGTTAGATATGATCGAATTATATTTGTTCGACACACCATTGTCAATATGAATAAATGTATTCATTGAATTTATTTTGTTCATCAATAGTCTTAAGTCAGAATCCTATTTTGACTCTAATGTCTCACTCGTCTCCTGCACAATTGCTTCTTGCGAGTACGCCTTTACGAGAAAGAAAGGTTTGAATCTACTCCATATTATTAGGACTGAGAACCAGCAGATAGTTCTAACCAACCCTGTGGCTATTTCCGTTAACCCAGGCCAAACTCGGGAAATAGCCAATAGCTTATTCGTTTGTTTAGACTATTTCATGAACACTTAGAGAAGCAAGTCACTAGACTTGAAACTGTAACCCTCCAGAACTTCATAAAGGAAAAGGGAATTTTTTTTGATCAAGTAAAACAACATATTTTAGAGTGTGTTTTCCATGGTGCATTCCCTTAGTCTATCTAAGTCAGAAAATTTTTGAAGAAGGTTTTGTTACTATATGTTTACTTCCATTGTGGGAAATGTATCATTGAATTCAATGCTAAAGCCCTTATCCATCGTGATCTAAGCTTTCTTAATGAGGTTTATCTTGAGTCGCTTATTGAGGCCTAGGAGTACATTGCTAAAAGGAAAAAGAGAATCCTCAATATAGTTGATTTAAATGAAGAAAAACTAATATGGGAGATTCTCTACATGGATGAGCCTCTAGACCTTGCTGCTGCGAGACTTCAATATTTTGACATTCTAGCACCCTTCGACAAAGGGAAAAACATTGTCGAGTCTTCAAAGTCCGAACCTAAAGGCCTTTCTTCTCTACAAGCAGCCGAAGCGTCAGTTTCCCTTGACCCAGGACAGGATCTAAGCTACGACCTGGACAAACTTGGTTATCAAAATAAGGTGTTAACCCCTATTTTGGAATAGGGCTCCAACGACAACTGAGAGTTAGTCGGACGTAGGTATTTCGCTCTATTCTCCACTTTTTGAGAGATTTTTTTTCATATCCAATAGTCATGGGCATATATTCTTATTTTTACGAATCTATGGGTCTTCCAAGTCCTGGTCAAACTTCAAAAGGTGGTGCCGTCATGGAGCAACAGTCGACACCAACTGAGATCCCAACGGCCATCGATGCTCCAGGACCCGATGCTCAAGTTACCAGAGCGCTCGATGATGATAAGGCTGAAGACTCACCATGGCTAATGAGCCTGCGCCAGTGAACATATCGATGAGCTCAGCTTAAAAGAGCTCATTAAGAGGAGAGAACTGCTGAAGAAAAAAGCTAAAGCTGAACTCGCCAATGTGGACACTGACGATCCAAATCACGTCCCATTAAAAGTCATTTCACCTAGCAGGTTGGTTCCTTAAGAACTCCCTCCATCATCCAAAAGTTCTCTTGCTAAAGGCGGCAAAGAATTATGGAAAAGGACAGTCAGAAATTCGGGTGGTGGTCAAAGAGATCCAGAAAGGATAAAGGACAGAAAAAATAGTCATCACTTCGACTTAGTCTATATATACTTTGAGTAACTGTTTTTCTCTTTTGTTGGACGTGATTGTGCGGGTGTGGCCCTCGTTCTTAAATAAACCTGTATCACAATTTTGAAGTTTATTATGTAAATAAAAGTTCTTTTTTTCTATCGAACTCTTATGTGAATTTATATTTTAGTGGCTAAGCTATTACTTTCCATTCAATGTACTTATAATTCGTTGTTCCTTGCTTTAGATGATAATCTATTAATTCCATCCCAAGGCCTCATGTGGTCGTGGCTTGAGTCATACCAAACATGGGGCTTAATCCCAAGTGTTACGTTGTCGAATTCAGTGGTTTGAATGACTATACTCCTACTTCTGTGCTTGGGTTAATGGAGTTAAACGATGGATGGTCGAACTCCATCCTTTGGGCGTTTGTACTCCTTCTATCGATTTCAGGCTGGAGTTCATGGAATAGTGAGCGGTCAAACCACACTCGACTATTTGTTTATACTCATATCCACATTCTGGAGATAAGAGTTAGTTAGCAGGAGGTTGAATCGCACCCAGTTCATGTTTATACTCCAGTCCACACTTTAGGGACTTTGAGTTGTTTTGGAAAATCATTGGATCGTACTTTCCTTAATTGATTGATTTACCCCTAAGTTCCGGGGTCAACTTAGCGAGCGACCGATCGTGTCGTGATTGTTTTCTATTCATATTTGTCCCACCATTTGATAAGATTAAGTTAGTCATTGGATGGTCGAACCACATCCACTCCTCGTCGGGCATTCCATCCCTCAGGTTGTGAGCGCGATTGTCAAATGAATAGTCGGACCATTCTCATTTCGTTTAGTTCAGTTGTGAACTTAGGTAACTGGCTAGTTCCAAACTCTAGGAACCTACTTGGACATGCCAATACTAGTTCATTTGGTATTGTAACTAATATGTGATGCTATAACAAACAAAGACATAAAGGAGTTTCAAAACTTTATTTGCCAAATGGAAAGAAATGACATAATTTGTCATATTACAGACCTTTGAAAATAAATTACTAAATTAAACCTAAAATTAAATACAACTGAATGAAAAAGAAATGAACTAAGTGAAATAGCATTGCAAATGCTCGTTATTCCATGCCCTTGGGAGTGTGATGCCATCAACAGTCGCTAGCTTGAAAGTTCCCTCTTTAAACCTCTGTTCAATGACATATGATCCTTTCCAAGTAGGATTCATATATGATGGGGCAGGAAAAACCCATTTCAAGAGATCGCTGATTTCAAAGTACTAGGTCGGACTTCAGCGTTGTAGTATCGGTGACTCAGTATCGATGCACAGCTATCCTCAAATCAGCTTCTTCGCCCTTCTCATTTATAAAGTCGAGAGATTATAAGAGGAGACTTTTATTCATTCTAGATAATAGTAGTTCACTCGATGAGAAGGAACTTCAAGCTCAATAGGAGTAACGGATTCATAACCATAAACAAGGGTGAATGGAGTATGACCAGTCTAGTTGCGGACTTATGGGTGGTCCTATAAGCCCATAGTGCCATCGGGAATTCATCCACCCACTTGCTTCTAGCCTTTTCCAAATGCTTCTTCAGAATGGATTTTATGATTTTATTTACAGCTTCAACTTGCCTACTGGCTTGAGGGTGAGTGATTGCTGCAAATCTTTTTTCAATATGATGTCGATGGCAAAAGTTTTTGACTTCAACACTATCAAATTAAGTCCCATTATCTATTACAATAGCTCGTGGAAGATCAAAATGATAGATGATGTTTTGGACGATGAAGTTGATTACTTTTTTTGTTGTGGTTGTAGATAATGGTTCCACTTCAACCAATTTGATGAAATAATCAACTGCGATGATTGATTCACTTCGCACCACCATTAGAAAGAAAAGAGCAGCCCTGTACCTAATCTGTCCTATGCAATTTTACTTTCCGAAAGAGATAAACATAGTCTAACTATATAAAATAAAATAAACTGATAGGTTGTAGTATCTATAGACATATAAAAATCTGCCTTCCAAAAGAGGCACCTGTATTTACACCATAATAGATCTTTCAAAAGAGATCTGCCTGCCCAAATCTAAAAATGTATTGATTCTCAGACAGATGAAAAAAGAGTTTTCTTCTTTCGGGGACCTATCGTTCAGAACTTCGAACATCCTAAGATAATATAACTCTAAGGGTTAATTACTATCATTAATTACTATCACTCTAGTGATTATAAGAATTTAGCTAACTATCCCATACCAAAAAGTAAATTCAAGTATTTACTAAAAGCTAGTAATTCCCACTTAAATTTTATTTAATAGATTATAATAATAATCGGAAGAAGTGTATAAAGTGTCCCATATCACCCGACAATTCAATCATTTATTAAAATTCTTTGTTTTATAGGAAATCACGAAATTCATCATAAATCCCATTCAAATTTGCATAAAAATAGCCAAAAGCTAAATACAATAAAAGCCAACAATAGTTTATAGGTTGAAAATAATTAATATAATCTTTATCATATAGAAAATGATTTCTAAATTATTTTATCTATGATTCACGTTCAAATTTCTCACCCTTATTACTTCGTAATAAATAAGTTAGAAGAATTTTAAATTAGTATTTACACATAAATTTTTTGAAACTTAACCAGTGAGAAGGCTACTACAAAAATTCAAACTTCACTATAAACTAAGGCAATATATTTCCTTTTCAACTATTATTTGTGCATACAACTTGGTAGGGACATGTCCACTCAAAATGCATGAAGCATGACGTCCATAGTACAGGCAATTAATGGTAGTGTACAACAATGTACTAAATTATGCATAAAGAAAGAAAGCATCCAAGTCAAACAAAAAACATAGAGCAATGTACAAAATGAACAACACATACTTGATAGAAAAGTATTGCAATTGCAAACCTACAGTAACAATGCTTTTTTTTTCACTGCAACAGCCTAAATGTTGCTGCATATTATTGTAGCAGCAACTTTATGTCGCTGCTATGTTTTTTTTACAAAATCCCTGGCCACCTTGCAAAACGGATATATTCTTAACATTGTTACACGAGAAATTAGAGAAATTGTTATGCCAAAATAATCATTGGTGCATATCATATTTTAAAGATCATGGATAAATTTACTTATAGTTTCAAATCACTTATCTTTAGAAGTAGCCATATATTGACTCAAATGTACATATGGTGTTGGCATATCTAAATTCTTTTGACCTGAATCTGATAGGAAATTGCACGAATTTAAAACTAATTTCATGTATAGAACTGATATATAATTCATAACTTGCTTAATGGAAACTGGTGCATTCGAGGCTACAAATCCACTTAAATTATTGAAGTTCTGCAAAATAAAAAATACCTGATGTTTTAAAAACACATTATATTTTTATAAAATTGACCTTTATTCATACTTGAAATTCAATGTATTTGGTACATTGCATGCATTAAATGTCATATATCTTACAAAACTTCATAAATTCGAATTAAATATATAGAATTCACGTCTTATTGAAAAATGGGTTCATCAAAAATACTTATGCCTTAAAATCTCGTACAAACTAGATATTAAAGTTGAAACTATGCTTATCCAAAAACTTTAAAGTTTAAATGCAAAGTATTATATTCTTATTAGATATAATTCAGCCCTCGAAGATTCCATGATTATTTTCATATTAAACAATTAACAAAAATGATTAGTCATATTTGATTTTGAAATATAATAAGGATCATTAAGCTAAGATAACTAATAGTTTCAATACAAAGCTCTCACTTAAATGATTGGATTCCATACTTCCTAGAAATTTACAACGTGGTGTATATTTAGTTGAATGATTACCATGTTTTTAAAACTTTATCTATATAAGCTTGTGTATTTGATTTGAGTTGAGTATAGGAGCTCGAGAAGGCATTGTGCGACTAAGCAAAAATAAAAGCTTACTCTTATTCGCAAATTAGTAAGGTAGTTTTCCTTAAAATGCTAAATTAAATGTGCGTTTTCGGATTAAAACCAAAGCGTTAGAATATTGATATATAATGTGTTTCTAACAGTGTAGTTGATGTATATTATTTATAGTATAATTGTGAAATTGAAAACGGCTCTCCGAACAAAGAAGATTCTACCAAAATTTATCAAAAAATAATACTTAGAAAATTTTTAGTAACTTTTCGTATGCGAAGAAATGGAAATTAATATATGAATCTTTTCAAATTTATAATATACGATAAGTTTGGTTATAATATTAATCGCTTAAGTTTTGGTCGAATTTCAACTTAATAGTAAAATTTGAAGAGAGTTTTTGCATCTGTTTTTGACGTCTTCTTATAAAAAATTGCGAGGACGCAATTTTCAAAATGGGGGAAGTGTGTAACAATCCAGTTTTAAAAGCTGCAATATTAAACTAATTTACTTAAAATAGAAGTGTTTGAATTTGATTTTTGATAATAATTATTATTGGAATCAAATTATTGTAGAATTAAAGTCTAGTTAATGAATTCATTTTTAGATAATATGTTTAAAATTCAATTGGAAGGTTTAATAAATATAAAATAATTTATAGTGCAATAATTTTATATATTGAAATATTTAAAAGGAAATTTATTTGATTTTTATAGAACCAACAAGACGAAGATGAATAAATTTGTTCTTTTATACAAATTGAATGGATGAATAACTGAACAGAGTAAAATGATATTAGAATGAATAAAATTGTGTAATTATCAATATATATATATATATATATATATATATATTGTAAATGCAATGCAAATCAACTTCAGTTAGATTGCAAAATATTTATAAATTAATAACAAGTATAAATTTTATTTTTAAATTCAAACGTAAAAGAATTTAAATTGAAAGCCAAATGGATATTTAAAATAATCTTCATCAAATCAAGCCCAAGAGCTAACCAAGCCCATTGCAACTAACACTCAACTAGCCTCTACCTTTCCATATCCAAATCCATAGATCTTGATACCTTAAATTCACAAATCTTATTCAATTCATTCGTTCAATGGAAAAAACATACGAATCAATAAGCATGAGAGGAAGGGTGGTCGATGCAAGCTTTAACCTGGAAGCTGGTGAAAAGGGAAGGCATGAGAGCAAGCTATGGCGCATGTGGCCAAGGGAAAGGTAGCGCAAACGACGGCGATGTCAAGGTAGAGACGTGCATGAATTTGGGAAGCTAGTGATGTCACAACCTAATTTGGGTATAGTGCGGGGTCTCGTGCATGAGAAGTGGGATTAGAGACATCGCGAGTAGGGCAAGGTGGAGGTGGACTTGGACCAGATCGCGATGGAGCTGACTGCATGACCGAGTTCAAGTAGCGTGTCCTAGAGATGAACTCCTCGAGTCATGGGCCGATGGTGCTGTTATTAGGCGACGATGTTTGGCGAGGCACGGTCGTTTGACTACTAGTGGTGGTATTTTTCGCATCATTAAGGTGAGTAGTTAAACTCACGAATTCTATATCTAATTACTTAATTCATATTGCACGCCTTGCTTAAATTATGAATTGTAAATATTGGGAAATGATTAAAACGGAAAGATTAAAATAAAATTGCTATTATAGTTTCCAATTGGGTAGTGATTGAATGATAGGATTAAAATGAAATTTAATGATGAGGCTTGAATTGATTGATATTTGAATTAGTTGAATAGAATGTTTGAAATATTGGATTTGAATCAATAGTTGAAATATAAAATAAATGGTTGAAATAAGATTACATGTTAAATTTTATGTTGTTCATTGTAAGTTGGGTTGATGGTTGAATATACATACATTATCGTATTATCGGAGGTTGCCGGAAAGTAACTCGGATTGATAAACAATTCCATATTAGAGAATTATATTTTATAGAGCGATGTTGGCTCTAGCTTTTGAATTTCCATTGAATTTATTGTGTAAATTATTTAAATATTTTAAATGAATTTCAAAAATGATATTTTATTCATTTTTATCCTTATTTGAAAGTAGTTTATAAAGTACATAATTAAAAGTATATTATCTCTTAACTTATTGCATATCATAAAAAATACTCCAATTAATTTTTCTATAGATAATTAATATCTATTTAAAAAATATTTTTATTTTATATTATTACATATCAGTACATAATTTTGGAAAAGCTTTAGATGAAAACAATAAGACATAGTATTATTTTAGAAAATTGATTATGAAAGTAATAAATTTAGTTTCAATAATTTTAGCAATAAAAGCTGTTTAAATAATTTTTGAAAAGTATGAAAGCCTTTGGAAAATTCTATCTTTATTTATATGCGTCTAAACTTAAATAGATTTTGAAAATAAAATAAGTTATTAATTATGAAAAGTAAAGCTTTGTTTCAAAATAAAATTAACTAAGATTTTTAAGTTTACAAATAATTTATGGTTTTAAAGTGTTATGAAGTAATATTATATATGTGTGTGTTTGTGTGTGTGTCTATATAGATAGAGAATTATCAATTATTTAAACACTGTTTTGATTCAAAGACCTAATAAAAGAATTTTACTTTAAGAGTTAAAACTTTGTAACTCTTTTCTTTTTATATATATGAGTTATTGGATTTTTAAAAGTGATTTTGGAAAAATTATATTTTGGTATATGTATAAAAACTAATTTAAAATTCTTCTAATTTATTTATTATGAATTAATAAAGGTGAGAAGTTTGAAAGTGAATTATAGATAAAATATTTTAGAAATCATTTTCTTATGATAAAAATTATATTAGTTACTTTCTATAAATTATTGTTAGCTTTTATTGAATTAATCTTTTGGCTATTTTTATGCAAATTTGAATTGGATTTCTTATGAATTTCATGATTTTCTATGTAACAAAGAATATTAATAAACGATTGAATTGTTGGGTGGTATGGGACACTTTGTACAATTATTTCGATTATTATTATAATTTGTTAAGTAGAGTTTAAGTGTTAATTACTAGCTTTTAAAAAACACTTGAATTTACTTTCTGGCATGGGACAGTTGGCTAAATTCTTGTAACTACTGGAGTGACAGTAGTTAACACTTAGAGTTATATTATCTCAGGATGTTTGGGTTTCAGACTGATAGATCCCCGGGAGAAGATAACTCATTTTTCATCGTTCTGAAAATCGATACATTTTTAGATTTGGATAGGTAGATCTCTTTTGGGAGATCTATTGTGGTGTAAATACAGCCGTCTCCTTCGAAAGGTAGATTTTTATATGCAACATAGTCTATATATACTATAACATATTTGTTTATTTTATCTTATATAGTTAGATTATGTTTACCTCTTTTGGAAGGTAAACTTGCATAGGACAGATTAGGTACACGGCTGCTCTTTTCTTTCAGTGGCGTCCCTAATTTGCTGTCTGTTTCGGAAGGCTTCCTTTCTATGTGGGGGGTCTCTTTCGGTAAATTTTGTGTCACTGTGTTAAATTGATAGATGACTACCATTATTATTTCATT
This sequence comes from Allium cepa, assembly GCA_030765085.1. Classification (NCBI taxonomy): domain Eukaryota; kingdom Viridiplantae; phylum Streptophyta; class Magnoliopsida; order Asparagales; family Amaryllidaceae; genus Allium; species Allium cepa. Next base: position 1,012,803,519 of record CM060928.1, read on the forward strand.
ATTGATGATTAATTCTTTAGAGATTTGTAGTGTGAATATTCTGCATCCTTTATGGCTCTGAGGAATTTTGAATTGGTTATCAGCATATTTTGATATGATAATCTATTGAGACTTGATATGCATTTATGAAATGGTGATTTGTGCCTTATTTAAGTATTTTTTTTGGGAATATTTTATTTATGACTTATTCGATTATTATTAAGTCAAAATTTTGAGATCTGTATTAATTGGTTTGATATGCCTTTTTGAAATTTTTGAGTTTTAGGCATATTTTGAGATGAATTATTTTAGACTTAGGTTATTTATGGATTTATGTAGGAAATTTAACTAATATTCCTTATTATAATTGTTCGTTTGGAAAATTTTATATGGCTTATTATTTCAAGTCATAAAGTTATAATATTAGTATCTCACATATTATTTAGGTATAGTCTGACCCGTTTATTATATTAATACTTGGGTCAGGTCGAGACTTTGCAGGCACAGAGATCCATTGACCTTTGGATTTTGGGCTAGCTTTGAAGTATACTATTTTGATAGTTTTAGTTTACTTCATACATGTTTATATTGACAGCTAGGAGTTTATGTCATCTATATTATATATAATAATGACTTTGTACCTAATACAACATTTTTGATATGATGTATATATTTATGTGGGTCTAGTACTCACATTTTGTAGACTCACATTTTATTATGTATATGAATATATATATATATATATATGATTCCGTTATGATCTGTGACTCTGATTCCGATTTACCTACAGTATATATTATTTCGAATATTTTTAATCAGTGTGTTTGTTACTTCGTATTAATATTGTACACGTCTAAATTTCAGTTCGTATCCTCAAAAAGATAAATAAGACGTGCCAGTATTAGCATAAAGATATATTCACATTTGGTCGCCCTTGACCAACCGTATTCTCTGGATTAGCATACGACGTTACTTGTAAAGATCTTTGCTAAATTAGGCATAGCGGTGTAGTAAAAAACCGATAATATCTATTCCCCATATAGAAACGGCTATGGACTGACCGTTCGTGTAATTTTTGTCGGTGGAGCTCTTGGAACTTTTGCATATATCTAACACTTGTTGCATCGCCTTACATAATCACCAATATCTCAATTGACGGTCATCCAATAGTACCCATAATGGGGTATTTTCTTTGCTAGATTTTGCCCCCAAGTGTGACTGCCACATTCCCCTTCATGAAATTTCTTCAGGACTCATTTTATTTCTTCATGGGCGATGCACCTGTGTAGGGAAATGGAAAAACCTTCTATACATAAATCCTTCTTATATGATATATCATGAAGCTTTACGAAGGACTTGTCTTTTTTCATTCCTTCATTTGAGAATAATTTCCTGTAGAAAATAATCTTTAATTGGAGTCATCCACGACTCCTTCTCAGGTTCCGTCTTCAGTACCCGATTAATTTCCTCAGGCTTATGCTCGGAGAATTTAATACTTCGGCTGGAACTAAGTCCATCTGTTGTGCATCCTCGGTGCTCGCAAACTTTGCCAATGAATCAGGCTCTTTGTTTTGATCTTGAGGAATGTGTGTAATACCATAGTACTCAAAGTCAATCGACAACTCTTGGACTTGGGTTAGGGTATGGAGCAAGTCATTGTTCTTTAGCTTGGTAATCTCCCCTGACTTGATATACTACCAACTGTGAGTCACAAAAGATTTCAAGAGACTTTATCCCCAGTTCTCCGGCGAGTTTAAATCCAGCAATCAGAGCCTCATTCTCTGCTTCGTTGTCTGTTGTAGGGAAATCAAGCTTTAAAGCATAGCAAATTGACCGACCTTCAAGTGTTACAAGCACAATTCCAGCTCCAAAACAATGATTATTGGATGCTCCATCTATATATAACTTCCACCATATAGTAGGAGTTTCACTGCTCTTTGGGAAATCATCCTATGTAGTAAATTTTGCTATAAAGCCCGCTAGTGTTTGACCTTGGATAGCCCTCCTAGGAAGATAAATGATGTCAGATTGGCTAAGTTCGATATTCCACTTAAGCAACCTTCCAAACGTCTCAGGGCGTTGCAAGACCTGTCGTAACGGCTGGTCAGTGTAAACATTGATAGAATGTGCCTGAAAGTAAGGGCGAAACTTTCGCGATGCAATCAACAAGTAGCATGCCAATTTCTCTATCTTCAAATAGTTCCTGTCGGCTCTTTTTAAGCGCTTGCTAATATAATAGACCGGTCTTTGGATCCTATTCTTTCGGCGAAGCAGCATGACACTTATAGCATGTACCGACACAGCCAAGTAGATATATAAATCTTCATGATTTACCGGCTTTAACAAGATGGGAGGTTTCCCCAAGTGGTTCGCCAAAGCTTGGAATACGTTTTTACAATCCTATGTCCATTCAAAATCCTTATTCCCCTCCTAATCAAGTCAAAGAAAGGAATGCACTTATCGGTAGCTCTGGAAATAAATCGGCTTAGAGCGGCAACCTTCCCATTTAGGCTCTGTACTTGTTTGATAGTCTTTGGCACTTGGATGTTGCGAATAGCTTGGATATTCTTGGGATTATCTTTGATTTTGCGGGCATTAATGATGAAACCCAAGAAATTTCCTCATAGTATGCCAAAAGAACACTTCAAAGGGTTAATCTTGATTTTGTAGTATCGGAGAATATCGAACATTTCTGCCAGGGCACTAATGTGGTCGTTAGACCATTGTGACTTCACGAGCACATCATCCACGTATACCTTCATTGTTTTTTCAACCTAATCATTAAACATTCTGTTTACTAGGAATTTATAGGTTGCCCCTGTATTCTTTAGTCTAAACGTCATCACGACATGGTAATAAAATCCAACATTAGTAATGAAACCGGTGTGCTATTGATCGAGAATATGCATTGGGATTTGGTTATATCCTAAGTACACATCCATAAAAGAAGCAATTTGTGTCCCATGGTTGAGTCTACCAGCTAGTCGATCTTTGAAAGGAGAAAGCTGTTTTTTGGACATGCTTTATTCAGGTCTAAGTAATCAGTGCATATTTTCCATTTCCCATTCGCGTTTCTCACAAATAAAGGATTTAGTACACACTAAGGGTAGAGGGCACCACAAATAAACTCGTTATCTTTGAGCCTATCCACCTTCTCTTTAAAAATGGCAGATCTCTTCGAATCCATGCCATGCCTTTTTTGTCTCATCGGGACATGCCTCGGGTCAATATTCAATGCACAGTTCATAATAGTAGGAGCCAAAGTGAACACATCGAGATTCGCTCGGAGAAATCCAATCTTTCATCGTCGGGGGCATGAGTGGTGATTCTATCTTTAAGACCCATGACGGGTCATCGTGGCTGATTGTGATGTTAATCACTAGCTCAACCGGTGCAGCCTTGGTCTCTTTAGCCTCATCCTCTTTGTCTCTCAGATCTATATCTCTATAGAACCAACTATGGAGCTCGAGCCAAGGCTCAAGCGCTAGTTGTCAATCTTCAATGTCTTGGATGCGGACTGACTTGTCCACACCTTTACCTTTCTCCTTCCATTGAGCATCCCTCAGCTCAACTATATAACATACACGATAATTGCCTAATCACCACGAACATATCCAACACCATTACCTATCAGGAACTTCAAAGTAAAATACCATGGGGCAAGAGCTACTCGGAACATGGCTAGGGCCGGTTGGCCCAGAAAAGCATTATATGGAGAGTCAACATCCAAAACAACAAAAGGCAGAATCTACACTCTCCTACGGTCACCTTGTTTCAAATCCACGAGCATATCAACATAACCAACAGCTTCTGTTGCATCACTGTTAAAGCTATGAATACAGACTTTAGGCAGTTTTAAGTCCTTGGCTGCCATCCTCATCTAATCGTGAGCTTTTTTGAAATTATATTTACAAAACATCTACAATCAACCGACATCCCTCTCACTAAAGTGGGGTTGATCATGGCCGAAATGGCCATTGGGTCGATTGTCGGAGCCTCCACCTTGTGTGCATTTCTATTTCTAAACACAATATCATCTACCATTGCATGTTGCTGTGTTGCCAGAGCTCCATCTTCCATACTTAAACAACATTCAAAATTCACATGCTTAATTGCGCTAGCCTAGCACTCCATCTCAAGCCAACTCTTATTAGTCGGATGTAGTCCTCCAACTGTTATATCAATTACCAATCTTTCGCTAGTCCATGTAGGCTCCTCACCCTTGTATGGTGCTTTCCCTCGGTTGGGGTCGGATGTCCACTGCTTGACATCTTGTGGGGTTTTTAAAAGGGGCATTTCACTAGAAGGACAAACTTTGCAGTCCAATTAGTTTCTAGGACACACATCCATTGAAATTTGCTATTCCAGAGAGAGTAATAGGAAAACGTATACACTTGGTTTCATCATATACTCATGTAGAGGTCACCAACCATTCTTATCGCATGATATGCTGCCTAAGGTCAGTTTTTCCCTTATAAGCAGGCACTAACGGCATGTTGAACCTCCTTAGATACTCTACATGCAGGATATTATTTGTGAACATGCTATGGCTTCTCGAGATTCCCATGTCGACATTGGTCAAGACTTGGCCCTCTCTCACTAACTGTCTAACCATAGCCGACATGTTTGGAATTTGGATAGTTAGTGCCAAGCGGTGGTCATGTTTCACCTCATGTGAATGGTCCGATAAATATCGACAGGCCATTCCACCCTTCTTGGCTCAACATTTTCTTGATGTACGTCACGTAAATTCACTTCATCGTCATTTTTGGTCAGCAATTGGTCAACATTCAACTGAAATCCATCATCCAAATCAACCGCAGCAGCTCTAGCTTAAATTCTAGCATGTATAGGTAAATTCCCTTCTTTGGAGGAAGGATTGGTACCGATCCCTATGGTGGGATTGGCACCGATCGGTCCTGGCGGACGAAGAACGTCAGGCTGTTGATGCCTCGAAGTTTCTGTATAATATCCATCTAATCCACGATTCCTATGTCTGTGATACTCATCCGATGAACTAGAACTCTTCGATGCTGAATAAGGGGTAGGGTCCTCTTTGCTTTCCCTCATTATTGCTGACTGAGTTGGTTCATTATGTTGATATTGTCTTAAATCAGCTGATTTAATTATCAACGGCTATCCACTAGCTCTCTAATTTGATTCTGGAATTCAGTTCTTATAATGGAATCAACTAGATTCTGGACTTTAGCTGGGTCAGCATTCACACCATTGGTTGACTGCTCGAGCCTCCTTGTTGGATGCTAGCATTCTCAATTCCATCTGCATTCAGAGAAGTAATCTTGTATTCCTCACCATTGTTGAAAATTTTGCTTAGATTTTTGCAAATCTGAATAGAACAAGCAAACTTTTTGAAGATAAATGTGGATCTCCTTTGGGAATTTATGGAATTCAGTAGCAACAAAGGGACCCTGACAAGCTTAGAATCAAGGTTCCAAGTGAAAGTACCAAAAATGTTAGCACCAAAATACAAACACCCAATAAAGTTTTGAAAAGAAATAAATGAAGAATATGAAATGAAAACAGAGGATTACAATAAAAAATAGCATCGAAATGAAAGAATAATACACACACAAAGTGGTTCGACGTGTTTTCCTACGTCCACTTTGAACAAATTGTTTTATTAATCACTTAATAAACTGAGCATAGTAGGGTTCAGATAAAAATCATTAATTACAAAAGAATATAAATCAACTAGCAGCATAAAAAATCCAAAAAAATGAACAACAAAGTCTATATTTATAGATGGAGATGGCCAAATATCTCCTTGAAAATTTGGCAGAAAGACCTCCAAAACCATATGGACCCATAAAAGGGATTGCATAGCCCAATTAAGAAGAGTGATCGATATCGATCTCTACTTTGGTGGAATTTTCAGGTGCGGTCTCTATGGTAGCTCCCTCGTGCTAAAATATGCTAAGCGTCCAAATTTCATGCCAATTGGATTAATAGAACTTGAGGTATTGCTTAATTTTCGCTTCAACATGGATTTCTTGATGATCCCTACTAAGGAAATAGTGTCGATCTCTCTAACTTTATCTTTTTGAGGTGCAATCCCTAAGGTAGCTCCTTAGGGTCCTCATATCTTGCTCACAAAATTTCGTATGCATTGGACTTGTAGATCTTAAGATATTGATTGTTTTCTATTGAAACGTTCTTTACTTCCTAAGACATACCGATCACTTTTATATATTGAACCATATTTTATACTTCGCACATTCTACCTTGCATATCTATCAATACCATTCAACATTGACTTTGTATTATCATGTATACTTGGCTTTTGGGCCCCACAACCTTCACTTCGAACTCATCGGCCTTGATAGCAGTCGAATCTACTCTATGTAATCAGTTCAATATAGCTAGATCAAAATGATGAACAGCAAATACAACGTATATGTTATGAATTCTTGCTCGCTTTTTTGTTGAACCTTATATCGGCCAAGTGCCTAGCAACACATGGTGTTTTATTTAAGGCCACCCTACGTGGAGGGGCATCACAACCTTTTAAATTAAACTGGTCTACTGTTTATACTCCAAAATAGCTCACTTACAACCATTATTTCAACCATTACTATCACGTGACCTCCGTTTTATATATCATCTTCACTATTGGAAAGCCCATGATCTTCTCTTGGATATAATATAATGTTTTGTTGTGTATTCTTAATTGTACGTAGATGTACTCTTAAATTTGGTTGGACTATCCTCTGTTAGACATCCTTTTTCTCACTTTCTCATGCTCCAACAGTTAGCTAAGCAGCATGGGAAAAGGTGAAAATGTGGTGTTTTACTAAAAAAAGGTTAGCGTAGAGGGCTAGACGAATATCTAAAAATCATATAGTATTGAACAACTCATAGAAAACTATACAAAGCTATATGAAACTTTAAAACCATTTAGTACACTAAGACCTTGCTCTCGGACAAGAGTTTAATAAATGGTGGCTGTTTGAATGATGTTTCACTGAATTTGTGTTATTCAACACTTTTGATTAGTAGTGTTCAATTTGGATGGTGTATGACGTCCTTTTATTTTTATTAGTAGTTGAATATGGAATTATAATTAACAAATTTAGTTAACACTTGTTTTATTTGAACAAGTGCAAAATAACATAAATTTCATTACACTCCTTTATACATTGATAAAATAAAAAATTAATGCATAAAACCAACTACAATTAGATACTAACAAATATTCCAAGTGTTACTTTGGGATATGTACTCCTCCATATGTTACTAGACTGCACATGCAAATAAATGGTCATACTCGTACCAAAATCCAATTCAGACTATGTGTGCATGACATCCCTCAACCAATATGAATCTCATCAATATGCCAAAACCATCTCGCCCGCTCCATGGCAATTGAAGATCTTAGAGTGCGAAAACATTTGTGTGAGGAGAAAAAAGAGCATGAAAAGGAAAACAAGAGTAAAAGCAACAGTTGGAGCAAGGGCGAAATCATACCCATCATCACCATGACATATCTTTCACCTAGATTTTTGGTCAGAACAATGGCATAGTCTAAAAATGTTATGATATGCACTAATAGCATTGTATGAGTGAATTTAATACGTTGAAATCATAAATATCTATCTCTGAAAGCCTTGAGTGGCCTCCTTAGACCTCTATGGTCGCCATCATGATCTCTTAATGGACAATCATTTTAGTTGTAATGTATGATAGTTCCTCTAGCAGCATAAACTTGGTAGTGCCAACAAATGGACAAAATCATATGCTTTTGTGCATGAAGTCGAATACTACCATTCGATTAGTGATAGCTTTCGCAAGGTAGAAGAAAAAAATAACGTTGTTGTATGTTAACATCCAAAACTAATATTCGTCATTAAAAGTTCCTAAATGAGATTCTATCTAGCCCCTTCTTTATTTTTTGGTATTGTTGTGTAACGACCCAGACTTTTAGCCATCGGTTATTGGAATAATTAACAAATTTTAAATATTGAAGTATTGAATATTTATTTTTATAAGATGAATAAATTGTTTTTTCTGATATTGGAATACCTGAATATATAAGTTAGATTATATAAATTTTTAAACGTCAATATCTGGGAACAATAAAATAGATATAGATATATATTTGTATATAAACTTCACCGTTTCAAAACTTATGATAATATAAAAAGAAAAAGCTTCACAATGGAAATTTCAGACATAGGATTATATATATATGTGTGTGTGTGTGTCTAAATAAAAATGTAAATGTGTATATGATAAGAAAATCTATATGTAAATATATATAAAGCTTTGTGATGTTTAAGGATATATGTGTGCATGTGTTTATATAATAGTGTACATGCATAGGTAAGTATGTAATCTTATATATGGTCAAAATAGTGTACATGTAAATTTATATATATATGTGTGTGTGTATGTGTGTGTGAATGTGTGTGTATACATAGGAACATCATGATGACAATATCAAATCAAGCCCACACATAAAAGATCAAATCTCCTACATTAATAAAATCAAACCCATGGAATCAAATTAAGTCTAAATAAATCAAATCAACAAGAAAATAAAAAAGAAAACGAAAAAATGAATAAATATGGAAGCCTGTACCTGTATATTTCGGCCACCATATTGCTTCCAATACACATTTCCATTTTCTTATAAATATGTGGCCTTGCTTATTCGCTTATACAATATTAAAAAAAAGACACAAAATTATGCCATTAAAACAAAGAGAGGTCAAGTTGTTCAAAAGCTAGAAGATGAGATTTAACAAAAAGCGGTGTACATTACTTCTAAAAATTGCGAGTAAACACTTTACATGGTTTACTGGATATCATATTTATAAATCCTTGTGACTGTGATTTGGAATGAATCTTGAATCTGTGACAACTGTGTATGTAAATGTTATTTGTATATGCATGTTAGACAACCCGGTAACCAAATAATAAAAAATATACTGTGCTTCTTCCTTAACCTGCTCTGTTCTTTTTTTTATAAAACAGTAAAAGCTTCACCTTCAAAAATGGGTAACTCAAAACCTATTATGTTTTAAACCTTTGTTCCAAAACAAAGATTGTTCATTTTTGAGTACGATGTATTTTAAAATTAGTTTCATTTAATTTTATCAAGTAGGTAGAGAGAAAATGGCATCAACCGTGAGTATGTCATTTTTCATCAAATTTCAACTTTCATAATTTAATGAATGGGTTATATAATCTAGATCGTGGCTGGAAAAGTAGGTTTTTAAAGGTGGTTTGAGGGTTTTAAGTGGCTGTAGGTGGAGAAATCAGAAGTTGATCAATTTGGGGGTTTTTGCCAAATTCCGATCACCTAATTGATTTCGTGACGTGTGGTTGGGCGTGGAGGAAGATGGGATGATGGGGATCATAGGAAAAATGATGCTGTAATTTTTAGTTGTTTATGTTGGCTTAAGGAGATGGATTTAGGGTTTAGGAGTTCGCTTTTAGGGTCTCGGTTATGTGAGGAATGCGATAAGGGGAGGGGGAGTTAGGCATGAGCTCCAAGGGGAGATGGTGGAGGTGGCGATGGCGAAGCTTTTGGCAAATTTTGGTGGTGGACGGTGGTCTATGGGATCGTCGTGAGGTGGTTAAGTGAATAAGGTCTCATTCCAGTTTTGGGTGAGAAATTCGTTTACGAACAGAAGTCGTTGCAGTGGTTTTCACGTGGGCAGCTTGGATGCGAGGGTCATGGAAGATCGACGATGATGGTCGGCGGCACGTATAGATGGTCAGGGTAGTGTGTTCGAGCACTTACGTGCACAGTTTTCGTGCATGCTTGGGTTTGTCTAGATGAAAGATGAGAGGAGAGTAAATAAGAACTGAAGGGAGAAGAGAGAAAAAAAATACAAAGAGAAATGGGCCTGGTTTGCTAAAATTATGGCCGAAGTATTTTGATTTAAATACAAAGTTAAATTTAAATGGGCCGGGTTTGAAAATTTTAAACGAATTAAATTCGTCTTATATCTTCATCTAAACTAATAAGTCGAGTTTTCTGCAATGTAATAATTAAATGCTTAAACAGTGTAAGCTGAGAAATGAGTAATGTCTTGGTTATGATTTATATGTTAATTAATTTATTATTAAATGGATTGGTTAATCTTGATTAATTGAGAATAAATTGTTTAACTTATTCTTGATTGAAAAGTAATGGTTAAAAAAAAAAAATTGACCCAGTCAATTGAAATCCATTCGATTCTGATTTTAAATTGATATTAAACCGTTGATTATAGTATGATCTATGCTTTGACTTTTATTTAGATATCGATTACAATTATTTTATTGTTTGTGCGATTAAATAGCCAAATAATATTGTTGAGTTAAATTAAATTTAATGTGGTTAATTGGACATCTGTTTAGCAGAATAAAACATCGTTCTGCTAATTTTGTTAATTGGACCCCTATTGGCAGAATAAATTACCGTTCTGCCATTATTACTGAATATGTGTGTTTTGGACATTGACTAGCAGAAATAAAATCCCGCTCTGCTATTATAGTTGTACGGACATCTGTTTATTATTATGATATTTATATTAGGCAATATGATGTTGAATTAATTGTTAAAAATAGATTGTATGAATATCAGTATTTGTTATTCTGGATTGTTATGGAATGAATGGTAATTTGATTAAGTACCATTGAAATTAATAAGCCTCTTTTCCAATTTGGAAGTTGATTTTGGAATAAAAGTTATTTAAAACACAATTTTTATTTATTATTAATATTTTAAAGATAATCAGTAATTATTTAAGAATGATTTAAAGTTAATTATTTTATTATTCTTAAAAATTATTTAAAAGTATTTAATTGTTTTTCAAAGCTATTTAATTATTTAAATTGTTTATAGTATATCTAATTACTAAATAAAGTTATTTTATAGTGATTGGTTTAAAGTAAATTATTACTTAAGGATTGATTAGCATTTAAGTATTTTATTTCAAGATAAATTGTACAAATATTAAAAATGTTTTAAAAATAATATATTATATAGTAAACCGTTATAAAAAGAGTAATTTTCCTATATTAAACTTGGAAAAAAATTATATAGGAAGCTTTATAAGTATTATATTGAGATAATTATTAAATATAGTTTCCAGAAAGAAATGGTATGCTTTCATGGCATAATCGGAAGGCGAAGACTGCTTACAGTTAAGTTTGGATTTCTCTGGAATAGAGACGTAATCATTGAGCTGTGGATCCATTGTTGATACCATAGAGTACTTTCCATATTAATTTAAAAAGGTTTTCAAATATTATTGAAGAAAATGGTTTGTGAATATACTTATTCCTGTGAGATATGTATATACTTTTTGATTAAGAGATTTAATTGATTGAATTTAAATTAAATAAGGCTTAGTGATTTCAATTGGAAATGAAATCTTTGGTTGAATGATTGTTAATTTGATAGTTAAATAACCGGTTATCAAATCTGGACCTAAAGTAGAAACACAGGAATTATAGGTTACACTTACCGTTCGAGGTGCTATACTATACGTATAAACGCGTTTCATTTTTCTAGGATGATGATAAGGAAATCAGTCAACTAACGGTTAGGAGATGATCTCCGATCTTATTTTAGTCAATTTATTTCCTAAAGAACTAAGGTTAAGTTTACTGAAAATATCGAACTTTGTTTCGAGGAGACCGAGATCGGATAAGTTATCCGGAAACCATTTCGATCCAATGAATACATTTTTGAAATGAAGACAAGAGCATGGAATCGAAGATGGAGCATTGAAGTGCAAGGGCTAATCGCTACTAATCCTGAGGACGATTCCAAAGCGGATGTAGTAGGAATAGTGCCTTCGGTTTCGTTCAGACCTAGAATAGACTTGTATGGATGAATGTTATCGGTACATTGTCATTGGAGGACAACGGACATTCCAAGTATAAATTCCTTAAAAAGGTAATCGTAGCCTCAAGCCTTATCAACCGGGAATGACTGAAAATCAGGAGAGATGCAGCAAGGCTAAGTGTGTCGCTCCTAATTAGGGTATGTTTATCACATTTCTAGATACCCTCGGACATTATTACTACGGTACGCGGAAGAACTCGGAAAGGGTGGGAACACCTGGGGTGATGGCATATTCGGTTCTATCTAGGTTAGGGTTAGACCGGTCTTGTGTTGTAGGGGATCCCAACGAGGTCCTCGGTACATTTTTTTAGATGTGTACTGTGGTAGGTGGTACACTAGTGCCTAATCATTTGTATGGAATCCATACTCCAATACGTGTCTTTACGGTTTTGGTTGTAGAGCCCAGTATGCTGGAATTTAATTAATGTAACAATTTTGGCTATATAAGTATTTGCGCTTATACACTATCATAATATCATTGGATTTTGTATAAAAAGAGTTTTGGTTATCATAAGGGAAAGCCCCACCGTGTTTATGTGTGACATGGTCTTACGAGATACTTTTGGTTTTAAAAGGATTTTTGAAAGTTATAATGAATAAAATTCCTTGTGATTTAAATTCTCATGCTGGTTTTACCAGACAGACCCGGGGCATGGTTTTTCCTAAATGCTTGGGTCAGACCAAGCATATTTACAGGTTTAGATGGGAGGATTGGAGCTTCAGGAGAGAAGCTGAAGGCCAAAGACGTATTCACGTAGATGATTATTCCATTGGATTTAGTTGTGTTATCAGCAATTGTAAGAACATGTGTTATAACTATCCGTGCTGTATAGGTTGGTATACTCTGATTGTTATCTGTACTATAAACATTACAGTTTTGTTTTATGTAAAGATTTTTTCTATATTATAGGTTATTTGTTTCCACTATGAGATTCTGTGTTGCTTTGGTTTTCTTTCTATCTTCTTTCTACTTTCTTTTTTTACTATCCGCCTTTCCATGCAATTTGGGCTGGAAATGTGTGGTAAATTGTTAGTTCGAATTGTATGAAAAATTGGGTCATGACATCGTGGTATCAGAGATTAGTTTGAGCGAATACCTAGGCTTTGGTGGGATGGAACTCATTATAGATAGGGTTAGGGATGTCCTAGAATGAGTAACTCATTAGAGATAGGCTCAGTAGTATCCTAGAATGAGTTTGAGTATGTGTATGTGTGTATACGAGAGTGCATATTTGTTGTGATATAAAAATGTTTTATATTGCGTTATTTGTTATGTTGAGTGGCTTAAGAATTTTGGTCGGCGTGTTTGGCCAATGTTATCGATAGGGATTTCCTAAGCACTCAAATAAGACCAATTCACACGGTATCGTTTTAAAACGAGTAAATGGAATAATTTTACTTAGGAATATATTTTGTATAAAAGAAAAGCTCTCCGTAGTTATTCTTGGTTGTACTTGATTATTAGGAAATGATTGTATTCCATCATTTCATCTAGGATTGACCGGTATTGTGACGCCCCACTCCGAGAGCCTCGTTAACAAAGAGTATTACATAGATAATATTGTCGGCTAACGCGGACAATAGAGTATAATGGAAGCGACCATGTGCAATCTTACCTTAACTATTCACTAAATATGTCGAAAAGTAGAAACACATTAAAATTCGACCTATTCAATAAATATTTAAAGCAAAACTACAATGGCTATAGGATCTATCAGAAGAAAATATAACAACTCAAATGTAATATACATCACAGAACAGTCGATCATAATATACACATACACAGATACACCACAGAGTATACAAAATAATACATGTCAAGTGGTACAGGAGACCACAATATACAGACGAGACGAAAAAGTATAAATCAGAGTTATAACAGATAAGGACTACAAAAGACGCTATAACAAAATGAAGCTAGCGAATAGTCCATGCGGAAGCAAAATAGGCTAAGTCCCCAAAAGCACCTAACCTGAAACATCTCGGTCTGACCCGAGTATAAAATACATGGGTCGGTCTAGATAACAAATCAGTTAGATAAACTGAATAATAATAAACCTGTAAGGTCATACAGTATAATAAATATCTCTAGGGGAGATAACACAATCATCAACAAGAGATGAATCATATAGAACAAGCCTCATATCATCGGCAACATATAGAAACAAAGGATACAAATATCCCAAAACAAGCCAATAGGCAAACAACAAATACCAATAAGGTATACAAGTTCCACAAGGTAAACACTATCCTCCATGCGGCTCAAAAGACCAATACCGAAGGGCGATACCAAGGGAATATACATATCAATGAAACATCATAAAATTTGCTCGAGCTCAGTACTGTACAAACAAGGATCCATGAGCCCGAAGACTCCAAACCCAAGTATCACCCATGCGGCACATAAGGCCAACATCAGAGCGAAACTATATAGGGCAACAAACCCGAAGGCACACACCCGAAGGCAACATACCCGAAGGCAACAAACCTAGGGAGACAGTCCGAAGACACTATCCCAGAGGCAACAAACCGTAGTGGTGAAGGTCGAAGACTCAGTACTGGACACCACTAACTGGCGGAATGTGTCACAACTCTCGAAAAGGAATCCGAAAAGTGTTAACGTATGTCCCATAACCACTCGTTCGCACTAAACGGTTTACTATCCGTCAGTCCCTTTCACACTCAAAGCAGTACAAAGTTTACCTCATATCATCGATAAACCAAACCCGAAGGTCAAAACAATCAATCGAATAAGTCAAGGATTAATCGGAAGGATAAACGCACAGATTCATGGTCCGTGTTTTGCCCAACCATTTAATCACCCTTCCACTTCGTTCGAAGTGCGAAAGTGTGTGTGTTTTAAATAGAATTTATAAATTAGAGAAACGAACTTTTAAATGCGATTCGAGAGATTATTTTATGAAAACCCGTGGATTAAAATTAAAGGGAACCATCAAAGTCAAAACAATTGATAATCATACATAGGATCATCATGAATCGATTCAAATTGAAAATTCAATCCCAAAAGGCAAAGTGGGCTGAAACAGCAGGTTCAGTCGACTGAACAGGGTTTTCAGTCGACTGACCCTGTACCTGGAAAATTTTCCAGGTTCAGGAAACTTTATGTTTCCAGGTTCAGTCGACTGTGCAGAGTTTTTCAGTCGACTGAATCATGCCTGGAACTCTCGGGTTTTAGGTTCAGTCGACTGAACAGAGTTTTCAGTCGACTGAATCATGCCTGGGCTGTTTTTCAGCCTTATTCAAATGAAGAGCAAACTCTCCCAAAATGCAATCGGACGAACATTGGCTCTAAGGGCTTATGCCAATCGACAACCCGGCCCTATATGTTCCTCGATGCATCACCAAAACATGATTAAAACATCAAAGTTAGGATTTCAAAGATTTGAACCCAAAACACTAAAAATTGGAATATTCTCCAATTCAACCCAAACCAATTGCAAGTGCATATGAACAAGGTGTTAGGAATTCATACCTAACATCAATGAAATCAAGAGAAGTAGATGTGAGTTCAAAACTCACCTTTTTACACAAAACAAAGAAGATGAAGAAGCACAATTGCAAGGAATCAACCAACTACACTCCACTTCAACACTACAAGCTTCAATCTAGAATCAAAGCAAGTATTTCCTAAGTTAGGGTTAGGAAAATTACAGAAATTGAAGAGGAGAAGAGATGGAGAAGATGGAGATGAACTTACCAATGGATTCTCTATGATTTTGGAGCAAGTATCAAGCTACAAAGGAGAAACTAGGGCTTGCTAATTTCTATTTCTCTTTCATTTCCCCCATTTCAGTTTTTAGCTTAAGAAACAAAATGAAATGAAGATGAAATGAAGAGAAGGGTTGAGCTAGGGGATTAAGTGAGCTAGTGGGCTGAATCCAACCCCAAACCCAATAGGAAAAAGGGTCAAATTTCAACTTACTCCAAACATATCAAAGATTATACTCAAAAAGATCGCAAACGCCATTTTGGACTCAATGGAAATGGTTTCGAGCTCCAATTCAGCCATTTGCAGAAAGTAACATTTCGGACCCCAAAATCCGAATAACGACGCTATATTTAAATCAAACATTTAAATATAAAATCGTTAAATATGCGGGTTGTTACAAGTATGCTCGTCCATTTCTGAGCATTGACTATTATCCATAAATCTATCTTGAATCTTCCTTTGTAAATCTAGACTGGGTAATAGGAATATCGAGAACATTGAAATGAGCACCTTGTGAATTAAATTTCACAAATTTGAATATAAGACATTCGTTGATAATATTAGCTAAAAATTTGATTTCTAATGGTTGTTTATTTAAAAGAGAATTTTGAATATTCTGGAATGAATATTTTAGAAATATAAAGATTGATTTGATAATTTTAAGTTTTAATAAATGTGGTTTATTAAGGGAATTTGGAATATTTGGAAATGATTGAATATTAAAGTTGGTTGTATTTGATTGGGATTTTATAAAAGGAGTTTATTAAATGAAAAACTTAAATATTTTTGGAATAAATACTTGAAAAATAATTTATATAAGAAAGCTAGAATATTTTTGCAATAAAAAAATATTTGGAAATGATTTCCTTTAATGGAAATGATTTATAAATTTGATTTATTAAAAATGTGCCTTATAAATAAAAAAGGAATTTGAGGTTTTAAATCCCAGTGATTTTAGAAAAATGGTTTTCAAGATTTAAAGAGTTAATAATAGTATTGAAAATATTTCCGAGTTTCTTAATAAGGAATTGTTACTATTAGAACCTTGCTTTATAATTGTTTAGATAGAACAGTTTTTGATTCAATTTTAAAAGTATGGTTTGATTTACTATAAAGTAAAAATGTATATTATTATTTACATTGATTTTGGAGAAAGGAAATAATAATTTTTTCTGAGATAGTTTTGGGTCTTAAAGGGTTTTTGGTGTACTGATATTTTGGAAAAGAGTTGCTTAGAAATATATTTAAGGATAAATATCTTTGAAAAAGAAATTTAGTGGGAAAATGGGCATTTCTTTAGATTTGTTTGGGAAATAAGCATCGATTTGTTTTGTGACGATCAGAATAATCTTCTAAGTGATGATCGGATCTTTGCTGAGACGAACAGTATTTTGCACTTAGTAGATTATTCTCTTTGTCATTGTATGGTTGGGACGTGTTTGAACCCGAACGAATCCAAAGCAAATTGGAATTGGATATTTCATTGAAATATTTTGCTGGAAATATATTTATGATATTGTTTCAAAATGGGTTCGAAAGAAAAAAGTGGTTTTTAGTTAACTAGTTTGAGTGGTTCAAAAATAACTAAAAATGAGTAAGAGATGCGTTCGGATGGTAAACGTTTCTCTTGAGTATTATCCTTTTATTAACGGAATATATAATGCTCTTTGGTAGCACCCAATTCCTTGGTGTAGGGGTTACTCGGGCTAACTATATATATTTTCTATGGATTAAATATATTATATCGTTTCAAAAGTGTTTTGAATAAAAACAGGGTGTTTTAAATTCTTAAGAGAATTCAAAATAAAATTTTGAATTATGGTTTTGCATATGCTTAGAGGATGATATGGGAATTTATAAGTTGAGCTATGTATTATAAAAATGTTTTCATAAATAATTTAGAGATAATATAATTGGCATTAGGGGTAACCAATTCAATAAGTGTGTAAGATGGACATAGATCGTTTCTTCTTTCCATATAGTTTGATCTAATATTTGAGTACAAGGCTCCGAAGTGTTTCACACCATTACGAATAAGCATCTATTGCTCGATTTTTGACGGCGATCATTTGATGAGGATTCTTGATAATGGAACTAAGGTTTTCTATCGTAGCCACAACTATGCAAGGAGAGCAGAGGTTCTTAATCAAGGAACCTGATCAAGGTCCGCACTGGAAAAACGAGTGAGTGATACTGGTTTGGAAGTGAAGTCGTGTATAAAAGTAGTGATCGAATCAGATTCTGTATATGTATGATTTATGGACATCATGCGGGCTTATGAATAATATTGAGTGTTCTTGTACTAAAATTTCGGGGACGAAACTATTTTAAGGGGAAAGGAATGTAAGGACCCGGATTTTTAGCCATCAGTTATTGGAATAATTAACAAATATTAATTGAAATAATTATTTTTATAAGACGAATAAATTTCTTTTTGATATTGAAATATCTGAATATATAAGTTAGATTATATAAATTTATAAATGTCAATTACTGGGAATAATGAAATGTGTGTGTGTGTATGCATATGTATATAAACTTCACCATTTCAAAATTATGATAATATAAAAATACAAAGCTTCACGATGGAAATTTAAAACTTGGGATAATATATATATATATATGTGTGTGTGTGTGTGTGTGTGTGTGTGTGTGTGTGTGTGTAAATAAAAATATAAATGTGTATATGATAAAAAAATCTATATGTAAATATATATAAAGCTTTGTGATGTTTAAGAATATATATAAGTACATATATATATATAAGTATATGTATTTATATAATAGTATACATGCATAAGTAAGTATGTATTTTTATACATGGTCAAAATAGTGTACATGTAAATATATATATATATATATATATATATATATATATATGAATGTGTGTGTATATATACATAGGAACATCATGATGACAATATCAAATCAAGCCCACATATAAAAGATCAAATCACCTACATTAATCAAATCGAACCATGGAATCAAATCAAGTCTAAATAAATCAAATCAACAAGGAAAATCAAAAAGAAAAAAGAAAATAAACATGGAAGCATGTACCTGTATATTTCGGCCACCATGTTGCTTCCAATACACACTTCCATTTTCTTATAAATATGTGGCCATGCTTCTTCACTTATACAAGATAAAAAAAAGAAACAAAATTCTGCCATTAAAACAAAGAGAGGTCAAGTTGTTCGAAAGCTATGAGAAGAGATTTAACAAAAAGCAGTTTACATTACTTCTAAAAACTGTGAGTAAACACTTCACATGGTTTATTGGATATCATATTTATAAATCCTTATGACTATGTTTTGGAATGAATCTTGAATCTATAACAATTGTATGTCTAAATGTTATCTACAAATGCATGTTGGACAACCTTGTAACCAAACAAATAACAAATATATTATGCTTCTTCCTTGACCTGCTCTGTTCTTTTTTTTTAATATAAACAGTAAAAGCTTCAACCTTAAAATTCGGTAACTCAAAATATATTGTGTTCTAAACCTTGGTTCCAAAACAAAGATTGTTCATTTTCGAGTATAGTATATTTTAAAATTAGTTTCATTTAATTTTATCAAGTAGGTAGAGAGAAAATGACATCTAACTGTAGGTAGGTCATTTTCATCAAATTTCAACTTTCATAATTTAGTGAATGAGTTATATAATCGAGATCGTGGTTGAAAAACATGATTTTTAAAGGTGGTTTGAGGGATCTAAGTAGCATGTGGGTGGAAAAATTAGAAGTTGATCAGTTTTGGGGTGTTTGCCAAATTTCGATTACCTAATTGATTTCGTGACGTGTGGTTGGGCGTGGAGGAAGATAGGATGATGGGGATCATAGAAAAAAATGACGTTGTAATTATTAGATTTCTATGTGGGCTTAACGAGATGGATTTAGGGTTTAGGCATTCGTTTGTGGGGTCTCGGTTGTGTGAGGAATGCGATAAGGGGAGGGGGAGTTAGGCGTATGGTCCAGGGGAAGATGGTGGAGGAGGCGACGGTGAAGCTTTGGGAAAATTTCGATGGTGGATAGTGGTTTATGGTGTCATGACGAGGTGGTTAAGTGAATACGGTCTCGTTCCAATTTTGGGTGAGAAGTTCATTTTCGAACCAAAATCGTTGTCGTGGTTTTCACGTGGACAGCTTGGATGCGAGGGTCGTGGAAGATTGGCGATGATGGTCGGCTACATGTATGAATGGTCAGGGCAGTGTGCACGTGCACATTACGTGCATAGTTTTCGTGCACGCATGGGTTTGTCCAGATGAAAGAAGAGAGGAGTGTAGATAAGAACTGAAGGGAGAAGAACGAAAAAAAACAAAGAGAAATAGGCTAGGTTTGCTAAAACTATGGCCTAAGTATTTTGGTTTAAATACAAAGTGAAATTTAAATGTTTTCTGCAATACAAAGTGAAATTTAAATGAGCCGGATTTGCAAAATTTAAAACGAGTTAAATTCGTCTTGTATCTTCATCTAAACTAATAAGTCGAGTTTTCTGCAATGTAAAAATTAAATGTTTAAACGGTTTAAGTGGTAAAATGAGTAATGTCGTGGTTATGATTTATATGTTAATTAATTTTCTATTAAATGGATTGGTTAATCTGATTAATTGAGAATAAATCATTTATTTAGACAAGTAATTGGTAAAAAAATATAATTCGACCAGGTTAATTGAAATCCACTCGATTCTGAATTTTAAATTGATATTAAACCATTGATTATAGTTAATGATATATGCTTTGACTTTTATTTAGATATTGATTACAATTATTTTATTGTTTATGCCATTAAATATCAAAATAATACTATTTAGTTAAATTTAATTTAATAGGGTTAATTGGACATCTGTTTAGGGGAATAAAACACCGTTCCGCTAATTTTGTTAATTGGACCTATTGGCAGAATAAATCACCGTTCTTTCATTATTACTAAATATGTGTGTTTTGGACATTGAGTAGCAGAAATAAAACCCCTGTTATGCTATTATAGTTGTACGTACATCTATTTAGTATTCCGGTATTTATATTGGGCAATATGATGTTGAATTAATTGTTAAAAACAGATTGTGTGAATATCGGTATTTGTTATTCTGGATTGTTATGGAACGAATGGTAATTTGATTAAGTACCACTGAAATTAATAAGCCTCTTTTCCAATTTGGAAGTTGATTTTGAAATCAAAGTTATTTAAAAGATAATTTTATTTATTATTGATATTCTAAAGATAATTAGTAATTATTTGAGAATGATTTAAAGTTAGTTATTTTAATATTCTTAAAAATTATTTAAAAGTATTTAATTGTTGTTTTAAAGCTATTTAAGTATTTAAATTGTTTAAAGTATATCTAATTATTAAATAAAGTTATTTTATAGTAATTGGTTTAAAGTAAAATATTACTTAAAGAGTGATTAGCATTAAAGTATTTTATTTCAAGATAAATTATACAAATAATAATAATATTGTAAAAATAATATATTATATAGTAAACTACTATAAAAAGAGTAATTTTCCTATATCAAACTTGGAAAAAAATTATATATGAAACTGTGTTATTTTGAGATAATTATTAAATATAGTTTCCGCAAAGAAATGGTATGCTTTCATGGCGTAATTAGGAGGCAGAGACTGCCTACAGTTAAGTATGGATTTCTCTGGGATAGAGATGTAATCATCGAGCTGCGGATCCATGGTTGATACCATAGAGTACTTTCTATATTAATTTATAAAGGTTTTCAAATATTGTTGAAGAAAATGGTTTATGAATATACTTATTCCTGTGAGATAAGTATATACTTTTTGATTAAGAGATTTAATTGATTGAATTTAAATTAAATAAGGCTCAGTGGTTTCAGTTGGAAATGAGATCTTTGGTTGAATGATTGTTAATTTGATAGTTAAATAGCTGACTATCAAATCTGAACCTAAAACGTAAATTTGGAAATATCTAGTAGAAACATAGGAATTATATGTTACAGTTACCGTTCGAGGTTCTATACTGTACGTATAAACACATTTCATTCTTCTAGGACGATGATAAGAAAATATGTCCACTAATGGTTAGGAGATGATCTCCGATCTTATTTTAGTATGTTTATTTTCTAAAGAGCTGATGTTAAGTTTATCGGAAATATCGAACGTTGTTTCGAGGAGACCGGGATCGGATAAGCTATCCGAAAACCACTTCGATCCAGTGAATACGTTTTCGAAATGAAGATGAGAGTGTGAAATCGAAGATGGAGCATTGAAGTGTAAGGGCTATCGCCACTAATCCCGAGAATGATTCCAAAATGGATGTAGTAAGAATAGTGCCTTTGGTTTCATTCAGACCTAGAACGGACTTATATGTATGGATTCTATCAGTACATTGTCATTGGAGGACAATGAGCATTCCAAGTATAAGTTCTTTAAAAAGGTAATCGTAGTCTCAAGCCTCATCAACTGGAAATGACGGAAAATCAGAGGAGATGCAGCAAGGCTAAGTGGGTCGCTCCCAATTAGTGAATGTTTATCATCTTTCTAGATACCTTTGGACATTATTACTACGGTGCGCGGAATAACTCGAAATTCCCACCCGGGGTGATAACATATTCGATTCTATCCAGATTAGGGGTAGACCAGTTTTGTGTTCTAAGGGATCCCCGTGAGATCCTCGGTACATTTTTCTAGATGTGTACTGTGATAGGTGGTACCCCAGTGGCTAGTCATTTGTATGGAATCCATTCTCAAGTACGTGTATTTACGATTTTGGTTGTAGAGCCTAGTATGCTGGAATTTAATCAATGTAACAATTTCGGCTATTTGAATAAGTATTTTTGCTTAGACATTATTATAATGTCACTGGATTTTCTATAAAAAAGGGTTTTGGTTATCGTAAGGAAAAAACTATCGTGTTTATGCGTGGCGTGGTCTTACGAGATACTTTTGGTTTTAAAAGGATTTTTGAAAGTTATAATGATTAAAATTCCTTGTGATTTAAATTTTCACGCTGGTTTTACTAGACCGACCCGGGAGTGGTTTTTTCTAAATGCTCGGGTCAGACCGAGCATATTTCCAGGTTTAGCTGGGAGGATTGAAGCTTCAGGAGAGAGCTGAAGGCCAGAGATGTATTTACGTAGATGATAATTTCCGTTGCATTTAGTTGTGTTATCAGTAATTGTAAGGACATGTGTTATAACTGTTCGTACCGTATAAGTTGGTATACTCAGATTGTTACCTGTACTATAAACAATACAGTTTTGTTTTATGTAAAGATTTGTTCTATATTATAGGTTATTTGTTTCCGTTGTGAGATTCTGTGTTATTTTGATTTTCTTTTTAACTTCTTTCTTTCTTCTTTCTACTTTCTTTTCTTACTATTCGTCTTTTCATGCGATTTAAGTTGGACGTGTGTGGTAATTTGTCGGTTCGAATTGTACGAAAAAGTGGGTCGTGACATGTTCTCACTTACTTAGTGTATGGTGTAATTAATGTGATGGACATACTTTTCTTCAAGTAGAGTTTTAATGCCACAATAAAAGTTTTCTAATTTGTCCATATTGTTTCATTTAGCACACGAAAAACTTCGGGGGAAACTGAGATTAATTCATCCAACCATTGTTGAATTGAATGTCCATTGCTCGAGAAAGATGAGGATAATGCTCTTTGTGATATTTTAGCTTGATTTGATTTTTTTATTTGACTCGAGAATGATTTAGATATAAGATGCTCTATTTGCAATGATATTGTTTAGTATAATCCTTACGTCTAATTTACATTGCCGTGTGTCAAATGTAAAATACACAGCCTTTTTGAATTCCATTTTTTTCCGTTCAGACGATATTATAATGACCGCGAACAAATCATTTACGATCGACGTAAGGCAAAAGGTGTCGGACATAACACCATATGTATGATTTTATTGAAGCAACATGTTCTGATTAAAGATTTCTTTTTTTCTAATCGATTTAGTACCAAACCCATTTAGCATGCTGCAGTTCTAGGAACAGTACTGTAAACAAATATATACATATGCACATGAGTAATTTGGCACGTGCGATGCACAGGAGGGACTGGTAACAAAAAACACCGTTTGTAACATTTTTTTGAACCTTTCAAAATGACTTGACGTGTATGTAACGTTGCATTTTTTATGCATGTACACGCACATATCAACCGTTTATCAAAACGTGAATAAGACTACGTAGTTTAGAAAATAATTAAACATGTAAAGAATGTAATCAACTGTTACGTCAATATATAGAGAAATATAACAAATATTATGTAACATCCCGCCTTTTCATACGCTTTAAATCGACAATAAACCACAGACGTCAGACTTAAACCATACAGAAGGGTGGATTGTTACGGGGTAAATAAGAAAAAGTAGAGGAAAAAAAATAGAATCTTGCAGCAGAATGATAAAATATAATAATCAAATATACAGTTCATGAAGCTGTTTACAAATTATTCGATTATACTTATACAATACATATCAGAGTACACATACCAGAGAATAATAATTAATGCAGTGGAATTAAATGGTATAGTGGAATAATATAGTAGATAATAGTACTACAAATCTTCATCTTCGTCCTCCGGAGTAAATCTTCAAATCCTGAAACCTCGGACTGACCCGAGCGAATTGAAAGAACAAAACACTCGAGTCAGAACTATAATATCTTATGTAAGTTAAATTAACAGGAATAAATATGAGTGGAATGGCGTCAGAGATGTTTACGGTATTTGACATCTCCTATCCAGTGTCTAACGTGAGCTCAGTAACTTAAAAGATGCTTGGGATTCACATCTCCTAAGGATCCGTTAAATTATTTACTATGTAGTAATATTTCGCTATTATAATAGTGTCTAATAGTAAAATAAACATACTTTTAAATAGCGTTAAGGCTTTACATTTTTCACCTAAACACGTAATAGTGCCAGTAGTCTATACAGTACCGTAATACCACCTGATCGGGAGGCTACCAGATGATACTCCATAGGTACGACATAAATAGAAACTCGTACAAGGCGCGCTAGGGTAGGTGATACGGCACAACTAGGCAATGTCAGGATAGATATACTAATTACGCATCCGGGCTGGTGGTAACGCATAGCACGCAGCTACCGCCCACCTCGAGCCACACCCCCAAATAAAAAAAATCAAAAGTGGTCACCGAATCAATCCAAAAGTCAAAGTATAATAACGAAGGGATGTGTCCGATCAAAGATGCTACCTCATTGGCCCGAGAATCGCTCATGTTTTAGCCACCTTATGCCAACTCACGGGAGTCGGGTCTACGTATTTACCTCAAAGGAAACGCTGCCGCCATCCTACTTCAATCTGGAATCTCCACCGCGTACACGGTTGTTAAAATGGTTTTCGGGGTTGGAAGAGAGTATGACAACTTCCGATCCCGGTCTCTTCAACAACCAAACGTTATTATAACACCGTGGTCAATTTAAAATAATTATATTTCGAAACCAGAATAAATATTTCATTTCAAAACCATTAAAATACGATATCATTTTTGTTTTAAAACCCAAATCAATATGATATCATTTTTATTTCAAATATATCCTTTTTCTAAAGTCATAGCACTTTCAAATCTATATACCTTGAAAAATAGCTTTGAAACATAACTTCAATTACTTAAATGGTTTAAATATTAAATTACTTTATATAATAAAATAGCTTCTTTAATTTCATAAATAAATTCCAAATTCAAATTTGAACCTCCAAATAAACCATTTCAAATTTCCATATATTTCAAAGCTTTAAATATTCCACCATTTCAAAACTAATTTTTTGATAATTCCATATATATCAAATTCAATTGCTATTATTTAGATTTGAAACGTTTACTTAATAAATCCCATATAATTTAAGTAAAACTTTTAACTTCAAACAACTGGATATTCTTTTAATTTATTTAACTTGATAAATTCATTTATCTCAACTTTATATTCATTTAAATTACTTGAAACCAAATCAAGTTATAAGAATCATATCCATTTAAGATCTCCATTTTTATTTAAATTCCAGATCAAAATTTATTCAAGTACAATTCTTAAATAATTCAATTTAAACCAATTTCATATTTATCTCTCAACTTAAATTTCATTTAAGTCAATTAAAAACTCTATACATACAATATCTCAAATAGGTACAATACCATAGAATATAAAACAATCAAACTCCATTATTAAACTCATTTTTTATTAATCAATTTTATACATAGCTTAAATTCAAGGATTTAACTATATATATATAATATTTATATAACATCAAAATTTAATATTTATTAAACCGTATATTTCTTTTCAAAACCATAGAAAATCATTTTAAAATATTATATATATATAGAGAGACCTGGGTGTCTGTATATAATTTTCTACCCTATGGTCAAGTGATACAGATATTTATCATTTCAATCCATAATTTAAAAATAAAATACGGTTATATATCATTTCAAACCGCAATCCTGAATTAAATGAAAATGCATAATAACTTGTAGTTTATAACAATATAAAATACAGCATCCATTCATCCAATATCAACCATCGACTATTTATCACAATCACCATCCAATTCAAACAATAGCATCAATATAGAACGAATAGTAAACAACAGGTATTAACTAGCAGTTTATATTCAATAATCAATTAAATAATTGTTTAACTGGCAGTTTATATGCAAAAATAAATAAATAACAATTTAACTGGCAGTTTATATGCAATGAAAAATTAAATAACGATATAATTAAATAAATGCAATTTAACTGAGATGATGATTACAAATATGCCAAACAGTCACAAATAAATTTCTAATCACATCAACAATTAATTTAACAAACATAAGAAATTTAGAAGTTGTGAGTGGGTTAAAACACTCACCTTTTGAATTTAAATTGAATTTAAATTCAATTTAAACCCAAAAATTTGACGGTCTCATAATTCATCTAAACCAATGTCAAAGTGCCCGGAATTCAGATACGATCCTAACAAAAGAAACCGCGCGTAAATCGGACATTGTATGAGAAAGTTATGACGATTAGTGCGATTGGATTTCAATACTAAAAATAAAAAATAGAAGAACACTTTCACCTTAGTTACACGTCACCCTTTCATCTACAGCGGGCCGCATCTTCTCACTTACGTAAAAGCAACCGCGCTACAGGCCCTCAACCCAAACATGCACGCTACACCACCGTCCGCCGCCTCCAATCGCGCTCGCGGCCTCTCGCCAGACTCGCCGCCGACGACTCAAGCCTCTGGCCGTCACCTGCTCGGCCCCACGATGACGATCGCGGCCCCAAAACCCACCACAGCCGCCGAAACTTGCTGACCCTAATCGAATTACAGACATCGATCCAACCGTTAACTCACCACGGAACTCACATGGATGCGATCCTCTGGCCCTCTCCACAAAACCCAGAAAGGAATTGACGATCCGACACCGTTCATCGACGCGCGATGAACGACCGAGAATGTTTGCTCGATTCCTGTCCACATCGAACCTTGAATTGAAAAACGAATTGCAGATCTGAGTTACGCTCTTCGAGAGCTTCGAATCCATATATAATTTGTTATATTTTGTGGAGTTTAAAATTTCAGCTTTGGATTTGATTTGAGATTGCAAATTGGAATTATGGTTTGTCTGCCATTGAAGTGAGGAGGTGAATAGAACGTATTGAAATGAGGAACAGAGGCTGCTAGGGTTTATAGTAGGATATATATAGGCATGCTTGACATTTGAATGGATGGATAAGGTACATTTATGCGCTAACGCCAAAGTGGCCCAAAAAGCCCGTTCGACTCCGGAATAAAATTGGGTCAACCCATATATCAAAATAGATGTTTTTAAATATTTTAAACGCGATGGAACAAGTTTCAAGTCCAAATTCCATCGTATGAAGAAGTTATGCTCAAATCAATATTTTTTAAATTGATTTCAATTTCATAAATTTCAAGGCGTTTCGAGTCCGGACGATCAACGACAAGTCCGATTGCTACGAAACTTGAAACCCGACAATAATTCATCGTTACGGATCTGATAAAACTGGTTTCGTCGAAATCTGAGTCAGTGGCCAAAATGGCTGTTTTTCCATTAATCAAATAAATTAATAATTAATTAATTAAATCAAAATTTCAATTTTATTTCGATAATTGACAAATTTCAACATTTTTAACTTCTTAATCATTTACAATGATTTAAACAAATTTAAATATCAATTTATCGTTGATTAATCTATCAATTGCAGCGTTAAATTTTCAATTTCATTAAATTCAGCATTATAAATTAAATTAAATTTCCAAAAAATTTCTATTAAATTTACTTTTCATTTTATTATTCGATTAATTATTATCAAACGGATGAGACTAACACCGGATTCAAAATTCATTACATTAATATCCTCACACTTCATCTAAATTCCCATTTTAAATATTTAATTCATTTAATTGCAATTAATCCTTTTATTTAATTTTAAATTTCAATAAATTGATAAAGCTTAATTCTCGATCCTTATAACTCAACAAATTATCCAATATGAATAACCTTAACATTACTTACAAGTATTACCTTAATTAATATTAACGTAATATTAAATTATAATTATTGTAACAAATTTCAAAGTTTAAATTTACAAGCTACATACATAAGTAACATGCAATAATCGTTACCGTTAACCTTCAGTCACATTAATAGGCTTTTATTGCTTACAAAACAATGTTAACATTTATTTTCATAATGCTAATTTCATTCACTCTATCCGTTACTACATTTATATCCATTAAAGTAATATTTAATTACCTTTATTCGAAATAATCGTTTATCGCCAATATACTCTTTACAATACTTGTATGGTTATTCTCCACAAACACTTACCATCTATCCTATTATTTCACCCATTATTTATAGTTAAAGTCTCAATTAAATTTATTTATCTTGGTTTCATTCTTTTATTACATCATTTATTACTTTATAAAATAACATTTAAACTCATCAATGTAATACCAAATTTCATTTTAAATCCAATTGATTTCCAAATCAAAGTTTATACATATTTCAACAACTATTATAATTACTCCAGAACATTGGTTTTATTAAATGACCATTTATTATAATTTAATTTCCTTAATTTAATCCAATGCTTACCTTTTTTGTTTTCATATATTCAATTTGTAGCTACGTATACGTCTTCATTAATTCCATTGATTTGCATTCGTTCAATTTATTAATAGTTACCCTTTCTTTATGTTCATTTATTTAGTTTAAATTCCAATTCAATCATTATTAATTATGTACAAATTTCTTTATCTATACAACACTTACATTTATTTACTTATTGTCAATTAAATTCCCAAGTGCAACAATTTACACTATTTATATTAATTTGAATTCCATTCTAGTTAATATTTTTATTAATGACTCGCTAATTCAACATTTTCATTTGTTTCTTGTATTAAACCTATACCAAGTATGACAATTTACATTATTTCAAATAATTGCAATTTTGTTTAAATTGTAAATTTTAATTACAATTGCTACATCTAATTTCTAACATTCGCTTCAATATAGATTATAAGATTTTTATTTCTTTCTAAATTTAATTAAAATCTTATAAATTTAACTCATTTTATTCATCGAATTT
This sequence comes from Allium cepa, assembly GCA_030765085.1. Lineage (NCBI taxonomy): Eukaryota > Viridiplantae > Streptophyta > Magnoliopsida > Asparagales > Amaryllidaceae > Allium > Allium cepa. The sequence continues at coordinate 1,012,832,726 of CM060928.1, forward strand.
TACGGGTCGTTACACTCTCCCCCACTCAAAACTTTTCATCCCCGAATAGGAAAAAGGAGGGAAAAGAAGAATTAAGAAATCAATATATCTTGCTTAAAATATTAAATTTATAAACAAATAAATTTACAAAATTAATTAATTTAAATAAAATATACCAATTTATAACCATTAAATCCTTTTATACTTAAATTATTAAAGTTTGGAAAACATTTTCAAAAAAATTCTAAGTCCAAAATTTACGGAAATTTTTGGCATAGTCTCCTTTGTACGGAGAGGCTCAGAAGAAAATATAATATCAAATATAACAATATATACATATGTTTTCCAAAATTATATATATCCCAACACGGGAAAACAATATAATAACGCTATAAACCGTAATCCGAAAACGTACCTATTTGTCGGGCAATTTACGCTATTATTATGAAACCAAAAGCAGTAGCAATTGCTTCCATAACTTGCATTTCACTTACATAATCTTAAAAGGTTAACAATTATATAAAATGAATTATTTAAAGTTGTTTTACCAATCAACAAACAAATCAATATACAACCATTACTTAAAATCACCACAAACCAATCATTCATTCATATCAGCAAAACAAATAGTTGTTCGGGTTCAAAACTTAAAATTGTACAAGATGAAAAATAACTACTAAGCGCACCATTTATTCAACAGTCTCTGATGAAGCTAAAAGGATTATTCATACATCCAAACAAATTTAAAGTATCCTTACCCAAACACCATAAACCAAAACAAACAACAAATCAACCAATAGATCAAGTTCACTCTTATTAATTTCATTCATATAATAATTCATCTTTTTTAATTTACATTTTATTTCTTACAGTTTCATTTACTTTTATTTATTTCTACCAAAATCTCATTTTCACTTATTCATATCATGGAATTTTCCTTTTATTATATTACATTCATTTATTCACTCCTTAACTTCATTTATTTACTTCTTAACTTCATTTATTTATAGTATTCATCTTTCTGCTTATTTTCAAAATAAATGCCTTCAACACTTACTTAAGTTTATTATAATTTCTTTATAACCTTTCTATTATATTTAATTAGTGGCCTTTCAGTCATAACTTAAGTATATAATAATTATAAATTTAAATCCTTATTTATAAAATCATTTCATTAATTACTTTCATTACCTCAAATTTATTACTTGTATAATATCTATTACATCTTCTTATTAACATTTCAACTTTTGTATCTTTTGGTAAGTTATATATATGATTTTAAGGATGTAATAGAAAGTTACCTAAGTTTATTTATATTTCTTTTAATTAACTAAATGTTCAACAATATTATATTTGTTTTATATGTTACAATTTTTTTTTAATTTATAACTTAGAATTAAATCTCTTATTTCCCTTAGAGGTTTCAATTATTAATTGGTTACGTTACATTTTCTAAAATAATAGAACTATTAATTAACATAAACTTAAGAACTAAATACCGGATTTAATTTCAAATTATTTTAAAATAATAGATAAATATACTTACAACTTATCTATACCCAAGTATATTTAAAACAAATTAAAAATTCACTTTTGTTTATCAAAATAAATCTATAGTGAAACTACTACAGTGGCCTTCCCACTTCGAAACTCGAAAATGAATGTCGATGATGCGTAAACTCATCACCGAAATTATTTTCCAACGGCAGAGAGGGGAGTACAAAATTTATTATTATTATTTTCCAAAATTTCTTTTAAAACATTTCTTTCAAATTATATTGAAATATTTATATCAGAAATACTTTTAACAATATTATTATTATATTCCAAAATCATTTGAAAGAAATTTCCAAAAATCCTGGAAATTAAGTTTTAAATTTCCAATTTTCATTTTATTTTATTCTCAAATTTAATTTCAACCAATATCTATAAATTTCACTTCCTAACAACCAATATATAACAACCCAATATAAAATTTACAAAATTTTTATTTTTATATATAGAAAATATAATAGGCAAAATTATTTCATTCACCTATATTAAAAACAAATATTATGTCGGTCTGTCCTATTAAGTGTTTAGAAATCACTATTGATGTCATAGCGTCTCATGTGCCAACCAGAATTTATAAATACAAAACGGAACAGATTAGCACAATATTAAAACCTTTTGATAACACTAACAAATACGTTCTCTCATATATATACACTCAGCGACTCATTATGGGGTATCACTACCCTATTAATAAAGAGTCGGACCCCACAAAGCTAAGGTTTATCGCTAAACCTCGCTCTGATACCAGATGTAACATCCCGCCTTTTCGTACGCTTTAAATCGACGATAAACCACACACGTCAGACTTAAACCATACAGAAGGGCGGATTGTTATGGGGTAAATAAGAAAAAGTAGAGAAAAAACAAAATAGAATCTTGCGGCGGAACGATAGAATATAATAATCAAATATACAGTTCATGAAGCTATTTACAAATTATTCGATTATACTTATACAATACATATTAGAGTACACATACCAGAGAATAATAATTAATGCAGCGGAATTAAATGGTATGGTGGAATAATATAGTAGATAATAGTGCTACAAATCTTCATCTTCGTCCTCCAGAATAAATCTTCAAATCCTGAAACGCTCGGACTGACCCGAGCAAATTGAAAGAACAAAACACTCGAGTCAGAACTAAAATATCTTATGTAAGTTAAATCAACATGAATAAATATGAGTGGAATGGCGTCAGAGATGTTTACGAGATTTGACATCTCCTATTCGGTGTCTAACGTGAGCGCAATAACTTAAGAGATGCTCGGGATTCACATCTCCTAAGGATCCGTTAAACTATTTACTATGTAGTAATATTTCGCTATTATAATAGCGTCTAATAGTAAAATAAACTTACTTTTAAATAGCGTTAAGTCTTTACATTTTCCACCTTAACACGTAATAGTGCCAATAGTCTATACAGTACCGTAATACCTCCTGATCGGGAGGCAACCAGAGGATACTCCATAGGTACGACACATTAGAAACTCGCACAAGGCGCGCTAGAGTGGATGACACGGCACAACTAGGCAATGCCATGGTAGATATACCAATTACGCATCCGGGCTGGTGGTAACGCGTAGCTACTGCCCACCTCGAGCCATACCCCGAAATAAAAAAATTAAAAGTGGCCACATAATCAATCCAAAAGTCAAAGTATAATAACGAAGGGATGTGTCCGATCAAAGGTGCTACCTCATAAGCCCGAGAATCGCTCATGTTTTAACCACCTTATGCCAAATCATGGGAGTCGGGTCTACGTATTTACCTCAAAGGAAACGCCGCTATCATCCTACTTCATTCTGGAATCTCCACCGCGTACACGGTTGTTAAAGTGGTTTTCGGGGTTGGCAGAGAGTATGACAACTTCCGATCCCGGCCTCTTCACCAAACGTTATTATAACACCGCGGTCAATTTAAAATAATTATACTTCAAAACCAAAATAAATATTTCATTTCAAAACCATTAAAATACGATATCATTTTCGTTTTAAAACACAAATCAATATGATATCATTTTTATTTCAAATATATCCTTTTTCTAAAATCATAGCACTTTCAAATCTATATACCTTGAAAACCCATAGCTTTGAAACATAACTTCAATTACTTAAATGGTTTAAATATTAAATTACTTTATATAATAAAATAACTTCTTTAATTTCATAAATAAATTCCAAATTCAAATTCGAACCTCCATATAAATCATTTCAAATTTCCATATATTTCAAAGCTTTAAATATTCCACCATTTCAAAACTAATTCTTTGATAATTTCATATATATCAAATTCAATTGCTATTATTTAGATTTGAAACGTTTACTTAATAAATCCCATATAATTTAAGTAAAACTTTTAACTTCAAACAACTGGATATTCTTTCAATTTATTTAACTTGATAAATTCATTTATCTCAACTTTATATTCATTTAAATTACTTTAAACCAAATCAAGTTATAAGAATCATATCCATTTAAAATCTCCATGTTTATTTAAATTCCAGATCTAAATCTATTCAAGTACAATTCTTAAATAATTCAATTTAACCAATTTCATATTTATCTCCCAACTTAAATTTCATTTAAATCAATTAAAAACTCTCTATATACAATATCGCAATTAGGTACAAAACCATAGAATATAAAACAATCAAACTCCATTATCAAACTTATTTTTTATTAATCAATTTTATACATAGCTTAAATTCAAGGATTTAACTATATATATATATAATAATATTTTTATAACATCAAAATTTAATATTTATTAAACCGTATACTCCTTTCCAAAACCATAGAAAATCATTTCAAAATATTATATATATATATATAGAGCGCGGTGTCTGTATATAATTTTCTACCCTATGGTCAAGTGATACGGATATTTATCATTTCAATCCGTAATTTAAAAATAAAATACGGTTATGTATCATTTCAAACCGCAATCCCGAATGAAATGAAAATGCATAATAACTTGCAGTTTATAACAATATAAAATACATCATCCATTCATCCAATATCAACCATCAACCATTTATCACAATCACCATCCAATTCAAACAATAGCATCAATATAGAGCGAATAATAAACAATAAGTATTAACAGCAGTTTATATTCAATAATAAATTAAGTAACTTTTTAACTGGAAGTTTATATGCAAAAATAAATAAATAACAATTTAACTGGCAGTTTATATGCAATGAAAAATTAAATAACGATTTAATTAAATAAATGCAATTTAACCGAGATGATTATTAAAAATATGCCAAACAGTCATAAATAAATTTCTAATCACATCAACAATTAATTTAACAAACATAAGAAATTTAGAAGTTGTGAGTGGGTTAAAACACTCACCTTTTGAATTTAAATTCAATTTAAACCCAAAAATTTGATGGTCTCATAATTCATCCAAACTAGTGTCGAAGTGTCCGGAATTCAGCTACGATCCTAACAAAAGAAACCGTGCGTAAATCGGGCATGGTATGAGAAAGTTATGACGATTAGTGCGATTGGATTTCAATACTAAAAATAAAAAATAAAAGAACACTTTCATCTTAGTGCCACGTCACCCTTTCATCTACAGCAGGCCGCATCTTCTCACTCACGCAGAAGCAACCGCGCTACAGGCCCTCAATCCAAACACGCATGCTACACCACCGTCCACCGCCTCCAATCGCGCTCGCGGCCTCTCACCAAACTCACCGTCGACCACTCAAGCCTCTGGCCGTCACCTGCTCAGCCCCACGATGACGATCGCGGCCCCAAAACCCACCATAGACGTCGAAACTTGCTTACCCTAGTCGAATTACAGACGTCGATCCAACCGTTAACTCACCATGTGTTAACGCTAAAAATTGAACGCTAACACCCCGGTGTGTAGAAGGTAATTGTGAAAGCACCACCCGTTGGTACGGGAACAAAATATAAGCAGAGAAATCACAGAGAAGCAATAAAAGACACAATATTTATAGTGGTTCGGCTTAAGATCTAGCCTACGTCCACTTTAAAGCTCTTTATTGCTGATTTGATTACAATTCTTTACAACAATCTTCAATTACAACACACTTAGACAAATAGCTCAAACTCTGATGTAGAAGAATCCCTCGAATGCATGGTGAATGAGTTAGATTTCCACTTGAGATTTGTTGAAATGTCTTTGGTGATTGGAGTGATAGAAGTGTTGCTTGAGTGTTGCTTGAAGTCGAGTCAATGGCAGAGTAATGGCGTCCAGGAAGTCAGTCCAAAAGTCCCCTCTCTGTTGGAGTTATGGGCGTATTTATAGGCATCTTCGGAGTTAGGTCGTAACTCGTATACGACTCACGATGAGTCGTAACTCGTGTACGACTCATGATGAGTCGTAACTCGTATACGACTCATGGTAGGTCGCGGCTGATTTACTGGGTTATCTTGTAGACTCTTTAACTCGTGGAGGCCTTAAGCCGTAGATCCTTATCTCGTAGACCTTTTAACTCGTAGAGTCTTTAACTCGTAGTGGCCTTAACTCGTAGATCTTTTAACTCGTAGAGTCTTTAACTCGTAGATCCTTAACTCGTAGGTCGTTCAGCCCTTGAATTGTTAGGTCGTGAAGACCTTGAGTCGCACAGTTCTTGAGTCGTTGATCCACTGAGTCGGCCTGTCTCATGAACCGTTAACTCCATGAGTCGTTAACCCGTTGAGTCGGTCTGCCCCATGAGTCGCTAACTCCATGAGTCGTTAACCCGTTGAGTCGGTCTGCCCCATGAGTCGCTAACTCTATGAGTCGTTAACCAGTTGACCCGTTGAGTCGGCCGGCACCTTTAAGTCGCTAAGGTTATAACCCGGTGAGTCGTTATTCCTCCTGAGTCGTTGAGTCGTAACCCTTCAAGGCCGTTAAGTCGGCAACCAGATAAGTTGAGTCGCTGGCTTACTTCACTCTTTAAGTCGTATACCGTTTTGGTCGGGGCGCTGCCCCCTGGACCCCTGCGACCTGACCGGTCAGGTCGAACACCGTAGGCGGTGGCGTTGCCCCCGCACCCCCACCTAGGGGGGTTGGCACCCCCCTGGACCCCCCCTCCGTAGGGGATCTTATCTGAAAATTCATTCAACAGAACTTGCTTTATTGGGAGGTTAAATCGACCATCCTTCGAGATGAACTATCATTGGCTTCTCGGTCGATTTTTGATGTCACGGCCTTGCTGAAAAAGCAGAGTTAACACCATGAAACTCACATGGATGCGATCCCCTCGGCCCTCTCCACAAAACCCAGAAAGGAATTGATGATCCGACACCGTTCATCGACGCGCATTGAACGGCCGAGAATGTTTGCTCGATTTCCTGGCCACATCAAACCTCGAATTGAAAAACAAATTGCAGATCTAAGTTACGCTCTTCGAGAGCTTCGAATCCATATATAATTTGTTATATTTTATGGAGTCTGAAATTTCAGCTTTGGATTTGATTTGGGATTGCAAGATGGAATTAGGCTTTGTCTGCCATTGAAGTGAGGAGGTGAATAGAATGTATAGAAATGAGGAACAGAGGCTGCTAGGGTTTATAGCATGATATATATAGGCAGGGTTGACATTTGAATGGATGGATAAGATAGATTTACGGCTAACGCCAAAGTGGCCCAAAAAGTCCGTTTCAACTCCGGAATGAAATTGGGTCAATCCATATATCAAAATAGATGTTTTTAAATATTTTAAACGCGATGGAACAAGTTTCAAGTCCAAATTCCATCGTATGAAGAAGTTATGCTCAAATCAATATTTTTCAAATTGATTTCAATTTCATAAATTTCAAGGCGTTTCGAGTCCGTACGATCAAACAACAAGTCCGATTGTTAAGAAACTTGAAACCCTACAATAATTCACCGTTATCGATCCGATGAATTAGGTTTCGTCGAAATCCGAGTCAGTGGCCAAAATGGCTATTTTTCCATTAATTAAATAAATTAATAATTAATTAATTAAATCAAATTTTCAATTTTATTTCGATAATTGACAAATTTCAACATTTTTAACTTCTTAATCATTTACAATGATGTAAACAAATTTAAATGTCAATTTATCGTTGATTATTCTATCAATTGCAGCGTTAAATTTTCAATTTCATTAAATTCAGCATTATAAATTAAATTTAATTTCCAAAAATTTCTATTAAATTTACTTTTCATTTTATTATTCGATTCATTATTATCAAATGGATGAGATTAACATCGGATTCAAAATTCATTACATTAATAACCTCACATTTCATCTAAATTCTCATTTTAAATATTTAATTCATTTAATTGCAATTAATCCTTTTATTTAATTTTAAATTCCAATAAATTAATAAAGCTTTATTCCCGATCCTTATAACTCAACAAATTGTCCGATATGAATAACCTTAACATTACTTACAAGTATTACCTTAATTAACATTGACGTAATATTAAATTATAATTATTGTAACAAATTCCAAAGTTTGAATTTACAAGCTACATACATAAGTAACATACAATAATCGTTACCGTTAACCTTCAGTCACATTAATAGGCTTTTATTGCTTACAAAACAATGTTAACATTTATTTTCATAATGCTAGTTTCATTCACTCTATCCGTTACTACATTTATATCCATTAAAGTAATATTTGATTACCTTTGTTTGGAATAACCGTTTATCATCAATATACTCTTTATAATACTTGTATGGTTATTCTCCACAAACAATTATCATCTATCATATGATTTCACCCATTATTTATAATTAAAGTCTCAATTAAATTTATTTATCTTGATTTCATTCTTTTATTACATCATTTATTACTTTATAAAATAACATTTAAACTCATCAATGTAATACCAAATTTCATTTTAAATCCAATTGATTTTCAAATAAAAGTTTATACATATTTCAACAACTATTATAATTACTCCCAGAACATTGGTTTTATTAAATGATGATCATTTATTATAATTTAATTTCCTTAATTTAATTCAATGCTTACCTTTTTGTTTTCATATATTCAATTTGTAGCTACATATACGTCTTCATTAATTCCATTGATTTGCATTTCGTTCAATTTATTAATAGTTACCCTTTCTTTATGTTCATTTATTTAGTTTAAATTCCAATTCAATCATTATTAATTATGTACAAATTCCTTTATCTATACAACACTTACATTTATTTACTTATTATCAATTAAATTCCCAAGTGCAACAATTTACACTATTTATATTAATTTGAATTCCATTCTAGTTAATATTTTTATTAATGACTCACTAATTCAACATTTCCATTTGTTTCTTACATTAAACCTATAACCAACTATGACAATTTACATTATTTCAAATAATTGCAATTTTCTTTAAATTTTGAATTTTAATTACAATTGCTACATCTAATTTCTAACATTCGCTCCAATATAGATTATAAGATTTTTATTTCTTTCTAAATTTAATTAAAATCTTATAAATTTAACTCATTTTAATCATTGAATTTTACGGGTCGTTACATATTAAAATTAACGCTTTCGGTGTTTTGAAACTTAGAAAACTTGTTGTATTATATCAATCAGATGATCGATTGCTATAGTTATTTTAGCCTAATGTTATTAAGCACAGAACTAATTATGTCAAGAACCTCTATCTCAGGTGATTAATGGTATGATGTTTTAGACATAGGAGCTAAAGGTCATGAATTTGTAAGACATTAAAAACCGTGCTCTACTCAAATAAAAAATCGCTCGTGTTATAATAAAAATTCGATAAAACTAATTGTTGGATGGCAGTAAGACATTGAGGGATGAGAATAATCCAACTCCCACTAGCATATAAAACTATATTTGACTATACATTAGGATTGGTCCTTAAAATTTTATAGATTTTTATGGACACATGGTTCCCATAATAAATAATGCGAAACTAATAGTATCATTTTAGAGCCAAATAGCATTGTCTGAATGGTATACCAACGCAGATGAAAAATCCACTTCAATAAGTTGAATACCACGGTAGGGAAGTTATCATATTCTGTTATCATATATATGTATATAGATATGTTGTTTGAAACAAAGAAAACACAAAGCCCAAGACACAGACATATGACTAATGTGTTGAAATTGGTTTGAGTTACACTTTCAGTAAGCAACAAACCAAATCCCAAACAAATCAAATCATGAAAACCAAATAAAACCGTCAAAATAATCTTTCAGCAGAAATTAATAAATCAACCAACCTGCAAATACAACGAACATAGGCAGGAATAGGCAAATTAGTATATATTGCCAACCTAATGGTTACAAATATGGAAATAAGCTTTGAATTAGACCGATCTTACACAGCCAAAAAGAACGCTAATAAACTATGGAATTATGAATTATTTTCGCATGTTCATGCATATCTAAGACAACAACCTTGAATCCTTACAAAAATAGAAGATTTTCTTCATTAGATATAGTAGTTAATTCAAAATAGACATGGTAGCATTTTGCAATAAAAAGGGAACAAAATGACATTCCATAGCACACAAAATGACAAACTGTAACTCATAAACAATTTTTTATACTTCAAGTCTATGGTATAGGTTTATGTTGAAAGTAGTTGCATGTTCCATGTTCCATGTTCTTAAATGAGAGCCCCATGTTACATATATAATCCACACATGAAAACACGTCTATGATAGCTTGGACTAACTTTGTTCAACTCATTTCTTATTGCTTTAACAGTAGTATGGACTAACTTTGTCCATTTTATTTTCAAATGAGCAAAGAAACTATTACAATCGGGCTAAGCTTTAGTTCCACTTTTTCACATTAATGTTTGACCTTTTCAACTTTATCTAACAAACAATAAAAAGCACAACGAAATTTAACTTATTTAGTCACTTAGACCTAATCGGTAGCCAAGGTAAGGTTTTATTTTACAAATAGCTTTTGTCGTTCGTATGCTCGATTTGTATCCACGTTCCATACCCAGCTTCAACTTTTCGAATGCCCGAGTCAAAGCAAGTTCCGAGTTTCCTCGGAGCAATATCGTCCAGGGCGAGCTTCGGGTACGTAGCCGCTTGACCCAAAGCACGCTGGCAGTTTTTTCGTGCTCGACTCGGAGCAGGGACTTCCTCAGGCTTGCTACAGAAAAGTTGCCGAATGACCCGAAGCGCGCTCCGAGTTTTCCTTCGCGCGACTCGAAGCAGCAACATCCAAGTGCACACTTTGGGTATTTACCACTCTGACCCGAAGCGCTCCCCGAGTTTCCATTACAGTATATTAATCAAAATTGAAAAAAAAAAAGTAGGGGTAGAATGCATCATTCCCCTAGAAACATGGGTTACAGTGTTTAAAATAATCCTTTTTGTACTGTGCTGATACATATTGTAGCTTACAATATTATAATTACAAAATATTAATTATGTATACAAAGATGTTTTGTTAAATTCTCTAATACCACATATTGCAACATTTCTATATGAGTAGCCTTTTGTTTGATAGCTTTCATGCCTCTTGTAGAAGCTCTAATCTAAGGAGACAACCACTATGGACCTACAGTAGTAGATTTTGTAGTAGTAGATTTTGTGTAGATTGAATCCAGGTTAAACAGCTCGGAGCTTGTTTGGGTTTAAGCTTTGGATTTTTGGTCAGCAACATTCGTTTGTATTTAATGGCATATTAAAGATTCATATTGTAGCTGATTGTCAATAACCTGTCATTAACTCATAAAACTTTAGTTAGGACGTGCCATGGTTGTGAACTCCATAATGCCAAAAAATTAACGTAATGATTTATTGTCTATTAATTAAGCAGCAAGAAATTAACTGCGCAAAATATTAATCTTCTCTCTTTAACTAAACCTTCATAACTTTACAGTTCATACTCCAAACAATAGTGAAACTATTAAAATTTAATGAAAAATTATTACCGTTCTACACATTTACGACTATTCCTAACCATAATTTTGTGTATGGCATTAATCAATATGCTTAATTTATTATTTATTGGTGAAAATAGTATCATAAACAAGATAAGGAAATTGATAAGCTTAATTCATTGTTTATTGGTGAAAATAGTAATATAAATAAGATAAGAAAATTGATAAGCTTAATGCATTGTTTATTGGTGAAAATAGTAACATAAATAAGATAAGGAAATTGATAATTATGCTGGCCAATAATATCATTTATAAGGGGATATTTTTCAACTTACTTGAAAGCCTATGCATTCTAACAATTATAACTTTAATATTACAATTAATGCGCTGGTTTGACCAATTATAATCACATATCATTGGTATCATAACAAAAGAGTATCCAAAATACCAAACCCATTAGTTGAACCTACAATGAAAAAAAATCTATAAAAAAGATATGGAGACAAAATAGTGTTATTACGTGCTAAATGAATTGAATTGCAAAAAATGAGGTAAGAAAATACATTTGCAGTCTTCTTATTTCCATCAAGCTGATACTTATAAAATGACAAATAATTAAGGATCATCTAAAAGTGGTTATTAGCATACTGTTTTTTGAACTGCATGGAACCAATACAGTTTATAGTGATATCGAAGAAACGTAATTAATTTTTGCATCAACTTCTCAAATCCATAGAAAAGTTACGCAATTAATATAATTTCTTATGTTTCTTTTACTTTTACCATTATTAGTAGTAATTAATTACATTCTAATTAATCTTATTAGTTGTATTTCAAGTTTGTAGTAACTCTAATTAGTTATACACCCTTTAAACGGCTGTAATCATTCTTTGAAGTACATTTTAATGACGATAAGAATAATAACGGTAAAATAATCATCAAAATTACTCATGTGGAATATCACGCAATAAAGCCAACTGAAATTAGTGATCTTAAGGTCAATGTCCAACACCAATTTGCTTAACTTCCACTGCTAAGTTGATAGAAAATTATACGCTCAATACTTGTATTATAACATCTGAAAGTAGCAAGTGATAAACAATAGATAATAATAATAATAATAATAAGTAGTTTAAAAAAAATTGGCTACCAATACATATTTGAATGCATTATGAATTCAATTCAGTCAACAATAACATGAGGGAAAAACTTCGTAATTCTAAAAACTACATCGGGTTCATTATGATCCAACCAAGTTGTAAGATAAAGAAGCAACAACAGATTTTTTTAAATGCACCCATTGCTTGAAATTACCAATTGAAATGTCGATTGAGATGGGTTTCAGCACAGAACTTGAGTTGACAACCAAATTTCAACATGTATTAGCAAAGAAAATAGAAGCAAATCCTTGACTTTTTCTACCCATAATTATATCTATGTGTGTGTGTGTATGGACTTCAAAATATATTTTTCTCGATGTGAAGGCTCTTAGTACTTGCATCTTTATTAATCGAATCAGCATGTAAAATCATAGTGCCTAATTATGAAATGTGAAATTTTCTTCCATTATTCAATAAGCAAAACGTATATTTCCTTGAATACTGCAGTACGAAGTAAGATAAGCTTTACCATTGCGGTTCCCAGCAAATGATTTTACAAACTTTGTATAGTTTTGGAGATACTAATGTTAGAGAATGACAACTTGGAAAGTTAAATTTTAGTGACTGAGAACCCATGCCTCGAAACATCCAACTTACATCATGGTTATAGTCCTTTCTTTATACTAAACAATCTTTTAAGGGTTGTCATTCTTTACGGGAATTGAATTTATTATTTTTAGTTGTTTGACAAATTTAAACATTGGCCAGCTAGTTACATTATTATAATGTGTGCAATAAATTATACTAATTACTGATGTTTGTCATGGGTACTACTCTGCTTGGTTTGATTATGGTATAACTTTCGCTGTGTTGGATTTTAGTCTGAACTATGTAGTATGCAAATTTGAATATCTTATTATGACTTCGACTACTATATGCCTGTTATACTACAATCCACTTGCAAGTCAACGTGGAGTCATAAATTGAATCCTTCTCAAGCTTTCTTAATTACAGGCTTTTGTGGACAATCACTAAAATTATCTATTATGACTTCATATGTTAATTATGGAAATAGTTGAGCCAAGCTGGCTAATATTGACTACAAACTTGCATCTCCATGTTTATTGTATTCTTTTCAGTATTCATTAATTTTGAATATTTACATATTTTCTTATGAATGGAATAAAAGTTTGAAATAGGAAGATAGTGGAAGATGAAGGTATGATCATTTGTTCAATATTTATGTGTATCGTTATGAAAATTTTGGCGCATGAACAAAACTTGGCAACAAATTACTTTGTATAATTTGCAGGCCATAATCAAATGAAAATAACTTCAGATGAGTGCAATCTTCGCTACTTAGAACTCTGGTTAAAAAAGTTGCAAATTTTGGCACAAAGGAAATAAGCTTCAACAAAAACAAACTGTGAGGCAAATTTATAAACAGATAAAAAATGATGAACACGTGAGGTTAAATTCAAAAAATTAATACCTTAGTGGTAGAGACTGGATCAACAAATAAAACGTTGCCATTGTCTCCAGTTTCCCAACCAAGAGAAGCATACAAAACATGATGCAACAAATCCTCCATCGCGTCCCAATCTTTCACAAACCCCTCGCTATAGGATCCGCTATCACTTCCACCTCCTTGATTCCATCCTTAACCGTATCCCCTTCTGTTTCCCAGTTACACACTTCATTTTTATTGGTATTATCTGTACATATACTTTGGAAGATAATATCTTATGCTATAGCTAAAATCACTTCAAATCACTGTAAATCTGGATAGTTAAGAAATCAAGAGAAATATTACCAGATGTGGGTCCTGGTCAGGTGCGGCAAAGCCGGCTTTGAGGAGCTTAGATCCAACATGCATAACTATTGCCTCCATTTGTTATTTGAGGACGGTTTGTAATCTCTAGATAAAATGAGGAAATAGCAAATCTTCGAAAATGAACACTAAATAGTCCCCAAATTAGCAAATCTTTAGAATAGAAATAGGAAGAGGAAACAATGCTATAGTTAGTTTTTAAAATTAAAATTTGAAACAAGATAAATGAACAAAAAAGCAGTCAAAATCGAATATAAATCTCCAAATAGAAAATAAAAAATTGATTTCCATCCTATAAGAATGAAAACAAAAACCTAGCAACCAAATTATTGAAGAAAGTTGGAGATTTTATGGACCTTACAGTTGAGAAATTAGGCCTTGCTGCAATTTGTCCAATATTTTCCTCCATTGTTGCTCATTTACTATTAATTAGGAGAGAGACGCATTACAGAGGAGAACGTGAAAGTGGATTCTATCCACTAAGTTTCTATAATTTACTTAAATAACCCAAATTTACCAATTGCTAGAATGCATTACAGGGTTATTTTAGGAAATTCGGAAAAGGCTTCACTTTGATTTTGTTGATCAAGGTATTTTCTTTATATATACGAGTATGGTGGCAGGACGTGTGCCAAGAAGGAAGTGTGAAAATTTTGTGTGTGCTACCGTTATGGTAGTGATATATATACACATAGACACGCATATGTACAAATGTACATAGATATATACATGTGTATGTATGTGTGTGTCTGTGTATGTGTGTGTGTTTTATATTTTTCCTTCTTTTCTATGCAGTTGTAGCAGTGTAGAGTTATATATTAATTTTGGTCTAATTATATAGGCTGGCCAGCACCGAATGAGAAGTTTGAAGCAGCAAGGAATGCAATAAAATGAACATTCATTTGTTGATGCAGTATTTGAAAAAGAACAAAGCCACACAAACAATGCATTTTTTAAACATTATTCATGGAGAATGATATTAACAATATTCAGTATCTATCATGTCCTATGGCGATGAGTTTCGGTCTTTTTATAAAAAAAGGCAACTCTGAGTAGAAGTTGCTTCTTATAACTTGAGTAAAAAATATTAAACACGTAACATGTGCTTCATGTTTGGATGAGAAGTTTTATTATTATTTTTTACATATGTTCAAAGTTGTAAAGTCGAATTATTTGTTGAAAATTAGCATAATTATTGATATGTGTATTATTGTAAATGGTTTGCGCATGCATATCAAATGTAAGGAGAGCACGAACGAAGTCAAATTTATAAGTTGTTTGAAACCTTTTTATTGTAATTTTCCCGATAATCATTAAACTCATTTAAAGTCGATGGCATTTTTGTAGAATATTAGGCAATTGTTGCAACATTAGTTGCATATGCTGTTTAGCTTAATTAGTCTAGCTAATTTACCCTATAACCACGCTTGAATTTATTGGTTTAAGAAATATAACGATGCTTTACGCTTAAATTCGTAAGTTTGAGTAAATACAATACCACAGTAATTGTCCAATATTAATTTGATAAACGACAATGTAAATTGTATGTAACATTGGAAGAGTGGCTTATTAGTTGCTTTGCATTCTATATGTTTAGAACCAAAAACCAAGTCTGTGTTTGATAATGAAGCTCATGCTTAATAAAAATAATTCTTGCTGTCTATAACTATACACACTATTTTGAAATGGAAAAACAATGATTAGATTCTTTTGTGTAGAAGTACATAATCAAAAACTCAATTTACTTGTCAAATTTTACTATAATAAATAATATTTTTTGTGTTAGCCACAAATACAAGTACTTTCTACACTTTCACATATACTGCAGTTTGTTTCAACAATTTTACTCTTAATACTCAAGCATAGAAATGCACATGCATTTAAAATATATGATACATTGCTCTTCCTTTACCTTACAGTAAATGTATAAATATTTATGCTACCTTAGTGAAGTGGAAGGTTTTTTGTCATAATGGATAATTGTAATAATATTTGTGGTACGTACTTTCATATCAGAGTGAATATTTTTATATAAGAACTTTCCAAGTTGTTTCAGCTAACATACACCCACTACTTCACGTAAACAAACAATGATAGTACAAAAACCCACTGTTCAGGCCCTAACGCTATTCTTTACCATTTAGCACGCTTTTAGCCCATATCACTTCTCCTTACAGTTTGTTGCGGCCATCTATCTCCTTTGCATGAATTGGCTTCATGTTGGATCAGATCTTTAGCTTCATGTGCCACCAAATCCCACTCAAAAGGTTTCAGCTTCTGATTCAGCTGTAGACGTGATTTATCCTTACAATATCTTGCTCCAATGCCTGCAAATTCCATGCACATAACAGAAGAACGCAGCTTCGGCTGCGGCGTTAACCCCTGTAACTTCCATGCAACACCTTGTACCACACATCCAGTACATGTCTTTTCAGCTTTGCCTTGCCTCAGACGCGTTCAGACACTACAACTTATTCCTATCCATGTAGCAGGCTCCAGCTCCTGCTCCTATGCTTCCATGCATCCTCTGCATTACTACTGTAACCTGTTATTAATGCATCACCACTTTCTTTTGTAGAAAACCATTATAGTTTATTGCTGTAATTTTATTTTAAAAAAAACACAATTCTTGTGTCATAAAATAAATCTGTGCGTACATAATTTAACAGTTCGGAATCTCGAGGTCTTGTAAAATAAACATGAATAAACAAAAATTATGTGAATCAAAGAAATCAAGAAGAAAGAGTACATACCTTCAAGCCTAAGTTGCTGATTGGAAAACTCCAGTACGTAAGGCTGTTCCAATCGAGATTTTGTCTTTGACTCTGGTCCTGTTGCAAATTAAGCAGCCCTTTAAACAATAATATATGCAGCTCTAACTCTATCTCAACTTGTTATTCTACACATTTTCTCAAACTTCCTTGGTCAACATTAAAATTAGTTTCTTCAAATTTTAACCAAAAAAAAATACACAACAAAGTTAAAGCAAAAGGATTGTTACCATGAAGTGCAAACTGAATTGCAGTACACATAGCACAACATCAACCCAATGTTACCATGATGTCACTTTTTAGCAACGGTGAAGAAAAAATATCCGAAAAAAATTAGCAGCTTTAAGTAGCAGATAAATGAGTTGGTATCATCATAGTTATAAACATTAAACAACATTAATACTCGTCCATATGAAACAATAAAAATAATATTATACCTGATATGCCTTGACCAAAGAAAATAGTGAGCAGCTCATCTATATTGTAAAATTAGCATGGCTTTTGTATGCTTAATGTAGAATCCCAACCCTGTAACCAAAGAAAAAAAATCCAACTATACACTGGAGGTAAAATAAACTGCTATAGACAGCAAACCAATTTCATTCAGATTTCAAAATTTATAAAAGTTAATCAAACAGCAGTAAAAAAATTGAATGGGAGATGCAAACCAATTTCACATTGATGGGACAACATGAAAAATGAATAGTGGTTCCTCAAATCTAATGGTTCCACTGTAACTTTATCAATCCATGATAAATAACAAAAAGGTACTATAAAGCTAATGTTAGAATTCAGAGCTATGAAAAAAAATTATCCTTCATAATTATTAGAGCAAAATATCATATTATTGTTCAATGTAGATAACATAGATATTGCACTTTACACTACCATTTTGATGTTTTATCATGGAAAATTTTACCTAACCAAGCCAAAGACTAAAATGTGCTATGAAAATATGATAAATTTTACAGCCCATACCGGATCACTTACATAAGCTATTCATTATTGTATTACTGTGGTGATGATGATAAAAAATCTATAAGTAAAAAGTAGATACATTTAAGGTAAAGGGCTACGTAAGTTCAAAAAAATTTAACAGACTATACATAGGATCAATTGGCGGATAAAGTTGTTGGAAGTCAAAATGTTTGAATGAGCAAAAAGCACATGATTCATTTAGTCATTGAACATTTACTAAACTAATACTAAACATGTGAATGAAAACCAAATCAAAATTCGTCAACCATAAAAAAAAAACACAGTTCATATTATTAGCTTTATGATTATAATTCTAGCATGGTATTTATCTAAAATGATTATCCAATCAATGGATATGTGTAACAACCCTGAGATTGCAATTACCGAATGATAAATTAAAAATTATGATTTTAAGTTGAAAAGGGAGCTAAACAAATTTTTTGGAATTTAAATTTGCAATTTGATTTGCAAATTAAAATATTTTAGGGTTTAAAATGGGGGATTTTTAAATGTGATTATAGGTTTAATTGGCCAAATGAGACTATTACATGGTTTTAATTAAAACTAGGTTGCTACTTAGGATTTTGTTCACATGATAACCTTAGAAACATAAACTAATCCTAAAGGGTTTTAAAACCTCCTAACATGGCCCATTAGCCTACCCACTTCTATATAATATCTTAAACCCATTCCATAAACCTAACCCTCCTCTTCATAATTCCTAAACCTAGATCTAAACATAACTAATGACCTCCCTTTGGTAGAAGATCCACCTCCTTATCTACATAATTAAACTAGTTTAATCTTTGAAAAAGGTAATGCAATCTCCCATATTCTCTAATCCTTCTTAATCCCTATTTTATCTCTACCATCTTGTTGTAATCTTTGTTTTTTTTTTGATTTTTGGGTCCTTGAAGTCTCTTGATCTTTTGCTTTGGGGTTGAGGATTTTAGCTTGCTTGATATTGTGCACACAAACTACTTGATCCTTTGCTTCTATGAGGTAATTACTATTGATTAGTGATTATTGCTAGTTGTAATATTGGTGAAAATTTTATGCCAAAAACTGAAGAAAAAAAAACACCCCAAAATCACCAAAAACTGCAAAATATGCTGGCCGGAATTGCACAGCTTGAAAACAGGCCAAAACAGGGCTCTGGGTGCACCAGGACAGGCCTGGGCTGCACCCAGGCACAGCAGGGCTAGCCTAACTGGGCTAGCCAGAAGTAGGCCAGCCCATATGGGTTGGCACGCATGGCCTCCCCAGCCCACGCAGGCTGGGGACTGGGCCCGCATCCCCAGCCCGAGCGGGCTGGGGACTGGGCCGTCCACCCCAGCCCGAGCGGGCTGGGGCTTGGGGCAGCCTCCCCAGCCCGAGCGGGAAGGGGGGGGGGCTGCCACTCCCCAGCCCAAGCGGGCTGGGGGCCCGAGAAAAAAAAATGAAAAATGAAAATATTGTTTTCTGTTTTCAGTTTGGGACTGAAACTTTGTGACATCGCCACGGTCACATCCGTGGTCGAAATCCAATGTTTTTGGACTCGTTGGAAACCTGGAGTTCCGAACTCCATCTCTAGAAAGTTTGATTAGTATCCGAGTTCATTTGACTCTTCGAAATTACTGTCGAAGAGGGACCCAGATCTCAGCCTGAAACAGTGTATTCACTGTTTCCGGGTCCGACTTTGGAGCGTCGCTGCGACTTCGTTCAAGTCGGAATCGAGTAATTCTTTTTGCATTCTGAAGCAGGAATGTCGGACTACGTTCCTACCAATTTTCATGCCATTCGGATTTGGTTTGCTGGTCCGAATGATTTTTCGAATTTGGGTTCGCGTCAG
This sequence comes from Allium cepa, assembly GCA_030765085.1. Taxonomy (NCBI): domain Eukaryota; kingdom Viridiplantae; phylum Streptophyta; class Magnoliopsida; order Asparagales; family Amaryllidaceae; genus Allium; species Allium cepa. Next base: position 1,012,852,607 of record CM060928.1, read on the forward strand.
TTTTGGACTATTTTCCAACACTTAGAATATTTTCAGTGATTTTCTGATTTATCGATTTCTTTGAGATTTGTCTCTGGATTTCGTACACGGGTTTTTATGAACTATTTTAAAAAGGATTTTTCACTCCTAAATGGCTTTCAAAATTATTATATAATATTATTTTAATTATTAAATTAATTACTCCATAATAGGAGGGTTTTAAAAAGCCGTTTTAAAGTGATTTCAAAATCAATTATAAATCTGTTTCGCACCATTATTTTCTATAATAAAAATCTCACACTCACTTTTAGCACGTCGAGCGAAGTGGAAAGGTGCTTAAACGGTTAGGAAATCTCCGGCCTATGGAACCGTGTGTATTTTCTTTCCGGTTAATCCCTGACCTATTCGATTGATCGTTTTGACCTTTGGGTCTAGTTTACCGATGATACGAGGTGGACTTTTTATTGTTTGGAGTGTGAGCATGCTATTGGTTAGTAAACCGTTTAGTGCGAACGTGGGGTATGGGACTCATTGTTAACACTTTACGGGTTCCTCTCCAAGAAGTTTGTGACACATTAGCCCCTGGGCGGCCAGTACTGGACCTCTGGGTCACCACGCCTCTGGGCAACCGCCTCTGGACACCTGCTCTATAGAGCAGTTTTTCGGCGTGTGCCTCTGGGCCTTTATCCTTCTGGGAAGGATCTCGCCGTCTCGCGCGTTCCGCATCTGTGCGAGTGATCGATCACAACTCTACAGTACTTGGCAATAACGACTCTGGTCGGTGCACGTGCAATACTTGTATTATTTGATGATTTTTATATCCATTCGAGTATCGCCATTCGGTGTTGGTTCTATGGAACCATACGATGTAAGTGCGATTACCTTGTGGATTCACAGTATCTCTGGACACTGCATTTCTGTATTCGATTTCTGATTTTTCATTATATCCCTATTGCTCTTTGGAGCATCGATCTTTGCTTGGGCATTGATTATTGACTCTGGTCACTCTTGGGATTATTGCCTATGGGCAACTTTATATAGCTTTGGCTACGCCGATGATATGAGGCGATTTTATTTATTTAACATTTTGGTGTTTGTATTCTCCTTGGAGATTTTTATTGTTTATTGATGATTAGGGATCGTCATTATATTCATGTAGTCCATATTACTCTTCTCTTTGGAGAAGTACTGTTTTATTTATGTACTGCATTATTATATATACCTCAGTTATTACTGATTGTTTAGCTAGCCTGACCTGAGTGTTTTCGCTCGGGTCAGACCGAGTTGTTTCAGGTTAGGTCTCTGGACTTAGCTTTCTGTGCTTCCGCTTGGACATTATCTGCTATGCTGATAGATAGCTCTTTATATTTGTCCACTATTTTGATACTCTGATTATTCAGTCTCTTATGTACATATTTTTGACTCACATGTATGAGCGGTGGCTTTGTACCCACCTTTTGATATTTGGACCTGTATTGACGATATATTGTACCTATGTTCTGTGACTGTTATGTGACTGTTCTGTGATGATGATGTTATCATTTAGTATTATGTTTGTTCTGAACCTATTTTCCTTAGCCATTGTAATTTCGTTATAAATATCTATTGGATATGTCGAACCACTTGAGAAAAGAAAACCACCTATTCGACGTATTCAGTAGTTAGTTATAGCTTGATTACACATGGTCGCTTCCATTATACTCTATTCTCTGTTCTAGTAGACGGTATTATAATACTCTTTATTAGAGTGGGTCTCGGTGTGTGGCGTTACATTTTGGTATCAGAGCTAAGGTTCAGAATTAAGCATAACAAACATAGAACAGAAACTTAGTACAATATGTTATAATACGATCCAAATTGAACATATCCACCGTTAGATAAATAAGTTAGGAATATGTGTAGGAATATGTTATATTCCGTAATATTCCTTGATGAATTATCTATCTTTGAATCGTGCTTAACTAAACCTTACCTTATCTTTCAGTATGGCTGGTAGAGGTAGGAACCTCCGTTCTGCTGATGCTGGATAGTCCAGCAACCCTCATCCTGAGGGCGTATACATGACCATGGACCAGATCATGGAGCTGGTTCATAATTCTCAGTCGCACTCTCAGTCTCCTGCACCAGTTTCTGATGCACCGCGCAAGTCTGCTTTTGCGCGCCTCTGCAGCGACTTTATTCATCTTGGAGGGAAGCCGTTCAATGGCTCCGAGACTGTTCTTGTGGTCCAAGCTTGGATCAGAGTTTGCGAGCGTAATTTTACTCGCATGACCCTTCCTAACCATGACAGAGTTCTTGTTGTTTCTAGCCATCTTGAGGGTCGTGCCTTGGATTGGTACGAGCTCCTTATTTCTGAGACCGATGAGGCCACTCTCACTTGGGATCAGTTCCGAGAGCGCTTCTTGCTCAAGTTTGTCCCCGACTCCGAGAAGATAGCCCTTGCACGCCGCTTTATTGACCTTAAGCAAGGGAAGACCTCTGTTGCTGACTATTCTTCATCTTTCGAGGCCCTGTCTAAGTATGGCCTCGAGTTCATTAGCATTCATTATAAAAAGAATCTCAAATTTGTTGAAGGCTTGGAGAAATATTTGAAGAAACAGCTTATGCTCCAGCTTAAGCTCCCTTTTGATGAGCTAGTTGACGCAGCGCTTCACCTTGAAGCGGTTGAGCGTGAGAGAGACAGTGATGGAGATGGTGGGGGTTCCAAAAACCCCAATCAGAAGCGGGGTCCATTTCAAAATACCAAGCCTTGGAACAAGAAGAAGAAGACTGGCAGTTCTACTTTTCAGACTCAGACTCGTCCTCGGTCCCAGACTCCTGCTCAGCCTAGTGGGACACGTCCTCCGAAGAAATGCTTCAACTGTGGTTCTCCTGATCACTTTATTCGAGAGTGTCCCAAACCTCTCTATTGCACCTTCTGCAAGAAGGAGGGACACAGGATCTCCACTTGTCCTATTGCTCCAGCTAGTGCCAAGCCTGGCAAGCTTAATGCTGCCAAGGCTCCTACATCTTCAGCTCAGCCTCGAGGTACGCATCCTTTCGTTCTCGAAGGTTCTATTTTATTTCATGGTAGATCTTGCAGAGTTATCTTTGATACGGGTGCCTCTCACTCATTCGTATCAAAGGAGCTAGTAGATGCTTTATCCTTGGATGTTACTTGTCTGGTTTCTTCACTAAGGATTGTGAATCCCATTGGTGGATCCACGACCCTTAGCTTGCTTTGTGAGGATATGGATATTGATCTTTGTGGATTTTCTTTCCGTGCGAATCTGCACGTTATGGAGTATTTGGGCTTTGACATGATTCTTGGCATGGATTGGCTCGCTCAGTACGACGCCAAAATCATTTGTTCGGAGCGGATATTATTTCTTCGTCATCCTGACTCGTCCGCTCCGTTAGCTATTGCTCTTCAGGATGTTGGGATTTCTGATATTACTTTATTTTCTCTTGATTCACGAGATGAGGATTTGGACATATCTCGTATTCCTGTTGTTCGGGATTTCCCCGATATATTCGAGCCAGTATCAGGCCTGCCGCCAAAGCGGGCCATTGAGTTCCGCATTGATCTCATTCCAGGCTCCCACCCAGTTGGGCGTCCTCCCACGAGGATGTCTACTAAAGAGAATGAGGAACTCAGGAAGCAGTTAGTAGAGCTTGAGGCAAAGCAGTTCATTCGGTCCAGTTCTTCACCATGGGGGGTTGCTGTGGTCTTCGTTAAGAAGCCCGATGGCTCTCTTAGGCTTTGCATTGACTACGACAAGCTTATTGAGTTGACCATCAGAAATCGTTATCCATTGCCACGGATAGACGATATGTTTGATCAGTTGAGCGGTGCAAAGGTCTTTTCCCAGCTCGACCTTGCCACCGGCTTTCATCAGCTCCGAGTTGCGGAAGATAGCATTCCTCTTACCGCTTTCCGCACTCGTTATGGTTCTTTTGAGTGGTTGGTCATGCCATTCGGCTTGACGAACGCACCGGCTTTCTTCGTCGATCTTATGAATCGAGTATTCCAGGAATACATCGATAGATTCGTTCTGGTTTTCATCGACGACATTCTTATTTACTCTAGATCCGAGGCAGAGCATGCTCATCATTTGCGGATCGTCTTGGATACTCTTCGTCAGCATCAGCTTAAGGCCAAGCTCTCCAAGTGCCATTTTTGGGAGAGCAAGGTCAAGTTCTTGGGCCATATTGTTTCATCTGAGGGTGTTTCTGTCGATCCTGCCAAGATCGAAGCTATTCAGAATTGGAAGCAGCCCGAGAACGTTCGTGATATTCGCAGCTTGCTTGGTCTGGCGGGTTATTACCATCGGTTTGTCAAGGATTTCTCTCGAGTTGCACTTCCCCTTATGACGCTGACTCGTAAGGGTGTTCGCTTTATTTGGTCTGATAAGCGTGAAGCTTCCTTTCAGCGACTGAAGGAACTTCTCACTCATGCTCCTATTCTTGTGGTTCTTGAGAGTAACCAGGATCTGTTTGTTTACACCGATGCTTGTGGTAGCGGGCTCGGTGCTGTGCTTATGCAGAAGGATTGGGTAGTTGCTTATGCTTCCAGGCAACCGCGTCCGAATGAGATTCGCTATCCTACTCATGATCTTGAGTTAGCAGCTATCATCTTTGCCTTGAAGACGTGGGGTCACTTTCTATTAGGCGAACGCTTCACTCTTTACACCGATCACAAGTCACTGAAGTATCTATTCAGTCAGAGGGATCTCAATATGAGGCAGCAGCGATGGCTTGAGTTTCTCGCCTCATATGATTTAGATATTCAGTATACCCCTGGCAAGGGTAATCGAGTTGCAGATGTGCTCAGTCGCAAGCACTCGGCGGTAGTTTCTATGATGATTGTCGAGTGGGATATTCTTGAGACCCTATCTTTGTGTGATATTAGAGATCGAGCTCCATCTTCTGATTCCCCGGTCTTATTATTCAGCTTGAAAGCTCGTCCTATCTTATTGGATCGCATTGCCCATGCTCAGCGGCAGGATCCAAACTTATTGCATCTTATTCATCTTCTCGAGTCGGGATCCAGTGATGAGACATTGCTGGATTATTCTCTTGATTTTCATCGGTGTCTTCGTAGGAAGAATCGTATTATTGTACCATCTAATTTATCACTTAGGCGTGACATTCTGGACGAGTGCCATCGCACTAAGTACACTATTCATCCCGGGTCGAGTAAGATGTATGCCGACATGTGTCGCCTATATTGTTGGGAGGGTTTGAAGAGATATGTGGCAAGTTATGTGAGTGGTTGCATGACTTGTCAACAGATCAAAGCCGAGCATCAGCGTCCATCTGGTCTTCTTCAGCCGCTAGAGATTCCATTATGGAAATGGGATCAGATATCCATGGATTTTATTGACGGTCTGCCTCGATCGAGGTCAGGCCATACTTCTATCTGGGTTATTGTTGATCGCTTGACCAAAGCGGATCATTTCATTCCTATTAAGTCCACTCGGACTGCTCCTCAGCTTGCCAAGCTATATGTGAAGGAAGTTGTTCGACTTCATGGCATTCCTAGCTCTATCGTCTGTGATCGAGACACTATCTTTACTAGTCACTTCTGGAAGTGCCTACAGTCAGCTTTGGGCTCAAAACTGAATCTCTCGACTGCTTATCATCCTCAGACCGACGGTCAGACTGAGAGGGTGAATCGTGTTTTGGAGGATCTTTTGCGTTGTTGTATTCTAGATTTCGGAGGTAGTTGGGAGGATCACCTACCGCTTGTAGAGTTCTCCTACAACAACAGCTTTCAGTCTAGTATCAGCATGGCACCTTTCGAGGCTCTATACGGAAGGCCATGTCGCTCTCCTGCTTGTTGGTTAGAATCTGGCGAGAAGCTTATTCTTGGTCCAGATTCAGTTCGGGAATCTTCCGAAAAGATTGTTCTTATCCGTCAGAGAATGAAAGAGGCACAGGACCGCCAGAAATCCTACGCGGACAACCGTAGGAAGCCTCTTGAGTTCTCCATTGGTGATTTTGTCTTCATTCGGATTTCTCCCATGAAGGGGGTTGTGCGTTTCAGCTCTACAGGGAAGTTGGCTTCTCGCTATGTTGGACCATTTCCTATTACGGAACGCATCGGCCCCGTTGCTTATCGGATGGCTCTACCTGCTCATTTTTCCGGAATGCATGATGTGTTCCATGTTTCTCAGCTTCGCAAGTGTGTTCGCGATCCTGATTCTATTATTGAGCCGCATGTCGTGCGTGATTTAGAGATCTTACCTGACTTATCTTTGGAGCAGCAACCTCTCCGTGTGCTTGATTCAGAGGTTAGACGCCTTCGCAACAAAGAGGTTCCACTCGTGAAGATTCAATGGTCACCGAATCCTAAGGACTGCACTTGGGAGACCAGGGAATCTATCGAGCACTCTTATCCTGGCTTTCTCCCATCTTCTTCTGCGGGTAAGAATTCTCTACTTTATCTTTATCACTTCTTTTGTGGATTTGACGTTATAGACGACATCTATCTTAAGGAATTGCGGGGACGCAATTTTCTTAAGGGGGGAGTCTGTAACAACCCTGAGATTGCAATTACCGAATGATAAATTAAAAATTATGATTTTAAGTTGAAAAGGGAGTTAAACAAATTTTTGGGAATTTAAATTTGCAATTTGATTTGCAAATTAAAATATTTTGGGGTTTAAAATGGGGGAATTTTTAAAGGTGATTATAGGTTTAATTCGCCAAATGAGACTATTACATGGTTTTAATTAAAACTAGGTTGCTACTTAGATTTTGTTCACATGATAACCTTAGAAAAATAAACTAAGTCCTAAAGAGTTTTAAAACCTTCTAACATGGCCTATTAGCCTACCCACTTCTATATAATATCTTAAATCCATTCCATAAACCCTAACCCTCCTCTTCATAATTCCTAAACCTAGATCTAAACATAATTATTGGCCTCCCTTTGGTAGAAGATCCACCTCCTTATCTACATAACTAAACTAGTTTAATCTTTGAAAAAGGTAATGCAATCTTCCATATTCTCTAATCCTTCTTAATCCCTATTTTATCTCTACCATCTTGTTGTAATCTTTGTTTTGATTTTTTTTGATTTTTGGGTCCTTGAAGTCTCTTGATCTTTTGCTTTGGGGTTGAGGATTTTGGCTTGCTTGATATTGTGCACACAAACTACTTGATCCTTTGCTTCTATGAGGTAATTACTATTGATTAGTGATTATTACTAGTTGTAATATTGGTGAAAATTTTATGCCAAAAACTGAAAAAAAAAACACCCCAAAATCACCAAAAACTGCAAAATATGCTGGCTGGAATTGCACAGCCTGAAAACAGGCCAAAACATGGCTCTGGGTGCACCAGGACAGGCCTGGGCTGCACCCAGGCACAGCAGGGCTAGCCCAACTGGGCTAGCCAGAAGTAGGCCAGCCCACATGGGCTGGCACGCATGGCCTCCCCAGCCCGCGCGGGCTGGGGCTCGGCCCGCCCTCCCCAGCCCGCATCCCCAGTCCGAGCGGGCTGGGGACTGGGCCGCCCACCCCAGCCCGCGCGGGCTGGGGACTGGGCCTACATCCCCAGCTCGAGCGAGCTGGGGCCTGGGGCAGCCTCCCCAGCCCGAGCGGGCGGGGGGGGGGGGGGGTGCTGCCACTCCCCAGCCCAAGCGGGCTGGGGGCCCGAGAAAAAATAAAATTGAAAAATGAAAATGTTGTTTTCTGTTTTCAGTTTGGGACTGAAACTTTGTGACATCGTCACGGTCACATCCGTGGTCGAAATCCAACGTTTTTGAACTCGTTGGAAAGCTGGAGTTTCGAACTCCATCTCTAGAAAGTTTGATTAGTATCCGAGTTTATTTGACTCTTCAAAATTACTGTCGAAGAGGGACCCGGATCTCAGCCTGAAACAGTGTATTCACTGTTTCCGGGTCCGACTTTGGAGCGTCGCTGCGACTTCGTCTCAAGTCGGAATCGAGTAATTCTTTTTGCGTTCTGAAGTAGGAATGTCGGACTACGTTCCTACCAATTTTCATGCCATTCGGATTCGGTTTGCTGGTCCGAATGATTTTTCGAATTTGGGTTCGCGTTAGTTTTGGACTATTTTCCAACACTTAGAATATTTTCAGTGATTTTCTGATTTATCGATTTCTTTAAGATTTGTCTCTAGATTTCGTACACGGGTTTTTATGAACTATTTTAAAAAGGATTTTTCACTCCTAAATGGCTTTCGAAATTATTATATAATATTATTTTAATTATTAAATTAATTACTCCATAATAGGAGAGTTTTAAAAAGCCGTTTTAAAGTGATTTCAAAACCAATTATAAATCCGTTTCGCACCATTATTTTCTATAATAAAAATCTCACACTCACTTTTAGCACATCGAGCGAAGTGGAAAGGTGCTTAAACGGTTAGGAAATCTCCGGCCTATGGAACCTTGTGTATTTTCTTTCCGGTTAATCCCTGACCTATTCGATTGATCGTTTTGACATTTGGGTCTAGTTTACCGATGATACGAGGTGTACTTTTTATTGTTTGGAGGTGAGCATGCTATTGGTTAGTAAACCGTTTAGTGCGAACGTGGGGTATGAGACTCATTGTTAACACTTTACGGGTTCCTCTCCAAGAAGTTTGTGACACATTAGCCTCTGGGCGGCCAGTACTGGACCTCTGGGTCACCATGCCTCTGGGCAACCGTCTCTGGACACCTGCTCTATGGAGCAGTTTTTCGGCGTGTGCCTCTGGGCCTTTATCCTTCTGGGAAGGATCTCGCCGTCTCGCGCGTTCTGCATCTGTGCGAGTGATCGATCACAACTCTACAGTACTTGGCAATAACAACTCTGGTCGGTGCACGTGCAATACTTGTATTATTTGATGATTTTTATATCCATTCGAGTATCGCCATTCGGTGTTGGTTCTATGGAACCATACGATGTAAGTGCGATTACCTTGTGGATTCACAATGTCTCTGGACACTGCATTTCTGTATTCGATTTCTGATTTTTCATTATATCCCTATTGCTCTTTGGAGCATCGATCTTTGCTTGGGCATTGATTATTGACTCTGGTTACTCTTGGGATTATTGCCTATGGGCAACTTTATATAGCTTTGGCTACGCCGATGATATGAGGCGATTTTATTTATTTAACACTTTGGTGTTTGTATTCTCTTTGGAGATTTTTATTGTTTATTGATGATTAGGGATCGTCATTATATTCATGTAGTCCATATTACTCTTCTCTTTGGAGAAGTACTGTTTTATTTATGTACTGCATTATTATATATACCTCAGTTATTACTGATTGTTTAGCTAGCCTGACCCGAGTGTTTTCGCTCGGGTCAGACCGAGTTGTTTCAGGTTAGGTCTCTGGACTTAGCTTTTTGTGCTTCCGCTTGGACATTATCTGCTATGCTGATAGATAGCTCTTTATATTTGTCCACTATTTTGATACTCTGATTATTCAGTCTCTTATGTACATATTTTTGACTCACATGTGTGAGCGGTGGCTTTGTACCCACCTTTTGATATTTGGATCTGTATTGACGATATATTGTACCTATGTTCTGTGACTGTTACGTGACTATTCTGTGATGATGATGTTATCATTTAGTATTATGTTTGTTCTGAACCTATTTTCCTTAGCCATTGTAATTTCGTTATAAATATCTATTGGATATGTCGAACCACTTGAGAAAAGAAAACCATCTATTCGACGTATTCAGTAGTTAGTTATAGCTTGATTACACATGGTCGCTTCCATTATACTCTATTCTCCGTTCTAGTAGACGGTATTATAATACTCTTTACTAGAGTGGGTCTCGGAGTGTGGCGTTACAATATGGATATTCTTTTTTAGCCTATCAAAATAAAAATAAAATGGAAGACATTATATGTGCTAGTGTGTCCAAGCAGATCTAAAAGTTAGTTAAGTGCACGATTGGATGGAAGTTAGAACAAAGGAAGAAAATTAAAGTTATAGCATACCACATACAAACGTAAAAGAAGTTTCGTTGATCGTTTGAAACTATAAGGGTATTTTCAAACAGTTTCATTTGTCAAATAGCAGAAGTCAACATACACTGAATCCAACTCATGCTACCAAAGAAATGGTGAAAGGAAGAGAATTTAACACTAAAGAATTGTGTTATGTATTTAGGAGAAACAATTATGTCTTAGATGCATTATGGTCTAATCATTGTACACAGTTACAATTTTAGGCAGGCAGTCACTATTTGTGCATCGTAGATTATGCAATGCCAATTGTGTGACCAAATCATTTTCTCATTTATTTTAGTCGTTGGCAAAGGTCAGTTCCAAAGTGACCATAAATAAAAAGATACAAATCTATGTTATATGAAAAGTTCGAGTAGGAAAAAGCTTCATCATATGAATAAGTATGTTAATTCCATTTGATAGAAAGTGAAAAATGCAAGTTAATGTTCTATTATCATAAAATTGCTATACTTTAATGTATAAATAAGATAGACTAAAAAACCAATATCTTGCAACCAAGTTTTATAGTCTAGCTTTCCCTCGAATAACCATGTAACCTCAAATTAGGTCTTTCAAATTATAGGGTTGAAATAGGAAATCCATTCAGTGTTCTACACGAAAGAAGCAACAGATACATAAAGTTAATGTTTTGTGGATATTCTAAAATGACTATGTAGAAAGAAAGAAAAGTGCTGCATAATATCACACTTGGAAGTAAAATCATCCATAGAATACTATTTTCTATTGATCGTCCTTCATTCTGACTCACGGTTTGTACTAAGATGGAGGTAGAATAGATATTGGTACCTAACCTATATATCTAGCAATTAGGAGTAAAAGTAGCAGATTGAAGAACAAATGACTTCTTATGTTGGATACCATCAAAGTCAGTTCAAGATTCATGTTGGGAAGACCCCACCTTCGGTGCAGAACGTTGAAATGAATTTTCTATGCATTAACGTGATAAAATAGTCCATTGATCAGATCATTAATTTTTAGAAGTTGTTTAGTGCACATTTTGTGGAACTAAAAACCACTCGGTCTAAAAATTGAAGCATATTTTAAAAATCTCAACCATCACATATCATGTACAAACGCAAAACTTTGAAATATATGCATATCTAAGACACAATTAAGGGTGTTTCTCCATCACTCTCTAGGCTTAGGTACGTCCCCAGAGAAAAGTGAACAATAAATCATTTGGCATATTATATATGATACTAAGAATATCATGACATGGGTACCCACATATAATAACAATTGAGCGAACAGATCACATGCAGTATAATAAGCCATTAAATTTTGTAGTCAATATATCATCCCAGTTCATACTTGCATTGTGCTACGTTATTTTTGTAAACTTACTGTCTTTATCACAGAGATCGATTATGACAATCCAAATAAAACCCGACACAAACTATCTACTGATGCAGATGAAAATTCACGAGCATAAACACTTGAAGACAACGCTACAATCAAATCAACTCAAACTCTTAAATCAAAATTCAAAATTAGTGTAAACAGAACTCAAACTATTAGATCAACTAAAATTAAATCCAACCCTAATGTAATTTCTTAAATTAACCAAGATAAATAATGAAATTTAAAATATCAGGTTTTCATACAGCAAGTCTGAACATTTTAGTTTTAACATCAAAATCATCAAATTTGAAATAAAAAAGATAGAAACAGCAAAAATAATTAATATTTAAGTGCTTTAAGTACATGAGAGAGAATTTGTTAATCCAGGACAAAAGCGATATGGGTAATCATTTTGGCTTTTCCATGAATTTGTGGAGGAGAAAGAGGAATTAGGGCTACGGTTGATTTATCTAAGCGATAAGAGATATGATTATTTAAGAAACGGGGAAAGTGAAAATACTGTTTAATTTGCAAGGGCCTAGTCCAATTCGATGGACTGAGAATTCCATTCGCACGAAACCAAATCATTATACTGCAGAGTAAGTTTGAGATCTTACGTTGAGTAATAGAATCGACGTTTGTTGCAATTTGTCCAAATTGGTTGCATAGATTTCCACGCAGTAGTGAAAAGGACAGCGTCGTCGCGGCAGGGCGCAGCTCTGCAGCTAGCGTAATCAAAGTGAGGGAAGAAGAAAAGTTGGTAAATTTAGTTCTGTAGTGTTGAAAATGGGAGAAGGTGAAGGACCAATCATTTCGACGTAGAAGAAAAGGAAGAAGAGGAAAAAGGAATATGGAGAAAAAAGGGAAGAAGAGGAGGAATGCAGGTATTGAATTTGAAACGTGGGAAGATGCAGCTGTTGGAACGTGGATCAGTCGGTGTACAAAGACAAAAGTGCCTAATAGCTATGGTTAACTGGTGTTTGCAATAAGGGTGCTATGAGAATTGAGAAAAAGGCTTCATTTTGACCGCTTTGACCAGGGTTTTGCTTTATATATATATATATATATATATATATATATATATATATATCCCTAGATCGTTCATTTTTTCCCATTTGGTAGGGTTCTGTTTGTTACAAAATAAAGAGAATGAAGAACATTAGAGAGAGAATAATTTTATTGAATTGAGATCACACTTACAATACAATCAAGCTCCATATTTATAGACTCCTTATGCAGTTCAGATTACAATAATGCCCTTTCTTATTTAGCATATTCATCCATATTATTAATATATATTACGACATTCCCCCTTGAATATGCGCATGTAAAGATGATAAGAGTAATTGCCTCATTAAAAACCTTGTTATGGAAAACCCAGTAGGAAAAAATCATAAACAAGGAAAAGAGTACAACATGATTTCATCTTTAAGTAACATATATTTTATAATGTTACTACGAGGGTTGATTCTTCTGGATCAAGATAATGCCTCATTAAAACCTTACTAATAAAAACCCAATAAGAAAAAATATTAGTGAAGGAAAAAGAGTACATTATAGCGTATTTTATACGCTCCCCCGAATTATAACGCATTATTCAATTAGTTTGTTGATGCAGCCGACGCATACCAATTTTGTACACCATCTTCTGAAATGTTGATTTTGGAAGCGCATTTGTGAATAACTCCGTCGGATTTTCTTGGAATCGGCTTTATTTCACTTCTATCTCATTATCCTTTTGTGGTTCATGCGTGAAGAAAAATGTAGGAGAAATATGTTTCGTCCTATCACCCTTAATGTAACCCGCTTGAATTTGAGCCACACAAGCTTTATTGTCTTCATAAATAATGGTTGACCCTTCTGTTACTGATGGAAGTTGGTAGCATTTTCGAATATGTTCAATTAGTGATCTCAGCCAAATACATTCTTTACTTGCTTCATGTAGTGCTAATATTTCAGAGTAATTAGATGATGTTGCTACTAATGTTTGTTTTGTAGATCACCATGAAATTGCTGCATTGCTGTTGTTAAACACATATCCAGTTTGTGATCTTGCTTTATGTGGGTCAGAAAGATAACCTACATCAGCATAGCCAACAAAATTTGGATTATTGCCTGAGTTAGAGTAAAACAAACCCAAATTTGTCGTTCCACGGAGATATCTCATGATATGTTTTATACTATTCCAGTGTCTTTTTATTGGTTCTGAACTGTACCTTGCTAGAAGATTTACTGAGAATGCAATATATGGTCTTGTGCATTGGGCCAAATATAATAATGCACCAACGACACTAAGATATGGCACTTCCGGGCCAAGCACATTCTCATCTTCTTCTTTTGGACGGTAAGGGTCCCTTTTAATATCTAAAGATCTAACAACCATCGGCGCACTAAGTGGATATGCTTTATCCATTTGAAAACTTTAGAATTTTCTCAATGCAGTTTGATTGATGGATCAATATGCCATTAGTACTATGCTCAATCTGTAGACCGAGACAGTGCTTAGATTTGCCAAGATCTTTTATTTCAAATTCCTTCTTTAGATAATTTATTGTTTCATCAATCTCTTCTGGAGTCCCAATCAAATTTATGTCATCAACATAAACTACTAAGATAGCAAATCCCTTTACCAATTTCTTTATAAAGACACATGGACAAATGAGATTGTTTTCGTATCCTTCTTTTACCAAATATTTACTAAGACGGTTATACCACATTCTTCCAGATTGTTTCAAGTCATATAGCGATCGTCTTAGTTTTAATGAGTACATGGATTTTGATTTTGCTTCAGGCAATTTATATCCATCTGGGATTTTCATGTAAATATTGGTATCTAATTCACCGTAAAGATAAGCTATCACAATATCCGTTAATCTTATATCGAGTTTTTCAGAAACTACAAGACTTATCAAATATCGAAATGATATGACATCCATAATAAATGAGTAAGTTTCCTTAAAGTCAAAACCTGGTCTCTGCAGGAAACATTGTGCGACAAGTCGTGCCTTATACCTTACGACTTCATTTTTATCATTTCGTTTTCTAACGAATACCCATTTATAACCTACTGGTTTAACATTTTCTGGTGTTTTCTCTATTGGTCTAAATACACCATGTTTTTGAAGTGAATCTAGTTCCACTTGGATAGCATCTTTCCATTTTGGTCAATCGTGTCTTTTTCGACATTCATTTATGCTATTTGGTTCATTATCGTCATTCTCATTATTCTCATTATGGTCATGACTTTCAATTATTTCAGTAGCTATTGCGAATGAGAATTATTATTTTACTTCGATCTCATATTTCTCCATAGTTCGTATAAAATATTGAGATCTCATTATTATTAGGTACCATTTTATCGTTGGAATCTTCTTTTATCTCTTCTGAGATAATATTTCCTTCCATAGTTCTAGGAGAATCGAGATTTTCATTTGAGTGATCCTTTTGATCATTTATAATCTCTTCAAGAGATTCCTTAATTGATGATTTTTCATTAGACTTTCTTTTTCTAGGCGCCAAGTCTTTTGAACCAATTGGCCTTCCACGTTTTTGTCTCCAGATATATCCAAAGCTTTAAATTCAAGCTTGGCGATGTTTGCCATTTTGTGAACTGTTCATAAAATAAATTGCATAAGGTGAAAATATTCGCCACAACAACATTCACTATTTGTTTGTTTCCGGCTGAAAAGTAAAAAAAATAAAAATGAAAAGTCTTCACTCATGGTATCAAACAACTTATCCCAAAAAAATGTATCAACAAAACCAAACATTTGGATTTTGCAACTTTCATGTATTTATTATATAAAAAATGAAAGTTAGCTTTTGCGTATATTCCATTGCAAACTTTTGAATTTTATTTGGCAACAAATCCGCAAAGAAAAAAAAGAAATATTGAATTTAGAAGCCAAAGAATTAAAATAAGAGTGATACAAGAAAAGACATGAAAAATATAGAAGCGAACCCCAAACTAGACAGCTTTATCAAAAAAAACATGATGTTGACAATTACCTTTTTGCAGAGAGAAAAAATAAGGAGTTTATAAAGAAATGCAAGAATAATTCCTTTACCAGCTTGTTGTTTTACAGGAAATAAGAAATAGAACGTATGTAGATATATTATAAAAGACTCGTTTGCATCAATATATAATGAGATTTTGAATATGAATAGCCTTAGAATTGGAATGCTCAGAAGTGGAACAGTCAAAGTAATTAACATATAATTACTTGTTGAGAAGTTGGAAAGTTTGAAGATGAACATGTTGAGAAAAATAATTAATTCGCATTCCTATGTAGAATATTGAGAATGCAATATACAAGAAGTTTGTGCTACTCAAAAAAATATATTTCCAGTTGAGCAGCAAGAAAATAAAAATAAAAGAAGAACGCCTTCGTACTGATAACGTGTTACAAAATAAAGAAAATGGAGACCACTAAAGAGAGAACAATTTTATTGAATTGAGATCGCTCTTACAATACAATCAAGCTCCATATTTATAGACTCCTTATACACTGCAGATTACAATAATGTCCTTTCTTATTTACTGTCAATAATCATTTTTCTTTAGAGTTCGGACACTTGATTGATTCGCTTACTTCTATTATGCCTATATTAATTACTACTGTTGGAATCATGGTTCTTATTTATAGTGATAATTATATGTCTCATGATCGAGGATATTTGAGATTTTTTTGCTTATATGAGTTTTTTCAATACTTTCATGTTAGGATTAGTTACTAGTTCTAAATTAATACGCATATTTATCCCATTATTAATGTATAGGGGGGAATTAATTTAAAGGACAAAAATTTCTATATTTTTTGCCTCAAGGACACGACCTCAATATTTTTACCATAAGGACAAACATTCTTCTAAAAATTATTCATAAGGACAAACATTTTCCAAAATTATTCATAAGGACAACAAAACTGATACCGACCTAAAAACTGATACCTAAAAACTGCTACCGATAACTACAAACTGATACCTAAAAACTGCTATCAATAACTAAAAACTGATACCTACAGAAAGTTGTCCTTTAGGATAAAATATTGAAGGTCTGTCCTTGAGGCTAAATAGCTGTAAAATTTTGTCCTTGATAATAATTTCCTGTAATGTATATTACAACCCTGTCCACTTTTTTTTTCTTTTTACCCACCAACAAAATGAGTTTTTTTCTTCAATTATAAATTGTCCGGTTGTTCTTTTATCACCGTTCTACCGCAAGCTACTCCGCTGCTGTAAGTCTCCAACAAAAAAGCGAGTAAAAAATGCTGAAATCCTTCGTATCTCGGTTCCAAAACCCTTACCCAATTCCTAGAACCATCTCAATCCTCTCCTTTCCATTCTCTTCCCGCCGCACAAACGATTCCGATTCCGATTCTGACTCAGGCTTTATTGTGAACAAAGATCATGACACCCCGCCCAAACTATTTGTTGTTCAACCTCGACTTCGGCCTGATTCTTTGTTGAGATTAAAGCTGAGTGAAGCTCTTAATCTCGCAAACTCTTTAGAGGAAAAAAGAGAGGATGGGAGTCATAGTGCTAAATGTGAATTTAAGAAGAACGATGAGGGTATCCCCAATTACCTTGTTGTGCAGAATCCTTCAAGTAAATCGCTTAAGGCTGGTAAGCAGTTTCTGAAGACAGAGAATTGATAGTCACTATCTCCAATAATAAAGAGGATTTGTCCTTGTTCAGTGTATAATTTTGAATATCGTTGAGTTTTGTCAGACTTAGACGCTTATTGGTGAAGTTTAATTCAAAACTACATATCAAATATCTTACCTTTGATTGATAACGAATAAAGTTTGCTATATAGTGCTGGATATTAAAAATTAGACACAATTCTAAACTTGTAACTTAATGGCATGAACCAGTAAACTTGTGCTAGTATGATAGTGCATACAAATACACTTATCATGCACGGATTAATTAATAACTTCAACACATTAGTTCTGTGCACTTCAATCCAGTTAAGTCCTAAATTCAACTTCACTGTAGTTATCAGTTATCATGTTACAGTATCTAATTTATTTAAAAAATCAAGGTTTCATGATACTCAAAATTTTAAACTAACCCAACATTTTATCTATTTTAGGAGAAATAACATAACATAGATTTACAAGTCTTACTGATGTCGTTTCACAAAAGCACATATTTTCAAATATATGGAACATCTGCAATTCAGAATTTATTCTTTATGCTCGTTCTCCAAGTTTCTAGAATTTGTTTTGGTACCCACTTCCTATGTCGGGATTCAGGGGTTAGCTAAAGGGTGAGAGCCACACTAAAAAAGTGCCGTTGTACCCTTAAAATGATATGTATGTATAATATACCAATTATATTCTAAGAGTATCTTATTATATAATGATTTAATCATACCGAATCCTATTTTCCATATACATCTTTCCGAAATTTCAGGAAACCATACCCAAGTTGCACCTTTAAACTAGTTGTTTTCGTTATCCACTATTTCTCAAAATAATCACTAATATACGCCTGCTTATCATACTTACTCATATTATGAGGTATCCATAGTTTAATATTACTTGTACTCAATTTAGTAATTAAAAAAAATCTTTTATTATTTTTATACAAAGTACTACTATGATAATATATATATATATATATATATATATATATAAATAAGTGGTTCTATGATTATCTCAATTATAAGTACAGCAATAGCCTTTTTAGCATATAGAAACGCATATTCTGTACTATTTTTTACCCTCAGCCTTATCATAATCTAGACCACTTTTATCATTAAAAGGTCTAGAATTAAATAAAACCAAATTTAAATCAT
This sequence comes from Allium cepa, assembly GCA_030765085.1. Lineage (NCBI taxonomy): Eukaryota > Viridiplantae > Streptophyta > Magnoliopsida > Asparagales > Amaryllidaceae > Allium > Allium cepa. The sequence goes on from CM060928.1 coordinate 1,012,870,710, forward strand.
TTCGACCCTTGTCGAAATTTGCAAATTTTTCATTAATTTTAACAAAAATTTCTTTATAGTCACAATTTATTTTCTAAAAATGCCATCTCTATTTTTCAAAATATCAATTTTTTTAATTAATTCCATATTCTCATTCTTTAACGCACAATTCTCTTTTTCAAGAGCTAGAAATGAGGATTTGACTTATTTATTGAAATTTCAAAAATCAGTTTTAAAATTATTCATTTTCATGGTAAATTCAATTATTTGATTTTGACGTGATTTTATGGATGAATGTAATTCATAATTTTCTTGTGATAATTTGGCATTCTCTTCTTTGATGTTTTTAATTTCCTTATTGAGCTCACATAGTTGAGAATTTAACTTCTCATAGGAATTTGTAATTTTAACAATTTTTCTTCTAAAATCTCTTTTTAGCCTTTAACCTGACCACTCCTAATCTAATATTACTTAGCTGTCTTAATAAATCGACATTTATTTCCTCAATGTTTTTATGCTCATTATGCATATAACCAAAAAAAATCTAACTTAATCATCAAAGTCAAGTTCAGGTACTTAATTTTCACTTGCAGTTGACTTTGTAGTGGCAAATGAGCGACGTTCTTGTTTGTTAATGCATTGGTTGGATCTTCATATTTTGCTAGCTATAGTTTTAAGATATTGTTACGATCTGTAGAATACCAGACTTTGGTACCATTGTTAAATAGTGATGCTTGGATCGAATATGACTTGTAATGATAGGATATAACAATAAATACAGTGGAATAAGTAAAGTAATCTCAAAGTCAATTTATATTGGTTCAGATTTCCTATCCTACCTCCAAATTAGTCAAGGCGAAAAAGTACAAAGACTGCGCCTTTTGCTTTTTTGCGCTTTGCATTTTTTTGTGCGCTTTAGTTGCGCCTTTTCCTGTTAAAAAACTGCTAAAAACAAATAAAACTGCTATTAATTATAGTTTTTTGACAATCAAAAATTGCATATACGTGCGATTTTGAGAATAAAATTTCATAAGTTCATCATAAACCAAGATAAGTAGTCGAAATATCGTTCAACTTAAGTCTACAACAAAAAATACTTGGAGATTGCTTGAATAAAACAAAGCACACTTTTTATAGCCTTGTGCTTTGTGCGCTTTAGGCTTTTTGCACTTTTTTGTGCTTCGACGATCACCTGCAACTCGAATCCAAAAAAGCCCACCAGGCGCGTCTTGCACTTTTTTTCGTCTAGGCTTGTGCCTTGACGGCACTGCCTACGTCCAGTCATAAAACTCATTTTTAAAATTTCTACTAAACAACTCTCACTTTATTTCGAGGGAACATGTTTGTACAACTATCAGGACTTCACCGACTTGTAGTAAAATACCTACTTGTCTCCGAGTATACTGATTTGTCAACACCGAAGTAGAATTCTCTTATACCAACATAAATGAATCCGAGTGGAGATTTAGAGGGTAGAAGAGAATAACGACCAGATTATGGTGATATAAAACGAAAGAACGCCAGTGAAGATGATTGCATTTGGAAATGATTTCTAAAATGTATGTAGTGAATGGAGCATAGAATAGAAAAAGAGCGAGCAAATTGCTTTGTGAATGATAGTGCTTTTTATATAGGTATAAGTAGGGCTGTTACGGTTGGATCGCTCAACCGTATCCATCGTTCATGCAGTTACCATATATAACGGTTACGGTTGAAGAATTTGAAAACCACGATTAAGCATACCAACCATACATGATTGTTTTGTGTAATATTTAACAATAAAGTATAAAAATAAGTAATCTAAGTTAAAGAAATGACTTGTACATTAATTTGTCTTAATGAACCAATAACATATGCATGCATATTGGTAGTATTATAAGCGAATATATAAATTTACAAAAAAACAGTTAGAACTATATCAATTTGTCATCAATAATGCATATAATTGAAAATATATGTACGACATGCTTCAAAATTGAAAATACAATGGTTAGCCATCATAGACGGTTGCGGTAATGGCTATAGAAATTTATAACTGTCAAAAAGGTTACGGTTGGTGGTAATAACGACGGTTACCGCAAACATAACACCCCTAGGTATAAAGGATGCCTCGAAACCTAAGAAACCCTTGGGAAAAGATGCAAGTGGAAGAAAAGCGACGGAAAGAAAGAAACAATGTTCAAAAGTTCAAACTTCGCACTCGGTATTGGCATCTATTAACTCTAATCGATCGACCGATTAGAAAATTCTAAAAAATATAACCGAAGATGTGTAAATGTGTCAGGAAGCTTCATAGAAAAATTCAGGTTAAAATTTTAAATTTAACATTTCCAAATATTTTCTGCAATGTGTTAATTTTTTTTTAGTAAAATTAAAAAACTATAATTTTTTATTAAAATACAATTTACTCATATTGTAAGATGTATATATCATCTCTAAAAAATTTCAAAGAAAAATATTAAAGTTAACATTTTATATAAAATCAAATAAACTTTCAAATTCACTAAAATTATATTTTGAAAAACTTTTATATAAAAAGTGCTTTTATAAAATTTGTAAAAATTCCAAACAAACCCAGAAAATTTCATGGATGATCTTTAAGAGGTATTTGATGATGTAACAAAGATTTATAAAATATTTCATAAAATTATCATCATGCAAACTTTTTAGAGGCAAAAAGCGAGGATGGGAGTCATAGTACTCAACGTGAATTTAAGAAGAACGATGAGGGTATCCCTAATCATCTTGTTGTGCAGAATCCTTCAACTAAATCGCTTAAGGCTGGTAAGCAGTTTGTGAAGAAACAGTTTGTTACCGTTGTAATTCTGAACATGAACAGAAATTGAAATGTAATTTTAGACAGAGAATTGATAGTCACTATCTCCAATAATAATGAGAACTTGTCAAGTGGTTTAGTATGAATATCGTCGAGTTTTGTCAGACATAGCCACTTATTGGTGAAGTTTAATTCAAAACTAAACTATTTTCTCGACATGCATCAAGTATCTTACATTTGATTGATGATGCATAAAGTTTGCTATATAATGCTGGATATTAAAAATTAGACACAATTCTAAACTTGTAACCTAATGGCATGAACCAGTAAACTTGTGTTAGTATAATAGTGCATTCAAGTACACGTATGATGCAATGATTAATCAATAATTTCAATACTTTAATTCTGGGCACTTCAAACAGTTAAGTCCTAAATTCAACTTCACTGTAGTTATCAGTTATTACGTTGAAGTAGACTGTACATATTATATTTTCGTAGCTTGCAATGCAATATGTTTATAATTACACCCAGCTATTATTTCTGGGCTGACTAGGGCTGGCCCAAGAAAAAACCAGAAGATGACAATAACTCGTCTTTATTCAGTTGTCTTCTCCCCAAATAAAATATATACATTTTCTGAGTTAAAAAATATCTGAACTAGCATAGGCATGCAAACAACAAGCACGATATGTGCATGTACAATATTTGTTGTAAGTGGAAGGAAAAAATAAAATAAAATTTACAATCACAATTTATTTGGCATTAACCAAATATGCATAAAAGTTGCATTTCTATTCCATTAATGAAAAGTCCATAAATTTAGGATTAAGTTAAACTGATTAATCTTATATAAGACTTAGCGTCTACAATTTTCTAAACTAAGAATTTCACATTTCATTTGGAAGAGAAAAGGAATGGAGGATAAAATTGAGATTTCGGAGAAGTGATCGGCAGTTAAAACGAGCTTGTTTTAGTTATTGTTAGTAAAGATCGTTGTTTGTATGATTCATGGATTATTTGCTCAAGGACAAAAAAACAAGACTTGGAGCAATAACTTGTATTTTGCATGTGCAGACAAATTTTTTGGACCTGGAACAGTAGAAAATATCAAATGTCACATTAAAGCTTTTGAATCGCAGGTATGTTTTCTTTTTAAGAAATGCACTTCCTATTATGTAAACATGTTTTCTTGAGTTGATAGCATAACTAGGCTAAAACTCTGCTTTATTTTGAAGTTTATATAAACAACCATAGCAATTAGCATAAAGCCATTAACAAACTATTATTCCACCATAATTTGAAGCATCACAGTAATTTTGAAGCCTTTGAAGCAAAAACATCTTGTATATACCTTTTCAGTTAGAAATGATCCTTTTTACCTTGCATATCCATCCGTTATTCTTTAAATCATGGTTGTAACAGGAAGAGATAGATGCAGTGTTCGTCAACACAATTCTTTCGGGGATTCAACAGCGAAATTTGGAGGTAAGTAAAGTTATTTAAGTATATAGGTACTGTTACTTTCCACTTATTATTTTTTCCTCTTTCTTAGATGGCTTGGAAAAAGCCAGTTATGGATCGTGTTGGACTTATAATAGAAATATTCCATGCTCATGCTGAGACGAAAGAAGCAAAGCTACAGGTTCCCATTCATCTGGCACATTCTTGATGAATTTTATGGTACATGTTTTTTTATAAAACGGGGAAGTCGCAAATAAATTGTTGTTTGCACTAGTCAGAATTAGCAGCTCTCATGTACAAGCGAAGTAGGCTTGTCCGTGTGCGTGGACCAAGTGGCCGTCTTACCTTTGGAACAAGTGGAGATGCAGAGGTTGTTAGTGCTCGAGGGTAAGTACTGGTATTTATATAATTTTATGCTAATTACCGGCATGTTTGTTTCTTAATATCCTTGCTCCTGATTCTGAAATGACCTGAACCTGACACCAGAACCAACATGTATAATCGATAAGCTAACAAATACTTGTATCTATGCATACTCGATGCCTACACACGCAATCTGTGATCTGTGTTGTTTCTTATATGTGCATTGAAAGAAATCATATCTAGGCAAATTGGTCGATATTTTGGAGTCCTCACAAAGCTTGTAATTGTTAAATAACTACGTAACTATGATTGGCAAAAAAAAAAAAAAAAAAGATTTGTCTTCTAAATTGGATATGATGCAGTCACATTTACCGTAATTTAGATCTGAATCAAGAATTTTGCCTAGAACTACCATGGACATCCGTTTGGAGGCAAAAATATAGTGTGATGCTAAAAGCATTCCTAATACCAACAATAAAAATAACACAGCTTCAATTGGGAAAAGATCCAATTCCTCTTAAGATTCGTAATCCCGTTTCAAAAGATGAGAAAATCATCTGTACTCAATCAGAAGAGCACCGACGTGGTGAGCAGTAAGAGACATTGCAACCACCTACATTGCAAGCAACTCTCCTCCATGTAGCATTTTTAATTAAATTATCTTCTTTTTTCAATTTTTATTTTGAATTCTATGTTAATCAATTAATACGTGGACTGAGATAAATTTTAGTTGGTATTTGATTATGAATTCATGGGTTTTGACTAGAATTCGAGTTAATTTAATTTTTATGAACATGGTTTAGTTTAGTGATGAAGTATTGGTAGTTAATACACAAACTTGTGTATCCCGTGGTAAAACACCGAATCCACAGGTTGGAGGTTGGATGTTCGAGTCCCGGTTAGCACATAGACTATAACATTTCTAAAGTTCATCCTTCAAAAGCTAATTTACCATCTAGAACTTATAGCTCATGATGTAAGAGCAATGAATATGCAGAAGTATTGATAGTTAATGATAACTTATGGAGATGGATCTAGGAAAGGCGTTTAATGGACTTCAGTGAAAAACTAAACATGGTATTAGGAAATAGGTAATTTTAATACTTTTTATTAAAAATTTATGGTATTTGGAAGAAGGTTCATGGGTACTTTTAACAGCATGCAAAATATAGCCCCACTCATGTGCAATTTTTCTTGAATAATCGTGATCATGCATAGCAAAAAAGTTCATGTTCACTAATTTGTAAAAAAGAAAAGAAAAAGAAGCTGGAATATATGAGCATCTTCAAATGTGATAAACTCATCAACAATATCTTCTAACAGATAAAATTCGATAAAGGCGCATAAAACACTTGGCTAAATGGGGAAACAATTATTTTTGGCCTTTACTATAACAATAGAATAAAGTAGAATGAACCCTGCATGTGAAAATTTTCTTGCCTATGTTTCTAAGTAGTCTTCTTCCAACTCAAATATAAATTCCTGCTACTAGATCAAATTAAATATCTGTGCTCGTCACAATTTTGTCCATACCTCTGAACATTCTGGTTGTCCACTGTTCGATTATTTTAATGTGTTGAACACTCGAGGCTGCACCCCTTTGACTCTTGTATGTGTATTTCAGTATTTATGAAATTTATACCAATTATGTTTCGGAGTAAAAATGAAATTGTTCTTATTTATATCAGAATTCTGTTCATATTAGTATTAGTAGTACATATATTAACTTATAAATAAATATATTAGTACCGGTAGTAGTGTAGTTCATATATTAATACTGTAGTACATGTATTGACTTGTAAAAATAATTTTTGAAGAAATAGTCAAATCGAAATCTAAAGCTTCGATAAATGAACAAGTAGAGTGAATATAAATTCAATTTTCACTTCAAAAATTTCAGCTGACACATTCAACCAGAACCCTTGCTTTCAATCACATGCTCATGACTCGGCTATTGCTCATAAATCATAGCCAATGATTATTACTGATGCTTACAAATCTAGTTCTTCTCAACAATAATCTAGGTTTAATTGGTGTTTTAGAGTTTGTTGTATTGGGAATTTAGAATCATCACTTTTTTATTTTAGGAAACTAATTGCGGTTTCCTTAGTCGGAAATACTGAAGTTCTAACCTTGTGCCATTCCAGTGAGAATTAAAATGGGTACATAAAAAAAAACTTGAATTTCATTTATTTCTACTCAGAGTGGAATAACTTCCTGTTGGAATGGAATTTCTTCCATTCCAATTCCTGCACATATGTACACGAGTAGTATCATCTTCTTAGACGATGAAAGACTATATATTTTAACATGGGTTAATCAAATAAACACTAGTACAATCCATTGGAAAATAGTATCTTCCTTGCTTTTTACACTACTATTTTTTTAAGGCTTCTGTAGCTCTGCAGCACTTCAAAGTAAAAAGTATTTTGTATGATACTATACAATTGTTTTTGCAGGAGAGGAAGTGGAGGCCGTGGTTTTATTAGTGGTGCTGGAGAAACTGAATTGCAGCTTCAGCGACGGAGGTGTATTTCCTTTTTTTAATGTTAATTTTTCTATTATTTTTTTCAAGTTTGTTTTAGCGATTTAATTACAATATCTTGCTACTTTTTTTTTACAACTGTGAAATCCCAAATATGCATTTCAGTTTTATACTTTGGTCACAATTAACATCACACACACATATCTGTGTACGCGTGTGCATGTGCGTGCACGCGTTCTCTCTTGTGTACTCGTGCGCACATGCACTTTCTCTTGTGTGCTTGCGTCTGATGAGTTTATCAGAATACCATCTGTTTGTAAAAGGCGGATGCAAATAAATTCACAAAGATTTTATGTATCAGCTGAGACCTAGACTTTCATCTGAAAGCTTTGTTTTTTTCGCGTATTGCTGCTACTTTTACACCTTGTGAAACAACTACAAGAGAAATTAACATCTATGAAAGCTAAATACGAATATGCACAAATTTTTTCTTTTGGAATTCTGATTGATTTGTCAAACAGTTCAAAATAATTTTATAACAGTCTAAGTTCATTATTCGCTGAAGCCATGGAATCACTTCCCATGTGCCACGAGAAAGTGTTATATGCCAAAAAGGAGCATAACTCTAAAATTAATAAGCAACGATGCTTTGTAAATTAATGATTTTGAATTTGCTTTAATGTTAAGATTAGTGAGCCTTGAATCAAGTCCATCCTATCTTTTTCAATAAGTGTGTACATTAAGCTTAATGGAATGGGACCAAGTTATTCAAGAAATTAAGGAAACTTCTCATTCTTTCTTGAGCTGCTACTGTTCTTCCTCAATCCATATTCTTTTCTTAATCCTAATTTTGACTACTTTCTGAATCATTTCTTTGATCTCTTATATCTTCCTTCCAATGGAGAAATCAGTTTCTCGACCATCATAAATGGTTCCAGTGCTCATATTTCATCTGGAGAATTCATTCCAAATCGTAGACATTTAAAAGCCTAGCATTGTATTCATATACCTTAGACCTATAAGCCTAAAGCTCAATAATATTCTCACACTCCTCAGGAACCACCTTTGAATAGTTGACATTCAAGCTCCAACAAAATGTGGGTTCAAGAGTTTATAGTCCACGTTTGGAATAAGCATCGAGCTGACAAACCAGTGCCCTGGATGTTATGATTCATATCTCAATGATCTAGGATGTTTCACCATAGATTTACATGGTTTATTGGAGGAGGAAGTAAATCCATTTTGTTTTGAATGAGCAACAATTAAATATTTGGTTTGTCGATCTTGATATATCTAGAGCTAAGACTATGTAACCAAAGCCCGATCAAGTGGAAAATCTGAATTTGATGTTTAATCATTCAAGTATCATGTTTATAAAATAAAGCGCCATTTACTATGTTTCTCAATCTTTGAGAGTGCAGAAAACAAAAACGGGTTATTGACATTTAAGTATGCAATGCTATCAGCTCTTATTTCGAAGTAGTCTTTTCAGAGTTGATTTTGATGCATGATTCCACATCTAAACCTAAAGCTCCAATTTTTTCTCTTGCTTCATTGTTATTCTGTTTTGAAGACATTGAAATCTGAATTATAGGTTCAATGAAGTATATTAATTATTAAACATGGTATGAATGATTTTTTTAAGTAGTGATTTTAATTGAGGTTTGAGTCAGAATTTAAGAATCAAATCGTATTTGGAAAGAGTCGATTTGGATGAGGTCATGGTTGAAAAAGGTACACCATGATGCATCACGACAAGTTGATAACACCTTGTTCTGCAATGGCGGAACACATACGAAATGAAACAAAATGTGCACATAACACATTATGGTGCTTAGCTTAGAAAAAATACATCTTTTTTTATCGTTGACTATTTTTCTCATAATCTTACTTCTTCATTCTTTTTTCAAGATTTGAACAAAATATCTATATATTATGCATTTGTGTTATATTTTTGTAACATGCCATATTTGCAGGTGTTCTATTAAATTCTAAAATGAATGTATAATTGTTTTGTACCTGTCAGTGCTTTAATATTAGTTTCTCTAAGATGTGTAAGATTGCATTTAAATTTCGTGTTCTATGAGCGTTACCTCTTAATCAATTTTGGTTCTACTTGATATTCTGCTCTTACAGCGTTATGTATGATGATAATTTTATGAAATGTTATAGAATGCCTTGTTATATATCTTTTATCGATACACAACTTTATGCTAGCTTTATCGCATTAATCCATGATGTATAAAACGAAATATATAATCTTTATTTGTATACACCAACATTTCAAGAAAGCACATACCACATGCCGTGTTTTGCGCCAAGGCTTCAGAGAGCTTTGCACTTTAAAGTCATGTGTAATGCTCGTGTACGAATATGTTATACATTTCCTTGAAAGTCTCTACTAATTTAGTACGCCTAAAGTATGGAACTGGATGCAATTGAAAGATCTTCTGTTGATTGTTATATTTCAAAGTTCTATGATGATAGTAACAAGTACTTAGGGTTAAGCAATTCACATATAAAGATTTATGTGGCCTTGAAGACAAGGCATTGTCAAAATTGAACAGCAGAAAAATGTTGCGTATCAGAGATGAGCGTTCTCTGATGCGTAACATGAAGAAATAAAAAGTAATGCATTGGTAATTGATTATTTTATGTTTGCTTTAATGTTGGGATGTTAGACTTAGGATCTAAGTCCTTTTTTCTTTAATATTTAGTGTAAAAATGAGCTGAACGGGATATAATAATTTTTTTTCCATAAATATATTGCTCTCTCCTGAGCTGCTATTGCTTTTCTTCCTTAGTCTGATAATCCTTTCATAACCCTCATTTTGACTGTTTTTTCATTCAATTTTCCTAATGACAGTCAATCTGAACACTAGCACAGAAAAACCTAGGCCGAATCCTCTAAAACAGACTATTTTTTATGAACTGACTTGATAATTGAAAGAGAAATTTAACAGTTAGATAATATATTTTTAACTAACAGGTAGATAATCTGTTTTTAATTATTACTATGATAAAGAGAGTGCTTATATAAATATTTTGAATTTTGATTGGCTTTGTAAGCGAGATTAGATCCTTGATTTGAATGCACACGCTTTGCTTGGATGATATGATTTTGTATGAAATTAAACTGATGAAAATATGAGCATGGATAATAAAGAAATTATCATGATTAGGCTTTTGAAGGATATTTAATGGGCTTAAGCATATTCACTTTTTATTTTTATTTTTATTGATTTTACCTCTAGTTGATTTCTGTGCATTATAGTTCAATTTTGCACAATATGAGTGGGTTATTAGATTTTTGTTGTTTTGTCTTTTGACTTGTACCCTTTTATTATAGTTTTGGTGGCATCGAAATATGTTATTTTCTTTATACTAATACTGAATAATTTGGATCTAAAAAATTACTTTTATGTTTTCTTTATAATAAATTCTTAAGAATATCTACACGATTAGATTAAGAAGAGAAATAAGAATAATAAAGTTTATGCATAAACTGCCTTTAATCTTCCTTTTATTCAATTCACCAAAACCTTTTATTTACAATAATATCAAAGTAGAGTCGCTAATTCAATTCTCCTTAATGATTATTATCTCTGTGCATTAATTTACAGTTGCTATTATCTAATAATAACCATTCGATATATTGTCATATATTCTTAATTTAATCATAGCCACACAATAAGTATATATGACAGTGCATATTTGTACTTTTAAATTACAAAAATTCTCTACATAACAGATCTACTAGCCAAAAATATCTCCAACGAATAATTAGTCATAAAATCAAGACAAACCATAATTGGTAATATGCCAAATATACTAAAGCCCATATGTCATAAAAACTAATTAATTAATTTGTATTCGTATCACAAATTATAGTTCTTGTATACTTGTTTCCTTCTTGAATTTGGGCTTTTTTTCTGCTTAGCTTTTGATTTTATTTTATTTTTGCATTTGTTTAATGGTTATTTTCAATTTGAATTCTTTTATGTTGAACATTTTTTTGTGTGAACAATTGAATTTTTATTAAAATAATCCGTGTCTAAAATAGAATCCCTATTTTCATGTACCACTTATGCAAAATTTTGATTAATCGATACTTTTTATGCAAAATTTAAGTTATTTTTTTAAATATAATCTTATTGTCTGTTCTTTCTAATGTTTGGCATTATTTTGCTCACGAGACGAGGCGTGGCGTAAGTCTTAAACATTGAGGCGTAAGTTTTTCGAGTAAACATTGAGGCGTAAGTTTTTCGAGTAAACATTGAGGCGTAATTTATTATTGTTTTGTTATTATTAATCTTTGATTAACACATAAAAACTAACGATTGGTCAAAAACTATAAATATATACAATATAAACACTTAACTTTAAAGAGTTCAGTCCTAATGATTCTCTATTCTTCATTCATAAAACTATAAAAATAAATTTAAGCACTGGATAACACACATGCACACACATACACACACGCGTATATATGATTCGAATACACATTTATTCTCAAGCTCCACTATTATCTGCTACATTCGAAAGGGTCTGAGGTTGAATCACATCATTTTTTATTTGAATTTTTTATTTTAATGCAAAGAATAAGGAAAAAGAAGAAATAATATTTGTCTAGAAATAAAAAACTCGTGGTTGTTCTTTCATCCCTTTCTTTATTTAGTTCTACATCCCTGTCCTAAAATAACAAATTTAATTTCGCCGATAATCTTTTTTTTAAAACAATACAAATATATTGTTTATATATACATGTGTTACATATATAATAAACTAGGAAAAAATATAAGAAAATAAAGAAAACTTTTGCTCACTTTTCAGCTCCGCAATGGTGTATATTTTTTTTCTTCTTCCTCTTCAGTTTGTCTTCAATTTTTTTTTAGATTTTGAAAATGACATCCGATCTCAAAGACAAACAGTTGGAAATAATGCAAGTTATTATTTTATTTATTTATTCTTTCTACCAAGTCAAATCCATCCGAAAAATTTGTTTGAAGATTCAGTGATGTCTATTCAGAAATTTTCTTTATATAGCAATGAGAAAAATTCGTTGTGTAGTTCTCAATTGTTTTTTCAAAAACAATCTTACTCGATCACATCGATATTAAAATTGAAAAGGGAAAAAACACTAACTTATGTTTTTTTCTTCTGTTTTTCATTAAAATAAATTCTTAAGTCGTATACCTCAACAGTTTAAGACGTGCGAGGCGTAAACTTTGTTCACTTCGCTTCATATGCCTCAAGTTGTTGACGTGTAAGCATTAGAGGTAAAAAGCATGATTTGAGGTTCTAGCCGGAATCACGAGATTCCGACCAACTCGTACCGTTCCGGCCGATGACGGGATCATGGCAAAATCCCATCCCGCTCAATTAGTCAAAGAAAAATCGAAAGAAAAAAAATTCACACGCGGAATTGTTAAACCAGAAGAATAGAAGAGTGACAATCAAAAATAAAAACCACACTCGGAATCAACAATCGAAAAGGTACAAAAAGAAGTAAACCTTTGTCGTTCGTCCAAAATCGAGCATCGCAGATATAGTTCGACATCGTAGGAAAAAAATCGAGTACACATTCGCAGTCGCAGGTGAATTTTGAATTTTTTTTTGCTTTCCACCTTCCGTTCATCGATGTCCGCCTTTTTTTTCGTTTCTGAGTCGATGCGTTTTGTAAACGAGGGTTTTGTAAATGAGGCTTGAAGAGAAAGTGAGCTGAATGAAATATATGGTGGACTTGGGTTTTGAAATGAATTAATTTTAGGACAAATTTTCAAAATGGGCTAATTTTCGAATCAATTTCGTGATTGACGTTGGTTTTGAAACTTATTACCAAACATGGCTAGTTTCTGCCCAGTCAGCAACTCAGTTAGCTTTTTTCTAACTGTCAGGAAAAAAGCGCAACTCTTAGTTGCGTCGATGAGATTTTGAATTTTTTTTACGGTGCTCAACTCTTAGATGCACACAATTTTTTTTATAACTGTGCGAATCTAAAAGTTGCGCGTAGGCTTTTCAATAAGCAGGCGCAACTTATAGTTGCGCCTGCTATAGTGCCGTGCAGGCGCAACTATGAGTTGCGCCTGCACAGGTTGCTGCTGTTAAAACAAATGCAGCAACAACCTTTCCCTTCATTACCCAAAAACATTTTCCAACCTCTTTCATCTTCTTCATGGCCGAACCCAACATCCCCAGATTCATTTTTTAGTCAATTTGCATAATATTATCACAAAGTTTCTAAATTTCTTCTTCATTCTTCAATTAAACCAAAGCTACGACAATCCCTTCACCCACACTCACATTACCATTAATTTATATGGATAATCGAGAGATTACAGATGAAGTATTGGTGAAATATGTTGAACGGATGGAAGTTGAAAATGAATTTGTTCCTGAAACTCAGTTTGAAATAATTCCTGAAGCTTAATTTGAGATAGTTCCGCCGGCTAATGGTGTTGTTGTTCAATCTGCTTTGGATAATCAAATCTGCTTAGGCGAACCGAATCAAAGACCGAGGAAACAAATTAGCGACAAAGGACGAGTGAGACAATATACACATCCACTTTGCCACTGTGGGTGTAACGTCCCGAAAATTTTCGACTTTCGAAAATTCAACATCGATACTCACTTTATCGACTGCCGAGAAATCGAAGGCCGGAAACCCGAAATGTTATGGTTTAAGAAAAGGAAAGAGAAAGAAGAAGAGAGAAGGAAGATAAGAAATAGAGAGAAAGGAAAACAGAAAATAGAACGGAATAGAAAACAGCAGAACAACATCAGAATCTCACAATCGCAGCGGAACAACATATAATAAATAAATGAATAATCTTTAAACAAAGAACTATATCAGTTATTACATTACATCACATTTCATTACATCATATCATCAGAGTGTACAACAACAACAATCAACAACAAATAATGCAGCGGAAAAAGAAATACTATATACTAATAATACGCCATGCCATCCAGCTTGCCTCCAGCAACTCCTGAATATCCAGAATATCCTGATAAACCTAACTCTTGACTGCCCGTGTGGAAATTGGTGGGCACCCAGAGTTTAGGAAGGAAAACAATAAACTCCGAGTCAGTCATGTGACTGGTGTGAGAACTCAAAACAATTTATTTATCTTTAAAATCAAAATAGAGGAATATTTTTAAAGTCAATTTGCAATGCTTTTAAAAATGAGACTACCATAAGACCTCCCGCCACACACACAATGCAAACGCAGACTTGGAGGAGATTTCTCCTTATGATAGTCAAAGATGCTTGATACGCATTAAAAGGAACATTTGATATTATTATTAGTGCATAGTGTAGGAAACAATTTCGAAAGTAGAATATAAATCTTAGCCAGCATAGGTACCATTATAGTATGCTTACTATAGCTACCATATTAAATGGCAGGTTATACAACTAAAACCGTACAAGTCACGTATTGTTTCTTTGGATTTCCAACGAATGATCAGGTCAAGGAACTTCCCATTGCCACATGAGAATGCCTCTGGATGGACATCCCCGAGAACTTAACCAGCTCTCTGCCAACACAAGGCCAGGTTACCTTTATCACTAGGTAACTACTACACGAATATGCCATCCCCCGGTCCTTTGGGACCTTTAACCGAGCGCTCGTAATCAATTCACACAATCATAAAGTGTTTTCAACATGAGTAAGTATCTGGGCTCCATACCATGATACCACCCTTTTCCAGAAGGAAATGCACATACCCTAAAGGGAGCTACCGCTCATAACCTTGCCGCATCTTTCCTGTTTTGACCATTCCGGGGTGTGAGGCTCGACGAAGTCACGTCCACAAAAACATACTTTATTCAAAAGCCATGCTTTGGGTCAACAAATGATCATAGAGATGATCACCAAGATAGACGATCAAATAAACGATCCTATCACAAATAATCAACACAATGATCATTTCACAGCAACACTCAGCATGTCACATTACCAAATTGGGAATATATCGCTGATAACATTCAACTACATAACCCCTGAGCTCGTACGTCTCAGAGAAGAGTATTAAGCTAAAAGAATAAATTCTCCGCCACCAACAGAAATATATTTGAAAGAAATCTGCTTTATATCTCAATTTGTAATGTCAGACATACAATCCATACAAGTCTGTTCCGGGCTCGAACAAAACCGAAGGCACTTCTCACGAAGCCCTTGCAATCCGGGTATTCACAATCCCGATCGAATTCCCCATCACTTAGGAAATCTCTATACCAGGAGCTACCCAGTGCAGAGACAATCGATAGGTCATCCTATCGCTTTCGCAAATACCCGGTCTTCAACATCGGTCATCAAATGCAATTCATAACGACGTATCACATATTCAGAATGGGTTATACGACCCCATGGTCCTTTCCCGGTTAACCCGAATAGTGAGCGCTTATTCAAAAAATAAGTGTGGCATTCAGATTCAAACAAATCACATCAATTACCCATTCAAAGGTAAATATTGATAGTCGGTTATTGAACTATCAATGGATATGCACAACATCACCAGATTCTAAATAATTTTCCAAATTATTTACTTTCCAAAATATCTTTACAAGATATATAATTTCAATACTTCAAAAATAAATCAATATTTATTTTTAAACAAATTCCATTCTCTTTTCTAAATTCCATAGTGAATTTATATTCCAAAATATCCATGCATATACGACTTCAATTTTTCATTTCAATTTATCTTCAAAAAGATAAATTCTCAAAACGTTTCGTTTCACATTGGAAAAACACTCCCATACTTATTTATTCATAAGTAATTTACGAATTTTATTTATTTTCAACCTTTGGAAAATATTCAATATACTTAAATCGAAATTTAGTATATATTTCATTCTTTAAGGAAATCATTCTCTTTAACATATTTATTTGGGTCAAAACGAATGTTGCGTAAAACATCGTTACGATAACCCAAAATCACTAGTATAGGGATTCGAAATTAAAATAGATATATGAATCCCAATACTATACAAAACATTTCCTTTCGGAAATCATTTACTATAACAACAGTGTTATAGTCTACCATTTCCTTTTATTTCTCGAAAACGTCTATTTCAACAATAAATGTCGAAATATATGGTTTCGAATCTCAACATATTTAAAACATCGTTAGATCGTTTTAATTCGATTTAAAACATCACATTCAAAACAATTTCTTTAACATGTTATTCATTATTCAAAAACGTGAATATACTACGTTAACACATTTCATCCTTTTATATATTTCATTTTAAAGGATTATTCACAGTTAAAAATGTGAATATAGCTCCATAAATAAGTTATAACAATTTACTTATCAAAATAAGTCGTTTGCGAATTTATAAAACAACGTTTATAAACTCCATAAATAACAACTTCCTTTTATAAATTCCTTTATTAACCTATTCGATTTATGACTCAATTATAACTAAAGGTTCATATTATAAGTCAAATACTTATAATTTATTTGTTTACAAAATCGTTCCTTTAAACTTCATAATTATAAATCTTATAACTTATAAGATTCAATTATTTATCCAAAACCATTCTTTTAATAACTTTATAAATTTTATAAATCTACTGCTTATAAAATTCCATTTATAACTTCACCGTTTATAATTCTATGAATTTCATTCATTTATGACATTCATTCACAATTCATTCTAACACTTATAAAAACTCGTTTTATAACTCAAATATTTTTAATTTATAAATATCAATTTATAAATCCTTTATAAAAATCAATTTATACTATTATTTTAAAACATCTTTAATCTCCTTTATAATTTCACCATTTCGATTTATAAAATAATTAAATTTTATAAATTCTATATTTTCAACTCTTCATAATAATTTCAAAAATCCCGATTAAACTATTTTATAAAATCATTGGTCTCATATTTTCAAAAATCAACCTTTAACTATATTTCTCAGAAATCATAATTTTTATAACTTAAAAAAATTATAACGTTTATTTATTTAAAATAAATCAATTCCAAAAATATTGTATATTTTCAAAAATCACTTTAAAAATCATTTTAAAATTCCAAAGTTTGGTCCAATGATGCTACAAACCAAATAGTCAATCACGACTACAACGATATCATATATCGATATGATAATCCATCAAATATCAAAATATTTGAAATCAAATAAAAACTGTTGAGGAATCCAGTTGGACCCCTCCAACCTGTTTTCCTGCATCCAAAAACATTAGCACAATACCAATTCCGCTCCAGTACGGAATTATCGCGGTATATGAGATTTAAAATATTATCCGCTTAATAACGGCGCAATAGGGTCTCATCCGCTAAACAAATGCGGGAAATCAATAACTCCAATATATACATATGCCAATATATATATATTGCTATTATATATAATACCAATTTCACTGTTTATGAAATATTCGCGGTATATGTTTTTAATAAATAACATCCGCTTACTAACGGCGCATAATGTCTATTTTAACAATCAATAGATAACAATCATCATTCAAACATGCATTCAAATATTTTAAATCTAACTATTAAAAATAAAATCGAAACTGATTCGATTGAGTGAGAAGTTCTCACCTTAATTTCAATTCCGTTTTAGCGATTTATTTCGAATAAAATTAAACGGACGTTTAATTTTACCCGAAATTCTCACTAACTCCAAACGACTCCAATCCAATTTCATCGCGTAGTGCTCGACGATACGATTCCAACGCAACTGGTTTCGCGCGTTTTCGTCCTCGTATGAAAAAGTTATGGTTTTTACAAGTTTTACACGTATTTATATAAACAAATACAACATTTATTTATAATTTTCAAACCTAACTAATTACAGGCCGTTGATTTCATCATGCCAAATCGTGGCCGCCCACTGTTGCTTCTTCTCCCTTCGTTCATTCACGCGCGTGAATGCCTGAGCAAGGCCGAACCCATATATTGATATTAGGGTTAATTATTGCACCACCATCTCTCAACGATAATTCGATCAGGAAACTCCACGACGAAGGTCATCTCGAGCACGACACTCGGCCCAAGGAGCATGAAGCTCGGCCCTCAGATCAGCCTTGAAAACCGTGCGCAACTAGCTAGCGTCGGCCCCCCTTTTCTCCCTCCACGTTGCTCCAAACACGATCATGACCGTTGATCTCGTAGAGCACACTCCCCTCTACAACGTTGCAGTTGAACGTTTCTTGTAATTATTGGTGGATGAAGAGTAAATTGAGGGAGAAGACAAGAACATTTCGGCCATTCATTTCTTCACTGGCGGCTGCGTTTGTAGATTAGGGTTTTAATTTATTTATTTTTTTTAGAATTGTGAAGGGTGGGGGCTATTTATAGAAGAACGAACGACACTATTCATTCCGGAAATTCCGAACTCCGATTTACGCGCCGTAACCAGCGTTTCTAGGGTTTACCCCGCGTTCCGGACACAATGGAACAGGTTTCGAAAGCTAATTCGGACATCTGTGCGAGTTATGGCAATAAACGTTCAATTTAAATTAAACCGATTTAAACGATTTTCTAGGCGTTTTAATTTGTATCGGACAAACGGTAAATCCAATTGACACGAAATTTGAAACCTTACAATAATATCACATTACGGATCCGATGAAACTGGTTTCGTGGAAATCCGAGACTTTTTGAAAAATGGCTATTTTAACTCGCCAAATTAATATTAAAAACAATTCAATGCGTTTCGAGCTGCCACGATCAAACGATAACTCCGATTGACACGAAAATTGAAATCCGGTAATAACTAACTATTACGGATCCAATGGAACTGGTTTCGTTCAATTCTAAGACTGTTCAAAAATTGACTATTTTCACTAGTCGATTTAATATTAAAATATTCAATTTTCACAAATTAACTTTTAATTCGATTTTAAAAGTTCTAAAATATCATTCTAACTTCAATATGATAAAATAAAATTTTACAAATCATTTTCGATCATATTTAACCCAATTTTCAATTATTTCTAAAATTTAACATATTAAATTATCGATTTAATTATCCAATTAAATCCAATAATTCAAATAAAAATTTATTTGACTTATAAATTCACTTATTAATATTTAAAATTAATTAAATATTTAAATTTCAATTAATAAAAATTCTGGGTCGTTACAATCTTCCCCCCTTAAAAGAATTTCGTCCTCGAAATTAACAAGTAAGAAAAGTTACAGAATCTATTAACTTTCCCAAAATTCATAGTTAAATTTCTTACAATAACTTTACTAAGTTTCAAATCATACTTAGTTACCTTTTCAAAAACAACTACTATTGTTTAACTTTCAATTCCAAATCAAAGTTAAAGTTTTCAAAATTTTCCAATTTTCTCAAATTTTTTCTAACGCCTTAAATTTTCCGAAAAATTCGCCATGGTCTCCTTTGCGCGGCTCGATCCGAAAAAAAAATGACAGTATATATATCACAAATATACATCTCATCAAGTAATGAGGCATCCCGAAGGGAAAAAAGTATAAAAGTACGGTATGTAATCCGAGATATGTACCTTATATTTTATTAGCAAGCATATACGGATAATATAGCGCGAAAGCGAGCTCCAAATGCAAAGCAAACGCAATCCGCACCTACTAAACACTCAACAAACAACATGAGAACATGCATATATGACAATAGTATCGATATACAACATATAGCAACATAATAACTATATAGGCCAACATAGCAAATGCAGTAAAAGCAATATATTCAACCATCAACCAACTATCATCCAACTAGCATTCATAACCAATAAATATTCATTCATATTCAACGAAATAGGTTTTCAATTTAATCACATTTGATTCATTAACAGTGGATGTTTCTAACATTCATTTTCAATTAGTTTATATTCACTAATTCATATTCAAGTTGGTTCACTTCCAAATCAAATTCAATTCTATTTAAGATTCACTTAACTTCCAATTGGATTTCAATTATTCAATTTCATTAACACTTAATGAATTATATACAATCAACTAAGAATCATATAACAACCAACGTATATTAATTTCAACCAAATTCCTTTACTTATATTCATTTAATTTGGTTTAACACCATCACTTTCAATTGGTTTAATTAAATTGATTTTCATTCAATCTTTCAACTTCCAATAACATTAGATTTTAATGAATTAACACTTATATTCATCATTTCTTATCAATTATTTTCATTCAATTGATTAACATTCAATCTATTCATTCAATTCAATTACAAAAGTTGAATTTCATTTATATAACTTAAGTTCATATTTATTTAATCCACTTGATTATTTACTTCGATACCAAAATCAATTCCCTTTAACATTATTTGGTTTTACATAACTTAAATTCCTACTTGTAAATAAATTCAGATTTCAATTCTAAAATAAATTTCCATTTAACTTTAAATTCATTTTTACTTACAACTCATATTCATAAATATATTCATATAGTTTCACTTCTTATATATATAAGTTTATTTCTCAATTGTAAATCACTTTAATTATAATTCAATTCTTATAATTCATTTGCTTATACAATTATTTTTTTATTTAGATTATTCAAACAACTAAACAATCAACTTATATACTTTAATAATTCTGAAAAAAAATTATTCCTTTATATAAAAATATAATCAAGGTAAAATTATTTCATTTACCCAATTTAAAACAATATTGTGTCCAATTGTTCTGTACAAGTGTTTAGAGATCCTTATCAACAACGTTAATTACTCGTATTAACCAGAATCTATATACCACTCAACAAACCAATCATCACAATATAAAACAATTTTATATTCACTAACAAATACGCTCTCATAGCTATTATTACACTCAAACTCATTCTAGAGTACTACTGACTCTATCTCTAATGAGTACTACCCAACAAAACCATGGTTGTCGCTTAACCATATGCTCTGATACCAAATGTAACGTCCCGAAAATTTTCGACTTTCGAAAATTCAACATCGATACTCACTTTATCGACCGCCGAGAAATCGAAGGCCGGAAACCCGAAATGTTATGGTTTAAGAAAAGGAAAGAGAAAGAAGAAGAGAGAAGGAAGATAAGAAAAGTTCTAAAATATCATTCTAACTTCAATATGATAAAATAAAATTTTACAAATCATTTTCGATCATATTTAACCCAATTTTCAATTATTTCTAAAATTTAACATATTAAATTATCGATTTAATTATCCAATTAAATCCAATAATTCAAATAAAAATTTATTTGACTTATAAATTCACTTATTAATATTTAAAATTAATTAAATATTCAAATTTCAATTAATAAAAATTCTGGGTCGTTACAGTGGGGATGTTTGTGAGGTAGTTGTATGCTAGACTTAAACAAATGCTGGACGTCGGTTTTACGGATATGTCAGTTACCTTGATCATATAACTAACCCGAAAGGTGTTGTGTGCTGTAATTTCTTCAAATGGCTGGATCGTCATTTGACCCATAGGGGAGTGGAGTATGCACTAGAGATGCAAGCTGAAGTGAGACGTTTGGAAAAGGAAAAAAGTCTGCTTCGACATCAAGTAGACTATTTGCAGTTCGTAAATCCAATTTGGAAAGGATTATAGTAAACTGAGTAGTGCAACTGTAATTTAATGGATCTGTATCAGACTTGTTTAACTGAGTTATGTATGCTTAAGTTTTAATAAAGGCTGTATTATTTGGTTGTTTTTGTACTTGGTTGTTGTAATGGATATGCAATACATGATGTAGTATTGTTTGTCTGTTATGTTTATTTGACGGTAGATGTAAAACTGTGGAAAATTCAATGTTGTTGCGTATAAATTAAATCAAAATAACATAACATAGCAAATAATTTAATTATTTGACATAAGATAACCTTACAAAGCTGCGTACATAATAAAAATATAAGTTATACAGTTCATGAATGACAGAAGTAGCAGAAACAAGTAAAATATTTATTGCTTTCCACACGTTCTTCTCTTATGACCCAAGTTACCGCATTGTCCACATCTGTCATGTCTTCTGTCTTTCATTTCATCCATGACTCTCCTTATTCCTGTGGACCTCGGTTTTCCTGTATTCTTTCGCGTTGGCGGCTGGAGTA
This sequence comes from Allium cepa, assembly GCA_030765085.1. Taxonomy (NCBI): domain Eukaryota; kingdom Viridiplantae; phylum Streptophyta; class Magnoliopsida; order Asparagales; family Amaryllidaceae; genus Allium; species Allium cepa. Next base: position 1,012,892,850 of record CM060928.1, read on the forward strand.
TAGTATGGCCTTCATGTACATCCCCATATCTACTGTCGGACACTGGATGAAAAACCAGAGAATAACTATGTCTATAAATGTCTGCCGTAAATCAGGATGAAATAAGATCATTGTAAGCTCTGTTCGCTTCTCCTCTACATCGTGCGCATGCAACTAAAACATGAGAACATGGAAAATGAGTTAGAATAGGAATATTGCATGAACAGCTGCAGCTGTCATTGGCAATATTTACTGTGTAGTTGCACGCTTTTGTGTCTGTTACTTGCCACTCCGTTAAGGTGAACCTGTTAATACTCGTATTACGTGCTTCTGCTGAATATTTTCCATCATTTTGTCATAATTTGACGTGAGTGAAGATGCGTAATCCATTCCATCGGTATGTCTTCTGTAGAAGTAGCTATTAAGACGATGAAGGATACGTGCCACTAACGCCTTTACCGGTAACCCGATCTTGCACTTTTAAGAACTCCATTGAAACTCTTCGAAGCACTGGTAGTCATCATATAGAAACGTTCACCGTTGTCCTTGTAAAGAGCTCACTGTTCATCCTTATGTCGGAGACTTCTATCAATCCATCTGTCAGCAGCCGGACTCACATTTTTTAGTCGCTCTCTGAGTTCTTTGTATGCTAACTCATCTCTTGCTTCAGCACAAGCATGAAATAAGTTTTGCAAAATCTTACTACCAAAAGCAGTTTTTTTAAAGTTTGCTTTCAAATGGCGTAGGCAGAAGCGATGAGGATGTGATCTTCTCCACTTCTCTTGTAAGGCGGTTGAAATTCCTTTCATTCTATCGGAAATGAATGTAATGCATCTTGCATTTAAAGATGGAATTAAGTGTCACGTGCATAAAAAAACCAACCTCAAGTTTCCGCCGACTCCGTCCTTACAATAGCAAATGCCAAAGAAAAAAGAGAGTTGTTTGCATCAACTCCTATAGCCATAAGCAACGTACCTTGATATTTACCATACAGATGTGTTCCGTCAATAGAAAAAACTGGACGACGATGCTTGAAACCTGCAATGCTCGGTCCAAATGCTCAGAAAGCCCCCTAAAATTGTACTCCTGTATGTACATGATAAACAATACCTGAATTGCATTTTTGTATAGCACGAAGAAACTGATGCAAGTCATTGTACGAAGATTCCCAATCGTCAAATATTGTAGACACCGCTTTGCTAAGTCCTTTCCAGGCTCTCATGTAGCTGATTTGAATTTTGTAAGTGTTCCATAAGCTCTTGGACAAATTTTGCAGGGTAACATGAGTTCGAACGAACATGTGGAAGGGCTTTGGTGCAAATGAATTTGGCCGTGCTTGTTTGTGGTTCGAGTTGATGATTGGATTTGAGCAAGCGTGATCACCACCGTATTTTTTTATCATCCACCACCTAACATGATCTCTTTTAGACACAATAACATAAAGCCGCCATGGATAATTAGCATCAATATCGCATATAGCAGTAAACTCTCTAACACGGGACTTTATGTTTTTAAATGAAACTGAACACTTTATCGACCATTCACTTATATGTTCAATTAAAGATTCCTTCGATTTAAAAATCATACCAACTCGAGCGTCTTTCTCCACACATTCCAGTCCGAGCATTCCGTCGGTAAATTAAAATTCTTGCACAACAGATCTTTCTATAATTGGATCATTGCATTGGTCATCTTCTAACGGTTCTTCCATCTCGATATGCTCATCAGTGTCATCAACTTCCTCGGGAATATCATCTAAAGGAGCGTCATTATTAACATTCATAGCATCAATCCATGTTTCATCGTCTTCAAGTGAAGCAGCGATTTGCATGTTATCCAAATGAGAAATTTCAATATCAGCATTTCCACCCTTCATATCCTCGATGTCAACATCTTCATCTTCAATTTCATGCAAGTAGTCGTTTGAATTCGGGGTTGGAATTGACTGTGGAGGATACAATGGATATGGAAGGAAACCATATCCGGATGACCGCGATGGATATGTCATGACACCGTACCTGTACACAAACATTTGACTGTTAAGTACAAAAAACATAAATAAAACATTAATACAACACATAAAAGCATACCCAACTGCTTGTGCGTAAATGTTTGGTGGCTGGTAGGACTAATGTGTGCAATACATTTGACTTCGCTCAGCAGTATTGCTAGGTCCGGGTTGACTTGCATCAAAAATTTGAGCTTGTCGTTCAGTTATATGTACCACCTCCGTCTTCTTAACACACAATTCAATTACTTTCATCCCCAAACAATACATAGAATCGACGTCGTCGTTTACCTCAATAGCAATTGGTTGGTCATCCGTTACCAATTTATTAACTAATGCGATGTCGAACTTCGTAGAAGCAATCTTTGTAGTTTTGTAAATTGCCGTTTTCAGCTCAAGAAAATTGCAACCCTTCCTGACTTTCGATCCCTTACGTTTTGCGCCAACATAGGTTGGCTTGCTATTTTCATCAATGACTAACTCACCGTTATAGTGACAAATAATTGATTTTCATCGATGACTAAATCACCGTTATAGTGACAAATAATCGATACAGTAGTCATTGATCTATCAAAATTACAGAAAGTTAAGTGTCAACACTAAATCTATCAAAATTAGTGGAGTAGAGTTTCGATTCCTTACCTCAAGTGTAGATGAACTGCAATCTTTTATTTATCTTCGTAGAATTAAATGATTTTGAGTGGAATGTTGTGTCGCTAGTAGTGAAAATAATGAAAATGGAGGTTGGGTTTCTGAAAGAAAATGAGTTTGAGGAGTTGTGTTTGTTCGGGGAGGAGTTGTGATGTTTATATGTTGCTGTTGGGCCAGGGGACAGCCTAAGTATTCAGACGCAACTTTCAGTTGCGCCTAAACGAAAATATTTGGCGTAACTCAAAGTCGTGCACGGTATGTTCATGAGTGCGCAACTAAAAGTCACGCCTGCAACTTTCCAGAGAGCATATTTGCGGTGATTCTAAGTTGCGTCTGCAACTTTCCAGATTTTCAGAGAACAAATAACATATGCAACTTCCTTACAACAAAATTTCATATAGTAACAACCTATAAGTACAACATTTCATTCAAATAGGTGAAATAACTCGTACAAAACATCATATTTCATGTAACAACATGTTTCAAGTCAATAATACAACATCGCAACACCTACAAACCAACAAGTTTCAAGCCATTACAATTTCAAAACAAAGCAACCAAACGGCAGACCAACACAACCCTATATTCTTACGTTTCTGTGGTCACGTAGTGTTCTCTGAGTTTGCGACGGAGGCGGTTGAGATGGTCCAACCTCAACTATTTCCTACCCCGGCTGGCTACCTTTGTGAAGGACCCTCCGTGCCTCTAAAACGTCTTCTTTGGTAGGTACAACCAAAAGTCGGGTGGATGAGGCACATACAGTGGTGGTCTTTTTAGCTTATACCTACCAAGAAGCGACTTGATAATTTCCTTGATGTTGAAGCACTTTCCTTTTACTCTGTCCTCATCTGCAGGATCTGTCAGGACATCGTCAACTTCATTGGAAATCATATATAACCCTTGAATCTTGTAACAACCTGAGATTTGCATTATCGAAAAAAAATTAGGATTTTATTTAAATGGAGCAAATGGATTTTTAGGATAAGGATAATTTATTTAAAAATATGGACATTTTAAATAAATGGGTTTTTAAAAAATGAGGCGAAGTATTATTTTGGAACAATTAAAAGTTAATGGGAAATTTAAGAAGAGAATTTGGTTAAGTATGGGTTTTCATGGCTATGTTAACACTTAAACAAATTTTATACATGTTTAGAGCCACTCTCTCTTAAGTGGTCCATTAGCCTAACCCAAACCCACTTACTATTCTATAAATCATCTCAAACTCTTAACCTTCATTCATTCCAACCCTAATAAAAAAAAAATATTCTAAAACGCTAAACCTAAAAATGGCATACATGCTTAGGAAAGCTCCATCCTCTCTTATATTGGCTTAAGCTAGTTAAAGTAAGGGAAGGTAATGCAAAAACCCTCTTGTAATCCGTTTCTAACTCTTTTTAATTTCTGGAAATCATGTTGTCACTCTTGGTTTTATGTGTTTTGGTATTTTTCTAGCTTCTTGATCATCATCTCTTAGCTTTGGTTAGTGCCATATAGGTGTTTGTTCTTTTGCTTGAGAGGAATACTAGGTAAACCCTCTCCTAATATATGTATAAGCATCTCTTAATTCTGGAATTGCCTAGTAACACTTGATTTGTTGTGTTGCATAAATATCAAAGTTTGTTGATTATCATTCCTTCCATTTGGACATTGCACACAAGTTGCTTGCTGTTATCCCATTTTTTGGTCAAAACTGGAATATTAACAAATTGGCAAGGAATTATGGATATCAGGACTGGAGATAAAGCTACAATGGATATCGTCAAAATTTTGTTGAACTCCGATCGGGACGAAATTGATTGGAAATGATGATAAGGACTATGAAAGGCTATGTTTCGAATTTCAGGTTAATCGGAGTTCGTATGAAGGAAATATGATGGATTCAAAGTAGGAATAGTACGTAGTTCGAACCCATCAGGTTCGAACCCATCAGGTTCGCATCGATGACGCTTCGAATCGATGGGAACATGATGGGTTCGAAAGGAGTAGCTTCAATACAATGGAGATGGATTCGAAGTGGGCATGGATTCGAAGAAGGAGGTGGAGTCGAAGTAGACATGGATTCGAAGAAGGAGATGGAGTCGAAGTAGACATGGATTCGAAGAAGGAGATGGATTCGAAGTGGACACGGATTCGAAGAAGGGGATGGATTCGAAGAGGACATGGATTCGAAGATGATGGATACGAAGCAAGGGACATGGATTCGAAGGACGAGGATTCGAAAGGGATGGATTCGAAGAGGATGGACTCGTAGGATATGGACTCGAAGGAGGCGGCTTCAGAAAGCATGGATTCGAACAGCATGGGTTCGAAGGGTATGGATTCGAAGGAGTCGGCCCTATAGATTCGAAGGGGATGGTTTCGAAGTAGATGGTTTCGAAGCATGGGTTCGAACCATTCAGGACGCACGGATTCTTGAACTTGGATCGATCATATCTTCCAAACCGTTGATCCAAATGCAATGAATTTTTTACAGGAACTTACATACATATTGAAGAATGTTCACACCAAATTTCAGCTCAACTGGATGGATTCTTGATCGATTCGAACGTCACTTCGAATCGATCCCAAACTGGGCACGGATTCCGAGAACACGGGCCTGTGGGCCCCCCTCACGTGCCAAGTAGCCTCCCCAGGTTTTAGGCGGGATTTCAGCCTTCCACGCCTATAAATAGAGCCCCTGGTCATTCAGAAAAAGGGTCGAAAGATTTGGGGAGAAGAGGCATGCCCGGATGCTGCTAGAATCATTCCATAGCTTCATTACTGCCATTTCCTTCAGATTTGGTCATTACAACTGTTGAAATCACCTGTAACCTTGAAGGATAATTAATAAAAAGAAAAAAAAATTGGAGTGGACGTAGGCCGGAGAAAGCCGAACCACTATAAAACCTGTGTTTCTGTTCTTTACTTTTGGATTGTTGTCTATTATTTGCTAAGATTTGTTATTTGTGTTTGAATATCACTAATTTATATTCATACACTGGTGCTTTCACGGTATTGGGTGTTTGTGACCAATTTTGACGCAAACATTTTGGTGGTTTCACTGAGAACAACTAGCACCCGCTGCATCGGATTTGAAGAGTTTGAGGAATTTGGATTTGGAAGACAATGACTAGACAGAATAGCAGAAGGCTAAGGGCTGAGAGAAGCCAACAAGGAGGAAGTCAACAAGCATCCTCCGGAGGTGAGGAAGGACAGGATTCGGTCTACATAACTAGGGATGAAATGGAAGCTATGGCCAATTCTTTGTAGGAGAGATTGTTGAAAAGTCAACAGGAAATGATGCAAACTTTCTTGGAACAAATGAGAGCTGCAGGGATGCAGAACTTAGGAACAGCTGCAGCAGCTGCGGATACAGGACAATGAGTTAGGGTTGTGGAACCCAATGAAAGACAGGATACGGAGCCAGAAGGCAATCAACAAGGGCTTGGTGGCAGGCCCACAGGATTCAATGCAGGAGAACCTTTGGAAGGAATTTAACAAGCTAGAGCTAACGTTGCTGCTAGTGAGCCACACGAGGAATATGTACCAGAGTTCCCTCGGGGGCATGGGGGGCAACCCCTACCAGACAATATAGGATTAGTAGAAATGATTAGGAAGACTGTGCGAGGTGGTTTGACAAACGAAGATTTGAAAGGAGTGAATAGAAGTCCATTCGCTCGGGAGATAAGGATGGCTCAGAATCCACCTAAGTTCAAGCTACCTAGCGTGGAGGTATATGATGGTAAGACGGATCCAACAGATCACTTAATGAGGTACACCAGACACATGGAGGTGCTGGGGGCATCAGAGGAAGTGATGGCCCGATGTTTCCCTTTGTATTTGAAGGACTTAGCTGCAATGTGGTTTAGGCAGCTGGAAGAAGGATCTATCAGGACTTGGAAGGAATTAGTGGAAAAGTTTCTGGGACAGTTTCGGGTTCACGTCAAGAGGCCGAAGAACGTGATGACTTTAACATCGGTGAAGCAAAGGATGGACGAATCGCTTAGAGCTTTTCTAACTCGATTCAGTGCGGCAGTCGCTTCGGTGGATCGGCCTGATCCATCAATTGTTTTAATGGCAGCAGTATCAGGAGTCAAGGAGAATTCGGATTTCAAGGTATCTCTGATACGAGATCCCCCGCAAAATCTCGACGAATTCTTTCATGAGGCAGAAAGGTTCCTTCGGCAAGAAGATGCAAGTACGGATTTAAAGTTGAAGAAGGCTAATGCAATCGAGGTTGGAGCGGTATCCAAAAACGGTTTGGATAAGGATAAAGGAAAAAGGAAGTTAGATGACGACTCTGGAAACGCTAGGAAGCGATGGAAGGATCCAAAGTTTTCCACATACACAGGATTGAACGAGACGCTGGAGCGGATATACCTGGAAACTCGGAATCGCCTTCCCTACCGAAGGCCGGCTAGGAGGGAACCAACAGAGCGGGAAAGGACATCAGGAAGGCACTGTCTCTTCCATGATCTGGATGGACACGATACCAACAGCTGCAGGCACCTAAAGGACATAATCGAGGAGCATGTAAGGAATGGACAGTTACAGCAATGCGTTGGAACTCGGGATGCAACGGCGGAGCAGGAGCAACCACCGACCACTTCATGCCGTGATGATGGGAGGCCCAGGGATGATCGTCGATTGATCATCCATTGACCAGGATAATATGGAATAAGTAGCGAGCTACTAGCAAACGGTAAAGTCATTTACACATGTACGGGGACGGAGATAGCCCCTAGGCATGCTCTGAATGATGATAAACCGGGATGCTATGGTTTGTGAAATTTATTTCTTGCTTTTTAGATTGGACATTGCTTTTCTTTTTTGGATTTGATTTTGGAGCTTGGATTGAGCTCCTGGTTTTTCTTGCTTTTTCATTTGGATTTTCCTTTGGATGATTGTTTTTGGTTTTGGATGCTGGTTTGGATTTCTGGTTTTCTGGTTTGGATTTGAATTTTGGATTTGGATTTGGATTTTGGATTTGGATTTCGAATTTGAATTTCGGATTTGGACTTTGGAATAAATTTTGGTTGGACTTTTATCTGGTTTTTGGTAAATGGTCGTCGGGTATGGATTATGCCTGGCAAGGGATGAGTCACTTTACCCAAACAAGGTAGATTGACTCATTCAGGTCGTCAAGTATGGGCAATGCTTGGCAAGGGTCCGGAGTGACCAGGATTCGGCCTAGGACATAGGCCCTCTATTATCATTTATTATTTTCAGGTCGTCGAGTATGGACTATGCTCGGCAAGGGTCCGGAGAGATCAGGATTCGGCTTAGGACTTAAGCCATGACATTTTACAGCGCCCAGGGACACTGGGCCAAGGTCGTCAAGTATGGATTGCGCTTGGCAAGAACCCGGAGAGGTTGGCTCAACGTCCAGGGACACTGGACCAAGGTCGTCAAATATGGATTGCGCTTGGCAAGAGCCCAGAGAGGTTAACTCAACGTCCAGGGACACTGGACCACGGTCGTCGGATGTGGATCACGCTTGACAGGAACCCAGAGAGGTTATGGATTTAGATATCGACCCGGAGAGGTCCTGGCTCCGGTTATTGGCTATTGGATAAGGATGGATTGGAACTTGGTTGTCGAGTTCGAATGGATACGGAATTGGCTAAGGCTTTGGCTATTGGATATGGAACTGGACATCGACTCGAAGCAGTCAAGGACGATATACTCTGGCAATACGGCTGTGGACTTCGGATATTGGATTCGTAATTATTCAAAACACGCCTTGTTATCACAAGGCATGTTTTGGGGGGCAAAATGTTATCCCATTTTTTGGTCAAAACTGGAATATCAACAAATTGGCAAGGAATTATGGATATCAGGACTGGAGATAAGGCTACAATGGATATCGTCAAAATTTTGTTGAACTCCGATCGGGACGAAATTGATTGGAAATGATGATAAGGACTATGAAAGGCTATGTTTCGAATTTCAGGTTAATCGGAGTTCGTATGAAGGAAATATGATGGATTCAAAGTAGGAATAGTACGTAGTTCGAACCCATCAGGTTCGAACCCATCAGGTTCGAACCCATCAGGTTCGAACCCAGGAGGTTCGCATCGATGACGCTTCGAATCGATGGGAACATGATGGGTTCGAAAGGAGTAGCTTCAATGCAATGGAGATGGATTCGAAGTGGGCATGGATTCGAAGAAGGAGGTGGAGTCGAAGTAGACATGGATTCGAAGAAGGAGATGGAGTCGAAGTAGACATGGATTCGAAGAAGGAGATGGAGTCGAAGTAGACATGGATTCGAAGAAGGAGATGGATTCGAAGTGGACACGGATTCGAAGAAGGGGATGGATTCGAAGAGGACATGGATTCGAAGATGATGGATACGAAGCAAGGGACATGGATTCGAAGGACGAGGATTCGAAAGGGATGGATTCGAAGAGGATGGACTCGTAGGATATGGACTCGAAGGAGGCGGCTTCAGAAAGCATGGATTCGAACAGCATGGGTTCGAAGGGTATGGATTCGAAGGAGTCGGCCCTATGGATTCGAAGGGGATGGTTTCGAAGTAGATGGTTTCGAAGCATGGGTTCGAACCATTCAGGACGCACGGATTCTTGAACTTGGATCGATCATATCTTCCAAACCGTTGATCCAAATGCAATGAAATTTTTACAGGAACTTACATACATATTGAAGAATGTTCACACCAAATTTCAGCTCAATTGGATGGATTCTTGATCGATTCGAACGTCACTTCGAATCGATCCCAAACTGGGCACGGATTCCGAGAACACGGGCCTGTGGGCCCCCCTCACGTGCCAAGCAGTCTCCCCAGGTTTTAGGCGGGATTTCAGCCTTCCACGCCTATAAATAGAGCCCCTGGTCATTCAGAAAAGGGGTCGAAAGATTTGGGGAGAAGAGGCATGCCCGGATGCTGCTAGAATCATTCCATAGCTTCATTACTGCCATTTCCTTCAAATTTGGTCATTACAACTGTTGAAATCACTTGTAACCTTGAAGGATAATTAATAAAAAGAAAAAAAAATTTGGAGTGGACGTAGGCCGGAGATAGCCGAACCACTATAAAACATGTGTTTCTGTTCTTTACTTTTGGATTGTTGTCTATTATTTGCTAAGATTTGTTATTTGTGTTTGAATATCACTAATTTATATTCATACACTGGTGCTTTCACGGTATTGGGTGTTTGTGACCAATTTTGGCGCAAACACTTGCTATATTGGTTGTGAGGTAATGCTAGCTATATCCTCATCATTTTCATGCTATGGCTAGATATATATCTATGGTATGATTTGATAGTTGTTAATGGTCATTACTAAATCATTTGAGCAAGAAAAATTGAATTAATTAGCTCATTTCTCTATGTTTTGCAAAATTCTAAAACTGATTTTTGCTGCAACTGTGATCATGAATATCTCTTTCAATATCTGATGAAAACATGCCAAATCACTTTCTAGTGATAGTTAGTATTGCCTTCTAAACCCCTCCAAATTTCGTAGCATTCGGTGATCATTTGAATGGTGAAATCCGGGCTCAAAAACGGACCTGAATGCAGTTTTTACTGCTGGTTTCTGAGCGTTTGCAGCTGGTGTGTATACTTTACTCTCTGTTTTCAGTTTTGAAACTGAAACTTTGTGACACCGCCACGGTCACATCCGTGGTCGGAATCCAACGTTTTTGGACTCGTTGAAAAACTGGAGTTCCGAACTCCATCTCTAGAAATTTTCTTGCTCACATGATTAGTAATGACTATTAACAATTATCAAATCATACCATAGATATATATCTAGCCATAACATTCAAATGATGAGGATATAGCTAGCATTACCTCACAACCAATATAGCAAGCAACTTGTGTGCAATGTCCAAATGGAAGGAATGATAATCAACAAGCTTTGATATGTATGCAACACAACAAATCAAGTGTTACTAGGCTAATTCCAGAATTAAGAGATGCTTATACATATATTAGGAGAGAGTTTACCTAGTATTTCTCTTAAGAAAAAGAACAAACACCTATATGACACTAACCAAAGCTAAGAGATGATGATCAAGGAGCTAGAAAAATACCAAAACACATAAAACCAAGAGTTACAACATGATTTCAGAAATTAAAGAGAGTTAGAAACGGATTACAAGAGGGTTTTTGCATTACCTTCCCTTACTTTGACTAGCTTAAGTCAATATAAGAGAGGATGGAGCTTTCCTAAGCATGGAGACCATTTTTAGGTTTAGGGTTTAAGGAATTTTTTTTATATTAGGGTTGGAATGAATGAGGGTTAAGAGTTTGAGATGATTTATAGAATGGTAAGTGGGTTTGGGTTATGCTAATGGACCCCTTAAGAGAGAGTGGCTCTAAACATGTATAAAATTTGTTTAAGTGTTAACATAGCCGTGAAAATCCATACTTAACCAAATCCTCTTCTTAAATTTCCCATTAACTTTTAATTGTTCCAAAATGATACTTCGCCTCATTTTTTAAAAACCCATTTATTTAAAATGTCCATATTTTTAAATAAATTATCCTTATCCCAAAAATTCATTTGCTCCATTTAAATAAAATCCTAACTTTTTTTGGTAATGCAAATCCAGGGTTGTTACAGACTCTCCCTTAAGAAAATTGCGTCCCCGCAATTCCTTAAGATGGACGTCGTCTATAGCGTCTAATCCACAAAAGAAATGATAGAAGATCAAATAGAGATTCTCACCCGTACTAGAAGATGAAAGAAAGCCAGGATAAGAACGCTCGATAAATTCTCTGGTCTCTCAAATGCAGTCCTTAGGATTCGGTGACCATTGAACTTTCACAAGCTGAACCTCTTTGTTGCGAAGGCGTCTGACATCCGAATCAAGAACACGAAGGGGTTGCTGCTCCAATGATAAATCAGGTGAGATATCTAAATCAGGCACGATATGTGGCTCAATAATAGAATCAGGATCATGCACACACTTGCGAAGCTGAGACACATGGAACACGTCATGCATTCCAGAAAAGTAAGCAGGTAGAGCCACACGATAAGCAACGGGGCCGATGCATTCCGTGATAGGAAATGGTCCAACATAGCGAGGAGCCAATTTCCCTGTAGAGCTGAAACGCACAACCCCCTTCATGGGAGAAATCCGACTGAAGACAATCGTCAATGGAGAACTCAAGAGGTTTTCTACGGTTGTCCGCATAGGATTTCTGGCGGTCCTGTGCCTCTCTCATTCTCTGACGGATAAGAACAATCTTCTCAGAAGATTCTCGAACTGAATCTGGACCAAGAATGAGCTTCTCGCCAGATTCTAACCAACAAGCAGGGGAGCGACATGGCCTTCCGTATAGAGCCTCGAAAGGTGCCATGCCAATACTAGACTGATAGCTGTTGTTGTAGGAGAACTTTACGAGAGGTAAGTGATCCTCCCAACTACCCTCGAAATCCAGAATACAACAGCAAAAGATCCTTCAAAACACGATTCACCCTCTCAGTCTGACCGTCAGTCTGAGGGTGATAAGCAGTAGAGAGATTCAACTTTATGCCCAAAGCTGACTGTAGGCACTTCCAGAAGTGACTTGTGAAAATGATGTCTCCTTCACATAGAGCTTGGCCAACTGAGGTGCAGTCCGAGTGGACTTAATCGGAATGAAATGAGCCGAATTGGTCAAGCGATCAACAATAACCCAGATAGAAGTATGGCCTGACCTCGATCGAGGCAGACCGTCAATGAAATCCATGGATATCTGATCCCATTTTTATAATGGAATCTCTAGAGGCTGAAGAAGACCAGATGGACGCTGATGCTCGGCCTTGATCGGTTGATAAGTCATGCAACCGCTCACATAACTTGCAACATCTCTCTTCAAACCCTCCCAACAATACAGTCGACACATATCGGCATACATCTTACTCGAACCAGGATGTATAGTGTACTTAGTGCGATGACACTCGTCCAGAATGTCACGCCTAAGTGATAAATCAGATGGTACAACAATACAGTTCTTCCTACGAAGACATCGATGAAAATCAAGAGAATAATCCAGCAATGTCTCATCACTGGATCCCGACTCGAGAAGATGAATAAGATGCAATAAGTTTGGATTCTGCCGCTGAGCATGGGCAATGCGATCCAATAAGATAGGACGAGCTTTCAAGCTGAATAATAAGACCGGGGAATCAGAAGATGGAGCTCGATCTCTAATATCACACAAAGATAGGGTCTCAAGAATATCCCACTCGACAATCATCATAGAAACTACCGCCGAGTGCTTGCGACTGAGCACATCTGCAACTCGATTACCCTTGCCAGGGGTATACTGAATATCTAAATCATATGAGGCGAGAAACTCAAGCCATCGCTGCTGCCTCATATTGAGATCCCTCTGACTGAATAGATACTTCAGCGACTTGTGATCGGTGTAAAGAATGAAGCGTTCGCCTAATAGAAAGTGACGCCACGTCTTCAAGGCAAAGACGATAGCTGCTAACTCAAGATCATGAGTAGGATAGCGAACCTCATTCGGACGCAGTTGCCTGAAAGCGTAAGCCACTACCCGATCTTTCTGCATAAGCACGGCACCGAGCCCGCTACCACAAGCATCGGTGTATACAACAAGATCATGGTTACTCTCTGGAACCACCAGAATAGGAGCATGAGTGAGAAGTTCCTTCAGTCGCTGAAAGGAAGCTTCACACTTATCAGACCAAATAAAGCGAACACCCTTACGAGTCAGCGTCGTAAGGGGAAGTGCAACTCGAGAGAAATCCTTGATAAACCGACGGTAATAACCCGCCAGACCAAAGAAGCTGCGAATATCATGAACGTTCTCGGGCTGCTTCCAATTCTGAATAGCTTCGATCTTGGTAGGATTGACAGAAATACCCTCAGATGATATAATATGGCCCAAGAACCTGACCTTGCTCTCTCAAAAATGGTACTTGGAGAGCTTGGCCTTAAGCTGATGCTGACGAAGAGTATCCAAGACGATCCGCAAATGATGAGCATGCTCTGCCTCGGATTTAGAATAAATAAGAATGTCGTTGATGAAAACCAGAACGAATCTATCGATGTATTCCCGGAATACTCGATTTATAAGATCGACGAAGAAAGCCGGTGCGTTCGTCAAGCCGAATGGCATGACCAACCACTCAAAAGAACCATAACGAGTGCGGAAAGCGGTAAGAGGAATGCTATCTTTCGCAACTCGGAGCTGATGAAATCCGGTGGCAAGGTCGAGCTGGGAAAAGACCTTCGCACCGCTCAACTGATCAAACATATCGTCTATCCGTGGCAATAGATAACGATTTCTGATGGTCAACTCATTAAGCTTGCGATAGTCAATGCAAAGCCTTAGAGAGCCATCGGGCTTCTTAACAAAGACCACAGCAGCACCCCATGGCGAAGAACTGAGCCGAATGAACTGCTTCGCCTCAAGCTCTACTAACTGCTTCCTGAGTTCCTCATTCTCTTTAGTAGACATCCTCGTGGGAGGACGCCCAACTGGGTGGGAGCCTGGAATGAGATCGATGAGGAACTCAATGGCCCGCTTTGGCGGCAGGCCTGATACTGGCTTGAATATATCGGGGAAATCCCGAACAACAGGAATACGAGATATGTCCACATCCTCATCTCGTGAATCAAGAGCAAATAAAGTAATATCAGAAATCCTAACATCCTGAAGAGAAATAGCTAATGGAGCGGACAAGTCAGGATGACGAAGAAATAATATCCGCTCCGAACAAATGATTTTGGCGTCGTACTGAGCGAGCCAATCCATGCCGAGAATCATGTCAAAGCCCAAATACTCCATAACGTGCAGATTCGCACGGAAAGAAAATCCACAAATATCAATATCTATATCCTCACAAAGCAGGCTAAGGGTCGTGGATCCGTCGATGAGATTCACAATCCTTAATGAAGAAACCAAACAAGTAACATCCAAAGATAAAGTATCAACTAGTTCCTTTGATACGAATGAGTGAGAGGCACCCGTATCAAAGAGAACTCTACAAGATCTACCATGAGATGAAATAGAACCTTCGAGAACGGAAGGATGCGTACCTCGAGGCTGAGTTGAAGATGTAGGAGCCTTGGCAGCATTAAGCTTACCAGATCTAGGAGGTGCAGTAGGACAAGTGGAATTAAGATGACTCTCCTTCTTACAATAGCGGCAGACAAGAGGCTTGGGACACTCTTTAAACATATGATCGGTAGATCCACAGTTGAAACACTTCCGAATGGAAGGTGTTCCACTAAGCTGAGTAATAGACCGAGGCTGAGTCTGAGAAGTAGAGCTGCCTGTCTTCTTCTTCTTATGCCAAGACTTGGACTTCTGAAATGGGCCCTGCTTCTGTTTGGGATTTTTGGAACCCTCACCATTTCCATCACTGTCTCTTTCACGCTCAATCGCTTCAAGGTGAAGCGCTGCGTCAACTAGCTCATCAAAAGGGGCTTAAGCTGGAGCATAAGCTGTTTCTTCAAATATTTATTCAGGCCTTCTACAAACTTGAGATTCTTCTTATAAGGAGAGCTAATGAACTCGAGGCCATACTGGACAGGGCCTCGAAAGATGATGAATAGTCAGCAACAGAGGTCTTTCCTTGCTTAAGGTCAATAAAGCGCGTGCAAGGGCTATCTTCTCGGACTTGGGGACAAACTTGAGCAAGAAGCGCTCTCGGAACCGGTCCCAAGTGAGTGAGGCCTCATCGGTCTCGGAGACAAGCAGCTCGTACCAATCTAAGGCACGACCCTCAAGATGGCTAGAAGCAACAAGAACTCTGTCGTGGTCGGAGATAACCATGCGAGTAAAATTATGCTCGCAAACTCTTATCCAAGCCTGGACCTCCAGAATAGTCTCGGAGCCACTGAACGGCTTCCCTCCGAGATGCATAAAGTCGCTACATAGACGCGCAAAAGCAGACTTGCGCGGTGCATCAGAAACTGGTGCAGGAGACTGAGAGTGCGACTGAGAGTTACGAACCAACTCCATGATCTGGTCCGTGGTCATGTATACGCCCTCTGGGTGAGGGTTGCTGGCCTGTCCAGCATCAGCAGAACGGAGGTTCCTACCTCTCCCAAAGATACGAGTTAAGCACGATTCAAAGATAGATAATTCAAATGGAATACTACAGAATATAAATGTATTCCTAAACATATTCCTAACTTATCTATCCAATGTCACGAGGAAAGGGCATTGTAATATTTGAATCATACTAAGATGTATTGTACTAAGTGTTACTGTTCTGTGTTTATTATACTTAGTTCTGAACCTGGCTCTGATACCAAGCTGTAACGCCCCACTTCGAGAGCCTCATTAACAAAGAGTATTATATGGATAATATCGTCTGCTAATGCGGACAATAGAGTATAATGGAAGCGACCATGTGTAATCTTACTTTAACTATCTACTGAACACGTCGAAAAATGAAATCTATTTTTTTTCGTGCATGTGGTTCGACATATTCAATAAATACTTAAAGAAAAAAACTACAATGGCTAAAAGATCTATCAGAACAAAACATAATAGTGAAATGAACATCATCACAGAACAACATCAGATAATAAGCAAATAGTCTCAGCACAATACAACATCAAGTACAGATCCAAATATAAAAGTGGGTACAAAGCCACTACTCACACATTTGTGAGTCAAATGAATATGCACAAGATAGTCATAATATCAGAGTATCATAAAGGATGGATAACAAGTAAAGTTATCTATATAGTATAACGGATATATCCAAAGCGGAAGCACTGAAGCAAGCTAAGTCTAAAACGACCTAACATGAAACAACTCGGTCTGACCCGAACATAAAATACTCGGGTCAGGCTAGCTAAACAAATCAGTTAGATAAACTGAACAATAATCACGATAAGATAATAAGGCAACATATAACATAATAATCTCCAAAAAAGAAACATATATCATAGTAATAAAGACCAAAATCTCTCACATAGAGAAGAAACAAACATCTAAGTAGAGATGTATAACAAGCCTCATATTATCGGCATAACGTAAGCACAAATGCCAAAACAAAAACATCTACGTAGAGATGTCAAAGACGATACATCTAAGTAGAGATGTATAACAGACCATCTAAGTAGAGATGCTAACAACGATACATCTATGTAGAGATGTATAACGACCATCTAAGTAGAGATGCCAAAACGATACCTCTAAGGGAGACAGTCCGAAGACACTATCCCAAAGGTAATAAAAGAAATGTGTCACGAACTTTTAGCAAGGAACCCGTAAAGTGTTAACGTGAGTCCCATACCCCACGTTCGCACTAAACGGTTTAGTAACCAATCGTAGGCTTCCACACTAAAAGCAGTACAAAGTTCACCTCATGTCATCGGTAAACTAGGCCGAAAGGCCAAAACGATCAATCGAATAGGTCGGGGATTAACCGAAAAGGAAACACACACGGTTTCATAGGCCGGAGTTTTTCCCAACCGTTTAAGCACCTTTCCACATCGCTCGAAGTGCTAAAGTATGAGTGTGGGATTTTGTTATAGAAAATAATTACGGAAAACGGATTTATAATTGGTTTGAAATCACTTTAAAACGGCCCTTGAAAACTCTCCTATTATGGAGTAATTAATTTAATAATTAAAAATAATATTATATAATAATTTCGAAAGCCATTTCGGAGTGAAAAATCCTTTTAAAACCTTTTTATAAGGCCCGTGTACGAAATTCAGAGACAAATCTCAAAGAAATCGACAAAACCAGAAAATCACTGAAAATATTCAGTGTTGGAAAATAGTCCAAACTGACGTGAACCCAAATTCGGAAAATTATTCGGACCAACAAACCGAATCCGAATGGCATGAAAATTGGTAGGAACGTAGTCCGACATTACTACTTCAGAACGCAAAAAGAATTACTCGATTCCGACTTGAAACGAAGTCGCAGCGACGCTCCAAAGTCGGACCCGGAAACAGTGAATACACTGTTTCAGGCTGAGATCCGGGTCCCTCTTCGACAGCAATTTCAAAGAGTCAAATGAACTTGGATACTAATCAAACTTTCTAGAGATGGAGTTCGGAACTCCAGTTTTCAAACGAGTCCAAAAACGTTGGATTCCGACCACGGATGTGACCGTGGCGGTGTCACAAAGTTTCAGTTTCAAAACTGAAAACAGGGAGTAAAGTATACACACCAGCTGCAAATGCTCAGAAACCAGCAGTAAACTGAAAACAGGGAGTAAAGCTACAGTTTTTACTGCTGGTTTCTGAGCATTTGCAGCTGGTGTGTATACTTTACTCCATGTTTTCAGTTTTGAAACTGAAACTTTGTGCCACGGTCACATCCGTGGTCGGAATCCAACGTTTTTGGACTCGTTGGAAAACTGGAGTTCCGAACTCCATCTCTAGAAAGTTCGATTAGTATCCGAGTTCATTTGACTCTTCGAAATTGCTGTCGAAGAGGGACCCGGATCTCAGCCTGAAACAGTGTATTCACTGTTTCCTAGTCCGACTTTGGAGCGTCGCTGCGACTTCGTTTCAAGTCGGAATCAAGTAATTCTTTTTGCGTTCTGAAGTAGGAATGTCGGACTACGTTCCTACCAATTTTCATGCCATTCGGATTCGGTTTGCTGGTCCGAATAATTTTTCGAATTTGGGTCGCGTCAGTTTTGGACTATTTTCCAACACTTGGAATATTTTCAGTGATTTTCTGGTTTTGTCGATTTCTTTGAGATTTGTCTCTGGATTTCATACACGGGCCTTATAAAAAGGTTTTAAAAGGATTTTTCACTCCGAAATGGCTATCGAAATTATTATATAATATTATTTTTAATTATTAAATTAATTACTCCATAATAGGAGAGTTTTCAAGGACCGTTTTAAAGTGATTTCAAACCAATTATAAATCCATTTTTCTTAATTATTTTCTATAACAAAATCCCACTCATACTTTAGCACTTCGAGCGATTTGAAAAGTGCTTAAACGGTTGGGAAAAACTCCGGCCTATGAAACGTGTGTACCTTTTCGGTTAATCCCCGACCTATTCGATTGATCGTTTTGGCCTTTCGGCCTAGTTTACCGATGACATGAGGTAAACTTTGTACTGCTTTCAGTGTGGAAGCTTGTGATTGGTTAGTAAACCGTTTAGTGCGAACGTGGGGTATGAGACTCACGTTAACACTTTACGGGTTCCTTGCTAAAAGTTCGTGACACATTCATTTTATTACCTTTGGGATAGTGTCTTCGGACTGTCTCTCTTAGAGGTATCGTTTTGGCATCTCTACTTAGATGGCCGTTATACATCTCTACATAGATGTATCGTTGTTGGCATCTCTACTTAGATGGCCTGTTATACATCTCTACTTAGATGTATCGTTTTTGACATCTCTACTTAGATGTTTTTTTGGGCATTTGTGCTTACGTTATGCCGATGATATGAGGTTTGTTATACATCTCTACTTAGATGTTTGTTTCTTCTCTATGTAAGAGATTTTGGTCTTTATTACTATGATATATGTTTCTTTTTTGGAGATTATTATGTTATATGTTGCCTTATTATCTTATCGTGATTATTGTTCAGTTTATCTAACTGATTTGTTTAGCTAGCCTGACCCGAGTATTTTATGCTCGGGTCAGACCGAGTTGTTTCAGGTTAGGTCGTTTTGGACTTAACTTGCTTCAGTGCTTCCGCTTTGGATATATCCGCTATACTATAGATAGCTTTACTTGTTATCCATCCTTTATGATACTCTGATATTATGACTATCTTGTGTATATTCATTTGACTCACAAATGTGTGAGTAGTGGCTTTGTACCCACTTTTATATTTGGATCTGTACTTGATGTTGTATTGTGCTGAGACTATTTGCTTATTATCTGATGATGTTCATTCCGCTATTATGTTTTGTTCTGATAGATCTTTTAGCCATTGTAGTTTTTTTTTCTTTGAGTATTTATTGAATATGTCGAACCACATGCACAAAAAAAATACAACCATTTAACGCTAACTTTACCCTTCGAATGGTTCGAAAATAGATGAGATGCTTTAAGAAGCAATATGACAGCCCGTGTAGACTGTTCTAGCTCCTCAATAGATGAATCGACTGAAATCTCCCTGTCGATTATAAGGTCATTTAGCCGTTTGACCTTCAACTCTCTCCTATTGACCACCGCTTCTGGGGTTGGAATTTCACCAAGCAAACGTTGACAAACCTCATCGGTGTCCACGTTACCACCATAGTTCAACACGACACCTTCGATGGGAAGGCCAAGCAAAATAGATACGTCTTACAGTGTAATTGTCATTTCTCCAACGGAAAAATGAAAAGTGCAAGTCTCAGGTCTTCATCTATCGCATAAAGCTGTGAGTAATGACCTATCAAATCTGATATATTTAATCTGCATGAAATACCAGAATCCCGCTTGATGTAGTAATTGTTGAACCCGTTGATCTTCAACCATTTCCATCAAATCTTCAAAAATTTGTGAATGATCTAGACAATTCACCGGTTTTACACTCTGCAAAACAAAGAATTATAACTTATAGTTAATTCAAAATGCGACATAGCTTGCAAAAATTTACTATAATTACAAAATAAATAATATTACCCTCATTAACTCTTCAAAATTAGAGCGGTAATTATCCTACATATAAAGCACGCTACCGTCTACCGGTCCGCTTTCCGGTTCTTTAAAGTTCATGCCAAAAAATCGATTTTTACAAATCGTTTACAATCGGTTAGTGATTCAACGCTTCAAATTGGATTACTAAGATGTACAGCTATTTGACAATATTTCTAGCAAATACAACCAAATAAGCAAATTAGAAATTAATCAAAAAACCAGGGTTTAGAAATATCAAAATCTATTTGTGTTGAAGAGGATTCCGCTTTCATTGTTGTAACTTTGTTTTAATCGAAGAATGAAGAAGAAATGTGAAAATTTTGTGATAATTTGGTGGTGATTGACTAAAGTTTGGGTTTGGAGCTAGTGGGTTCGGGCATGGAAGAAAGGATTGAGGTTGGAAAATGTTTTTGGATACTGAAGGGAAGAGTTGTTGCTGCCTCTGTTTTAACAGCTGCAACCTGTGCAGGCGCAATACCTACACGACACTATAGCAGGCGCAAGTATGAGTTGCACCTGCTTATTAGAAAGTCTACGTGCAACTTTTAGATGCGCACAGTTATAAAAAATTTGTACGCATCTAAGAGTTGCGCACCGTAAAAAAAATTCAAAATCCCATCGGCGCAATTAAGAGTTGCGCTTTTTTCCTGGTAGTTAGAAAAAAAATGACTGCGCTGCTGACTGTGCAGAAACTAGCCATGTTTGATAATAAGTTTCAAAACCAACGCCGATCGCGAAATTGATTCGAAAATTAGCCCATTTTAAAAATTTGTCCTTGATTTTACTTAGTTAAGGCTGAATGTAATTAGATAAGCTGGGCTTTATTTTATTCATTTAATTTAGTTTAGAGTATTAGTGAAATTCTAATTTAAATTTGTTTAATTTAGTATAAATATTTTGGGTTAGGATATTTTATATTATTATTTACATCGACCATTATTAATTTTTTTTAGCAAACCATTGTAAACCGTAATCGGGACCGAAACCAAAACCGAAACTTTCGAAATCGTTCGAAACTAAGAAAATTTTGAATGAACGAAACCAGTTCTCGAACTGTAACGACACGAAAATTTAAGATATTTGAAATTAGAATATTTAATTGATTTTAAATATTCAGGTTGATTTCTAACTTGAACTTCAAATATAACTATTTATTGGGTAATTAAATTTTTGAATTTAATAATTTAACATTGGGTAGAATATTGAATCTTGAGTTTTAAGCTTGTTAAAAATAATTTAAAGGCTTGAAAAAAATTCATATTGATAACAATAAAGATAATAAAAGTTTTTAAATTGAATTTAAAAGTAGTTTGTTCAGTTTTAAAAATATATCGTTTAAATTGACATTTAAAAATAGTCTTCCGAGACACAGTCTCGGAATTCGACGAAAGCAGTTCCATTGGATCCGTAATAATGTGTTATTATCGGATTTCAATTTTCGTAACGTTTGGAGTTATCGTTTAGCTGTACGAAATGTAAATGCGCTGAAATTTATATCAAAAATTTGATATAATAATTGGTACAAAAAGCTATTTTCTCCATACGATCGAATTAGGATTTAAAACTTTTTTCATTACGTTCGGAATAGGGGTATAACATTATAAACACCTGGCAGCACGGTGGATCTAGGTGGTGGTGAAGGGTTTTGGATGAAGGGTTTTTGGATTTAGGGTTTCATGGCATAGGTGGTGGTGAGGTGGTGATGGACTTTTGTTAAGTAAACTGGAATTGTTTTAAAGCGGGATTTTTAATTACTATACTATTTAACCTTTAAACTATTATTTGGATTTGGAATATCCCGAAGTTAGCTATTATATACTTGGTATTTATCGAAATAAATTCTAACTTTATAATCAATTCTGTAAATTAATTAATAACTAAATATGAACTTTTAATGCTTTAAAGAAGTTGATATTTTAGTTACCTAAAACCATAATTTAAAAGTAAAACATTATTCTTATTTTACATATAATTTTAAATGTTTTAAACTCAATTATGAATCCTCTCGAGTTGGATTGCGAAGTTAATTAAAATTGAATAAGATTTTAAAAGGAAAGATCATATAGTGGTATTATGGAAATTTTAAATAAATTTCTAAAGCATAAGATAAGCGAACTTCGAATGGCGAAATGAAATTTACAAAGGAAGTAGAAGTGAAACTGGAATTTTAAATATGCATAAACGGCTTTGGAAATATTAAAGAATTTAACTAAAGAATTCTGGAATTTATAGAATTCGTGTGGAATGAGTTTGAAAATTTATAAATAAAGTTCTAAATGATTTTTGAGAAAAGAAAAAGGAAATAAGAGAAATATTTTCTAAGTGTCGAATATAAAATGAAGTGGGAAAAATATTCTAAGTATTGAGAAAATGTTGGAATTTGTTCAGTGAGAATAAAAGGGATTTGAAAAAATATTTTCAAAGTGTTGAAGTATGAAAATAATATCTTGGGTAGATATTTTGAAATAAAAAATTTGGGAAACTATTTAAGAACTGAAGGTTGCTTGTGGATGTTATATGATAGTTAAATAACCGGCTATCGGTACTGGCCAATGCGCTGATCGTTTCAAAGAGAATGAGATGAGGTTTAATTATCCGAAAACCACTTCGATCTGGTTTGAACGTAGCGAATGAAGACCGTGAAGATGATGAAGACGGTGATTCGGTTTATCCAGACCCAGGGCAACTTGTATGGACGAATGCTTTCAGAATATCGTCATCGGAGGACGATGAACATTCTAAGTGAACGTGCTCTTTAAGAGGCAACACTTAGCCTTAAGTCTCATCAAACGGGAATGGATAAAACAGGGAAGATGCAGCAATGCTAAAAGGGTAGCACCCAATTAGGATAAGATTTTTCTTGTCTAGAGTCTCTTATTTCGGCTGTATGGGCGGTTGTTAGCTCCAACTGTCGGGTGATCTCATTCGGACTATCCAGTAAGGGGTAGCTCCGGTCTTGTGTTGTAGGAGATCGGGGGTGACCCTCGGTACTCTGATGTAGACCAAGTAATGTGACAGACGGTATGCAGTAGCCCTGCCATTGTATGAAATCCATTCTCCAATAAGCGTCCGTAAGGTTTTGATTGTGTCCTACTATGCTTGAATGTGAGATGCAAGCATTTCAGCTATATTCTATTTTACTTTCTATGGACACTATTATAATATCAGAGGAATTGATAAAAAAAGGTTTTGCTTAGTGTAAGGTAAAAACCCGACATATTTATTTGTGTCGTGGTTTTACGAGATATCTTTGTTTTCAAAGGATTTTTAAAGAAAATATAATAATCCAATTGAGTGTGATTTTCTCACGCTGGTTTTCCAGACTGACTCGGATGTTGTTTTATTATGATGCTTTGGTCAGACCGAGTTGAATAGATCTAGGATAACATGTTATGAAGCTCAAGAGGCGAGTTGGATGACAGAGACGTATCTCCGTACTTGGTTATTATTTCCGCTATGTAAGGACAAGTATTAAGCTGTCCAAATAAATGGATGATTGTTGTACTCTGATAATGATATGTATATATAACAGTACAAATTTCTTTGTATTTTAAAGCTGTTATTATATATTATATTTTTTTCAACTGCGATTGTGAAACTCTAATTTTGTTTTTATCTTCTTCTTCTTCCTCTTTCTTCTTTTACCCTAATGACTTGGTATTTCCGGCACTTGAATATTCGGCAGTTTATATAGTGAACGTATAAAGATCGATTTTCGTGAGTCGAAAATCCCTGGCCGTTACATGAACCTTGGTAAAAAGCCTTTTGGGAAAAGCCTCAAAGCATTTTATCTTTCATTTCCTCGAGGAAATCCTCGAGACGAGTATTGATGTGGGTTTTTTAAAACAATGATTCTTCCAGTGTTTTTCTTATCGCTTTTTTTTGTGGGGTGGTGGGGAGTTAGTAAATTGGAGTGCCTATAGTTTTGATTCTGATTTTCTTTTTGTATTTTTTTGAATGTACAAAGTTAGACACCTATAAAATTACTTCGAATCATATATTCTTCACCTATCGTTATATTGGTAAAGTCAACAGCAACTTTATGTAAAACTGAACTTTAATTGGTTTGAACTGTTAGACTTAATGATTTTGATCCAATCTATAGTTTGTCAAGGTTTTTCTACATGCATGTACTTCACATTTCAAAATGTGGTTAAAAGTAAATTGCTGCAGTCAAAAGTATAACCAGAAAAATTTAACTCCCCATGTTGTAAAAGATCAATTGCCATGGTTAGGATTGTATTAAATATTAATTTATAATAGTGATGCAATAAGCGCATGTTATAAAAGTTCAGCTGCCATGGTAGTGATGTGTTAACTGATGATAGTGTTGCAATAAGCTTAACTCACCACATAACAACAGGTCATTAAGTAATCAACCAATGCTACCTGCAGTACTATAATACTACCAGTGGTGAATGCACGATGACGCACTTGAAATCAGAAGTGGAAATATGGATATCATAAAATAAGAAATGACGCGAGCTTATAAATCTGTGATAACTTGGTGTATTCTAGCTTAAGCACTTGAGGTAGTTTATGCTAATCCACTTTATTTGATATAGAATTCAGGAGAGAAAAACCTATTTACTATCACAAATTGAAGAAGTTCGCCGAACTAGGGCTGTACAACGGTCTGCAAGAAAAAGACACGGCAGTTCCTATGGCAAAGACCTATCAACAGTCGCTATCGTTGGTTATACTAATGCTGTATGTTATTTTACTAGTCTGATACTCCTAATGTGTGATGTGATACTCATAACAGTTGTTCTTTTTAGATTTTCTTTTAATCTTATGTGCACCATGCAGGGAAAGTCTACTCTAGTCAGTACTCTCTCAGGAGCTGACGTATACAGTGATGACAGGTACTTTTCATCCAATAGCTAGTTTGTCGGTGACCCTAATTTCTTGCAGATTGCATTTCTATCCCCATAAAATAGTCAATTGATGTCCAAAGCATCCTCTAAGTTTAAAATTGTGGTTTTCTTATTTGTGCGCGCTCGTGTGCATGCAGTATGATCTGCTGCTACATTGTTTAATGTTCAAACTTTAGTGTAACTAAATTTTGTACTGTGTAATTTAGGTTATTTGCAACAGTTGATCCTCGTCTAAGAAGTGTAATCCTTCCATCCGGGTAATTTTATGCATTTATTATGGTTATTTTACTAATGTGTAAAAAAAAAACTTTGGTTATCAAAATGTCCAGAATGTCTTCAGGAGAATGTTCTAATGCATAAATGCAAACACCCACCCATTTTCTGACAGTTTATCGATATCGTAATTACTGAGGGTCTATTTATTTATTTATTTTTATTTTATTTTTTGGGAATTTATCATTTGTATATGATCAGTAGAAAAGCACTTCTCAGTGATACTGTGGGGTTTATTTCGGACTTGCCTGTGCAGGTCAGTCAAACTTGCATTTATATTTTCCTTAGTTTTATCCACACATTCATTCACTATCGCTTTATGGCTGCTGTTTCCAGTTGGTTGAAGCATTCCATGCTACACTGGAAGAAGTTGTAGAAGCAGATTTGTTAGTGGTATGTTTATACAAATTTTGTTTGTGGTCTATATGTTGTGTAGTACAGGTCCTTTATAGTTGGCAATCAAAATATTTATATACATGGTGTGCGTCACATCCAATCAAATTTTCCCTTTCAAACATAAGAACGTTATTTTTCAGGATATTAGAGAGAATGTAATATTTCGAGGGTCAGGGTACATTATTTCATGTAATTTACGAAGTTAATTGTAGATTACTTCAGATGGCTAACTGTTTGGAAATTAAATGGCCACATGAAAGGAATTAAATTGATTCTGTGAGAACTGTGATATTTGATATTGACATGAACAGTCACTCATCTCTAATTATGATATATATCTATTTCAGGTATATCGATTTAGCTAGTTAGTAATATCAATCATCAATAGTCTTTATTACCAGCCATGGTGCTCCTTACTCCTCAAACTGGGTCACAATATTGATTGGTTGTCGTTTAGAAATATCTTACGAACAAATTAAGATCGTATAAGAAAAAAGGTTTTTGATTGTTATTATTTAATAATGCGTAATACATGTTCATCTATTTTGAAGTTCAATACTAGAAGTTTCAACATTGATCCGAGCAAGCGAAAGTACCATAGATATAGCAGCTTGA
This sequence comes from Allium cepa, assembly GCA_030765085.1. Taxonomy (NCBI): domain Eukaryota; kingdom Viridiplantae; phylum Streptophyta; class Magnoliopsida; order Asparagales; family Amaryllidaceae; genus Allium; species Allium cepa. Next base: position 1,012,919,195 of record CM060928.1, read on the forward strand.
GTGGATGATGTTGATGTATTTCATTTGGGAATTGGTGTAATTTCTTACTCTTGAAATTTCAAGTTCATTGTCTTGAGTTCGAAGTTAACAACTTTGTTACGAACTAATGCATTATGTTATCAAACTGTTACACTAACGAGTTTTCTATACTTTTGTCAAACGTGAATCTTCTGATTCTTTTGCTAATATTATTACCTGAATTACCAAAAACTAAACTAACATCTTACTTATGCAGCATGTTCTAGATGCCAGTGCTCCGAATATGGATGATCAGCGGGCAACTGTGCTGGAGGTCCTAGAACAAATTGGTGTCACGGAAGAGAAGATGCAAAATATGGTTGAAGTATGGAACAAAGTAAGACTGTTCTTTAACCACTACTGATTTTATTTTATTTTCAATTTTTTAAAAGAAAAATGTCAGTCTGTGATAAAGTGAGTTTTAAATTGTATGTTCCTTAGCCAAACATGCCTCAACTGTTTCGATACAGAGACAAGAAAATTCTCTGTAGGTATATTTTACAAGACATGTGCATAAGATAAACGTTGACAAGTTTAATATGTAATCAAAGGATTTGAAAAGTACAAACATCATAATTTTCAAGGAGCTGGCTAAATCTAAGTTTTGATTTTTCTTAGATCGATCTTATCGATGAAGATAAACGAACAGAAGAAACTCATGAAGAAGGTGAACATCTGATTGAATGTGAAGATCAAACAGTTTCAGAAGACACGAGCTTAAATGCAAGTGAAGAAGCAAACATTGATACAGTTTTAGAAGACGAAGATGAGAGCTCAAACGATGAAGAACAAACAAATACAGAAAGGCTTTTAAGAGATGATGTATTTATTAATGGAAAGCATCAGAACACTGTGAAGTGTATTGATGTGAAAGAGGTTGAGCATGTGAAAACTTCGGCTGTAATGAGGATCGGATTACAAGAGTTATTAGAGGTGATCGATGATAAGCTAAACAAACAGCAATCTGTAGTAACAAAAAGATGTGGACCTTTTGACCGCAAGTGGAGAGCATCTTATACTGTAGAAAACGAGAAAGTTGCATCTGAATAGGTGTGTGCTGTTACAATTTATAGTGTATATATTTCAGTCTATGAGCCTCTGAAACGTTACTCGTTTCAGTATTAAGAAATCAGAATATTTATCCGGTCATTCAACCCTCTAATATGTTTCAGATTTGGTGCATGATAAGATATCAAATTAACTCTAGTAAAGGGAGAAGTTTTGTAAAACATCCTTTTAAGTCTCAAAATACACGGTCGTTCCCCATCAAAAATAAGTTTACAAAAAACACCGCTGTTTTCAGTTTCAGTCAAAATGTGCATATATTTGCCGTTTATACTAAAAACAAGAATCTTTAAGTTTTAAAATGAACTGCAAGTAAGCAAGGACCTATAGCTTAAATGGCTAAGGATACGATGCTTTAGAATGAGGTTTTGAAAGTCATGGGTTTGATCCCTTAAGACATCAAAATGATTATTCTGCTTGGATGAATATCACTTTTATTTAAAAATAATAATTTATGAATACAAATATTTGCAGAAAAAAATTGCAAATATTTACACTTGTTCAAAAAAATGCAAATATTTGCACTTCTTCAAAAAAATTCAAAAATAGTTTTGGTCATAGAAACATGCGATTAAGTTTAGGTTTAATTTTCGAGAAAAAACGAATTGTTTTTACAGAAAATAAAAATATGAGTGTAATTTAAAAGAAGTGAATTTTTCATGCAAGGGGCAGATCCACATTACCGACATTACCTAAAGTTTTCCGGAGGACCTAGTATAACAATTAATAGGCTGAAAAGTTCGTAATTCCTTCAGCATAGCAGACTAAGTAATCTATATTTTTCAGGTTTTATCCTGCACTCTGCCAATGTACCTGGCCACACAAATTGAACTTGTCGAGGTTATTTTTTTTTAAGTAGCATATAGTTTCTTGCTTTGGAAACAGATGATGCCTTCACTCATACTTGGAGAAACAGAGATGCAATGACTGATAAATCGTGTATTTACATATTATTTTGTAACATCGTCATAGAGAATGGGTAGAGGAGAAATAAAAATGATAGAAAAAAAAAAACATAGTTCAAATATGATCTAATATCCGTGTTAACAATTTTTTTTTTTTTTTATGTTTCAATTCCCACGATGATATACAGTTGATAAGGATCGAACCCTCAACCTTACGTGCAAGTGTCGCATGTCATAATCAACTACACTGTTCTTCCTTGTAGGCAATAATCATGTTAACGTTCTTATTTTTCTATCTGGTTAAACCGAAGCATGCATCTTAAAACATTTATCCAAATTTTGATTGACTACAATATTTGAAGTGTCATATCCTAACAATTGCACTGAAGAATGTTTTGTTCCGTCTGTGTTGTCTCTATTGTTCTACTATTTTGGTCACATAAGTTGGGAATTTTATATGATAATGGCAGTGTTATTATTTTTAGTTTTTTACATCATATTGCCATGAAGTATATATGGTTCTTACAATTACATTGGTTGGTGAAAGGGTGTATCTACGTAAATATTCGATCATCAATTGGAAATTAGAATAGTTGGATCCATCTTTCATATAGGGGAGCAAAGTAAATTATGTTCAATTTCCTGTATAATCAAAAGGTTGGATGATGAATTGTTGTCAGTTGCTCTCTCCTTGTTATAGGTGCAAAATTTGTTTCGGTTCATTGGAGAGCGTTTTATCCAGGTTGACTTTGGTTCAAAGTCCTTGTTTTTAAGAAAACATTAATCTTACATGCTCCCATAAAAGCAATGTAAAACAAGTTTTATTTTTTGTATTTTTAAAATTAATATTTGAAACGATATTATAATTGATGTTTTATATTTTTCTCTCAATAATAATATTTCCTGAACATTTCATAAATGTTGAATTTTAAGTGGAAGTACTCAGCTTTCTACTTTCTAATCTAAAAGTAGCGCTAGTTTGCAAGACAATAATTTGCCATGAATAATACTTGTCGTGTCATACATTATAATTGTGCATGGTTATTTGTCTGGTAATTATTTACCATCGAAAGGAAAAAAAAAGTGTAATTATTTTTTGTTGCGTTGTAATGTATATATATGTAAAATATTTAAATTGTAAAATTGTGATTTTTTTTCAAGTAATCACATCAAGTTTACTTTGTAATATATTTTCAAATAATAATTGCAAATAATAATTGTGAATGGCTATCTTACTTTGTAATATATTTATCTCAAATAATCATGTCAAGTATATAATCCTATCTTAAATTTAGATAAAAAAGCGAAATCTTGGGGTTTGAAAAATTGGAAACCTAAATAATTATATTTTCATGATATGATATAAAGATGATCTGGGGTAGGCATGTGTCTACGCCAGTCTTTGAAAAGGAAAAAAAAAAAAAAAAAAAATTAGGAACAAAAGAAAAGTTTATCAAGTCTCTTCTCGTTTCACTCATTATTTTATAATAACATCAGAAATTGTTTATTTTCTTAAACATTCATTATTTCATAAACGTATAACTTCTTCTGGAGAATAATAATGTTGAAAGCTGTCTATTTTCTTTCCAGCATTACACTTCACTTTGACATAAAAAAATGGCCTAGCGTCTGTCGCCTTTGAACCCCAGTTCACGTTGTGCCTACACCAACATTGTGTCCTGCCTCCACCACTGAAGATGATGGTAGATATTTGGTATGGGATACTAAAGCTATTGCTTTATATTTATTTTCATCTTTTTTCCTTTAATAAAACATTAAGAATATCCCTTGCTGGTAAGTTAGATTTTACCAAAAGTGCAAATGAGAGAAACTAAATTGATATGCAAAATTAATATGTAACAAATTTTGGAACGTTTATTTTGTGAAATGTTCCCAGCAGTTTCTTTTGTTGGTTATTTGGTGAATTGCCAACGCACATTAGCAGCGCTTATTTAATTTTTCCAAAGATATCCCTTTTTTTTATACTAAAATTTATCATTAAAGGTCTCAAATTTATCCAAATCAGTTAGGAATCCAAACCTTTACACAAATCACCCATTTTTCAATTTAATTTAGCATTATTGCCTATATATATATATATATATATATATATATATATATATATATATATAAAGAATTAAAATTCATGGGAACTCAAGGTTGTGATCTCTTGATGTTAATTGAAAATTAATGCATTTGCATTGATCTATTAAACTAAATGTAATACATGGCTACATAGCATGTCTAATTATATGGATTGATTTACGTAGTTTAAGAATAAAATGTTAAATGTGGGAGTCTCATTATGCCATTTCAATTCTCCTACAATGTCTATTATCTTTTGGAAGATATGTTTTAGTTTCATTTTAGAAGTGGATGGCTATCATTTTTTAATTTGTAATGATAGGAATACTTGAATATAATGTATATACATACCGATATACATACCGAAATACAATTGCAGTTTACATCAACACTGAAACACCCCATCTCTATACATATACTACCCAAGAGTATTACAAAGTAATACCGTCGAGTAATATAGAGAATGCGGTGACATGGGGTGTGCACGTAAATATTTTCTTCGACTAACATTGATACGTTTAAAAACATAAACTATACAACTCACCTGCACATACACAAGTATCGGTGCAAAACAATAAACACGTGTGGCTATAGGATAGAATAATACATAATATACAGTAAATAATAGAGAACACATAGTCAGTGTCGCTGCGATAACATACAATAATATACAATATATAATTCTACAAGGGAACAAATCGTCTCAAATAATGTCCGCCTCACTATAATGTAATAAACAATCAATATACAACTCGGTATCATGAATACAAATCAATGTCACACAATATCATTCAATAATCCTAACATAAATCTCCTATAAGTCCACAAATACAATTGCCAGTCAAGTGGTCTCTATATCTGAAATGTTTCGAACTGGTCCGAATATTATATAATTGGACTATATCTAAATCAAGGATCGATGGAATATGGAATACATTATAAACAAGTAATGATGATATGATAACACTGCTAGACGTACTCAAGCCATCAATCAACATATCAAAATGTGTATGGACAAAAAAATGTATGCATGGAATATATGTATAATACCATGGATTATCAACCAAACATTGCATCATGTGAATAACTCAAAACTACACAAAATAATCAACATCGATAGCAAAAGATGTCATTGTCTATATTGAAATACATCAAATCGGAAATCACAGAATCAACACAAACGAGTGAATCACACATATCCAGAAATTATCGTGAAATCCAGAAATATCGAAGGAGATATCACCATGAATAATCAGGTTAGCGCTAAGCTTTGTTTAATTGTCTAAATATCACCCAAACTCATAAAATAGAACATCATCATTAATATATATTAACAACATAAACCATGAAATGAGAATCCACTATACTCTGAATATTTATCACATGTATAATCTCATCTCCTTATATAGAAACTATCAGAATATATCATGACTGGGATGACTGTACGACATACACAGTCTCAAGTAGAGCCATATATATGCATAACTATATGTGGGTCATCTAACCCATATCTATATCATAGTGAGGTGTATCAATAGATTATATCAATCTACAACTCTGTTGGTACCAAAAGGAAGACTGATAACATAAAGAAAGCTCCAAAGATACGGAGTCTCTATAGTCTTAGTTACCTCAGTCATCATGACACGTATCCACCAACTTACGCGAGAACTCATCAGTCATGACACTACACTTGCCCCGATAGGTAACGGACGGCTGGTCCAGGTGACATAGGGGCAAACGCGCGCATAGTAGTAGCACGAAGCAATTTAGTATAGTGTCGCAGATTTGGGGTGTGACCCCACGTTCCGACCATTAGATAGATTCTAGTCATATGGTTTTCTCCAACAAACACAATAGGAGTACATCATAATAGTGGCATATAGAACCAATACGTATAGACATGAAACCTTGCTCATCATTAGGCATAGAGCCATACTCGCTAAATATAGATACAAAGCCATATATCACTACGTGCATGTGACGACCCGACTTTCTATCCACAGAAAGACGTATTATCTTGAAGAAAGAAAGAGATAGAAAAGAGAAAAGATAGAGAAGAAATAAGAAATAATATCAAAATCTCAACAGCGGAACAAATAAATTATATTAATCACATAAGTATTACATAATATACAGTATCCATCAGAGTTACACAGATAATACATCACATACTAGACAATTATAAACATTTGTCTAGTTATTACATCTCAATACAACTCAGAGGAAATAACACAGAGTAACCAACACAGCGGAAAACTATATATCTACAATGCTGAATCCTCTTGCTCCATACCTCCTTCAGAATTCGTCAAAGCCAATCTGAATCCCTTGGCTACTCGTAAAAATTTGAGTACCCAAGAGTTTAGGAAAAACAAAAATAAACTCCGGGTCAGACATGGGTCTGGTGTGAGTAAACAGGTTAAAGTTGTTTAACTTTGAAAGCCATTTGAAAATAAAGGTATCACGTAAGACTTCCCACAAATAAACATGGGTAAGTTTTTACCTTACGCTAACCAAACATTTTATAGAAAATCCAGTGATATTATAATAGTGTCTAGGGTTTTCAAGTAAATAGAAAATAGCCGAAATTGTTACATTCATTAAATTCCAGCTACTAGCTACAAAAGTGGGTAATACAAATCAAAACCGTAGGGTCTCGTAGGGAAAATGGGTTTCCATCAATGACAGGGCTACTGGGGTACCGTCCGTCACAGTACGGGGCCTAAATAACCATACCGAGGATCACTACCGACCTCCTACAACACAAGGTTGGAACCATTACTTACTGAAAAGTCCCGAACAAGATATCACCGCAGTTGTAGCTAGCAATCGCCCAAACAGCCGAAATAAAAAGGGACATCTAGACAGGGGTATATCTCGTCCTGCTTGGGTGCTACCCACCTAACCTTGCTGCACATCCACTGTTTTAGCCATTCTCGGTTGATGAGGCTTGAGGCTGCGATTACCTTTATAGAACATATCTCTTAGAATGCTCATCGCCCACCTGACGCTGAAAGCATTCAATCCATACAAGTTCGTTCTGGGTTTGAATGAAACCGAAGGCATTATCTTGTTACACTCATTTTGGAGTTATACTCAAAGTTAACGACGATAACCTTTGCACTCTGAATCTTCATCTTCACTTCAGATTCACGACCTATCGTTACTTTGGATCGATGTGGTTTTGGGATGTTCAAATATGAAAACCCGATCCCGGTCTCATCGAAATCCAAAATGTATCTTTTAAGGCCAAGTTGTTTTAAAGTTTAAAACAATTCAATCCAATATTATCTATATACACACAGATAGATAATCTACAATATCACAATAGATAATCAACATTATTATCATAACAGATAATCTATATTATCATCACAAACAAATAATCCATATTATCATCATATTTTAATCAAAGCATCTATTTCACACAACATCATTTATCTCATATCTGAGATCTCAAACCATTCAAGGTAAACAATATCATCCATCCATACATAAGCAATGATTAGTAATCACACCATATATAATTAATTTAAAATGAATTAAATTAATTACTTGCATCTCTAATTAATTTAAAGTAAACTAAATTAATTACTTCACCATTATTAAACTTGCTTATATCACTAGTAATTAATTATCAATCAATTAATTTATCATCATCCAATTATTCATTTTAATTAATCATCATTGATTAATTGTCTTTTAATTACATTCAAGTAATTATCCTTTAATTATTTTCACACATTAATCATCTTTAACCAAATATAGAAATTAACCTTTAAATTACTAACATTAATTACATTAATTCTTAATTAATTACATTAATAAATCCCTTCATTTATTAATTATTTCCTAATAAATCCATTCTAAATTAGATCATTAACTATAATAATTAATGATCTCTAATTACATTTTCTATTTAAATTAATTACATTAAGTAATTAATCTTCAATTAAACCAAATTGTTAATCACCCTTGATTAACCTCATTCAGTAATTAACTACCCTTAGTTACTTCATTAAATAAATTAATTACTCCTTAATTAATTATCTCTAATTAATCCCTTAATTAATTACACAAAGTAATTATACAAAAATTACTTTCATCATTAATCATCCTCAATTAATTACATCCTGTAATTATCATTAATTACTTCCCTAAGTAATTATACTTATCACATCATCAAATGGTTATTTAAATTAATTAAACTTAATTAATCAACTTAAACAATTCATATTAAACTTAATTAATTACAATGAGTAATTAATTCCTTAATTACTTCCATTAAGTAATTATACTAACATTTCACAATTGATTATCTTAAATTAATTAATCTAATTAATTATTTAAAATTAATCACATTAATTCATTGTTAAATAATCCTAGTTAATGACATTCATTAACTATTAACAATTCTTTAATTATTTTTCTAAAGTAATTAACTAAGATTAATCATTATTAATTACAATTTAATTTTATCTTTAATAACTCATTAATTGATCCAATATTATTTAATTAATTAAGTGTTAACTGTAACTTAATCAATCCTTAATTACTTGATTAATTAATTACTAATCATTATTTAAAATTTCAAATCTTATTTAATTAATGATTCTTAAATTACAAACTAATTATTCTAAGAATAATTAATCTTAAACTTTAAATTTAAAACCCTTAATTACTTTAACCAATTATCCATTTCATTAATTTATTAAATAAATTAATTATCCATTTAATTACCTTAATAATTAAATGAAATTACGAATCATTAAATTCTAAATTTACTTTAAGATAAAATCATTCATAACTACATTTGGAAACATTCATTTCCAAATTTAATTTCAAATTTCATTTTAAATTCAAGTTTTAAAATGAAAACCAATTTATCTTCAACAAAGTTAATTTAAAAACCTTTAAATTTACATGATAAAGAATACTTTCTCTTATAAAAAGAATTTTACAAGAGTTTACCAAATTCCTTTTTAAACTCAAAACATTTAAATTTTATTTTAACATTCAAAATTGTTATAACATTAAATTTATAAACTTAAATTTATTTCAAAACTAAGATTCAAATTTAGATTTGAATCAGATTTACCTTTTTGATTTAAACTTTGTTTATATCATTTCTTTACATTTTAAACTCCAACTTAAATTCCTTTAAAAACACTTTTAATAACTTAACCACTTTAAGGTTATTTAAACAATTTGAATTTAAAAACTTTATTTATTTCCAGCTAAGATCCAAATTCAACTTGGATCTATTTAAAAACTTTGATTTAAAAACTTATTTTAAATCCATGCTTTATAAATTTGAATTCATTTTTAAATTTTGAAAACAGAACAAGTTTTCTTTATAAACCTATAACACACATTTACCCGAGCCATACAAAAATTGCCTCGAGTCAAATCCAAATAAACTCGAGCCAAACCTTCAATAACTCGAGTAAAACTCGAGTAACTCTTCTCAGCCTAACCCAAAAACATCAAAACCCACAAATGTCCACCGTGCACATGCACAGAGGCTGTGGATGATTCCGATCATTAACGATGATCATCCCTCATCTACTAACATCTCCAAACACCAACTCGATCATCAGATCGCTTCCAAATCGACTCGAAATCGAATTCGAGTCAAAACCCAAAACCTGGAACAGACTGAATCACCACAATCCAAACCTGTCATCGCCTCGACCACGAAGCTCCAATCACCAGAAAATCCACTACTCCGGCTACGACTTCGTCAACGAACAAACTACCATTTCCCAAAACCCCGAAACACTCGATCATCTATACAAGCCGTGGTGATCGATTCATTAAACCCAGTAAAAACTAGGGTTCCAGAAGAAATTTCGCCACCGCTGCCTCCTCGATGAAATGCACCACAATCAAGTATTTTTCCTAGTTACTACGATCACTCCTCCATCAACAGGAAGAATTCAGACCCCTCCAATCATAGAGAGCACCAGAAAAATCCAATAATCCCCTTCCAGTTCAAACCCAAACTGCACCCTCAAAACTTAACTAAAAATAGTAATTTTGGTTTCAAAAATCAGGTTTTAGTTTTAGCAACTGATTCATATACCTGAATCCATGAATTATGAAACTTGAATTTTAACTTATTTAAGTTTTCTCTGTTGTTTTATATTTCCAGAACCAATACAAATTGTTTTTCTTTTAAACAAATTTTTAAACTTAAGTCTATGTTATAAAAAACATTTTATGTTCAAAACTTAAGTCTTATCAAAGCTTGGATTAAGGGCAAATGAATTTTGATGAGTATTTAAGCCTGGAATCAAAACAGAGCACAATACATATACGCACCGTACACACAATTAAATATTCACACCAGATTTTCACTTATATACACCTGCAAATACTTATTCATTTCAACCATACTAGCATGCAAACAAATTTTTTTTTTTTAAATTTTAAAAGTTACTCACCTGTAAAGATTTGAACAGAGAACAAATCCTGGAAGCTGCTACTCAATACTCTTTTAAATCTTCTTGCTTTTGATTGATGAAGTTGTTGCTTAAGGTTACAAGATAGTAGTGCTTATGTGTTCTCTGATATGCAAAGTTTTGATGAACGAAAATCAAACTGGAATGATGTAAATATATAGAAAAGAGTTTTGTAAAGGGTAGGTGTTTACTGGTACAAGTATTTTTAGTTTGTTCAGAGATTTTTATTATTATTTATTTATCTTACCAGACAAGATTTTGTTGTGGAGGCTGAATTGATCTTTGAACAATTCGAATTGACTTTCTTTGTTTGCTGAGATGAAAGCATTTAATGCTAATGTCCTTTATGTTTCATGCTTATCCATTTTTGTGTATGTACATAGATATTTTGTTTTTACCTTGTTCTTGCCTTGCATCTATTTTACAGGCAACATACATATTTCTTGTCTGGTTTGCTTTATTTTTCTTTATGTACATAATATAAAGTTGTTTTAGTCATTGTTATAAATTTTTAACTTAAGTATTAAGTTCTATTCCTAACATAAATGCTTATTTTTATCTCTCTTTTATTTTTAAACTTAAACTATCAAACACTTAATTTACTTATTATTTATTCTTATACTTATGTTAATATCATATTTTCTTATGTTTATGTATTTATACTTATGTTTATAACCATATATTTGATTTATACTTATGTTTAAATATTTATAAGATTTATTTTATTTTAAACATTTTTGAAAGACTTTATTTTAAATTTTCAAATCATAGTTTTCTTTCAAAATACACACACACATATATAAATAAATTTGAAATAAAATTTCTATTTATATTTAAAATCCATTTGTAAAGACATTACATTATTAATATTGTTTAAATATAACTCATTATTAAATTAAAATAATTTATAAAAGAAATTATCTCTTTATTAATAAATCACTTATTTTATCACGCTATATTTAAAAAGAACAAAACAACCTTTTTGTTTAAATTTAAACTTAAGCTAGAATCATTTTAAACAAATTAAACTTCTATCTTGAGTATTTTAAAGCCATATGGTTATTTATTTAATAGCTTAATATTAAACTAAATCAAATTTTCAAATTACCAAAAATATTAGAATTAGAAAACATGCCTTTACTTTTTAAATTTAAAACAAAGCTTGTCTATTTACAATATATACAAATATATATATATATATACACATTTAAAATAGAAAAAAATTTAATTAGCTTTTAGAAGATAAAATCACCCATTTAAATATTTATTAAAGAAGATTATTGAATCAATTCAAATTTATTATTAACAATATTATCAAATCTATTTAATTTTAACACAGATTATTAAATTGATATTGCCAAAAATTCCGGGATATCACATTCCTCCCCCCTTAAAAGAATTTCGTCCCCGAAATTTAAAACAGAAGTAATTTTTAAAGATTTAATTTTAAAACACAAGCATATATCAATCATATGCTAACAACCATAGCAACCAATTCATCCACTCAAACAAATCTAATTATCCAGACAAAATTCTGGATAGAATTTTCTCAAGTTTCCCAAGTACAAATACCGGGATACTCGCTCTACAGAATCCAAACAATCAATACTACTAAGCTACAGAGCTTCCACTCATCTAGATCTACAAAACAAGAAAAAATATCAGACTACAGACAAGTCTGACTCAACAACCAAAACTCCCTGAACTGCTAGCTCTACAACCAGAGATAGATCTTACACGTACTCCCTCAGAGATACGTGAAACACAACGAATCTCGGTTATCTAAACTGACAATTCAATCCTGAAGACCAAACACTTATCCAAAATAAAATCTTCGACTTCGAAATACAAATTCCTCCGTCTCTTATTCACAAAACTCTTCGGATGATCCTGGGCTGCCTACATCCTTCCTGATCAGCTCAACCTTTGCTGATTCCCCCTAGAAACAAACTGAACCAAAAACAATCCAACAAAATGATCTTTCCACGATCAACCAAAACTCAAAACACAAACTCTATTCCAAATCAGAAAACAGATCTCACTTCTCCCATCTGGAAAAGATAAAAACAGGTGCACTCCAATCTGGCCTCAAATCCAGAAAAATTTCCTGAAGAAACCTTCCAATCCAAACACTGCAACTTCCAGTTGCTTCCACTTTAAAATAGCTGCCACCATTCTTCCACTGCGCAACTCTGACTGAGCAGATGAAAATGATGATGACGAACACAAGCACAGACGGGACAACACATTCCAAAAATATGGTTCAACAGATCCAAAAATAAAACTCAGAAGTTTCCCCAAAACCTGAGCTGCTTCACCAAACTCATTCTCCAGAAACCATCCTACTACTAAGCTGAACCATCGATACCACTTCTGCAATCCAGTCAATACCAAACTCAATCTCCAGATGCGGACAAAACTCTGACTTCTGAAGACATTCGAAAAAATTTCTGACAACCCAAGAGAACACTCAGCTATCGCAAGTCACTTTTGCAATCAATCCAGCCTAATTCCATAGAAAAACTGTTCTCTCTTTACCAAATAGTACAGCCTATGCTTAATTAGCCAATCCATCGAAGAAATGGAACCACTCTGCTGCTCCTGAAATTACCTCAAGAAAAACTGCTAAGCCAGAAGATCTCCTTGATGGCACACAAAACACTCCGAGCTGCACTGCCGACTCAGATGCCAAAGGCTTCCTATCCAAAGCTCTTCGAGAAACTCGGACCTCAAACCAAAAAAAACATCCTGCAGAGCTCAGCCACAACACCGAAGCAGACACAATTCCTTAACTTGTTCCCAAGAAACATCTTCGAAGACATCCATAATCACTGTGTCTCGTCACACAGCTACTACATCCTGAGATATCAAGATATCATGACTTGCTTATGTCTAACCAACAGATCCAAACTCTAGCTCATCCAAACTTACACTTCAAAGATGAACTCCGAACCTTAATAGGTTTCCTTCAGAGATCGATGAAATCCTTACACCACCCAAAGTTTACTCGAGATGGTATTAGGTCTACAGTCTCGACAGATACACTTCCAACCTCAAATATTCAAACTCCAACCATTGGTAGTCGTGTTACACACCACTACCCTATCTACCTTTATAACTTATATTGGAAAACCAGAACAGGTAACACAACGAATAGGTAGAAATATATATATATATATATATATATATCAAAATTACAAATACGCTTTCTCAAGAAAGAAATCACTCAAGAGCCTAGGTATTCGCTCAACCTAGCGCTCTGATACCACCTGTGACGACCCGACTTCCTATCCACAGAAAGACGTATCATCTTGAAGAAAGAAAGGGATAGAAAAGAGAATAGATAGAGAAGAAAGAAGAAACAATATCAGAATCTCAACAGCGGAACGAATAAATTATATTAGTCACATAAGTATTACATAATATACAATATCCATCAGAGTTACACAGATAATACATCACATACTAGAGAGTTATAAACACCTGTCTAGTTATTACATCTCAATACAACTCAGAGGAAATAACACAGAGAAACCAACACAGCGGAAAACTATATATCTACAATGTTGAAGCCTCCTGCTCCATACGTCCTTCAGAATTCGTCAAAGCCAACCTGAATCCCTTGGTTACTCATAAAAATTTGAGTACCCAAGAGTTTAGGAAAAACAGAAATAAACTCTGGATTAGACATGGGTCTGGTGTGAGTAAACGGGTTAAAGTTGTTTAACTTTGAAAGCCATTTGAAAATAAAGGTATCACGTAAGACTTCCCACGAATAAACATGGGTAAGTTTTTACCTTACGCTAACCAAACATTTTATAGGAAATCCAGTGATATTATAATAGTGTCTAGGATTTTCAAGTAAATAGAAAATAGCCGAAATTGTTACATTCATTAAATTCCAGCTACTAGCCACAAAGTGGGTAATACAAATCAAAACCGTAGGATTTCGCAGGGAAAATGGGTTTCCATTAATGGCAGGGCTACTGGGGTACCGCCTGTCACACTACGGGGCCTAGATCACCGTACCGAGGATCCCTACAACACAAGGCCGGAACCATTCCTTACTGAACAGTCCCGAACAAGATAACGCCACGGTTGTAGCTAGCAACCGCCCACACAGCCGAAATAAAAAGGGACATCTAGACAGGGGTATATCTCGTCCTGCTTGGGTGCTACCCACCTAACCTTGCTGCGCATCCCCTTTTTTAGCCAATCCCGGTTGATGAGGCTTGATGCTACGATTACCTTTATAGAACATATCTCTTAGAATGCTCATCGCCCACCTGACGATGTTCTGAAAGCATTCAATCCATACAAGTTCGTTCTGGGTTTGAACGAAACCGAAGGCATTATCTCGTTACACTCATTTTGGAGTTATACTCAGAGTTAGCAACGATAACCCTTGCACTCTGAATCTTCTTCTTCACTTCAGATTCACGACCTATCGTTAATTTGGATCGATGTGGTTTTCGAATGTCCAAATATGGAAACCCGATCCCGGTCTTATCGAAATCCAAAACGTATCTTTTAAGGCCAAGTTGTTTTAAGGTTTAAAACAATTCAATCCAATATTATCTATATACGCATAGATAGATTATCCATAATATCACAATAGATAATCAACATTATCATCATAAACAGATAATCCATATTATCATCACAAACAGATAATCCATATTATCATCATATTTTAATCAAAGCATCTATTTCACACAGCATCATTTATCTCATATCTGAGATCTCAAACCATTTAAGATAAACAATATCATCCATCCATACATAAGCAATGATTAGTAATCACACCATATATAATTAATTTAAAATGAATTAAATTAGTTACTTGCATCACTAATTAATTTAAAGTAAACTAAATTAATTACTTCACCATTATTAAACTTGCTTATATCACTATTAATT
The DNA here is from genome assembly GCA_030765085.1 of Allium cepa. Taxonomy (NCBI): domain Eukaryota; kingdom Viridiplantae; phylum Streptophyta; class Magnoliopsida; order Asparagales; family Amaryllidaceae; genus Allium; species Allium cepa. The sequence goes on from CM060928.1 coordinate 1,012,934,655, forward strand.
AATTATCAATCAATTAATTTATCATCATCCAATAATTCATTTTAATTAATCATCCTTGATTAATTGTCTTTTAATTACATTTAAGTAATTATCCTTTAATTATTTTCACACATTAATTATCTTTAACGAAATATAGAAATTAACCTTTAAATTACTAACATTAATTACATTACTTCTTAATTAATTACATTAATAAATCCCTTTATTTATTAATTATTTCCTAATAAATCCATTCTAAATTACATCATTAACTATAATAATTAATGATCTCTAATTACATTTTCTATTTAAATTAATTACATTAAGTAATTAATCTCCAATTGAACCAAATTGTTAACCACCCTTGATTAACCCCATTCAGTAATTAACTACCCTTAATAACTTCATTAAATAAATTAATTACTCCTTAATTAATTATCTCTAATTAATCCCTTGATTATAATTATACTCAAATTACTTTCATCATTAATCATCCTCAGTTAATTACATCCAGTAATTATCATTAATTACTTCCCTAAGTAATTATACTTATCACATCATCAAATGGTTATTTAAATTAATTAAACTTAATTAATCAACTTAAACAATTCATATTAAACTTAATTAATTACAATGAGCAATTAATTCCTTAATTACTTCCATTAAGTAATTATACTAACATTTCACAATTGATTATCTTATATTAATTAATCTAATTAATTATTTAAAATTAATCACATTAATTCATTATTAAATAATCCTAGTTAATGACCTTCATTAACTATTAACAATTCTTTAATTATTTTTCTAAAGTAATTAACTAAGATTAATCATTATTAATTACAATTTAATTTTATCTTTAATAACTCATTAATTGATCCAATATTATTTAATTAATTAAGTGTTAACTGTAACTTAATTAATCCTTAATTACTTGATTAATTAATTACTAATCATTATTTAAAATTTCAAATCTTATTTAATTAATGATTCTTAAACTACAAACTAATTATTCTAAGAATAATTAATCTTAAACTTTAAATTTAAAAACCTTAATTACTTTAACCAATTATCCATTTAATAACCTTAATAATTAAATGAAATTACAAATCATTAAATTCTAAATTTACTTTAAGATAAAATCATTCATAACTATATTTGGAAACATTCATTTCCAAATTTAATTTCAAATTTCATTTTAAATTCAAGTTTTAAAATGAAAACCAATTTATCTTCAACAAAGTTAATTTAAAAACCTTTAAATTTACATGATAAAGAATACTTTCTCTTATAAAAAGAATTTTACAAGAGTTTACCAAATTCCTTTTTAAACTCAAAACATTTAAATTTTATTTTAACATTCAAAATTGTTATAACATTTAAATTTATAAACATAAATTTATTTCAAAACTAAGATTCAAATTTAGATTTGAATCAGATTTACCTCTTTGATTTAAACTTTGTTTAAATCATTTCTTTACATTTTAAACTCCAATTTAAATTCCTTTAAAAACACTTTTAAACACTTAACCACTTTAAGGTTATTTAAACAATTTGAATTAATTTTTTTTATTTATTTCCGGCTAAGATTCAAATTCAACTTGAATCCATTTAAAAACTTTGATTTAAAAACTTATTTTAAATCCATGCTTTATAAATTTGAATTCATTTTTAAATTTTGAAAACAGAACAAGTTTTCTTTATATAACCTGTAACACACATTTACCCGAGCCATACAAAAACTGCCTCGAGTCAAATCCAAATAAACTCGAGCCAAACCTTCAATAACTCGAGTAAAACTCGAGTAACTCTTCTCAGCCTAACCCAAAAACATCAAAACCCACAAATGTCCACCGTGCACATGCACGGAGGCTGTGGATGATTCCGATCATCAACGATGATCATCCCTCATCAACTAACATCTCCAAACACCAACTCGATCATCAGATCGCTTCCAAATCGACTCGAAATCGAATTCAAGTCAAAACCCAAAACCTGGAACAAACTGAATCACCACAATCCAAACCTGTCATCGCCTCGACCACGAAGCTCCGATCACCAGAAAATCCACTACTCTGGCTACGACTTCGTCAACGACCAAACTACCATTTCCCAAAACCCCGAAACACTCGATCATCTGTACAAGCCTTGTTGATCGACTCATTAAACCCAGTAAAAACTAGGGTTCCAGAAGAAATTTCGCCACCGCTGCCTCCTCGATGAAATGCACTACAATCAAGTATTTTTCCTAGTTACTACGATTACTCCTCCATCAACAGGAAGAATTCCGACCCCTCCAATCATAGAGAGCACCAGAAAAACCCAATGTTCCCCTTCAAGTTCAAACCCAAACTGCACCCTCAAAACTTAACTAAAAATAGTAATTTTGGTTTCAAAAATCAAGTTTTAGTTTTAGCAATTGATTCTTATACCCGAATCCATGAATTATGAAAATTGAAATTTAACTTATTTAAGTTTTCTCTGTTGTTTTATATTTCCAGAACCA